>CM027121.1:7761516-9117153 GCA_015476505.1 Urochloa ruziziensis | reverse complement strand
CTGGCGCACCCCGGCGAGTATGGCGGCGGCGGCGCAGGTAGCCGGCGAGCGAGGTGACTCACCATTTCACCAAGAAAGAACCTGTGCCGGCCGAACAGGCACCAGGCAGTCCCGGCTACACTACAGGCCACGCTGCAATCAAGGCCCCTCGTCTTCTTCCCAGCAAGCTTCCAGCGGATGACCCCGACCACTCAGGCAGCCGCTGGCACCAGTTTTTCTTTCCCAATGAAGAAGATTCCAACCGCGTTCATAGCTCGGTCCAATAATCCATCCACGCACGGAAGTCAAGCGGCCTCAATCATCGCCAATTCGCCATTCATTTGGTGCAGCCACTGCAAACAAGGTGGTGATGGAAGGGAACACATCAGCTCAGCTGCCTATAGTAGTGCAGTAGTGATGGAGTAATAATAATCACCACGCTTTGGGTTACGTAGGAGCATGCAGTAGTTCAGAGTTTACCATGCATGCTCGCCTTAGATGAATGGCGATCACCTCTAGCATGAATCCCTTCGTCTCCGGCAATCATCAACTGGTCTTTGTCGTCTTCTCGAGGCGACGCTGAAAGGTCGCTCCATCGTGGTTGTCTATAAGAGCAACGAGAATGGAGATCGTTAGTCACAACTGACAAAAGAACTATAACAGTAAAAACGATTAGAGTGTCCTCCTGAGGCGATCGGGAAGGAAAAATACAGCACCATGCAGCAAAAGCCACAAAAAATTGCTCAACAACTCCCAGAGAACAAAATCTGAAGCCTGAAATATGCAGAAAAAGAAAAGGATAGCAAATGGCACCAGCAGATTTCCAGTTGAGATTTTGAGACACTTTCACAGTTCCGGATGCAGTGCATTACTGCCCTGCATATCTGATAATACAAAGCATAAGTGGCGTGTGCATACAATACAAGTCATAGATTTCTAAAGCAAGCAGCAGCTAGTGGCCACATACCAGCTTTTTCCTAATGTACACAGTGGCAAATAGCAATTTTTCAACTTATTACTTCTATTTAAGAATACGTCTCAGCTGTCCCATCTCAACAGAACATACATATATTTTGCTACAAATATCTGCTTGCTTACCATAACAGTCACTAAGAAAAATACATAAAAGAGTGGGTAGACGACATACAACGTACTGATACAACATACAAAAGTCGCCAGTTTGCCTTCCTTAATTCGTTTAGCAACACCAATAACAACGTATAAATGAATTCTTATACTGAAGCTTCATCAGAGTGCTCTGTTATAGCTGCAAGTAGTCTTGGCATCGGGGGCATATCAAGCTCCTGTAGACCCTCAAGAACCCGGACCACTTCACCAATTGTTGGCCGATCAAACTCATTATCTTGGATGCACCAGCATGCAACTTTGCAGAGCCTTTCAGCCTCTTCCAAATCAAAGGAACCATGTAGCAGTGGATCCACCAAACTGCGTACATCCCCCTCATGAAGCTTGCTGATGGCTTGCACAGGGAAATAAGCAACATGGTAACTACTGCTGGTGTATACTTCAGGTGAATTCCTCCTTCCTGATATGATTTCCATCAGTACCATGCCGAAGCTGTACACATCAACTTTTGGTGTAATAGCAACTCCACTAAGCCACTCTGGAGCAAGATAACCAACAGTTCCTCTAAATGTAGTCAGAACTCGACTAAAATCCCTTCCAACAAATGATGCCAACCCAAAGTCAGCAATTTTAGGAACAAATGATGTGTCTAGAAGTATGTTTTCTGGTTTAATATCACAGTGTATGATACATTCACGGCAGCTCTGATGCAAGTAGCACAATCCTCTAGCAACTCCTGTGGCTATTTGATACCTGGTGCTCCAATTAAGGATGGAATCATTGCTCTTAAACAGATGGGAATCAAGAGACCCATTTGGCATGTGTTCATACACAAGTAGTTTTTTATCACGTTCACAGCAGAATCCAATCAATTTGACTAGGTTGATATGTTGGATCAATCCAATTGAGCTAACCTCAGCCCTGAATTGCTTCTCTCCTTGATGGGCACCATCAAGCCTTTTCACTGCTATAGCAGTCGAGTCACTTAACTCTCCCTTGAATACAGAACCAAAACCACCTCCTCCTAGCATTTGTGAGAACTTTTTAGTAGCACGACTTAAATCAGAGTACCTAAAGGTTGTAATTCCAGCACTGCCTTGACTGTCATGTAACAGCACTCCACACCACTTGAATTTGTTCCTCCAAATTAACAACATCATGAGCACTAGTATCAAACAGCTAATAATGCTTGCAGTAGTAGCAATAACTTCAACGGTTAGTTTTCTTTTACTGTTTATCATCCCAAAACTTCGCAAACCTTTAGCGGCAAGGCGAATGTAAACAACATCTTCAGAAATATTGTCAATTCCATCATTCTCGTTTACATGAAGTAATTCCCATGCCAAACGGAGCACCTGCTATTGTTATAGGAATAGGCGGTGCAGGAGCAGTCATTGAGACAAGCTTCTGCGCATTCGCTCTGAGTGGTAGCGCCTGCTCTGCTCTGTGGATCATAGGGCAATGCAACATGAGCTATTGGATGAAACGTGTCTGTTGAGCTTGTCATGTTATTCTTGCTAGTGCAATCTAATGGTGTATTTCTGACACATCCTCCTGTTCGATCGCCAAGCTCCCAATCCAAAGTTGACTTCTGAGAGAAACTCTCCATACAGTCACAGAATGGATGTGAATTGCCGTTACATACTGTGAAAGGTCCACAGGTAGCATACGAAGTGCAGGGATCGGCAGGTTGGGCGTACATGCTTTCCCAAGACTGTGTGGCGTGGGACCAAACCATCATCTTGATCTGACCAGAGATGTCGAGTAAGGCAAATGTGGAAGATGACTCATCTAATGATGTATACATGTAGTACTCCTCTTCACTGTTCTCAACATATGTGGGGTTAATCAAACCTCTGGTTCGTGGATCCATGTCTAGCACTGACTTGAGTGTTGTTATAAGTTTATATGGTGATAATTTTCCAGAGGACCAAGACCAGTACACTACAGATGGGAAGTTGCGGTGACTAAGGAGCACCACTCCATTGGTGTCTAGTTGAATGATGTATGAGCCCAGACCAGGATCGATCAGGCTCCTATTTGTGATGGCCTGGTGATAGAAACCGGTGGCCTTGTTTCGGCCAAACTTGGCACCCGGTAGCAAAACATTTGTTGGGTAGTCAAAGCTCTGCCACAGTGTTGCATTAGTTGGACTTTCTGCAATGAGAACAAGGTTTCCATTGTTCAAGAGAATGGCACTAGTATTGTTTATGCTGGTATGTGTCCTGTTTTTGACAGTAATGTGAGTGGACCAGATTATGGATTCAGTGGCATGGTTCAAGATGACAAGGTTGCCATCTTTAGAGATAGTGAGGTGTGTTAGGCTGATGTTGGGGTCAGTGATTGGCTTCTCCCGATTAGCAACCCAAACAGCAGTAAAAACTGGGATCTTATTAAACCATATGCCAAGGTACCAACCAGGGGTTTTGGTGTTGTACACTAACTTACTAATGCCTGAGCCTGGTCGGAAGAAGCCAAGTGCGAACTTTCCATTTCTTGAGATGAGCTTGTTGCCAATGGCAAGTACCTTGCTGCCCACAAGAGTATCACCATTTGCAGTTGCAGTTGCAGCGGAGCATGGTGAACTGTGCAGGGAAGATATTAGAAGAAGCCCTCCAAATAATATGTACAGGGGTTGCATGGCCAGAGGAGAGAATATGAACTAGTGACTGGTGATGGATGGATGCTTGCTGATCCAGCTGTGCTATTTGAAGAAGGAAGAAGAGGACAATATACATAGGAATAAGATGCAACTTGGATCGAATGCGATTTCAGCTGATGCGGAAGGAACAGCAACAGACTCTGCATGTCAACTGCATGCATGTTCAGCACTGCCCATTTGGCTTGCCTGCCACTTGTACTAGCTAGTTGGTACAACCACAAGGCAAGGGGGATATATAGTATGTACTCCCTAACCCAAAATATAAGCAGTCGTTTAGGCATCGATATGGTCAACAAGGTGATACATTGGCTAGCAGTTTCTATAAAAGATTTCTTTATGAAACAGGAGGGAATGCCCAATGTATGAACCCAATGTATGATCTTTTATCTATTGATAATCAAAATCAAATACAAAAGTTTGACTGGGCAAGAATCCTAAAACAACTTATATTTTGTATTGCAGGGAGTATTACTGTAAAGAACATTGGGTTAGCCAGCCTATATATTCTTGTCTCCTCAGGTCAAGTCTCAGCGCTTCTTGCAACTTAGAGTGAAGCTTCCACCAATGGTGTGTCCCTGAGCACAGCCAGCACTCTCAATCACGAGGCTTCCAACCAAGATGCAGGTGGGCTGATGCCTCCCGCCTCGCCCAATACATGGTACATGTAAAAGTATAGTTTCCATCCCCACCTAATCACCTTGGAAGATAACATCGATAACCGCATATCTCCAGCAACTGAGCTTCCAATTTTCACCTAAAGCCTGCTCCCTGAATTTAGACCAACTCCTACCCATGCAAGTCTGAAGATGCAAGCAAGGGGAAGAGAATGCCTGAATTGGAGGTTCCCAAAAAAATTGCCTGAATTGGAGGGCGTGGTGCAGTGCCCTGCTATGACGTTGGATAAGAACAAAAAGGATATATGTAGAAAGAATGATGTTGAGCAGAACACACGCAGGTCAGATTGTTAATTCAGATTGCCGATCAGGAGTTCAGGACAGCACTACTGAAAATCATGTCCAAAATCACCTGGTTGCAGCCTCTGGTCAACTTTGGTCCTGGTAGTCTAGTACAGACTAGGCTACGATCGAGCTCCCGCATGGACTTTCAGTGAGCCTTCCATTCCAACAGCGGCTACTGCCCGGATCGCCAGATGCACGGTGCACAGCGGCGGGGGCAAAAATGCAGGTTGCAGGATTCGACTGAGCCCACAGGGTCAAAGCCACGCAGCTCAAACTACACACCAGGAGCACAAAGCCACAAACACACAATTCATCGAGAAATCTTACAGGATGCAGTACTGATGGTTTCAGATTGCGGTCTGCCAACGATTCGTGGTCCGCTAAGTCCAGTGTTTTCATTCCATCTGTGGATCGACCTACTCATTAAATTAAACAATGGATAGTTACCTGAGTGTTGGCCAAAGATCCCTGCGACTGCGAGGCCGCAATGCCATGGGATGCGTGCGCCTGCCGAATGCTGGCAATGGAACGCAGCTTGCTCGGCGGACGGCGGCGCAGCCGCACGGGCACTGACCGCCCGTGCGGAGGGGCAGCGCCTAGCGGAGCCGCGGAGGCCGGAGGGATAATGAAGAACGCCGGCAGCCACTGTCGAGCTGAGCGGCGGAACCGAGGTCCGAGTCCGACTGCAACTGCAAGGCCGGAGAGCGGCGCAGCAGCCAGCGCCCAGCGGCGCCGTGGAAGGGGTTCGGCGCGGTGTCGTGGGCTGGTCACATGGTAGGATACTGGGCTTGGGCTGCCTTTGTATGGGCCCAAAAACTGGGAAGCATGATAATTTAGCCGGCGGAGCCCGTGGGCCACAACCCATTTTCTCTAGGCCCAGATCTGCCTCTGCTGAGTGAGTGAACCTTCTTTCTGATGCTATCGTGTAATCCCGTGCTGTCGGACTCGGACCAGACAGAATGTACCTCGACAATTTACTTGCTCCCACCCCATCTCTCATTACAAGTCTGAACATGATTAGTACCGTTTTATCAGGATCTTTGCATGCACATTTGTTTGGGTAGAACGGTCATACCAACCAAAGTAGAGTTTACAAGATCAAACAAAAATAAAAAGTTTCTTTTTCCGATTGGAACGCATGCATGAGCAGCTTGTTATACATTTAAACTTTCAATTTTGCTGAAACAAAGCTTAATACATAACTGCAAGCAGCCTTGCCATTGGAGGCATATGAAGCCCCTGGAGATCCTCAAGAGCACGATCCATTTCACCCCCTTTTGATCAAAAAGAGCACACCAGCAGAAACATTCTGCTGAGGCGCTGAACGAAGTGCAAAACACAACACTGACAGTTGATGGAAGGCTGTCAGCCACGAAATTTGCTTGGAGGTCTCCAACTCCCATCCCAGACCTAGGATTGACAGCTGAAGGAAGGCTGCACAACTGAAAATAAAAAACAACGGTTTTCTCTACTTTGACATCTGATAATTTTTTTTTTAAAAAAAAAGAACTGCTCCATTAAGGCTCAACGACCTGAAACTTCTTCCATGAAGGTCATGATATATGGCGATTCTCCCTCAACAAAATATACGGATCTTTCTAGTTCTGACATGCATATTTGGCTACTATCAGGGGACTGCATGCACCATAGAACACAATTATCAGTTCCATACTTGACCTTCCTTTATTCCTTTAGATGCACATTACGACTAACAATTTTGCAGAACCAAATAAAAAAAGATCAACTATGAAGCATTTATGAATGATTACATTGGAGTCACATCAGAGCGTTCTATTATAGCAGCAAGTAGTCTTGGCATTGGGGGCATATCGACCTCCTGGAGACCCTCAAGAACCCGGACAACCTCAACCATTGTCGGACGATGCTCCTCGTTATCCTGAATGCACCAACATGCAACCTTACATACCCTTTCAGCCTCTGCTAAATCAAAGTCATTTTGTAATTGTGGGTCCACCAAACTCTGCAAATCTCCCTCATGAAGCTTGCTTATGGCTTGCACCGGGAAATAAGCAATGTGATAACTGTTGCTGGTGTATTCTTCTGGCGAGTTCCTTTTTCCTGATATGATTTCCAACAGTACCATACCAAAGCTGTAAACATCAACTTTTGGTGTAATAGCAACTCCGCTAAGCCACTCTGGGGCAAGATACCCAACAGTTCCTCTAAATGTAGTCAGAACTCGGCTAAAATCTCTTCCTACTATTGCTGCCATCCCAAAGTCTGCAATCTTAGGAACAAATGATGCATCCAAAAGTATATTTTCTGGCTTAATATCACAATGTATGATGCATTCTCGGCAACTCTGATGCAAGTAGGACAGTCCCCTAGCAACTCCTATGGCTATCTGATACCTAGTGCTCCAGTTAAGGATAGTAGCAGCATTGCTCCGAAATAGATGTGAATCAAGAGACCCATTTGACATGTGTTCATAAACAAGTAG
This sequence comes from Urochloa ruziziensis, assembly GCA_015476505.1. Classification (NCBI taxonomy): domain Eukaryota; kingdom Viridiplantae; phylum Streptophyta; class Magnoliopsida; order Poales; family Poaceae; genus Urochloa; species Urochloa ruziziensis. The sequence continues at coordinate 9,110,006 of CM027121.1, read as the reverse complement.
CCTCTTATCACCTTCGCAACAGAATCCAATAAGTTTGACTAGGTTGATATGTTGTATCAATCCAATTGAGCTCACCTCAGCCCTGAATTGTTTTTCTCCCTGACGGGCACCATCAAGCCTTTTCACAGCTATAGGAGTACGGTCAGCTAACATTCCCTTGAATACAGAACCGAAACCACCTATTCCCAGCCTTTCTGTGAAATTTTTAGTTGCATGACCTAAGTTAGTGTATCTAAAGGCTATAATTCCACTATCACTACCTTGACTTCCATGTAATGCTACACTGCACAACTTGAATTTGTTACTCCGAATCATTAACCACAGCATGAAAATTAGTAATCCACAACTGACAATGCTTACAGCAATAACAATGCTTGGTCTTATTTTGTTGTTTTTCCCCAAAGTTGGCATACCTCTGGTAGCAAGGCGAAGGTAAAGAACATCATCAGAAAAACTTTCAATGCCATCATTTTGATTTAAACTGAACATTTCTCCTTGCCAGATAGAGCATCTGCTACTGCTGTAGGAATAAGCAGTGCACGAGCAATCATTAAGACAAGCTTCTTCGCATTCATTTTGAGTTGTGACACCTTCTATGCTCTGGGGATAAGACGGTAATGTAACATGAGCTATTGTGTAGAATTTGTCTGTTGAACTTGTCGTGTTTTTGTAAGTTGTTGTGCAGTCTAAGTGAGTATTTCTGACGCACCCTCCAGTTGGATCATCGACTTCCCAATCCTGAGGTGACTTCGGAGAGAAGCCCTCCATGCAGCGACAAAATGGACGCGAATTGCCGTTACAGACTGTGAAAGGTCCACAGACAGCGAATAGACTGCATGGATCAGGAGGTTGGGAATATATGGTTTCCCAAGATTGTTTTGCTTGCGACCAAATATTCAGTTTAATCTGGCCAAAGATGTCTATTGAGACGAATGTGGAAGATGATTCGTCCAATGAGGTGTACGTGAAGAAGTCCTCTTCATTGTTGTTGACATATGCGGGTTTGAGCAACCCTTTATTGGTCCGTGAATCCAAGTGTAGCAGCCCATCGATTACTGGTATAGCCAATTTTCCAGATGACCAAGACCAATACACAACAAAAGGGGGCTTGCGGCGCCTATGAAACAATACACCGTTGGTGTCTAGTTCAATAATGTGTGAGCCAAGACCTGGATCAATTAGGCTCTTCTTCGAGATGAAACGCCAGTTCAAACCAGTGATCTTATTCTGGCCTAACTTGGAATCAGGAAGCGCGACATCGGTTGGGTAGTCAAAGCTCTGCCACAATGATGTTCCATTAGATGAGCTTTCTGCTAAGAGAGCAAAGTTTCCGTTGTTCATGAGAACAGCGGCAGTACTTCTGTTTGTACTGGTTTCTGTTGACTTACTGACAACGTGAGTGGTGTACCAAATTATGGACTCTGTGCTGGCATTGTGTAAGATGGTGATGGTAAGGTTGCCATCTCTTGAGATTTTGAGCTGTGTTAACTTGATCTTGGTGTCATTGATGGGTTTCTCCCGATTAGCAACCCACACAGTGGTGAAAACTGGAATCTTATTAAACCATATGCCAAGATACCAGCCGAGGGAGGACGAGATGGTGCTGTTGATGGACTTACTGATGACGGCTGTTGGTGGTGGCTGGAACTGGAAGAAGCCGAGTGCGAACTTGCCGTTTCTTGAAATGAGCTTGTCACCAGCAGCAAGCACCTGCCCTGACAGGAGAGAATCACCATATGCTGGTGCGGCCGAACATGAAGGAGTGTGCAGGGAAGAGAGGTGGAGGCAACCGAGTAGTACGTAGAGGAGAGCCATCGGGCATGGGGAAGGGAATCAACTGAAGAATGGAGATGGAACAGAGGAGTATCTATGATTGGCTGATGGTGCGCATGTGTGCTGCTCTGCTGCTGGGGGAAGGAAGAGGAGGCTCTCATGTATATACAGGAAAGCATCGCAGAACACCCATGGTATGAACCCATCGACGCGACCAGGATCAAATACATGTCCAGCTGATGGCCGTGGAAAACACGACAACCACAGTGCAATGGCAGTTCAGAACTACCACTAGAGTAGTGCCTAACTACCTAAGCAAGTGGGGATTTGCAGGTTTTGTCCGTGTTTAGTTCGCGAAAACATTTCGTGAAAAGATTTCGGGTTTTGATTTTATCAATTTAGAAGTAGTAAATATAGACGAAAAAGGTGGAAAGTTATATGGATAGGTTGGAAATCTCGAGACGAATCTAACGATGATAATTAGAGGGTAATTAATCCATAATTAGCGGATGATTACTGTAGCACTACTGTTGCAAATCATGGATTAAGTAGACTCATTAGATTCGTCTCGCGATTTACAGTCTATCCATATAACTTTTCACATTTTTCGTTTACATTTAATACTTCATGCATCAAAGATTCTCTTTTGATGTGATGGATGAAAATATTTCGGGTGGGTGGCCTTTACCTCAGAAAAACTTTGCCTCCGTCAAGTCAAAATTGAGCATATGCCCGACAAAAGAAAAGAGCATATGCAGGTCCCAGCTAGTGCTCCCTACAGCGTCGTCTCCATCCCAGACCGGCACCCATGCCATCACCATCCCAAGCCGGCACCTATGCCATCACCATCCCAGGCCGGCACCAGGACTCGAGAGTTGAGACCGGCCTGTTTTGCGAAATTTTTTTCGAGTATGTTCCTTACATGCATGGCATATTAAATGTAGTCAAAAAAATAACCCATTATATGGATAGAGTGTACTTCGCGAGACGAATCTAATGAGCCTAGTTAGGTCGTGATTAGACAATAAATTGCTACAGTAAACATGTATTAATGACGGATTAATTAGACTCATTAGGTTCGTCTTGCGATGTACTGACAGAATCTGTAATTAGTTTTATAATTAGTCTATATTTAATACTTCAAATGTGTGTCCGATATACTCGAAAAAAATTTCGCGAAACATCTAAACACGGCCAAGACCAACGACGTTTGCCTTGGTCAAGTCAACCACAAGGCGAGGCTGAATGGGTCGAGATCGCACAATAACAATTCTTCTGCCTTGGAAGATCGTGTCGTTCCTGACGACCTAGAGACTAGAGAGATCATCAACTGGCCATTGCCTCACAGTTGATGTGGAAAGTGAGCGTTGTTTTTTATGCCATCACGTGGACCGTAGCCGGATAGCAATAAGCAGAGGCATGTTTTCAGTCAAAACAGACAGTGTGCCTGGGCAATTTAGTTTGGCTGGACAGCAATAAGCAGACAAAGTGGACCGTAGCTGGATAGTAATAAGCAGAGGCATATTTTCAGTCAGAACAGACAAATTGTACCTGGGCAATTTAGTTTGGCTAAGTACCATTTCATCAGGATCTTTGACTGCTAATTAGTTTGGCTAGAACGATCGTATCATCCAAAGTAGAGTTTACAAGATCAAACAGAAGTTTCTTGACCCATTTGACATGCATGAGCAGCTTGCTGCACATTACAACTTTCAAATTTGCTGAAACAGATTATGGACTTACTGACAACGTGAGTGGTGTACCAAATTATGGACTCTGTGCTGGCATTGTGTAAGATGGTGATGATAAGGTTACCATCTCTTGAGATTTTGAGCTGTGTTAACTTGACCTCGGTGTCATTGATGGGTTTCTCCCTATTAGCAACCCACACAGTGGTGAAAACTGGAATCTTATTAAACAGTGGTGTTGCTGTTGATGGACTTACTGATGACGGCTGTTGGTGGTGACTGGAACTGGGAGAAGCCGAGCGCAAAACTTGCCATTTCTTGATATGAGCTTGACTAGAGCTGGCAGCCTGGCACCAGCACTCGAAATGAAGACTAAGACCAACAGCAGTGTGCGTTTACCTTAGGTCCGCTCATGGTCAAGTCCACAAAGCGGGGCTGAAGCTGAATGATCTTGCCCTCATCGCCATCTAAAAGAGCAATGACAAGTTGCTCATTAGTCGGACAGAATTGGCCAAAGGAACAATTGAAACAACATCCTCCTGAGGTGACCAAGATTGAAGAACGTACAAATGGAACAACAATGCAGCAACAAGCAAACCCGCAAAGATTGCTAAGGATCCTACTCGCAGCGAACAAGATCCTGAAGTCACCTGACATCTGCACAAGAGAAGGAAACTGAGAATCAGATGCTCCCTGAAGCTCTCAGCTGGATAGCAAAAGTGAAAATCCAGAACCACACACAACCTGTAAAGATATCCAGCAATCAATTGGATATTGCAGTAGTCCAGGCCCCCCTTACGGTAGCAAAACCAGATCTCTTGAACCTGACTCTGCACTACATGCAAAGGAAACAATTCAACTAAATAGATACATTTCAACCCAGCCCAGAGATGCATTGCTCCCATAGTTCCAAATATTTTTACAAGGCTCCATATCCAAGGCAAACAAATATTGCCCCCACATATTACATAGTAAACCATCTCGCAAACTAGTGGTTTGCAGCAGGTTATGCTATTCATTAGATCAACAACTCTAACCACTGCTATCCTAAACTTCAGTTGCTAACAAGGTAGTTCTCCTGAAACAGGAATTCGGTGATGGAATCTTGTATAATATCATCATGGATCATCCTGGCAATCTTCATCTCAATCACTTCTAGCTCAGAACGATGATCCAGTGGCAAAGGCTGAACATCCTCCAAAGCAAAGTCCTCATGGTTACTTTGCTTATGCACCATCTGGCAGACATTTTCAGCTAGCTGTCCAAGGTCTATTTCAGGCCAGCACTTCGTCATAATCTTTGAATGCAAACTGTTGTTAGGTGTAGTCATGTCAGCCAAGATAGAGTTTACTAGATCAAACAGAAGTTTCCTGTCCGATTTCGACCACAGGAGCAGCTTGCTGTACTTGTTTTCAAGGCATAGAAACACATCTGAGCCCACCTGCCAACCTTCTGGGTAGTCTGGTAAGTCACACACGCTTGCAAGCATGTCCTGGACATAACATAAATCCCTGTCCTCTTCATTCTTGAATGTAGGTAACTGCTCTTCTGTTGTTTCTTGGTATATTGAGATGTTCATATTGTTGCACTGATCAGTTGACAGCATATCAGAATAGTCTCCACAGATGTCATCTTGGCCTTCCATCTTCAGTATCTTCAGTTGTGCTCTGAGTTCTGCAGTTTTCAGAAGAGACAGGGATAATATTCAGTATATTCAACCATATGAAGTGAAGAAAACATGAACTGGCTTTGATGTACCAACCTTGAATGCCAACGTTGATGCTTTTAAAGATTCCAAAATAAGAAGTCTCTTCACCAGAACTTCGTGGTGATGAAGCAGTTGGACTTGAGCATTCACAACTGTCTCCACTTGCAATACTCACTGATTGTGTTGCTCGAGTGTCAACTTGAGCAATGTCAATCTCCACTGATGAGCTTCTTTCCTCCTAGAATCAAAAGTTAAATCAGAATGCAGTTATTCAATTTTGAGCTAATTTTTCATATCAGAACAAAAGCTTCTTGAGATGGTTGCATACTCATAAATAACCAGTAGAATTTAATCTGGACCAGCAAACTAAGTTGACTTCCCACCCCCTAACCCACCCACCGTTTTTTTTTTTTTTTTTTTTTTAGAATCCTAACCCACCCAACTCAAGTCTTGCACATTTAATGCCAACACCGAAGGTAACTCCAGTTACTTCAAATCCTTTTTTTTTGTTGGTAGGATTACAAGCTACCATGTAGCCAACCAATTGTTTGTGCATGTTGACCAACTAACATCGAGAAGTTAAATTGTTAAACTTCTTAACAATAATAATACTGTTGGAACATACCTCCAGTGCTATGTTATCCTGATTCTGAATCGACCGAATTTCTTTTGTCTCTGGCAATGAGGTCTGGTGTGTCCACCCCATATGACCTTCCGAATTTTTCTTGTCGTCATGTTGAACAGCAGAATCAGATTTTTGCTGATCCTCAGTTCTAATAGCATCATCAGGGTATTTTTCAGTATACATATTGCTTGCCTGAGACAGATCAGAAATGCAGATGCTATGCCTTGCTTTTTCCAAAGTTACATGAATCTCTTTCTCAGGTAGCATATTTTCCTTTCCTAGATGAACAATTGTCCTTCCATTTCTCTGTTTTGCATTTCTGATTGGTGACCTCTTCCTGACAGGTGCATTTTCAGATTCATCAACGGGTGTATTCAATATATCTTTCAGAATGGGCAACCTACAGGTTGGAGCAGACTGCCTTCTGCCTGATAATTTTGTAGAGGTGGTCGACGAGGCTGGAAGAGACTTGGACCTGGGAAAATTCCTTGACATACTACCCCATGAATCATCTTCACAGTAAATTCCTCTCTTCCACCCATCTTTACTGCTAATACCAAGAGGGCTGGCTGGCACCTCCCTCACGTTAGAGCGACTCAAGTTTGGATCTGATGATCCTTTGTGGGAGGTATCTTTTGGTGCATCTCCATCAGACAGTCCGAGCATTTCACCTAGTGTTGTTATTCCTTTAGGAATTGAATTTTCTGAACCATATTGGCAGGCCATTTGCCATCGCTCAGAGAGGTGCTTTCTGGCCTTCCTACTCACTGATGGTCCAGCAGAATTCATGCTTGAATAAATGGACATGGTGTCATCATGAGAGGTAGAAGCAAGTTTTGTCTTCTCAGTGTCCACTGCAAGGTTATATTCCTCCTTGGACTGTCGCCTCCTGTTGACATTTTTAGTTGTTTGTTTCCTAACCTTCTGTGTTGCTATACCCTCTTCTTCCGGAACTTCATTCTTTTGTGGAACGGAATGTTGTTTACCATGGTGCAGGGGCTTTGAATGTTGTGTACCCCTCCTTTGCTTATATTTTGATGCTTCTTGGCTTGATACAACAGGTGTGAAACTTTTCCTTTGAAGGTTTGGCTTCAGAACTACGATTTGAGAACGATGGCTTGAACCTTTACTCTTGCCCCCATTTGATGGCAATGGCTCCACTGACGCAACTGAAGTTTCTTTGAGAAGCATACTAGGAATGAGTTTCTCAAACTCCCTTGGTCTGTCAAACATCTCATCACACACACCTGCCATGCTGCAAAGGATTTCCTGGTCAGACGATTCCGCAGCAGTAGTATTACTTGATTGAGGAGAGCATTGCAACCCACTGTAACTAAGGATGTGTCCTGAAAATCCTGACACTGCATTTCTGTTCTCCTCAAGGATTTCAAGGAAAGCATCCTTTTTGGAGTGGAGTATATCAAGTGCTTCACTGAACTCCTTAGAATTCCTATGCCCTTCATCAGTGGCAAGGCGCTTGGCATCCAAGAACTTTTGCCTCACAAATTCCAGATCAGCCTCCAAGTTCCTCAGATGCTGCTCCTCACTTTGAGGCTGCAATAGCTCGTGCATTGCCATGTTCTCCATCTCTGACACCTCAAAAACATCCTTCAGTGCCGGTAGCTCATCAGAACTGACGTTACATGGCTGGTCTCCAGATGAAGCACATGCTACTTCTTGAACAACTCCAGACAAATGTCGTTGCATATTAGCATGGATGTCACTCTGGCACCGGTCAAGAACTTTTTTTGGGCGAGGCACAGTATCAAGGCCCATCAGCCTAGCAACAATGCCAGGGGAGCAATGGGTGAACTCCACCTGCTTTGGTGCCTCTTTCTTAACAGGAACAGCATTTGACTTGTTAGAGAAGCCCTGGAAGAGAGAGAGAGAGAGAGAGAGAGAGAGAGAGAGAGAGAGAGAGAATATTTACATGACTTCAGCTGGTAGTTCACTAAGCAGCCACCTTTTAATGCAGGTGGAAAACTAGAAATGCATTTATGGACTACAGTACTGCATTATGTACCTCTCTTATGTTGTCTTCACCTCTTGGCGCATCCGTGGACTGCAACATTGCCTTCTTTGCCCTTTTAAATCCTCGCTTGAACTCAAAAGTGAACTGGCGTAATCATGCAAGAGATGAAATTACTAGGAATCAAGGTACAAAATCGTGCTAAAATAATGACTGCCAAGAGAATTGAATCTTGGGTTCGAATATAAAATTCTAACCCAAGCTGCCAAGCATAATTAAATATTTATTTATTTTGAACCCACGAAGCATGATTAAATAGGTGCGTGCGTTTGGAACTTGGGAGGGCCAAATTAAACATGCAGTAGTATAAGAGTAGCAGCCGTAACAATAAAAAACCTTGGTGAAAAGTAAGAAAAAAAGAGAGACGGGGAATGCTTTGCTACTTACCGATGTTTCTTCCATGGAAGACACCACCGGAGCCTCCAGCACTGACGGTTCCTTCGATTCGGCGGCGGCGGCGGCAGCAACCCCGCTCGCTGCGCGACCACAACACGGAGGGGGAAAAACTTTGGTTAGAAATGGAATGCGGAAACGGAGGAAGCTCGCGCTGTGCTTGGTGCTTGGAACGAAATAACTCACCTCGGCGCGACGGAGCGGGCGGGGACGGCGGCCGCAGGCGGGACTGAGAATGGGGGCGCCGGGGCTTCGCCGAGGTTCGCGACCCGCCGCCGCGCAGCATCGCTTCCGCTTCCGCTTCCGCTCCTCTCTCCTCCTCCAGGCTTTGGACTTGGAGGCCTTTTTTCTCCCCTGACGAGTTCAGATTTTGAACTGTGGGGCACTGGGGTGGTGGGGGTCCACATGGAAGTGCGGTGCCTGCAGGGGGCTGTGGGCCTGCGAGGACCACGTCCACCTGCCTGCACCTGGGCCATAGCATGATGCGGGGCATGGTGTCAGTGACTATGGACGGGCGGCGAGCGCGTGTGAGGAAGTGTGGGGCACCGAGTATGGGCGCGTGGGGGTGCTCCGTGCTCGAGTTCGAAAAGGCGTGGTGGGGCACGAGGCGCGAAAGCCCAGGAAGGAGATGGGCTTCTCTCCCCTTCTCTTCTCACTCACGAACTCGCCGTGAGGAGAAGAGCATCCGAGGGAGGAGAAAGCCACTCCCACTCTGCGGCCATGGATCTTCTGCGGTGCTGGTTGTGGAACGAGTGCCGTGTATCGTTGTATTTATAGGGGTATTGAGGAACGCTAGTGTACATTGTACGATGAGTGAATCTGATCCTGTATATGATTTTGTCATTGATTACACCATGTTAATTTTTCAAAAATGATTAGAATATGCCATATATATAGGGAAAATCATTTCTACACGCGCGTGTAGCTACTCTCACCATCAATATTAATTGGAGGAGATGTAACGATGGATTTTCATGGGAGAGATAGAAAGACGCGAGCCAAATCAGTGCAAGTCTGCAAGAGGGAGCGAGATGCATTTTTTAAGAGAGAGAATTGCCACCAAATTAGGTACCTTCAAAATCTTCTTAATGTCCTTTTTTATTTCATTTCATCTCTTCTCTTTTAAAAAAATGCCTCTTGCAAAAATATGTGCAACATCTTTCTCTCTCTATTTTAAAATGCATCGCTCTATCTCCTACAACTAATATTGCATATCTACTAGCACGCCATGGACTTTTATCTGGGTTATGAATTGAAACTTAAATATTTTAGAAGGCAGAGGTTCGATTCAAAATCGCCAACTCCACCCACCCCAACAAATCAAAATCCGGTACGCTATATGCAAATATTGTTAATGAAAGAAATAGAAAGATAGATGTAGATATCATTAATACAAAGAGATATAGAAAGTTAGATATGCATGCCATTGATTGAAAGAGATTATAAAGTTAGATATCCATACCATTGATTGACAGAGATATGAACTTAGATATGCATTGTGGTAGACAGAAGTAGAAAGATATGCATCCCATCGATTGAAGAGATACCCATGCCATTGATTGAAGGTGATAGAATATGAAATTATCTAAAAGAAAATAATAGAAATATATTGTCAATTAATGAAGTCATTTAAGTCATAGGACCCATTTTGAAAATTTTCAAACTAGCAACACATTGGGGACACATAAGGACTAACCAGGGCACAAATCTTAAATTTGAACTCAATATCAACATCTTTAACCCACATGAATTCGATCTTGAATCATAAAATTTGGACATAAAACTCTGAGCTTCTATATTTAGAACCTTGAACTTAAAACCTCACTAACGCTACATTTCAAGTATTAAACCATGAGATCTACATTTTCTTGAATTGAAATAAACTTTAGATCTAATTACATTACCAAAACAAGTGATAGCATCAAAAGACCCTTCACCCTCTTTTTGCATCCTTGTCTCCAAATCTAGTACTTTAGACCAGTGAAAAACTTCCAGCTTAAGAATACAAGAACTTTCTAAGATGAACTTTGCAAGGGAAAATTTTGAGATCTCGACTCAAACTAAAAATATTGAAGTATGAACTCAAACAAAAGATGAGGATATTAGTGTTCCCATGTTACCTGAGGTTTTGGGGGATGGGACTAGTCGCAAACCGCAGCCTCACTGAAAAAGGCCATCACCAATGGTAGGCCACAAAAACCATGTGTGGCGAGGCAATAGAGTGTACTTGTTTCGCCGAGGTAGGAAAAATGGGCTGGAAGATTGTTGGCGTCGAAAAGAAAAATAGCGAGCGGCTTTTAAAGGGAAGGTGTGTAGCTGTCCGTTTGTAATTTTCTAGATGCTCCTTTCCCGCATAGGCGTCCCTTGCTCGGGCGAAAAACTTAGCACTTTATGAATGGGTCCCCATATTACTCTAGTTTTTATATTATGAAATTTTAAGGGGAAATGAGAGCTCAATACATACTAAAACAGTTCACAAGTTTAGAGTAATATGTGTGAAATACTATTGTGGATGCTAAGAGATAATCGACCGGAGCAAGTCCTCCCATGTATTATCTAGCCAAAATTTGTAGCCTAATCTCTCATTAATATATTTTGCACATCTTGAAATGCAACAAAAGGATCGTGTTGTGTGCTTCCTCTCTATTCAAATGGTAGAAAAACACATTAATCCAAATAAGCACGAAACATTTGCCAATGAAATTTAACAAATGGAAAATAAACAAATTCTTTGACTTGACCTGAGAGATTGAAATTTCATTTGGACAGATCCAATTCACCTCCTCAACGTATCATGTGTTTTGATGCACCTCCGAACTAAAAAAAAACAGGAACCTTGCAACCCTTAGCTACCATCCAATTACCTCATTCCCTCGTTTTGTTCTCGCGCGCCATTCTCTTGTTTCCATGGTTGTAATCAAATGAGCCTTCCATATTTGCCACAATATCGTCTCACTATGGTAAATGGAGAAGCATACACTGAAGCAAGAAAGATGACGCCAGTGCTTAAAATATCACCATAGCCATCCCATGGAGCTCGTACAGCTAAATGTGCCTCTTCTACTCTCCTTTTATCTCGTTCCTACCTGCACGTTATTCTTTCCCCCACCCTTGAATATCTCTCATATTAAAAAAAACTAGACTCGATGGGGTAAAAGGCCCCATGATTTTTCATTAAGTGGAAGAAACCTCTCCCGGGTCTAGAAAAATTCCCGAACCTCGGCAAGCCGGCGATGTGATTTTTTTAACCAACCCCCGTAAATTCGCTCCAATGTGGAATCAAATCCGACACTAGAAGAGAATGAGACATCCGCGGACGACATAAACAACGGCCATTTTTGGCCCCGGTGCTAATGGAGTATTAGCACCGGGTCCAACGGCTAGCAGCCGCGCGCAGGCGCGCGCGGCGCGCGTTGGTGGGGGGGGGGGACCTTTAGCACCAGGTTGCATCCAGCAACCGGTGCTAAATCCACCCCTTTAGCACCGGTTGCTGCCTGCAACCGGTGCTAATTCTGGAGCAACATTTAGCACCGGTTCTAGCTATGAACCGGTGCTAAATCCCCGATGTTAGCACCGGTTGCAGCCAGCAACCGTTGCTGATTATCTACCTATATATTCCCTCCTTCCTCCCCACGCCCGAGCCAGCATGAACACTCCGAGCTGTGTTCATGGTGTGCTCGGGTTGAGGGGAGATTTTGCCAATTTTTTTCAAAAATTGTGAAGCTTTCCTTCTTTTGAAGCATTCTACGAGGTACACAATTTCATCCTCTCATGTTCTTGTTTAGTTTCTATTGTTATTATACTTTATAAATATGAAATTTGTAAAGGAAAAAAGAGAAGAGAGAGAAAGGGTTATATATGTGTTCATAGTGTTTTAAATTTAATGTTAGGTATGTATTGGAGAAATTTTGTTAGAAATCTTTTTTGAGTATGCTTTTTAGTATTTTATTTATAAATGAAATATAATGATTTCTCTTTAAAAAATCAACTTTGTTTTCGCCAACAGTGTCATCAACAGGGGCCGGGCAATAATTTATGCGGATACTACGTTTGCGAGTACATGCATAGCTGGATTAAAAAAAAATATACTAACCATGATATTATGGTACGCAATATCTATTTACAAGTTTCTAATTCAACTTCACCATTATTATACTTTAATTTTAATTGTTTGCAATTCGTAGATGATGTCCATCTCTAGTAAAAGCCTAGAGCAGCATAAGATCGACGCAGTTGCAGAACAACTCGTTGGATTTATTTGGGACGAGATCATCAATGTGAATGGAGAATTTCATTATGATGATGCATGGGACAATACGGACACCTCAAGTCTTCGTTCCTCCGTCGCTGGTCCTAGATCCTCTGCTCGTCCTAGTTCATCATCAGCTCGTCGAAGTGCAGGATTGTAATTTATGGATACTTAGAAAACTTAACTCTTTTAGCACTATGAGATGATGTAACTCTTTTGGCACTAAGATATGTAATATATGTCTTTTTTATGTTTATACAAGCCTTATACAAATACTAGTGCAGTGTAGTACGACATCCGTATTAGAACAAATACGTAGACGAAATACGTTGGCAAAATACGTATACAAACAAATAAATATGAAGGCTGGAAAAGGGAAAATTATATGGTTCCCCTTTAGCACCGGTTCTAGCCACAAACCGGTGCTAAAGGGGCTCGCGCAGGGGCCATGTGCGCGGCCCCTTTTAGCACCGGTTGGTTTCGGGACCCGGTGCTAAAGGGGGCCTTTAGCACCGGGTAAATGACCCGGTGCTAAAGGTGTACCCCTTTAGCACCGAAAGATCCGCACCGGTTGGGAAACCGGTGCTGAAGGGGGTTTCTCAACCGGTGCGGATGCCTCATTCTCTTCTAGTGCGAGCCAACTGGCAGCAACCAAACGACCGAACAAATTGACCACGAGGGTGTGACACCAACATGCGAGCGCGGGCGCTCGAACGCTGGCGGGAAGCCTCCCACTGAGCGGCTTCCGCCGAGCGCTGCTGACCAACTGGTTGCATGCTCGTACGCATGAGAGATGTTCTCACTATGGCCATGTCATGGAGCTTGTGGTGTTAAATATACTGTACCATTTCTTCTCCTATCGCTCTCCACTCTCAAAGCAACATGTTATACCATCTGCCATTCTCATGAAAGAACTCGAGCACCATGTGTCCATCTCCATCACCGTTAGCTCCCTCCGGTATCTATACGTGTTTGGGCATATTCTAAGTCAAGCCTTTCTTAACCTTGATTAAATAGAAAATTCACAATAAAATCTAAACCATCAAATTAATTTTGTTAATTTTATCATGACATATGTATTGATCCATTTGGTGTCGTAGATGCTAATTTTTTTCCTGAACTAAGTCAAAGTTAAATATTTTTAACTTTGAATAAATCAGAAGTCCTATATTACTGCTGTGCTATTTCGTAAAAAAAATTACAGCTATGTGCCTACGGGGCAACAAAACTATCACGTGAAGAAGAAACGTTGAGGACACAAGCAGTGAGCAGTGCAGCACCGGTCCACGCTTTCCGCCTTTCGTAAAAGCACAGACAGACCGACATTCACACGCGGCCGTGAACACAGCCATATGCATCCCGCCCCGCTCAACGTCACCAGTCACCAGTCACCACACCAAACGGCACGATTGCCGAAGGCTCCAGAACCGCGTCCACGGCGGGACCACCCGGTAGCCCCACACGTCAGCTACCCGCAAGGCCCATCCATCCCCGTCGCCGTCCTTTCCGGTGTGATCTTCCTATAACTGCGCACTGAAACCTCTGCCGCGGTCTCCTCATCACTAGCAAAAGCCTCGCCTCGATTCGAATAGACAGAGAGAATTCGAAGCCGCTCGCCGTCGTCGATCGCCATGACCGTGGAGGTGTGCGTGAAGGCCGCCGTCGGGGCCCCCGACATCCTCGGCGACTGTGAGTTCTCCGTCCTGCGCTTCTCATCTACTCCGTAACTCGCACCCTTGCGCTCCCCATTCCCGCGCCCGATTGGACCCCAAACCCTAGCGGTTTCTCTGATCCGTGTTTCGTTTGGTTGGAATTTTGCTGGTCCGCAGGCCCTTTCTCCCAGAGGGTGCTGCTCACGCTGGAGGAGAAGAAGGTCCCCTACGAGATGAAGCTCGTCGACCTCGGCAACAAGCCCGAGTGGTCAGTCTCTTTTCCCTTTCCCATTTATTTTCCAAATAATTGTTCTGCAGTGTCTGACGACTGATAGGTAGAGTGATATCTGGGCAGTGTCTTATTTCCTGCTCCGATTGTTTTGGAGCAGAGACCTTTCCCTACTGTCTTGACTCTTGACTACATTTTCAGAGGTTCAGTGGTAGACTGGTAGTGGACTAGAAACAGTGCGGGACAGGGAGTCATGTTCTGTCATCTTGTTTGCTGTAGAAATGCTATTTGATTTAGTTGGATGATTAGTTGGGTACGGTAGATTTTTCCTGGATTGGAAATGAAATCCACTATGCTTTGTCTTGGATCGATTAATCAATAAGATTGGTGAAGGACATAAGGAATCCTTTTGTCCTCGAACATGAGGATTACCTGTGCTTCTTAGTCCATGAATTCTACAGAATTGGCCACATCATCTCATCTGGGAACTCTTCTCTAGCTTTCAGGAACGAGCTCTAGCCTACTAGAGTTGTCTTGGAATACTTTGCATATTCCCCCTGTTTGACAGTGAACACTCTTGAACCTTGTCTAGTAGAGTTGCATATGCTTTTCCAGTGAATTAAGTTCCAGATAATTGATTGCTTTACAGCCAGTTTATGAGTCAGTAGAGAAGGCATTAGATCTTTCTCTATAAAGCAATCAGTTATCTCAATTTGTGCTGACACTTTTGGAATTATTCAACCTTTCCATGTGAATAATACGATGACCTTCTAATTTTGAAGATTGAAGAGTATTCAATATTTTTGCTGCTTCTAAATTTTCAGTGCCCAATGATAATTTAGCCCCTTGTCCTCTGGGGTCTTGTATGTCTGTAATCTTCATATCTAACCTACTGTAATGGCTCTTTCAGGTTTCTGAAGATCAGCCCAGAGGGTAAGGTGCCTGTGTTTAACAGTGGTGATGAAAATTGGATTGCTGACTCTGATGTGATCACTCAAATCATCGAGGAGAAGTTTCCAACTCCATCTCTGGTCACCCCTCCAGAATATGCATCAGTGTAAGTTGTCCTCCTTATCTTTTAGGCAAACTCTGCATTTAGCTTCACATTTCCATCTTCCTATGGAAGTAGTTAGGCCACATTTGAGCACGGGGGATTTTCTTAATTTGTAAAGGAATTAAACATTTCAAAGCGAAATTCTCTTGTTCCAAATGGACCTTAAGTTTAACTATTGCTTTGCTCTGAAGTCCTGTAAGGGTTTTCTGTTAAAAGGTTGAGAAATCAGTAAAACCTGCATACGTTTCAGAGGGGTGTTGTGTTTAAACTGTTGGCAGTTTACAATTCATGTGACTGATGTACCCACGATTCTAGTAGCATTTTGTATTCGAAATTTCTACTTGTAACTTTCATGATCGCTGGAGCCTAATATTTAGTAGTAAATAAAAGCACTGTATTTATCAAGGATACTGAATACTGTTATAGTGTGATGAGCTTCTGTGTGAGAACTGAGAAGTAGCTGCAGTAGGATCCAGGGGCGAAGCTAGGATTGAGCTTAAGGGGGGGCTCTCATCTCCTTCCTCCATCCCCCCTTCCCTTCTTCTTCCTCCCTAAAATTGAAGGGGGGGCTCCATGGCAGTTCAGGTGGTGCCCCCCCCCCCCCCCCCCTTGGGCTCCGCCACTGGTAGGATCTACCAAGCTCTGATTTGGTAGCTTTTGAAATATTAACAACCTGCAAGGTTGCCATCTCCTTAACCAAGTTTCTTCTGAAGCATTATTTTGGGTTCTTGTGTTCACTTGAGCGTTGGCAATTCTCTTACTGTTGTATATTTGTGGTTGTAATGACAGAGGATCAAAGATTTTCCCAGCCTTTGTCAAGTTCCTGAAGAGCAAGGATGCCAGTGATGGTTCAGAGAAGGCACTTCTTGATGAGCTGCAGGCACTAGATGAGCATCTGAAAGCTCATGTAAGTTGCAGGCTCGAACTCTTTGGCTGTAGCTTTCATCAAGGGAGTAGACTTAACACTTGCCTTCCACTGTCATTTCAGTCAACAGTCATACTCGTACCCACATTACAATTTTCTCCGCACTTAACCTGTTTGGATATGACACATTGTAATCATTTTGGTTTGATCAAGTGCCTTGTTATGGGGGCCTTGCTTAGTCTGACCATCTGATTTCATTGAACCGGACCTTTCCTGATGCCACTATCAACATTCTGATGTTTGCAGGGTCCCTACATTAATGGGGAGAACGTATCAGCTGCTGATCTTAGCCTCGGGCCGAAGCTCTTCCACCTCCAGGTCGCACTGGAGCACTTCAAGGGCTGGAAGATTCCAGAGAACCTAACAAGCGTCCATGCCTACACCAAGGTATGCAAGTGCTCACCTGATTGCATCTCACTATCAGTTCCATAATACCTGTCCAGAATCAAATAATCGAGATCGCATTTGTCTTTGTGCAGGCTCTTTTCAGCCGCGAATCATTTGTGAAGACTAAGCCAGCCACTGAGTACCTCATTGCAGGATGGGCACCCAAGGTGAACGCGTAAGCGCCTGTCCCCCCTTGTGCCTTGGTGCTACCTGGTGGACACCATCCGTTTATCTGATCAGTTGCTGTCAGTGGTGTGGGTAGCCGTCTGTAGCTTGAACGCATGATTGAGTGGAATAATGCAGCACCATGCTTCCGGTACTCTGTCTTGGTCGTTACAAGTGCTCGCCTTTTATATGGTCCATCCCTTGCTGGTTTCGTTTGAGACCATGGGCATCTCTTGGTCTTATGCTTTGGAGGGACTGCATCTACTGTAATGTGAACCTTGGTATCAAATAATGGAGCTGCTTTTCTATGCCTGCAGTGTGTTCTGTCGTACATTGCATTCATGGTTATCTTTGTGTTTCTCATTCAATGGTGATAACCTGAATGCAGCAGGTCGTGCTTCTCATTTGGGCATATTTCTGAGCTGGAAACTTTTCTTTTAACGCATGCTAATCTCAAACCGTCTGGTGCAAAGTAAGCACCCATTGTGCAGTTGTGCGCACGATGGATTGCCTCGTGCATCTTGTGGTATCGTGATGGTGATGTTTGCAGATATTCTTGGGTTGGAAATTGAGGAAAAGGTTGTCATGCAGCTTGAGAATATATTCTAAACTGTCTAGTCAGCTGGGTTCCTCTTCCTCTTTTAATCATTCCTCATCAGAATGGAGGAAAAGCTTCCGAAGTAACAGGATTCAGCTGATCTCTTCCTCGTCAGAATACATGAGTGATCCAGGTCTGTTGGGGTAGAAGTGAGCAGTGCTTGCTGCTTAACAAATCGATCAAAGAGTGCTTGTAATTGAGCATAATTTGAAATTTTGGATGGAAATTCTCTCTTAGTGACGCAAGGCAGACCACCCAACGGATTCTCAGATCCATCCTCCTCTCTCCGTGTACCCATGACCCATCGGCACGACACGGCACAACGCACACCGAGTTCGTGTGACGGTGACGCAGCCTTCCCCCGCACCGCACGATTCTGCACGCACAAAACGCCTGATCCGGATACGTACGTGCGCGTCCAAATTCAAACCCTCAAATCTTATCTAAAAACAAATCTGATCCAAAATTTCAAACAGCCTAGAAGGCTAGAACTAATACTTATCCACCTACTTTCCAAAAATCAAACCCGTGGGACTCATCCATGATCCATCTTATATTCTTATCCGCTATATACGGCTAACCGAATCCAGCTACGCACGGGCGCACAGTTCATCTCCCGTCTCGCAAGAAAGAAAAGATTCGGATCGTTTAAACACTTCCCTCGCCCTATGGCAGGTGGGTCCCACGCCAGCTCACCGCGGAAGGAGCCCAACAAACCCCACGCACCGCCGCGGTGGGCCCTCCGAGTCAGTGAGCCACCGCACGCCTCGTCGCGCGCCTCCTCTGCCATCGCGGGAAGGGGAAACCGGGAAAGAGGTTGAGACTTGATTAACCCCGCTCCAGTCCGTTCACTGGCGATAAACCCGCATCCTAATCCACCCCGTTAACCTCGGATTAGCCTCGGTTAATCGTCATTTCCCCTCCGCCCACGCCTTAGCGGCTTAGCCGCTATAAATAGCGCCCCGAGCCCCCGTCGCCTTCCTCACACCAAAACCCCGATCTCGATCACCATCCTCTTCCCTCTCCATCACCCCTTTTCGCGAACCTTCTCGAAGCGAGCTCGTCGGCGCGATGGCGGTGGATCTGACCCCGAGGCAGTCGAAGAAGGCCTACGGCGGCGAGGGCGGCGCCTACTACGAGTGGTGCCCCGCCGACCTGCCCATGCTCGGCGTCGCCTCCATCGGCGCGGCCAAGCTCTCGCTCGCCGCCGGCGGCCTCTCGCTCCCCAGCTACTCCGACTCCGCCAAGGTCGCCTACGTTCTCCAAGGTACGCCGCACCACCGGCCCTCCCCTCCCTCCCTTTGATCTGTCGCTCGTGGAGCAGAGCAGAGTGGGTGTGGTTTGTTGCTGACGTAGCGTCCGCTCGTGGTTGACTTGTTCGGATTGGAATTTCGGGTAATTGGGCGTGTTGGGTTAGTAACAGATGTTGCCAAACTTGATTACCAGATCGGGAGTGTGATTTTAAAGTAATACTGTCGCATTACTTCTCCTAGTTTTGCAGATGCGATCACTTCATAGGTTTTATCTGTTCTATAATTTGTCAGTTAGATTCGTGCTTCAGTTCTAGATCTCTGTTATTGTTTGAAAAAAAAAATCTATGGCACCTCGTCTGTGAACTAGTTAGCATGAGGTTGGTGGGTCTAATTTGATTGCATGACTGTGGGATCCAGAGTAGTAACGTACTATTTGAGGGCTGAGCAAAATTGATTCGATCTGTAGTATGTGACGCGATCGGTTTGTTGCTGTTTTATTTTAACAGATTAGATTCGTGCACCAGATCTCACCCTTTTTTTATTGAATTTATTAAATTTAGTTCAAATTGCGCAATGTAGTGTTCTGGTTAGTGGTGACTAGTATGTGAAGTTAAAGAGGTCGCGATCATGATGTTGCCATCACGCATCTAAGAACTAAAACCTGACACTCATGTGGTTCAATTTCCCAGTGACGTCACTAATTCGTTATGGTAATTCGTTCATCCTTGTACTGCTAGCACAAGCAGTATCACCCTAGCTGTTCTCTGTTTTGGAAATTCTTCGTTGCGATGAATGAATTGTTCGTGCTCTGTTTCTGAATTCTGATTGATGCTGCAACAGGCAAGGGTACCTGCGGCATTGTGCTCCCTGAGGCGACCAAGGAGAAGGTCGTCGGCGTGAAGGAGGGCGACGCCCTGGCGCTCCCCTTCGGCGTGGTGACCTGGTGGCACAACGCCCCCGACGCCACCGCTGAGCTCATCGTCCTCTTCCTCGGGGACACCTCCAAGGGCCACAAGGCTGGCCAGTTCACCAACTTCCAGCTGACTGGCGCCAGTGGCATCTTCACCGGCTTCTCCACCGAGTTCGTGGGCCGCGCCTGGGACCTGACCCAGGAGGACGCCGCCAAGCTCGTCTCCTCCCAACCCGCCTCCGGCATCGTCAAGCTCGGTGCCGGGCAGAAGCTCCCGTCCCCCTCTGAGGAGGACCGCAAGGGCATGGCCCTCAACTGCCTGGAGGCCCCGCTGGACGTGGACATCAAGAACGGCGGGCGCGTGGTGGTGCTCAACACCCAGAACCTGCCGCTGGTGAAGGAGGTCGGGCTCGGCGCCGACCTCGTCCGCATCGACGCCCACTCCATGTGCTCGCCGGGGTTCTCCTGCGACTCGGCGTACCAGGTGACGTACATCGTCCGCGGCAGCGGGCGCGTGCAGGTGGTCGGCCCCGACGGCAAGCGCGTCCTGGAGACCCGCGTAGAGGGCGGCAACCTCTTCATCGTCCCCCGCTTCCACGTCGTCTCCAAGATCGCTGACGCCTCTGGCCTGGAGTGGTTCTCCATCATCACCACCCCCAAGTAATTCTCTGAACTGACCTTCTGATGCATTGCTTTATTCTGTTCTCTGCATATGACATTGTGCTAACACAATTTTTGGTGGAATGTGCAACAGCCCGATCTTCAGCCACCTGGCGGGGAAGACCTCGGTGTGGAAGGCGATCTCGGCGGAGGTGCTGGAGGCGTCGTTCAACACGACGCCGGAGATGGAGAAGCTGTTCCGGTCCAAGAGGCTGGACTCAGAGATCTTCTTCGCCCCCAACTGAGGAGCCAGCCAAGCCAACAGTGCCGCCCGCTCCACCAGTGTCGTCGTCGGTCGTCGTTAGCTTAGCTCGATAACAATAAGAGAGAGTAGTGGTGGCTAAAGGAGAGTCTTGTCGGTGGCGGCTTGCTTCGCCACAGTCAGTGTCAGTCAAAAGTCGTTAGGGTGAGAGCTTTGAGCGCTCTGCGTCATGGTCTGGTCGGTCGTGTCCGGTTGGTGAAACTTGCGAGATGAATACAATCTCAAGCTTGTTTGGTTCATGCTGATTGATGGCCTCATTGTCGTTGCTCTCTGCTTTGTCTTTGTATATGCTCTGGTTAAGTTATCTCGTCGCAGGATGTTGTTCAGGACTGAAGAGGCTGTGGGCTCAGTCTTTCGGCCTTTAGCTGAATGCTCAACGACTTAGCCATATTGGTGGCCCAATTTTGCCAATGAAGCCTCATTGCTTGCTGGCGGAAGTTTGATGAATTGAATTCATTACCTGTTGGCTGAAGTTTGATAAACCGGCAAATGATAGCGCCGCATCGCAGTCGCAGGACGGTGTTTGTTAATCTCTTGAGTGCGCAGCGGATCAGCTAAACAAAGATTGTCGTTTTCCGCATGAGCATCGCCTTCATATATTAGTTGCATTGGAGTAAAGGTTTTTCTGACACATTCATAGAGTATGAAAGAAAGGTGCAGGCCACCTAACGTTCTAGCCTTCAGTCTTCACTCCAAAGAATGTACTAACTCTTGGTTTGTACTGCACGGCCAGGGAGCCAAAAATGTAGCTCTTGCTGTTGCAGATTCATCACGAACTTACACTCTTTTCGGCACGCACACCGATCCAACGACCACAAACGGAAACGACGAAGGAAGCTGAGCTGAGGCGAGAAGGGCTCCGTCGTTCATTGCTGCGGGGCAAACGGAATTACGGAAACGACGGGGCAGCAGCCAAAGCGAACCTACGGATGCAGGCCGGCGGTCACGGGCTCCGTCGTTGCAGCAGCCAGCAGCGGGCGCACCAACCAGGCGCCAAAAACAGCTTGGCCTACCACCCCAGATCCGTCTCTGGCAGCCGGGCCCCGCGCCTCCGCTTGAGCTGCTCATCATTGCTGCCGCCAGCCCGCCACGTGAGAGCCACGTTGCTGTCTGGAACTCTGGACGTCGCAAGTGAATTTTCAGTAAGCCCCCTCTACCTATCTGTGTGTTCGCAATCAAGCTCGGTTTTTCTGTTGACTCGCGCTTTCATATTTTCATTGAGAACTTGAGCAAGAAGTGCTTTGTGTTCAGGTGTATCGAACTGGGCTTCGAAATAATAAGCGGATCTTTAGGGGGGCTGCGCAGTAAACGCGCAGCTTCTCCCGCCATGTACATATCAGCCAGCCGCCCCGCGATCTCTCTCTCTGTCTCCCCCAAAACGATTAAAATCCTATAAACCCGACCTTTCCAAAAATGCCCCCCAACCTCCCCGCTTATCTCCTCCTCGCCCTCCTCCTCGCCGGCACCGGCCGCCTCGGCCGCGCGGCGCCACCCGCCGCCGGGGAACGCCACCTCCGCCGCCGACCCCGTCTACCTCTGGCCGTTGCCCAAGAGCGTCTCGTCCGGGTCCCAGACCCTCACGGTCGACCCGGACCTCGCGCTCGACCCGCAGGGCCCCGGCGGCGCCTCGCCCGCCGTGGCCGAGGCGTTCGAGCGGTATAAGGGGCTCGTCTTCGCGCCGTGGGCGCACGCGGCACGCTCGGGCGACGGAGGGTACGACGTAGCCAAGCTCACCGTCGTCGTCGCCTCCGCCAACGAGACGGTACTTGCCTGCTGCCTGCTGCTGAGTGGTCGCCGGTTTCGTTTGGAGATCAGTGCGCGGGGTGTGATAAACTGATAATTCTGCCCGTTTCTTCCATGTAGTTGGCGCTGGAGGTGGACGAGAGCTACACGATCTACGTGGCGGCGGCGGGCGGCGTCAATTCAATCGTTGGGGGAGCAACCATAGAGGTCTGATCTCTTCCCCCATGATTCTGCTGTGTAACTTTTGGTGAATTCAGTGCGGTTATGCTCCTTCGCTCCTTGATCGCCTGCGGATTGCAGAGCTTTTAAGCTGAGCTGTCGAGTAGTTGTTACTGGGAATAGGGGATTTTTGTGCATACATTGGTGAAGTATAAGTTGGTTTCAGTGAATATGTGGATGTGTGGTACAGGCTTACAACGCAGTTTTTTTCCCCCATTTTTTGAGAATGTCTTACAACACAGTTCTGTAATCTTTACTGGTCTCATTCTGTGAATATATAGTTAGTTATAGCATCTAACTGTAAATATATGTGAACATGGTGCTCCATTGTTTGCCGCGAGCCTGCGATTACTCCTTTGTGTCACTGGAAATTTTCACCGAAACTGTTCTGGTTGGTGAGCTTTTATCAGAATGAAATAAGTAATAGTTGGTGATTGAAGTTCGTAAGCAGTTGATATAAACTATTAAGCATCACTGGCTCACTGCTTAATATTTTTAGCAAGTAGTCCTGAGGGCATAATTGTAGTCAAATCTGTCTTTCTTGTCCATATGCACTAGGGATATGATTGAGTGCACATATGCTGACATACTTGCATTTGTATTTATTTATTTTTCCTGTTTTACCAAGCAAATGTTTCATTTGCAAAGTTACTTGCCTTTCACTTTTATATGTGCTAGGATGTTGTAACTGAAGTCATACTTTATCTGTACTTGTAGGCAAACACAATATATGGAGCTATTCGTGGACTAGAGGTATGAACTGAGTTTGCAAAGAACACCATTTTTTTTGCATGATCTTTGAAGAGCTAGCTGATACTGCTCCCCCATTTTTAATATATGGCGTTGAACTAATTCGCTTGTCCTAAAGATCATATATTTAAAAATGGATGAAGTAAAATTTTGGTATTCTAAGATTTTGGAGAATGCTGTTGTTTAATTGATTGGCAGACATTCAGTCAACTTTGTGTTTTCAACTATGATACCAAGAATGTTGAAGTGCGCCATGCCCCATGGCATATTCAAGATGAACCCCGCTTTGCCTTCCGTGGGCTGCTCCTAGGTAAAATTGTCACTTAAGTGCTGATACTAACATCAGAATCCACCATCAGTTATCACAAGAAGCAGAACGTAACATACAAATGATTTATTTTGCTTCCACGCCATGTGTTGCAGATACCTCACGGCATTACCTTCCAGTTGATGTGATTAAGCAAGTGATTGACTCTATGTCATTTGCTAAGCTGGTAATACTACCGTCTTTTGGATTGTGCTAGTTATGCTTCCAGAACTCTGCATGTACTGAAACCTGGAGTTGTGCCCAGTAGAACGTTCTTCATTGGCATATTATCGATGAACAATCATTTCCGTTGGAGGTGCCATCATATCCAAACCTTTGGAAAGGTTCATACTCCAAATGGGAGCGCTACACCGTGGAAGATGCACATGATATTGTCAAGTATGCTATTTTATCATCTGGCTTTAACATTTCTTCACCCTCCATATCTTAATTTGTATTTTTTTTCTGTGGCTTTACCATTTTTTTTTTGCTGACTGATGTTCTCTAATTGCTTCTTTTGCAATATCTCATCTCATGCTTCACCACGGTAAAGCTACGCCAAGAAAAGAGGTATTTTCAGTCACTTACCACTTGAGATTGCACATATAGAACACACATGTCTTTTGACCGTATGATCTAAGTATTTTAATCAGAAACTACATCATAGGTTGACTACAACTATTATTTGCTTTTCACAGGTATCAATGTCATGGCAGAAATTGACGTGCCTGGTCATGCAGAATCATGGTGAGTTTGTCTGTATAGTTTCTTATGATGTCCATAGAGACAGAGAGTGTATCCCTCTATTTCATGGGAGCTTTTTGTCTGTCACTTTGTTAAGTACAAGTGCAACCTAGTCATCTCCTGTGCAAACAAACAAATTAACGGTTTCTATTTTTTAGTGCATTTATTGTTAAAAGTATAGATCAAGCAGTTGGTCGCTCATGGGTGCAGCATATGCCCTATGATACGTACAGCAAGAAATAATTGCTACTTATTTGATCCATTAATTTTGCATTTTAACTGAAAATAATGCATACCTATCCACATATTTCTAACTGTCTTAGGTTTCCAATGGTTACTTCTAAAAAAAGGGTTTCCAATGGTTATGGTATTTTTATCCGTTTTCTTTTATTGAAAATTTGTGTGCAAATTTTAATTTCTGCAGGGGAAATGGATACCCAAAGCTCTGGCCTTCTCCCAATTGTACAGAGCCATTAGATGTCTCCAGCAATTTCACGTTTGAAGTAATTTCTGGAATTCTGTCTGGTTAGTTCCTTTCAGACTTCTTTCTCAATCAGGTTAACTCATATGAGGACTTGAATAGTAATCGGGAAACGTTCATCCTTTTCATATTATACATCTTAATTATTTTTCTAAGAAAGTGAAAATGGAATACATTGAATGGATTGTGTTTATGTAAATTGGTGTATGAATTCTTGTTTCGAAGCTGTACTTCCGCTTTATCTAGTCTTCCACAGATCATAACCCATACGGACTGACCAACTCAACATCGGTTTTTGTTTTACTCCAATATATGCCCTTCCACAACTCATAAAATGAACTTAAATCACTATCCAATCATATAACATCAGTGAACTATTAATTTGGAAATTCATGGCCTTCCTTCCTTACGACCTAGTGAAAAACTATACATTGTTATTTCTTACAATGGACTGAACTGTTGAAATTCTATAGCAGCATGTGCAGGCTCATAAGAGCAGCACAAAGTCCAGCAACAGTTTCTCCTGTAGTCCTGTACAAAATTTGCCACCATTATAATTTCTCTGCAGACTTTTTGTAGATATCAACTCATTCATTGCTGCATTATAACAAAATAGTTGATATCATATGGACCTTTTTAATCTTCTCAGATATGAGGAAAATCTTTCCATTCGGGCTGTTTCACTTGGGTGGTGATGAAGTATATACAGGTTAGCTTATTTCTATTGCAACTGAACTTCTAATTAAGAGTCTGTTTTAAAGAAAGTAGTTATTTCCAATATTTTTTTTCCAAAGTAAGATGCCATACTGTCGTTTCTATTTTCTCTTCTGTATCAATTTCAACTACAACTTTGATTCTATATTCCAGAAACACCCTGCACAACTGCTGAACAGATTGATTGATACCACCTTAATAGATTTCCTTTTCTATTGATAGAAAAAATGATGGCTGGTGTGTATAGTAGCATATTGCTTCTGATGCTCAAATTGATCTTGTGTAACTTTTCTCCATGTGTTGTCTATAGAGCAGAATGGTCAATTATACAGTAACACTATCATGCCTAAATAGATGGCGATATATTAAATATTTTCGTGTTACCAGAGTACCTTTCTGTTTCTCCTAATTCTTTTTCCCAGACTCAATATCAATATTCATGACAGGGTGCTGGAATGTAACACCTCATGTGAGGCAGTGGTATGGAATCTTATCCTCAAACTAGGTTTCGTCTATGATTTAGCAATCTTTGCTGCTAGATTGTTTGAGCGATAAAAAAATCGTTGCTAGATGTTCCTTTCATTTAATTGTTGAAAGTCCTCAATTCCAGGCTTAATGAGCACAACATGACCACAAAGGATGCTTACAAATACTTTGTTCTGAAGGCTCAAGAGTTGGCAATTAAGCTAAACTGGATTCCCGTTAATTGGTCTGTTCCTTACATCCTTGCTTTTGGAGGGAGAGAGAGAGAGAATAGATAAGTTTTGATTTTGACAGGCTGCATGCTTCTCCTGCAGGGAAGAAACCTTCAATTCATTTAAAGAAAATCTCAATCCTCTAACAGTGGTGCACAATTGGTAAACCACAAATTATGCTACTGAATCTGTTTATTTTATTTCTTGACAATCATATCTTCCACATCTAAGCTGTTGAAACATTGCAGGCTTGGTCCTGGAGTCTGCCCTAAGGTTGTTGCAAAGGGTTTCAGATGTATAATGAGTAATCAAGGTGTCTGGTACCTTGATCATCTTGATGTTCCCTGGGAAGATGTCTATAGTGGCGAGCCACTCGCAGGGATTAGTAATAAAGACCAGCAAAAGCTAGTACTCGGTGGGGAGGTTTGCATGTGGGGCGAGACAGCAGACACGTCTGATGTTCTACAAACAATATGGCCCCGAGCAGCTGCTGCTGCAGGTACAGAGGACACAAACCATGGAGCTGTTACCATTTTTCCATTCACTTTTTTCCACAAGGACTCACTTGTCACTTTAAATTACTGTAGAGCGTATGTGGAGTCAATTGGAAGCCATATCTGCCCAAGACCTAGAGACAACTGTCTTGTCTCGGTTGCATTATTTCAGATGCCTGTTGAATCACCGTGGGATCGCTGCGGCTCCAGTCACAAACTACTATGCTAGGAGGCCTCCAATAGGCCCAGGTTCATGCTTTGTTCAGTAAGCAAGCCCTTCAGAGTGAAGATATCCACGAGGTGCTCAGCCTTCACACACCTGCCAATCATACTTGAAACAAAGAACACTATATTGTCCCTTGCTCTGTACCATATCTGTTTCCCATTCACGATAACAATCTAATAATCTGGCTTTGTGTATTCCATTTTGAAACTGAAATAAAAACTGCATCATTCAAATCTGACCTTGGAGAAGCCAGTCATTGGTGTCACAGTAAAATTCAGGTGCCTTTTAACAGCCTTGTCCCTGAATTCCTCCCACGTGTATCTGAACGGACATCAGCAACTGGACAATTGGGCAACCTCCTTTGAATTGGTAAGAGAGTACTGATCTCATTGTGGATATTTCAATTCCTTTTGCTTACTCGACTGCATTTTGATTTTTGGGAAGCCGTCGCTGTCTGGCGCCTTCCTTTCCTGAGTTTGGCCTTGACCTGAAACTTGTTGGTCCAAGAGCGCATTGATGGCGCGTGTAATTTACGACCACCTGTTGTGCTTGGTGATCTAGACTGATGAGAATGGGGTTTGGCCCCTTGTTATAGGTCACTGTCCCTCCCATGTCACCTTCATTGGCCACATATATCTGTGCCTTTTGCTCTATCCTTTCCCCATTTTTTCCTGTGGTGATCAGCCGTGGAGTGCCGGTTAAGGATGGAATACCATACCGTACACCTATGCCCTGTCCTAAATTTTGCTGAATTCATTGAAAAGATGTGTGAAACTCAGGACTTGTGGTGACTGGACAGTGACTAAGGAGACTGGATAGTGGCTCTTCCAGTTGCATGTTTACCCGTCTGAAAATGTGATGTAACGTGTCAGTGAGGTATTTGATACGTATAAATACGTGCATTTTTTTTTACTCTTTCCTATGTGAATGCGATGTTGCTCCTCTTGAGGTTTTATGTGCCGACGTGCCGCTGCAGAATTACTTGGACTAGTAATTTCCCGGTCAATGAAGTAACTTGGACACCGGTTTCTTGGACCGGATGCCACTGTTCTGAAGCTGACGCGTACCTGCTATCTGCTACGATGTGAGCCAACGCAAGAGTATCAAATCCTCTAAGGCTACAAGTATCTGATTCGTTACTGAAATCGCACGACTGAATTGGGTAGACTCTGATGAAATTACTTAAATTCAACTACTTTGAGTAGGGCAGTCCGGGTTAGCGTTTTTATGAAATTCCTGAAACTGCGGCGAGAGTATAGTAGACCGGATTCTTATACCCTTTTACGCAAGGCGACAAGAACATCGATGTGAAGTATAGACGTTGATCGGCATTACTATAGAAAATTAGGCAAGGGGTACCCAACAGCATAACCACATCAACAACTAAAATCTGCCTCGCACCTAATATTCCCTTGGCATTTTGTAGCAAAATGGAATCCCTTTTTAGTATCAGTAACTTACATCATACGCCAGTCCCTCTCTTCTTTTGGGTTAAACTTTGTCCTCACTTATATTTAAACATTCATCATTTTACGGTGTTGCAAAACCAACCAACCAAGAGACTAACGTCTTTGCTCCTCCAACATAAGCTGACATCACAACAAACCAATCAATTCTCTATATGTAGCAAGTTTTGTCGTCTTTCTAGTTTACGAACACGAGAATTTCTTATGAAACCTAGTTGGAATTGAACATTTTCACGCAAAACTCTCGTGTAAAAACATACATGCCCATAATTTGTATAATCGGGTGTGTTTATACCGTACACAATGACCTAGAGCAATCAGATTGCCGCAAATAACCATTACCAGAGACTGAACAATCCAACAAAAACCCTACAATTTTCTTGCAATGTGTCCGAAGAGCAGGTGCACCTAACATTTTGGGGCAACATGCAGTTTTTTCCTTTCCTCCTCCCTTCCTGTTGCTGCTCAGCCGCTGCTGCTGCGCCTGCCTTCCATGTAAGACCAGTCAACACCACCCCCGTCAAACCCGGGCCCCACCGCGCCGCCCTCCGTCCGATCCCACTCGCACGAATCACGGCGCGCATCTGACGGCCCTGATCGCGTCGGCGCCTCCTGAAAACCCTCACCCACTTGTGCCACTTCCTCCGCTTCCGTTCCCCTCCGCTTCGCTTCCCCTTCCTCGAGAGGACGACGGGCTGGTGGTGGTGCCCCCGCCTCGCCGCGCCTCGATCTCCCGATCTGGTCGCCCGCGAGCGCCCCGATTCGTCGCGGAGGGCCGCGCCCGACCTGGATTTGAGCGCGGGGTTCGTCTTGGACGGATCAGGTTCGAATTCCCCCCATTTTTTTCGGATTTTTTGAGCCCGGAATGGCCTGACCATCCCACCCCTTTTGTGCGTCTCCGCGCAGCGTCGCCGGTTGGGGCCTCTGATTCGTGGCCATGGCCACCCCCGATGACGGCCCGGCGGCGGCCGGGGGAGGCGTCGGAACGGGCCGCAAGTTCTGGCGCTCCGCGTCGTGGTCCGCGTCCAGGGCGGCCGCCGAGCCGCCGCCGGATGGAGCCGCGGCGCCGGGGGGAGGCGGGCAGGCACGCCGCATCCCGCCGCCGCCGCCGCTGACCCCGCGCTCGATGAGCGCCAAGGTCCGGTCCTGCCTCCCGCCGCTGCAGCCGCTCGCCATCACCCGCCGCAGCCTGGACGAGTGGCCCAAGGCTGGCTCCGACGACGTCGGGGAGTGGCCCAACCCCACCACGCCCGGCGCCTCCAAGGTGGACGGCGGCCCGTCCTCGGCCAAGCCTGGGGAGGGCCTCCGGCTGGACCTTTCCTCCCTGAGGTCGCAGGGCCGCAAGGACCAGATCGCTTTCTTTGACAAGGAGTGCTCCAAGGTCGCCGAGCATGTCTACCTCGGGGGCGATGCCGTCGCCAAGAACCGCGACATCCTTCGGAAGAACGGAATCACCCACGTACTCAACTGCGTGGGATTCGTCTGCCCGGAGTACTTCAAGTCGGACCTCGTCTACCGCACGCTTTGGCTGCAGGACAGCCCCACCGAGGACATCACCAGCATCCTGTATGACGTGTTTGATTACTTTGAGGATGTGAGGGAGCAGGGTGGGCGCGTGTTTGTGCATTGCTGCCAGGGGGTGTCACGGTCAACATCGCTGGTGATCGCCTACTTGATGTGGAGGGAAGGGCAGAGCTTCGATGATGCCTTCCAGTTTGTGAAGGCTGCCCGTGGGATCGCGAATCCAAATATGGGGTTTGCCTGCCAGCTCCTCCAGTGCCAGAAGCGGGTGCATGCGATTCCGTTGTCCCCAAATTCAGTGCTCAGGATGTACCGTATGGCACCTCACTCGCAGTATGCGCCTCTGCATCTAGTGCCCAAAATGCTCAATGAACCATCCCCTGCCGCCCTGGACTCTAGAGGTGCGTTCATTGTTCATGTTCTGTCTTCGATCTATGTCTGGGTTGGAATGAAATGTGATCCGGTAATGGAGAAAGACGCAAGAGCTGCGGCCTTTCAGGTAGTGAGGTATGAGAAGGTGCAGGGGGACATCAAGCCTGTGAGAGAAGGTCTGGAGCCACAGGAATTTTGGGATGCTTTTTCTGGTACGCCGGCGCCGCTTAATTCGGATAGTAACACAAAGGTTAGCAAGGGCCAGGTTGATTCAGCATCCAAGAGTAAGCCAGGAAGCCGGAAAGTGGAGTCTTATGATGCTGATTTTGAGCTCGTTTACAAGGCAATCACTGGCGGTGTAGTTCCAGCATTCTCAACTTCTGGGGCTGCAGATGAGACCCATCTTCCAGCTAGAGAAAGTAGCTGGAGTTTACTGAGGCACAAGCGTATCTCCAGGTCGCTGGTTCGTGTTTATTCAGATTCTGCTCTAATCAGGGATTTTGATCCACGGGTGGACCGTGTACAACACTTGGCTGCAGAAGCTTCAACCTCACCTCCTTTCCTTTCTCCAAGTTCTTTATCATCGGATTCAAGTGTCAGCTCGAAGTATAGTTCAGACTCACCCTCCCTGTCACCTTCAACTAGCTCACCACCATCATTTGGTCTGTCACCTGCTTCATCTAATCTGCCTCATGCTTTGGTGCCATCGTCCAGGTCTCCCCTTTCTCAATCATCTAACAAGGAAGCTTCAAAGCCTGGCCTGGACTCAATACGCTCTCCTTCGAAGACCTCTTCTATAGCTGAAAGAAGAGGAGGCTTCACACTTCTAAAGCTACCATCTCTGCAAAAGGATCTAGTATTGCCGCCAAGGGCACCATCTAGTATTCGCAGGACTGAGGAAGTATCAGATAAGAGTAGTACAAATGGTGTTAGGCTGACTGGCGAGTGTTGCACAGAAAAATGCACCGGTAATAGTTCGATCTCACATCCTGAAACTAGATTAAATGAGCGTACTGACAGTAACTCAGAAGCTTGCAGTAATTCACAACTATTAGTCTACCAGTGGCCCAGCATGGAAAAGCTAACTACATTTGCACGCAAGGATCTTGACCCAAAGTCAGTTTTGATTTTTGTTGTTTCAAATGCCAGCAGAAGAGAAGCTGTTAAGATGGTTTATGTATGGATAGGAGATGAAAATGACAGCAGTAAGAGTGTTGATTGGCAAAAGGTTACTGGTGATTGTCTTCATCTAAAAGGCCTCAGCGATGCTCTTCCTGTCAAGGTACTTGCATGCCACAGACCACCTCTTTTTATTTTGCCTTTTGTTTTGCTCTGCTTAGCTGCCATGTAAGCTGTATAAACATCTTGGAACTAAAAAATTAGAAGTTTGCTAATTTCTAGCAGGATGATGAATTGCAGTGTTCTTGGCTACAAGTTCCAAAATTGTTTTAACATTATAACAGAAACTGAAATAGTGGAGTTCAGTGAATTGCAGTGTTATTGAGGCCCACATGTTATCATCACCTATCTTGCATTCTTCTCGTAGTTTCCCTTTGCAATTATTGATATTAGTCAATGGTATTGTTAGTTTGTAACACTGATATTCTGTCATCAAGAAAAAAAAGGGATTATATGTTGTGCTAGTGATGTGTCAAAAGACTGCACCTAGGCATTTGTGGCTTGCAGATATATGTTTGTAGGATGGCTCCAGATATTCCTAGCTTACATATGAAATCCGATGCTTGTTTGAATTTCTATAACTAATAAAGGATAACGGTCTTAACATAATCTGGAAATTTACCGATGCGGGGAAGCCAAAGAGCCTGTATTTTACAGTTCATTTGCTTGCACACCATGGTAGGGATTTCTCTGTAGGTATCATTTTGACAATCTAAACACCTGCCAGCAGTTCTTAATGTTCAATCAGTGAGACTAATAAAAGGTCAAAATCAAATTTGAGACAAACTTTGGTTATTTTTTTTATGTATGGGTGACAAGATCGGATAGAATGTTAGCCCATCTTAGACAGGAAAAACCTTGCGACCTTGGCTTCTGTACCTAATATGTGTAATTTGTAGTGCAGACAATTTTGACCAGACAGGATATCCTGTTTAGTATATTGTTATCTTAGACTACTTATTGCTTCTGTAATGGGGCATGCCTATATAGTCAAAGAACAATGACATCTGATGATGATTGGTTGACTAGTAAACTGGAATAATCTAGCTATATTCTAGGAATAATTCCATTCTAGAAAACCAACATGGATTAGGCTAGACCATTCGTTGACCTGTTTGTGCTCTTTTGTTATACAACTTGAAGAAACTGGGCTACTCCCTCCATCCCTAATTATTGGCTGTTTTGGCTTTTTTAGCTACATAGCTTTTGCTATGCACGTAGATATACGCCATGTCTACATAAGCCAACACGATCTATAGTTTGAAACAGAGGTAGTACTAGTTAAGTGAAAAATAAAGGACCAGAATAAGTTTGGGCCATCCTATTGTGCCTCCTTAGTTGAGACTTGAGAGTTATGATGCTGTAAAAGAACAAAATCCGTTTTGTGATATGAAAACATTAGTTTCTACTCGTTCTCCATGAGGAAACATTTCTTTACATTCTGTATTCCTTATGGAAGTATGTTTCCCATGTAACTAATGCCACTTCAGCAGTTTTGTTTTGCAACAAGAACAATAGGTGTGATACCAGAAAACAAGGATAATGGACTAGAACAAATAGTGCTATTAGTTGTTTCTCATTCATATCCATCCTGTTTATAGTGTAACACTGAACCTTTAGGTACTTTTTGTCTGTTTGCTCACATCAGTAGAACCTTTTCAAATTAGTTCTACTTGTGAAACTGCGTAATGTGTCTGAATGTTCCTAC
Organism: Urochloa ruziziensis; assembly: GCA_015476505.1. Taxonomy (NCBI): domain Eukaryota; kingdom Viridiplantae; phylum Streptophyta; class Magnoliopsida; order Poales; family Poaceae; genus Urochloa; species Urochloa ruziziensis. The sequence goes on along the minus strand of CM027121.1, from coordinate 9,076,827 downwards.
TGGATTTATTGTAACATAGTGTTTAACTTTATTCTGCTCGACAATTTAACTGACTCATTGGATTTTGACAATGCAGGTTTTCAAGGAGCATGAAACTGAGAAACTTTTGGAAGTACTGAATGTTAGTTAACATTAGGCTGTAGATATCAGGATATTCTAGTCACTTAACAATCTCAGCCACAAATTATCATTCAACGAAGGCATGCGCTCCAGCATCAGTGAGTACCAAACTACCAATGATTGTCAGCGAGGTATAAGCCACAACTATTCCCCTGAACATAATAGGCTACAAACAGATTCCATTTTGGTAGAATCGATGGATCGGCAACTGCGCCTGATGTTCTATCTTTTTCCAAATGGCAGGAGGCTGCCAAGAATGTTGTATCTGTTGTGAATTAACACTCATCAATCGGGTGTTGGCGCAATCTGCCAATTGGATGTATATTATCTGCTCCCCTGTAATGTAAGATCAGATACCGGGAGATGCTATGTCAACAGTTACTTTTCACCCCAAAACATTCTTGTACATCTTTGAAAGGAACAGATCTGTAATCCTCTTGGCTTATAAGTGGCTCCATTGGTCATTGACTTTCAAATTAGGACAAGGTTCTTAGCTGGCAGTCTCGTGTTTCTTAGCAAATTCCAATGTATTTCTGGCTACTGTTGGCAATTTACATTAACTTGCTGTCAACTAAACTCATACTGATATTACATGATGTTTAGGACAACGACACGGTCTCCAAAACGTAACTTTGACTTCTTATTTTTACAAAAAATATTTATTAAAAAATAATATATGTATACTTTTTTAGAAATACTTCTCAAGACAAATCTCTAAACATCATCTAATACCAATATGGAGGGTACCTATTGCAGTAAATGATATGCATTGATGTCTGTGGACTGGGAGTTTACCCAAAGCTCTTGTATTTATTTAGCTGTGCTGTTCATGTGAGCCTGGAGCTGGATCACAGATTCAAGGGCATACATGTGCTTACAATTTTCTTGTGAGGCCAAAACAGATGTTTTCTTGCAATTCTTTAGCCGGTAGTAACATTTTCCGAGCAAATTGCGGAGCATAGGTGATTGTCCACATAACACCAAGCAGCTATGGATTAGTAGTTTTCATTCCATATTCAAACTTGTGCCGACAATTTAGGGTTTTTTTTCCCGACCGGTCGGGCCAAACCGCCGCCCACCGGTAGCGGTTAGCCGGACCGGTTTGACCGGAAACCGGTAGAAACCGGACAAATTTAAAAATCAAATTAAATCCGCAGTTCAACCGGTTTCGAACGGTTAGCCGGCCGGTTTGAGCGGTTAGCCGGCCGGTTTGAGCGGTTAGCCGGACCGGTTTGAGCAATTTGACAAATTTTCGAATTTTAATTAAAAATAAAAAATAAAAGAAAATTTCTAAAAAATTCCTAAAAATAGTTTAAGGTGCGTAGAATCTAATGGTGTCAAAAAGAGAACATTTTTAAGAAGTTTAAGTAGCGGTTTAAGCGCATTAGAAGTTTAACGTGTTCATTTAGTAGGCTGTTTGAACTTCTGATACAAACAAAAAATACTAAATGAACTAATATTTGAAAAATTTTGACACCATTACAATCTACTCACCTTAAAGTATTTTTAAGAATTTTTTTAAATTTTTCAATTTTTTAAATTCAAATTTGAAATTTTTAAATTTGGCCGGTTGGAAACCGACCCGTACCGCTACCGGTCCGGACCGGTTTGACCGGTTACCGCGGTATCCGGACCGGTAGCGGTCGGGATTTTTAACCCTGGTTCAAACAACGTCTGCAGGCCAATTAACTGAAATTTTGGCCACGATAATTGCAGAAACATGAATACACAAAAGGGAGCTTGGCCCTGCTTTTACAGAGTAAACATGATACGATGCTAGGGTTACAACGCAAGCACTGTTTCTAACTACAAAATGATTGATTTGCCGAACTCAAACATGACTGAAAGCTAACCCTGCTGTGAACTTTGCCATGCAGAAATTTGCCAATCTTAAAGGGACAAGTCATGTTGCCAATGTCATGATTCTTGTTGCTGTTAGTGTTAGGAATAAATTGTCCACTTAGGTGCCGTGTTTGTTTAGGATCCAAAGGGTTGGAAATCAAGATTTTGCCATGATTATCATCAAAAGAAGAGTCGGAAAAAGGGGCTAAATTCATGAACTTTGCTTTGTTGCATATAGAATGTGATCGGTTTCTGAATGACATTAGCCGTGACAGAGACAGACAGAGTTACGAAGTTTACTGGAAAACCTACCTGGAGACGAGAAATTAGAGTTGCATCATCTGCCAGCAAGAAGTGTAATTTGTGTAACTATTTTCTAGGGTTAGTACCTGAGCATCTCCAAGAGTCTCTCTATAAATCACTCTCTAAATCATCATTTAAAGAGTCATTTGTATAAAAATCGTTTTCTATATCTTCATGTTTTCCAACAGCTTCTCTATATCTTGCATGCACTCTAGAGAGCTATTCTCTTTTCTATATTTTGCTAGCGAGAAATCCGGAATAGAGAGTGACTATGTTTGAATAACCAAATAGAGAGGCTGTTGGAAGTTAACTTTTTAATCAAAATCTCTAAAATTAACAATGAAGAAGGATTTAGAGAGTCTCTTGGAGTTGCTCTAACACCTGGAGTACTACGTCTTCTATTATTCATATGCTAGGTAACAACAATAACATTGACTTATCAATAAAATTTGTCTAAAAAAGATAAACGAATCCGATCAAGTTCATCTATCTAAGTACAACCTGACAAAGTCATTACATGTACTTGGGTAGCGACTGTAACATAAATTTCAACTAAATTCAAACCGTCAATGCGTACGCACGTTCATGACACTCGCAAGGTCGCAAGGAGATCCATCAAGCACGGCAACTCCCCTGTTCTAGAGAGCACCTTCGCCATGCGAGAGGTGGCCGCCGCGCGGCCTCCCCATCGTCGACGCCTTCTTGGTCCTCCCCCTCCTGCCGCTGCTGCGCTTCACGTTCCGCGATCTCCCGTGGTCGGCGCGGTCGTAGTGCGCCTGGTACAAGTAGTCGTCCTCGTCCTCGTCCTCGTCCTCGTCGGTGATCTCATCGTCCTCGTCGACCGCCCAACCTCGCGTGCCTTTGTTGTTGCTTGGCGCAGCACAGGGCGGAGGAGCGGCGGCCCCGGCGCGAGCGTCCACCTGCTGCGGCGCCGGCGGAGCTGCGTTGACGACCTCCGCCGCCGCCGCCGCGAGCGCCATCTCGAACATGTCGTGCTCATCGCTCGCCGACGACGCGGCGCCGCTGGGAATCAACATTGGCGGCGGCATCTGTCCCTCCTGCGCGTGAACAACGACCGTTGACGACGACGGCGAGGAGAAGCTCGTGGCGGCGCCGGCGCTGCGGGATGACGTCGGGGGAACGTCCGTGAACACCATGACGTAGTCGTCGTCGTCGTCCTCGAACGCGGCGACGGCGTGGTAGTCCTCCCCGTACGAGGCCATGGCGCCGTCAGCTCCGCGGCGCTCTGCTCCGATCCGTTTCTTTGGGAGAAGTATATCTAAGGACGCCTCTATTTATACGCGAGACGCCTCCATATATAAAACCTACTCGTATTGATGAAGTAGAAACCAAGAAAGCGTGGAATCGGAGTCCGTTCCGGTTCCGCTTGACACGTTAGTGAATCAGATTCTGTTGACAGAGTATTACCCGTCTCTAACTCTAATTGTTTCCATGGTAGAAAACGTAGGATAAAGTTACACATGATTTCCTATGCTTTATTTATTTTTCGCGGGCATAAGTTCTTGACCGAAACATTGCAAATCTGATGGTTTTATTTACCTATATAAAACATTTCTAGGACACATTTATTCTAAAAAAAATCCAGCAACCACAAATTTCTAGGACATTTTATTCTTTACCTAGAATATTTATTCTCTCCACTATTTTTTTTCTTATATATAGAAACAAAAGAAGATTAATATACACACCTTATGTTGCAGGTATAAAATTTTCTACGGACTAAAAATACATTTGCTCGTCGAAACTGTTGCCATACAGGTCAATAGAGAACGGCTACGCTACAAAATTGGCAGCCCAGCTCACTTGATCCAGGCTGAGCTGCCTGAATAATTGGTCTCTGGATGATGCTAAAACTAACACTATTGGGGTCACCTTCATCTCCAGTTCCGGTAGTAGTAGCACAACTAGATCTGGAATCTATCTGGCCAGTTAACTTGTCATGACGCTGTTGATCTCAGACACGGAGACTTTTTTCCGGTACAGCAACAAGTCAATTGTTTTTCCTATATTATTTTGTCAACTGTTGTTAGGAGGATTCGGGCTAGAACCTCGTGGCGGGCTTGTGACCTGCTGGCTTCTGTGGTTTACTTCTCAAGAAGCTCTTTGTGTACAGGGCTCCGAATACAATCGCCTGGTAAAAGAGAATGTTTGTTATTCATGTCTGAAACAGAAAAAGGTGATATTTTGTAAGATGATTCGTGAGACATGGGCAGATGACTTACCGCGCCAACCCACTGCATCCAGCTGAGAGGATGTACAAACCAGACGCAGGACAGCAATATGCTCACCAGCTACAACAATGTATGGATCATCTATTGTCAGGAAAAAAAACATTGAATAAGAATACCACACTGATGAGACCAATGCCTACCTGTCTAGTTGTCATTATGGTAGCAAATGTGAGAGCTCCAAATGTTCGAATGGTGTAGGATATGAAGAACTGACTAGCTGTTGCAACCTGGAATAATACATAATGTAAATCCCACAGCAAAAGGATAAGCTGCCTTATGCATTCAAACGAAAAACAGTATAGCTTTGCATTGTGGGTGCGGAGAGGAAAATTTTAAAAAAAACATTGACAATGTATTTTATAGATATTTTTTCCACTGTACAGAAAATTTCATGATGTCTATCTATCGAAGATATTTATTTCATCTCCATTCATTATGCCAACTCTCCATATGCATTTATTCATCTATACTCAAGTGACTTGCTTTACATTCTAAACTGGTTCGCTTGGTCACTTGGAAAGAAGCAAGCAACAGCGCAGGATCAAAGATGAAGAGGTAAGTCTTACACTGGATAGGATTACAACGTCAGTGAAGCAATCCGGATGACGAAACATAAAGTCCACAGCTGGAATCAGATGATTCTGGAGAATCAGCCCTGTAAAAACAAAGTAATAGAAATGTATAACCACAATCATCGCAACTGTTAACATGTAATGATATAGTGTAGCAAACATTGGTAGAATATATGGATGTACAGAACTGCTAGTCAAATTCCAGCATGTTAGAACAGGGCATCGAGCAATTACCACTTAAACTAAGAACACAGGAGCACATTGTCGTGTAGAATATTTGGTTGTGTATTTCCATATCATACCCTTTGAAGAGTTTATCTTGGAATGTGCTTGTGAACCCATCAAAACTAGACATCCAGGGGAAAAAACATGGATCAATTTGTTAGCAGCCTGAGTGTCAAAGATGACATAAATAAAGGAGCAAACCAGTGAGTTTTATTAGCCACTGGTGCTCCGAACAATCTGTATCATTACTGATACCAATAGTAGTAAAAGTTGTTGGAAATTTTCAAGTATTTTACTAGATACAACAACAACAACAACAACAACAACAACATAGCCTTTTGTCCCAAGCAAGTTGGGGTAGGCTAGGGATGAAACCCAAAAGAAACAAGGATAAGAAAGACATAAAACGGCACAAGACCAAAGATAAGGTTAGGGGTAAATAAGAGAAGAAACAAAAGATCACGGTTCAGGCACGTTAATTGCAAGTCTCCAAGCGCATCTATCTATAGCTAATTCCTTGGAGATATTCCACTCTCTAAGATCCCTCTTGACCGACTCGTCCCAAGTCAGTTTAGGTCGACCTCTACCTCTCTTTACATTATCTACCCTTTTTAGAACCCCACTACGCACTGGCGCCTCAAGAGGCCTCCGTTGGACATGTCCAAACCATCTCAACCGATGTTGCGTCAGTTTCTCCTCAATTGGTGCTACGCCGACCCTATCTCGAATATCTTCGTTCCGTACTCTTTCCCTTCTTGTGTGCCCACAAGACCAGCGTAACATACGCATCTCTGCTACACTCAATTGTTGGACATGTCGCCTTTTTGTAGGCCAACATTCCGCACCGTATAGCATCGCCGGGCGAATCGCCGTCCTATAGAACTTACCTTTTAGCTTTTGTGGCACCCTCTTGTCACAGAGGACGCCAGAAGCTTGACGCCATTTTAGCCAACCGGCTGAAATTCTATGCCTAACATCTTCATCAATATCTCCATCCTTCTGGAGTATCGATCCTAAATATCGAAAAGTATCCTTCTTGGCCACCACTTGCCCATCAAGGCTAACGTCTCCATCATAATGTCCAATCGCGCTGAAGTCGCACATCATGTACTCTGTCTTCGTCCTACTAAGTCTAAAACCTTTCGACTCCAACGTGTGCCTCCATAGCTCTAACTTCCTATTAACCCCCACCCTACTCTCATCAACTAGCACCACATCATCCGCAAAGAGCATACACCAAGGGATATCACCTTGTATGTCCCTTGTGACCTCATCCATCACTAAAGCGAATAAATAAGGGCTCAATGCTGACCCCTGGTGTAGTCCTATTTTAATTGGAAAGTCACTGGTGTCGCCATCACATGTCCGGACAGATGTCATCGCATCCTTGTACATATCCTTGATGAGGGTAATGTACTTAGTGGGGACTTTGTGCTCTGATGGATATGAAACCCATAAGAAGTATTTTACTAGATAAATTAAAAAAAAATCTTGAACACGCAGGAGAGCTGCGTATCATTATATTAAGAAGAAATAGATAAATCAAATCATATGGTAGCAAACTTTTGAAATTAAGTCAGAATCTCTACCTACTCTCTGTAATCATTCTTTTAGTGATTCATACCATTACACATATACTAGGATATAAAGCATGGATCTAGCTACATAATCTATCTGGAATAGTTCAGTCCAGCATTGTAGTGGAAAAAAAGAAACAGGTTTCCTTGTTAAATAAATCAGAGAAATCGTAAAGATTTACAAATCTGAGCTCTTACAGGATTTCATGAGCTGCATCATGACTTTATAAGTTATTTCTTATTTGCTTTAGCGTGGAAATAAGTACAAGACAAGCAATCGTACCCAAGATAACCAAGCATGAGCGAAACACCCCAAATAGTGCTTTCTCTGCCTTTGTTGAATGGGCTGACATCCATCGATGCCTGCATCCATGGAGGCCACAAGGAAAAAAGAATCACTTCAGGAGGGGAAAAAATGCCAATAGCTCAGCAATCTGTGTAATTTGCACCCTGCTGTTTCGGTCAAAAAAATCAGTGTAATTTGCAACCTTTATGAATGTATACGGGTACTGGTCAGATGCATTGGCTAATAGCACCGGAACTAGTTGGTTACCAGCAAAGTCCACAAGCCCATGCCAAAATATGTCAACTAATAATTAATATATTTTTGGAAGATCAAACCCCCATATCCATCCTGCAACTAATTCAATCCTAGCATTGGTCATAGGCCTGTTCTACTTGCAATGCAATCCGGCATCAGCAGTAATCAAAATTGCTCTACGATCTCCATTATCCAATACTTTCTCTGTAGCACATGATCCATACCAGAATGCTATCGTGGGATCCTCAGCGATGAAGAGGAGAGAGTTGATATGTGAATTACCGGGTACAGAATGAACAATGAGCAACCCAGGGTTACGATGACAGCGAAGAAGTAATCTTTTCCACCATACTTCTTTCTCATTATTATTGTGCCCCAGATCTGCCAAGCATTGAAAAGAAAGATAACATTTATAAGAAGGCGTGGATCTTGAATATCCAGTAAATATATCAAAATATATGCAGATTACTAAGACACCAGGATCTTATTAAACATTATTTATTCATGCATTTAACATCTGATTGATACATATTGGTTCTAGTGACTATTGGCAGCTAGACTATGCACAGGTGGCATAATGATCCTGAGATGCATATTATCAAACACTTCATGTATTCATCTGATACATGCATATCAGTTCCACCAACAATTGGCACCAAACTAGACTATATACAGACAGACAGATGATATCATTGCTTCAGTGAACTAAATACGTAACGGAGAACCGCTAGAATGTGAAAGACATTGATGCTTCTCCAGCAGACTAGAAAAATAGTGAAGGTCTATGGAAGGATGGTTAGATGACTGGTTATGCATAGCAGATATTACCATCACAGGTATCATCTTTGCACATTTGGCAAGTGTTTGGACAGGGAAACTGACATACTTGAGAGCCTGAAAAAATTAATTTTACATATTTAGTAAATAAGTAACACGAAGCACCATATACGGCAAAAGAAATAAAATACAGAACCAGATGTAACCTCATACTGGCAGGTCGTAGTCAGTATATTTGATATAGAGACAACACCGTATTTGTGTAATGGAGCCACAGGGTCCAAGGATTTCTTACTTCCCTGTGTGATTACAGAGAATTTATCAGCCCTACAGATCCAGCGAAGCTGAAGAGGTAATCTGCAAGAGGGACTCATACCAGTAATACCATTGCAGACACCATGGATGTGGTAATGCGGTTACAAAAAACAAGAAAAAGTGAGTATCTGAAGAACTCCTTCTCTACTCCATAGGGAATCCTCATTATCTTTTCCTACACAACATTGAGATCAAAACATATTCAGTAAGTCATCATGGCCATGCACACAATTCTAAAAAGGAAATCACTGATGTTCCAAAAAAAAAGGAATCACTGAATGTTTCAAGTTGCTTAACAGCAGATTGATCAATAAGAGAGACATTGGATCATGTTTGACGCACATCAATGACTACTGTAACTAGTATATTAATTTGGACACAGGAAAACCCAAGGAAGAATTAACCATTAAGCAAGCAGGTGCATCCCTAGGTCTTGAACAGTGAATCAGTGTGGAAGCAAACACTTGTTCGACAAAAGGGTATGCATTCTTCTCATTGATTTGGTTGCAGACTTGCAGTACTTGGGGAAATGAGAGGAAGGACAGTGCAGGAACATCCATTCGTTGATTTTAATTCATCTTACTCCGTACTACCACAACCCAGTAAAATTCACAAGGAAGCTGAGCACTAGAAGTCACTGTACTAACAAATTGATGGATGGTTGGAAACTGTTCCCGTGGTGAATCGGGGAGGCAATTGAAAGCGCAGGGCGCCAGCGGGTAGCAAACCATCGAACCACACCAATGGTATTGGCACGGAAGCCACAGCACGGTGGCCGGGATCAGACAGGACGCGCATATGGATCCCCCTTGGAGTGCCGCACTGGCGTTTGGTGCGGCAAGCGGCAGCGCAGCATCGACGGGACGCAAAGGGAAGGGGGAACAGATGCTAAAAAAAAAAACGACGGAGCGCGGAGAAATTCATTTCGGCGACGTGGGGGCGAATGGAGGGGGGGCCGCGGCAGATCAACCCCCACTGATCCCCCGCGATCGACGCTCGGCGGGGAAAAAAGTTTGGCCGGAATATACAACAGCCGGAGTGGAGAAATGGTGAGGGGAGAGCACAGGCGCCTAACCTGGAGGACGCCGTAGACGAGGAGCGTGCTCATGATGCCGAGCACCGCGAAGCTGCAGCGGGCCGCCCAGCGGCGGCGCTCGTCCTTCTCCTTGTCCCTCTCCCTGCCCGACGCCACGGGCAGCCCGGGCGCCGCCGCCGCCGCCGTCACCCCCGCCGCGTCCGCCATGTTACCCCGCCTCCGCTCCGCTCTAAACAAAAAGACCGAATCTAAACGGCAACGGCAGGGCGATGGCGATGGCGACGGCGCAGGAGCTCGGGGCTCGGCTGGTAGTGGACGGGGTGGCGCACGCGCGGCGGAGTGGGCCCCGCGGAGCAGGGACGGAGGGAGACGGAAAAGGGGGAGCGGGCTGGGTTGGCTGGCTCGCTCGCCTCTCCACGGCGGGCGTGGAAAGGCAGGGCAGAGCGCGACAGAGGCGTGCGCCGCGGTACGGCCACTTTGCGGGCTCGGTACGGCCTCTCGATCCCGTCTCTTCTCCCCCGTGCGACACCGTGGCTGAGAAGAGGCGTGGGATTAGATTAAGGCTAAGCTGGTTGGATCAAAGTATCTACTCCATCAGCAACCTACTCCGTAGAAAGGATGGCATATGTCAGGAGATAGATCGAGTGCTGCCTCCGCAATCAATAAAAAAACGTAGCCTTTTCTGTCTGTCTGTGCAAGAGGAATTGCACGGCTTCTAGAAGTAAGAGCTCTTTAACGAGTGAAATATGTAATTGGGAAGCAACTGTTTTGAGAAAGAAGCACCTTAACAGCAATACACAGCATGGCCCTGTTTAGTTCCCTTCGAAGTTTTCCATCAAATGTCACATCAAGCCAGTTTTACATGCATAGTATTAATGTACGAAAAAATTAATCTATCACATTAATAGAATGTATGTGGCGAGACGAATCTAATGAGCCTATTTAATCCATGATTTGCAGCAGAAATGCTACAGTAACCATTCGCTAATTATTGATTAATTGCCCTCTAATTATCTGTCATTAGATTCGTCTCGTGATTTTCTGGCTAGATCTGTAATTTGTTTTATTAATAGTTCATATTTACTACTTCTAAATGATACATTTCCTTTGATGTGAAATTTCCATCAAAAGTTTTCCACCCAACTGAACACCCCCTATATTTATTAGGAACCTTGAATGAACATGGTAAACGTTTGTTGATCGCCTTACCTTCATATCTTTTAGTGAAGGCATATGCCCCTACATGTAAGATCAGATCATAAATATATACTGTTGTATGAATAAGAACCTAATTTCCTAGCATTGTCCGCTACCCAAAGGTTGATCTCCTGCTGGATCTTGGCAACTTACTCCTAAAAAAACTAGACCCGATGGGGTGAAGAGCCCCACGGTTTTTCATTAAGCGGAAGAAACCTCTTTCAGGGTCTAGAAAAATCCCCAAACCCTGGCAAGCCGACGAGGGGATTTTTTTTAAACCAGTCCCATAAATTCGCTCCAACGAGAAATCGAATCTGGGTTTACTGGTGTGACCATGCCTCAGCCCCTCTAACCAAGTAGGCTAGAGGACCTTTGGCCTTGGCAACTACTCCTCGAAGATCGAAGTGGCCACGACACTACGCCTCGAAGGTCTCCTGCTGTTAGTGCCATCCGACGATGGTGAACAAGGTGTTCACCCCCCTATGTGTCGTCTCGGTGTTTGAATCGAAATCAAGTGCTCCTACCAGTCTTGTATGAAGACGTCCCTGCAAGGAAGGTGCATGAGTAATATTATGTGAGCAGGAAAATTTTCACACCTGTATTCAGAAAATAGTCAAAGAATTACAAACCAACAGTGTAACTGAACTCTCAATGGTGTCCACTGCAACTGAGCGAGCAAAATATGAACCAACACATGACAAAAATTGACAATGACCTTTAACGGCATATAAATTTAGAAACCTTAAATATAGTAAGTATTTGTTGGTCAGTTTATTATCTTCAAAAATTTTAGTGAGGGCATCATGTGGCCTGCTCCTAACCAACATAAGAGCATATCTATGATGCTCATGAGATCCAAGTAGAAGTGAATTCAGCATACCATTGTAAGAATATGTCCTCAATCTATCTCTTTTCGGCGAACAACTCGTACCTAGCTTGAGGAGGTTCGCCCATAATTGGAAAAAGAAAACCGATGACAGAGGAGGCAGTTTGAAAAAAAGCTCCTACATACGTAAAGCACGGCATTATTTTTCAGCATCAACTATGTCGTGGGTTGTTTCGCGTTAGTAGGAATGTTTTCACAGGCACATTTGTAAAACAAGAAAAAAAATTACATGCAAAATAACAGGGTTTTTTAAAAAAAACAACACTTCACAAACCCAAACTTTCTGATGACTGCCCAAATACAGCAACGCATCTAAACCCGCAAGGAATCACAGACCAACAATGTAACTTTTGGCACCAGGAACTGAACGGTGTCCCCTCCAACTGATGAGCGAGCATCCGAGCAAAATAACCACAATACAAGCTGCATTCAAAAGCTCTGACCTCTAAACATTCTTAATAAAATGAATATGAAGCCTCGCTGCTTTTCTTAAACGTAAAATGCCCACTCCGCATAAAAAAGTTTAGGTTGCCAAAGTTTAAGAAGAAGCTGCAGAGTCGTCCATATATTAAACCGATCCAACCGCCAATACAGGTGCTCATCAAAACAACATGGATCGGGACCAATTCGAAACAGCAACATCTACCTTAGGTCCATACTAGGTAACAAGACGAGACAGATACAGAAACTAAGCCAACAATAAAGAAACACCACCCATTTAGCATCTCGATCAGTTCACTTCACTTCTTCCTCCCTCGATCACTTCACTTCTTCCTGGCCAGGAAGACGTCGGAGAGCACGGTGTCGGAGCGCAGCGCCGCCTTGAGGAGAGCCAGGCCCTGATACGGTCGATGACGACACATCGCAGCGGGAACCCAACGAAAAAAATAACGTCAGAACAAGCAGCAATGGAAATGGTCAAGTAGTAGAAATTAGTTGCAGGAAGGAAATCCATCCATGCAAGAACGGAAACCTCGTCCATGCCGACGGTGACGATCTTCTCAGCGAGGTCGACGTCATCCTTGCCGATGCTGAACCTATTGATGAGCGTGATGCTAGAGATGGCCGACATGGGTGTCACCTCGAGACCATCAGTCACCATGTACGTCACCACGCCCTTCACGTACCCGCCGCTCTCCTCCCCGGCCGCCGCCACCCCCGCCGCGCCGCCGGCGCCGGCGGCCCTCGCCGCGGCGGACGGCAGCACGAAGTTCATCTCCGTCTTCATCTCCTGCCTGCACTGGGGGCACTGCGCCCCGGCCTCCATCGTCACCGTCACGCAGTGGCCCCGGCAGGTGTACATCCTGAACCTGGCCAGCGGCGACTCGTCGGCGCCGTCGCCCGCGGCGGCGCCGCCCTGCAGAAGCAGGAGCTCGCGGCCGTCCGGCTGGAGGAATTTGGGCTGGAGCAGGTCCTTCTTGTCGGTGCCTGGGAGAAGGTAGGAGGCGCCCATGTTGTCCACGCTCTGGTACAGGCGGCCGATGCTGCCCTGCATGGTGCCGGCGGAGATGAGCTTCACGACGGCGCCGATCGGGAGGGTGAGGAGGCTGAACACGAAATCCACGAACTCCTTGCCGGCCTCGGCGAACAGCACCTTCTTCGTCTTCTTGTCGACGAGGAGCTTCAGAGAGATCGTGGAAGCCATCGCTAGCTGCTCTCGGTTTGGCTGGAGCTTCTTCTGTGTGTTGAGTGGTTTTGACTTTTGAGTTGGAATGAGCAGGAGGCGAAGATCGCCTGTGCTTTTTATAGCAGTGAGAAGGAGCAGGGAGTGATGGAGGGAGGTGATGGCCTATTGGCCTGGAGCGGCTGGAGGGAATTCAGGTTTTGGGAAGCTGAATCGTTTGGGTTGAAAATGTGCAGTCTCCTTGGCTTCTGAGCGATAAATCAATGCATCATTTGTTGCCACCTGTAAACTGGTGGCGATGCAAACGTTTGATCTTCTCAACACTTGCATCGGGAAGAATCGCAAAATTAAAGAGCCATTCAGAACGAGATTATTATGTTTCACAGGAAAAGAAAAATGTTGGCAACGCAAATTAGCTGATTCAAATGAGTATGGTTCTGTCAGAAGTACTGAAACCACCATCCGTTGCCGTCCAGTTTTCCATTTTACCTCTGTCAGAACAAAGTTTGTTGACATTGTATGACATGATAGAGTAACGTATCACTATATCAGCAGCAAAATAATCACTGGAATGGTCAAATTCAGAAGCTGTGAAAGTCTGCTGGCAACAGTCTATGCAAAATGACCGAGTGATGCTACCTTGGCTTGGCTAGGCACGTGTGAATCAGGTTTCTGTTGATTCAAATGAGCATATGGTCCTGTCAGAAGTACTGAAACCACCATCCGTTGCCGTCCAATTTTCATTTTTACCTCTGTCAGAACAAAGTTTGTTGACATTGTATGACTTGATAGAGTAACGTATCACTATACTATCAGCAGCAAAATAATCACTGGGATGGTCAAATTCAAAAGCTGTGAAAGTCTGCTGACAACAGTCTATGCAAAATGACCGAGTGATGCTACCTTGGCTTGGCTAGACACGTGTGAATCAGGTTTACTAATATTCAGAAGTCCAGAACTAAATCCAGTTTTATTACTGAAATCGGTAAAATTCTTATTTATTTATTCAGAAGTACTGAAACACAGACATGGACGCGAAACTGCAGGGCATGGATCAGTGCCTCGTTCACCTCACTTCTTCCTGGCCAGGAACACGTCGGAGAGCACCATGTCGGAGCTCAGCGCCGCCCTCAGCAATCCCAGCCCCTCGTCCATGCCGACGCTGACGTACTTCTCGGCGAGCTCCACGTCATTGCCAACACTGAACTTATTTATGAGCGTAATGCTCGAGATCGCCGACATGGGCGTCACCTCCAGCCCGTCGGTCACCATGTACGTCACGAGCCCCTTCACGTACCCGCCGCTCTCCTCCCCGGCCGCCGCTCCGCCGCCCTTGCCGCTGCCGGCGCCGGCAGCCGCCGCCGGGACCGACGGCAGCACGAAGGCCATCTCCGTTGCCATACCCTGCTTGCACTGCGGGCACGCGGCGTCCCGTTCCATGGTCACCGTCACGCACTGGCCCGCGCACGTGTACAGCTTGAACTTGGGCAGCCGCGGCTTCTGATCCTCCTCGGCCTCACCGTCGCCGGCGCCGGCGCCGCCGTGAGGCAGGAGGAGGAGCTCGCGGGCGTCCGGGTGGAGAACGCCGGGCTGGAGGAGCTCCGACTTGTCGGCGCCGGGCTGGAGGTAGGAGGCGCCCATGTGGTCGACGCTCTTGTAGAGGCGGCCGACGCTGCCGTGCATGGTGCCGGCGGAGACGAGCTTCGCGACGGCGCCGATCGGGAGGGTGAGGAGGCTGAAGACGAAGTCGACGAACTCCTTGCCGGCCTCGGCGAAGAGGACACGCTTCGACCTGGTTTCGACCAGCAGCTTCAGCGAGATCTTGGGAGCCATGATGGGGTTCGATGGTTCGATCGGGGTGACGATGCTTGCGCGCGCGTGGTTTTATGGAAGGAGCAGGTGGTGGTGGGGAAGATGGAGACGTGTCATCAGTTTCGCATGCAAAAAACTGAAGAGATCGTTCGTGTTTTTTTGTTAACTGCAAGTCTCCTTGGCTTCTGAATCAAGTGCGTCGTGGCAATTGTCTGACATTGACTGATGATGCAACTCTTCGTCCTCACGACAAGTAGTCTGTTTAGCTTCTGAATTTATAAAAAAGAAAAGCCTGGTATATCACTAGATTTGCGAAATCTCTGGAACTCTGGATGACGATCAAATGGGAAGCGTCAGCTTCCATTCCTCCTCTGTCCTAGTAGTACAAAATTGACCCAGAAAATGGAAGTCAGTGTTTAGATTGTCCAACTTGACTTTTGAGGTCCGAAATTCAGAAGAAAAAACAAACAACATAAAATGTTAAAAAGTAATAATTACTCACCGCTCAAAGAAAATTTGCGCAGGTCTATTCTGCTTGCTAAGCTGTGCTGAAAAGTTTGATTATCGCTGCGCTGCGCTGATTCTACGAGGAAAAATCTGCTGCCGCTGCGCTGAAAGCAAGTCGAGGCAGAGCGTTGAGAAAACGGAAAGGTCTGGATTACTCCTCCACTATCACTAGCGCTGCTGATTGTCAATTGACGGCTTGACGCAGTTTTTTTTCACATCGCATTGACTTCTCCATCAGAAACCAAGGAGACTACTTTCCAATTAATTGGAGCACCAACTCGAAACGATCCATCTTCGCGCGACTATAAAAACCACAAGTACGCGACCTTCTCGCCGTCCAACTCCCCCGATTCACAAGCCACTTCTTCCTGCTGCACGCAGGCAAGCGCCACATCCATCCGCCATCCAAACCGCTCCATGGCTTCCTCCAAGATCTCCCTCAAGCTGCTCGTCAACGCCAAGACGAAGAAAGTCCTCTTCGCTGAAGCCGGGAAGGAGTTCGTGGACTTCGTGTTCAGCCTCCTGACGCTGCCCATCGGCGCCGTGGCGAAGCTCGTCTCCGCCGGCACCATGCACGGCAGCGTCGGCCGCCTGTACCAGAGCGTGGAACACATCGGCTCCTCCTACCTTCAGCCCGGAACCGACAGGTCTGACTTGCTCCAGCCCAAGGTGCTGCACCCGGACGCCCGCGAGCTGCTCCTGCTGCAGGGCGGCGCCGGCGCCGGCGGCGACGGCGGCGAGCCGGCGCTGGCCAAGTTCAGGCTGTTCACGTGCGCCGGGTACTGCGCCACGGCGACCGTGGAGGCGAAGGCGACCTGCCCGCAGTGCAAGCAGGTTATGTCCACGGAGGTGGCGTTTGTTCTGCCGTCTGCCGCGGCGGCGGCGGCGGGGTCGTCGGCGTCGGCCTCCGACGACAGCGGCGGGTACGTTAAGGGGGTGGTCACCTACATGGTGACCGACGGGCTTGAGGTCACGCCCATGTCCGCCATCTCCAGCATCGCCATGATTAACAAGTTCGCCGGCATGGATCTCGAGCTCGCCGAGAAGTTCGTCACCGTCGGCACCGACGAGGTTCTTGCACTGGGGATCCCTTCATTCTTGATTAATATAATCTTGGTTTTGAGCTGCCTGTTCTCACATTGTAGTATTCGTTTTTTTGTTGTTCCGTCGAACGTTCTGATGTCAGGGGCTGGCTCTTCTGAAGGCTGCGCTGCGCTCGGACACGGTGCTCTCAGATGTCTTCCTGGCCAGGAAGAAGTGATGCTCGACAGGGCTAAGGATCAATCAAGTCGAGGCTTGGATTTTCTGCTGCTGCTTCAGTTTCCGTGTGTGTCGTCCATGGGTTACCATTGATCTGCTGATCGTTTTGTCTGCCCACCGTACCGTATCGTGTGTCAGTTTGTCTGTGCTGCGTCTATTTTAATATTGGTCATTATCATGCTCAGAAGCATGCAACCTTGTTCTATATCGTGATCAGGCGTTCTATTATCTGAATGTTATGTTCAGGATTTGGTTATGCAATCCGTGTTCTAATGAACTGGTGGCCTACCACACAGTACTGCTAGCATTTCGTTCAGTTAGAAAGCTGCACGTCAAATTCTCCAAAATGAGGACTGAAGTTGAATCAAATTTGTTGTTAGTTCTGTTACCTTAAACAAAAAACTGCTTTGCAGGTACTCGCAAACAAAACTGTTTATTCTGAAAGACAAACCAATCTTATTGCGTTACAATTAACAGATGTAAAGTAATTTTGCTATGAGATATCACCTTATAGTCACTGCAAATGTTTTGAAGGAATTGGCATCAATGCAAGGACCCTATTCCTGGCAGCATGATATACATTGAAAGTATCAGAACATGCAGAAGTTATTTATCTAAAGTACTGTAAACATCAGTGCCATTTCACATATTTCACAAAGACATTCTTTCAGAACTGAGCAAAATTGTATTTTTACAGATCACTTGATTGCTTGGTTGCAAGGGAGATGGTACTTTTCGGCCAACATTCTCTGTCAGAACCATGTGCTACCTTTGTTCTATGAGTATCTTCAGTAACTAGTTTCAGTAAAAACATGCAGAACTAAAACCGTCCTGGTTCCAGGACTCCGAGCAGAACAAATGGACTCCCAAGAGCAGTACCGAGTTCAGGCCACCTAGTTAAAGACATGTGAGAGAACTGATCTACACTTATTCGAGCACTCCAAGAGAAGTGAAAAATCCTTGGGATCACTTCTGTATGATGTCCAGAGCATTGTCTGGTGTCCTTTTGTCAGGAGAGCTTGCTGCTATTCTACGGATGGAGCATTCAAATCTGGGTACCGCAAATCATTGTCCGCTGAAAATAAAGATCTAAATCAGCATTTGGCAATAAAGGCATTGACAGTTGACACACAGCTTCTCTGCTTCTGAAACATTTGCATGATGCATCATATGTACTTATAAGAAGAATGGCATGTAGGTTGTGCAACATTTAAACATTTTCAGTCAAGTATTCAGACTATTCAGAAAGCATTTGGTAACAAGATGATGCTGAAACCCTGATCTGAAACAAAGCTCACCTAGCGTCCCGTGGTTGAGGATGACAATGTCGATGCGGTTGTTTCCGATGGGCAGGTCGACGAGCAGCGGCGTGAGGTGCCCGTTTCGTCCTGCCCGGATGCAGAGCGTGGTGCGGGTGACGTCCCTGCTGTTGCCCAGGCGGCACGCCAGCGTGAGCCGCAGCTGCATGAGGTTGTGGGTGTTGAGCCGCATCGTCCTCCACGCCCCCTCGTTCACGCTCCCGTTGGTCTCCCCGCGCACGAACCGGATCTGCCGCGCCACCTCGCTCTCCGTCAGCGGCCGCCGCC
Organism: Urochloa ruziziensis; assembly: GCA_015476505.1. Lineage (NCBI taxonomy): Eukaryota > Viridiplantae > Streptophyta > Magnoliopsida > Poales > Poaceae > Urochloa > Urochloa ruziziensis. The sequence continues at coordinate 9,058,395 of CM027121.1, read as the reverse complement.
GCGCATGCGTCAGCTGCTCACGTTCAATCGCAGATCGTAGCTCGTCAGCACGCCATTTCTTCTTGATGGAAAACAAGGTTAATTACCTGGTAGGTTGGATCGAGGATGCAGGGCCGCGTCATCCTGATGGGGACGTTCTCGATGTCCCACTGCATCATGGTGCTGCCATTATCGCCGGCGGAGGTGACCGCCCTTCGCCACCGGAGGTACCGCCCGTTGGCGCGGAGGTACCGTCCGGTGCCGCTGCGCATGACGAAGGTGCTCCGGCGAGGGATCGCCTGCCAGAGCATCCCGGGCGGCGGCGGGGCGGTGGACAGGTCGTCCTGCGTGGTGAGCACGCCGTCGGAGGGCCCCGTCCCGGCCTGCACGGTGGTGGCGATGAGGTACCGGCCGTAGGCGCCGCGGAGGAGCACGCAGGGCCCGCCGTCGGGCCCCGCCGCGTGGTGCACCGCCCACACCACGTTGTGGACGCCCCGCTGGGAGGTTAGGCACACGCCCAGCCCGTCCACGTCGGCGGCCAGGTACTTGCCGCGGCGCGCGCAGCAACGGAGGCGGACGAAGCGCACCCCGTTGAACACGTCCATGGATCGCCGATCGCGCCCCGATCCGGGAGGGCGCGACCGCCCCGGGGGCTCTCGCGCGCGCCTCTCTTGTTTCCTCGCGGCGGCGATCGTGCGGGAGGGGGAGGAGAGGCGGGTGCCGGTCGCCGCGGAGAGTGGGGGGTGGTCGGGGCGGGACCGCGGGAGGGTGGCTGGGTGAGTTCGTTGAGGTGGTTACCCAGGCTCGGCTCGGTCGGCGCCAAGGCGCGAGTAGATTTGAAGCCCGTGGGGTCGGACTTACTGACAAGGTGGGTCCGCGTCGTGCGAACGGGTGCGGACCCACGTTCTGACAGACCACTCTTCCTCTCCGACGACAGCCGCTACCGTCTGGTCGGTCACCTTAATCAACCCTACGCGACCCCTGGATGTCGCCGCCGAGGAAGTCGGGGAGGGGGCGGCGAGGGAGCAGCTGCGGCTCGGCCGGCGGTGGAGCCGGGGAGTGGGCCCGCATGCGCGGTAAGCGGACGCTAATCCTGAATCCATCTCCATTCCACGCGCCTGTCCGAATTTGGTTCGAGGCTTTGCGAGTTGTGAATGTTTCTGCGGGGCTACGGTAGGGTACGGAGAGATCAGGTGGTTCCCCTCTGCTGTTGAACATGGACAAACAAAGCTGGGAAACCGGAACAGATCAATGCCTGTACTTTGTTTGCTGCGATGGTTGCCAACGGTTCCTGCCATAGCGTGAGATGTCCAGTGTGTTCATCGAGCATTGGTATATCAGCAGCAGAGTTAAACAGTCTGCAAAGCTCTAGGCCAAAGCACTGAAACTTGTTGCTTGTCACTTGCCATTGCCGATGAATTTACATTCCAAACCATCATCCCATTGGCAGCTTGGTGCCGTTCAATCGAATGGCCATTTCATCCTTCTCAAGTTCTATGTACTAGCTGTTTACTTTCCTGTTGCCTACCAAAGGCCAGAGCTTGCTCTGCTTACTCATGGAAAGACCTGACCGAAGTCTCAATGCACAGTTCCTGTTCCCTTTAGTACTTGAGTTTTGAGTCCATTTACATACAGCATACATGATTGCCAAAAACAAAAATCCTGAGGCCTCCCGACCACCCGTTATGCTCATCATTTGGTGTTCTGTGCCTTGTCAGATTAGTATATGGGCAGTTTACATGCTTCTGCTGGTAATTTGATTTCTCTAAAACTTATGATGTCTAGTTGTGAATTGTGATGATGTGAGGCCAAGTTTCAATGTAGTGACCATCAGGCCATCTGGTAGTATAAAATATACTCTGAATAAAAAGGGATATGAAGGTGAACATACTTAACTTCCATTACATAGGCCCATATCCCTTCTGTCACCTAAATGGTTCTACACGGGCTTCCTAATCGGCTGGAAAACTTACTGAAGAGCATTTAGATGCATGAGTTTAGATTCATCACGCAATTGTTTCTAGGAGATGATTACTTAGCTGAAACTGAGTCCTTTTTAACCTTTTGAACCATTCTTTGTTTCTGAATTCAGAATTGTTTTATTAAAAGTGAATGTCCTTTGTGAAGTTAAGATATTTCTTTACAAGAGCGTCCCTTCAGACAATCTTCCCACTGATACATTTCCTCAATCTGTATCACTTGGCTTCAATATTTACATTCTGACATGGATACTAGTGAACTGTCAGTGTATGGGCATTCGGACTAAATACAGAAACACTTTATTTTTGTTAGTGGGTGCCATCATATTCAGAATTAAGGACGCCGAATTACTTATTATGCTGCTATACTACTATCTGTTCTAGATGATAGAACGTGATGTAACCACCACTACTACACCAAACGTTCTTCAGTCGGTAGTTTGAAAAGAAAAAAAAAGGATAGATTCAATATTGAACAAGTGAACAGGCAGGAACACATTGCCAACTCTTCATCATTTTTCTACTTGCATGCCAAAATTACCAACACTGCGAGCAAACATGTACCTTTTGTGTAATTCATCTAGAATAGGATGTGCAATATGTCTGCGAAGTTATTGGTAATAGTTTCTCGTAGTATTTTACATACTACATTAGTGTGGATATGTACTTGCACTTATAAATGCTGCTAGTATGACAAGAGCATACCGTGCTTCCCCCCTTTTTTTTCCCTGAATACTATTCTGCATATTCAAAAGAAAGAAGTGACTAGTGGCCTGAAACGGTGAAAACCAGCTGATTTTGATCAAAGTTTTCTGTTTAGCAACTAATCATCTCAAAACTCAACAAGCTTTGGCTGGTTAGCCCCGCATACTGTGGAACAGACAAGTGCTTCACATAGACTAGCTGCACATTATTTGCTTCTTGCCTACTTGGTTTGCTCAGTCACTGGTAGCACGTGTGATATCTCGTTTGCATCTCTCGTGCTGTGAGACCAGCTGAATGCAAATGGCATTGGAGATGATGAAACTATCCAATCAGTACAGGCAACGACTTATTTTTACACTCGCTCAGTCTGTACTCACAGGGAGCAGCATGCTCTTACTGATGTTGCTTTGGAATGATTGTTCTTCAGTTACTGCAGGCATGCAGATGATTACATAGGAGACTCTTTTAAAGGTTACTGCAGAAAGTGCCATTTAGTGGTGACATGATAACTTGTAAGTAGATTCCTTTTATTTTCATATTGCTTTTCATATGAAAAGGCCCATGATCTATGTACCCACACAAACGAATTAAGTTTGCCTCTATTAAAACGGAATATGCTTTTCTCTTTTCATGTTTCCGGGAAGAATAAATTCTCGAACTTGCTGTATGCTACAAACTAGCAGTGCACTTCCAGGTATTTTGTGAATGTTCTATTGCTTCTCTGCTGCTCTGTGAAGATATCAACATTTTGATACTGAGTGCTGTCAATTTGGTTGAAACTGTCGTTCTAAACTCTGTAACCTTGCATTTGGGTAATGATGAGTAGGAAGCAAGAACCCCCTTCTACTCATGTGAGACCTAGCAGGCTAATCAACCAAGATCAAGAACTACTAGTAATCTAAGAGAGCAGTTAGAAGAGGGGGTCTCTCTAAAAAAGAATTGGCATAGTCAAGAAGTGTGGGTTCCTTGGAGGGTGTTCTTAGTGTTGAAAAGGTGGTGTTGGGATATGCAATGCATTTAGCCGCTCAACGCATCCTAAATTCGGCGCTGGTTCGTCACCCATGTTCTGCCCAATTACATACATAAATTAAAGAGACGAGAACAAGTTTCGTGTCTCGAGGACAAACATTAGCAAAGGACAAGCACTTGTTTCCTCTGCTTAGAATATTCTTTTGTTAGTGGACGGAATACTCCAACCGAACTTTGGCACCTACTGTGACATTGCTAGTCTGAAACTGAAACTCTGAATACATGCGGCTGAACAAGGCTTAAGTTTTTCATCTAGTCTTTGCTGGTAAATTAATGTTCAGTTTTTCACCTAGACTATGCTTGTTTATCTCAAACATTGATCAATTCAAAAGTCTTATCAGGAAATTTCTGACACCAAAAGATAATGTAGCATATATTGATGTGCAGATGACATATCAAGAACAAGCCCACTGAAGGATAGATAAATTGTGACTCCAAGCCAAAGCCATGGGCTGTGACATGGAATAAGTTGAACCAAGATCCTCACCACAAAGCAAGAAATGCTGGCTCTGATTCTCCCATGTCAAGCTATTAACAGAACAGCCTCGCTCTAAGACACCCACTCGCATGACCAAAAATGAAAGAGAAAACCAAAAAAGAAGTAGCAGAAGAAAGAACTGTGAAGCCCTGGTATTCACATTATCATAAGCACCTGACTATACTTCTAGTAAGTTACTTCTATGACCCATAACGCTACTATGCAGTTAGCATCTAAACCCACCATTACTTGTTGAAACGTTTACTCATCAATCAATGGAGAATCGCCTGTCGCTGACAAGTGGCCCCACCCATCGGCGACCAGGCGTCGCACAGCTGGGTTTGCTCCGTTGCTGTCAATGCAGCCTCTGCCGCTTGGTGACGAATCCCGCCGAGCAGTTGGCGGCGGCCATGGGCGTCAGCGGCAGCATGGGCATCGCCGTCATCGGCCGCTTCATGCAAGCGTTGGAGCCGGCGTAGCCCAGCGTAGTGGCAGCCGCCACGGCGTTGGCGCCACCAGCAGCCATGGGCGCGCCGACGAAGCCGGCGCGGGCGCCGAGGGGCAGCGTGTCCGGGGCGTGCACGGTAGGCGGGTTGCGCCACCGCGGGAGCTGACCGGCGACGAGCAGGTTCTGCAGCAGCGGCCCGGCCTCCATGACGGCCGCCAGCAGGCGCCCCTTCTGCGGCAGCGGCCTCTTGCTGGCGAGCAAGTCGAGCACGGCGTCGGCCGCCGAGCCGACGACGTTGGCGCCGGGCTGGCACTGCTGCTTGGTGGCCGCCGCCGACGGAGGCGACGGCGTGGCGGGGCTGAGCTTGCAGCGCCTGTCGGCGGAGGTGACGGGGTCGTAGAATGGGTCGACGGGGGAGGAGACGAGGCTGCAGTCGGAGTCGGTGACGCTGGAGGTGACGAGCGGCTGCGGCGGGGCCACGGCGGAGGCCGGCGCGGCGGCGGCGAGGAGGCGGAGCTGCTGCAGCTGGTCCCGCGCGTCGTCGCGCTCCTTGACCACCTGGCGGACGAGGTCGGCAAGCTTGGCGATGCTCTGCTCCTTCTTCTTGAGCTCCTCCCTGGCCTCCTCCAGCTCCAGCGTGGTGGCCACAAGGCTCTGCTTCAGCTCCGCCACGCTCTGCGGCATCAGCAAGAAATTGAAGATGGTTAGTACTCTCTTTCTTCTTCTTGATGCTTTGCGCAAGATTCAAGAATCATCGGTGCAGAAAAAGTTGGAAAGCCAAAAGAAAAAAATCAGTATCAGAATTAAGCCTGATACTAGTAGTACTACTGCTAACTAATCTGGTGAAATTTGGCGGAATGCAAGAACGGACGCGAAACACAAGGTGATGGCTGGACAGGGACATGGCAGCACGATCTAGAGGGCAAATGATTTGGATTCCTGCAAATGATTGCATCATACAACCACTATTACTCATGTCAGTTGGAGACCCTGGGAGCCCATGCTGGGCTCCTCCAGAAACCAGACCTTTTTATTCATGAAAACAAATACGACATGCATATAAAAAGTAAAAGAAAAGGGGAAAAAATGGGACCAAAAGCAAAACAACACCATCATTCAACAGCATCTCGCTACAGTAGCGAAAGCCTTTTTGGTTGAAAAGAAATGTGAACCAAACCGAACCAAACGGCAACAGAAGTCTGAGGACACGTCTGATAAAGTTAATTTTTCCACGAGGCTATGCCGAACATGCAGGACCTTGAGATTAGGGAGGGGGAGGAGAAGAATTCCACCACGCTAAAGAAGTGTCAAGGCGTCTGGATGGAACCCTCTCCTAATTCGCTGGCTGCCTAACCCCCCTTGACCACGGTAGTAAATGTCACAAGGGCAGATAGATCCCCTGCGGGCGCTCGCAACAGCGGATACGGCGGAGGCCATTGCCGACTCCCCTCTGCCGTGCATGCCATGGCAGCCAGCCACGAAGGAAATGCAGCGACGGCGGCGGCGGCGGAACTAGAGGGAGTTGTGGCTTTGAGCAGGAGGGAGGAGAGGAGGAGGAAGCGAACGGCAGCCGAATTGCGATTGGATAGGGAGGAAAAGAGATAGAGAGATGAACTGAATCTAGTAGTACCTCTTGCGGGGGCTGCTGCATATCGTCCGGGAAGGAGGTCCAGAGGGCGGAGAAGAGCGCGGCGTCCGTGCCGTCCCCCATGAAGAGAGGGAGTGGTTCCATGGCCATGGCTGCCTTTTGCTTTTGTGTGATCGCTGCCTCTGCTTCTGGCGTGTTCTGTTTACAGAGGGGGAGGACGGGAGACTACAGAGGAGGACGGGAGGTGGTGGGGAGGGGAGGGGAATGCGCCGAGGGGGAGAGAGAAATATATATAGCAAGGCTGAAAGGGGAGGATGGCAGATTGCTAAATGCTAAAAAAAATGGAAACTTGGGAGTGTTAGGAGGAAGGAGAGGAAATTAGGGATTAATTATATGGAATGTGCACTGGCCTATGATGTCCTGCCATCTGGTGCGGCCACCCACTGGGCCCCCTCTTTGGCAGGCTCCGGCTTCGGCGCGCTGACTGGAGCCGGGGAGAGGGAGCCGAAAAAAGGTAAGCTCCGCGCGGCTCCTCCACGCCTACTACATGCACAAGGACCGTCTGCCCCTCAGCCGCAGGCTTCGGCGCGCCGGGACCGAATGACCGATCGGCGGCGATCGAGCGACGCGTCGGGCCGGAGTGAAGCAGCGAGGGAGCGGGGGGCGGCGCGGCCGAAGCGGCCAAGGAAGCACAGCCTTGAGGACTTGCAGCGAGCGAACGGCATCGACGACGACGAGGGAGCTGCGACGGCCGACGGTTGAGCGGATAAGGGTGAAGAGTTGTGTACGGGGAAGAAAGGAAATGCGAAAGGATCAGGCCGGTAAAAAAAAGAGATGCCGTGAAAAAAAAAGATGCGGCGAAAAAAAAGGAAAATGGACGGTAAGAAAAAATTAAAAATAAAAGGGTTCTCATATGTAAATAAAAATAAAGAAAGGATTAATTTATAATTATATTCTTTTATCTATTTAGTAATCTTTTTCATTTCGTATTCTACGTTAAAGAAAAAAATTTCAAAACTTGTTTCTACAACCAAATCAAATAGGTAAGGCACATTGAACATTTAATCATTTTCTATCTATAAATGAAGAGAGGAGAAACTGGTCTGACAAATATTTTTCAAAACGGCTTTAGCTTCGTCAGAGAAGTTGTTTCACTTGTGGAGCCGCAGCCGGAGCCGTTTTAGCCACAACATACCCCTTCACTCATCTCTCTCATGGGTCCAACCACTTCTGTGTCTCTTGTGTACCTTGGCGTTTGCTCCCTTGACAAAGTCTTTGCCTTTTCTTTTTTTCGTTTCGTTTGGGCACAGTAGCTTTGCCTCTAGCCTGCAGTTTTTTTAATGGAATCCAGCGTGCTTGGTTCATTCGGTCCAGAGAAATTGTGACAAATCAAATGTCCAAATTCATGCACTTTACCTCTTTTTGTGAGGAGGGCTTTAGAGTTTAGACAGAGGGTGCAATGCAAAATTTTGATGAAAAGATAAAACGTGGACCATCTTATCATCAGGGGTAGTGGCGTCAATGAAGGAGTACTGTGTACAACAAATTTGAGTAGTAATTACTCCATTCGTAAAAAGAAAAGGAGTAGTAATTACTCCACTGATTAACCCGTTACCCGGTGTCCTCCTCTTCCCTCCAAAACCAAGTTCAAAATGGACTAGTTTCAAATGTTAATTTGACCGGACTAGCTATTTACACCTCCACCGTCATCAGGCAATGAGTTGGTTTCCCTGCTGGAATGAATCATCTGTTCCTTCCCATTTAGTTTCCATGCACAATGAATGCCCGGTTGGCAACCATAATTTTGGTGACTTTGAGCTGTAGTTGGCTTGTAGAGAATTATATTACGTACTTATCTCGAATCGGTTTAGTGAAACCATTCTTTCATTCTGTGCCTTGTGTTTTCTTTCCTCTTTTTTGGAAGGAAAAAATGAATTTATTCTCTAGAGAAGCACAGCAAATTCTTAGTTGTAAAGTAGTGTGAACATCGACCGCCTTGTGTCCTCGGAGGGGGAAAAAATGTCTCGATCGATTCTTAATTAGACGTGATTTATGTAGATCTGTTTTTGCGTCTCTTAGCTAGGTGGCACATCTCATGCCACCACTCATATAGAAACGCCGCGCACGACATGTATGTATGCGCTACCATATACATAATGGACATTGCTATCTTTTCTACGTTGTTTCCAGAGTCCATAAACATGATTTATCTATCAGTAATTCTGTATTTGTACTCGCACAATCGGCATCATGTCATGTCACTGTCCATTCCCGGCCGGTTACATAAAGAAACCAACCAAGAATCTGCAGATAAATTAGTAGTGCTAGCTATTCTTATGAACAAAATTAAATTAGTAGTGCTAATATATACATTTCGTGTTCATGTCCAGGTACGCTTAACGTCCATGCAGGGGAGAGAAAAAGAAATTAAGATACTCCTGGAGAAGAATACAATAAATATACTAGCTGGAGATTGAGGTGAGGACAATGCTTAGCCTGCCTCGTGTCCTCACAGTCGGCGAAGCTTTGGCAGGACATGGCTGTTCCAATGCAACCGTATTTCGACGTGTACTCCGTATACATATATATATACCATGTAGTCAGCGTAACCAGTCAATGTGTACGTCCAGTAGCACTAGGAAGAAGCGACAAGAGAACCCCTAGCCAGTAACGAGAATGTGAATATGTGATGAGAAGCTGGCTGTGGGTTTGATGGTTTCTGAGGCGGGAGAGAGAGAGACACCGGCTGCAGTTCGTTTCGTTCACGGACGGGCGCGTGCGGCAGGCCCGGGCACGGGCACGGGCAGCGGGCAGATGGGTTGACCTAGACCAGCCAACATCCCCGCTGGCGTCTGTTTTTCTGTGGACGGACCGCGGACACGTATGAACATTTACACCCAACAGCACAATGCATGCAGAGCACTGCAGCAGCCAGCAGCAATGTACTCTAGGTGAATCGATCAATGGCCAGAGATGAATCTAACTAGAGAAGAAAAAGAAAGGTAAAAAAAGAAACATCTCTGATCTGCGTGGTGCATGTATGATGTATGTACAGTTGACAATTTGTGCGTGTGCATGCATTGCAAATTGCATTGCCATCCATGGAGCCCATGCGTGGTACTAGTAATAATTGGTAAAACGACGGACAAAATCACGTAGCAGATCACGGCAGCTGTTTGTTTCCTTGTTTGTGTTTGGCAGTCTGAGCTGGCTGTGCGCGGTGGTGCGCCTGTGTCCACTGTCCAGGAGGAGAGAGAGAGGAGGAGGGGCAGGCGACAAAAGTTTGCATGGGAAAGGGCGCCATGTGGTGCCATGGACCTTTGGCTTTGCTTTTCTCTCTTTTCTTTACCGTATCCGGCCGCCTCGCCACGCCCGGTCGGTTCAGCCGCAACCGCACAACTCCAACCAACCCAAAAACGTACCCGCCGAGAGGGAATTAAAAGGGTACTGCCAAGAAAATATGCAGACGCTACTACTATACGCTACGCGCCGCGGCGGTGGCCGCGCCTAGTGACAGAGGGGGAAAAAAAATAGCCCTGTTTGCATGCAACTACCCGATGCAATGCAAATGCAATGCGCCAATGCAACCTCTCTCTCCGCGTTTGTTTGTAGCGTCGGGCTCGATCGGTCGGTTACGCGTCGTCTCCAGCGCGGCGGTGCTACGATTTTTATTGCTCCGCGCGCATCCCGCCCCCGCGCTGCTGCTTGCGGGCTTGCAAGCGGCTACGATTTTTGTTTGCTTCTGGATCTTCCTTCTCCTCCCCTGCCACCTGCTATGCTAGCAAGTATAGGTTGCGTCGCGGCCGGCAATTCCAGGGCTGGATCTTGTAGAATTAATCACTGGTCAGCGGCGAGCAAGGCTTGCCATAGCAGCGGTGGATTTTACCCGTGTTTAGTTGATGAAAAGTTTTCGGTGAAAAGATTTCGGGTATTGATTTTACTAATTTAAGAGTAGTAAATGTGGACGAAAAAGGTGGAAAGTTATAGGGATAGGTTGGAAATCTCGAGACGAATCTAACGATGGTAATTAGAGAGTAATTAATCCATAATTAGCAGATAGTACTGTAGCATTACTATTGCAAATCATGGATTAAGTAGGCTCATTAGATTCGTCTCGCGATTTACAGCCCATCCATATAACTTTTCACCTTTTCGTCTACATTTAATACTTCATGCATCTAAGATTCTCTTTTGATGTGATGGGTGAAAAGATTTCAGGTGGGAACTAAACAAGGGCTTTGTAGAATTAATCACCGGTCAGCGAGAAGAATCGCCTACGTGCATTTTGAATGGTCACCAACAGGGGAGAGTATCCCCACCTAAATTGTATTCAAAAGTGTGGCAGACCACATGTCAAAGGCCTACATCCATGATAAATATAGTAGTACTTGCATGGTTGGTATGTACTACTGCTGCTTAATTGGAGCTGTACGTGTTCCTGGCCATGACATACACGTGAGGTTTGCTCTTTCCAGGTCCGTCGTTGTGCTGCACGCCTGAACCACACCTCGTCTACATCCGACCTTACCTTTGCATCCATCCTCCTGGCAAAAGTGTCAAATCCATCCCTACCCTATAGTACTTGCCCTTGTTCTTGTTGCCCCGTTGTACAGATGGTATTCCGCCACTAACTAATCACCAACACGACCTAATTAAATCCACACAACGACACTTTGGTATCAAAATATTTAATTTGTTCAACCTAGAGCTTCTTTCTTGGCAGGCCCGCTACCGCCGTCCCGCGCGCCAGCCCGGGCAGTACCGAGATCACCTACGTACCACACGAGAACACGCACATCGATCACCACTCATCGCTAAAACATATGCATGCACTTTTATGCATATATATGTGCAGTACTCATTTTATCAACTAAATTAAGCATCAAAGCATGCGCAACTATTAATCATTGTTGTGATTTATGGTGCGCAAGCGGAAGTGATACTGTCCAAAGCGATCGAGGCAAGTGAGAGAGATATGCTACTAAAATCGCGCTAGCTCCCGCTAGTTTTCAGGTGCAATAGACCCTTGCACTTTGAGAAACGCAGATACCAACCCCATGCTCCGAATCGATCCGACCTTAGTTAACGAGCGAGCAAAACGACGGCAAGTGCCATTAAGCTGGATTGAGACAGAAGATCAGCCAAACAACGCATACTAGTACTATATATACTATAGTAGCACAGTACAACGCAGATGATATAGCCATATAGGACGGCTGAGTAGCTTGAGAGGGAGCTGTGTGAGTACTACTACTAGCTATCTATATATAACTGCTACACAAATCGTCCAGTAGCAAGTTAATGCACAAAACTAACAAAAGCAAACAGGTAATTTAGTTGGTAGGGGTGGAGGGCCACCACGGCTATATTCAATTTCCCTGTGCTCGACGATCAGCTTACCTGAGGCTGCACCTGCACCTGCATGAGAGAGAGGAGGAAGAAGACAATGGCCGTGGGGGACACAATCCGGAGTGGTCATGTACCTTGGATCTCCCCACCCCATCCATCCATCCATCCATCCATCGGTCTCTTTCTTGGGGTTTTTCTAGGCTTTGAGCAATGTACAGTGATAAAGCGATCGCCTTTCTTTCTTTCAACCTTGCCGCGTGCATGGGCTCTAGCTTTTTCAGTTTTTCTTCCCTCTTCTCTCTCTCTCTCTTTGTGTGGGTTGCAATGCTAGCACGTATAGGGTTCTTGCATTGGGACTTGCTTGCAGTGCAGGGGCTTTGGGGACCCATTCCATAGCAATGCGAGGCAAACTCAATTATGGGGCATGGCCAGCAGGTAGTGGCTTCCCTGGCCCTCGTCGGCTCCTACACGCTTTGCCTTTTATTGCATTAGCTAGGGCACTGTGTGAGTGTGCATCAAGCCATCAAGGGGAAGAAAAGGCACCACCCCGTCAATAGTATATGTTTACTTATGGGATCATTGCTAGTCCCTATCTTGCTCTTGTCTCATGTTTTCCTCCAATTCTCTCTTTTTTTTTTTGAGTTCCTTGTGATCTCAAAGTTCAACCACACAAAAGCTAACCTAGCGCTGCATGTTGAGTACTCTCCAGGCGCGGTACACTGTCTTTGAGCATGCATTTCCATGCTCAAATAATTAACACGTCAAAGGACTGGGCCTGGACCAGAGGACAACTAAAGGGAGCGGTGATGGGTACATGTTACTGTCTCTGATGCGACGTGCTGGATTATAAGTACATGCATCGTATGTCCTCCGATCTTTACAGTATGGCACATCTTTGCTCTTTATTAAACCCCCGACACTATAACGTACTGTGGAAAATACTGAAAATTCTCATGCAAATTAAATGGTGTTATCGTTGTCATCAGCGATGAAGACATAAATCAAAGCATTCTACAAGCGGAATGTTAAATTTGCGCTCGCCCGTTCCGGACGGTCGACGACCACGCACTTCCCTTTACTTTCAAAGTTTTCGAAAAACTTCTTGAAAACTTTACTTGAAAAGTTTTCAAAAAACTTGCTTGAAAACTTTACTTGAAAAAGACCATTACTCGTGTCCCTCCGTCTGGATCTCCGCGCTCCCCTTTTACTTTCAAAGTTTTCGAAAAACTTGCTTGAAAACTTTTACTTGAAAAATTTTCGAAAAACTTGCTTGAAAACTTTAATTTGAAAAGTTTTCGAAAAACTTTATCAAAGAGAAGCGAGGACGCACAAGCTGAAAACGGGCTGTCGGAAATCGCCTCCGTCCGGGCGACCGTAAAATAGCAATGCCCTTCTACAGGATCATCGTCCCCGGCCACATAGGATAGGACGACTAGTAGGACTGCGGCCCATACGTACATGTCATATTCACATGTGTATGTACGTATATGTGAAGACAAGATAACGATCAGGTACTCCTAGGCTCGTGCGCGCTACATGCACGTCGTAGCTAGCTAACTAGGCTAGCGGGATCGCGAGAGCAATCGACCAGATGGGATGCATGAATGGAGGCGGCCGGAAAATAACGTATCTCGAATACCTGATACGTACATAAATTTGACGAAACATATATGCTAATAATATGATTAGAAAAAGAGGCAGCAGCAGCGACGATCGTCGAAGAAAACCCGGGGCTCGTCGGGGAACAAGGCGACCATGGAATGTGGCCCTGCTCTACCAGCTTTTAATTTTCCCGTGGTTTTACGCCAACGACGCGACGACGACGCCTCCATCCGGACCGGCCAGCCGGCCAACGGCTTTACCCGTCAAAACGAATCATGTGCGGCGGCCATACTCCCTGACGCAAAACCCCACAGCCATTAATGCCCCTCCACTCACCTCCAAACTTTCAGTTTCAGCTACCTGCCTAGCTAGTAGTGGTAGCTACCATTAGCTACCTAGGCTTATCTTAGATGTACTGGATACATATCGTAGAATACGTGTACCTACGGAGTAACAGTTTGCAACGCGCTAGCTGCCATGAGTACTGGATACATATCGTAGAATACGTACCCAACAGTTGCAAGGCGCTGGCATGAGAACCCCATATACTAGCTGTATGCCCTCTAATATCGAGAAGCGTGCTCTTGAGTCGATCTTGAACACACGATATACCTAGGAAAATATTGGTAATTTCTTTTTCTTGCGTCGTCCCATTGACTTGGTAGAGGATGTCATCTTTATTGAAAAAGATACGGATCAATCTGTAAAATATTTCCTATGCAGTGTATCGCTTGGACTGGGAGTTAAAGAAAAGAAAATTAAGAAAATGGAGTAACGCTCCATAAGCTGCCACGTACGTATACCTTTCTCAAGAACATGGGCCGCACCCTGCGGTTCAGGATTCTCTCTAATTGTAAACAGATATGTCTTGGCCGTCCTCGTAATCTGTGTCCTTAGGGGTTTAGGAAACATGATAAACATATCTAGTACTAATAGTAAGTTTGATTAGAATATCATACGCTCCAACACCGCTGCAGGCTGTAATCATGCTTGACAGCAGGCTGGTGAAATACAGTCACTCTCTCAGTTCCTAAATAATGTCTTTCTCACTTCTGAGAAAAAACTTTGTTTAATTTTATATTAAAAAATATTGTTATTCATGGTATATAATTAGTAGTCATTGGAAAATTCTTTTCGTCTAGTTTTTTAACAAATTTATTTTAAGATATAAATGGTGTACGTATTTTATACATATCGAGTCAAACTTGTAGCACGTACACTAACGGCGACACTTATTTAGGTACGGAGGAGAGTACAAAGCAACGTCTCATATCTTAATTAGTACAGCCAAGAACTAATGACAATTTTTCGCATTTATCTTGCCCGGACGTTTGCATGTGAAGAAAGAAAAAAGAAAGAAAGAAGGAAAGGACTAATAACAAGGACGGGGATGAAGATGAACCCGCATTAATTAAAATATTTAGATTAGCATTTTTCGCATTTTTCTTGCCGGGAGGACGTTTGCTTGTGAAAAAAAAATCGAAATGTGGGGCGGTGGGCCCACTCGCGGCGCCCGACGCGGTTGTCGTATTCGCGGCGCGCTCTCCTCGCACATGGCCCCCATGGCCCATGTGTGGCAGTGGGGCCTTCAGCACGGCCTGGTGCGTCCCATTGGCCCACGTGTCACTCGCTCGTACACGTGCGGCGCGCAACACGACAGAGGATGCTGATGCCGTCGCCACCACGTGTCGTGGTCGCCGCCGTTGGAGACCGGCTGTATCGCCGGGAGGCCTTCGTCGCCGCCGGTGAGCACCGCCATCTTTCCTCCTGACGTTTACTACTAACACGCACGAGCATTAGAGCTTGCTTGGAATCTCGAAAATTAGCAATACACAGACGAGAATTACGCAGGGGAACAATTAATAAACGAGTTTTGAGCATTACCAGAGAGCTAAAGGAACCAATATTTTGAGCCGGGGAGAGTACTGATCGGTAGGTTAAGTTCCAAAATGCTTCTCTTTTACAAAAAACGAACTAAGAGCATAGGCGGCGACAGACATGAAAATTAATTAAAATCCTGCAAGGCAGCATTTGTGCTAGCTTGTCTACCTGTATCCAGACTCACAGAGTCACAGACCAATAGAAAAATAGCAGCACCTTTTTGACTAATAATCCTAAATTAAGATAAGCTTTGTGTCGACGAAAGTTGTCGACTCTTTAATATAGCAGATGCAGTTTCTTTTTTCTTCTCTTGAGAGACTAATTCAGATGGAGTTTTTAACGCACTCCTCTTTCATTCAGATTTCAGAGTACAAGAACAGATTGGCCGAGGGAGAGGCCAGGGCTACATGCGAAGAACCAGCAACCACTGGCGTCGCTAAACAAAGTCGTTTCACATGAGAGCCACGCCCTTCTGCCACGCACGTACTCCCCCAGCCTGCTAGTATACTGGCCGGCGTATTCGTACGCCACAACCGTAACATACTAGCCATTAATTAATTGGGCTAAACATAGGAGATCGACATGTAGACACGGACGATGATTGGCCAGCTGCTAATCATTGAGTCCGCTAGAGATCAATGCAAAAGATATCTTGTTTATTTATATATATAGTATACATACGCCCCTTGGATTGTACAAAATATGCATATCTGCAAATATAAAATATATGTATGTGTACTCTCGACAAAAAACAAACCGTGCGTACATATAGTCCAAGACGTTGGATTCTTTACAGTTTGTTGGAGGCTTGGAGCATATGAATAATGCTCGTCGCAGAAAGGGGGCATGATCTTACATAAAAAAAAGGAAAGTATCTGTTGCTAACCAATGATAGCACAGATGTTTTCTTTAATCTCAATTGAATTAAGTCTACGATAGACAAGTGTGTTCAGTTTGACGTGTGTATGCCATCTGAATTTTGAACCATTGGATCTACAACCAACATGTCAGCTTTGATCGACAAGGCACCGAGGCAAACTCTTCTAGGATGAACAAAAAAATGGTAACACTTGGACTGGACACACATCTGTTTGAATGTTTGATTCATAATGAAGTTAGCTAGCAGTAGTAACTAATAAAGGCCTATATGAAAAATATAATCTGTACTTCGCTACAGGCATAGTAATTTTGTGTCAAATCGTGGCGTCCAAATCAACAACCAATGCAAAATTGAAAGGAAGTTAAGAGTACTACGTACGTAGGGCCGGGCTAGCCGCTTAGGCTGCGACTTCCGGTCTCTCATTCTCATGTGTGTTGCTCGTATATGTGGTGCTTGTATTGTCTTTTTTTTTCTAATAGCTCTGCAGCTGCAGGGCATGCAATTGTATCTCACTCATAGCTTAGCTCTGCAAATGTGTGCGTCCATGTGGTGCCTCTTGCAACTTGCATCGCGTGCTGTTCCTCCTGGCCGAGACCAGGGGCCATGCCCGTCGCCATCCAAAGCCCCACGCACATATCTACATGAATATAATATATTGAGAGAGGACAGGAAAAATCAAACAAAGCTGTACAATATGGTTAGTTTTTGCACTTTACCAGTTCTTCACTTTTCTTTTGTTCCTTGAAAAGTGGTCGTGTTTTTCTTTCCCATGTACCGTCTCTTGCTTCACTCACATGGCTTCTTGTTGTTTGTTTGTCTATAACATTTCTATTGCACTATAATTTTGTAACTAGTAGTTAATTTGAAAACTTATTAACAAAGGACATTTGTGGCTATTTCTACGACTGTATTATACTATATATTAAACAGGTCGAATGTGTGCACCTTCTATCTAATTTGCAACGCAGCGAGAGTATCGTATATCCGTGGTCCATATCCATATTATTCCTCTTGTGGCTGCCTGAAAACCAAATGCTACTGTACTGTGCTAGAAGATAACCATGGACCAGGGATGCACGCACATGTCCAAATTTTGGATAAGGGTCGCACGAAGATATACTCTCCCTATGATCAGCATTAAATTTGTTTCTTCGTTTGCTCCATCTCCTGCACGTCGCCTTGTCTGCTCTCCTCTAAGTACTGGACCACCCAGGCCAGGCCAGCAACCCGCCGGTACAGTACAGGAGTTGCTATACGACAGTTAGCCACATTATCAGATTTTTGATCTCTGTCCTTGTTTGCTTTCCTTTTCTTTTTCATTTTGCTGACACTCCTTTTCTTTTCACTCAACAAGCAAAGGTAGTCCTTACAGTATACTGTGTACTAAAAAATAAAAACCGTAAGAGAACACCAAGGGAAACCATTTCGTGTGCACATTCTCACCTGAAAGCTGCTGCTATCTACTCCGTAGATAGGTTACCTTGATTTGCATGCATGCAGGTATCAATCCAGCCATCATCAGCAGGAGAGGACCACTGCATCTGCATATACCAGGGGAGGGGGAGAGTCGGAGAGAGAGAGAGGCAAAAAGCATTGGCGTGGACTGCATGCATCAAGAAATTCCAAATGGACGCGATCATCGATATATACATCCATCCGCAAGATTTGTGGCGTATACATGGGCGATTGCTACGTATACATCCCTGCTGCTTGTACATTCAATCTACACTCGATTTGTATTGTACTGTATGCGCCTCCTGTCGCCATTTGTCGCGTGCCCACACTTCTCAAGTCACATCTCAGGTATTCCCCAGAAAAAAAGAAGAAGAAAGGTTTTGATTTTATCACGGAAGTTTGGTCTCTTAATTAATGTCCGATTATTTGGAAAAATTCATATGGTTGAAGTTCCAGATGAAATTCGTTGAAGTTTCAGGTCAACAGTAGTCAGCTTACGGTACAGCAGGTAGAATGGTATATACTAATACACGAGATTTTGGTTGCAGCTTCTTCAGTCTGCAGTCTGCTGTAGCAAATTACGTGTTCCAGGATCAAGAGTTCAAGACCACTGACCACGTATCTTGGAATCTGAAAAGAAGCTGCTGTCCAGGTAAAAAGTTGCGTCATGTCTTGTCAGGTAGAGGTCACCATCCATCAGTCCAAACTGTGTCGGGTGGTAAAAAATAGCAGGTCAAAACTTCCTCGAATGCTCGTTTATATTTAACCGCCCATCTATCATATTTTCTTTCTAATCTCAATCATAGAATTAGGCAATTAGCTCGCTTTCGACAGCACATATGCAGCGCGGCAGGTGCAGGTCTCGTTGTTTCCTGTCAAAGCTGCTGATTAGTAGCATTGCAAAATCTGACTGACTGTTCAATGGAGGCAGGCAGGCAAGGAGATGGATGGACGTGAGGTCCAGATCGACCAACCTGCATGCTGGAAGAAGAAAGTTGATCTTTTCATCTTTTGTTTTGGCGTGCTTTTCTATTTTTAGGCCGGCCTACAGCGACCCAGCTGCGCAAGCAGTTGATTTGATGAGGATGACCTATTGACCTCTCCAAGTCTCTAGAGGCTAAAAGTATAGTTGCAAGTTGGACACTCATGACCTCCAATATGTCCTTCGTCTTTGTGCGCTCATGCCTATCAAACAAATTGGGAGAATGACCTGAAGAAGCTTGGCCAGGCCCACGAGCCAGCCCAGCCACATGTGATGCGGAGATGTTTGTTTAATAGGCATGGGCGCCGAATCTGGCCGGCAAAGTGGAGCAGCTCAGTGTAGTGGGAGAATGGAGGGGGGCAAGAGGAAGAAGAAGGGACGCTTTCAACACGGAGCAGCCGGGTGAGGTGGTGAAGCTTTGGGCTATGCTTATTGGGTTTTGATGGAGCGGCGCTAGGGTTATTTGGAGAGCAACATTGGTGGTCTGGGCGGAAGAGAAAAATGGAAGAAGAGATGCGGATGAAAACAGGGGTCATACTAACCCGCTGCGAGAGGTGTTGTCGTAGGTAGAGGAAGCGGGGGACGGGATGCATGGCGACCAACGGAGTCCCGGCGCGACAGACCTCGACGTTCCTCGTAGGAGAGGAAGTGAGGGTCTTGTTTCGAAAGTCTTGTAATAATAAATTCAGTGATGCAATCGAAATTTAATTTGGATAATTAGTTAAAGATTTATAGTTTTTTAATTTTGATTTTGTGTTGCATGCGGGATGATACTATCTATCTTTGTCTTTTCTTGTGTGCAAAGATATCTTCCAAAAGCTGCGCGTGAAAACGGCCTACGATACCAACGTTGATGGGCCGAAACAGAGGATGTTGTCTCCACTATTTTTTTTTCCTACTGAACGCGCTTGGGTGGGTGATGGTTGCGATTCTGTCGCCTCAAGCGATATATAATCGCTCCCGACTACGAAACCCAAAAGGCCCTTGTACGTTCCTGCAGGCCCATGTGTGCACGGATGGATGATGATGGGTCTGAGGCTCTGAGCTTCCCGGCCACGAATACGAGGAACAAACTTAAAACGCCCATGCAAGCAATGCTCGGTGTTATTCTCAAAAAAAAAAAAAAAAAAGCAATGCTCGGTGTTCTCGGCTTCTCGCTAGTATATGCAGGCTAACTATCTACCTTTTCATATAGCAATTAATCAGTTACCTCCTCCATTCTCGGATGTATATATGACGTTTAGGACAGCCTTGTTTAGTTTATTTTGAACTAATTATTAGCTTGTATTAGATGTTATATATTTAAAAACAGAGGTAATAGTCAACTAGTTAAATTCTTCGCTAGATCCCGTTCTCTCCATTCAATCCGTTGCCATTTGGAAAAAAAAGGGGGGAAACGCCAATTGGTTTCCTCTATGAAAAAAAAGAGAGAACAAAAGGTGATCGAGAACTCGAGACGAGCTTGTCACGCCGGGGAACAAAATTTTAACGGATGTGAGGTCGTCATGCATCTATCTGTGCGGCCCGGGTTATACAAGCTCCTAGCACATCACTACAAGAGGGCCGGCATGGATGCACTCACGCGCACTGAAAAAGAAGCAGAGGTTGTGTGGTGAACAGGCCACTAGAGAGGTTGCTGCTAGTGGATGTAAAAATTTTACCATGATAATGCTAGGTTAATCAGGATTAGGATTTAGGACCAAAAGCAAAAGGTAGTCATGCACGCAGCTGCACAAGAAGGAAAAGGCAGGCTTGTGGCCTTGCGGGTGTGTGTGAGCGCTACCTGCAGCTAGTCTCCTTATCACCAGCTTTAATCTTCCATTCCACCAGAATTTTATTCTAATGTTTCACTCAACCTCCTTATCACAAAAGCCACTCGGCCTTTTAGTTACCTTTCATCCAACAAGACCTGCAAGGGCCAAGGCCCTACAAAGAGAAGAGTGTCGGCACGTGTACCCCTGCAAACGACGGAATTTCAACTATTCTTTTTTGAAAACCCAATTTCATCTATTTTAAGGCCGTGAGATCAAAGAAAGCATCTCTCTCCCTCTTGGCCCCACATCGGCCGATGTGGATTGCCCACTAATATCTTATCGACCACTCTCAATTGCTAGTTGCTGTATACTATATATTAAACAAAAACTTGATGCGTTTGGTTCATACAACGATAAATAAGTAACGTAGTGGGAATGAGATTACAGTGCCTTAGATGGCGGAATGGGTAATTAGATTCATTGTTTGGTTGCATGGTAGTAACGGTATCAGAAAGGAAAGCATCACGGTATCTGATTACGGTGGAGGGAGGAGATGTGACAAGTCTATATACACTTGGGATTTGATTACGCCGTCATCCGATTACATAGAACTTACATTTTAGCGAACCAAAGGCATCCTTAGTGTTAGCTTGCGATGGGGTAGGAGATGAAAGGTGGTGGTACACGCACTCCGCATCTAGCCGATGGGAAAAGTTGGACAGGGACCTGCACCAACAACGGAGCTAGGCTACCTGCACGGCTGCTCCTTCTCTGCCGGCCTCTCCTATTCTTCCCTGCCTGCTGGCCGCTCTTTTTTTTTTCTTTTTTTTAAGGGCCTGGCCGTTTTAGATTCCCAGGCATGCAATGCAACCCCGGCCGCCATGCATGCGTGCGATCTCTGAATTGCGAGCTGGTATCTTGTTGGAATATAGTAGTATCTCCATGCATAATTTTCTTTCTTTTTGCGTAGACACACTCCCATCCACAACTCATTTACAAACAAGAGAGATCATCGTAGAGTTAAAGTCACTTGCCAGTTCAAACAAGAAAAGTGTGGTCAAATTGAATCATATGAACCCTCTCGTTAACTCCTAGTTAATGATGTTACCATAGAAATCAAGGGAAGCATATCTAAAGTTTTGTGCATGTATCAATATCGGACCAAGTAATTCTTTTCATTGCAAACAAGGAAAGGAAAAATATGTACATACAATCTCTACTCTGTACTCATTCCATCACACCTAATTTAATCAAGCAATAGTGTGTATACACAAGTCACAAGTCAGTGACAAGATTTCATATATCATCGATTTTTCAGCTACACGAGCAATAAGCACACAGGCTACAAATTAAATCAAAGCATCAGGAGATGTGATTCAGAATTGCAACTACACATATTCAGACAATCATACTACTCCAGCTACCATCAGTAATACACACTTTTCTCTCACCACACGATCATCTACATCGCGCTCATCATCGCTCATAACTTTTCGCTTACACATAGTACAAATGATGCGAAAATCCTCGCTCGTGGCAGAGCATTCAGATGAAAGCATACGTGATGAACAGATAGCATATATATATGCATGGATCAGGATTCAGGAGGCGTCGAGCATCTCCTCTCCCTGTAGTATTCTTCGTCGTCGATCCTCCAGAGCGAATAATCCGAGCTGTACTCCCACACCGGCGACGACGGCATCGCCGCCGGCTGCTCAGCGGCGGCGCCATAATAACAGTGGCCAGCTCCCCAGCCGTCGAGCACGTAGCTCGCCGCCGCATCGGCCGCCGCGATCTCGTTCCATAGCTGGTCCATGCTGCAGCAGTACTCCTGCGGCTGCTGCTGCTGGCTCGCGGCGGCGGCGGCCGTCGACGCCTCCTCGAGCTCGAGCTCGAGCTCGCCGCCGCCGCCGCCGCTGCCTTCTTCCCGCAGCTCTGAATCATCGGACGCCGACGAGGATGGCGTGGCGGCGGCGCTGGTCGGAGATCCGGAGGAGCAGCCACAGGAGGCCGTCGTCACCGATGACGACAGAGGCGACCCCGCCGCGGCCTCCTTGCCGTGCAGCCGCCTGTCCTCGAGCGCCTTCTTCCTGGTGCGCGTCCTCCAGAAGTTCTTGATCTCGTTGTCGGTGCGGCCGGGGAGGCTCCTGGCGATGCGGGACCACCTGCTCCCCCACCTCGCGTGGAGCTCGACGATGAGGCGCTCCTCGCCGGCGGTGATGCGGCCGCGGCGGAGGTCCGGGTGGAGGTAGTTGACCCACCGGAGGCGGCAGCTCTTGCCGGTGCGCCTCAGACCTGCAGCACGGTGACGGAGAAGAGCCGCACGCAGAGAAGAAGAAGAAGAAGAAGCAAACGGTTAGCACCGCACGCCATTCCCCGTGGACCTTGGTCGATCGATCCCTCACGCATGCACGATCGATCCATGGCGGCGGAGAGGATCGGAGCGATGCATGCGTGGGGACGGATCGATGCACCCGCCACCGCGCAAACCTGACACCTTTGCTAAGAAATCCCATCGGCGTTCGCCGAACAGGCGCACGAACCGTACCAGCTGCGCGTCCTCCTCCTCCGTCCAGGGCCCCTTCCTCATCGCCGGCGCCAGGCGCCGCGCCGCCGCCGCACCTGATGATGATCTGCTCCCCAGCATCTGTCTTGTTCCTGCTGCACATGGACATGGTCGTCGTCCCGGCTTCGAGTAGAGAGGAAGAGGTCGAGCCTGAATTGATGCTTGATCGATCGATCGAGAGGAGGAAGAAGAAGTGAAGAACTAGGAAGCTATAGCTAGCTCGTTTGATTCCTTCGCCTCGGCTGGCCTCTCCTTTATATCAGGTTACCAGGTCCACTTGGGGTTAGAGGTAGAGAGTGATTAGTGAGAGAGAGTGCATGAGCATACCATAATTAATGGTGGATATGGCTAAGAGAAGGATCGAGCAGGCGGGTGAGTAGTGCTGAATGGTGCGTGGTGACCTCAGTCCTCAGCTGCTGGATCAGTGCCGCCCCCATGATAGAGATTTAGCTCGATCTGTATCTTGCCTAATACCTACATTTGCAAACAAGTGCCGTTTTGATCAGTGATATGAACAACAAGGAACTACTTTATCTTACCAATACTGCTAGCATAAAGTGTATACAAAATATGATAAGTTTATAATATTTTTTAAAGTACGTTTGATTATTTTGAATATAAGTTTAAACTTTGACAAGCATTGTTTTTTATAATGCTTGTCAAAGTTTAAACGTGTATTGACTGCACCAATCTAGCCTGAACTTCACTTACATTTTTCTTTTAACCGGAGTGAGTATAAACAGCTGGTGAGATGAACGGCACCTGTTTCCTTTGGAGGACAAGAAACTCCTATACGGAACAATAAGGGATAATTTTAGATTTCACACTAGATTCAGTGTCAAATCTGGATTCGTGACTTTGCGCCTCCAAAGTGCTATTTATCTATAACACTGATAAGTACTGTTTGCGTTGTCGATCATGCAAGTAAAAGAGCTAATAAAGTCCACTAAGTGTCTAAGTTAATTTCTCCCTGCCAAGATCAGACAGAAAGTAAAACGAAAAGATCAGACGGTGGCCGATCTTAATCGCTTAACTACTAATGAGTCACCTCATAATGGCTAGCTTCAGCTTATCATTAGTATTGATGTGATTCTTGAAGCCTTTGCTTCTGGAGGATTACATTGAGTGACGATGGCTACCTTATCATTAAGCATATTCACTGATATGGGTGATGGCAATTGAAACAGGCTATGCTGGTTAATCAGCATGTTGCAATTCGTAAGCATATCCTGGCATCCTTTTGAAATAAAAGAATGGGGAATCTGTTCTCCAGTCAATTATTGGGAGATCAACACGAATTAAAGCTGCAAATCATGCATGCTCGCGTCAGGCTTAGAACGCCCAGACCCAGATATATGATGCCTTGCTTACAACGGCGGTGCCTTTCTCTGGCTTAGTTAAAAAAAGAAAGGTTGCGCCTCTTGGCACCACGCTAAATTCGTCACCAGAAACATTCAAAGTGAAACCAGACCTGTAAAATGCATGCGAGCTAGATGGAGAGCCTTTTCAAGAGATACTCTGCCACAAGAAACATTCTGTTGAGGAACACAACAAAAGGAGCTTGGGTGTCAAATTGATCCATGGGATAGTTTTCTGGCACGGTCAAGAACATACACACAGCATCTCACGTTTAGGGACATGATGCACGCGGTTCAAGAGAAATATGTGCGGATATCAAGAGGACAACACAGCAACCCCGAATACATTGCAAAAGGATAGTCAATCCATCCTAATGACAGTCTACTCGGGTATGTTCATCGGAGGTTCCAGACTCTCCACAAGAGTCCGGAGGTCTAAATCCTTACCCTCAAACTTCTTGATGAAAGGGTGGTTCTGTAACAACAGAAAGGGTAACTCAGTACAACCCCAAATGATTGATGCAAACAGCAATGTCAAATTATCAATTAGAAAACTATTAAGTCAAAGAAAGACAATGCTGACCAAGAGTTCTGAAGCAGACATCCTCTCTGCCGGGTCCTTTTGTATGCTGCAAAGTAACATAGCAAAACAAATAACTGATGAAGCACTAATCATAATTTCTTAACAAAACTTCATGAAATTTATGATGACAGTTGAGCAGAATTCGAACATGTGCAGATTATAAGAATGAAAGTTTTTTTCAGATACGTGCAGTCACTAATCACAACCTCAGGGGCGTTTTATTAATCCAAAAATAATGTCCATATTGAGATAGCTAAATCTTTTATCAATTGTTACCTTTTTGTCCTAAAAAAATATGGCCAGGGTCATTAAAGACATGTTTTTCAAATGAAATGTCAATGAGTCAACTTTACACTTTAGATAAAGTAATACTGGTTATGTTTCAAGGGCCGAAGGGGTATTTACTTCAACAGTTGAAGAAAGTTTTCTTAAAGGTTAAGATAGTGTGCTTATGTAATATATAGTATGACATAATGCCAAGACAAAACCAACAAGTGGCGAATTGCGTCCCATAGCACTGAATCTTATGTGTCCTTGATTAATATTCCATGACTATAGCTCCAGAGTGAAGCCAAGTCAGCAAGCAAACAAATCTATTGTAAAAATTTTACCCACTGAGCAAGGTCAGAAAGTGAACCTTACAACATCTTGGATCAGCACACAATAATGATATAGTTGCAGCATGTTCCCAGTAGTTATATTGCAAGATGAATTTTAAGATAACTGAGAGCAATAGCAAGCAGGAAGATTAACTTGGACCTCTTTCCATGCAATTACAGAAAAGAAAGAATGTATACATACCAAGAAGAGATAAATGAGCAGAATTCTGGAGAGAACTGATCTGCCGGTGCAGAAGGTGGTGGCTGATCAACAATTGCTTCAAGAAGTTCATAGAAGCTTAACCAACCTTCTCCTTCTGAAGGTATATAAGGGAACCGGCCAATGGCACACTCAAGTATCACCAGTCCCAAACTCCATATGTCACTCTTATAGTCGTAAGAGCTTCCACTGATCCTCTCAGGCTGAAGAAGGAAGAAAGTAAAGAGTCACCAGACGTTTTAAGTATTCCCGGTCACTAATGAACATAACTAGCAATCAAATAAAATAACTAAGTCAAAACATACCGCCATATAGTTGTAGGTTCCAACAAATGTATCCCGCTGACCCATTGAACTTGCTAGCACTGCACTGACCCCGAAATCAGTTATCTTTACTTCACCTTTACGGTTGACTAACAAGTTAGAAGGCTTCATGTCCCTGTGAATTACATGCCTTTCATGATGAAGATATAATAAACCCTCCAAGACCTGAATTAACCCGAATACTATTCAATATTAGCTGTGTGAAAATGTGGTTTCAAGTTCTAACAAATGTTAACAACACAACTTCCAGCTTATTCTAACTATTTAAATTTAAGCAGATTTTGATTGTACCTGCTTGCAAAGTACTGCAAGGTATGGCTCCAGAATAGTCTTCACTTGCTTTATGATGTCTGCAAGAGATCCACGATCCATGTACTCAAGAACAAGATAAATTACACCGTTGTGGTAAAAAGATTGATGGCACAGAACTATATGTGGACTCTGTGTTGCCTGATTAATTTTTAGCTCTTGTACTATTTGTTTGCGCACCGACTCCTGAATGTTCATTTGAATACCCTGCAGAAGTAATTGCAATTCTGGTTAATGTAACATGTGGCCCATAAATGTCATATGGGTGAAAATGCCACAGCACTGCTATCACCAGGGGCAGTACTCTGAAAATTTTCAGACATAAATGTATTACTTGATGCACTCAAATACATTACCATCAGTATTCACACAAAAAAAAAGTGTTTCACAGATATTTCGTATCTATACATAAGCTGGTATTAGATGTAACTGCTTTACCATTCATTTAGCATTCCCCGTCTTAACTTAAAAGAGTTAATATTTGTGCACTTTGTAATTACATTCAGATATTTTAATTGCCATGACAAGATATAACATGCAGGAAATCTGTCGAAAAAGTTTGAACATACAGAATTCCATATACCACCTAAGAACATTAATTTCCACGCCAAGAAGAAGAAACATAAAGAAAAGAAGTGCAATAAAATGAGAGTATGAAGCCAACAGTGTTTCTTCTATCTAAAGTAAAGAGTACGTCGAAAATAACAGCTTTATATTTAACAACAGAATGTTTATATCAAGAAATGTGCCTATCGTGCTCTGTTTTGTCCAAAATGCACAATTCCCGTATCAACAGTGCATTACCGCTCAAAATTTACAGTCTATATGGGAGGATAAAACTAATAGTCTAATAGACTAAACAACTAGGAGCATACAAGAAGAAATAGTGTGCTAAAAATTACCTTCAACGCATACAATGTCCCCACCCATTTGTGCCGCACTAGCTGGACAACACCACCACTCCCTTTACCAATGACTTGAATCATCTCAAGATCATCCATTGATAACTGTACATCTTCCACCTTCAGGTTTGTTGATTGCTGGGGAAAGATGCAATCCAAGATCAGAAACTGCATGACCACTAAACAAATCTAACTAACGCAAAAATACAAACTAGAGAACAAGATATCTTTATAGGAGCTCAAGGTAAGTATGATGGTCATTCATGGAGACTGAAAACACATGATACTCCTATCAACTGCAAAAACTTTTGATAGCGGCATTTCAAATCAGCATGTAATAATGTACAAAATATAAACTACATGCATGCCAAATCAGCATTTAATTTGTTCATGAAGGTTAACCTGAATGAAAATTCAGCATTTTGAAACGCAAAATGTATCTCTATACTCTGCAGTCTGCACCATTGTGCTCCATAAACCAGCATGACCATCTCACTTACACCAGTAGTCCAGTGCCATGCATTTAATCGAAATGGGGAACTCAGGACATATTCGCAAGGTGCCCGGTGAACTGGTACATGTACTTTGTGCAAACCAACAATGTTACGATAAGAGGTACGTTCCACAGGCCACAGGAGCACAGTAGGACGAATCAACAAACAGCAAAAGCAGCAATGGCAAACCCAGGACTCACATTTTCATCTCCATCTTCCTCTGAGATAAGCCGCAAGCCTCTTTGATTAAGCCGTAGTTCACCATCCTTGAATGTACCACTTGCCGTCCTAAAATGGCAACAGAGATCAAAGACATCAATTCGGTTGTTGTACGGTAACTACTGAAAACTAAACATTGAACTCAAAACCAAATCAAAGGGACCACAATATGATTCATGATCCGGAACCACACGTGATTTACAAAATGCCACCCCCAGCAAATCGAACCGTAAGGCAGTAGCTAAAAAATGGAAAAAAAAATGAGGGGCGATAAAAACAGGCTATTTTTAGGCTAAGAAAACAAGAAGACTGACAGGAACTTGTCGACGGGGGTCTCCTGCGCCGGCACGGCGAGCTTTAGCTCCTTTACTGGCTTCTTCCCCCTCATGTCCTCCTCGCCTTTAGCAGGGAGAGTTAGGGTTTCTTGGTGGGAGATGGGGATGGGACTCGCTCCTGAAGGAGTATCAAGGAGGGGAAAGCTAGTTCTCTTGCTTCAGGGAGGTACCAGGAGCGTGGCCGACGCCTGCGGGGAGATGCGGCGGCAGGTGGAGCGGCGGGATCGGGTTGGGGCGGCGGCGGGATCGGGTTGGGGCGGCGGCGGCGGTGACGGGCTCGAGACTCAGAGACTCCAGAGGCAGAGGAGAGGTTGGTGTTGAGATTTTTTTTTTTAAAAAAAATTATGCCTAGAGCATCATCCGTCATCTAATTTCCATCCAACGGCCACTGTTTCTGATGTGTACCCTGGACTGTGTGTCTGTGTTTTTCTCTCACACAAAATCCACTTTACATCTCACTCTAGTTAATTTTCTTTTCTCAATAAAGGGAGCTTTATTGATAATAAAGATGATACACCAATTATATTAAAACCATCCTGACTACGGAGTATTATATTAAAAACATCCTAGCCTCTGCTCTCCCGTCTTAAAAAAACAAGTCGTTTTGTGATTCAAATTTTGTCCCATAAAACAAGTCGTTTTACCCGATTTGGCAGGGTTGCATGTGCATGCAGGCATGCAACGGTCAGTTAGCACCAAACATGGATAAAAGATAGAGGTAATCAAGGTCATTTTACATTTTTGTTAATCTGTCCTAAAACGTATAGAATGGCTTGTTTTTTTGGGACGGGGGAGTACACAGCTACTACGGAGTAGTTAGGATACAGACAACATCGTTTATCAAAACACACACACCATCACTTTAAGTATTTACCACTGAAATGATGCACATTATTTAAATGGCATGCATATCTCTACAATTTTGGAGGCCCATTTTGTTAGCTTTATTTAATATCCTTGGCATTAGTAGACATTTTTCTTTCCGTTTAGTTAGTTTGTGATTCATTTGTGAAGTTTATTTGTAAATATGGTTGTACGGAGTTGCCATCTTCACTTGTATCATCTCAAACGCCAGCCATCAAACATATCCCTATCAACTACTTTAAATGCCATGGTCCCCTTATAATGGTGAATATCTTTTCTTTTGGGGAAAAAATGGTGAATATCGTGAGCCGATAGAAAATTAGACAGAGCGAACATCAAGAGTAAACGGTTGTCTTTCTTTCTTCTAGTTCTCTCTCTAAAAGGAAGAAATAGGCTAAGTTCACTAACATTAGAAAAATCAAATAATTGAGCTTATGCTTCGCTCCTTAGATGAAAAATGGCTACAAGAAAATTGAGGTTATACATTGTTTAATAAACAAAAAATACTAAAAATGCATTACCCCTCATCACCTCCAATTAACAATGCAGATCGGTGCACGCATGCTCATTGCGAAAGCGCATATAGGAAATTACCGAGTCACAGTTCAACCACAACCACAACCGTATATGTTACAGCAACTCCAACCCAGCCCTCAAATATGGGCCTTCATTTTGCATTTTTGTGAGCCTGTAAAAATTTAGAGGGTTAAAATTCGCTACATGCTCCAGCCAGCCCGACTAAATGAAGGCCCCTAAATCAGTGGGCCCCACCCTCCCCCTCTCTCCCCCTCCCGCAACAGCCTCCCCCCCTCCCCCCGCCTCCGCTGCGCCGCGCACCTCCCCCGCGCGCTGCCTTGCCGGCCTCGTCGCGCCGCGCCGGCAGCCGCGCTGCCGTCCCGCGTCGGCCTCGCCGCACCTGCCTCCTCGGGTGCGCTCCATCCGAGAGCTCGGGGACGGGGGCAATGGCGGCCGCGGGATCCTCAATTCCCACTCGCGTGGTGGTCGGAACTAGTCAAGAAGCGAAAGAGGAGGGATTTGGGGAGGTGGTCAAGCTGTAGGTGCGAGCTATTGGGTTGCGGTGGCTGGAGGACGGCGAATTTTCTCGCGGTGGCGGAGCTCGCATGCGCCCCGGCGATGCCGCACGACGGAGCTCGCGCGCGCATGCAGGGCGACGGCGGATCTCGCGCGCGCCTGCAGGGCGACGGTCCCGCCTGCTACACGACAAAGTCTTGCTGCCTGGGATGGACTCGCCGGCGGGAGGAAGAGAGAGGGAGAGGACGCGTCGGCGCGGAGGGACTCGAGGAGCCGGGCACGAACCTGGTTGCACGGGGACGGGGAGGACGCGGACCAGACCGGCGACGGGCGGTGGGATGGCGGCGGCGGCGGCGACGCGGGTGGAGTCGGGGGGGGGGGGGGGGGGAGAGAGAGAGAAGGGGAACATAGGAGAAAGAGATGAAAAAAGTGGTGGGGCCCATGGGTGGGTGGAAATGGAGGGCCTCCAAATCTAGGGGCTTTGGACCAATATTTGGAGGCCTCCACAAAATAGAGGCCCATCTAGGGGCCCGACTGGAGCTAGTTTTTTTGCACTTGGGATACTAAGGGCGTGTTTGGGAGAGCTCCACTCCAACTCTAGCAACTCTGCTCCACAAAGTTCCTGCCAAACGCGTCCAACTCCAAGAACTCCAGATCCAAAAACTCCAGGAAAAAACGTGGAGTTGGGGGCCAACTCCATGTTTTTCTTGGAGTACCTCAAGGGGTGCTCCAAAAACACTTGTTATATACATCCTCATGGAGTTGGAGTAAAATTACCCACCATTGCCACTGGTTACACAACTTACCCCTTCGTTCTAATTTTTTTCTTTACACTAAGGTGTTTTTCTTCTCTCTCGCTGTTTCACGCCGCCCATGCCCGTCTTTCCTCGTCACACATGCCTTCACCGGCCGGCCATGGCCACGCCGCCCCGTCCGTCGAGCCTCACCATCCCCCGCCTGCAAGACCGCGTAGCCCCACCTGCGCCCCTGCCGGAGCCGCGTCGCCCTATCCGGCACCGCCGCCGGAGCCGCGCCGCCCTACCCCTGCGCGGGCGCCGGAGCTGCGCCATCCTACCCCCCTGTGCCGCCGCCGGAGCCGCGCAGCCCTACCCCTGCGCGGCCGCCGGGGCCACGCCACCCGCCCATTAGGCCTCGCGCACCCGCCTGCCAGAACCGCGCCGCCCCACCCTTGCGCCACTGCCGGAGATGGTTGTGACCATGCTAGTTATCGGAGCTCGGTGAGGAGTGGCAGAGGTCGAAGATGGCGAAGTTGAGGAGGTGCGGGTGCGAGGAATCGATGGATTTTGGTGTGGGGCAGTAGGATTTGGTCGACGGCGAGACTCTGCTCGATTGAGAAGGTTGGTTGGCCTGTAGGATCAAGCATGTACTCGTCCATGGCGCGCCTCCACCATGGGCTACCACGCACGAGGCTGCCCATCATGAGCCTCGCTATGCCGCTCTCCGTTGGCTTGCCGGGCCATTCCACTGTCGTCGGCGCTCCTCCTTACCCTGTCGTGCACCCGCAAAGGAGAGAGAAGGGGAGGAAACAGGGAGACAGACACATGGGGCCCATTAACAAGGGCAAAATAGACTTTTCACAATTAGATCTCATGTTTTTAGAGCTGGAGCATCGTAATCAGCCAAACACGTACAACAACTCCATATTTTTCTATAGTTTGTGGAGTGGAGTTGAGAAAACATGGAGTTAGTGAAGCGGAGCTATTTTTTCTGGAGCGGAGCTCTCCCAAACACGCCCTAAGGGCCTGTTTGGGACTGCTCTGCTCCACCTTTTGTAACTCTGCTCCACCAACTCTACCACAGAGCAGCTTCACTGTGGAGTTCCTGGAGCAGTCAGACTTGTTTGGCACGTATCCCAGTTCCAGCTCTCGAAACATGAGGTTTGTCTGGGAAAGGTCTACTATGCCCCTGATCGATGTTTGTTGTATGATATATTGTATGGAGAGCATGTATAATTGAATATGATATATTATGACCTCATTTAGTTTATTGGAGAAAGTAAAAAAACAAATATTTCATCCAAATAATTCCATACATTTGTCACGTAAATTTCAAGTGATTGATGGATAATTAACCAAGTCCATACTTCGGATACAAATAATTGTACATACATGACTACTGGTAAATAAGATAACAAAGTTCATCATTGTAATAGAAATAGTTGTCCATAGATAACTAGAGAATACAAACTAGCTCCAAGCTAGAGAAAGGGCAGTGGCCAAGTCATCACGGAATCTGTCCATACTAAGAGCATCTAGTGCATCAGTAGAGACATTTGATCTAGCCACATATTTTCGGTACCTTTCTGGAATCTCTGGTACATAATTTGGAACATGGTCACACCTAGCGAAGTCCAAGTCTTCACCGTCATGGTCACAAATGAAATTGTGAAGGACCATACAAGCCACGACAATCATTTTCTGCTTGAACATCGGATAGGATTTCATTTTATATAGAATCTCCCATTTCATTTTTAGCACTCCAAATGATCGCTCAATAACATTGCGGATGGATGAGTGAACTCGATTGAACCTTTCTTTAGGAGTATTTGGTTCCATTCCTCTATGCCACTCCGGCATATGATACCTCTCACCTTTATAAGGACAAAGGTATCCCGGACGATTAGGATATCCCGCATCGACAACATAATATTTGCCTATAATTATTAGAAAAACATGTCAGACCACATTTGTAAGCATTTGATCAAACAATAAAGTGCATGATAGTATTTTTTTAATACCTTTTGGAGGGTGTGGAAAAAAGCTCTCGTCCCGTGTAATTGCATTGTACAGGACACTAGTATCATGCATGACACACAAGTGAACACTAGTATTTGGGCGATTGCCTCTATCAACTTGTTCAGCCATCAACTCACAGGCTAATGTCAAATTAGCATCGTTCCAGTCCATTTGATCACCCTGACCATGATATTGCAATAGTATGTTCAAGCATTCATGATAATCTATTGAATTTTTGCAACCACTGTTGCACATATACAATCTATACAGGGCATCAGCCAACTCATTTTGAAGTTTACAGCAAGGAGCAGTACCTGGTCATCTTTATTCTTCCCTGATGGTAGTCGTTTCCGTGAAGCAGATGCTAGGGGGAACTGGTCGGCCGTGGCTTGCGGCCTGGTACCCTGGGCGCCTCTTGCCTGGCCGTCCGTGGCCACCAAGTGTGGGGCAGCCGACCCTGTTCGGCCAGCAGTACCGGCTGCCCGGCCACCACCCGTCCCTCCCTGGACGGAGGCCACTGGATGAGGCCGCGACAGCCCCACCCTTGGCGCCGGCGAGCTTCCTTGATGCACAGATGCCACGACCTCATCTTCAGTCAACCTCGGGGGATGGAGGACGGAGGAGATTTGGGGGTAACAAAAGAGAGGATCGAGTACAGGCTCATCGGATCTATCATCTCCGGCCATCTCCTCACCGGATTTCTTGCCATGGCGGCCGGAGGCAGTGGCGGCGCGGCTAGGGTTCGGGGTGAGGGAGGGGCGACGGGGGATGAAGAGGGGGCGAGTTGCGTGAGGGGCGACGGGGGGTGAGGGAGGGGCAACGGGAGGAACGGAACAGAACGAAGCGTTTTTTTCATAACCAGTGGCAATTGCGGGTAATTACCTTCCAACTCCGTGAGGACATATAAAACGCTGGTTTCTGGAGTACCTTTTGACAAGCTCTAGAAAAAACATGGAGTTGGGCCTAAACTCCACCTTTTTTCTAGAGTAGAGTTTGTGAAGTTGGACCTGTTTGGCAGAGAAGTTTAGGAGTAGAGTTACAAAAGGTGGAGCAGAGCAGTCCCAAACAGGCCCTAAAATAGGTATAGAGGCCCATTTGAGGAGTGGGCTGAAGTTGCTTTAACCATCCTATATATCTCACTTCCTTTCTTTCCTTGTGCCCCTTCCACTTCCACCTATCACCACATGCCTCTTGCCCGAGTCCTATTTTATGTTGCTCTGGGACAGTGGCGGAGCGTGACAAGAAATTAAGTAGGGCAATTTAAGAAATTCATCACTACTATGCTTGTTACGTGGCGACGTGGCGTGTTAGACTACTAGCACATGACCAAGCAACGTTCTTTTTCCCAAGAAGGGGGGCGGCTGCCCAGTTTCCTCTGCACGTAGCTCCGCCAGTGCTATGGGATGTCTTTCCTTCTACAATGTTCTACTCCAGGGCGGGTCAGGGGGTATTCATGGGTATGTATTGAATACCCATTATTTGGTTAATCAATGGTATTTTTTCAATAATGCAAGACACAAACACAGGGTTGAAACATTAATTTCCTCTATCATTTGGATTTTTGAATACCCAATCTCTCATGCTTGGGCCCGCCTCGCAGACATTTTGGAGAAGGTATGGGCTTTGGCGTATGGAGAGTTACATGTCCTCAATCCCTCACCTGAGAGTTGTGGTTACCGGATTGTCGGCAACCAGACCAATATCATATCTAAGTGGCTTAGCTATAGGTTGAAGAGGACGAGAGTAGTGTCTAGTTGAGTTACAAGTTAACACCATGCATGAAAAAGGAATATAGGATAAATATGATGGATATATAAGTATATCATATCTAAGTGGCTTAGCTAGAGTTGAAGAGGACGAGAGTAGTGTCTAGTTGAGTTACTCCCTCCGTCATATATGTCGTTTAGAACAAGCCATTTAGTTCAAAAACAAACTAATTTGCTTGTCCTAAACGACATGCATTCGAGAACGGAGCTAGGGAGTACAAGTTAACACCATGCATGAAAAGGAATATAGGATAAATATGATGGATATATATAGTATACTTCATAATTATAAATACTGGTTTCTTTGGGTAGTAAATATCTTATCCATATACGGCAATGACTTTGATGGCATAAAACACAAGGTAACCTTTCTGTATATTTTGTACCAGGGATGATGCAAGTCATCCTAATTATAGATCTTGGTTTTGTGACAGTCATTAAGTCATGAGTGATAGAATCCTAAAAGATAAATTTGATGAACAATGAACTAGTGGGTTTGAAAGAAAGCGCAACGATAATGCTAGGTTAATGAGGATTAGGAGTTAGGACCAAAGCAGTTTGGAAAGAAAGAAGAAATGCATGTGACCAAACCTGCCTTCTTAGTTCTTATTATATGATATCACTAGCTTTTCGCTACTGTTTTGTCCCCTTGACCTCCATATCGCAAAGACACTATGCCTTCTTCATTAGCTCCAACTTTTATGTGTTGCTGACATGTGGGCTCTACTACGACGAAGGAAAATCCATGGGAACCAAGGCTCTGTTCAACGGAACTTTGCCTGTATGCGTGTAGCATTTTAATTTCCAGTAATGCTTTGTGATGCCATAGGTGGTCTAAATCACTCACTAATCGCTCTCACTTGATGTCAAATGGCACTGTTTGGGATGGGGCTAGGCTGCTACTACAATTGGAGGGTTAGAAAGGTGGATATGATGCACAGAAAAGTCGGACAGGGACCTGCACGTACAAATGTCACGCATGGCATTGCCTGATTGGATGACGCTGTCCCTTCCGTCATTCCATTTCCATGGCACGGGGTTTAGCGAGAGCTAGATTCCCATTCCCATGCATGCACTCCGTCAGTTTTAGATGAACTGGTATCTTGGAATATGATGTGTAAAATTTTTCGAGATGCAGATTCTACATTACTTGCGTGCCGGCCTTGAATGCCCTTTAGCTTCATTATATTCAGGGTGTCCCAAGATCTAGTGGTATTGAAGAATTTCGGAACAGCGCCCTTCAACTACCTCCTCTCATTTAGGCGGATTCGTAGCATAAAGATTTCAGGGGACAAATTTATTTCATTCCTTTGGTTAGGGTTTGTTATACTTTTCTGAGTTGTAGACTAGTCTCCGGTGCGTAGGTCGATCTACATACACCTTCCAAATGCTTTCAACACCATATGAATATGCTTGTTGTCTGATGTTTGTGTTTAATCTTGTTAGAGCAACTCCAACGACCTAACTAAATTCATTCAGATATGTAAAATATGTAAATTCATTCAGATCTGTAAAAATAGAAAAAACACTGAAAAAAAATGAAAAATGGATCCACAGCCTCTCCATCTTTCTCTCTATTCTATCTGGCTAGCTATCCCATTCCCTCCGTTAGGCATTTTTGCCTAGCCACTCCCTCTAGCTACCTCTATTCTCAAGATTTACCTAGTCTGTGGTTTCTCCATCATTTAGAAGGCTCTTTATTTTTTTTACAGAGTTGAAAAAACTCCAAATCTAGCTAGGAGAATAGCCAGGCTCTTAGAGATGCTCTTATGCGTTGTCCGTCAGTGGCTGTTCCATGTGTTTTTGTTTGTATTGTTCTGTCTTGTTGGGCGATGTGTTGTTACGTTTGTGTGTAAATTCTCTTCTTAACGAAATATGTTCATGGCTTGTTCTGAAAAAAATTGTCTCCTTTATGCCTCGATTCTGAAGAAGGTGAAATTACATTTTTCTTAAAGTGGAGAAGTTTTGTGAAATTGTAGCGGATCAATACTGAATCAGGTGCAGTACTTGCTTGAATCAGGGAAAAGAAGAGGGCATCTGTCTGTCTATATTAACACTTAAATTTTATCATTGCAACATCATGCTTGGCTGCTTGCTAGTACCTTTTGTCAAACTCCTCATGAATTGTCATTCACATCTACTAGAAAGTATCCGTGGCAGATCACCATCCACCATGTGTTAAGAAATACACAACTATACAAGTAATGGAGTAAGTACAGTGGTTGCACAAAATTAAAAAGCATCAAGATTAAGATTCAGGACACAACAGAGCTGTTCAAACAGAACTCACAAATTAATGTAACTGATCGCATATATTCAGTATAACCACATCATCAATCTTACATGCATGAAGCCATGAACACACAAACGCAGAAGGCCCCCCTACAGGTGTGATCTGATCCAGCACGAGATGGTGAAGTGAAGAACTACATGTCCTGGAAGACCGTACATGGCATGCATGCCTCAAGCAAGACGTGTATATAGTTTACAGTATACAGATGCAAAAATATATATGCACTATAGTTTACAATAGAACGTACGAACAGATGCAACGAAAGACGAACCTAGCCTTTTGAAACCGTATTAGCTAGACAGAAAATAAAGCTAACTGATGATTAATATAAGGCACCATATAAAAGATGCAAATATATATGTAGTGCATGATCTGCTCGATCAAGAAGCGTCGAGCATCTTCTTGTAGTACTCTTCGTCGTCGATCCTCCAGAGCGTGTAATCCGAGCAGTACTCCCACACCGGCGACGGCGGCGGCTCGCCGGCGGCGGGGTGTCCCGCGCCTCCCCAGCCGTCGACCATGTAGTAGCTCGCCGCCGCCGCCGCGTCGGCCGCCGCGATCTCGTTCCAGAACTGGTCCATGGCGTTGTAGCAGGAAGACTCCTCCTGCTGCTTCTGCTGGTGGTGATGATGATGCTGGCTCGCCGCGGTGGTTGACGCCTCGTCGAGCTCGGCGTCGTCCTCGTCGCCGGCGCTTCCTCGCAGCGCTGACTCAGTCACCACCGACGACGACGCCGCCGCGCCGCCGCTGCTCGGAGAGCCACCGCCCGAGCAGGACGCGGTGGTTGTCACGGTCGAAGACGAGGACGCCGACGCCGCCGTGTTCGCCGCCTTCTGCTTCCTGGTGCGCGTCCTCCAGTAGTTCTTGATCTCGTTGTCGGTGCGGCCGGGGAGACTCCTTGCGATGCGGGACCACCGGCTGCCGTACTGCGCGTGGAGCTCGAGGATGAGGCGCTCCTCGTCGGCGGTGATGCGGCCGCGGCGGAGGCCCGGGTGGAGGTAGTTGACCCACCGGAGACGGCAGCTCTTGCCGGTGCGCCTCAGACCTGCAGTACACGCCGACACGCATGCATAGAGAAGAAAAAAGCAGGGAGGAGGGAGGAGAAACAAAATGGTTAACACCGCTCGCCACTGCCGATCATCAGTCCCCAAGCATGCATATGCATATATATAAATATAATATATTTATATATACACATGATGGACATGCTTGGGGATGCACCCGCCACCGCGCAAACCTGAAACCTTTGCTAAGAAATCCCACCGGCGTTCACCAAACAAGCGCACGAACCATACCAGCTGGGCGTCTTCCTCCTCCGTCCAAGGCCCCTTCCTCATCCCCGCCGGCACCTGCTGATGACTGCCACTACTACTACTACTGCGCTCACCGTCTTGCTTCTTCTGCTTGTTCCTGCTACACATGGACATGGTTGCTGCCGCCATGGATCGCTGATCCATCACCTCTTCTTCTTCTTCCTCTGGTCCTCTTGCTGCTGCGACACCGGCCAGGCGTGTGGTCTCCTGCTGATCTTATTAGCTCCCCTTCGAATTGTCCCCGTCGACGAATTGGCCGCCTTAATAGTCAGGCGACCGCCGGACAGAGACAAAGGCCACCCCAACAAGCTTCGATCAATCGAGAGGAAGGAGAAAGAGACTGCAGATAGGTAGATGCCTCCACTTGTGTACGATCTAGATTCTAGCTAGCTGTGTATGATGAGTACACTACTACCAGATCCCGTGTACTGGCCACACGGATTTGTATATATATATAGAAAAGCTAGAGAGCTTGGTTGCTATGGCACGGAAGAGGAGGAAGCCTATTATAATGAATTAATGATAGAGATCTTGGCGAGCGAGCTAGCGAGTGCAGCGAAGCCAGTGCGTGGTGAGGTCAGTGATGGGCACCCGGCCGCACTGAGCATTTGAGAAATATGCTCGTAT
Source organism: Urochloa ruziziensis (assembly GCA_015476505.1). Taxonomy (NCBI): domain Eukaryota; kingdom Viridiplantae; phylum Streptophyta; class Magnoliopsida; order Poales; family Poaceae; genus Urochloa; species Urochloa ruziziensis. Next base: position 9,019,727 of record CM027121.1, on the reverse strand, counting down.
CATGTGTCAGCACTTGGGGACTTTCTAGAGTCACCTCACCACCCCTCTTGGTTGGTTTTTACACTCTTGTCGTTGCGCATTTGCAAACGCCAGTCAATTGCAAGCAGAGTTTTGTTTTACTGAGAGCAGCGTTATTTGTTTCTGTTTCTGCTGGTGATGTTCTGACATATCACATATGTTCGCTGCAAACTGTAACAAAAATGCTGCAACACATCGCAACAGAGTTGGAGTTTTCAAAACCCTGGGTTTGGAGGACACATGAAGTTCATACATGGAACAATCGATTCATCATGCATAATCAGCGATCATTTGAGAACTCTTTGCTTTGGATAGTGCACCAGAGCAACCTCTATCTAGCACGGTGTTGGATTGTCTCCACAGCCACACTACATATATACAGGATGTTTATTAAGGACATGATCAGGCAAATAGACAACCTGAATCACTTATCTACTGAAGAGATTTTAGCTCAGCTCAGCTGCGAAATAATCTTCTGTTGTTAGCAACGAGCTTCTTCACTAAATTAGAGGATGTCATCATGCATGGTCGATCTGATTCTCGTCAAGCCTTTCTAGAAGATTGACGCAGCTTTTCTAGACTTATATTAAGCGCCATGTTGCACTTCTTAAGCATATCATTTGCCTTTTCTTCTGAAGAATGTGATGAGAGAATTTGTTCTCAGTGACAAGCATAACTGATCGGTGTAATTATGCAAGCAGCATTGCAGGCATGCTCGCATCATATTCAAGATGCCCGGATTGAACAAAATTAATTAACTGAAGAAACAAAATATTCAATCTATTATTACTCGTGTCACTTTTTTTCCAGTCATGGTCTATATACGCGGTGTAGTAACACGACTTTGTCTCTTTTTTTTTTTGAAAGACACACAAGACTTGTCGAAGATCAATTCCTGCTATCTCACAAAAATTGTCACCTAAAATAGTGATCACTTACTTGAGAGACCGAGACTTGCAATATGCAGTGCTAGAACTAATCAATGTACCAAGGATGATACTTACACGACTCTTCTGAAAATCTTGTAAAATCAGATAAAAGGGTTTTCAGGTTGAACAGGGAATCAGTTTTTTTTTAATGAAAGATGTGCAGTCTGAGGTCATACATGCTATTTGCGGAAGTGGCCCACTATTAAACATTGCTACTAGTGGTATCCACTCAATTATCACACAAAAGGTATACTCCACTATCAAGTTTACAAATTCAGTACTCCAGGCCTTTCTCACGTACAAGAAATCTTAATATTTTTTTGTCTTTCTGTGGCTAGAACAAGTATTTTTTTATAGATATTGCTCAGTTTCTGTTTGGATTCTGATTTCCATTAATGTTTTTTCTGTTCCAGAGGGTAGATGCTACTGACAAGAAAAGGAGCAGAAATTTTAAGAGAACACTGATGTGGTGATCCTCATCTATGTCCATCTGTGATCTCTGGGTACTGCAGTAGTTCTGAAAACTGCAACCAACTCTTTAAAGAAGATAAGGTTGATGAGCTAAACAACTGCTAAAAACACCACGTCAATTTCTTCTTTGTTAGAAAAAAAAAGGCCTCAGCTCTTGGGGGTCACTGTTAGTGTTGTGGCTTTCCCATCATTCCCAGGAAAGAAAGGCAAGCTGATAAGTGATAAGATGGGTGATGTGGCAGTGCACCAAACGTCGTGCAACCTACGGCTCAGATTACGCAGCAGTGCACATCACAATGAAATATATATTTATAAAAAGAAAAGGGTTAGCAGCAATTCAACTTGTCCATCTTACCAAGCAGTTAGTGACCATTAGCTTGTACAATTCTGTCAGTAAGCTTGCTGTTACTGAACATTGCTGCACTACATATCTTGCATCAGATTGATCTTCAAAGGACTAAACCAAGAAATCTGATGAAGAATGATCAGTTCGGCCAGGTGAGAGTCTGGGATCGGTGCAATAATCTTGTTATTTTCTTAATCTGAAGAAACTACTAAGGATGATTTTACTTAGAGAGGAAGCTAAACCAGCACGCATCTGAAGATAGAATTTTTGCTGGCATGAAAAGGTGGAAAAGGTGACACGGACAGCACCATGTTGGATTGGAGGATAACCCCACTTGGAGTATAGTCATCTACCTCCAGCCGCTTTATCCTCCTGCCTGCTCATCACCATACTCTCTTTATCAAAACCCATATCTTCTTCTTCTCCTTATCCCGTACAATGTCATTCAATCCGCGTTATTCGCCATTCCTGGTGCTGAGCCTCGGATTGGTTTTCGCCCGAGTGCGAATCCCTCGTCGCTTTTCTTGCTAAGATTTGCAACGCTTGGTAAATGGTGGGCAGGCACGCGTAATCCCAGATAGAAAAAAGGAACAGGTAAATGGTGGACAAGCAGGCGTTGTCCCACAACGTTGTCTTCAACGACGCACTTATCATACGGGAGTGTACGAATTTCACATGAAACAGAATAGCTGCTCAAGAACTTTAACGTGAATTGTAATCTATATATTTCACCACGAATTCAGCAGGAAACATGAGAGCTTTTAAGATGGAGGTTCTAGAGAGGTCACGAGCTCAAGGCGTGAGCTCTTGGGGAGTGGACGAGCTGCTGAGATAGTGAGATGACCGTCCTTCTAGTCCCTGGAAAGCCAGGCCGACCCTGTTTGGTAGAGCGGCTTCCGCCACATCCTGCCAAAAACGTGTTGTGCTTTCAAGTAGCACAAGCATTAGCATAGCATATCAACTGGAAAGATAGAGCAAGTTGGCAATAAACAGTGAACTCAGTGGGCCAAATTTTGTGCAGGAAAGAACACGGCAACAACTGGGGGCGGTACTAACCAGTCGCTACATACTTTCCCTTATATCTAGAGAAAAGGAGCTTATTACACTCTTCCATCGGTCATCGCCAAGTAAACAAAAGCATGACTATGAGCAATGATCTTACACGACGAACAAACTTATGAGACAGCCATTCTTCTGTCGGCATGGCAACAGTAAGCAAACGTAAACATGACTAGCAGCAATGATCGTACATTATGAATAAAAAACTCTTCTGAAGGTAACAGTAAACAAAACAAGACTGGCAGCACTGGTCTTACATGATGAACAAATTTATTTGACAAAGGTAATACTTGTAACTGTTTGTCTCAACAAAACACTAGTTCTGCAGAAGCTAGGGCTGGCTAAAATCATGATCCAGTGGCACAGGTGTTGGAAAGTATTACAGTCAGGATTTTGCATCCAAAGTTGCATCAGAATACAGGAGAGCAGGAATCCACCAAGCAAAAAGAAACTGATGCATCCGAATCTAGCCATCCTATAAACCTCCTGAACAAAGTTTCAACCTTATTTAGGAAGAGCAGCACCATGCAGGAGTAGCTTGATATCAGCTCTTTCCGCCCTCCTCCTCTTTCATCTTTTTCTCCCACCTACGTTTCTGGACAGGAGAAAAAAGAGGATTGAAGCACAAACAGACAAAGAGGAGCCAGATAGTTCTTTTTCAAAGGATGCCTCCGTTCAATCACTATCACAGCCATCATGACATCTGGTCTAAAGCATAAACAAGGCATCTTTGTACACCAAGGTCAATGCGGGCTAAAAAAGCTGGATCACCGACAGCAGATATTTGAGTTGCAGCTAGATCAAAACTAGTAGCACAGTTTTAGAAAGCAATTCCCAAATTTAGTTGGTATTAGCCTAATGAGATATATGCAGCCATCCGGAAATTTTATCGCCATAGATCCTTGTAACACTATCCCATCACAGTTTATAGATCTACTTGGTGCAGTTTATGTTTATTTTGGCAGTTGGATTATTGGCCTTATGGAACTCTTGGACCATGTTTCATGTAAACATTGTTTGCTTTTGTGAAATTATGAGATCACTGAACCAGCCCACAAGCAAACAAACTTCTTTAAAACAAAGGTTATACTTAAATATAGGCCCCAAATATACTTGGTATACAATGATGGGGTTACTGGTTTGAGAGAATTCCCTATTTAGCACTAGAAAAAACTATGCTCCTTATTTAGCACTCAAAACTTCATTCTTCCTTATTTGACATCCGAAATTTTCTTTGATTCCTTTCTTAGGACTTCTGTCAAGATTTCCGTTAAAAACACTGTACCGTACATCCAACGTTTGACACACGGACACAAATACCCCTTCTTCTCGTTATCTTCCTATATCGGGCGAATCTGGTCTTTAGACTTATTCACAGAAACTACAAGACACATAACTTATCTAATTAATTACGCATTCCTTGGGGACTAAAAATGTAAAACTGCCTTTCTTCTACCTCCACACAGGGGCGGGGCAGCGGCGACTCTGATGGCCATGGGGGGCTCGAGGCGGCGCGCTGGGGGTGCGAGCTGCTGGAGGCAGTGGCTATCGGGATCGGCTCGGTCAAAGGCAGCGCACGTCTTCCAGGTGGCGTCCTGCGCGGCAGCGGCGTGGGCTCACCTGCGCGCACGGGCGAGCAGGCTGCTACGCGAGGAGAGCAGCAAGCGAGCGGCGGTGCAGGCGTGCAGCAGGCGGGTGGGGTGAGGCCAGTGCGGCTCGGACGTGCGCAAGGTGCGGGCCAGGCAGGCGGCCACGACCGGGTCGAGCTTGCCCACTAGAGTCATTGCCGCCGGACACATGTGCGATGGTTGCCGGCGGACGCCGGACCGGTTTACCGCCAGCGCCATGACGAGGTGTTGCGTCGTGATCTGGGCGTGGCCGGCATCCGACGCCAATTCGTGTACGGGAGGATGCTGATGTGGTGGTGGGGGAGGAGCAGGCAGGAGGAAGGGGAGGAGCGGCAGGTGAAGAGGAGCTCAAGGGCAAAAGTGTCTTTTTATGTACAACTTAACAGCCACATGACGGAAATGCTAAGAAAGGAACGAAAGAAAATTTTGGGTGCCAAACAGGGAAGAATGAACTTTCGAATGTTAAATAAGGAAGCGTGATTTTTTCTAGTGTTAAATAGGGAATTCTCTCTACTGATTTACGCTTATGCTGGTGATAAACAAAAAACTAAGGGTTTGTGTTGCCCAGTTACCTTACCTGAAGTTTATCACTGAATAGGCTGCATATTCAGATAAAAGGTAGTATCCGGATGAATTTTTCTCAGGATATGCATAGACAAGCTTTGCTACTAAGAAGTTAAAACAAACAATACCCAGGTCTTGTGTCTTCTCTATGTAGTGGCTTTATTCCAAACATGGTTATGTTTTACCATTGATCAAGCACAAGAACAATTAGTTATGCATTCACACAGAAGATCAGCAAACATGGTTATGTTTTACCATTGATCAAGCACAAGAACAATTAGTTATGCATTCACACAGAAGATCAGCCACCAAGGTTCAACAAAATCTCAGCATAAGTTTGGTTATTTAACAAGAATATGACCCAAAAAATACCCATACAGAATATCAACCACCTAGGTTCAACAAAATTTCAGCATATGTTCAGTTATTGAACAAGAATGTGACCCAAAAAATATCCACACTTGCTCTGATAAACCTTGATATAAAAGACGGCAAGGGCCTAACAAGATCTCAATACAGTGTTATATATTAGAAAGAAACGGTGAATCTCTATAGTTTTTTTTTTCAAAATATAATATCTACCATGATAGAAGGAAACCAACGGGATTGGCATGCGTAATTTGAAGTTTGAACAATTGATACTGAGAATGTGATGTGCTTAGTAATCTTCAGCACATTCATGTTAAATAGAAAGATTTCTACAGTTAAAACAACACATCTGAACTACCGGCATGGGCTTGAAATTGGCATGGGTGTAGGATTGCTAACATCAGTGCAGTATGTATGTGCACACTGGATTGCAATTTAAACGTACAAACTTGGGTCGTAGAAGGTAGCTAAGATAAGATAAGGTAGACGCAATTCCTCGAAAGAAAAGACGCAAACCTTGTAGTCGAGCAGCATTTGGGGCATCTTCTTCATCAGCTCAACTGTATTCGCGCGCCTGAGAAACGGAATGAAACATCAATCACGCAACCAACTGACCGAATAAGCAAATCGAACACACATAAATAAACGAAGGGAAGAGAGGCAGGAAATGCTTGCTTACTTCTCGGCGGAGATGCGGTCGCACTTGTGGCCCTTGCGCTTGGTGCGCATCTCGCCGCGGGGCGGGTCGTAGGTCCAGTCCTCGCCGGCGAGGAGCACCTCCTTGCGGAGGCGGGCGCGCTTGCGGGCGCTGATGCCCAGTGGCTTCCACGCGCCGAGCTCCCAGTATCCCCACACCCCCTTCCCGAGCTCCCCCTTGAACTTGGCTAGCTTGTCCCTCCACGGGTACCCCTCCGCCCACCTCGCCGCCGTCGCGGCAGCCGACGCCGCAGCCGCCTTGCCGGCCATCGTCTCCGCTTGCGATCGCTCTCTCTCTCTCTCTCTCTCTCTCTCTTAGGGTTCCTTTCCTTCTGTTTCTTCTCGCCGGCGGCGGCTTTGGGTGGGGGGAATCCGAGTGAGTGGCCTCCTCTTGGGCCTGGATCGCCGTGTATTGATATTGTGGACTTCAGTGGCCCAAGTTGGTAAGTGGGATCAGGCCCATTTTAGCCCAGACAAGTCCAACAGGCCCATGGCCGTGAAGGTGCAGGTCGCCTCTTCCAAGCGGCCGCGTTTCCTACAGCAGCAACCTGAAAGAAACAAACTTATAGAAAGTCTACAACGTCAATTTATGATCTTGAATTCTTGTTGTGCAGCCAAATCGTTTGATTGGGTGGAACTCGCCATCCGTCTGCTGGAGACCTCACCTAAATTGGTACCTACACTGTCAAAACGAGACGGCAGAACTGCAGCAGCAAATGCTGATCTTCTTGGCGCTTCAGCAACCACACGTACGTCATGTGCAGCCGAAACTAACGAATCGTTCCTCGCTAGCGTCAACAGCGGCTACGGATCACATCGTTTCCGACGCCCTCGGTCGGTCGATCACATCGTTTTCCATACACCAGAATCGAACGCTTAATCTGCCGGCAGACGAGTTCGTTGATTTCCGCCAGTGGTTTCTTCCGTTCAAGCTCTGCTTGGGAGATAGAGCACTTCCTCACCTAGCCGGACAGAGTTATGATTTATCTTTTCCACATTATCTTTACCAAACAATCAAGCAGAATTTCTACACAGGAGCACAAATTCCCATTGCACCATATACTTGATAACAACTAAAATGAAGCATCGCAATACATCTTGACTTTATTATTAGCCGTATAACTCACAGTTCAAAGGGAGTTTCAACAATCCAGTTTGCATGTGTTTGCATAGACATCCAGGACTGTAAACATTGCCACCATCATCACAAGCTCATTCCTAGCTGTTCCAGGCATCCGAAAGGCCGAACAGCTGAAATGCAGAATGTCACACATCCATTTCGACTGCACATCTCAACCTCACCAGTATTATTATACAGATCCGTGACTTATTATTGTCAAGGCAAGCAGAGGGACAGGCATCTTTTCTGTATGAAAGGTGTGGAGCCATCCGGCATACTTATTCCTTATTCTTGTCCTCAACAGGTTCTCCTTGCTGGCCCAGATCCTCAGCAGACAAGTTCAGAGTCTCTGCAAGGGAAAAACAACGATCCGCGGTAGGAATGAAATACAGATATCAAAAGATTGATGATTCACTAGTACAAGAAAAGAGTACCATCACTGTCCGCAGATGCATAAGAAGTTCGGCGGGCACGGGCATTCTGTTGAGTAGGCTGCAAGTAGAATGGATGGGGAAATAATTCAAGTCAAGAAATTAACTTGAAAATGCAAGTAGGACACATAATTACTGTATGCTAGACTTGCTACTGGATTGTGGTGTGGAGCTATAAGGTATCGAATAATATACCAAATACATCAAGGCTGCCTCCTGTACCAACTTCGATAAAATTATTAATACACTAAAAGACAGATTATATGGATCTGCACCTATCTCACAATCAAAATGCCTGGAAACTTTTCAACCACGCGCCTTGTAATTTAACTGAATAAAATTATGTGTCAGATGCAGGTACAAGTTGCTACCTGAAGCTTGGGTCGAAGTGCTTCAAGAGGACCTTTAGGCTTATTGGGAACACCACCTTGCTGAAAGAGCAAATGAAGAGAACATATTTCACATTTCTTTGAACAGTTAATATCAAATTCAATCAAGCTTTTAGAGGGGAAAAACTATTACCTTTCCTAGAGCCCAATCAGCAGAATCAAAGTAAGCACGTTCGTGATCCTGGAAGATGTTTCAATATCAGATCAGTATAGTAACGCACCTTTTCATATATGAGAATATTACACAGTTTAAATAAACAGAGAAACAATGTATTTGTAAGGCAATGTTATTGACCTTAGATATAAGTGGAGTCTTTCTGGGCAATATTCCTCCATACTTTTTCTTAATTACTGCCTCCTGCAAATACGCATAGGTAGCAGTTAGAAGGCAAATAACACAAGTGCATGAATACTATATACAGAGAGAAAGGAAAATGGTGATAAGAAAAGACAGTACCTCCTCTTGTCGTGACGGCATCCCACCCATTTCATTCTGGTCCTGAACATCTTCAATTTTTTTATCTAAAACATCTCCTTCAACCCTCACTTGGGCAATTGCATCATCAGGTGCAATTCCAGACATGGTAAACTTCAGCTGTGAGAGAAGAGTTCAGCTTCATGATTAGTTCTTATTCAAGAATCATGATAGTGATCAGGATACTTCAGGATGTGCACTAGCTAACACATGCACAGACGTAAGGCCAGTAATTCCAGAATAACAATGAGTCCTCATATGTCACAAAGAAACATGTCAGAATGCATTCAGCATTTGAAACAACTAAACTGCCTTCGGCAGAAAGTTAATAGAATAGCAATGTGCACAATAGTAGAATAGTAGGGACCCAAAAACATGTTTGATATCAACAATAATCTCATCCCTATAGATCCCCAGCCAGCTATGTTCTTAAGGTCAAGTCATGCTGTTGACAGAAAGTTACAAGCAGATCATCCGACATCAATAAACATTGATTACTTACCATTACCAAAGATACTGCATCTTATCTAAATAGTCCCTAAAATATGACTGATATTATTTAGCTCTGTTTTCATTAGTCACCATAAACCCTGTTGTGAACTTTCAAAAATGAACCAAGCAAATTATGGTCAATGTTTATTGTTGTCTGGGTTCTGGGTTGGTAGGGTTCCCAAATGAACCAAAGCAAATTGTATTCAGAAACACACTTACCCAGAATTGATTTGGATTGGGGGGGGGGGGGGGGGGGGGGGGGGGGGCAATGTGCTTATACACATCTTTCATAGTTAGTTTTAGGAGTAACGTATTTATTGTTGGTTATTGATCAATTATCATTACTTTCTCACCATACTGTCATAAGATTTTTTGCTAGAAAATTATCACTTTGCGATGGATTTAATGCCAACTCCACTGCATCAAGACTTGGCCAGCACACGATCAATTTATGCGCCAAAATATGCAGGTTTATGTTATCAGATTGTTTGGATTGAAATACTAAATGCGGAAACTAAGTCAAGCATTTGATATTGCAAAAGTAAAATTCTCAGTGAGTCAAGCACGAAGGAAGGAAATGGCTAAGTGATCCATTTGCTTTAGCATCCATGCCTTGCTGCATATTGCCATTGCAAAAGTTTAAAGAAAAATGGCATGGTTTTGCTGTGTCCTTCATCTTAAGGATTTCGAGAGGTGCAAGGACGGCTGTGCAATAACATTATAGATGACATTCCCCTTTCCTCCATATGCATAACTAGTCATCAGGATTCTGTTAGGAGAAAAGTATTTACTGTTGCGTATTGATCTATCGACAGTACTTTCTTACCATACTGGCATCAGATTGTGCTCTAGAAGGGGTCAGAAAAAGTATCAGTTTTCTAAGGATTTAATGGCAACTCCACTATAGCAAGACTTGGCCAGCAGACAGACCACCTTATATGCATCAAAAAATATGCGGCTTTATGTTATCAAGGTTGTTTGGTTTGACATGTTAAATGCAGAGACTAAGACAAAAGCATTTGATATCGCAACAAAAGAATTGTAAGCAGGTCTAGCACAAAGTAAATTGTTAACTGATCCATTTGCTTCAGAGCATACATGCCCTGCTGCATATATTGTCACTGCATACGCTTATAGAAAACGATATCGTCTTCCCGTGTGCTTCATCTTAACGCTTTTGAGTGACAAAACAAATGTTCGGCACCAGTGGCGGAGCACGCTCTAAATTTTAGGTGGGGCGAACATGCTAGACAAAAATCATAGTAAAAAAGCATGCCTCGCATTCTCATCGAAATCACACAAATAATAGTACAAACAATCAATAAATTGATGTTTAAATATTGAAGATGGTGCCTCCTATAAAAAGGGTAGCAAATCTTTAATGCCACAATACAATTCATTAATTCAACACAAACCAGGATCCAAGAGCTAAATGAACCAAACCTTTCGATTTGAAAAATAAACAGTCAATTCCTATTTCCCTGTTGCTAAAATAAATCATCACATGACAAAAAGGTGAAGGAGAATGGCGTGCCGCTATGATGTGCAGCTTCGACACGGAAATGGATCAAGGACTTTACTAACGCCTACAAATGCAAGATTTGGGGCGACGGCATCCACAGTCCAGGTTCAATGAACCAGACTGCCCCTGCCACCGCCGGCAATGGCGCCGCCCTCCACCCCGCCATTCGCTAACTGAGGAAGCCGCTCCCCCCGCCGTCGGCTCTTCCCGCTGGTTGTCGTCAGCCGCCCGCGGCGCCCACGGCGCCTCACCTCGCCACCCTCGATCCTCCACCACCGCCGTGCCAACTGCCGCCGCCAGACAATCTTCTAAGCCCGCCGGCCATGGACCCTCCCCTACGACCGCGAACCGGAACCCTAACCCAGCCACCACCATGCCTCAATCCGAGAGAAGAATGAAGAGCAGGAGCAGGAGGAGAAGGACCCACCTCGTCGCCGGCCGTCTACCACCACCCGCCAGAGTTGGACGAGCACGAATCGTCGGAGAGGAGAGGAGCGAGTGCACGGAGATCTCGGGCACGGAAGGACACTCGAACCGAGGGGAGGGGATTCGGTCGGACGGAGGGAGGGATTTGCAAAGAAAGAAGGGTCCGGAAAGGAAATGTTGCAAGTTTCATTTTCGTTTTGTAGGGGTGTTTAGTTCCCAAATTTTGAGAAGTTTGCAAAAAATTTATGCATTGAAAAGAGTGTTCGAGAGAGGGAACACATTTTCCAACGCAAAAAGTTTTGCAAACTACGTAGCAATTACAAGCGTGCGTGCGAGGACGTTTAGATGGGTGGAAAACTTTTCATAGAAATGTCACATAAAAAAATATATCATTTAAAAGTAGTAAATGTACACTATTAATAAACACAAATTACAGATCTAGCCAGGAAATCGCGAGACGAATCTAATGACGGGTAATTAGAGGTAATTAAACCATGACTATCAGGCGGTTACTGTAGCATCACGGTTGCAAATCATGGATTAAGTAGGCTCATTATATTCGTCTTGCGAAATATACTCCATCCATGTAATGGGTTCTTTTTTCGTACACATTTAATACTTCATGCATGTAAAATTCCCTTTGATGTGATGGGTGGAAAAATTTTGGAGGAACTAAACACGCCCGTTCCCATAAATTTTTCACTCACCACATCAAAAAGAATTTTATATGTATGAAGTTTTAAATGTAGACGAAAAATAACTAATTACATAGATAGATAGAAGATAGAGTGAAAAATGCGAGAAATTTAATGAGTCTGCTTAATACATAATTTGTAACATTTTTATTAGATTTGTCTCACGTTTTTCAGACAAAATCTATAGTTAGTTTTATTGTTAGTTTAAATGGTAAGATTCTTTTTGCGTAAATCTTAGGAGCAACTAAACGCGTGAAATGCGCCGTCGACTCGTCGAGCACTGACTTAAGAGTGCGCTTACTTCAGAATACGCGTATACCTCTATGAAATGTCCCTGCTTCGTGGTGTAGAATGGGGTGGTAAGAGCATCTCCAGCAATAGCCCCTACTTCGGGTCCCTGCTTTATTAAGTAGGGGCCGGCCTCAACTTTCTGGGACTATATTTTTGTGTTCAACTCCAGCAATAGCTCCTACAATTCAGCCCCTACTTTAACTGTGACAGGTGGGACCTAGACGTCAGTCTCCAATCTTTTTTTCCCTTTTATGACATATGGGGCCCATCTCTTCTCTCTCCCCCCCTCCCTTCTCTCCCGTCCCGATCCAAAGCAGGGGCGGCGCGGCGCTCTCCATCCGACCCATCCTGGATTCCTGATCCACAAGAAAAGGCGGCGGAGCTCCGGCGCGGGCGGGGAGAAGCGGAGCTCCGGGCGGCGCAGAGCAGCCAGGGCCCTGTGTAGCCGGCGGCGGAAAGGAGCTGGGAGAGGGTTGACCTCGATGAGGCGGAGCTCCGGTGAGCGCGAGGTGTTCGTGAGGCAGGGCGGCAGGCTGCGCTCTCTGCTCGATACCTTCCTTCCTACTCGAACTCCAAGCAATAGCAATCGCTACTCTTCTCCAATCAAACATGAAGAAGCTAGTTGCAGCAACACACGCAGATACAAAGCTCCACAACAATCCAATCTTCCCAGTCAGCTAGCGCCTCCGTCCCTTTCTCTGTTCCTCTCTCCAATCCGAGCTTTCCAGCCACCAAAATCCACCTCGCGCAGCTCCTTTCCTGCGTGGTGCGTCAGTTCATGAGATTGGGCGGAGGCAATGTAGTCCGCGAGCTCGGGCATTTGGAAATCCGGCAGTGGACTCGGGCAGAGGCGGAATCGCAGGGGCCCGAGCGCCAACTTCTGTTGCGCCGGCAGGGAGCAAGGTGTGCGTGGAGGAGCAGCCCAACACATGGTCTAGGGTGGCCGCGCGCGGAGGAGCACTTGAGCAGGAGCAATCTGCGAGGAGGACTGCAGATCCGTCCTCTCCGGCAGCCCGAGCAGGGACGGAGAACCCGAGCTCGTCGGCGGCGGCGGATCTCGAGCTCGGGTTCGGCGGCGGCGATGATGGCCGGGCTCGGGCGGCGCCAAGAGAGCTCGTGGTGGGGCGGCGGCGGTGGCGGGATGGCAAGGCTGGCGCACGCGAGGACGAGCAGGGAGGCGGCGCTGCTCGCACGCCAGGCAGGGAGGCGGCAGTTGGAGCGGTGGCGCGCGCTGCGGGAGAAGAAGACGACTACGACTGTAAAGTAGGGGCCTCCCCAGCCACCTGTGGGAGATGGGGTTAGGAGGAGGGATTTGGGTGTCTCCCTACTCTAGGGACCCGAGTAGGGGCCCTGCTGGAGTTGGTTTTTTTTCCCTCTCGGCCCCTACTTTTTGAGTAGGGGCTTGAGTAGGGACCTTGCTGGAGATGCTCTAATGAGCTCAACTTTTTATAATAGCAAAGGATCGGGCTCTAAACGGATCGGGCCAAAAGTATATACAAATTTAACGTACAAATGATTAGAGTCGAGTTGAATCGTGAAGAGAGCGTAAGGGCTACGGCCCCGTTACCATCCTTACCAGGTGTGGTGTGAGAGAGAGAAACAGAATTACCGAATACTGAAGAACATCGGGTGATGAGCAGTCGAGCTTGAGCACCTGCACACCGCCGCGGCGGGTGAGAGAAAAAGAAAACCAAAAAACTTTGGGCCTCCAAAAGAGCTCATTAGCTTCTTATTAGCCCGCGGTGAACAGAAGCCCAACAGGCCCATTAAGTAAACCCTTCACCTCTGCCGCCGCCGGCTCCCTCCTCCAGTTCTCCCACGAAAACCTCGCCGCCGCAGCCGCCGAACTCGAAGCAGCAGCCATGGTGCTCGCGCGCAAGAAGCTGAAGCAGAAGCTGCACACGCTTCTCCCGGCCGGTGAAGCCGAGGTGGAGGCTCATGGCGAGGAGGTGCAGGCCGTGAAGGAGCAGATCGCCTCTTCCAAGCGGCCGCGCCCCAAACGGCCGCGCAAGAAGAAATCGCTCCCCGAATTGGTGTTGCAGACGGAGGAGGAACTGAGGGAGGAGGTGGAGAGGAAGAGGGAGGAGAGGAGGAAGGAGAAGAAGGAGAAAAGGAGGATCAGGAGGTTGATGGAGGCCGAGGCCGCGGCGGCGGCGGCGGAGGCGCAGCAGGTGGGAGGGGAGACGGGGGCGGAAACGGAGGGCAAGGAAGAGGCATCGGAAGAGGCTGACCCTGCTGTAGGGTCTGACCAGCCAGTCGTGACAGAGGATAGGTGAGTTAGGGCTTGAATATCTGGTTATTTTGCCAAAAAAAAATGGTGAAATGTGAATAGAAATAACATGCTGGTTTGTTTTTTATCTCAGAACAATATAGTGGTTACAGTGTGAGACAATGAGCAATTACTTGGGTTTATATCTCGGCTTTTGGGTATCTTAGAGTTGCCATTGATTGAAGCTATGCAGGAAAAGCTTGTATCCCGTTGTTGTGGATAATTGGTAGCTTAGGGTATAATCTATTAGTGCTATTGTACTTGTAAGGAGTGTTGGAGTGGCGCAATCACAGAAAAAGAAAAGGAGTGTAGGAAGTGGAACTATTTTGCAGTTGTAGCTTGTGGTTGTGGGGTCTTTTAGGAATTATTAGTTGTCTAATGCTGTGCATTCTTGTTTCAGGGAGCAAAATATAAACAAGATGGAAGCGACCAAACCTGGAGTTGGGTCCAACAGTCCCGTTTTTGCAGAGAAAAGGTGAGTTAGGGTGTGATTCGGTTATAACATTTGTAAAAAGTTTAAGTGATGGAGCAATTTTCTGGTTGCGGCTAGTAGGCCGTGGATTTTGTTGACTCCAGTTGTGTAATGTTTTACATTTGTTTCAGGCAGCAAAATCACAAAGTGGAATTGACCAAAACTGGTGTTGGGTCCAACAATCCTGTCCTCCCAGAGCATAGGTGGGTTTTAGCCTGATAGATTGGTGTCTTTGTACTCACCCAAAAGCTGTTTGGTTGTCGTATACATCCAAACACCTGTTAGTTTCTAAAAACCACAGTATTTGTAAAACTGTAGTGTTTCCCTGAAATTCCAAAATAATTTTATAACCAAGCAGGTCCCTAGCCCCACTCTTTGTTTGATTGGCATTGCCGGGACATGGAAATAGGACAAAAATGTAATGATGTCTTTGTGAAAACATGAGACGAAGTTGTAGAACATGTTAGTACAATTAGTTTGTTGAGATAACATAGCTCATGGACCAATCTATGGTTTAAACTTGTATTGGGTTCGTGTGTTTTTTTTTTTTTGCTTTAATATTAATTGAGGTAGTGCAATAATATGGTAAAAAGTGTGAAAGGGTCTCTAGTCTAGTGGTTAGAGCACCTGAGTAGCATCCAACAGACCTAGGTTCGACTCCCTGTGGGAGCGAATTAACTTGGTCTGTAATAAAAAAAATTATGCAAAAAAAATAGGTTGGGGCTTCCCCTACTGACTTCGGTCAAAAATAATATGGTAAAAAGTGGAGACCCTGTTCTGAGTTCTAACTGGTAAATACAAAAATAGAAAGTCACAACTTATTTGGCTGTAAACTCTGATCAAATTGGAAAACATGTGTTCTGTTTGACATGGTGAAATGTAACTAAGTTTTGGTGATGTATGCGAAATCGGTAAGGAAAGTGGCTTGGTTATTTCCCTCCTAGCAGGATGCTGGCCTTTCTTGGACATTACCTAATGTTTTGCAGCTTCGTTTCAGGGAGCAAAGTATAAAGAAGGTGTATGTTGGTGGCATCCCATACTATTCATCTGAGGATGACATAAGAAGTTTCTTTGAAGGCTGTGGCAGTATCACTGCGATTGACTGCATGACCTTTCCCGAGAGCGGGAAATTCAGGGGTATTGCAATTCTCACATTTAAGGTCAGATTCTAATCCAGTTTTGCTTCTTTTAGTTTAGTGTTCCGGTTCTGTTGGGAAAGTCAACTTCGTGTTCCATAGAAAAATTTTGTTACTGTATTGCATGTGCAAAGTTCTTATTACATCGATTATGTTCATATGCCATTCACTTGTTTAATGGAACTGGAGTAGAAGCTGTAGGTTCGTCAGACTCATAATCCTAGTTAAGTCCATCTGTATGGTCTTCTGTATGATCTTAGGTTCTGCAGACTTGCGTCTGTATGGTATTGGCTTCCATTTTAATTCCACATAATCATAAAAATCTACTGAAATAATAGAATATGGATGGTGCTGCTCGTATTTTAAGAATTTTTGTGTTGTTTGGAAATGGGATCTGAGTATCTGACTGACTGTTCTTGTTCAGACTGATGCTGCTGCACAGAGGGCATTAGCTATGGATGGTGCAGAAATGTAAGTGTACATTCTTCTGTGTGTTATCCCACTCATTGGTTTATTCATGGGTAATGACATGCTTAATAACCATTTCAGGGGAGAATTTTATCTGAAAATCCAGCCTTACAAACATAACCGGGAGAAGGAAGATTTTGCACCTAAATTGATAGAGGGTTATAATAGGATATATGTTGGGAACCTACCATGGGATATAACAGAAGATGATCTAAAGAAGTTCTTTTCAGAATGCAAAATCTCATCCATCCGATTCGGAACAGACAAGGAGACAAGTGACTTCAAAGGCTATGCGCACGTTGATTTTTCTGATGGTACATCTCTTGCTGTTGCATTGAAGCTTGACCAGAAGGTAATCAAAGGACGGCCCGTCAGAATCAGGTGTGCAGTTCCCAAAAAGGATAACCAGAAAATCAATGA
Source organism: Urochloa ruziziensis (assembly GCA_015476505.1). NCBI lineage: Eukaryota > Viridiplantae > Streptophyta > Magnoliopsida > Poales > Poaceae > Urochloa > Urochloa ruziziensis. The sequence goes on along the minus strand of CM027121.1, from coordinate 9,003,041 downwards.
TAACGTGAACTCAGATCCTCCGAAGAGTAAGAATCGGGCATGCTATGAATGTGGCACTCCTGGGCACCTCTCTTCTGCTTGCCCAAATAAGAGGGATTCTGATGTACGGAAATGTTATGAATGTGGCACCCCTGGGCACCTCTCTTCTGCTTGCCCAAATAAGAAGAATTCTGAAGTGATTTGTGATGAAAACAAGGCTACAGTTGACTCAGCTATAGCATCATCAAAGAAGAGGCGAACATGTTATGAATGTGGGATCCCTGGGCATCTCTCTTCTTCTTGCCCAAATAAGAAGGACGCCGAATTTATTTCTGATGAAAAGAAGGCTGATGTTGGTTCAGCCGCGGCATCTTCAAAGAAGAGGCGAACATGTTATGAATGTGGAACTCCTGGCCATCTCTCATCTGCTTGCCCAAACAAAAGGGCTGCAGACTCTGTTCAGAATAACAGAGAGGTTGTTGATGATTCAAAGGCTGCACCTACTGTCGTGTCTGAGGAAACAAGAATAGTTGATGAATCAAATTCAGTATCTTCAAAGAAGAGGCGGAAGTGCTATGAGTGTGGAATTTCTGGCCATCTCTCATCAGCTTGCCCCAACAAAAAGGTCGCTGAGGTTGATGATGAAATGAAACGCAATACTGGCTCAAACACTAAACCTTCAACCACTGCAGAGGAGAAAGCCACCAACGATGCAAAATCTGCACCAGCAAAGAAAAAGAAGAGGCGGACATGTTATGAGTGTGGCATCGCTGGCCATCTCTCATCAGAGTGCCCGAACAAGGCAGCTGCATAAGTCAATTGATTGCTGGCGTCGTGGGCTATATCTCCTCTGTTTGCCTGAACAACAGCTCAACAACTGAACTCAGGCAGCTGATGGGACCAAATGATTGTAGCATTTGTTTTTTTATTCTTCAGGACTTAGTCACAGTGTATTGTATGCTCTGTTCCTTGTTTTGAGCAGCAAAGTTATCTCTAAAGGAGAAGTGAATTTTTGTAGCAGGTAGGCTGCACAATAGACAAGAGTCATTATTTTTCCATATCAAATTTTGATTGCATGAAAAGGTATGCATAGTATTATCTCTCAATTATTGTAAAAGTTGCTGGAGTCACGGCAATGTGTACTCTTTTTTGTCAGTAAAGTTGTCATGAGCTACTGAAATGGGACTGCCGGCCACTTGGGTACGGGCCAGCGTTATCCAGGTAAACTGTAAGAGCACATGGACTAATTACCCCAATTATAATGGTACAACTAATACTCTGTTTTGCTATGTTTGTCCATGATTTTGAGGGAATATGTTTCACATTGTTTGTCCCATTGAGGGTATCAAGAGTGGTTATTGTAATGTTTCGACTCTATTTCTAATTAAATGTTTTGAAAGAAAAGAAATGGCAGGGTACGGGTGGTCATTTGACATTGATTTCCTCTTTGAACTCCGGTACTTTCTTGGTTAATACACTTAATAGGCATATATTGAAGTGGAGATAATTCTTCAAAGTATAGTGATATGTAGCTCTCTTGCGTGCTTCGTGAACAGTGATAATGGAACAAGTGTCCCTCCACTAAATGTCCAGATTATCCATATCGTAATTTATTATGATTATTACTATCCTAATAACTATAGTGGCAACTTCTAAAGCCCTTGCCCTGTCCCGTCCCCATCTGATTCGGTCAGCAGTTGCTTTGTGTGCGATGATGTCAATGCCCGCTGCAAACTCATACGGAGTACAGGCAGGATACTCCGATCCTTGCAAAGAGATTCATTCAGAAAACTAGAGCAGTCTGCATCGTCACAGTGGATACCTACGTGGAGACGCCGACCAAAACCTTTGAAAAATCGGGGCGTGCACAGAGACGCAAGCAAAATCAAGCAGTGGCGTAGCATCCCAACTTGAACTTGGTGGTGAATGATCTCCAGCGTCGACCGCAGAAACTCGTTCGTGTTACTTCTCTCAGCTGACAGCGACTTAACTCCTTCTGGAAAGCAAAACCAGCTGCCGCCCTGTGACATGCAAACATGATGCTTATGACAGGGAAACAAATTTGGCAATTCACCACACCACAATTTATTCATAGTTTTTGCATGCCTTATTACAACTGCATTGTTAGACTGTAAATCATCATAGGGTAAGTTATCCTCCTCATCGTTTGGTGCTTTGCTTAGTCTCTGCTGAAATTATTTCATCAGTTCATCACTTCAGCTCCATTGCACTTCTCAGCTCTCACTGAACAGATAGTCCTCCATGGATAAAGATCTGCTGTTGATGGGTAGCCGCATCACAGCACTATCGCCTCCTAGCATAAATTTATACAAGTCAGCAGCCTGAATTTAAAACCCACGCCTCTTTTCAATTTGGATCCTCCTGGGACCGCACCAGCGCCACAAGAAGGGAGAAGTGGATAGAACATGGCAACCAAACTGAACAGAAACCAGCATCTTCGGGGCCTAAAGGAAACACAGCAACCGCATGGTCATTGTTTTCTCATCCATTTTTTACAACTTATAACTGCTGAGAATCAAAGGTCAGTACTGGAAACTTCAGAGTGGCTACCCTGATTCTTCCTCATTTTCTCAGAAAAAATCAACATGCTGGCTCTTAAGTAGCATGTATGGGGCGCTTAAGTAGTGACGCTGGCTAATCTGGCCCCTGAATCCCCAAGGAATATTCTGGCCTTTCGCAGCGCGAAACCGCACTTTCAACACCGTGACGGAAGCGCATAATATCACATCTAATTATGCAACCAACCTTTTGAATCTGCAGTAGCTAGCTGAAGTAGTGATGCTTATTGAAAGATTCTTCTGCACCCAGTGGTCGGCACACTGCATCTGATAAAAAAATTATTCAGAGAAGGAAGATGCAGAAAACAGAAACAGCTCGAGCTTCTATTACTAATATCTTTTATCCTTCGTTTCTGTGATAAATGATACTGGTTGACATAATGGATGCAGTATAAGTTGATACTTCTATTGACCATTAATTTATAGGTGTTATGTTCAGCAGGTTCCACGAAGTGATAAAAACAATTGCACAAGAAAGTAAGGAACCTTATTTGTTCTTTTATACTGCAGCACCAAGAACTGGGGCTTAATCAACTCTAGCAAGTAAGTCAACACAAGCAAAATTTGGTCATTGGTCCCGAAGGCCGAGCCGGTATAAATAATTTCTGCATAGGCTTGACAATCATATGGATGTTGGGTTTCTGATGCAGCGGTTGCGGAATCATGAAGCAAAACAGGAAGCAAACTTCTACTTTTGATCTCTTACGCGGAGAACGGCAGGCGCAGTTCAAGATGCAAGCTCAGACTGAGAGGGACAGAAAAGCTACTTCTATGCAGTGTCCATAGCCTGTCTCCTGTTGCAAGTTCATTGTGACCAGGGCCAGACCAATAAGGTGGAGTTGCAGGGGCAACTAGAACTCCAAGCGCCAATCATCGGCAACTGCTAAAAGAATACGTCTGCAGCAAACTGCAAATTGACCATTTGTGTCTCTCCTTTGATGAACATCATGCTGCGCTCAATGTGTGCACATCGAAGTTTTCTGAATCTATTACAGCAACTTGTGGGGAGAGAACAAATATTCCTTTTTAAATTGACTTTGGGCCAAAAACCGTCGTGAACCGGTGAGGGATTCTGTTGCTTCAGGCTGCAGAAGGGACCATCTTGCCAAATGTCCTTTGCAAATCTTTTGATCCTTGGATGTGCTGCTACCATGATGAGAACTGTGAGATGCGGCAAATAGGTGTCCATGGCTGCATGCTCATCTCTCTAGTAACTGACTTATCTGATAGAATCTTGATCCAATGATAACTTTTTTTTTCTATATTGAACTATTGATACAATCTTCAGTAGTTTCTGTATTGGTTTGACCTAGAGTTTTGATTCAACTGATAAAAAGTTTGATCCAATATCTTCTGTTTAAATGTGAATAGGAGCAAGATTCCATTTGATCCCCATCAAACACTGCAACTGTGTGGCGCAGTCGGAGACGCCATAAACTCTTAGATCCTAATCCATTGAATCGAAGTTCAACAAATTCCTCTGCTTTAGCACCACACGATACCATTTTATGTTTTCACGTTTGCAAGTTGCAACAAGCAGAAGCGAAGTATATATAAACTAGGCCAAGTTCCTTTCTGCTTGCATCAGCCAGCAATTATTGATCAGTTCAGTCCAATCAAGCAATGCAACGTCGGCACACAAGCGATTCAAGAACCAATCATCGCTGGAACCGGTTTCGCTTGATTCTGGCCTCAGATGCCACTACTCAGATGGTTGTTTATGCTGGCTATTCGGCAGTATGAAGTATCAAGTAGGTGCAGATCGGAAGAGGCATTTCTTTCCGATACTTCTGACGCAGTAGTAGCAGCAGCAGCAGCAGCATTATGAGTCAGTGCAAAAGGGATCAAGGGACTAGATGCAAGTCATTATTTGATAATGCGCCATTTGGAGAAGCGATGAGACGTTTATGATCTCATCACATATCAAGCTGGATAGATATATGTATGTATCTTGGTAGGCACGACGATCTAATCGTTGTTTCGAATGGCCCTATTGGTCCAGTTGTCTTAAAGAAAACGGAACTGACAGAAGGATGTCTGCAGGATTATTGCAAGTATTCATTCAGTGGGACACAGTATATCCACAGCAGAATAATGCATCCTAGTTGGCTTAAAGATTCATGCAATTTTTGTATGATTTGAACTGAGATCAAGCAAGGGCTTCAAGTTCAGCACTCCAGGCTTCTAGAAGCCATGAATGTATCAACAGAGGCGTAAGCACACACCACCTTCAGAAATCAGAAGAAAAAAACAATCTCGTACGTCATTGTTTCTATTCTCTGCAATCTGAAGTGAAGTTTTCTGGTTGACAGTTTACCCCCCCATTTCAGTGAAGCTTTGTTGTCAACTGTGTCTACGGCACCTTAACAAAAAAGTCATAACGCCGTCTATCAGAAGGCAAAATAGTATTTCAAGTCTCTAGAGAACAAGACAGGTTTCCAGAGAAGGAACCGTTGACCAGAATCTGCACGCCCTCATGAACTGCAAAAGTCAGCACGCAGACGAGTGAGTGAATCAGTCCTATTGTGAGTTTCTGATTCCACGGCCGAAGCTTCCGTCCCTTCAGCTCAGCCCAAGGTGCATATGCGTTATCTATCTTTACACGACGCGTCAACCATGCTGCTGCATCAACAATTCCAAACTGCCAAGGAACGGCGTCGACTCGGCGAAACTCGACGCCGTTTGCACTCCGAATCATCGCCACTACTGCAGCTCAATCTGCTGTCAGAACTGCGAATCTGCTGTGCAAAAGCCAACTGTTTCTTCGCCTACTCTGAAGGCCACTTGTGATTTATTTTAATCCTTGAGCCTAATACAACGAGTAGTAACTGCACCCATTGGTCAATTTGTTTATGTCTCACATTTCTAATAACCCAGCCTATAAATACACCTCCTCCTTGATGTTCTTCTTCTTCATTCAGATATCCTAGCTTCCGATCGATTCCGAGGCTTCGAGCAGCTAAATCATCTGCAAGAACTACTAGCTGACAAGCGTAAAGCACTGATGAAGAGGTTTGCAGTCCACGTCCAGGAGAGCGAGATGGCGCGCGTGCTGATGCTCATGTCGCACGGCCCAGGAGCCGGCGGCGCTGCCGCTGCTGCCGGTCGCCGGGCGCGGCGACGGCCGCCGCACGCCGGAGCGGGTGTTCGTCGTGCAAGACTTGCAACCGCGTGTTCCCGTCGTTCCAGGCGCTGGGCGGCCACCGCGCCAGCCACAAGAAGCCGCGGCTCGACGGCGACGGCGACCCCTCGCTCGCCAAGCCCAAGCTGCACGGCTGCTCCATCTGCGGCCTCGAGTTCGCCATCGGCCAGGCGCTCGGCGGCCACATGAGGCGCCACCGCGCCATGACCGGTGGCATGCCGCCGGCGGCGAGGACGACCATCGTCGTCGACAAGAAGCCCAACGTCGACGACGACGGCGTCAAGCGCGGCCTCTGGCTCGACCTCAACCACCCGCCCTGCGACGACGTCTGCGACGCGGAGGCGGAGTGCGGCCACAATGCCGCCACAGGGATCACGTTCCATCAGTTCCTGGACACCGGCACCATGGCAGTGGACTGCCTTGGCTACTAGATGCTGCTGCCACAGAGCTCCATGATTCTGCTGCCACTGATCTGATGCAGCGGTTTTTTTTTTCTTTTTTTGGATCTTCATTTTCTCATTTTCTTTTCTGTGGAGAATGAAATCCACATTTTGTAGCAAGTAGTAGAGGTGCCTAATGCATGCATGGATCATGCATGGAAGGTTTTGGGGTGTCTTTGAGATACTATACATGCTGCTTTGGTGGTTAATTTGGAGGCCTAATTGCTACCAAAGCTAGCTGTTTTACCTTGGGTTTCATGTTATTATGGATAAAGAAACCTTTGGTCAAATGGCTTTGATGTAATTATTTAATCTGAGCAAATGATATATAGAGCTTGTGGCTTTCTTCAGTTGGTAATCCTGACTCCATGTCAAGTTGCCCCTTTTAGTATCTTTGGTGACATAACACGGGAGTTGAATCTGCGATACTTGACGTCGAAATCAAAGGTCTTCTATTTGCTTTTGTTACTCATAATAAAAGTTGACCTGTGTATATGCTGCTAGGGGGACAATATAAGATAGTATGAATATGAGTGATATACTAGCCTGCCCCAGTAACTCAAGATTCTGTATATATGGTTCCTCTTGTCTATAGTTAACATATCCGAGTACATTTATTTCTGCCTATTGTTCTATCCTGAATGCTTGTCAGTTTCACCTTGGCAAACTCTTAAAATTGACATGCCCTACATGCGCTACATTTGAGCAGCCAGGCTACGAATATACACTGAAGACACATGCGAAACTTCTGAGTCAATATCGTTTTTTTTTCATGGAACTATATGGCACTATTGCAGGTGAAATGCTGACTTGAACTTTCATTAACTCGTGAAAAAGTCCATTTTACTTCACCTATACGCTTAATCCTCCAAACAAAATTTAGGCTCAGTTAACTCCCTTGAACTGTTCCAATTAGCTCAATCTACCTCTAATTAGATCTCTCTTTTTTATTTCTCCGTACACAAATTGAATTTTATTCTAAATTTTGTTAGTTGACTTATAACATCATGCCCTATGTTAGAAAAATATATTAGGAACTTTTCATGATTAGTTTTCATACAGTTTTGTATATTTGAGATCAATTTCGTATTAAATATTCTCCATTTTTGACCATCTAACTCTTGCTTCAGTTTGGTTTCGGCCATCGAACTCCAAAACCGGGTATCTTTAGCCATCCAACTATCAAAACCGTTCAAATTTGGCCATCGGGCTGTTTTGATGGGTGGTTTCAATTTTTTTAATTTACAATTTAGTCCTTAGATCTTAAAATGATTATTACTTTTTGCTCGTACCTCTGATTTAGGTGATTCTTGCGGTCACACATTCATAACTGTGAGCTTTATCTTTTAAAATGTTATTTATACTATTTTATCACTATTCTTATATTATTCTTATGTTGTTGTGTATAAACAACAATATAAGAAAAGTAAAACAAACATTTACGAAATAATATGTCCATGATTTTAAAAGATAAAACTCATCGTTACAAACGTATGACCACAAGAATCACTTAAATCCGAGATACGAGAAAAAAATAGTAATCATTTTAAGATTCAAGGACAATTTTGTCCTTGAATCTTAAAATTATTACTATTTTTAGTCCTTGAATCTTAAAATGATCACTATTTTTTTCTTGTATCTCTGATTTAAGTGATTCTAGTGGTCATGCGTTCGTAACAATGAGCTTTATCTTTTAAAATGTTGTTCATATTATTTTGTAATTGTTTGTTTTGTTTTTCTTATATTATTGTTTATACACAACAACATAAGAATAATATAACAAATAGTGATAAAATAGTATAAATAACATTTTAAAATATAAAGCTCACCGTTATGAATGTGTGACCGCAAGAATCACCTAAATCAGAGGTACAAGCAAAAAGTAATAATCATTTTAAGATATAAGGACTAAATTGTAAATTAAAAAAAATTGAAACCACCCATCAAAACAGCCCGATGGCCAAATTTGAACGGTTTTGATAGTTGAATGGCTAAAGTTACCCGGTTTTGGAGTTCGATGGCCAAAACCAAACTGAGGCAAGAGTTGGATGGTCAAAAATGGACTTTTCCCTAAATATTCTAATCTATAAAAATAACCATGATTTTTTTAACATAAGGCATCGTGTTATGTACCTGCTCACAAAATTTGAACTGGAAATTCAACTCGTACACGGAGAAATAAAAACATCAAAACACATTAGGGGTAAATTGGGTCAACTGAAATAGTTCGAGAGTAAATTGAGACTAAATTTTGCTTAGGGGTTAAGCGGACAAATGAATAGGTGAGGGAAATAAAATTGACTTTTTTCCTTTAACTCGTGGTGTCAATAATGATTTGGACCGTAACAGAAGGAAAATGCATGGTGCGCAACTTCAATTTGATCTTTGATGCGTTGAGATTCACGGCCCACCCAGAGTGCCAACGCGCTATTCAGCGATCCAATGTCGACATTGTGACATTTCTGGAGTAGAGCATGCTCTCCCTTTTTTTTTAACATGAGTGTGCTCTTCTTTTCAGAGTCTAAATATATATTTCTTTTCTACTGGAAGTGTAATTCTAAAATTGCCTTTTCAGCTAATGTGATCTACGGAGTATCATAGTACAATATATACGACGAAATAGTAATCATATTCTGCGCTTAGATACTCGCATACACGAACACGATGCATGAAGTACGTACGTATATGAACAGCGAAAGTTGACAGTGCTATTGCTTGCCAAAAAAAAAAAAATCATACAGTAGTATTAGTTGAACCTTGTTTTGGTACTTGTTTCATCATCTTCATTTTTATATTAGCTGTTAAATGATTGAAAAAAAAATCTATATATGTTACGCCCGGTTGAGCTAAGATGAGCACATCTGTTGACAAATTCAAAGCACTCCTAATTAATTTTCTAATGCAAGAACGGTAGTGTGAGCTCACAGCCCAGCTTTTGTCAAACAAATTAACACTAGTTGAAAAAAGAGATTCCTCATGTGGCTCTCTGTGTCATCTCCTATTAGGAGAGCTACCAAGTCCAGCGAATCTTGAGGCCTGGAATATAATTTATGTGGTGGTTATCATGTGTGCAATCACCGAGCTTCTTGCTAAAAACAATTACTAGTATAGGAAGCAAAATTCCTGTGCAACTCTTGCAAGTGCGTAGAATATGCATGTACAGTAGTGTATGTATGTGGAGAACTGCAGCTGTTTTGTTTGCTTTCCAAGTCAGCAAGCAGTGACACCAAATGTATTTAATCCATGTGTGATGTGCTCTTTGTTTTGGTTGCTGAAGCAATCATACTACAAGCACAGAAACAACAAGTTGCAGTTATGAAAACTTGTTTGCTCGCCTCAGGGATCAATTATGCACATACAAATACATCATCGATGCCTGAAAGTAAACTTGACCACTACATAAAACTACATTGCAAATGAGAGTTGATCAGTTGCAATCATCGGCGTAAACCGGTGTTCTTCGCACGAGTATATAGGTTTGAGATGAACTATATTTGTCAACGAATTAAGTAGCTTTCCACTTGGTCGTGTGAGCCTTAGTCTTTTTGGTTGCTTGACACAACTGAAGAGCTAGCGTATATCTAAATTGCCCGGACTTTGTGAGAGGTTCAATGCTGCTGAGAAATTTCAAGAATGTGAAAGCCTCTCCAATCATGAGGCGAAGCAGAAGAAAACGAAGACAGGCACGCATATATGCCGATTTCCGTCGCCGTTCTTTGCTGACGTGTGGTTGCAGATTATATTATGGAGCGTATACGGTATCTGTTGGCTCACTCTAGAGAAGAAAAGCCAGACCATTGTCATGTGTGCGGGATGACCCAACCTTCCACTCAAGTGACCATAATCTCTGCTTAAGGGTACAGTATGTAGTGGCGTTTCATCAGCAGTTAATCACAATGGAGTTATGTGGTCCTGTCAGTTATGATCCCATCAGTACTATACCTGCTCTGTCCATGAACACCTTCCAGGATTATTATTCCACTCGTTCACAGATCCAAGAATCTTTTAAATAATCACTAGCTACCACACATGTACAGAGGTTTATTGGGCAGACTAGAGTGGCCACCAGCCGCATTCAATTCGTCAGCGCTTTCCGCAGGGACCAGAGAGGAGGAAACAAAAGGCAAGAAAGGAGAGACCGGCCTGCAAAGTGGCCTAGAGCCCACGCCGCCACAGAGAAATGAAACTCAAGGCAAACGGAGGATAGGAGGGCCCATCATGGATGAGAGGCCCAAGTAAAAGTGAAGCCCGCCCGATCGGCTAATTGATACCGCGCGGGGCCCGAATCCTACCAAAGCTGTTGGGTTTTGGGCCTCGGGGCGGGCGGTCACTCCCTAAGGCCCATCTCCTATGCTCCGCTTCTGTTTCATTCAACAGCATTTCTAGCATTTTGTTGCGATAAAAAAGGAAAGCACAGAACATGTCCTACTTGTCATACAATATAAATTTCATGGCGTCTACGATTATACCATTTTCATCTGACAATCTCATGCTACCTATAGTATAAGTATAATATAACATGAAGATACCAAATCCCGGTTATGGCCGTGTTTAGTTCGTTGGTGAAAAGATTTTGGAATGGAATCTTTTCACATTTGAAGTATTAAACATAGACTAATAAAAAACTAATTGCAGATTACGTCTGGAATTCGCGAGACGAACCTAATGAATCTAATTAATCTGTCATTAGCACATGCTTACTGTAGCATTACTGTAGCAATTTAGTGTCTAATCATGGCCTAAATTAGACTCATTAGATTCGTCTCGTGATTTCCAGACCATCTATATAATGCAATTTGTTTTTCAACTACATTTAGTACATAATACATGTGTCCAAACATTCATTTTGGATTTTGGAACTGAACAAGCCTATATCCCTATATGTAGCAGAAGAGAGCGAGCATTTGCTTGCAGGGCACAAAAGCTGAGCAATGGCAGCTTTAACACGTGCGCAAATGCCTGAGGCCACGCACACGTAAGGCTGCACTCATTCCTGCGACGGGCGCTCGCATCGACACGTCGGCACGAACTGCGAGCCCCGCGACACATGCATGCACGCAGGGGCACGGAAGGATGCAGGAGAATGTTGGAGATGGGCACGGCAAGGGGATCGAGCTCCCCCAACCAACCCCGATCTCGCCCCCTGTTGTCTTCCTCCCAAAAAGCCTGGGAGAGCTAGCATTCTTCTGCTGTTTACTCAGCTCTCTGTACCGTACCTGTACGTGGCTCTGAATTGAAAAGGCCCAAGCAATGCAAAACTGAACCGGCAAGAAACGGGAGATGAGACGAGAGGCTCGACAGCGACGGCGAATTCTTTAGCACCGCCCGCGTCCGCCATGCCAAAATCAACCTAGAGAGCTTTCATTTCTTTCCTCAGAGACCTGCAGGAAGAACAATGCAAGTCGCCATCACAAAAGTTGATTAGCATGTGATTAGGCCGAGCCCACCGATGATTAGCGTATCACGGCCACCGGTCGCCTTATAGCTTAGCTCACCAGATTGTTGTTACTTGTAGTTAATTTGATGAGGCGAACCACTCTGCTTGCTGCTTAATTGGTTTTGTTTAGTTCTGCCGCTGCTGGTTTCTTGGAAGCCAACCACGCTCGTCACCTCCTAAAAGATCGGACTGTTTTATTTTTGTGATGGATCCTATGGTATTCTATACACGCACTTGTTATGCATGTAGGAGTATTTGCAGTCTAATTATCTATCAATTATCTAAAAGAAATAAAGTAGGATATCATATTAATTGAAACAGTAAATCAATCTCTGCCGATGAGTGCTATGATCTAACATTCTAGATTAAACCAAATAGTGTCCATACCAAGTATAACTAATAAAATAGCTATGTCCGCAATTAATAATTACGAAAAAAAATAGTAATCTACTTATTTTCATATGAATCTGTAGAAGACCTAATTAAAGAGTCCATGCAGAAAGTTACTAGTTTAACTGAAGCTTGGATTAAAATTTCAAATATGTAATCGGAATCAGCGGGATGCATCGGCTAGTAACATAGATATGCACAGTTATCTTGTTTTACTAAGATTTTAGGGAATATTCAAAAGAATATTTTGTACCAGATCTCCATTAGCGGAGCCTTTAGTTTTGAGTGGTGGAAGCTATATGTTTTCACTTAGTTTGCACAACATGCACATATGAGTGCTTTGGTCAGGCAATGAACAGAGCAGTTCTAATTTATGCTCCACAGATTCATGTTTCACTTAACTACTCTGGGACCTTTTCTGAGCTTTTCTCTGAAAAGTTGCCCGCCACTTAAGCTACCTTTCATTTCAATGATGATTAGAGGGGAACAATGAAGCCATCAGCACCACTCGGAAAGGCTAGCTTGATGTATGCATAACATGGTGGACTTTGATCAATGGGGCCGCCTTTAGTTGCCTCGTTGTGCCATCAGTTGACAACTAATCGCCCCTCTGAAAGCAGTTGTTGTACCCTAGCACTAGCAGATTAAGGCTGTCCTGGCCTCTCACAATACATCCCTTTCTGTTATCTTTTTGCATTCTTGTGTGGGGGCTAATGAACTTGCATGCTGCATTTCAGACAGGTGGTGCCTGCTTCCCCACCACATTGATCCCCATGATGCTACATGTCATTAGCTGCTAGGACACATGAATAAGCAATGCTAGACAAGTCAAAACAGGAGATTAGTAAAGCGTTCTAATAAGAAGCTACACCAGAAGTACTGATTTGAAATGCACGCAGTATGGATGCTTATACTCCAGTGACCCTTCACCAGCAAATAGCAAGTGATTTGGTGCCATGATAGCTAGGGTTCATTAAGGCGATATTCTTGTTAATTGCCCACCTAATCTCGCCGTTAAGCACGGTGCTGGCGCGTGTCCCGGCCGAATCATTTTCTTAATTCCTAGCGGATCCCGGCGGCATGGTGGGATCAGGAGATCATCAGGGCAAAGGGGATTAAAATTATCTCTGATGATGCCGCCAGCTGCAGTTAACATCATGCAGACGCTTTTAATTTGCTTGTTTCTTTGGCCTTAATTTCATGTGCGATTCGATCGCTTAATTTTACTACTTTTATTATGTTGGAGAATGATGCGAGTTACGTACGTTTGATCAACAAAGCTTAAGTAAAGGCAGTGGACCGATGCGTGGTCGGCCCACTGACAGCAACACGCCAAGAAGCAACAACCATGGCACGTTAGGCTCGGAGATTACTGTAGCGCTGATGTGCACATTGGTCACATTTTTCTTGGGCTGAATCGTGGCGAGCCCCTGTTTTGTGCTTGCATCTCTACTGACTTCCACTCCAAGGTAGACCGATAGCTAGGTAGTGCTCATTTCAGTCACTGTCTCACTGATTTTGTAACCTTTTCATATTTTAATTTACAAAGCATTTAATCACTGATAAATTATATTTGAAATAGTACAACCGTCTATAAATAACTTTGAACCATGCTACCCTCATTGTTGGCAACTGTATGGCATCTGAGAAAGCTTCCTATCAAAACTCTTGAACTGATCACCATTGAGTCAGTGAAAAACTTCTGTATTGGCCATACATAGCATCATCAGAATTGTTTATTATTTATTATTTGATAAAAAACTGATAAATTGGTCATCCTCTGGTATTATTTTTAATATTTTACGAAACTACTGTGGACAAAATCTAGTTATACCTATTAGCAATCCCCCTCCCTCCTCCTTTCCCTCCCAGGCTCAAATTCTTCCTTTCTAGTCCTAAAACTTATCGTTTAGGTCCGATTTCATCTTGGTATGATGTGGCACGCGTACGTACATGGCATGGCAAATTAGCCATAATGCATGTTAAGGTTCTTGGCGTGCTACTCAAGTCAATGCAAGCACCCATATATGTCATTCAAATGTTAGATCAACCCATTATTATTCACTTGCATAGCGAAAATGAGTGATGGTTGATCTTGTGTCCATGAATAAAAGCTATGTGTCCACGCAAAAAAAAAAAAAGAATAAAGCTATGTGCTTTCGTCTATTTGTGCATTCACATGGACCATTGAACCATTTTTTTTTTTTTTTGAGAATGACCATTGAACCATTATTTTCTTATGGTACACAATGAACACAAGGAGGAAACCAGGGGTGAAAGAATCAATTTGTGTATGTTTACTCGGCTTACCGCACTATCGTTAATAAGCAGGCATGCCAACGTGGTACGCCTACTTAGCATCTGACCAGAGACGAAATTGAGTCTAAATGAAAAGTTTGGAGACTTGACCGGTTAGTTTGAAAGTTGCGGGTCTAGTTTGAGGTTGAGACGAGAGTTAAAGGATCAAATGGATGTTTTTAAATGGGATTCGTCAGCATATGGATGTTTTTAAAGGGATTAATTGTATATCAGTTCTTTTGTCGTCTTCTTTTATTTGTCCAAGTATTCGTTCGATCTATATTAGTCTCCATTCTTTTTTCCCCCTCATTAGCCTAAGCTTTAGATGAATTATTAGTTGGTGCTTGCAACTCATTGCTAGATCGATGGTCTGGTGCAGAGCGGCACTACTTACATGTGCGCAGGGCATGCCTTACATGTGAAAAAGAAGATAGACCACGACAAGGACTGAGACTAAATTAATAAGCAGGCGCACTTCTCTGCACGAACTAGCAACGTAACTGATGATCACGAACGAAGTAGGCACTAAAACACATATAGAGACGATAGAATATTCCACGATGATTCTGACAGTAACGGCCTTAATTAGTACTCCTGATGGCACTATCGTTGACACTTCTACTAATGCCTGTGTGGTGTATGACCGATTCCCTGCTCCATTTCAGTTACCGCCGAGCATGTTATCTTGGGCGTTAACTAATGTAGTAAAAGGCTAAAAGCGCCGCAAAGTGACAGGGGAAAGCCTTAGTTGACGAGAGCAAAAGATATATGGATTCAGGATACTACTCTTGATATATACGACACACTATCGTTGACACTTCTACATACATGCATGCATGTGTAGAATTATTTTGCTACTCCAACCAATTACGAGCTACCACCGAGCATGCTATCTTGGGCGTTAACTAATGCAAAAGCCCCTAACAGCGCATCAAAACGCCCTAAAAGGGTCACTGGACGAGCAAAAGATACCGATTTTTAGTATGTGCGTTGCTTACCTGCTTGGGCCAAAATATCTACAGATTAATTAATCGAATGTGAACGATGCCGCCGTTTTACCGAAAGAAATTAAAGAGCCAATGATCGATCGATCGGGCCACACGTCATGGGCGGTCGTCGCAGGTGCTTAGTAAAATACGAGGATCAGTTTCATTATTGCAATACTGTGTGGAGCCGATCTTCTCTCTTAATAAGAAATCGCGTTGCAGTGATAATTTTCTGTGCTCTCTTGCTAGCAGCCACTACGGCCGCACTAATGTTTCGTTAGATCTCGCTCCTACATATACTACGCCGCCGTACGATATCAAGGAATTCTTTCGTTATCACCTAGCGGCAAGAACACAAAAAAACCTACTTATATATATGCAGTTGTGATCTCACCAGTGATGTTTATGGAGTGATTAGCTGTTAACGAGTGATTAGTGGCAAGTAAAAAAGAATGATTAGCAGCAGTTCATGTTCATTGCAGTAATGAACTCCATCGATCGTCACTCCTTCCTTCCTTATATATGGCTGTCAACTGTGTCAATGAAAAAGCCAAATTTGGGGGCTGCAAAATCTAACACCCCATGGATTATTATACCTCGTCATTCTCAAAGTGTTTACCGTTCGATTAACTTGTGCGTGCATGGTTTTCTAGTTGCACCAGCCACCGCGGGGCTCTCCACTCATTGGTTTTGCTAAATGCTCAATGCAGTCATCTATTAATATTTTCAAAAATTGCCATCCATTTTATATATCTTACAACATAAGTTAGTACTATTGTTACTTGGAGATGCATTTTAAACCTCCACGAATCCTTACAACATAAGTTAGAAAAGATGATAAATCCTAAGAGTTCTAATAAAATTAGAAACACCTAGCCATCTAGTGGCTCTAATCACCATAGCCATTGAATCTATTCTATTTTTTAAAAACATCCACGTCTGCTATTATAAAAAATAGTCTAAAGTAACCGTCTAAGTCTATAACTAAATTTTACTACTATTAGTAATTGGAGACTCCTTTTAAAACTAGAAACGGCCTACCATAATTGGGTTGCTCTAGTTATCATAGCCATGGGACAAATTTCATTATTACTACTCCTAACTAGAGCCGATCTTCGAACATTCTCTCTTAATAAAGCATGCAGCAATAGATAACTTTATGTTAGATAGGGTCGCAAGCCGCTTACTAGCTAGAGACCACTACTATTGCGCTAATATTTGATATATCTCTCCTACATACACTACACAGTTCGTACGATATGAAGGAATTCTTTCGTTATCACCTAGCTACTTATATTGTTGTGATCTCACCAATGATGTTTATTGAGTGATTAGCTGTCAACAAGTGATTAGTAGTATAAGTTCGCAAAAAATACAGTGACTATAGCAATTCAACCAATCAATCAAGCATGTATCCAGTGCTTGGTCGATCCGGTTTATCTTAGTTTGTGACTGTTGTGAGGCTATCAATATCTTCTATTATTTTTTCTTTATTCACTCCCTTTCCTATTGCTTGATGATCCACCTTTTATTTCACCATTTTCCGATCAGAAAAATATTTGTTTGGAAGTGAAATTAAACACGGGCCAGCTAGACTTGACAATATCTCCACTCATCGGAGTCAAAGAAGGAACTTACTTTTTATTTATTTATTGAAAAAAGGATAAAGTCGAAAGAAAGAAAATGCGTGTATACATATAGGTCAACCAAGATGGCATCATGCAATAGCACTTATAAGCACTCTTATTATTAAACCCTTGTTTCTTTAGTTTGGCCCTTCATCGTTTCCCTTCTGCCCGTGATGCTTTTCTAGCTAATTTTTTCTCTCCCTATTCTTCCTCCCCATCTTCCTGCTTCAATCCAAATATATATATACATATAAATGTGCAACGCTGCCGGCCACTCATATTATATATGTGAAACATATATCACCACTCGCGCCTTATTATTATTTCAGTACACTTCCTTCAGTTAAACTGCCACAGCTGTTACGAACTTATACGACAGATCCAAGTCCAACGAGGCAACGACCAACGGACGCATGCATGTGTGAAGCTGACCAGTCAACGCGAGCTGCATATGCCTGCATGCTTACGTGTACATGTGGTCTTGATCAGCTCCACCATGTACAGCAGGCCAGCAGCTGGCTGGCAAGGTACTACTTACTAGAGAAATAGAGAGCGAGCAACTGCTGCAGCCAGCGCGCTGTACGTGTCAGCTGACTGCTGACACACGCATGCTCCTAGCTAGCTCGTGTTGCGGCTCCTAGCTCGTCGACATAACGAACGGTTACTGTCCAAACGAACTCAAGATCGCATGGCGCTTGACATAACGAACGGTTACTGACCAAATGAACTCAAGAATCAAGATCGCATGGCGCTACAGCCAGGGTCGAAGCCAGCATGGAGGGGGGCCCCTCTTCTTCTTGTTTTTTTAGACCAAAGACCACTTGGTCCAGCTTAGAGCTAGTTCGGTTTCGGTGGAATGGTTTCACTTGGATTGTGATAAATATAGCGTGAACTTCATAATAGTTACAATAAGAGATCGAGATTTATTTCGGATGGGGACAACGAGAGACAAGGAATCAATCCACTAGTCAAGAGATGGGGAACCAATCCGTATCTTTTGTTGTCACTATCATGAGTAAATTGGTTCCACATTCGAAATAAATCCCGGTCTCTTATCACAATTCCTGGGTGGAACCATTCTACCGAAAGCGAACGAGCCCTTATATTGAAAGCCAAAAGAGGTTTGGTCCGCTGGGGATACCGGCTTTACAGAGATTTAGCTTTGACAACAGAAAAAACGCACTCCACTGCAGGATCTAAACAAAAGGAAACCTCCACCCTTAGAGGCCCAGACAACTACCAGCACACCCAAAGAACTGCTTGCTATTACAACGTTTACCTCATGGGCACACTGATAAAGGTAACTAATGCAAAACAAAGGCAGACTGCAACGAAACTAAAGAGGAGTTCACGCCTGCCTCTCCCTCCATCAACTCAAAAGGCATCAGGTGGCTGATGGTGATTACTGACACACCACCTCCGCACACTTCGGCGTAAGGATTATCTCAGTTCGCCGTAAGGATTTCAGTGAAGTCGAGCCACAAACCAACCATATATATGATACTTTCTCAAAAACATCTCATAATTAATATGATAACTTATGATCTATATGGTGCATGTATGTGGTGTTATGTGTGCATTCCATGTCAAATGGCCGGTGATACCCCCATTATAATTCTTTCATAAGCATGATTATCTGTCGGATGGGGTCGTGATTGTGAAAACTTGAGGCAAACTTTGTAAGCTGAGTCCGCGAGAGCTCGGCATCATATCAATAGTCGAGTTGGGCGGCGACGCTCGGCAGGCTAGCGCGCTAGTTAGGCTCATTTTTTTACCGTGTCATGCATTTTTTTGAGGTTTCTAACTTTTCTCAAAACTCGGATAAGATTATTGAAATTAGATCATATCAAAACACAATGTGCCAGGCTAGGCGAGTTTATTCAAGTTGTTCGGGTCGGTTTCGTTGGCCCGGGCTACTCATGTTTTCACTAGAGGCAAAGGCAGCATGCGGGGCCCACATGCAGGGACAGAGTGGACCGGGAACGTGACCAGCTGATGAAGCTGTGCCCATTTGGCAGGCAGGCAGAGCAGGGCAGGGCACACCTATAAAGGCAGCATCCAGCCCTCCAGTCCACGCTTGGCTTCTCTCTTCTCCCACCTCCCTCCTCCCACGAGCCACGACCCACGCATCTCCTTTTGTCTTCAGTTACTACAATTTACAGCTTCATTGGCAACCGCTCCGCGCTTCCCTCTTGTCTCGTTCCCCTCTACCCTCCTGGAAAGGACTCCGTTACCCATTCGCCCTGCACAGAGAGGACCGCCGCCAAGAGCTTCTCCTCCCTTCCATTGTGCCGCGTACAGATCGTCAAGGTGAGTGATCCTTTCGAGCTGCGCCTTTCTCCATTCTTTCTGTACGTGCTCTGCTCTGTTTCTTCCTTGGCAAACCCTGGCCATGAACCGGCTGTAGGCAGCTCCTGTTAAATCAACTGCAGTCGCAAATGGTTTCCTTTATTTCTTTCTTGGATGCGCAGTGCTTCCCCCAAATCCTCCGTCTTGGCCAATCGACCCGTTTATTTCCTTCCATTTCCGTTTTGTTCAGATCCATCATCCCTGGTTGATTTGTGAGAAAGGTTCCCATTTGACTATCAGATTCTTATCAATGCGAGCACATTTGAATGTTTGTCAAAACAGATTAGATTGTTGGCGCATGTGCACCGCCGCCCCTGCTTTGTTTTTCCTCCTCTCTTCCGTTGTTGAGCCTAGTTTACTCTTCTAGTTCGGCAGCTCCAGCGGCGCAGCGCACTAGCCCGCAGCTTCCTTGCGTTCATTAGTTTAAACTGCATGAGATTTAGTTGCGCTTTACGACATGCTTTACACCTAAACACCGGAGGAGTAGGAGATCCGCTAGCTTGGCCGTGTCAAGCGTCTTTTATGCACGCTATTATATTCCTCTGCCTGGTCTCTCTGAAGTCTGATCACATGATCTTTTTTGACAGAGAAGAGAATAATTCCTTCAGGAGGTGAACCATGAGGACAAGGAATCCGACAATGTCAAAGGTTGGTCGGGGGACGAACTTTTGAGCTACGGCAATTCCTCGAATTTCTTCTCTGTAAACGTCTTTCAAAAGAAAATCTTCGCCTTTGTAGAGAATGTTGGCTCGATGTGCTTAATTTACCAAAACTTTTCCTCTCTTGTTTTGCTCAGTCGTCGTCTTGGCCCAAGACGAAGACGGTGGTGAAGAAATGGCTCAACCTGAAGAATTCGGAGTTCCATTCGGACTGCGTCAGTAAGTCGAGATAAACTTTTCATCTTCCACATTCAAAAGAATCCTTTGCTCTCCCGCTCAAACCTTCTGATTTTTCTTGTTCAACTTTGATGCGTTTGACCAGACGAGAGCTTTGGAGGACAGCAGCAGGAGATGAGGAGGAAGAGCTGCTCCGACAGAGATGGCAGCCTTCTCACAAGGACAGAAATGTCAGGTATTACATTGCAACTTTTCACCAAGCAGCTCAGCATCTCTTTTATCTTCAAAAAGCTCGGTTACTGTTCCTGAAAGTACAATGGCCTTTACATACTAGTACTACAGAGTCACAGTAGTAGTACAAGCAGAGTAGCTGCGACGCGTTTACAGTACGTAGTTTCAGTCTTATGGTAGAAATAGAAAGAAAGAAACACTAGAGATATACATGTTGATGGTACGTTTTTAATTACAGAATTTGGTCTGTATCTTTCCTCATGGTTTTGATTTCTTTCGTGCCCATGCACCATGAACGTCGGCTCACCAGGTGGCTGGCTGGTGGAGAGCTCTGAGAATCTGCGGCTGCCTCCTCCCCGGTATGGCTCCCTGGCGCCGAGCTTGTCGTGGCGGCCTACCAAGGAACTCAGGTGAGTGAGCTGGATCCGGCTCGGCACTCTAGCTTACGTATGGTGATGGAAACGAGCGTATTTTTATCTGCATCAGAATTCAGAACAGCCGTATTTCAGAATTCAGAGTATGGGGCAAATAAAAACAAGAGGCTCTGTGTTGTTCTGTGGATGTTTTTCTTTTTCTCTTGAATTCTTGCTGTCATGTCAACTTGCTGCCGTGAGTCAATGAATCCAGCTAATGTTCAGAAGTCAAATTGCGTTGAGTTCATACGATTTCGTCGAGCAAGTGGTCGTATTGTAACTACTGGATAGGAGCAGTGGGCAGTGGCTGGGGAATACTTTGGGACTGCCAACCTCTAGCTGCTCTTCCTTTTGCTTTGAAATTTATCTAGTGTAGGAAGGGATAGTGGTTGCAGCAGTACGTAGTAGGCGGTTGTATAATCTTGCTTAGCTGTGGCTAATGATGCTGCTGCATAGATATTTTTTTTAAATATATATAATCCCTATCTAATCCTGTATATGTTCTCATACGAGGATTATATTATTCAGTAATTGTTTCATGTTCATGTTCTTCAGGATGTTCGTTGGGACATGGAACGTAGGAGGGCGAGCGCCGCACCGAGGGCTCGATCTCTCTGAGTGGCTCGGCGACGGCCCTGCTTCGTCCTCTCCTCACATCTACGTTCTTGGGTACGTCTCTCTACTTGTGTACTGTTCTTGACTTCTTGCACACTCGTGAATAATAGGGTAAATTAACCTAGTACAGAGTAAAATCATACCGTTTCCAGCGGTGATCATTTCTGAAGAGGAGCATGCGTTGCTGCTACAGAGATTCCTGATTACTGGCAGAGGCAGCCAGAAACGGTTTGGCCAGTTGAGAGCAACATGATTCCTGCTTTGCCAGGAAGCTCCACTGATGGTAATCATGAAACTCTGTCATAGGAATTGACAGTTTTCGTGTGGATTTCAGTGTGAACCCATGGTGGCTGCAATTATGGCATCATCTACTTGAGTGCACAGTAGGATTACATTAGGTCATGGTCATGGGTTTCAGTGTTTGCGTTAATTTCTGGAGCTAATCATGGTCATCAACCTTTCAGACGTCATGAGTGCTTGCAGTCGTGCATAGGAAATGCGCCTCTGTCTGGTCTGGAATAACAAAAAAACAAGAAACCGTCAAAATTGTTGCTGTTACTATGTGTTCCCCAATTATGACTGTTACTACCAACTTTTTACTGCAAACAGCTCGTAATCATGTCTGCATATTTGTGGACAGTCAAAATTATGTCTGCTATCTGTGAACCAAGTTTTCAGCTAACTGAATGTGATCGCCCATCCCCACAGCTTCCAGGAGATCGTGCCCCTGAACGCCGGGAACGTGCTGGGCGCCGAGGACAAGGGCCCCGCATGCCAGTGGCTGGACCTCATCCGGCGAGCCCTGAACCCGTCGTCCTCCTCACCGGAGTCGCTGCAGAAGGGCCAGGGTGAGCTTCTCGGACCTGCTGGCGGCGGAGGACAACGGCAGGCCGAGCACGGCGTCGGAGGCGGACGACGACGACGCCAGCGAGCCGTCCTCGTCGAACCCGGAGTCTAGCAGCGAGGAGGAGACCGCAGGCGACTTCGGCGGCGCAGCGCGGCGGATGCGCGGGCGCGGGTACCGGCTGGCCGCCAGCAAGCAGATGGTCGGCATCTTCCTCTGCGTCTGGGTCCGCGCCGACCTCCTCCCCTGCGTCGCCGGCCTCAGGGTCTCGTGCGTCGGCAGGGGCATCATGGGATACATGGGGAACAAGGTGATCATCGAACCACTTCAGCGTCGGCTGATGAAATAGGAAATTCAGGCTCAGTCTCTGACGATCTGAGTTTCTGATGAATTTCAGGGCTCAATCTCGGTGAGCCTGACGCTGCAAGGCGGCTCGTCGCTGTGCTTCGTGTGCACGCACCTGGCGTCCGGCGAGAAGGACGGCGACGAGGTGCGCCGGAACAGCGACGTCGCTGAGATCCTCAAGCGGACAAGGTTCACCAAGGATCCACTGCGTTTCAGCGGGACGGCGGCGGCAGCGCCAGAGACCATCTTGGAGCACGAGTAAGGACCATCATCAACGTACTCCGTACCAATCAATGCAATACGGGACCTGAACCGTGGCTGATCGAATTGCGTGCATGATCGATGGATGTGCAGCAAGGTGATATGGCTCGGGGACCTCAACTACCGCCTCACGAGCTGCGGCGGCGGCGAGGCGGGTGAGCTGCTGGAGCGGAAGGACTGGGCGGCGCTGTTGGAGCGGGACCAGCTGCGGACGGAGCAGCGGGCCGGGCGCGTGTTCGGCGGGTGGGAGGAAGGCCGCATCCGCTTCCCGCCCACGTACAAGTACCTGGCCGAGTCCGACGCCTACGCCATGAGCCTCGGCGGCTCCGGCTCCAGGGAGAAGAAGCGCACGCCGGCATGGTAAATACACACTCCCCCACTGGTCCCATGCTAATCATTAGTACTACTGAAACGACATTAATCATAGTAATTTGTTTGAACAAAACTAATCAGAGTTGCGTCTAGCTAGGAATTGGAGTGAATTATATTGGGAGTGAACTGAAATAGGGGTCACATGGACATGGTCGTGCGTCGTGATGTAGGTAGAATGACAAGGACGTGCACAGTCGAATCACTAGGCGCGCATCATCCCTGCAGATCACATGCATTGGCTGCACTAGCAGATCATGTGAGCTCTAGGAAGTAAATGCATTCCTGGTTTTGACTTTAAACCCATGCATGCCTCTGCCACCATCCTCAATTCCCAACCGATCCATCACAAGCACCATCATCTAGGCATGAAAGATTTCTAGCTAGTACAAAAACTTGGCATAGCTCTGCCACGTCCTTGGATGATTCGAGGTCTACAGGACGACCACGCATGGAATCTCAAGTTGTTTAATTGGCGTTTGGTCAGGACCAAATGCTCTGAAGTCTGAATTCAGCTCCCCGTCAGTAGCAATCGTCTACCGAGATTAACAAGCCTAGGAAGAGTAGCGTAGCGTAGGCTCGACGGTGGCCAGTCCTTGTCGAGCTCCGGCAGGTTGCATTGCCTCCTGTTGCTGCAGCATGCCATGATACTGCTGGCCGCGGAGGGCATAGGGAAGCTAGTAGCTGCTTTACGCATGCACGGACGTAGTATTAGTAGTTAGTGCGAAAAGAATCAACCGTGACAGCGCCTCATCTTTTACTAATCGCCTCGTCGATCGCCGGCCGGCAGCTTTGGCTCACGCGCGTTTTTGTTAATTAATTATGTTTGTGTTTGCTGCAGGTGCGACCGCATCCTGTGGCGCGGCGAGGGGATGCACCAGCACTGGTACGCGCGCGGCGAGTCGCGCTTCTCCGACCACCGCCCCGTCAGCTCCCTCTTCTCCGCGCGCCTCCACGCCGACGGCAAGCCGGCGGCGGAGCTACGCCGGAACGCCGCCCAGGAAACGGCAGCGCGCGGCTTCCGGCGGCGCGCCACCATGCCACCGCCCAGGGCCGCCGGCGCCATGGTGCGCGGCGCGGCTGTGGAGGCAGAGGAGATGCTCCTCGTGCCACGGCGGGCCTGCCCGCACTCCTCGAGGTTCTGACACGCGCGCGTGCATCGAACACATTGGCGTGCAGCGATCGAGGCAATGCCGGCACAGAAAGTCACGGCGGCGCACGGACGTGCATGGCGACTTGGCCGCGTGCCACCGGCCGTCGCCGGTGAGATCGACGGAGACGAGCTGCGACTGCGAGCCCGAGACCCGGAAAGGGCAAAGCAGCCGTGCATCCTCATGATTGGCTGCCGTTGTCCAATGGGCATGGGCAGAGTGACAGAGACAGGTTCAGGGCGTGTGCGCAGTGGCGACCGGTGAAGGGAGACATTCTCCTCGGGAACGCGCGGGCTTTTCAGGGTGTCTCTTCTTGGAAAGAATGTTCTTTCTTGTTATACGCAGCTACGCTGCACGTAGGGAGGATGTAGAGGTAGGAGAGCTCCTTTTCGTGCTCGTTTCTGTTTTTTTTTTCCTCCTTTGACAACAGAATCGAGGAACTTGTGAGCTTGGAGCCATGGAGGGCTGCTGTATTCAAAGGAGGCGATTCCTTTAGGTAGTCAATGGACAGAGTATTAGTTAATATCATCTTTCATCTTGAACTTTAATGTTGAACGATGCTTAGCTCGTGATCCAAATGTTTCGACTCAAACTTTTCGAATAAATCAAATCAAACTCGATTTTAAACTCATTAACCATTTACGAGTCAAACCGAGTTTAGCTCGTTATTAGACGAGGATAGCCCTAATTCCCACGGAGAAGCCGGAAAGCCAGAATTTGGGCGATCGTTCTATCTTCCTCTTCCAGGGTTGTTAAAGGTTCTCCAAGAGAGGGAGGAAGAGGAGGAGGAGGGCAGTGAAGACTGAAGGTTGTAAGTTCAAACTGCAAGAAACGAGTGGGCTGCCAGTGGACCGAAAAACTGAGGAAGCGACAAGTTGGGCCTCTCGATGCGTACACTGGACGCCGCGTTTGGCCCAGATTTTGATAGGAGGCGGCCCGGTCCTTGTCATTTTGATCAGCAGCAAATAAGAGCCCATTTGGAGGCCCAAGATCTTCATCTTTCTTAAACTATCATCTGTGCTTAACTAAAGTGTGCTTAATAATTAACTTTTTTAAATAAATTAACTAAGTGGGGGCTGTGGGCACATGTCGCGGAATGTGGAATATACGTACAAGCGTACGCTCCTCTGTAGAGCACATGGCGTAGCACAGTGGTGGCTTGCCTGTATAGTACAGTACTATGAGATGGAATTGATGAATTTAATGACTAAAACGCTGCTGAGAGCAAGTACGTAGTAGCGCTAGTTGCAAGCGTCTTGGCCCCGTTTAGATGTTTCGCGAAATTTTTTTCGAGTATGTTCCCTCACATGCATGGCATATTAAATGTAGTCGAAAAAAATAACCCATTATATGGATGGTGTGTACTTCGCGAGACAAATCTAATGGGCCTAGTTAGGTCGTGATTAGATAATAAATTGCTACAGTAAACATGTGCTAATGACGGATTAATTAGACTCATTAGGTTCGTCTTGCGATGAACTGACAGAATCTGTAATTAGTTTTGTAATTAGTCTGTATTTAATACTTCAAATGTGTGTCCGACATACTGTAAATTTTTTCGCGAAACAATCTAAACGCGGCCAAGAGAAGCAAGCAAAGTGTGCAAGATTTTCCTTGTGGCGTATGGGCCAGTATCGTGCATCCTGAACGAGAATTAAGATCTAAAATTTGATATAAATTGTGGGGGTGGATGGGAGAGGTCAAAGTCAGTGGCAATGGCCACCGGAGACGCGTGCCGGCCACGAATCAATGCACATGTAGTGCTACGGGTAACGGGTTCCAGTTGCACTGCGCCATTGTTAACTACCTACTCGTATTTATCTGTGACCATTTTTTAGTGGCAACTGACTAGCTAGCCATCGTGCTCGCGCGGTAAAGCTAGGATTAATTTGGATCGGAAGCGTCCACCAGCTAGCTACCGAGTAGGAAGATCCTCTGCAGGGACGGGGAGAAACAATTTCCTGTCTGTTTTCTGGAAGGAGGACGACGGACCTGGCAGGGAGTGGTGTGTATGTGTTGCTGTATCCACCGGCTCTTTGGTCTGCGCGCTCCCCTCCTCTCGTTCTCACCGTGAAAAGCTCTGTTTGGATTGATTTCAATGGGCGGCGCTGGACCATAAAAAAAGGCGCTGGAAGTAACGAACCGGATAGCTGTGCGCGCGGTGGAATCCACCACATGGTGATCCTATGGTTCCGTTCTGCTCTCAGGGAGACATGACCCAAGTTCTTCCGCGTGTCCTTGTCAGAAAAAAAAAACTGTGCGGCTTAATTGGCTGTCGTAAAGCAGCTGGGGATCTATTTTTATATAAAAAAATATTCCTACTGTCCTAAAATATAAGTACTCCGTATACGTTTACTCTCAGACACCACGTTTATCATCCGTCTTATTCAAATAATTTGATAAAAATATAAAAACAAATATGTCACACTTGAAGTATATATGTGATGATAAAACAAGTTATAACAAAATAAACAATATATTCATAAAATTTTTGAATAAGACCGATGATCAAACGTGTGTCTGAAAGTCAACAATGCTTACATTTTTAGAGGGGAGTAGAACAAGCTCGAGGACCTTGTGCACGTCCAGGCTGCCCGGCCATTATAAGTTTTTTCGAAAGACGCCCGGCCATTATAAGGTGTAATACTACTAATAGCAGCTAATTTAACAGACCAGTGCCTGTCAGAATAGGTTCAGCAGCCACAGGCCTCATGATCAGGCAAATTTGAAGCAAAATCATGGCCGTAGCGTCACACAGTGAGGACGGAACGGTGCGTGCCACGCGAGACGAGAATGCATGAGGATGGTCATGGCTCATGGGTGTGCTCGTGCAGCGTGCGTTGCTGCTATTCTCGAGAGCGTGGCGTGTTTTGATTCAGGAAAAGCAGGCCTGCCTCTACGGCTGCCTGGCATTGACCGGCAAGCCAAGAGGAAGATTCGGTTGGATATTATTGGTATATGCTATTAGCACTAAGCTAGTGGCATACTACTACTCCTCCTATCCTAGTTTAATTAGACTTTAGAGAAGGATCTTATGCTACTACTGTACTAGGTTAGTTGCTGACAGCTCCGAAGAAGAAACCAAAAAAGAGAGAGAAAAAAAGTGGAAGTCGTAGGTTCTGAAGCCTGGAGGCGTAGTAGCATAAATTTATCTTATTAATCTTTGAAAAAAAATTTATCTCATTGAAGAAAAAATATAATAAACAGTAAGCTGGGTTGTCCCATTTCCAAGATGGTGGGGTAGGCCAGAGGTCAAAGTCCGTGGTGGCGCGGGGTCAGGATGGAGATTGGAGACGCCAACGTGCCAACCACGGAGGGATCCCTTTGATCCGTTCCGTTCCACCGCCCGCTTGCTGAATCCATATGCAAAGTTGTTGTAAGAATTGTAACTACTACTCCTCGTGCCGATATGCTGGCTAGCTAGGTCGTCTTCGGATTGGAAGCACGCAAGCACTGACACAGGTTAAGGTTTGACAGCCGGGTCAATGATCATCCAGCGGTAGTTAATTTTGCCTGCGGACGCGGGCGACGTAGATCGGACGGAGACCGGATCGCTTCCTCTTGCGTTGCGCCGTTCCCTCCATGATGACTGGCTCCATCTGTCATCGATCTGCCTGCCGTGTGGAAGGATCGGAGCACGACGTGTTCCCACCTGATGACCTGGCTGCCGCTTGCCCTGTCGGAGATCCGTCACTCGTCACGTCAGGTAGCGCCTCCACCGGGCGGGGCCTCCTGCAGAGCGGCAACCGCTCAACAAGGCCACCGACGTGCGACCGACACCCTCCTCGAAGTGATGAGCTCCGACGTGGCAAATGCGCGCGCACGCGACAGGCGACGACGGGGACACTGGTTTGGCACGCCAGCTTTACATCCTCATTGCTGCGTCTTTTTTTTTCCATTTCCTTTTTCTTTTTTCCGCTCGACTAATAAAAATAATCGAATGGTTGGGTTGAGCTGGTGCTGTTGCGGCATCTGGGTGCGGTGGTGCGGTGCAGCCGTCGCTTGCACGCCAGCCAAGCACCGTATCGGATTCCTTCGGGCCATTCGCCCATTCCTCCCGCGCGGAGGCAGCAGCACCACCACCAGCAGCGCGCCGGCACGTCCCCACCGACACGCGCCCGCCCTCCGATCGCCGGCCTCGACGGCTCGGATCGAGCGAGAACCCACCAGCCGCTGGGCCCCCACGAGTCCGAGTGGGTGCGCCACGTGGAAGGGGATCGAGAAATGTGCGCATTTCGCCGGCAACGATGCCCTCTGGCCAACTTCCCCCCAGCACCCCAAACTTTGCTAAGGACCGCCTGATCAGTCCTAGCCGGTAGGCACAGAAGGGGTACGGTTTGAATTTCGTCGTGGTACGGGGGCTTCGATCGCGTAGCTCTGGAGTAGAGAAAAAACAAACGAGAAAGCCAGCGGGGCGTGGCTTTAAACGCGCAAAAGTGCAAGGCCGAAGAAGCGGGAAGTACACCGGCCGCTCTCTGTTCACCTCTCCCTCTCTCTCTCTGTCGGTCTCCTCCGCTCTGCTCTGCACCGGCCGCCCGCCTCCGCTCCTCCTCATCTTCCTCTTTAAAAGCGCGGCAGAGCTTCCTCCCCCATCCCATCCTGTTCCGTGGCGTGCCTTCTAGGGTTTCCTTCCTCCCTCCGCCTCCACGCTCCCGGCGCCGCTCCCCGCCCGCCAGATTTGGATCTAAGCCCCCAGGTGAGCACTCCTACGTCTTCTCTTCCTATCCCTTCCCCCCTTTGCGCCCCAGGCGACGGCCTCTGCTCCACGTCTAGCTGCAGTAGATCCCCCATTTCGTTTCGCGTCTGATCCTGTTCGTGCGGTTCGAATCGATCAGGTCATACTTATCGCCGCCTCCCTCGCGGATTTTGGCGACTACTTCCCCTGCGCCGGCCGTTGCTTGCGATTTACTGCTTACAACGCTTTTCATCTTTTATTATTTTGTTGTTGTTGTTCAATCGCCCTTGAGATGGCCAAGCGCTGGGACAGATTCTCTGCCCAAATGCGCGAGTCGCCTTCTAATCTCTCTCGATTTTGTTACGGGCCAAATTGCTAGTGAATTTGTGAGGGGTGTGAAAATTTTGTTCCAGCTGATACGAGGTTGTCCTTGCATAATGGAAAAAAATATATACACACCTGCTAAACTAATTCAGATCGCGTGTGCAATATACTGCGACTGCAATTCAATTGTTGCTATTAATAGCGGCCTAACGTTTTCCTCTGTACATAGGCGTATTGTCTTGTTTTGCTGCCACAATGTCCACACCACACGGAGCTAATTCCGTATATTAGAGTATACAAGACTCTGATGCCACATGCGCAATCACACGCTCTCCTGCTAGTTTTAGGGTGCCTGCAACTGCCAGGTTGTTTCCTACATACAACAATCACAGCGTGCGCGCGTCTCCAATCCCATCTTGTTCACTGACAATCTATTTCCATGCATATATAGTCATATAGATAGACTACAGCTGGTTGTGCAATTGTGCTAGTTCACAAGCTAAATTCCCTATATGTCACGTCATGAACAGTGCTGTTGTTGCATCCCCAGTATTGCACCTACTGCAGGTTCTCTTGGTCTTTGGCTGTGCCTGCCAGACTTGTTAGCAGTTCGTTTGCCCATTTCATTTGTGATGGGCACACATTTTGCATGGATGCACGCATGGAAGTTACGTGCCAAAAGCACCTCACATCACCTATTCACTCATGATATTAGATGTTTCGCTTTTTCAGCATCACGCCCAAAAAAGGGTAAACATGAATCATCTATATGTATCTTTTATTCTAATTAAACCAGACAGGATAACAGTCACATCCATCCTCAAAAAAGATTTCTCTTTTGCATTTGGTTTTATTTCCCCTGACTCTTTAACGCTGTGACTCCCTACTTTTAGGTGACTTAGTGCTGTTTTTGATTAAGATGTTTATGCTAATGAAACACGCAATGTGGACAATGCTTCCTACAATAGTCAGTGGTGGACCCTGTCTAATTGTTCTTCAGTGTGGACCATGTTACCTAGTGCAGTCAATGTTGGGCTAAATGTCTTCAGTGTACATTGTTCCTTCTACAGGAAGACCAATTCAAATCAGTTTACCTGAATTTCTTTACCTGTTATCCTTGCCAGGTTGTCTCGATGGCCCCCGCTGTAGAAGCCGTGAAGGAGGCAGGCTCATTCCAAAAGGTTCCTGCTCTGAATGAAAGGATACTGTCATCCATGTCCAGGAGATCTGTTGCTGCGCATCCTTGGCATGATCTGGAGATTGGTATTCTACTCATCTTGATAAGCTGTCAATTTTCTCCTATTTGCTATCAGAAACTTATGTTTCTCAACTTCATGCAGGTCCTGGTGCACCAACCATATTCAACTGTGTAAGGCCATCCTGTGATACTTGACTGATCAATTGATCTTTTGTTGCTTAAGATTGATGCATAATTTTGCGACATGTACATTTCAATAGCAAAGTATTTTGTCTTTTCCTGGGAAAAAGAACAAAAAAAATCCCTGACATTTAGACCAAGTTTGCTTCTGAACTTCGGGCATGTTTGGATCGCTTCCAATATCAACCCTGCCAAAAATTTGGTCGTTGGCCTCATTTTCCCACAACGTTTGGATTACAGCCAAAGTTTGGCGAGCCTACACGCCCATATGGCTGCCTAGTTCATTTTCACGCCAATTGTTGGCCAAAACGTTGGCGGTTGATTCCTTCACCAAAAAATTGGCTTGCCAACGATTTGGTGGGGCTGGCGTTGGCAAAAACCAAACATGCCCTTCATGTGTCAGTTGTCATTTTCTGGTGCCTACTCAAATGTTTTAGAAAGACTCATTGAAGTGGACCCTATTTCTTTGCCAGGTCATTGAGATACCCAGGGGCAGCAAGGTGAAGTATGAACTTGACAAGAAAACTGGACTGATAAAGGTAAAGCAATGTGGTTTGTAGCACAATAATTGTGAACTTCTATTTCTTCTCAGTTCTAATTTGTCCTGTTTTCCATTTGATGAATGTGTAGGTGGACCGTGTGCTGTATTCATCAGTTGTGTACCCTCACAACTATGGATTCATTCCCCGCACACTTTGTGAAGACAGTGATCCTCTGGATGTGTTGGTTATAATGCAGGTATGTCTTGATCTTTTGTTCTGTGAATCAGTGAATGGCAAGTGTTCCGAGTAATTATAGCATTATTCTAGAGTCCACTTGCATTTGCAAATCTTACCATTTCTCATTACTGTGTATGTTTCAGAGAAGATGCTTATCAAAAGATATTTTTGTTTTTGTGCAGGAACCTGTTATTCCAGGCTGTTTCCTACGTGCCAAAGCCATTGGCCTTATGCCTATGATTGATCAGGGAGAGGCAGATGACAAGATCATTGCTGTGTGTGCCGATGATCCTGAATACAAGCATTACAATGATATCAAGGAACTCCCACCTCACCGCTTGGCTGAAATCAGGCGCTTCTTTGAGGACTGTATCCTGTTTTTATTCATTCATTTGGTATTTAATTCTGCTAGATAAGAATCTACTGCATTAAAATTAAATGATTTCATCATGCTTCTGAAATTCTCCTAATTTATCTGCAACATGCTACTTTGCAAAATGATCCTAACTTGACCTTCATCATTAATTGCCTCTTTCACAATACTAGTGCATCATTTGCGCTTGTGTGCATTTCCAAATGAGTGTGCCATTTTTTAGTGATCAACTGTTGAACCCTTGTCATGTGTTTTATCCCAATCTCAAGGCCATGCAAATCTTAGAATAGTGCCTTCTCTTAGATTGAATGTTTTCTTTAACCGGGACCTACAGACAAGAAGAATGAGAACAAGGAGGTTGCCGTGAATGACTTTCTGCCCGCGAGCGCTGCTTATGAAGCCATACAGCACTCTATGTAAGTTGATTTGTGACTCTTGAAAAATAAAATCCTGACCATGCTTGTAACAATGGTTCAGGTAAAATGTGTTCTTCTGAAGCTAATTGCCTGGCAATGTGTTCTTTTACACAGGGATTTGTATGCTACCTACATTGTTGAGGGCCTGAGGAGGTAGGCTGCTGCTGCGAGGTGCACCGGTTCTGATTGCCTTGCTTCAGGATGACTTTCACCGGTGGGAGCTGGAGGATGTTGACGAAAAATTGATACCGCTACCATATGGCACACAAGTATTGTTATTTTGTTGGTGACTTGTATACCACTAGTAATGAACCCTCAATCAAATCCCCTGGGGAGTCAGTAGTAGTACAAGCTAGTAACACAAGAGTGGCAAAATATTCTTTCCTGGCATCAGTGCCTATATACGCTGTACTTCAATTGTATCGTGATATTCATTCCCTTTGTGGTATAATTCATTGGCTGATATCGAACTGTCTATGTTCTATGGTTGGAACTATGATAGCAATGTGCCCCTTATAAACTTGCAAAGGCCTGAACATTGCTCCTCCTTTCAGAACAAACATGGCCTGAACAATGTTGCGATATACACAGTTTTTAACAGTCTTGGAAATCTGGGATAAAGAACAAAAGGGGCGTTGCAGATCGGACTAACAATGCGCCTTACAACCAGGGTTAAAAATCCCGACCGCTACCGGTCCGGATACCGCGGTAACCGGTCAAACCGGTCCGGACCGGTAGCGGTACGGGTCGGTTTCCAACCGGCCAAATTTAAAATTTTCAAATTTAAATTTAAAAAATTAAAAAATTAGAAAAAATTCTTAAAAATACTTTAAGGTGAGTAGATTGTAATGGTGTCAAAATTTTTCAAATATTAGTTCATTTAGTATTTTTTGTTTGTATTAGAAGTTCAAACAGCCTAATAAATCAACACGTTAAACTTCTAATGCGCTTAAACCGCTACTTAAACTTCTTAAAAATGTTCTCTTTTTGACACCATTAGATTCTACGCACCTTAAACTATTTTTAGAAAATTTCTTTTATTTTTTATTTTTTAATTAAAATTTGAAAATTTGTCAAACCGCTCAAACCGGCCGGCTAACCGCTCAAACCGGCCGGCTAACCGCTCAAACCGGCCGGCTAACCGTTCGAAACCGGTTGAACTGCGGATTTAATTTGATTTTTAAATTTGTTCGGTTTCTACCGGTTTCCGGTCAAACCGGTCCGGCTAACCGCTACCGGTGGGCGGCGGTTTGGCCTTTCCGGTCGGGAAAAAAAACCCTGCTTACAACTAACAATGCAAGGAGCTACAGAGACTTGCATAGTGCAGCCTGGCCAGTGACCAGGAAAACCAATCTTTCATTTCCAGATTACCTCAGAATTAATCTTGTTAATTCAATCTACAGCGCTGAACCTGCATCTCTCTAGGAAGCGTGGGATGTAACACGGGATTTCACAATTCACAGCAACAATTGGGTGCACGCCAGTCTGAATTTCTGTCAAACAGTCCAGTCCAGTCTGGAACCTGAAAATTTTGCCAGCAAACCTGCACCTGTTTACAGTACGCGAAATTAACTCGAACAGTTCATCTCGCACCAGTGCAGTCTGAATCTACTCTTGCAAAGTACTAGTAAGAAACGGACGTTCACACCGATTGAATCCCTTCACCATTACAATCACGCCGCTCCACAGATAACACAAATCAATCTACAAAGGAATCATCTGAAATCCATCCCCATTTCGCAATGCGCCATCCCACAACCCAAATCGATCCGAGCAACAGACAAGTATCGGCACCACGAGTTACCAATCAATTCTCGAACCAGAGGGCCAGATGCGCAAGAAACCAGATCGAGAGATTCATAAAGGATAGCAAATCGATTCCACTTCTCATTAAATATGGATAACATTGAAATCCCTGCACCAGCCATTACAGCTACAACTAGACCTAAACTTTCGAACCACAGATCGATAGAACACGATAGATAGAGAGGCACAACTACATACACACACACACAAAAGACAGGGAACACAGGGAAAGACTACAGGTCTCCGATCAGATCCGAGTAGACGACGCGCGCAGCCATGAGCAGCCTACTTCTTGGGGGACTTGGTGGCGGCCTTCTTCGGCGACTTGGCAGCCTTCTCTGCCTTCTCGGCGGCCTTCTTGGGGAGGAGCACCGGGTTGATGTTGGGGAGGACGCCGCCGTGGGCGATGGTGACGCCGGCCAGGAGCCTGCCGAGCTCCTCGTCGTTGCGGATGGCGAGGAGGACGTGGCGCGGGATGATGCGGTTCTTCTTGTTGTCGCGCGCCGCGTTGCCGGCGAGCTCGAGGACCTCGGCGGCGAGGTACTCGAGGACGGCGGCGAGGTAGACGGGGGCGCCCGTGCCCACGCGCTGCGCGTACCGGCCCTTCTTGAGGTAGCGCCCGATGCGGCCGACGGGGAACTGGAGCCCGGCCTTGACGGAGCGCGACACCGGCTTCTTCTTCGGGCCGCCGAACTTGCGCCCGGCCGTCGCCTTCTTCACCTTCGTGGCGCCGCCGTCCATCTCAGGGGAGGTTTGGGGTGGATTTGGAGGGAAATCGGTTTTGGGCTTGGGAGGAAGCGAGGGAGATTCGATTTTTTGGGTGGTTTCGCTGTTTCGAAGGCTGTGCTGGTTTTATAGGCGCGCGAGGGGAGGAGTGGGGTGGGGAGCGATCCGCGTGATGTGGGGTGAGCGCCGTAGGATCGAGTGGTAGGGGGACGGTGGGGATTCGTCTTGGGGGCACGATCTGTGGGAGGAGGAAGCGGACCAATCAGGAGTGAGGGAGCGGACAGCTGGTGGACTGCTGAGGTGTGTGGGCTGGTGCCTGGCGTGAGGCCCGTGCGAGTGGCTTGGTGCGGGACGACGCCATGCGCCCATGCGCGCCACCGCTCACTTCCCATTCGGTGGCTGACGAGTGGGCCTAAATTACTCCTATCAAAAGAAAACTGCAATTTTAGTTATGCATCTAGACAACTTCTTGTCTAGGTGCATAACTAGAATTGTATTTTATAAAACTGATAGATAAAATCAGGTGAGCCTGAACATTAAAGTTAGCTACCGAGAAAAACAAAGTTGCCTACAAATTTCAGGCTTTCTTTTAGAAAAACAAACATCGTCAGACTAGATCTACATCTTTGTTGTTGATTTGGGGTGTTTCACTTGATTCATGGATGAAAATTGAGGCGCAAAATGATAGTGAGACAATCAATTCTTCATAGTGAGACACGAACCTTTTGGCGCTCCCTAGTCACATGGTCTACCTAACAATAGTGGACATGTCCTAAAGTGTTTGTTATGTATGCCCATGGTAATGATAGCGAAAAATGAAACAATTCTTCCGGTGGTGGAGATGGGAAAAATAATCTAGTTATACTCATGGAAGAGGAAGGATAGTGCAACTACTATGTCAAAGAGATGATTATGACATTGAATATGTAAATGCACATACCTGCGTGTTAAAGATGAAACAAACCCGACCTTCGCCAACCAAAAGCCTACCTCTGCCCCCCAGACGTATTAGATTCGAAGTCACGCTACTACAAAAAGAACATTCTTTAGAAGCAAGTCATAAGAAATTCCAAAAAGGTTTTTGGGGCGTCCCACCTCAAAAGCTTGTCGGACAATTAAGAAACAAAAAAATGCACTCGCCACATTAATAGTACCATCCACCTCATCGACATCTTCGCCACTACCTTCTTTGACTTGCTCCACCTCGGCGCTGCCAAATCTAGCCATAGAAATTGGTTCCACACAACCTCTACCTTAGACGTTGTCATCACCTTAGCACAATAGACGGCCCACTCATAGTGGGGATGTGAGTCACACAAATGCTTACGGAGGCACTTACCGATTATGTTGTATTTCTCACGGAGCCCATGCGTCATCGACGCTCAACTAGATCCCTAGCCTCTTGGACTAGACCTCTCATCGTTGAGGACTCCAAGCAACTACGAGCACACAAGGGTGGAAGCTCGTCTTCCACTTTGTGGAGGTCCATGCACCTCGCCCCATGGAGTTGCCTGCTTCCTCGTCTTCTTGCATCGACAACACCTATGCCTCTCCTGCGTTGTCATCGCCGCACAGATTTAGGCACCTTGTGTTGTCGCTCGCCCCATCTTCTCCAACACATGCACACCGTCATCCATCGCATCTTCTCCATGCATGCGCCATCAACCCTCCTTGCATGAGGCGGAGGGGAATTTTGGATGGAGTATGAAGGATGGTGGAGGTGGCGGCGTTGGATGGGGATGAGGAAGAGAGAAGGCAAGGGGGAAAGGGAGAGTGAGGGCGATGCATCGGGAACCCTAACACGCTATTGTTTTATAAGCTACTTGAGATAGGCTTAGGCCGAGGTATATAGAATTGGGCCGTGATTGCCCACTTAGTAGTGGGCCAATCTTTTAGAGGCATATACGATCTCTTGAGACTTTTTTCAGGGATAGATGCTTACACAGGCAGTTTTTTGAAAATAGTCTAATAGTAGAGGCAGTTTCCAACCATGGGACCCGCTTCTCAATCAATTTTTAAAGTTTGTGTTAGCCTTGTTTCCTGCCTATAGAGTGAAATAGTGGAAGTTGTGAAAAAACGTTCTTGAGAACGCCCAAGGTAAGGGCCCATCCTTGCCTTCTATGCAATAGCACTAACAAGGTAGTTGCAGGCTTGCAGCATGTTTCCCTTCACATTATATTCTTGCCCAACTAGTGCAGCCTATGTAGGAAAAAGTGGCTTTGCGAGTGTCAGAAGCACGTGAAAGAGAGGAATCTACGCTGCAAAAGAAGTAACCATTTTATTTTTTTCTTCTTCCAATTATCATAATCATGCCAAATCTTGCTCTTTCCTTTTTACCGATGCAGCCTATTTGGTTTATAACTTGGAAAGCTACCTAGCCCAGCGTTAAATTTTGATGGGTTGAGGCTAGATGGTTCGGTCTGGTCGACAAGCTGCCTGCCAGGGGCGAATGCCTGATGAAGCCCTGGACACAGGTCCCAGGCCAGCAGCGCAACCTATATTGATATGAGCTCTTCTAAGGTGCTCCATACCATTCTATACTAGTTCAAAAACGACTAGTATAAAAGGATCCGACGATCTAGTTCAAAAACGACTAGTATAAAAGGATCTGACGATCTAGATTAATTGTATACCACTGAAAACTTCACCTGCAGTATAGGTAATATAGATGGGTAGAATAGGATTATAGGGGTATTATAAAAAAAATACTAGTGGCATTATTGTAGTATCGTTATAAGATTTATTTTTATTTTGAAACTAGTCGGACAACAGAGAATCCTAGCTAACAGATGTGGTGTACACACGAGCGGCGCCTATATGCACAACGTCCCCACCACCAAGGTCCCGTGCATCGTCCATAACACCAACAAACCTAAAAACCTCATATTTCCTTCTTGTGTGGTTTGTAATTCTTGACTCTACTTGAAATCAACACGGTATTCTTGTTTGCTTAATGGTACTCCTTGGTGGTACATAGTACATCCACGTGGTACGTAGTACATACAAAACACAACTGCTTTGTTTAGATCTCGGGCATTTTATTGTTCCAAATGGATTTTTATCTATTTTCTTATGCAAACATGGCAACATTGTTTTTGACTTTCTTAGAAGACCGGAATATCTTATGACGAATTGACACAAAACAATAGTAGGATTTCAGACCTTGGTTCAGTTGTTGCCCCGTATATGAACTAATCAAGGACGTCCATCCATGGTTTTCCCATCCCAAGTTGTTCATTTACCCGTGCAGTGTAACCTGATCTTTGTGTGCAGTAAGAGCAAGTACTGTGAGGCCACATCATCAGGCGATTCACCCGGACACCTCAGCATCACCTGACGCGGCAGAGAGAGAAAATGAGAGAGAGTGAAACGGGCGTCTGCTCGATCGCCAGCTGAAGCGGGCACATGCACACTTGTAGGACCAGCTCCACCACTACCTGGACTCTCATTTGCGGTGCGGCACTGCTAAGCTATGCAGGACATTAAAGGCTATGGGACCCGCCACCACCAGCTTGGCTGATCCAGTGAGCGGAGTGCCGAAACGTCGGCAAGCGAGCGTCGCTATGATCTCTGCTCTAAGTGAAAATAGTATCAATAACATAGCCTTATGATTTGTTTATTTCTTTTGGAGCAGATGTTGATTGTCGTAGCAAAGTGAAACCGTGGGGTTTCTAGTCAAAAGTGCAGGTGTGTATTATCTTTTGTAAATCTGATATCTGAATTTGTGTCATGATCGATAGTGTACCATTTTAACCGCATGAAACTAGTGAACATCTTGGTGTTTTGTTTCAAAGACTAGATATTGTATACATTTACATTGCTAAATTTGCTTCTAGGGATAATATGGGTCTATGCTGCTTGCAGTTTCATGTCATGTTGTTGCTTGAATTTCAGATCAAGCACTAAGATGAAGAATAGCAAACTGATTGTTTGACAAATAATCATATGTGTCACTTCCTGCTGGTCAACTTAACTAAGCATATCTATGCCCGTGTTTAGTTGATGAAAAGTTTTTGGTGAAAAGATTTCGGGTATTGATTTTACCAATTTAGGAGTAGTAAATGTGGACGAAAAAGGTGGAAAGTTATATGGATAGGTGGGAAATCTCGAGACGAATCTAACGATGGTAATTAGAGGGTAATTAATCCATAATTAGCGGATGGTTACTGTAGCATTACTATTGCAAATCATGGATTAAGTAGGCTCATTAGATTCGTCTCGCGATTTACAGCCCATCCATATAACTTTTCACCTTTTTCGTCTACATTTAATACTTTATGCATCTAAGATTCTCCTTTGATGTGATGGGTGAAAAGATTTCGGGTGGGAAGGCTATGTTAAGCAAATATGTATTATGTTAAATGTTTCAAAATAGTCACGGAATCTTAGAATATTGGAAGCAATATCTTATTTTGATCTTGATATTTGTGTACTGTGCAATTCATGTATTTATTATGACATGTGACGTGACTGTTTTTTTGGTTCATATGCCAACCATATGTATGACAAATTGAAATGTGACATGGCATCAGTTCATGATGATAATTTCCATTGTTAGTGTGGACAGGGTCACGTTAGAGTCAGCGTGGCAGCCGTGTCATCAGATCAACGCCTAGCTTCCAAGTAAATGGTTTAATTGGCGGGGTGGTTTTTGCCAACAGAAGGAGCATACTTGGCAGTGGGAGTCTGCCAAAAAAAATGAAAAGAAGTTTACTTGGCGAATGGAGGCAGCCAAGAAAAGCAGTTTAGTTGCGGTCGGAGGCAGCCAAGGAAAGAAGTTTACTTGGCGGTTGAAGGCAACCAAGGAAACCAACTTACTTGGCGGATGTATCATTTTCTTGAGCATTGTAAATTTTAACATCATCATACTTACCTTGGCCGCCAAACAGCCAAAAAAATAATTCTTGGTAGTCAGGCACCAAGTATAACGATTTTCTTTGGCTCTCTATGCTTGACGGTCGGCCGCCAAAGACTATTAACTTGGCGTTTTTTCTATATTCCTTGCGGTTTTAGACCGTCAAGACAATTCTAGTTTGGTATAGTGAAAGTAAGAAGAAACACGCAATATGACATTTAGGACAACCAGTTTAGTTCATTTTGAAACTAATTATTTATTCTAAATATCATATATTTGAGCATAGAGGTAGTAGTACACAACACACTGATGTCCGAAAAAAACCCGACCCGACCCGACCGGAGCATGTGATGAGTCGGGCACGGGCCAATTTTTTAACCCAAAACAACACAAAAACCCGACCCAACCCGACACGATCCGGAAAATTACACGCGAAAACCCGACCCGAACCCGACACAGCCCGACCCGACCATGCCACGGGTCGGACGCGGGTCAACAATTTCGACCAGCCAACCCGACATGACCCGACCCATGATCAGGTATACTGACGGGAACAACTGACAACCAGTGGTGGAAGTGGAAAATTTGGGGCAAGGGTGCGTACCTTCCGCAATGGGTTATACACAAGCTTTCATTTATGGTACAAATATGTCTGATATCGTAAAGTTGGACAAAACTAAGTGTGAAATTACGCAATGGCAATACAGTTTGTTCAAATAAGATTATCAAATGGCCTTACATGTATAGAAATTGCAATTATATCTAATCGAAGTTTATCACATCTTCATGCTGATTACTGATTCTTTGCAAAAAAAAAAAAAAAAAGAGCTGATCACAGATTATGTTCTTAATTCCTTCGGTGTAATTTTGTACATATCTTCATGTTGTGGTCTATGGTAATCCCTCCATAAGAAAAGGTTTGTTGCTTTGTTAGGTGTAAACTCAATTTTAATTGACACTTGATTAATATTTTATAACTCAATGTAGGCTTAATTTATGTATTTGCAAGGCAATGGCGCTGCAGGATGAGAAAATTTCCCACGGTATGCAAAGTAAAAGTAGTATTTTTTAGTATGCAAATTAATTAATGCTTAATAACTTAGTGCATGCTTTAGCTTGCATGTGCTGGGCCCACATGTATATAAGCTTGCTCTGTGAGCATTTTTGAGCTTTTCTTAAGCTATGTGAATGGATATGTGCCTTTTGCGAAATGATTTCAGGGAATAAAAGCGTATAGCTCAGTTTTGAGATCTCCTTCGACATTTATATATGAGTTAAATACACCAGGGGTATATAAACTTGTCTCGAGATGCCACTTAGGTCCACGAACTTGAAAAATGCACATCTGGCTCCCGAAACTTGTTAAAGTATGCCACTTAGGTCCATACCCCTTCGATATATGCAAAAAAACCCTTTCTTTTCTATTTTCTTTTACATTTTCATCCTAATCTTCATCTCCGTCTCCTCTCTCAAGCCCGGCAGCCGCCTCCTCCGCCGCCGGCCGCCTGCAGCGGCCGCTCCTCACCACGCGTGCAGAGGAGCAGCTGGCGGGTGGCGTGGTGAGGAGCGGCCGCTGCAGGCGGCCGGCGGCGGCGGAGGCGGCTGCCGGGCTTGAGAGAGGAGAGGGAGATGAAGATTAGGATGAAAATGTAAAAGAAAATAGAAGTCTTTTGCATATATCGAAGGGGTATGGACCTAAGCGGCATAGTTTAACAAGTTCCGGGAGCTAGATGTGCATTTTTCAAGTTCGTGGACCTAAGTGGCATCTCGAGACAAGTTTATATACCCCTGGTGTATTTAACTCTTTATATATTATTGGGATCTAAATGCATGCTATTTTTCTATTTGCAAATTGCAATGTAAGTGACTAAAATTAAGAATTCACATTTTGGTTCTTCGCATTCGAATAAGACTTGTTGCATATCAATCCAAAATGGCCTTCTTGCATGTTAACTGTGTTACGGTTGGTTAACATGACGTGTTGTGAAGAGCTTGAGACACATAACCACTAATGCAAGGACACTGACATCATGGCACAAGCATGAGACATTGCTAAGACCTTTTTTTTTTAATTCGGCAATATGACTTAGTGGTATTAGGGTAACATGAATTTGGTTTTCCCGTTGAAACGCATGGACATTTAATTACTACATACAAAAAAATTATATCAGCAGCATTTTTTAAATAAGAAGCACACTGTAATGGCATCAACCAATTTTGACCTTTGTAGTGGCATATTTGAAAACAAATAAAGTTGCAATAATATAGATCCAACTTATTCAATAAAAAAGTTGAGAGCGGTAGGGTTAGAAGGAATAACTTGTTTGCTAAAGTATTTTAGTACGTGATGGTTATTAAGGCCCTGTCTAGTTCCGTGAAAAAATTTTGCAAAAACTTTTTGCGAAGACAATCTTACCATTTAGAAGTAGTAACCGTAGACTAATAATAAAACTAATTACAGATCTCGCCTGAAAATGGTGAGATGAATCAAATGAGAGGTATTAGTCCATGATTAACAGACGGTTACTATAGCATCAATGTTGCAAATTATAGAATCAGTATGCTCATTAGATTCGTCTCACAATTTACAACATATCCATGTAGTGGGTTATTTTTTCGTTACATTTAATACTCTATGCATTTAAGATTTTCTTTGATGTGATAGGTAAAAACTTTTTAAGATGGAACTAAACAGGCCCATTTTCCCGAAGCTTCCACCATGGGTCCAACCAAGGCCCAAATGCCGTACTCCTCCGGTTCCAGCCCAACGATAAAACCAAGCTCACGAGAGCGTAAAAACAATCGGCGGTGAAGCGCCAGTTCCTGGGTCGCAGCAAATGTGTCCTGGAAAAGTAAACGCCAAAAACAGCCCAGACCGGACCAATTACACGTGTCACCTTGTCGGGGTCAATACCAGGGACCCCAAAATAGAGGAGCAACTTACAGAGAGTTAGCATAAAAAGTGCCAGCACGATCGGGCCCACCTGAAGGAACAGGGGATAGGGAACGAGGCAATTCCCGTCACGCCCGACCCTTCAGGGAAGCGATGGCCGAGACGACTCATGTCCGCCTTGCCCGACCCTTGCGTTCGGGTCGGAACGCGAACACGTGGCCCAGATGAGTTCCGCCTCGCCCGACCTAGAGAGGAGCCACGATCGATCTCCGCCTCGCCTGACCCGCAACAGTATCCGAGGGGGAGGCGGAATATTCACACCTCTAAAAATGTGCTCCCTGGACCTGA
This sequence comes from Urochloa ruziziensis, assembly GCA_015476505.1. NCBI lineage: Eukaryota > Viridiplantae > Streptophyta > Magnoliopsida > Poales > Poaceae > Urochloa > Urochloa ruziziensis. Next base: position 8,960,235 of record CM027121.1, on the reverse strand, counting down.
CACCAGGAATAGGATGGCATCATGAATGACCAAGAAAATAAGCGGACTTGGCCGCCACTGGTGAGCCTGCCGTAACGGGCGGCATGGGCGCAGCGCAGGCGGCCCGTCACGTTTACCCAGCGCTAGTGACGCAGCGGCGCCTGTCGTAGATCTACCGCTGCTGACCGAAAGGAGGCCCAGACCTCTCTTTCGTATCTCTCACGCTTCACTACAATACTATGGCAGTGGAAATAGTAGCTCCTGACACCATCTGAGAGGCCCCAAGGTTTTTTCCATCCAGCGTCAGTGGTCTGAGCAGCAACTTGCAGCATGTGCAAGTTGTCTTTTCTCTACTTTTGACTCACGCAATGCTTGGAGACCAAGGAAGCTCACGCAATGCTTGGAGACCAAGGAAACTCAAGGCAAATGACCAGGACTCTCACGTCCCTTCTCCATTGGTCTCTCTTAAACTACCCCATGTAATTCTTTTTTACATCTTCTTTTTACCACATTGTAACTGGCTCCCTTTGACTTATAAAAGGGGAGGCCCCGGCCTCTATTTTTCCCAAGGTTCTTCGACCTCACTCTTTCTTCACACAGCACAGACACGAACACAAGAGACTTGGGAGTAGCTCTCCCTCTCTCGCCAGTTTGTATCCCCTACTGCAAACCATAGCAAGCAACACGAGCAACTCGAACTGGATGTAGGGTCTTACATCTCTGGATGGCCCCAACCAGTATAAATCCTTGTGTCCGTCTTGTTAACCATCCGGGCTTAGACGCGCAACCATGTAAATTTACTAGTCGGGTTGACGAAACACCGACACACCTTATCCACTCGCCCAACTATAAATGGTATGATAAGAACTGTGTGATTTTGGCTGGAGCCTTCTAAACCAGCCTACTCGTATATGATCAATTCGACTCTAGTCAGAGAGGTAGAGAATCCTAGCTAACAAATGTGTGTACACATGAGCGGCGCCTATGTGCACAACGTCCCCGCCACCACCAAGGTCCCGTGCCTCGTCCATGACACCGACAAACCTAAAAACCTCATCTTCCTTCTTGTGCGTGGTTTGTAACTCTTGACTCTACTTGAAATCAACACGATATTCTTCTTTGCTCGATGATAATAGATAATTCGTTCTTGTCTTACACTCTCACTACATACACTACGCGTGGTACGTGGTATATCCAAAACATAATTGCTCTGTTTAGACCTGGGGGCATTTTATTGTTCCAAATGGGTTTGCTTTGTTTTCTAATGCAGAACATGGCAATTACTGGGCTAGGTTCACCCCTATCCTTATTACATATGCATTCATTGAGGGTATCGAGAAGTTTGTTACGATGATCGCCAGTGGTGACGATCTCGTAGCCATCTCAAAATAACAATTGTAGCATCATAGCAGACCTCTTCTCGTCTTGCATGAGAATTGGCATGCTAGAGGCTCAACTTAGACTCAATCCTCACTATCCTCTCGAGTTTCCAGTGTCATTAAAGTACCAGGGATGTGTATCCTTGGTAGGAGCAAATGACCCTACTTAGACAGAAGGGGCACAAGACCCCACTTATACTCTTTTTTTTTATAAAAAAAGTATGTTATGTGTCAACACCTTCTTCTTGGAGTTTAAATACCTACCAGTCCAAAATGTAATGCGTTCTAGTTTTAACCCAAGCTAAATTTATATACTTTTGATCAAATTTATAGAAAACACACTACCAATGCCTGCGACATCAAATAAACGTACCATCAAGACATGCTTTATAGTGGAGTTAACTTAAACTAATTTGATGTTGTAGATGTTGCTGCAATTTTATATGAATTTGGTCAAAATTAGATATTTTTTTGCTCAGGACAAAACTAAATTTTTGCTGTTAAGTTTTTTTAAGGCCCTGCTGCTTAAGTACAACGGAGAATCCTATAAAAATGTTGGTAGAATGTAATGGGCCCATTTTCCCGAAGTTTCCACCATGGTCCAACCAAGGCCCAAACATTCGGAGATACTCCAGTTCCAGCCCAACAAGCGTAAAGACAACCGGTGAAGCGTCAATTCCGGGTCGCAGCGCAGATTAGTCCTTCCTGGAAAAACAAACGCCAAAAACAGCCCAGACCAGACCAAATACACGTGTCACCTTATCCGCTTCGCCCAACTATAAATACCGCGAACGCAACCCGCCCACCCGCTCCGCGTCAAGAAAAGCCACAACCCAAGGAATCGAGGAGGAGTGGGAGGAGAAAATAGTCGCCAAGAAAAAAAGAAAAAAAAAATCCTCTCCGCGAGGCGAGCGATTCGTCGTCCCCCCCCCACCTCTCAGTCGCCGCCCGTGCCATCACCTCACCAGTGCCGCCTCCTGCTCAGATCTGCGGAGCCCAAAGCCCGACCTCGCCGGCGGCCGCGGTGCGGCGGAGGCGCGGATCCACGATGCCTTCGCCCGTGCGGGGCTGCTGCTCGCCCCTGCGCCGCCTCCCCCGCGACGACGCGCTCTCCTGCCCTTCCGCTTGCTCCCATCGTCTCAAGCCTTGGTCTTGGCGTGCCCAACCCCTCTCCTCGTCCTAACGCTTACCTCCGCCCCTTGATCTGCCCATCTATATATCCTTCCGTCCTCCCCCTCTCTTCCTTCTCGAGTTCTAGTTCTGCCTGTTGACGCTTGCGCCTGCCATTTCCTCTCGCACCCCGACTTGTTTGCTGGGTTCTGTGTTGTGCTTGTGCTAATCGGATTGGTTTTGGGTTGGTTGCTCGATTTCTGGATCGGATCTGCGCTGCTGGGTGTTAGGTAAGATGCAGGATCGCCTGCTTCTTATGATTATTGTATGACCAGATCAAGACTTAGAAATTATTAGCCTACTGAGCTTCAATTGTTTCACTTAGGATTGGATTATAGCTTAGAGTTAATCTATAGGGTATAGTGATCCAACTATGTTACTTAGCATTGACATCTAAATCTTGAAGTATTTGAATGATGAGGAGGAATAATAGCTAGGGCTGCTGTTCTCCTGTTTTGTAGGGTCAGTGCAGCGTGGTTGCACGCTTGCAGTTTTGCTGCATCACTCTTCAAGTAGTAGTAAGCCAGTGCTTTGATGGACGATCGTTCCTGCTGTCTCGAGAGAGTGCCAGTAGTGACATCTGGCGACAGCTCTCATACCAGCGCTGCCCATGCTGGTCTTCCGCTTCCAATAGAGAAGTGCTGCGCTTCAGTTGATAAAACCTGTGAAGCCGCAGGGGGTGGCAATGGTCTGGTGGAGACCCAGATATGTACGGGTTTCTCCAAGTCAATCCGTTTGGATGTGAAGAAAGGCCTCCAGAAGTGTGCGACTTTCCCTCCCTCGTCTGGTGAGGATCAGCAGGAGGATCATTCATGCTGCCATGCAGATGATGGGCATACGGGTGCCCCTGCTTATGAGCGCTCGGTGTCCTTGCCTGTGAGTACCTCAAGTTAACTTGTCTCATTGTTTGTCCAGAATGATTGTTATTGTATTTAAGTTCTCGCTAATTTGTACACGCTCCATCGGTACTTGAATGGGACTTCTTTCGCTCTTACCATTATGAGTGAACTTCCGGAATCTGATGGCAGACTGGATTCCAGCTAGGGTTCTTAGTGTTCTCTAGCTGTTTTAAGTAATCACATTTGATTTACAGTTGCTTTCCAGTTTGTAAGCCACTAGGCATGATGCACTCTGCTCATACAGAATTAGCAACATCATTTTGAAATACAACTTTGAACTAATTTAAAGATATCCAGATTTTATTTTGTGCTAGCTGACTGTTTCGGGGGCTAAAGCTCCCGGAAGATAGGGCCAGCTGGCCATATCAGCAAGCGGCATTGCTTGTTTGTTTTCTGTTTGTGTATAAATTTGGTCGTAGTTGTTTCAAGTAGTTCATTCTGTGTAACCTGAAGTTACTTGCGCAAACATGATAATTGCTGCTTATTGCTGTGGCTATAATTTGGAAGCCTGCATGAGAATTAAAGGCTCAGGTTGTTTTCCTTTTTACTGCTCTTGCATGAGGAAAGATATGACAAGGTTGGTGTTATTATAAATACAGTTGTTAACTGAATCAATTGATCTGCTTTATTGCATAAAGTGCATACCTGTCTGGTTATGCTTCTGTATTAGGCTAGTCATGCATGCCGGACAATATTTAGCAATTTGGCGGCTTAAACAGGCAGTGTTTTTTTACAGTCACGTGAAGCAACTAGTTATTGCCCTTGACGTGTTGGCCAATCACTATTTGCTCTCTTGGAGCCTTGTTTGACAACTGACAAACTAATATTGCTTTTGTGACAACTTATGTTGCCTAATGACGACTTATTTACTACCCTTTTCATCTTGTTTCCTCAATAGCCAACTTTGAAGCTCATCTCTGCTATGAAAGGAGGCCGCGAAAAGAATGGAATGACATCACCAACTGAAACTCGCCACGTCAAATGGGCACCTGATGTATATGATCCCCCTGTGACATCTGTATGCCACTCAGTGAATAGCAGTTATCAGCGGCGGTCCAAATCCCGCAAGAAAGAGAAGAACAAGCAGAAGAAAAGGCAGAAGCAGAAGGTGAAGTCCAAGAAAAGTCACCAGAATTCTATACAGAGTTCATCTGTAATGCAAGTTCCTGATCATGGGTATGGGCATTTTACTGCTATTCCTGTCTTTGCAATTCACGAGTGTGCAATGTTTTGCTGATTTTTATGCACCTTGAATTTTGTTAGGTTGGAAGCTATTAGCACAATTGACTGTCAGTCTTCAGTAGATGGCAATGAGGCCATGATCATGGATTACAGCATGGGCAATCAGGAAGCCAAATGTGGAAGCAGCTTCCTGCGTGAGTCTGTTGCTAAAATGCATTTCTCGATTGCTGAAGCTTCCTGAGAGGCGCTCAAAGTTCTGCAGAGGCACCCTCAATTATGTAAATATGATGGATGTATATAAATAAATCCAGCATGCCCTCTGTTGTTGTTGTCGTCGTGGACGTTGTGTTGTGTCTGAGGTGTTTGAGTTATAGCCTGGTGTGGTACTGGAGAAAATAATTTTTGGACAGACTTTGTTCTGTATGTTTTGATGGACACATCTATCTCCAATCCATGGCTTTGCAGTTGGTGCCTTACCTGTGATTTGTTGACTGTAGTACTGTAGCAAAGTAGCTAGTTATTGATGTTGCAATAGTCGATTACATGTGACTTGGCAGGTGAAGTGTCAAAATCTGTGCTCCTCACAAAACGCACACAAGGTATTGGGTGTGTTCCCCCAGCTTCTTTACCAGTTTGCCATCAGGCATTGTGTTGAACTCTATTCCTGAAAATCTGATGGACGTCCAGAACTCCTGTGAAGTTCTTGAATGCAGGTTCCTCCTGGGTATGAGCTTCTTTACTGCTCTTCTTGTCTTTGCTATTTTGTAAATATGATGACCATAAGTCCAGTTTCTTCTTGTTGCGTGTGAGGTGTTCTAGAGCCTGTAGCTAGCCTGGTGTGATGCAGCAATAATCATAATATTTTGGACAAACCTGTATAATGTTTTTGATGGACAGATTTATCTTTAACCAGTGTTGATTCTAGCTACCCAGGAAGGTAGGTTTTGTGGATTCTCGGAGTTGATTACGTTGAACAGCCGGTGTGTCTGTGTCGCTGTTGAATCAGTGTTTCACCAAAACACTGATTGTTCTGCTGGAGTACTGCTGGAGCCTGGAGTGCTGGTTGTTCTGATAATCTGAATCTTAGGATTTCACGAAAATTCCAACAAGGTTTTGGTAAAACCACATGATATTGGTATTATAGCATTCTATCATCAAAATGTTGCTGGTCATGGAAGCATGACCAACATACCCAGAAAATGGTGAACAAGCACGCAGGAAGGGATAGATTTATCGCTGCAACAGATGTAGTTTACATAGTCCCGTAAGGGCGTAAGTAGCAGATGGCAAGCTCTCATATAACCTTTGCCTCAAGGGTGCACTACACGTCGGCACGTCCTCATCTGATTCTCATACTCAGGCAGGTGCAGTTAATTATTGGCTATGCTCAGTTTGCACGGCCTTGGATCACGTCAAGACCAACTTCAGCAGAATCGGTAGCCTGAAGCTCCACCTGGATGCCGTCCAGCTCCCGCTTGAACCTCTCCTTGGAGCTTGCGTAGATCATCTTGCTCCTCACGCGCGCCGTATCAGGAGACCTTCACCATTGCAGCAGACCAATGTCAAGCGCATCAGCAGACAGCCACACCCAGAAGAGAACATAACTGTCAAAATGCCAAGTGAGAAAGTACATACCACGCGATGAAGAATATCTTGCTCTTCTGGCAGTTCTCCTCGGTCACGAAATCATAGTCGAAGATAGCGTATCTGCACTCATTTGCAGGGAGGGTCGCAGCGAAATCGTCGTAATTCAGAACAGGTTCACCAACCTTCTCCACAACCACCATCTTCTTCTTCTCGTCTATCTTGTAGATGATGAAGCGGTGCGTCCTCTTGGCCTTTAGCTCCAGGAACCGGAGCTTGCACTCGTCATCCACAGCCATCCCTGATGCTGCGTTTGCCTACGAGTTAAGAAAATTCAGAGTCATTGGAGAGATTTGCTTGCACTCCAGAAGATACTAGAATTAAGAAACATTCACTTGCTAGTTGCTTCAATAGTAAAAGCGTTCGCTGTCATTCGATATGATACTACTGTAAAAGCAGTTAGATATAGAAGATGTAATGTGAGTATGTGACTATGTGAGATAAACTGATTGGGATGGTGCAGCAACAGAACAATTGTAGTTAGCTGGCGCCAGTTTCAGAGGAGGATTGGCTGCAGTTGGGTTGCATGTACCTCTCATCTGAGTTAATCACAATTAATGCAAATGACTGGCAGGATAATGGCTGCCAAACAAACTGAACTCAGCGGTGTGCTGTACTCTGTGGATCTGATATCTGAACCTCAGCTGGCAGAATGTCCACATACCACAACATAATAATGATCAGTGTGAGTTGACACAGGTCCACATGAAACAATGATAATGACTGTGAAGCGCAAAGCAGACCAGAAAACAATCTTTTCAGTACATGCTCCTGTATATGTTATGCCAGATTGCCCAAGGTCTGCATTCACAAACTCAGAGAATGCTAACTCGCTGGTCAAGAAAAAACTACGATACATCTGATCACTAGGCATCTGAAAAATATGTACTAATAAGCCTTACAGCTTGGTCTAAGTGATAGCAGAGGTTTTCTGATGAAGCAATTGAAATCAGCAATGACCAAACTACTCACCATCTATGAAATCAGCTATTTACCAACTCGGTCACTCCCAAGGTGAACTACTGAAGTTTACCCATTTTTTTAAAAAAAATCTATGGTACATCTGATCACTAGGTTCTGAAGAAATGTACCAATAAGCTTTACAGATAGCAGAGGTTTTCTGATGAAGCAATGGAAAGCAGCAATGACTAAGTTGCTCACCAGTCACCACCTATGAAATAAACTATTCCCCAACACGTCCAGTCCCAAACTGAACTGCTGAAGTTTACACATAATTCGCTCCCGTTTTTTCTTTTATTCTTTTAAAAAGAAATCTTGCTCTACTAGTTATTATTAACCGAAGGAATCAGAGGCTGGATTGATCACAAATCGGCACCGCGACACTACTCGTTTACGGTAAATTAAACGCACGTACAAGATATCCTGCGCCACTGTATAAGGACAAACGGGCAATGTGTCGTAGCTCAAGCTTGGGAAAGAATGGCAGGATGTCAGATCGATCGATTTAACAGAATCTCCTCTCACATCTGCTACTCAACAAAGATCTAGATCGCGTAGCTGATGAACAGAACAGAAGAAAATAGAGCTACTGCGGCACACAACAGGGACAACCAGGCCAGCCGAGCTGGGCAGGTGGGAGAAAGAGGAGAGGAGAGACGTCCACACTTACCATCTGCGCAGGACGAAAACGACCGCAGAACGGGATCGGCGGCAGGGAAGGATCGGCGGCGGGCGTTTGCTTGCTTCTCCTCTCCCCGGCCCCCTGCCTGCCGTGTGATGAGTTGCTTGGTGGTGGTGGTGGTGGGAGGTGGCGAAGCGGTGGTGGTATTTGTGCGGGGGAGTCGCGTGGAATGGACGCGCCTCCCCTCCGTGGCATCTTTTCGGTCGGAGGCGGGCACCGACTCTGGGCCCACCAGCCAGTGACTCCCACCTCTGGCCCTCCTGCACCCCTACGCCTACTTGCCTATCTAGCCACCCGTGCGCCGGGGCCCGTGCGGCTGTGGGGGGGGGGGGGGGGGGGGGGGGGGGGGAGGGACCCGTCACGTAATGTCGTCTCATTGCTGATCTCGGCCCATGTCTGTCGTCTGGTTAAAGGGTGCCGTTAATGGGCCTAGCCCAAGCCACCCTATTTTTCTACTGCTCGTATCGCTCATTTTGAATTTCAACAAAACAAATTGCAAGAACCATTCGATGAGTGAACAGATTCGTGCTTCTGTTTGAAATTTGCAAATCTGGGAGTCTTCAGATCGCGATTCAGAGTCTTGAACATTTGGTAGGAAGTTAGTACAGTTGAAATGCTTTCATTGTTAGATGGTTCTTGCAATTGCAAATTGGAAGAAACACGTGAAAATGTGGAATCATTGCACACTATTTACTGAAGTAGTGAGCAAACGCCAAGTAGGTGCACTCGAACCATAGGTTAAAAGAGATGAAGTAATGTAAAAAGATTGATATGAAAGAGCTCTAGTACTTCTAAGAGCAAATATGTTAACCTCAATATATAACAAGCGCGAGCGAATATACTGTCTGGGCGATTGCTTTATCAAAAGGAAGAGAGAGAGAGAGAGAGAGAGAGAGAGAGAGAGAGAGAGAGAGAGAGAGATAACTAACCATAATTACATGATGCTTAGCAACTCCCAAACTTATTTATCACCAAAACCCTTAAAAAGCAATTAGCAATAGTACTTTTAGTCGTCATCGTCAACATCCTACTGGATCAAACCGACGCTTGCCTGATCACTTTGATTCGGAACATGCAAGGCCCTTACGGTTACGGCTCTGCCATGTCCTTGGCGAACTCGCCGTCGTGAGCGTGGCCGTCGACGACGACAGAGACGGGCACCTCGTCGGCGTTGCTCATGTCGTGCTGCTGCACGACGAGCACCGAGGCCGTGACCCCGTGCCCCGACGACGCGAGCGCGTCGCCGATGGGCCCGAGCTCCGGGTGCTCCGCCGGCCGCACGGCGAGCTGCGCCACCATCGGCGACGGCAGCCTGCCCTTGCCGACCACCACCAGGCCGTACTCCCCGCTCTTCCCGATCGACACCACCTCCTCGATGACGTTCCCCACCACCACCCGCTCCTCGAACCGCACCAGCGTCCCCATCCTCTGCCGGAACTCCGCCACCGCCGCCTCGTCCAGCTCCTGAATGTCACAATAATTCGCCATTGATATGATCGATCATGCAATGGAAGCACAAAATGACATCTTAATTGTGAATTTAATTATGAAATTAATAATCAAGTTACTACCTACCTTCTCCTTGCGTGTGTCGACGACGGCCGTGGAGAAGGTGTAGCTGCGGTCGGCGTTCTTGGTCTTGGCCGGGCGCAGCGTGACCTCGGACTGCTCTTCGCTGCCGGCCTTTCCGTCGACGAAGCGCACGACGGTGACCTGCACGCCGGGGTGCTCGGCCATCCTCCCGGCGAGCTCGAGCGCCTCCCTGTCGTCGGGCCCGCCGAAGAACACGACGCAGACGCCGTGCGCGACCTCCTCCGAGCTGACCTGCTCGCCGCCGCCGAACCCTCGGTCGACGAGCACGGCCACGGAGCACGGCGCCTCACGCAGGACCCTCCTGTTCACGGCGCGCCACTCGGGCCCGAGCTCCTCGCCCTCGCCTTCGCCGCCGCCGTGGCCGTGGCCGTGGCGCTTGCGGAACGGGAGCACGACGAGGGAGACGCGCTTGTCCTCGGCGACGGCGGCGACGTCGTCGTGGATGGTGTGGAGCGCGGACACGGCGGTCATGGCGCGGACGCTGACGTGTCCGAGCTGCGCGTAGGTGCCGAAGGCCACGTCGACCTGGTCCTGGGGTGCCTCGCCGGCGCGGCGGGGGCGGAAGAAGGGGAGCCCGTTCCGGCGGGCGGCGCGCACCATGAGGATGGAGGAGGTGCGCTCCGTGAGCTCCATCATGCGGAGGATGTAGAGCTTCACGAGGCGCCGGGGCTGCGTGTGGCCTCGGATCGTCTCGATCAGGTTGATCAGGGCAGGCACGTCCTGCCCGCCGTGGATGCAGGCCAGCACGCGGAGCTCGTTGGCGGTGGCGGCGCCGGCGCCGGCGGAGGGGGAGGAGGGAGCTGAGGGGATGGGGCCCTGGAGCTTGCGGTGGTGGAGGCGGCGACGGCCGGCGGCGCGCGCCGGCTTGTAGATGGCCATCACGGTCGGCGTCGTGATGAAGGTTGTCACCAGCGCCATCAGCACCAGGATCGCGAACGTCTCCTCGTTCAGAACCTGCAAAACGACAGTAGACGTTGGGAAAGCTTACCGCGAGAAGCTGTGCGGAAATTTTGATTCCCTCCAAATTTTGAAGCAATTCATTTTCCTGTCTTGGCATGAAATGATTTGCAGAAGTAAATTCAAAATCTCCTGTATAAAAAAGTTCAGTGATTTTGGATGCTGGATGCATGCAAATGTCGTTTGACACGCTGCTCTATGCTGAGACGCCACGCGGAGACTAAAGTTGTGCATGACTGCCAAGTTGACATCTGAATTCCATCTCTCGTACACGAAGGGAGCCATTTGTCAGTAATTCCACGGTGCTCAGGAGTCCAAAATATTTGCTTGTGCATGCATAGTTGCAAACAGTTGTTTGACTTTTCTATGTGAAGTTGGAATGTTGGATACCATACCACCAATGGTCTTCCAAATGAGACGCTTAGGTTTGACCCAACAAGACATAAAATCCGGCGTTTAAAATATATGGCTGATTGCCTTATTCAAATAGGCTATTTTTTATTTAGCTTTTACAATTTATAAAGCTACTTTTGCTCTAATTTTCATAAGCTATATTTAATTTGGACAGATTCAAACTGTGACAGCTTTGTGCTTAATAGGATCGATAGAATACTCGTACCAACAAATTGCAACTTCTTTTGCGGAAGCTCATCTCGAAAAAACTCCAAGGTTAAGCGTGCTTGGCCCAGAGCAATTTCGGGGGTGACCAACCGAGAAGTCCTTCCCGGGTGCGCATGAGTGAGGACGCGCAGAAAAGACATGTGTTGGTCTATGAGGATAGTTTTGAGGTCCTGAAGAGTTGACAGGGTAAGCGAGCTTGGCTTCGGAGAGGCGGGTAACTGGTATCAAAACCGACTCTCACGATTTCAGGAGCGCGAGGGGTCGCAGTTGTGCAGGCATGGTGCGCATGGCTGGTGTGAGCCTAGAGTGGTCACACTGCATGGCACATGCGCTGGCACTAGGCACACGGACGTGGCCAAGAGAGGACGTTCCTGGCCTGGGGGTTGACTGACGAGGGCGTCGGTCTCCTAAGGCTAAGGGAGTGAGATTGTGACAGTCCAGGACTTAATAGGATTAGGAATACTTATACCAACAAGTGAAGCCGGAGCTCGTCTCGAAAGAACTTCGAGATTAAGCGTGTTTGGCCCGGAACAATTTCGGGATGGATGACCGACCGGGAAATCTTTTCCAGGTACGCATAAGTGAGGACAGGATAGTCTTGAGGTCCTAGAAAGCTGTCAGGGCAAGTGGGCCCGGCCTTCGAGAGGCGGGACGTTACACAAACAGTTCTTTTTCTTAAAAAAGACCGATTCAAACAAAGACTTGTGATATTTTTTTCTTTTTGTGCTTCCTCGATTGATGGACGTTTGACGTCTAATACTCCAACAGTGGAGTCTTTTACCCCTATGTCATTAAGAAAGATGCCGGTTACCTGTGTGCCACAAAAAAGTTTCTAGATACCTGTATGCCATGAGCCTAAGTTTTCTTTACCCGTGTGCCATTCCGTACACATTCCGTGAGAACTTAACAGAATCATGGGTCTGACATGTGGGACCCACGTATGGAAAAGACTAATTTGCCCTCCTCTCATTTTTTCACCTGTTCGGTCTCTCCCGTGCTGCCCGACACCAGACCGAGAGTACTCCCAGACCGAGACCCGACTCCCCAACCCTAGATCGCCGGGCCGCCGCCGCCGGGCCACCGCCGCCGCCGCGGCCGGCCAGATTCGCCGGCACCCCACCACCCGCCTCCCGCGCTAGGCGCCCAGTCCCCGCCTCCCGCGCGCTCGGCGCCCAGGCCGGCGCGGCCCAGGTCGACGCGCCCAGGCCGTTGCCGCTGCTCACGCCGCCGCCGCCGTTGCTGCTGGCCACGTGCCCACGCAGAGAAACCACACCGGCCCCGCCCTGCTCATCCTCGACGCCGTTGCGCCCCTCTTCTGTGGGAGACACCGCAGCCCCGCAATCCCGGCGAAACATCTCCCTGGAGATCGTCACTAGGTACGTTGAATAGGATATATTGATTTTTGTTTCCCTGGATGAGTGGTTGAGCCGATTAGAAATTAGTCCTGATTTTCCCATGTGACTATGTGAGATTTTTTGTATGTGTCCAGAATGTTTGAGGTTGAAATTCAGTTTAAGATGTGACTGTATTAGGAGACCTATAAAAGAAAATGAAGAATCGAAATGAACATACCATTAGGGGAAATTGTAATCGACGACAAAACTACCATTGTTGAGCATATGTTTGAAAGTAAAGACAATTCAGATGTGTACTCTAGCAGAATGCCTATGTAAGACATACAGCTATGTGAATATCATTGAAGGGAGATATTTTGTTATCAGGGTTAAAACAAATCATTCTCAGAAAGATGCCAAAGCACTGCTTAAATGCATGGGAAGAGCAAATTTTGAAAAAAGGTTCAGAGTTTTGTGATGACAACTTACTTGAGTGTTGTCATCAGAATTTTTTAAGATAGCCTTTGACAAGCTGCAGCATTGGTGTTATACCAGTACAATCAACAATCTGGATGCCAAAATATACACATTATTTGGCAGCTACCACATGAAATAACTAAAAAGGTCAATATTTCTAGTGTAATTTTTGTGTAGATGTTTGGAATTCAGAGCGTACAAATTAGAACTTTAACTATCATGGTTGGCAGTTCCACAGAAGCATTAGGGTGGTGCTAGTAGATCTGGCTATGCCATTGCAATTTATCATTTGAAATTAACCATCCAGTGGTTCTTGGCATTGGGCTCATTGTGTCATATTTTGTTTCTTTTATGTTGTTCTAGTTTGCATTGATATAGTGAAAACATGTCATGTTTTCTGGTCCTAATTTTTGAGTGCATTTGTTCATGCTTTTTTTGGGTGGGAGAAGCTCTTGCTAATTTGGTGGTACATTATATGCAGGAAGACATGTCTACCAAAAGCGCGGAGGCTCTATCAGAGTACTATGAAATTGTGAGCAAGCTGTTTGGTAGTGAGGATGAAGGCTTCCATTTTTACAACAAGTATGCTCCCCAAATTGAGCAACCTCCATCTGTTCATGAAGACATTGCATCCTTTGAAGGCTCTCGACAGACAGTGCCGACACCAAGGAAGAAGCAAGCCGTCATGAAGAAGTACTCGCCAAGGAGGGCTCCAGTTGAAGTGGCCAACCCATCTAGCCCAGCTTCTAATACCAGAAGCAAGAAGAAACTCCAGCTTGAATAAATCAAGTGGTGGAACTACTACTTTTGATGTCATTTCAGACATGTATGGTTTGGTGTGATGAACACTAGTGAACTGCTACTTCTATGTGTGGACTAAGTGTGATGAAACTTATTTGCTTACATGTTGGTGAAATGAACTTGTTGCTATGCAATGGTCATGTCTTGTTTTTTCATGTGATATGTAGTTACTTGTTGGTATGCAATGGTCATGCACCTACTTTTCCTTTTTCGAAAAAATTATGACCGATTTTTCCTATTTTTTTTCACTTTTTCCTAATTTTTTCCACATTTTTCTAAATTTTTCCATATTTTTAAACATTTTTCCTGTATTTTAAAACATTTTGTCAATTTATTCCGTATTTTTATACATTTTTCACGAGTTTTCTGGATTTTTATACAATTTCAAATTTTTTTAACATTTTTTCTGAATTTTTTTCGCTTTTAAAAAAACATTTTCCATTTTCTGATTTTTTATACGGTTTTAAAACTGTTTTTCATTTTTTCGAATTTTTTTAAGCCACTATTATACACAAGGGCAAAACGGTCTTTTCATAGCCACTAACACCTCTGTTAAGTCTCCATCCATCCAAAATGGCACACGGGTAAAGGAAACTTAGGCTCATGGCACACAGGTATGAAGGAACTTTTTTGTGGCACACAGGTAACCGGCATCTTTTTTTTAATGGCATAGGGGTAAAAGACTCCCGACAGTGTGGAACTCCGGTGATACTTCTTCCTCATCGCGGAGAGCGCTACTACTGGTCGTCTGCACCTGCTAGACGACGCTAACCGCTCTGCTTTAGCGCCCCTCCTCTTCCACGGACCACTCGCTTAGCCGCCTCCCCGAGCTTCCCTAGGCCTGTCCACACTTAAAACCCTAAAATTCTCTCCCAACTGGCTAGGGATGTTTTTAGGATTTTGGAGCTGCGATCCATCCCCTATCCTTATAGGATTGGCGCACGTTGTTGCCTGGTGGTTTCAGAAAGCCAAGATTATGAACTTGTGACAATGAACCGAAACATGAGCATGACAAAACTGTGTGATCCCACTAAAGATCCTGGACCGACCCAATGATGTAAGAGCTAAGTCTTGTACTCTTCATTTGCCTCGAAGGCTCGAATAAAAAAGCTAGCTAGTTGCTTTTGTTTGCAGCTGATGCAGGATAGCCATCAGTCTTAGCAGCACTACACACTGCAATGTGTAAGTTCACGTAGTGACCAAGGAAAGGTCATGATCCCATCATAACAAGAGATGAAGATTCACGGCAGTTCTTGCTCACCCTACAAGGTGCACCGCACACCCCCACTTTCAACGCACCGGCACCGCACAGGCAGGCCTGACATGACATGTTAGGTGTCCGTCCCAGAGCCAAGGAGAAGAGAAGAAGGTTCATGCAGGTTTCCACCAGTGGCCGACTACGTCTACGACTACGAGGCGCCTTAGCCTGGCCACCTCTCCTGTGACGTCGCCGATGGCCTAAAGAAACGTAGCGGCTAGTCACGTGCAGCTACGGCGTGCGGCACTAGAAAGGAAGTCTCGATCGGCAGGGCCCATGAATTGCAAGCGGCAACGGGAACCAGGTGACCTCTGCTTTATTTTGTCCTCACATGCTGAGCTCCTTTCTCTCTCTTTTTTTCCCCCAAGGAAATGGGCCCCTTCTTTTGGCTCCATGCAAGTTCATGCTCTCTATAGTGCTCTTTCTCAGTGTTAAGACTTAAGAACAGGAAGTCCAACCATTTTTTTTAAAAAAAAACGAGCAGCAAAAGATCATTGCAACGCGAGAATTAATGGACGAGGAGGATAGATGAAGCAGAAGTACGTATGAATGCGCAACGCCGAAGCATATTTGCCACGTAGAAGGACTGAACACGTACCTTTCTCTCCCTGCCGATGTTGAGGACGATGAGCTCTACAAGCCCCTTGGTATTCATGACGACCCCGAGCACGATCGCCTCCCTGGCCTCCATCCCGCACGCCAAGGCAACCCCAAACGTGCCCACAATCTTCCCCACGCACGCGGTGGCGATCACCAGCGCGAGCATCCCCCACGCCGCGCCGCCCCGGATCGTCGCCACGTCCGTCTTGAGCCCGCTGGAGGCGAAGTAGAGCGGCAGCAGGAGCTCCGACACGAGGTCCTCGATCCTCGCCGTGACCCGCCCCGCGAAGGCGCCCTCGTTGGGCACGGTCAGCCCGAACACGAAGGCGCCGAAGATGGCGTGGATCCCGATCAGGTCCGTCGCGAACCCGGACGCCAGGACGCCCGCCAGCGTCGCCGACACCCACAGCGCCTCCCCTCCGCCGCCTTCCCCCGCCGCGTCGGCGCGACGCGCCACCCACGTCATCGCCGGCTTCACGGCCACCATCATCGCCGCCACGAACGCCGCGCTGCACAGCAGCACCCACAGCGACGTGATCGGCCCGTGGCCAGAGCCGCCGCCGCCGGAGATGGCGACGGCGAGGGCGAGGAGGACCCAGGCGGCGACGTCGTTGAAGGCGGCGGCGGCGAGCGCCGTCTCGCCGATGGGGGTTGTGAGGAGCTTGAGCTCGGCGAGGATGCGTGCCAGGACGGGGAACGCGGTGATGGAGAGGGACACGCCCATGAAGACGAGGAACGGCGCGTACCCTGCCTGGTCGGCGCCCGGGATGGCTTGCCGGAGCGCGAAGGCGACGCCGACGCCGCAGGCGAACGGGAGGGAGATCCCGGCGGCGGCGATGGCGAAGGCGCGCTTGCCGCTGCGGCGGACGGAGCGGAGGTCGAGCTCGAGGCCCACGAGGAAGAGGAAGAAGAGGAGGCCCAGGCTGGCGACGGACTCGAGCACGGGGGCGCTCCAGGGTGGGAAGAGCGCGTGGAGGTACGCGCCGTTCCGGCCCAGCGCGGAGGGGCCGAGGAGGATGCCGGCCACCATCTCGGCGATCACCTTGGGCTGACGGAGTGGGCGGAGGAGGAAGGCGAGCAACCGGCTGAGGACCAGGATGAGGAGCGCCTGCAGGATGAGGAGAGGGAAGGCGAAGTGGAGTGGGTCGTCGCCCTGCCAGACTCCGTTCGAGGACGTCTTCACCGCCGCCATCTCCGCCGCGGACACCGACGCCGACATGGTTGTGGTGGCGGTGGCGAGAGGTGGCGCGCGGCGCGGAGGGACGAAGCGGGGGATGGAAAGTGATTCAAACGCACGGGAGGTGGGGTCGCCGGCCTGTTAGCTCTTTCGATTTTTTCTGCACTTTGTACTGGTTGGTTGCTACTAGTCGCTGCCTGCGATTTGCTCGAGACGGAGAGCGCGGGGGTCCCGTGAGTGACTCCGGCGACTGGCTGAGACTTGAAAGAGACGAGGGGGACTTTGCGTGTGAGGTGTGGTGACTGACGGGTGGGCCATATCTATGCGCTACCGGTCGCATTGCTATCCGAACTTGTTGGGAATGGTCCAATCTGAGGAGTTATACAACCGAATTGATTCGTTTCACCTAGAGTGGCGAACTCGTGGAGGCTGTTCACCCGCATTACTTGACACTTCGAGCATTTGCAGCCACGGGATCAGCGTTTTTTTGACAGTCCTGCATGCCTCCCTATCTATCTCAAATTTGACTATTTTTTGGCTCGTTGCCCCTAGTAACGGCCTATCATGGATTGGTTGGTGACTGGTGCCTTGCATGGACTTATAGAAGAACCCAACGTTTTACTTGTGAGTTTTGGCATGGGCTCACACTCTTTCTTGGTTTCAACTATTTGGTTCATATTGGTTTTCCAAACATCTTTCTTGGTCTTCCTTCTACTTCTGAGTTTTGACATGGGCTCACACTCTTTTCGCTTGATATGGTTGGGCTGAAAAATTTATTAATTTTGACTAATTTTAAGCTAATTTAATAGTGTTTTGTGAGAGAAATCGGTGGCTAGCTCGATGTTGATGATATAAATTCTCTTTCCGCTTGGACTTGGACGATTGGTCTCTACACACCTCAGGATGCATGTGCCGATTACAATCTTTTTCTTTCCTCCCTTTTCCTATAGTCTGCCCACACCTTTGATCGCGCTACTACCATCTTCTGATCAAAGTCAACAACACACAAGCCAGGTCGATGCTCGTGAGCCGGACACGTGGCACGCTGCTGCTAGCCCCGCGCAGTATCTTCCGGCCTTCGCTGTGTCCCACCTCGTCGCGCCACCTCACGCTGCGTCCGTGGCTCCGTGCCAATATATAGCAGCCGCGCCGTGCACAACTAGCTTGTCACCATCGGCCATGCATGATTCTTTCATTTCGAATAGCTTGCATTGGCCGGCCTAGTACATGATGACGATAGAATATATGTTCTCCCGGTGAGATACTCGACATGTTGGTGTGCATACATGATGGCTCAGCTGGTAGGGGCTAGGGCACTGCCGGTTTTTTTTTTTTTTTTTTTTTTTTTTTTTTTTTTCTGTTTCTGCGAATGGCCGGAGTAGTAAATAATAAGAATATCTCGTGGAGCAGCAAGTCTCCAACTTTGTTGCAAGAGCAGATTACTGTATGGTAGACGAAGGCAAGCCAGTACTGACCGTCCATTCCAAAGTGAAACCTCGCTCGCCCCCTAGGGCAGTCCATGGCGCACCTTTCTTTTTTCGTAAGCTAGTTAACTCAGCTACAAGAGCTATTAACACTAATATAACTAATGTTGTACATGGCATTGTTACCAAGCAAAATGACAAAAAAAAGTATGTGTGTTTGTAGCTTGGTGCATGCAAAGTGAAGATGCCTTGATCCATGATGACGCCAGTTACGTTTGAGTCAACCCTGCAATATAATTGTGTCCGATCTCTCTAGCTAATCATGCACACGCTAAGTTTCCAACTTTCACGCACTAGCTAGTGGGATGGTAGAAGCAAGTGCCGACCGTCCATTTTTTTTTTCTAAAGTCCTGATGACTGATTGATTGATGATGATGATAGATGATAAAGTAAAAGGAATAAAAAGGACTATGCAACGGCATATATAATATCATCGTACGTTGTCCAACCTAGCTACAACTACAAATACCTATGCGCGGCGCATGCAGCCTCGGTGATTCTTATGTTATCTGATGGAAATATGGAATATATACTATTTTCTCTTTATTTCAACAACAGAAACCGACATGTTAACTGTCGTCTGTCTATGATTTATTCTTAAGCAATGCAAAAGAGGAGGAAGTATATATACTACTCCTTCCGTTTCAAAATAAGTACAAACTTTCTCAACTTTGACCAAATTCATACAATAAAGTACTAACATTTATGATATATATCAAATAAGTACCATTAGATTTTTAATTAGATATATTTTCATAGTATAACTATTCGGTATCATAAATCTTTGAAGTCATCTATGTAATTTTGGTCAAAGATAAAATAGTTTGACTCTATAAAAAGTTAAAATGACTTATATTTTGAAACAGCGGGAGTATTATCCAATCAATATAGTCAAGCTGATGATATGATGAGGGGTACGTCCTCCTGCTCAAATGACTTTCTCGAGCTATCTTGCCTGAAATTTTGGAGCTGAGCTATCATCGACTGGTGTTGTGGCACACGAGGGTATAGATCCAAAGTTGGCCGGTGCAAACAAAAAAGCATGGGTTGAATGAGCAGTAACCTGTCTCCCTTTCATTTTGTCAGCAAGTCGTCGCCATCGATTCATATAATTAAGGAAGCAATGCAAGACGGTCGATCCGCCATCGAAGCAGAGAGTCGGTCAACGAGCTCCTATTCCTATATCTATCATGCATGTGATCCAGCGAGATGGGTGCGTGCAGTGAGTATCAGAGTATGCATCCTGATGTCACGGGGTCGGAACGATCGAGAAGATGATTTTCTTCGTGATAAAGCAGGGTCCGCGGTGTTCATCGATCTCCCATACGCCACTTCTTTCGTTCGTTGTATCTACAGATGAACTCCATCGATCCAGCCCGAGTAACATCAACGACTCACGTGCATCATGTACGCAAACGCTGAAACGCATACACATACGGTGTCAACTTTGAACAATACTACCTCCGCTTGATTTTTGTCATGATATTTTGATCATTGTCCTATTTAAAAATTATACAAGAATCTTTTTGTTTGTTATTTACTTTATCATTAAAGACCTCCAGCTTGGCTTGTTGCAGCTTGCTGTGACGACGGACTTTGGGCTGCAGAGGATGGTTTATTGAGAGTCGAAAGTGAGAGAGCCCATTAAGTATCAACTAGGCCTCCAGCGTGTTGGACCGGGCTGCATTGCTCCGTTTCCTTGCTATATATACCGCAGCCCGCAGGAGGCGCACAGCCGACGATACAAAGAGTAAAATACATGATTCATGTTTGCTCCTATTTAGTGCTTCACGATGTGCTTAGAACAACGAAACAGTGAACTATTATTGTCATTTGTGCCACCATTTGTTGCCATGAACCTACTGTTGTCACAACCCAGAGGCCCTCTGGACCAGAACCTGAGGAGTGCCGCCGGGTCTCCTCTGACCAACTGGACGAGAGGCCCTTTGGCAACAGCTGAACATATGACGACGGAAGAACGGGCCAACAAAGAGAGCTGAACATACGAACATACGTACGACGACACAAGAACCGCGCCAACAGGAGTACATTATACCTCACGAGAGAATAAAATACTGCATGCACGCAGCACGCATACACTGGTTGAGCAACTCTCGAGCATTGGTGAGCCTGATAATTGGATGCAAATCCACCCTCTATCCACACCAACTCACATGAAAATTATTTTCACCCCACTCCACTCCACACCATAGTGTGTATAAACAAATCCAATCTAACCCATTAGTACATGCCAACCCATGGATTTGCTATAACAAACTATGGGCTTATATAAAAATTATGTACATGGCCGCGTTAGAGCCGGACCCTAAAATTAAAAGCTCGCGTTCACACAATAAAATTTTAACGAAATCGATCAAAATTTGTTTGAGGTGACTTAATTTGACATTCCGCTACTTTGTGTAAAGCGATACGGTTGTACATACTTGTGGCCCACCATAAAGAGTCGGACCCTAAAACTAAAAGCTCGCGTTCACACTATAAAATTTTAGCAAAATCGATCAAAATTTTTTGGAGGCGACTTAATTTGACATTCCGCTACTTTATGCAAAGCGGTAGGTCTATACATACGCGTGGGCCCCACATAAAGAGCCGGACCCTAGAATTAAAAGCTCACGTTCACATTATAAAATTTTGACGAAATCGATCGAAATTTGTTGTATGCAATTTAGTTATGCAAAGTGACAGGGCTTTACATACATGTGGGCCCCACATAAAGAGTAGGCTCATGCGTGTATGTCATTTAGAACAAACCAATATAACTCTCTTCAAACCACTCTAAACCATCTCCTAGTTCTAGTAATCCAATTCAAACCAAACCATCTAACTAGTGAATCCAGTAGTAACCAATCTATCTAATAAAACCATTAAGCCCAAACCAATTAGCAGGGTTATTGCTGACCTTCAAAAACTAAGACGGCGCTTTATTTTGTACGCTCATAATTTATGCTCGTGACACTGTCATCATGCTTCTAATTCTTTTCTTTATATGAAATTATGAATCACGTTCTAATTCCACTTAAACAAAAGCTGCTATAGATATGTATGTATAGATAGTGCAAAGATGATAACATGACCGCAGCAATGCCGCATGGCCCCGCTTGCATAAAAGTAGTGCTGCCCTAGCTAGCGACCTCCCGGCGGAAAGGTACCCGGCGCCGTCGACGGCTCCATGGCCGCGGCGCTGCTGGCATGGCAATCGATGTTCCTGCAAGTTGGGCAAGTGGTCTTGAATCTTTGGAGGCAGGGAAAGCGACAAGGATGGCTACTTGCCTACAGTACTTCATCAGCCGCTCATCAGCTCAGGTGTCGCAGCCACTCTAATTCCTGAAAACTATCAGCAGCCGCACAAGTCGCTGTCTCGAATTGGATGGATGGGCATCTTCCTCCTCGCAAGCCTCTCTCTATCTATCTATCTGAAAATGCCTGAATAATGATAATGCCTCCCCCTGCTTGTTGAACTTCAGCTTGCAATCATGCATACAAATCCTTCTCCTGTAGAAACTAGAAACTGCCAACTTGCCTCCTGAAAGCTGAAGCCACTGTAGCAGGTTAGGCACAAAGCATGATTGTCCTTGTCCTGTATAATTGATGAGAAGAAACCAGAGGCTCTACTGTTTGGGATATGTTTATTCACTGATAGAATAGCCACATGTGCAATACAAGCAAGCTAGCGTCAAATACTTGCAGCAAACAGAATAAAACGGACAGTGGGACGTGGAGAATGGAAATCCGCAGGGACAGGGTGTTTGTACACGCTCCCGCTGATGATGATTAAGTGCCAATAATGCAGGTGCTTCTATCAGCATCATTATCTGCTCTCATTTTCTGAAACAAGTGGCTTTCAGAATACTTCACTAGTGTAGTCAGGTACAACAGCATCCTTCTACTTTCCAACATAAATATGTATGATTTGTACAAGCAATTGTACTTTTGCATAATGTCATATACAATTACGCATACTTACTACAGACAAGTACAAATTGCGCTTACATGAGGAGACAGGCTTTAGATCACTCCACTTTCTATTCTGAAAGTACTAGCAGCAATCATACAAAGGAAGGTAGGAAGGAGGCAGGAAAACAAGGCAAGGTGGTGAAGCAGATGCAGGAAGACAACAACATTTCCACTAAAATAGTAATTTACAACAAACCGGCTCATGCATGTATCTGTGTCAGCATCCAGTAATCCCCCTGAACCAAACAAAAGCTCAATCATTGCTCCCGTGATATGCACCTCCCACCAAACATGCTTCTTTCCCATCTTCTCATATCTTTCAATTTCTGAGCATGTGCACAACACAGCAGAGGCAGGGAGATTGTGGCGCACAATCTCTAGTTTCTCCATTGACGGCTACCGTATGCTCAATGTTGATCAGAAGATGCAACTCCAGCGAACATCACTTGGCAAAAGTGATGTACTGTTTCATTACAAATATGCAGCCAGCTCTGAAATTTTGTCAGATAGTCAAGGAACAGGCCTAGATGAAGCTTTGGCATGTCCCATCACCATTTACCTTGACGGAGCGGGCATTGTGGGCAGCGACAAACTATGGAGCTAGAGATACAAATCTGGTCAGCAAGCGTATCACTTTGACTGCCCACTACATTCTGGATTCTGGAGTGGCCATAATTTCAGGTACATAATTTACTGGATACATTGGAGCTGACTGTATGAGATGCCTTCAAGCTTTGGATTCTTTGGAGACAGAAACCGAGCCCTTAATTGTAACAGCCCATCAGTGTTTTCCTTACCCTATCGACAACACGGTTCCTATTAGTTGGGCTGTTTGCCAAAGGGAATTCTTTGCTGTCGTCCAGGAGGAATCTGTAGACCTCCCATTGACGTTCCGATGCCGCCTGTCTTCCAATTTCAGCCTGAAAAGAACAAGAGTAAATGCTAATTCACAATCAATTGACTTGCTACCTACTATGATTAGTTAGTTCGAGAATTCTTACAGAGAAAATGCAGATTCCAAGTGCTTTCAGAGCAAGAGTAGCATCATAGAATACGCGCGGTCGTCCCTTCCCAGATAGCTCAACCGGGTTGGCAACAAGGAGTTCCATGTCAGGACCACGACTGACAATCATCACTCTAAGAGGATGGAGCATCTCAGACCTCAGTCGTGACCGCAAAACCTCCTGTTTCTCAGGATCAATAACCTTCTTGCCATCTACCTGTTTGACAAAAAGATCAACCTCTCGACATCCTTTATTAACTGATCCTTTCTTGTCTGATCTGAACCGGCCATAAAATATCTGAGACAGAGTACCAAATCATGATATAAGATAATAGATTAATACATCAATTGAACTATATAAAAGAATGATCATGCATAGAGCTCCAAGTACCTGAATGTTGCAGTCCTTCATTGTTCTCAAAATGTCATAAATGAGCCCCTTCTGATCAGCGCAAATAATTTGAACCAGCGTGTGGGCAGGGCTCAGGGAATTGTCAAAGTTAATGGTGGCCGTTTGAACCCTTCTCAATTCTGCACTAAGCGAACTTGAGCAGATCTCGCTCTCTGCTAGTTCCACCCTGAACAGTTCCTCAGCAATTTTTGGAGGAAGAGAAGAGAACCCTTGCTGGAACCCTTCTGCGGATAGAACCTCGCAGCTTATGGAAGGACCCAAGGTAGCCATCAGCGTGGAGCAAGTCTCTTCTTGCCTTTCTTTAGTGTGCAACAGTTCCCTTCAGACAGAAATTTGAACAGTCATGTTTTTAAATTATTGTGCGATGCAACTAACCCGCACCATTTTGAATAAACAGCGTCAAAACTGAGGTTAATATGTTGGCTTACATGCCATCGGTGATAAAGAAGAGGTCTACAACTCTTCCATCAGGCGTGGTCGACACCTTCACTCTGTGGATTAAAAGCTCCAGGTCCGATAGTACATGCGTTACATCTGCAAATCGCACTGCACAGTCAGTCATATGACAATGTCACAGCCATTTTTAACATATAAGGACTGGAGAGATGGTCACATACCATGTAACAATCCTTTACGGTCAGGTGACAAGAGCTTGAGGAGGTAAAACTTGGAGGGGCCTGGCTGGCTGATGTCGGGGTAGAAAGGGACGGAATATGAGGAAGGGCACATGGACATGAGGCGGTTTTTGAGGCTTGCCCACCGGATTTTGATGGACGAGGAGCGGGGCACGACCCAGAACACCACGAAGCACCAGTGTCCGTCGGTGGATACATCTGCTTGATTGGCAAAAGGCTCAATTTTAGACGCGATAAATGGCTGTACATATGCAGAATTATAACTTAACACATTGTACCGCTATGCAAAATTAGGAACGAGGAGAGGAACTGCAGTGTTCGACAGCTAAAAACAGGCGCCTATTTATCACGAGTAAGCAGTTGCAGTTTCGGTAGCTTGCCAGTATGTACGGCACGGTCAACATAGATAGCTCTAATGATTAACGACGCGACATGAACTGTAGCTTAGATTGGTGGCAACTTGGTAGAATAAGAAAAGAAAAGAAAATGAAGCCTTTCCAGAAAGGAAAGGAAGAGCGCGCAAATAAGGATGAAATGAAAAGATATAGATATCGCCGGTGAGCTGTACACCCAAATCAAACGAGAATTCTGGAAAGGAGAAATAACTTTTTTTTTTCTAAAAAAATCAAATCTTTGACGCAACTCCAGAAATTCTGAATCGCAGCCAAAGCAACCGAGCGCGGGGTAACCGAATTTCATGCGAGAGCAGGTCGGGTGAGACGTGCGTACCGCCGCGGGTGATGCGGAGGCCGAACTCGAGGATGGTGCGGCAGAGGTCGCATCCGAGGCCGGCCTGGTCGGGGCAGTTGACGGTGATGACGGTCTCCTCCCCTTCCGCGGCGGCCAGCTGCATGACGACGGCGTCATCCCCTCCTACCGCCGCCGCCGCCGCCGCGCCGCCGCCCAGCACCATCCCACCCACTCCCCCTCCTCCCGGTCGCGCCGCCACCTGCCCCACCGGCATCAACCGGCGAGATTCCGGATCCTTCCTTCCCCTCCTGGCTCCGGCCTCCCCACCTCCTCTCCCTCTGTCCCCCCCTCTCTCGGGTGGTGTTGTGTTCTCCTCTCTTGGGGTAAAAAGAAGAAAAAAAAAAAAACTCGGAGCGGAGCGGAGCGCGGCGCAACCTTTCGCGGCGCTATAAATAGTGGAATCTGTGGGGCAATCGGAAAATAGACAGAAACGCGAGGCGGCGGCAAGAGCACGATGGGTGGTGGTGGCGTCGCCGCAGCGGCTCGGCGGCGGGTTCATATCTCGTATCGGCTGCGGTGGGCTGGCTGAGTCAGCGCTGGATCGGCCAACCGCGCGCACGAGCCAGGTATGGGCCCACCTGCCATTGACTACACGCGCCGTACAGGTGTCTGCCTTTCTGCCGCCGCGGGGACAACGAAACGAACTCGGCTAACGCTACGCGTACTACAACTGCCGCCACGCAACGCAAGCTCAGCAGGTGGTTTGATCGATCCGTGTCTAGCTAGTACGCGAGATGAAGAGGGGATTATCCAACTTCCCTCTCTGCTGTCCAGGTCATTATCTCCTCTGCTAAACCAGCTATAGAAACAAGGCGTCGTATTATTAAAACCCTTTCTATCAAAAAATAGGAAGAGGCTATCAGATGGTGATTGCGCACTTGGGCTAGATTATTAAAGTTGTAGCCCATTATCAATTCAATGATCATATTCTACTAATTATTAGAGGTTGGATGCTAAAACTCGAGCACAGGGAGTATATCTAATATGCTCCAAATATTTCAACTTTCTGCAGCAAGAAAAAGTTCGGTAATTCAACCCATGCACACACACAAAAAAAAAACTAGGAAGTTTAGTTTTCCACTTTTCCTGTCCAATCCATGGGAAACATTAAGAAGCTAGGTTTACAGACCATAGGTTTACAGACCATGATAAGTTCTCCAAACATTTACTACAATGTATGAGTTTATTTGAAAGAAACGTTTTTTTTAGAACTTTTGCATTATTCTCAGCTCCAACGACAGATGCCTTATTGCCTTCTAACAAGAGTGACTGAGTGAGGACTAGAACGATCACGAATGCAAGTATGCAACAACTTAAAATGAAGTTGCATTGGGGCCAACCGGCCGACAAAAAGGAGAGGTGGTTTGTGGTTGGATGTCGCCTTTGGGTCAGCCGAGCGTGGTAGCTGATCGAGGCGTGTGCGTGTGACTCGCATCGCCGTGTCGCTAGCTTGTGCAGGCAGCTGCCGTGCGGCGCTACGTGGCGTGCTGACTACAATAGTTCTGGGAGCCACACGTTCGCTCGCTCTCGACGCTGGATTGATCGGATCACCTGGAGTTGCTGCTGCCAACCAACCAATGCCTTTCCAGCTGACATCTGTTCGTCTCGTCCAGAAACTTTCCTTCCTCCCACACCGTCACTGTGTACTAGTACCTCCATCCGATCGATCCGGCCCTTTCAGGAAACCGTCACACTTTCTTGCAAATTCCACAACAACGTGTCGACCGACGTACGACGTCCCCATACTCCGATTCATTTTCATGGGGGCATGCATGTAAAATATACGAGGTCAAGTCCAAAAGCTTTTACTCGCCCTATCGTCTCTCGATCTCCCATGTTCTCGCACGTGCCCATTCCTGACATGATAGCTGGATGATAAGGTAAATAAAACACGTGCCTTTTCTACTGCTACTACTACGCGGAGTGTAACGTCGTATGCGGATAGAATTTCTTTTTTTTTCTCCGAAATATGATATTTGCATTGCCTATGCAGCAACATTATACGCGTAGTGTGTCTGATGCATGCATATATGATGCTTCCTTTTTCTTTTTGCAGCTCATCAAGTCCATCTAGCTAATTTCTTTCGTTTCGGCCGTCGAGTGCTATAGGCTCCTAAGGCTATCTGCAACGGTAACCCCTATATTTCATCTTCCAAAGGAATATATCAGCACCTGGTAAAATATTTCATCCTCTAAATTGAAGACCATCTGCAATAGTATCCTCCGTTATATCCTCCACAT
This sequence comes from Urochloa ruziziensis, assembly GCA_015476505.1. NCBI lineage: Eukaryota > Viridiplantae > Streptophyta > Magnoliopsida > Poales > Poaceae > Urochloa > Urochloa ruziziensis. The sequence goes on along the minus strand of CM027121.1, from coordinate 8,933,022 downwards.
ATTCCTATCTTCTCTCTTCCCCCCACCTCCCTCGCTCCGCCCGCATCATCCCCCGGGCGTTGCTAATTTACGGCCGGGCGCACGGGAGGGCCCGTGCGCTCGCGCATCCATTCAAAACTGGACGGTTGTGTTCACACGAGCTGGCTTGCCCACCTTCCGTCCGGCCGCCTGTGTTCACACGAGCTGGCCTGCCCACCTTCCGTCCGGCCGATCGAACCGCATACCTCCAAGTACACTAGCAAAACTTTTTCCAAAACATTTGAGAAAACGTTATTGCAAAAACATTTTGCCAAACAAATATTTAAGAAAAAAATTTGCAACAAATTTGGAGCAAATGTTTGGAAAAAAAATGTAAAAAACTTTTTCAACACACCTGCAAACATTTTTCTAACAAGTTTTTGCAAAAAGTTTTGTCCGGAAAATACTTCGAGAAAAGTTTTGTAACAAAATTTTCTATCAAAAACATCAAAAAGAATTTTGCGAAAAATTTTCTAGAGAACAAAATTCAAAAGAAGAAAAAGTTTGTAACAAAAATTTGTAGAAACAGAAGATTGACGGAGAAAAAAATTTGCAACAAAAATTGTCTAGAAACAAAACATTGAAAGAGCAAAGTTTTGTAACAAAACATTGCTGCAAACTTTTGTGAAAACAATGTTCGAACAAAAATTTTAGAAGGAAAGAAATTGACAGAAAAATTAAAAACAATCGTCGGCTTTCTCACCGGTCGCCGCGCTCGCCGGCAGGCGTCGCCAGGTCCGGCGACTGCTCCGTCGGGAGCCGCAGCCGCTCGCCGGCAGCCACAACCGCTCACTGGGGCTCACCGCCGCGCCGCTCGGCCCGTCGCGGCCCCCGCGCGGCCGCTCGCCGAGGCCAGCGCGGCTGCTCCCCCGCGGCCGCTCGTCGAGACCCGCATGGCCGCTCCGCCCCGGCGGTGAGCGTCGGGCCGGCGAGCGTCGGGCTGCTCCGCCCCAGCGGCGAGCATGAACTAGATCTGGGTCAAAGAAAGGAGCAGGTAGTGGTCTGGTATTATTGCTTGTGGGCCCACGCGCAATTAATGGATCGACGCCGAGCGCGCAGTGGGAAACTCACGCGCGGTGGTAAAGTTGGGATCGGGTCCTCCCCCCACCTCCCTGTCTCTCTCCGTCAGCATCTCTCCCTCCGTCGGCGCCGCCAGTGTCCCTCTCCCTCTCCCCACGCCGCCCTGCTTCCTCCCGCCGGCGGCCGTGGAGGAGGAGCAAGGGCCTGCACCGCCGGAGGTGGAGGAGCCAGGGCCCGCAGCGGCCCGCGTCGCCGCCGGAGGTGGAGGTGGAGGAGCAGCAGGGACCCGTGCCGCCGACGAAGCTGGAGTGGAGGAGGAGCATGGAACCGCGCCAAAGGTGGAGGTGGAGGAGCCAGGGACTCCAAGCGCCGGTCGCCTGTCGCCGCCGCGCGAGATCCGCCCCTGCGAGCTTCGCCCGGTCCGCGTGAGCTCCGCCGCGGGCGCCGCCGGCCGCCGGGCGAGCTCCAGCCGGACGCGCCTGCTCCTCCCGACGCCACCATCGTCCCTCTCCCTGCAGACGTGCGCGCGGACGGCGCCGCCACCAGCACCGGCCGGCTCCGCCGCAAGACATGCACGCGGAATGCGCCGCGACGGGAAGGGCCTGCCCCCGTCCCCGCCTCTTCCTCTTCTTGGTGACCCTAGCCGTCCGTCCCCACCGGGACGCCGCTGTCCGCCGTCGTGCCATGGGCGGCGGCGCGTGCCACGGGGGCCGCTGGGAGGGATCCGAGCTCTCCGAGCCGCCGTGGACGCCGCTGACAGGGGACAGGGGCGGCGGCGGCTGGGGCCCGCGGGGTTGGGAAGGAGAGTGGAGTTGACCGGGCCCGTGGGGTTGGGACGGAGGGAGACGTGGGAGAAGAGAGGATCCAGACGCCTGGAGATTTAGAGGACGGAGGGGCCTTAATGAAATTTACAGGAGGTTACAGAGGGCATTGTCGCAGGAAGTTTTTTTTAGCAAAACTGCTATATGCCCGTGTTTAGTTCCCACCCGAAATCTTTTCACCCATCACATCAAAGGGGAATCTTAGATGCATGAAGTATTAAACGTAGACAAAAAAGGTGAAAAGTTATATGGATGGGCTGTAAATCGCGAGACGAATCTAATGAGCCTACTTAATCCATGATTTGCAATAGTAATGCTACAGTAACCATCCGCTAATTATGGATTAATTATCCTCTAATTACCATCGTTAGATTCGTCTCGAGATTTCCAACCTATCCATATAGCTTTCCACCTTTTTCGTCTACATTTACTACTCCTAAATTGGTAAAATCAATACCCGAAATCTTTTCACGAAAACTTTTCGTGAACTAAACACGGCCTATATAGAGATCCAGGAGGCTATAGAGGACACCGTTGCAAATAGTCTAAGGCTAGCTAGCCGTGCATTATATTACGGGTGGCGCAGATCGAGATCGATTGACCGATGACCAAGATCGAGCATCCATCGATCCTAGCTACTCGGTGGCCATCAGCGGTGTGCTGCTGGAGTCTGGAGAGAGATGGACGATGATGATGCATGCTCGGATCAGGACAGGCAGGCATACGCATGTTCGCACAAGATTGCAGTCAAGCCTGTGATGACTGATTCATTATGCATCCATAATATTCCTGCCTCTTTCGTGCGTGCTTCACACAAGTGATGGAAGACTAGTCTTTTTTTTCCCCTGCGGATGGCCTCTAGCTAGCGCTGTTTGTTTGTAATAATGCTTCTACCTTTTCAATTGAATAATTTCTAGTGGCCGGCTTGTGTTCTAAGAGCAAAAGAAATGCTGGACGGTGCTGCGGTGTGCATGCGTACGAAAGAGGCAGGGGCAGTTTATTTGTTGCAGGCCTGCTCTGTTTGATTCTGCTCTTTCAGAGAGCGTCAGCAGGCCTGCAGCTAGAGCTGGACAACCCTCTCCAGCCGTTCGGTTGCAAACCCAAGCAGCTGCAACTGCACAACAAAACCCACCGCTTGATATCAGCAAACGTGAAGCACTACATTAAAACCATGTGCGCGCTTTGATTTTGATTTGAACTACACCTCTTGGACACCGGAAGGTGCCGTCGTTGGCTCTTGGTCGACGATGGCCAGACACCGCAAGCAGCCGTGTACAACACCAACCTGCAAGTGACCACCATCCACGGAAATCCATGGAGAACTGTAGAGCTCGAGCTTGGCCGCGTATAGGCACGCGGGGTATTGCCTAGGTTCTCTCTTCTTGTCCAATTGGTCCTTTTCAGTACGGAGGAGCCGTGCCTCCTGCTCGTATCTTAGAGACAATCGTCGTGTATGATACGATTCCTCGAGTCACGCAAAACAGTGTCATTTTCACAAGCATAGAAATCGGATCTCTCCTGTGATCTAGTCGGCGGGTGTACTTAGAACTAAGGCCGTGTTTTGTTCCGTGAAAAAAAGTTGAAAAGAGTAAAAACTTTATGCATTGAGCCGCGTGCACAGAGAGAACAAATAAACTGATATGGTTTTAGGTGCTTTTTTTTTTGGGTTTTGTGTGGAACTAAACAAGACCTAATATGTACTTTAGAACTAATATGAATAACTTTTTGGCACCGGTGCACTCTGGGCCAACGCCTGACCTCTGTACACATAGACCTTTGTATCTCCATCATCGTTAAAATGTTGAGTCTTAAGTTAAATTTCAATTGTATTATTTATGAAGTTGACATAAACATTCCATGTTGTAATAAATGTGATCCAGCATCACAGAAAATTGTTTCATGAACAAACGTGTCACATTCACATGGTGAACAAACAAGCATAAAACGCAAACATATACACACAATCTCTTTGTTCTATGCTTATTTGTTTAAATCGAACTTAACTAACAAATTAAAAGTGAACAAATAATTCAAATTAAACTTAGCTAACAAATAAGTCTGCATTGTGAAAAAATTAATCTGCACAGTAAAAAGGTAATTTTACACTATGAATAGATAATTCCACGTACTAGCAAACAATGACTGGTCACTGTCGGAAGCATAAGTTTGTTTAGGAAGAAATAGGAAAAAAGCCCAACTGGACTGCGCCCCATTCCTTGCGCAGGCCTGGTGTCATCCTTCTGGGCCAAACTTACCCTACCGGCCCGCCCGAGATTTCCCGGGAGCACCCGAGCCCAAGAAAACGGCCCATGTTTCTATCCAGCCCACGTAACTCAGCCTTTGGTACCCGTTCAAGCCCGCAGCAGAGAGGCCATAACCCTAGCAGCAGCTCGAGCAGACGCCAGATCGATTCCATTCGCCCCCAATCCCCATTTCCAGCACAAGCCGGAGGCGGAGGAAGGAGATCGCACGGAGGCGTCGCAGCCGGAGATGAAGACGTTCGACCCGTGGCCGGTGTTCTTCCGCCGGGAGTGGCGCCGCAACTGGCCCTTCCTCACCGGCTTCGCCATCACCGGCTTCCTCATCACCAAGATGACGGCCAACTTCACCGAGGAGGACCTCAAGAACTCCAAGTTCGTCCAGGAGCACAAGAAGCACTGACGGGACCAGGTGAGAGACGCGCTCCCCTCCCTTGTCCGCGAGATCCGTCCAACCAATCTATCTATCTGTCGCGTTTGAGGCTAGATCTGTTTGTTCTAATAGCACGTGGTTGACCCTGGTGTGTGATGGCGCTGCTGCTCTTTGATGCGATGCATGTAATCTCTACTTGATCTGTTCTAATAGGGCGTTGAATCGGCATGCTAATCGATTGGGAATTTGGGACGAACCCGTGAGTGCGACTTAGGGGTAATTCGGTGTAGGAGGAAAAGACGCGCATGCATTTCTGTTATTGCTTTAGGGAAATGGATGGGTAGGGGGTGGTACGAGAGTATTACTCGTCATATCAATATATTATCATCTCACTAGTGTACCACTATAATAGCTCGTTTGGATTTCCCAATCAATAAGAATGTCATTTCTGCTTTCTCTGGCCTTTGGAATATGAGTCTAAGGCCAGTACTTGTTTGGCTGCTTGTTCGGTCACAGCAAACCTCTTCTGCTGCTGTACTTCTGATATGTTCCCTTTTTTTAACAATGGATCATGTCTCTTAACTAGTGCAATTTTACAATGCTCAATTCAATCAGCGCCTAAAAACTCTGCTTCTATACTACTGCAATTTGTCTGATCTGTAACCCGGATGCTAGATATTGTCAAGATGCCTAAGGCTTAGTGCTTGCTGATACGTTCCTTGAGGACTCTCTTCTGTTCCTCATACAGCCAGCCAACTTTCCTGTGTCTCATAGCCACTTGTGACAACACCTTTGTTGTTTGTTGATGCCAATTAATTACTTAAGATGATAGCATTTTTGTATGACAGTAGTAGGAATTCTTATGCCTCCCCTTTTGATGGTTCAGGAATTTATCCCTTTATTGTGTTCTTGCCTCAGTATATTTTGCACACTGACATCCCATGATCATTCCTTAGGGCCTAGTTAGGGGTGCAGAAACCATTTCGCTGACTAATTTTCTTTTATGTTAACATGCTGGACTTTAGCAATCTGACCATATGGCCTAATTTGTTGGGTTTCAGCTAGTAGCTAGTAGCTTGTGATAGTAAAATTAAACTGCTGATGTATCATGAACATTGGCATTATAGGTGTGTGTAATTGATTTTTTGAGGTCCTTGAGGATGGAAGCCGTAGGGGATCATGCTTTGCAAATCTTATCCCTTGATAATGTTGTTGCCTGAGTGTCTGCATACTGAGTGCTCATATCAGTTCCTAGGACATAGTTTGTTAGGTGCAGTAGCTGTTTCTCTGGATAACTGTCTTTATCTTGACATGATAGAATAGAAATTGACTATTTAAAATCCTTCTTGTGGTGAAAAGGAGGATCCCGACGTTGAAAAACAGCAGTATCTGACACTATGTTGTAGTTTGTTGGATTTCAGCTAGTAGCTTGTGGGTAGACTCTCTTAGAATTGAACTGCTAACATATTCTAAGTGCATTTGATGAAAGATAATTTAGGTCATTGAGGGCATACAAAGAAAGCCGTTGTGGATGGGATATGTTTGTCATGTTTTTTTACTGTGCTAGCATGAGAGGGCATTGATCTATGGTAGTAGAAAGGTTAAAATGGGCTGAAAAGAAGTTTACTGTAACTTGAAAAGTTTCGCTTGATAGTATCCAAATATGCATGAGGCTGAAAATGAGATGACCATTTTGCTTGATAGTATCCAAATATGCATGAGGCTTGGTCTTCTTTAAAACTGTTAAACCTACAAAAATCTTCAATGCACATTTTAGAATTGAGACATAAGGTACCATACTTCACAGTTGATGCCATATTCTTCTTCAAGATTTTTAAATCAAAGTGCTTAATGCTTTCTTTCCCTGCAGGTGATGGAGTTGTCCGTATCGCCTAGGTGGCCAGCCAGTTCTGTTTTGCTGCTTGAATGAAATTAGTCCACCTTCCTTTTTTCTCTTTCTTTACCCAAATGCGTGCACTCTATGCTCTGTTTGTAATGTAATAAGAGGCAAATGAATTGTTGAACCAGAAAAAAATCAGCTCCTGATCATGATACTCAAGTTTGATTGGGCTTCCTGACTTGATATCTGGGACTGTTCACTCTGTATATTTCCTTTTGATGCGTGGTTTTCTATCTGGCCCCTTTGGATTTGGTAGGGGGAATTAAATACAATATTCACCGGTTTCACTTTGTATATAAGCTTCTCTGTGTATCTGAACAGAGCTAAACTACTTAATTTAAACTCGCATCTAATCAATTGATTGTAGCTTGTTTTAAAAGGAAGCCAGGCCTTGCATGTTCTCTAGTATAGTGTAGTGTTGTGCCCTCTATGCTAGAGAATAAAGGGACGAAATTTTGCTACTGCTGCTGCTGCCCTGTGTACACACGGAAGAAGACCCAAACCGCCAATACCAGTAGACAGCACGAGGTCAAATGAAAGAGTGCACAGTGCCGGTGACTTGGTGGGCGCCCAAGAACAAGGGGATGGTGAAGAGCGCCCAAGTGGGACTGAGGTCAGGGACTTCGATTAAGCACGTCTAAGCAGAGGTAATAAGGAGGCTGATGGAAATGTACGAGGAGAAAGCCGCCAGCGACACCGCCCACAGCCTCGACGCTGTCGACATGGTCGCCCCCGCCCGCGCCGTGGACGCTGCCGCCGCCACGTCGGGAACTACACTTCAAGAGCGCCTTGGTGGGCTCGTTCATCGTTCAAGCCTACATGGACCTCAAGGCCCTGCACGTGAAGAACTTCCAGCGACGTCGTGCCCTTGTTCCCGGCGCTGACGTAATTAAGTGCATATGGCCGTGCCGCTGAGCATCACGGCGACCGTTCCTGAGGTGGGTGCCGGCCAACGCGGTGACGGCGCAAAGCCTCGAGTGCTACCTGCACGGCGTCGCGCCGGGGAGCCAGGGCGGCGCCGGTGGGTTCAGGCTAGCCATAGGGCAGTACGTGGCTGCTCACGGACTTCAAGCATATCTGACCTGATCCAGTCGAGCCTGCTTGCCTCTCTCATGAACCCTATGCATGGAAGCACGGCACTGCATTATGTCCTTCGCATTTGGGATATGTCTCAATGTCTGTATGTTTCTATAGTGTTATTTCTCGATACGAGTTGCATACAGACAACAGCAAGGCGTGTTGAATATCTTGTTTGGACTTTCTGGGCTTTTTTTTTTGAGAATTACACAGTACAACGCAGACGCTCACAACAAGCACGCACACTCACCCCTATAAATACACGTACGTAAACCCTACCCTTATGAGTACCTTTGAAGAACTAAGCACCCGACAGATCTGGAGATTCCCGAAGTCACCATTGGCGCCTCGTTGTCGACGAGAACGCCGTTTACCACTTAACGCATTGCTGATGAAGCTTTTGATGTATTCCTTATTTATGTTAGAATTCTCTCTTCATACTTTCTTGAAACTTCAAATAATTATAGTGTGGCAATCAGTGATGATAAAACATTATAAATTTACAGTACGTTCTTAATAATAATGGGATTTCTTCAATCATGATACCACGTCCCACTTACAAAAAAATGGATTACAAATATCCCTAGCATAAATGATATTTTGCAAATCTTTTCAACCCATTTATGTTATTTAATATATTCAACTACCTAGGCACATCATCTACATCAATGCCACGTCACTCAAAACTGGGTTGAAGGAAATGGTTTCGTAATATAGGTTTAAAACCAGATTTAACCCATAGTCGAGGGGTGCAAAACGCTATGTGTTTTGTGAACATGTACTCCATTCACCCTGTAGCATGCAATAATTGTGTTCTAATTCAGCCATAGCCAGGTGTTAGGAGGCCAACCATTGAACAACCAAAGGTTTGGTCCATTTAATTGATAGTCCTACCAACTGTACCTATATTGTGTTTGGCCAAAGCTATATTACGTTTACATGATATCAGATGTTTAACCAAAGCTTGCGCAATATAATATAAGTATACTTTGTAAGGATTATCAATTTTAGCTCCATTTAGTTGGATTATTAATTTTTAGCTTTGGCCTTCATATAGAAAATTCACTTAGGTTGACATGCAAGGTTGGTTCTACTAGCTTGATTTATCATGAAAAATACTTTCACAATGTATAACTCTTTCTATTTGGCTGTTGGGCCATCTTGTGGTAATCTTTGTACCGGATCATGCGAAATTTCTTTGCTTGGTATGCAACTGGACTATAAACCAATAATCACCACCAACCTATATAATCTCGATCAGTACTTTCCTTCCATGTCCCATTTTCAATCCTTGCATACGACATATCTTACTGGTATATTGAAATTGACTTTGATAATAATGGATCAAGTAAAGGTTAACATGAAAACGTGAGATGTTCAAATGATAAATGCCTAATTTTTTTACTGATAATGGCGTACTAACTAAAAAGTAACTTCAAATTGGTCAAATATTTAAGCAGTAGATGACCAAAATTATATGTATTATAGACCTAATAGCAACTCATTCTAATATGAACGAAAACTGAAAGACTATTTATCCGATTCTCTCATTAGCAGGAGCATAGACCATTTGAGATAAACTATGTTGTGATCTAATAAAAAATAAAAAAGAATATTATTTAGGGTTACTCCTTTTACTCTTCTCAATAATACACTCACCGATATGATCTAGGGGAAGAATTATAATACCCAAAACCCTTATAAATCTCAATTTTTTCATGGAGAAATAAATAAAGACAAAGAAATTCATGTTCCACTTTGGTCTTGGTTCCTTTTTTATACCCAATATTCTCCCATGTTTTTTTTCATGTTACACTTGAGGTGGACACTAGTTGTTTCAGTTTGGGAAGCACTTATTTTTCTACTCTTGTTTGGCTTTGTTTTTGCCTTCTAAATTCTAATGCTGTAACACAACAAAACTCGTTGTTTTTTTCAAAAACATAAATTATTTGGTCTTCTTTTAGGATCAATAATATCACAATTTTGGAGTAAAAACATATACATTCCAATTCCAATATGTCAGTAATAATTTTTACCTATTCTAAAGATTGGGGAAAAAAAGCATAAATATGACCATATATTTCTATGTTTTTCTCCTTAGCTTATTAACACTTACAAATGCATAACTTCTTATACTTTTATCCCAGATGGTTATTAGTTACTCTTGCAACTGATGTGATGAAAATAATGTCTTATGTCATCAAATAAATTTCTTTTGTCCTATAGATGCATTATTTTTATTAGATACAATCCAATGTTTTCAGTAAACCATTCTGTTATGATCATAATCTATGCACATTTAGTACAACTATAAAGCTAAGACTATAGAACATAGAATTTAAAAGTTTATATAAATGCTCAATGGTAGCCAGTTATATAAGATTTTAAACTATAATTTGGAGATGCGAATGTGGTGTGTTTCTTCACGCATATTTTATTTTTATGTTTGACAGCCAGTTTTGTGTTAGACAATTAATACATATTTTTGGACTTGCTAGTCTACATGTATATCATTGAATAATTTTAGTTATTCGAGAGCGGAAAGGTATTCTAATGCCTCTTTCTATTTTGTAAGACAACAGCCATATATCAATATTTAAAAGTCTTCTTTTTTAACCAACAATAAGCCTAAAAATAAAGATTTGTAAATTATACAATATATTATGTGATCGGATCCATATTTGAATGTACGATAGATGATGTAAATTGTCTGGTCATGATTAATGTAAGATAAGAAGAGGAAATAATAATGGTCACAATATAATCTTGTAGACTGTTGTACCCAGTCAAACCGTGTCTTGCATTTTGAAAATGAGAGATTAATAATAGTAAGTAGAATATTAGAAAGGCTACACATCGAATTTGAAGCGACCAGCTGTGCACCTATAGTGCTATATAAACGTCACACCAAGCTGAATCAATTTGAGAAACCTGAACAAAGCAATTGCTACCTAGGTTGGTTGCCAAGGCTAACTGATTAACCAGCAGAGCCAACAAGTGCATCCACGCCGTCATCGCCGACGATGCTTCGAGGCATAGCCAAGAGATGGCGTAAGCTCCATGGCAAGGACTCATGGAAGGGCCTTCTGGACCCGCTCGACATCGACCTCCGCAAGTCCATCATCTCCTACGGCGAGCTCGCGCAGGCCACCTACGACGGCTTCAACCGCGAGCGGCGCTCGCCGCACGCCGGCGCGTGCCTCTACGGCCGCTCCGACCTCCTGTCCAGCTCCGGCGCATCGGCTGCCGCCGACTACGCCGTGACCAAGCTCGTCTACGCCACGTCGGCGATACCCGTTCCCGACGCGTTCCTCCTCCGTCCGCCGCCGGCGTTCGGGGACGCGTCGTGGTGCAAGGAGTCCAGCTGGATGGGCTACGTCGCGGCGACCACCGACGAGGGCGCGGCGAGGCTCGGGCGGCGCGACGTCGTCGTGGCGTGGCGCGGGACGTTGAGGAACCTGGAGTGGGTGAACGACTTCGACTTCACGCCGGTGCCTGCCGCGCCGGTGCTGGGCTCCACGGCGGCGGCGGCGCACCGGCTCGCCATGGTGCATAGGGGATTCCTGTCGGTGTACAGGTCCAGCAACGCAAACTCCAAGTTCAACAAGTCCAGCGCCAGAGATCAGGCAAGTCAATACTGTTGCTTAATGTTTTTTTATCTAATTATTACTGCACTTACCAGGAGGATATTCATAAGTACGGTTGTCTATAGTGTAGAGGTCGGTAAAAGATAATTATCTAATTCTCACTGCACTTACCACGGCCAGGTCAGTGTGCTGGCTCAGACGATAGCACGAAGCTAAGTCATCAACGCATGTATTCACACACGCGCTTGATTAACTGGTCTCCCCTAAAAAGGGCTGTATGTAGAAATTACCGATCGAAATCGTTGGTAGGAGAGGACCGTGTCAACCTAATACTGGAAAGAAGTGTCACTTAGACGATTTGACTTAATTGTACATGTCACTATCCCAATGTAAATAGGTTCCACACTCCGTCCCTCTAATCGGTGTATGCTGGTTATTAACAGCATGGTTTCATCGTGAATACATTTAGTACAAGCATATCCAGGTTGAATTTGGTTTCTCACAAAACTACTAGTAGCTATTAACTATATCATTATACCAGAAACCAGCAGCTTGCCAAAATGGCACCTCTTGGACAGAAAGGGATAGTATATTCGTAATACTCCATCCGTTCCAAAATATAAGTCACTCCAACTTTCTTGGAGAGTCAAACTATTTTATCTTTGACCAAAATTATAGAGATGACTTCGAAGATTTATGATACCGAATAGCTATACTGTGAAAATATATCTAATGAAAAATCTAACGGTACTTATTTGATATCATAAATGTTAGTACTTTATTGTATAAATTGAGTCAAATTGAAAATTTTGACTCTTCAAGAAAGTTGGAATGACTTATATTTTGAAACAAAGGGAGTATATATTTATGTTGTAATGTATTCAGAGGCGGACCTAGTGTACACCTTTGACAATCTCAGCTATCGTTGGTTTTTGAGGAGACTGATGATATGATGTGCCCTTTGAATCATACAAATATCCATGGAAATAGGACAGCCATTGCGTGGTATACAATCCTGCCGGAGAGTTCTTCATGGTCTATGTTCAACACGCAATACATCCAAAAACGCGCAATACATCCAAAAAACGGGCCAGGCTAGTGACTAGCTAGGATGCACACGGAAGTGAATGGATCGACAGAATGCTGTGTTTAGGGGAGGAGATCTGAGTGTTTTACACAATAAAAGACAATATGATTAGCAACGAGAAGAGCATATAATAACCAAAGAAATTAACTACGGAAGTCCACCTAGCTAATAGCCACTAGTTTAAGGACAAATATTTCCTATTGTCCTTATTGATAACCACGGCGACTGATGTGCCATTTAAACTATATATGTCCCTATTGTGCAACCTAAGACCATCGACCATGTCGTTCCAACCGCCAACAGTGAAATTTGAACTACTATCGCACAATATCATGTGGTTCAAAGTCTGTCGTCCATGACATAATTTGAACTAGGATTGCACATAGAAATTCAAGACTTCATGTACCGTGTCACTCAAACTACTGCAAACTTCCTCAGAGTTCGTGGGTTTGAGGGGTACAAATCCATATATAGGTCTGTTGCACGACCGTTGAACATATACCACGAATAACTCTTCGGTAGGATTGTACCATGCAATATTGCAATGGATGTGAGTTTTTTTTTTCATTTTGTATGGAACATCGGTAGGAGCAAATGGAGTATCTACTATCAATATAAACCATAAATAACTATCATGCGTGTAGGTTTTTGAGGAGGTGAAGAGGCTGATGCAGTTATACAAGGACGAGGAGAAGAGCATCACCATCACCGGCCACAGCCTCGGCGCGTCCCTCGCCACCCTCAACGCCGTCGACATGGCCGCCAACGGCCTGAACTCACCTACAAACTCCTCACAGCCGCCATGCCCGGTGACGGCCATCGTCTTCGCAAGCCCACACGTGGGGAACCACTCCTTCAAGGCGGCCTTCACCTCCTTCCCTGACCTAAAAGCCCTCCACGTGAAGAACGTCCACGACGTCGTGCCCACGTACCCGCCGATCGGGTACGTCGACGTGGCCGTGCCGCTTCCCATCGACACCGGCCGGTCGCCGTTCCTGCGCTACCCGGGCACGCTGCTCACGCTGCACAACCTCGAGTGCTACCTGCACGGCGTCGCCGGCGAGCAGGGCGGCGCCGGCGGGTTCAAGCTGGAGGTGGAGCGTGACGTGGCGCTAGTGAACAAGCGCGCCGACGCGCTCAAGGATGAGTACCCGGTGCCGGCGGATTGGTGGGTAGCGAAGAACAAGGGCATGGTCAGGGGCGACGACGGGCACTGGATGCTCCAGGACTTCAAGCAAGTCTAGAGTTAATCAGTTTATTTTCTATATACGGCTACTGCTTGTCTGAATTAACGTCAAGTATTCTTGACTGGGGGTAGTGCATCTTTCATCTTTGCGGCGGTAGGTAGTAGCAGCTGGTTTCCTCTCAAAGCATGCATTATCTATCATCCAACTTTAAAACTGTACTGTAAGTTTATATATGTTTTTTTTTATTTTTGTATTACAGTGCATATTTATATGTGTTTGTGATCTGTCATCATTTGGTATTTCTATGAACGATCGAGAAGGCCTTTACATCTATTTGTTGCATTTAATTGACAAAAAATATGCTTGTGATTTTGCGTACCCTCACTCTTCAGTTATATACTGCCTTTGTTCTTTTCTGGTCGATATTTTTATGTTCACAGTTTCCAAGATGCGACTTTGAACACAATGTCTAATTACTTTATGTCAAGGGGGAAAATCTATAATGCCCATGTCGTATATAAACAAAAAGTTCATATATACTAATAATTGGAGTGTGTACACAAATTGGAGCGTGGAACTTGGACCAGCACAGCTCATATCAGGTTTGCTATGTGCAATAATATATTCATGCAGATAAGACTGGTTGTCCCAAAGCTAGACCATATAAATATTAAAATAAATGTTAAGTCCATTATAAGTTGTCATGTCATCAGAAAAATATATAGAGTGTTATTTTAGAACATCTCCAACAACACAAACTCAGATGCTATATATAAAGTCGTACATGGCAACTATATATGACATTAAAGAGAACATTTGCAATAGTGTAATTACAACTTAGTACATGAGCTGGTATTGTTAAGGGACATACTATACCAGTTCAGAGATAAATTTGGGGTCACATCATTGTAAGTCCTAGACTGCATTCTAAATCATTACACCATTCTTAGTTATTACAGTGGTTAAGGTGGTACAAACAAGCGTTTCAATTTGCACCACGATTCTTAGTTATTACAGTGGTTAAGTGGTACCAACAAGCGTTTCAATTTGCACAATAATTCTTAGTTATTACAGTGGTTAAGTGGTACAAATAAGTGTTTCAATTTGCACCATAATGGATATCTAAAATATATTTTTTCACACGGAGTGCTCGTGATTAATCTATGCATGGAGATATGAATGTCTCCGTCAAAATATAATAGATCTATATAAAGCCACAACTTAAATAATTGTATTTCGTGGAGATTTATACAATTTTAGTATATGTTAACCAAAAGAGCGAAAGAATTGATGGTGGTTGATGGTCAAATTTTGAATACTCATTGGTCTGACAGGTGGGCCCTTGGTCCACCAAATAGCTTTTCCCTGTCCAGTTTGCGCGTTGTTCGCTGGCAATGTGCAGATGGTGGCGTTCATGGCAGTGGCGAAGCTAGAGCAAACTAAGAGGGAAGGGAGGGTGCATTTGCCTTGTAGGTGCATAAAATTTTGTTGTGGGGTGCAAATATGGTGAAAATCTAGACATAAATACGTAGCTCCGCCCCTGGTTCATGGGATGCGAGAGCGGCGAGGTCGAGGTGGGAATGTACGTCCACGACGACCAGCGGTGGGTCGCCCTCGCCCATGAGCGAAGTCGAGCTTGCATTGCACCATGTCTTCTCGGAGGACTTCTTCTAGAAGTCGTCGACACGCCTGTCGTCGCCGTCATCCTTGCTATCGTCCATCTCTATTGACAGCCCGGCTGTCGAGGTCTTGACGCTGCTGCTCCACGCGGGTCTCATCAATCGCGCGATGGCCAGGCATGAGGAAGCGAACGGGCCCATGGCGAAGAAGTGCTCGATGGCAATCGACACAGTGCCCGAGGAGCGGCACCCCCATGCAGCCCGGTGGCGGCAAGCCGCTGCATGCGCTTGAAGTAGAGCCGTGGAGGAGGTACGAGTACTTCTGAAGGTGGGAGATGACGTTCTCACGCGTGAGGCCATCGACGCTCACCGGTTGTAGTATGGTCTTGGGCACGACGTTCTTGATGCCGAGGTGCGCGGCGGTGGCCTCGGCTGAGAAGAAAGCGGAGTACTCCGTACAATATTCTCTATTGCTTTATCCTGATTTTTTTTACCTTGACTGAACTCTGTATTGGGACAGATTGAAATTTTTTCCATAAAACGTGTCCCCAATGTTTTATAAAATATATAAATATACAATTATTACGATATTTTTTGAACTCTTTTGATGTTGAATTCCATTAATTGTTGTATAATTTTTTAAATAATTGTTTTTAGTTTATGCTGTTCTAAAACGTGCTCTTCCCCTAATTTTAGTGTTAACCACTGTACAAAATTTAAAAAAAAAACAAGAGAAGTGCTATGGGAATGATTGTAAAAACTCATTTTACCAGGCAGTGTTTGACCGCAAGAAACGCGCAACCCGGGCCACCAGAGTGAACCCACGCTACATGAATTGGCTACGGTTCCTTATTTTAACTGCACATGCAGTAGCTGAATAGTTACGGTTCCTTAACTAATTGCATGTTGAAGTAAATCTAAAATTCCAATGGAAAGCGAACATGATCTGGCATAGATAAATCCTACTCACAATTACACACACTCTTTATATGAGAGGGGAGGAGTACTCACAATTACACATGTGGATCGAGCTATAAAATACACACCAAGCTAAGCTACCAAGCTAGTAAGCCAAAGCAAAGGAAGCTCAGCTCAGCTCAGCTCAGCTAGTAGCCAGTAGCCACAAGCGGTGACGGCGGTCGTGTTCGCTTGCCCGCACGTCGGGGACCGGTTCTTCAGCGGCTCGTTCAAGGACCTGAGGGCGCTGCACGTGAAGAACTCCGGCGACATCGTGCCGGCGTACCCGCCGCTGGGGTACGTGGACGTGGCGGTGGCGCTGCACATCAACACGAGCCGGTCGCCGCACCTGAGGTGGCCGGGCACCGTGCAGACGCTGCACAACCTCGAGTGCTACCTGCACGGCGTAGCCGGCGAGCATGGCGGCGCCGGCGGCTTCAAGCTGGAGGTGGAGCGTGACGTGGCGCTGGTGAACAAGGGCGCCGACGCGCTCAAGGACGAGTACCCAGTGCCGGCAAATTGGTGGGTGCCGAAGAACAAGGGGATGGTCAGGAGCGCGCAAGGGAAGTGGGAGCTCAAGGACTTCGAGCACGTCTGACGTGATTGAATACAACTTTATTTGCCTGTCGTGCGTGCGATCGTCGGTCGTGTGCTATGCATGTTTCCTTTTTATCGTTCTGGATCCCAACTGTTATGGGGTATACGTTGTTTCGTTTTCTTGCACTATATGTACGTCCTCATAAGGAGGCCAGCGTGCACATGACGGTGAACGACGCAGCAGCACAGGGTGTCTGTAAGTATGTAACAGTCCAAATTTCTGTTTTTTCAAATAAAGGCCCGTTAAATATCCGGTGCGTGACTGGTATTTTCAGCCTCATAATAAAATAAGGCTTAATGGTACTCGCTCCGTATATGATTTAGATGTCGATTTGGACAACGACACGACCTCCAAAACGTAACTTTGACTTCTTATTTTTATAAAAAAAATTATTAAAAACTAATATATGTATACTGTTATAAAAATACTTTTCAAGACAAATCTATTCCTATGTTTTTTTCACATTTCAAACACAACGAATTAAAAGTTATGCGTAATTTATATTCTGAATGTTTGACTAAAATGTTATCCTAAACGATATTTAAATCATTTACGGAGGGAGTATTTCTAAGTTCTTAAAAGAACTTATTTGTGATACTAGTTTTTTTTTCTTTTAAGAAAAACAAAGACAGACAGGTCAAGGCGCTACACATACGCATATCTATGAAAGTCTAGTACGCTGAGATTGACAAAGTCATCACAAATACCTTTGATACTAAATTCATAGACCTAGGTACGATAGGCAAATTGATAAATGGAATAGAGATGATGATGATAGAGATCAGTACTAACAGATATGAAATCATTAGGTTCACGAGTCTATATACTAAACTATAAAAGACATATTGGAAAAGTTTTTCTTTGTATATTCCAGCCAACATTATGTCAAATTATGAACAAGCACAGACCGACTGGTCAATGCCGCCTGCCGCATGACCTCCTTCGGGAGGTGCCGCTATGTATGAGTGGGGCAGGGGTTCGGAGATTTTCTCGGCCTGTGTGAGAAGGTCTTCTTCTTAATACAATACCGTGGGGTGGACTTACCCTCCGCATGCAGGTCGAGTTTTTTTAACATGTTTGTTGGTTCAAAAAAATTATAAATTACGCAAGAATGTACATTTTGTCTGCGTAGTGCGTACCACGGTCGATCTCCTCCCTTGTCTAGCCGATGTACATGCACACGTTCGAACTATGTTGTCCTCGCGTGCCTGGTCTGGACTCTGGAGACCATTACGACGCTGCTACTATACGACTTCATCAGAAGTTGAGAACTCGATCATAGAAGGTTAACCCAACACCGTAAAGCAACACGGAAAAATAAAAATCATCCAAATTGCATCGACGACAAGCAAAAAGGGCAAGGCGGCACAATGAACGACGGTGAAGACGCTCCGGCGCGCCCTGTAACTATTTACGGAGGGGACCTTGTGAAGTTCAACACGGCAGGCGCGCACGCCGACCGCGGCCTGGCGTTCCCAACGGCCGGCGAGTCATCGGCACGCGTGCTGCGCGTCGACGGCACCGTCGTGACCCGGGAGCTCCGCGACCTCACCGTCGTCGACCGGGGCCGGCTGATCGAACAGGGCCAGATTGTCGCGTCGCTGTCAGACCCCGGCGCGCGGCCAGGTCGGAGTCGTCACGGGTCGCCGTGGAGCTCGACCTCATCCAGCTAAACGGCGGCGGCGAGCCGGCGTTGGCGGTGCCGGTCGCCAGGGGCGTGTCGCCTTGCGAGCTGCAGCGCGTGAGGGAGCTCTGCTACGGCGACTTCGTCGTGTCCGGGCCGTGGCTCGGCCGCGTCGTCGGGGGGTTCCTCGACGTCGACGTGCTGTTGGACGACGCGGCGCCGTCTGCAGGGTCAGCCACTGCGGGGGTTTGCTACGACCAAAGTCGGACGAATCACTACGGGAAGCCCTAGAGTTGTCGAGTGTCCTGGACACTCGACGAAGGCCAAAAAACACTTGGCAAAGAGCACTCGACAACTGTAGACTCAGCAAAGAGCTTCTTTGCCGAGTGTCATATTTCGGGTACTCGGCAAAGGGTTTGCCATGAGCCTAGGCAAACACTCGGCAAAATAAAGTAAACTAACGGCCCGCCACGTGCCGTCGCCGTGTGATGATGTGGCGGCGTCCGTGACGGCGCTGTTTGCCGAGTGTCGGATCATGACACTCGGCAAAGACTCACCTCTTTGCCGAGTGTTGGATCACGGCTCTCGGCAAAGCTCTGACCATAAAGCCACGTGGCCCTGAGGCTTTGCCGAGTGTTGTGGCAAATACACTCGGCAAAGCCTGAGCCTTTGCCGAGTGTACTTGCAAATACACTCGGCAAAGCCTCAGCCTTTGCCGAGTGTATTTGCCACGACACTCGGCAAAGCTGCAACCACTCGGCAAAAAGTGATAGAAAGTAACAGAATCTGTACATTTGCCGAGTGTACTTGCAAATACACTCGGCAAAGGCCCTCTTTGCCGAGTGGGCAAAGCATCAGCCCTCCCCCTATTTTATTTGTTCGGTCGCGTATAACGTACCCATGCTCAACAAACATTACAGGCAGTTTCCATGCTCTACTCCTTTCCAAGACAGAATTTCGGCAGCACCTCGCCGCTGTTCTCCAAATACACGTCCTGGAAAGGAGATTGTGTATTCAGAGAACAACGGGGAGGTGATGCCGAAACTCTGTCTCAGATAAGAGCAAAACATGAAAACTGAACCCATCTACACATCCTCGGCTGTCAAAAAAACGTGGACAATTCGAAACAGATACGGTCATACATGTGCAAATATCTGCATATTTCAAACCGTATCTCTTTCGAACGGGAGACGCCTAACTAGGTTACGTGACCTACAAACATGAATGAAAAGGAAGGGAAGATGCGCTCACCAAATACAAGGACACCGAAGCCGAGGAAGGCGTAGACGGGTCGTCGAAGGTGTACACGGCCCGTCAGCGGAGCAACGGGTCCACGAAGGTGTACACGGGACCGGTGGTGTAGCAGGGGGTCGAGGAAGCCGCTCCTGAAAAAAGGCTGAAAATTAGGTTAGGTAAAAATTTCGGCAGCACCTCCCTGCAAAAGGAGGTTTCCAAAACCTGCAATAACAAGGGCACGATAGCCGACAACAACATACATATCGGCACGATGGCCGACAACAACATACACATATATATCTTCATCCCAACACAATTTAACTTAACAAATCCATCTCTATTTAAATTGACGAATGCATTTCAATGTTTTCATCTCTATTTAAATCGAAAATGAAAGGGAAGATGTGCTCACCTATAATGTGGGTGCCGACGTCGGGGTTAGCGGCCCGGGCAGGGGCACAGCCGGCCGGGAACTGCGCCGGTGCGCCTGCCGGGGCCGGAAACGGCACGGGCAGGGGGCACTGCCGGCCGGGGACGGAGCAGGGGCCGAGAACGGCGCGGCCACGACCCAGTGAGGACAGCGGCGGCGCCAGGAGGAGGATGGACGGCGCCGGGGAGGAGGCGCGGCCGGGGAGGACTGACGGCACCGGGGAGGAGGGGTGGCGGACGGGGAGGAGGCGGCGTTTGGGGAGGAGGCGCGGCCCGGTGAGGACGGCGGCGGCGCCGGGAGGAGGGCGGACGGCGCCAGAAAGGAGGCGCGGCCGGGGAGGAGGCGGCGGCCGCGCACGTGGACGGCGGCGCGGGGGGCATGCGGCAGCAGCGCGTGGGGACGGCAGCGCGGGATGCGTGCGGCGGCGGCGCGTGGGGACGGCAGCGCGGGGTGCGTGCGGCGGCGGCGCGTGGGGACGGCGGCTTCGGGGAGGAGGCGCGGCCAAGGAGGATGGCGGCGGTCGGGGAGGAGGAGGCGGCCGCGTGGGGACGGCGGCGCGGGGTGCGTGCGGCGACGGCGCGTGGGGATGACGGCGACGGGGAGCTGGCCGGGGAGCTGTGCGCGTGTGTGGCTAAGTGTGGGCGAGGGGGTACATGACCGTTGGCTTGCTGTTTGCCGAGTGCCCGCGATCTGGCACTCGGCAAACACCTGGGCTTTGCCGAGTGTCCGAGATCCGACACTCGGCAAACCTCCTCTGTTTGCCGAGTGCTCCAGTCAGGACACTCGGCAAAGCCCTTGTGTCCCATTATTTCATGCTGATTCACTTTTTCAAATTGGAAAAAGTTATACCATTTTACTTTCAAAATAGGTTTTCAAATCTACTCAATAATGCTGATTCACTTCTTCTACGAGTATTTTCATTATTTTATTATGTCATACCTTGAAATCAATTTAGATAGTTAAAATTTTGTTTAATTGGAATTAATAGATAAAAAATATCAAACTGTTTCAAAAAATTACAAACAATTTAGATTAACTAAACCATGTTGTCTATTGCCTATACAAATTTTTATGAATTCAAATTCTATTCCAACTTTCAATTTAGCTACAAATGTAATCGAATCCTTCTCAACTATACGAATCTTCTTCGGACATTCTCTGGATCGTAATGGGTCGTACATAAAATATTGTTCGAAACCTGCTCTGCTATTTACCACAACCTTCACGGACGTTAACATTATATCCAGACAATTCTCATGTTGTTCAGACATTTTTTTCATTTTATATAATTATTAAACTACACAGTCACACATTAATGTTCATGTATCGGCAATAAAATATGTAAAATTTCATTGTATTTGATGGATAAAGACTAATAATGGAGTAAGTAGCATGAATAGTATTTTTCGACTCACTATATTTCATTATTTAAGTAACTTGCAGTTCAAAATTGACTTATTTGAAAAAAGACCTAGAAATTAAATAAAGTACTTAAAAATAGCTAACAGAAGAAAATTTTGCAACTTGGAATTTTAAGTACTAAGAGTTGTGTATGGAGAGAAGAAAAAATTTCAGGTCGTTTGGAAGATTTTTTTTAATTGTTCTCCGAGTGTCGGATGATAACACGCGACAAAGATATGCACTCAAATCTTTTTTAAAAAAAATTTGCCGAGTGCACGTCAGCGACACTCGGCAAAGGAGGTCTTCGCCGAGTGTCCGTTAGCGACACTCGGCGAAGGGCTACCGCCGTGAATTGGCCGTCGGACCCGCCTAGTCACGTGGTTGACACGTGACACGCTTCGCCGAGTGTCCATTAGTGACACTCGGCGAAGTGCTGCCGCCGTGAACGCTGGACACGTGGCCGACCGGTCAGTTTATTCGCCGAGTGTCTACTTCTGACACTCGGCAAAGGTCCTCTTCGCCGAGTGTCTATGTCTGACACTTGGCAGAGGTACTCTTCGCTGAGTGTTTTTGTTTCGCCGAGTGCCGTGGCCTGGGCACTCGGCAAATACTGGGTTTGCCTGTTAACAGAAAAGATATTGTACATGTGATCTAGACTTGGTCGGTTTGGCTATAGATAGAGTTGTTGTAATATTTGTAAAGTTGTTGTACTTAGAGATAGACTTTGTTTAAGCCAAACCGACTAGGATTGTGATCATATTCTTGGAAGCCACGTCAGGGGCAATTCCTGACTCCTATAAACAAATGTGCGGCCCCTTACGAGGGGTTCAACACTTCCAAACTCATTGCCTCATATGGTATCAGAGCCAACCTCCATTAACATCCAATGTCGAGCTCCCCCTTTCCATGCCGGCACCACCTGCCTCCTTCGCCCAACCTATCTCTGAAAAGCTCACCAAATCAAACTATGTCCTATGGCAAGTTCAGGTCCTTCCTGCTGTGAGAGGCGCCCAACTCCAAGGATTCCTAGATGGATCTGAGGTGGCGCCTCCCAAGGTGATCCTCAAGAAGGTGGCCGATCAAGAAGTAGAGAAGGCAAATCCTGAGTACGCGAGGTGGCTGGCGATCGACCAGCAAGTACTCTCCTACCTGATCTCATCACTCTCACGGGAGGTCTTGACGCAGGTATCGTCCTGCACGCACGCCTCCCAAGCCTGGCAGGCGTTGGAGAAGACGTACTCCACCCAGACTCGCGCACGCGCGGTCAACATGCGCATAGCGCTTGCAACGACAAAGAAAGGTAATTTGTCAATCACTGATTATGTTGGCAAGATGAAGTCATTCGCAGATGAGATGGCATACGCTGGCAAGTCCATCGACGATGAAGAACTTGTACAACACATCCTGACTGGCCTTGACGAGGAGTACAACCCCATCGTCTCTGCCGTCCTAGCACGCACGGAGGGAACACCCTTTGATGCGCTCCTATCACAGCTTCTCAGTTTTGAGGAGAGGCTGCAGCTGTTTGCCGGGGTATCTCAATACTCGGTAAATGCTGCCAGCAGAGGCCGCGGGCGCAACACCTCCCGTGGACGTGGCGGCCGTGGAAATCGTGGGGGCTTCACCAACAATACCCCGCGATTCAGCAACTCCAACTCCAGTCGTGGCAGCTCCAACACCAACAAAAAGAAGACTCGCTGCCAGGTCTGTTACAAGACCGAGCACACCGCCTCCGAGTGTTGGCATCGCTTTGATGAAGACTACGAGCCTGAGGAACGCCACGTTGCTGCTGCTGCCTACTCCGTCGACACCAACTGGTACATGGACTCCAGTGCGTCCGACAACATCACCTCTGACCTCAACAAGCTCTCCATGAGGGAGAAGTACAACGGCGGTGACCAAATTCACACAGCCAGTGGATCAGGTATGGATATTAGTTGTACTGGTCAAAGTGTTTTGCGTACCCCAGATCGAAATCTTGTGCTTAATAATGTTCTTCATGTTCCTCAAGCCAAGAAAAATTTGGTTTCTGTTCACCGTTTTACTACTCACAACAACATTTACCTTGAGTTTCATCCAAATCATTTTTAAGGATCAAACCACGAAGAAAACCATCCTCAGAGGGGGCTGTCGAGGTGGCCTATATCCTCTGCCTTCGTCATCATCAAGTGCCGCCTCTAGCAAGCTCCTTCTCAGTGTTGCCAAGCCATCGATAGAAAGATGGCACGATCGTCTTGGTCACCCCTCGATTTCTATTGTCCGTCAGGTTGTCAGTAATAATAATCTGTCTTGCTCCCCTAGCAAGTCCAGTCATGTATCGGTCTGTGATGCATGTCAACAGGCCAAGAGTCATCAGTTACCTTATCAAAGGTCCTTGAGTTCCTCTTCTGCTCCTTTAGAGTTAGTGTTCTCTGATGTATGGGGACCAGCACCAGACTCTGTGGGCAGAAAGAAATATTATGTTAGCTTTATAGATGATTATAGCAAGTTTACCTGGCTTTATTTGATTAAGCACAAATCTGAAGTGTTTCAAAAATTTCAAGATTTCCAAAACCTTGCTGAGAGAGCCTTGGGTCGCAAGATTATTGCGTTCCAATCTGATTGGGGGGGGGATACGAAAAATTAAATCCCTTCTTT
Organism: Urochloa ruziziensis; assembly: GCA_015476505.1. Lineage (NCBI taxonomy): Eukaryota > Viridiplantae > Streptophyta > Magnoliopsida > Poales > Poaceae > Urochloa > Urochloa ruziziensis. The sequence continues at coordinate 8,909,192 of CM027121.1, read as the reverse complement.
ACAAAACTAGGCATCGCCCATCATGTGTCTTGCCCTCATGCGCATCAACAGAATGGGGCTGCCGAGCGGAAGCATCGTCATATAGTTGAAGTTGGGCTTGCCCTTCTTGCTCATGCATCTATGCCCCTTAAGTTTTGGGACGAAGCTTTCCTTGCCGCGGTTCATCTCATTAATAGAACTCCCAGCAAAATTCTTAACTTCAGTACTCCCTTGGAGCGTCTTTTTGGTCACAAACCTGACTACAATGCTCTCTGTGTCTTTGGCTGTGCATGTTGGCCCAACTTACGGCCATATAATGCAAGGAAGCTTCAATATCGCTCAAAACGTTGCACTTTTCTTGGTTATAGCACCATGCATAAAGGTTACAAGTGTTTGGAGATAGATACTGGTCGCATCTATATTTCAAGGGATGTCGTCTTTGATGAAGAAGTCTTCCCGTTCTCTACTCTCCATCCTAATGCGGGGGCTCTCCTTCGTTCTCAAATTCTCCTGTTGCCACAACATCATGTGAATCCATCGAGTTTAGATCAAGGGGGGCAATCACTAGATCAGTCCACTAATACTCCATGCGATTCGTTAAAAAATTTTGGGACTAATGGTGAAAATTCCAGCTCTTTTGGTCATCATTTTATGCAGCAACAGGGAGCAGCATCAGATTGGAGCATCGGCACGGAATCCGGAGTGGATACGCCTGTGCAAACTGCTGCAACAGCAGGCGGATCCGCCTCGGATCACTCGCCCGCCCGTGCAGAGCCGACGGTACGCGACTCGGTGCGGATCCGTGCCCCACTCAGCGGACAGGAGGGCGCCGGCGGGAACGGGAACCGGTCGCCAGGCGACACGTCGCCATCCATGCGGGTCCGCTGTGATCCACTGCCCTCTGTGCCGAGCGGCTCTCCCACCACGTCCGGATCTTCTGCGCCGGTCGGATTCCCTACGCCAACAAGTGCTGATGGTGCTCCTTCACATCCTATGCTGATTCTCCACCAGCGCCAAGTCGACCTACAACAAGGCTGTCAAAGGGTATTCGTCGGCCTAAAACCTACACTGATGGTACTATCAGGTATGCATGTCTTGCTGATAATGGGGAACCAAATAATTTAGGAGAAGCCTTGGGAGATAAAAGATGGAAAAAGGCTATGGATGAAGAATATGAGGCGCTTATGAAGAACAAAACATGGCACCTTGTTCCTGCAAAGGATAATAGAAATATCATAGATTGCAAATGGGTATATAAAATTAAAAGGAAAGCTGATGGCACAATTGATAGATACAAGGCACGTCTGGTAGCTAAAGGTTTCAAGCAGAGATATGGTATTGACTATGAGGATACATTTAGTCCTGTTGTTAAGCCTGCTACCATTAGAACTGTTCTGTCCGTTGCAGTCTCAAAAGGGTGGTGTCTTCGACAGCTGGATGTACAGAATGCGTTTCTTCATGGTGTTCTGGAGGAAGAAGTCTTTATGAGGCAACCCCCTGGGTATGAACAATCTCCCTCTCATTTTATATGCAAGCTAGATAAAGCCTTGTATGGTTTAAAACAAGCCCCTAGAGCTTGGTATTCAAGGTTGAGCTGCAAGCTACATGATCTCGGTTTTCAGTCATCTAAGGCAGATACTTCTCTCTTCTTTTATAAAAAGAATGGTGTGACAATATTTCTACTTGTGTATGTTGATGATATCATAGTCACAAGTTCATCCATGGAAGCTGTACAAGCATTGCTCCAGGATCTCCGATCTGATTTTGCATTGAAAGATTTAGGAGAATTAAATTACTTTCTTGGTATTGAGGTAAAGAAGATCAAGGATGGAATTATCATGTCACAAGAGAAGTATGCTTCTGATATTCTGGAAAGAACAGGTATGACGCTTTGTAAACCGTTGAGCACACCATTGGCCGTGTCCGAAAGATTGTCCATTGATATGGGAACTAAGTTGGGTATAGAAGACTCTACAAGATACAGAAGTATTGTTGGGGCTTTACAATATCTAACTTTGACTCGACCAGACTTGTCTTTCCCGGTAAACAAAGTGTGTCAATTTCTTCATGCACCAACCACTGAACATTGGACCGCTGTTAAGAGAATCCTAAGGTATGTTAAAGGTACAATGAATTTTGGCCTAACATTGAGGAAATCTAATTCTATGCTTGTAAGTGCCTATTCTGATGCCGACTGGGCGGGCTCTGTTGATGATCGACGGTCAACTAGTGGCTTCTGTGTTTTCTTGGGATCAAATTTGATTTCTTGGAGTGCGAGAAAGCATGCCACTGTATCAAGATCAAGTACAGAAGCAGAGTATAAAGCTATGGCAAATGCAACAGCTGAAGTTATCTGGGTGCAAGTGTTACTAAGAGAGCTAGGCTTACAAGCTCCTCTGGCGGCCAAACTGTGGTGTGATAATCTTGGTGCTACATACTTATCAGCCAATCCTGTGTTTCATGCAAGAACAAAACACATAGAGGTTGATTATCATTTTGTTCGTGAAAGAGTTGCTCAGAAATTATTAAAGATTGGTTTTGTGTCCACACATGATCAAGTGGCAGACGGGTTTACAAAACCTCTAACAGCTATCAAGCTTCGAGAGTTCTGCTACAATCTCAACTTAGGAAAGTTTTGATTGAGGGGGAATGTTAACAGAAAAGATATTGTACATGTGATCTAGACTTGGTCGGTTTGGCTATAGATAGAGTTGTTGTAATCTTTGTAAAGTTGTTGTACTTAGAGATAGACTTTGTTTAAGCCAAACCGACTAGAATTGTGATCATAGTCCTGTAAGCCACGTCAGAGGCAATTCCTGACTCCTATAAACAAAGGTGCGGCCCCTTACGAGGGGTTCAACGCTTCCAAACTCATTGCCTCACATTGCCGAGTGCCCGATATATTACACTCGGCAAAATTCTGGCACTCGGCAACTACTGGGTTTCCCGTAGTGAATACTGGATCGCCGCAATGAACAGCCCCTACTACCCCGGCCAGCGCGTCGTCGTCTCCGCCACCGCCGCCGCCGGCGACACCGTCTTCGACGAGGAGGCCTGCAAATGGCTGAGCGGGTGCTGGAACCCTAGTAGCCGCGTCGAGGCCGAGGGCACCGTCTGCAAGCTGGCCATGTCCAGCGCGCTCGTCTACTGGCTCGCGTCGGCGCAGCTAGGCCTCGTCAGGGCGACCGCCGCGCCGTCGCCGTCGCCTTTCCAGCATGACGTTGCCAGCCTCACCTTCTTCTTCTCCGACGCCGACTGGGGCGTCTCCGACCGCTGCTTCTTCCGAAACCAACGCCATGATGGTGTCCAGGAGCGCGAGCGCGGCGAGTTCGAGCGGACGATGTCCGTGGCCGACGTCCGCACCACCGTCGACGTGCTGTGGCAAGACGGCACGCGGCGTGCCTTCGGCGTCGCTGGAGCCATTCTTGGCGCTCAGCGACCACGACTTCTTCCCGGGCGAGCGTGTTGTTCTTGATGTCGGTTGCCATGATGGCGACGGCGGCGGCGAGGTGCGCGCGCGTCGGCGTCGTGACAAGTTATAACTGCGGCGACCGCACCGTGCGCGTGTCGTGGCTCAATAAGCCTTCGTCGCCGGGCGAGGTCGATTGCGCTGAGACCGTGACCGCATACGGCCTGAGCCAAGACTGCGATATTTTCTACGGAAGCGTTGTGGTACGCCTGCCGCCGTTGCCGGAACCAACCGGCGGCGATGACGACGGTGGTGCTAGCAGACGAGTGGCGGCGGCAGTGCAAGACGGCAAGGACGAGGTTGCCGCCGGCGCCCCTGCCCCCGCAGCCGGCGATGATTTATCATGGGTTGGAAATGTTGTTGATCTTTGTGACGATGGACACGTCCTGGTCAGATGGGGTGACGGCAACTCGTCCAAGGTATGTACGTATATATGATCATCCAACAGAGGGAAAAAGTTCTATAGCATGCATTATCAAAAAAGGAAATTCAGTTGTTTCCTTGCTCCAGTGACATAAAGTAAAAAAATCTTATTTTTAAGTATTTTGAAGTGGGCTAGTGGCTGCATCTTGAATCATTTCCACTACTTCAAATAACCACCATGCATGCTCTTCTTAAATGAGTTCACCCTCTTATTCAATTCCTTGGGTACCAACTTCAGGTGCTGCCTCATGAGATAGCTGCCATCAGACGACGATGTGCGGAAGAGCTCTATCAGGAACTGCTGAAGTGGAAAAAAGAGCTAGAGGAGAGGGCTCAACAACGTGCCAACACCACGGTTCTAATCGAGCGTCAAAACGACAATGGAGGAGAAGATGGCCATTCCACTGATGGAAGTGAAGAACAAGATGACGACGACGGAGCGGTTGGCGCCGGCGGTGGTGAAGGTGACTCTGCCAAAGAGGTGAAGGTGGCTGCTGATGCCGCCGGCAGTCAGCACCTTCTTGCAATTCGACGTCGTGCAGAGCCCTATAGATCACCATTACCTAAATGACACGGAGCAGGTGCGTGGTTAAGTTGACGCTTTGATTTGAAGAACTGTGCATCTTTTATATGGATAGCAAAACAAATTAAAATTTTAATTAGACTACATATATGTCCTCGAATTGTCAAACATAGTAATTTGGGGAGCACAGAGGCTTATTTAATTGATGTTTTACTTTTGAATCGATCAATGCAGGGTGCTGGTGTCAGTAGGAAGTGGACGAAGAGAGTGCAAAATGAGTGGAAAATTCTGGAAAACAACTTACCAGGTACAACAGAACAGAGAAATTCTACAACGGTTTCCTTGAGTGCTTAATGTTAATGACGATTAACTTTGATGAAGCATGCTTAATTTAGTGCACTTCTCCTTACGAGGTTAAACATTTAGCGACAACAACTGGCACAGTAAAACTCAACGTTAACGCAATCGACATTTGAATTTCTAATTAATGTGTTGCAGACTAGAAGTAGAATAAAATTGGGCACCTTCTCATCAGCTTAGTTTTTCTCCAAAAAAACTGCTTGGTGCATTAAACTGAATAACAGTTACTCCATCTGTCCATCTGCTATTTATGTCCTAACTATATATATTTTCATATGTACTCTATATGCAGAAACTATCTACGTTCGGGCGTTCGAGGACCGCACGGACCTGCTTCGGGCAGCAATGGTGGGCGCTGCAGGGACACCATATCAGGACGGCCTCTTCTTCTTCGACATGCAGCTGCCGCCATCATACCCCGCCGCGCCGCCGCAGGTGTACTACCACTCCTTCGGCCTCTGCTTGAACCCCAACTTAGACAAGTCCGGCACAGTGTGTCTGAGCCTGTTGGACACCTTCGCCGGCGAGGGCGTCGAGCTCTGGTCGCCGGCCAACTCCACCGTCCAGCTCCAGGTGCTCGTCTCCATCCAGGGCCTCGTGCTCCCTGCGCAGCCTTACTACAACGAGGCCGGCTACGAGGAGCTGCTCGGCAGGCCCGAGGGCGCGCGCAACGCGCTCCCCTACGCCGAGAACGCCTACGTGCACGTGCTCAACCTCGGGAGTCGGGACCATGCTTCACCTGCTGCGCCGGCCGCCGGTGGGGTTCGAGGAGCTCGTCAGGGAGCACTTCCGCCGCCGTGGGAGGTTCGTGATCCGGGCGTGTGAGGCGTACGTGCAGCAAGGGCACCCCGTCAGCTCGCTCGACGGCGAGGCGCGAGCCCCGGAGCAGGAGATGAGCAGGGAGCGGCCGCAACGGTGCTCGGAGGGTCTCAGGCTCGCGCTCGGCAGCGTCGTGCCGCAGCTCGTCCGGGCATTCACCAAGATCGGTGCTGATGGATGCGACTATGCGAGCAGTTCCATCGGTGACTCCAATTAGCTAGGTTTAATAATGCTGTTTTGTTGGTTGAAGATTAATAATGTTCAGTAGATTTTATATATAGATATAAAATTCTTGACCGTTAGGTTAGTTAAAATTAAAACACTTTGCCGAGGCAACATGCATGACAGAGGTGACTAATCTGTACTCCCATTCCAATCGGGTACGTTCGCTTCACCTTTTAGCCAAAATCATTCAAAATCACTCAATTTTTTCTCTCATAGAACACTATTCAATCAGCCAGAATTAGCCAAAATCAGACGGCTTTTCTATCCGTCAAAATTGATAGGTTGATTTATGTATGAGCGATGGTAATAAAATTCCGTACGTGGCAATCGGCCTGGCTCACATGTCACTATGTCACCAGTGTAAGGAAAATGGCCCTAGGCCATGTTTATGATTTTGGTGATTAATGCCAACATAGTCATTGGGACTAACATGTTTGTCAAGATGTATATTTGAAGGTATTTTTAGGTTCCAAGTGACGATATTTAAGCCATCCAAACTATATTGAAAATCCAGAGATCCCGCAAGATGATCAAGAGAATCCTGCTCAGAGGAGCACCGACACAATTGATGGTGAGCATCGGATAAGTCGGTGGTCAGCACAGTCAAGCCAGCAGGGCCAAGAAAGGACAGAGCACCGGATGATTCGATGGTTGAGTCATGGACCAGCGAATGAATCGGTGGTCAGCGCGGGAGATGGCAAAGTCAAGTTTGAATGGAGCATAGGATGGTCCGATGCTATGTCAAGATTACCAGCGGATGAACCGTGGAACGTGGCAGGCCATAGATGCATTACAAAGGACAAGGAGCACCGGACAGTTCGATGGTACAAGACATGGACCAGCGAATGTGTCGGTGGTGTCGGCTCGGCTCGAGATCGGCACAGATTCGGCTCTGGCAGAAATATGCATAGCATCGATGGATCCGATGCTACCTTGGCACCAGCAGCGAATCAGTCGGTGGTAGGTTCAAAGCCAACGGCCAGTGCAACGGCTAGTTGGGAAAATTGCTCCGGTGCAATGCGTCGGTGCTCAGCGAATGAGTCGGTGGTCACGCAGAAACTTGGCCGTTGGAGCAACGGCTAGTTCATGGACTTGGGGCTATATATACCCCCTTGGCCGGCCATTTGAAGTTGCTTGAGACTTGGGGAAGTGGTTGATAGTTGCTCTACTCATTTACAAGTGCTCATTTCACCAAAGTGCTTAATAGAAGATCTAGGTGATTAGCATAGAGCTTAGTGCTTGATTAAGTGCTAGTTAGACCTTTTAGCGCATTGCTTTAGGTGTTAGCCTAGAGTTTAGGCGAGGTTTGCACACCTCTATCTAACGGTGCTTGCGCGCACCAAGAGTTGTAAGTATCGGGGCTTGTAAGTCTTGCGAGACCCTCCAACAGAGTTTGTGGAGAGGCCGCCGTTACTTTGTACTAGGGAGGTGAGGCCCTACGCGATTTGCCGAAGCTCAACCAAGTGGAGGCGGCGAGGAGCATCCGGGAGAGGCCAAGCGGAGACCCACTCGCGTGTGGGGAAGTCCCGTAGGCTATCCTACGGAGTGACTCGACCGGGGAGTTTATGCCCTTGCGCGGGCATTCCCTTTGATAGGGGCTCCAACAACGAGGACTAGTGGAAAGCCATGGCTTTCCGATACCTCGGGATACATCGCCGTGTCGGGAGTTTGCTTACTCTATCTCTTTACATTCCGCATTACTTATTTCACTACATTTCGCTTTTACCTTTCCTAGAATTGCCATGTGTAGTTGCTAGGATTGGAACCTAGGGTGCAAAACTTTTAGCGGTAGAGTTAGCAACACATAGAAAAACCTAGTGCACATTTAGATAGAAATTGAAATAGGTTTTTATATGTGCTCTTAGCCATAGTTTTTTTAATACCCTAATTCACCCCCCTTTCATGGTGTCACGGTCCCTTCAACCAGTCACCACATGGCCCGTTAAAGGATCAGCAAAAGCATAGGAGTACTACCTGTCGTTGGCATGTCCTTGCATTCTCATGCGTACATTACATACACACCTAAGAGTCTAAGACTATCACCAGTCGCATGCAACATTAGAACAGGCCGGTCATCATCAACTAACAACAGCAACTAAGAGTCTAAGACAAACATTATTATATTAAGTGGTTGGCTTATTAGTAGAACCTCCAATGACCAGAACACATGTCAAGAGAGCATATCAGCGCCTGTAACAGGTTTGATCTGAGCACCCAACACTATCAGATTCGTTATTGTCACGCAAGCAAAGATACAGCAGTAGACTAGCTACTAGTACGAGCATTTCAAAGGTATGCTGGTGCATCAGTGCATGAAAACCAGGCTTTGGTTAACTCTAGATTTCCTCGAAGTCCTTGAGCGCCCAATGGCCATCGTCTCCCCTAACCATCCACTTGTTCTTCGCCACCCACCAACTCGCCGGCACCGGGTACTCATCCTTGAGCGCGTCGGCGCCCTTGTTCACCAGCGCCACGTCACGCTCCACCTCCAGCTTGAACCCTCCGGCGCGGCCCTGCTCGCCGGCGACGCCGTGCAGGTAGCACTCGAGGTTGTGCAGCGTCCCCGCCGTGCCCGGCGACTTCAGGTACGGCGACCGGCCGGTGTCGATGTGCAGCCGCACGGTGGCCACGTCCACGTACACGAGCGGCGGCACCGCCGGCACGACGTCGCCGGCGTTCTTCACGTGGAGGGCACGCAGGTCAGGGAACGAGCCGAAGGCGGCCTTGAAGAAACGGTCGCCGACGTGCGGGCACGCGAAGACGAGGGCCGTCACCGGGCACGGCGGCTGCTGGGAGGAGTTGGTAGGTGAGTTGAGGCCGTTGGCGGCGATGTCGACGGCGTTGAGCGTGGCGAGCGCCGCGCCGAGGCTGTGGCCGGTGACGGTGATGCTGGTCACCTCGTCTTTGTAGAGCTCCATCAGCCTCCTCACCTCCTCAAAAACCTGCACGAGCACGCAGGTGTTAGCAGTGGCGGACCCAGCTTTTGACGACGACTAGGGCCAAAATTTGGCAACCAAAACTACCATTCAACTACCCACATATGAATCGCATGTACTGCGAGTCTGCGACAGCAACCGCACAGAAAATGGCCCAATTTGAGAAGAATTTTGAAATAAGATGCCAAAGTACCAATGAATTGCAAGCCTAATTCTAAAATTTCAGAGCATGGACGATTCCACTTTCAATCGAAATTTCCAATTAATGAATTGAATATAAACTAGAAAGGGTAAGATAAGAGAGAAGAAGTATCTAAGAGGCTTAGAATGGGGAGGCCGGCGGGCTGCGGCGGCACATGTCTTCTTCAGCAATCCGGCCGGCGCCGAGCGCCGTGCACCGCAGCGGCGCAGTTCGCACCTCAACGCGTGGGGAGAACCGGAGGAGCCGAGGAAATTGCAAATCTGAAATTTCAGAAACTGAGAAGCGTGGAAGATTACAGAAAAGTTAGAAGATTGAAAATAAACACCTGAGAGAGTGAGACGAGGCTGGTGGCGCATTGGCGCCCTGCTTGTCTTTCTCCTTCCGGTCGGCCCGTCAGCACCCTGCGGTGGCCGGTGGTTGTCTGCCTGCCTCCTTCCAGGCAGCGCGGCCGCATCCCGCACGAAGCTGGGAGGAGCACCAGGCAGCAATCCTGCTAGGCGGGTGGGGCACCAGGCGTTGGCGGCCGGCAGGTGGAGCACCAAGCGGCGGACAGCAGCGACGGCGGGTGGTGGGATCCCCTCGCGCAGACGCACAGGACGTCAGGAGCGCGATTTGCGAGTCTCGACGAAAGAGAGAGCTCCGTCGCCCGTCGGTCTGTGCTCTACCTCTGTGCCCTGGTTGATGGGCCGGGAAGGCTGGTTCTTGGGCCAAAAAATAAGGGGTGGTAGTGGACCTCTCTGGGCCACGACTAGGGCCATGGCCCGGGTGGCCCTAGGCCTGGGTCCGCCCCTGGGTGTTAGGGATCTGTTTTTGCGAGGAAATGGGGTTCAAGCACGTTGGTGTTGGATTTCAACTGTGTACGGTGAGGATTGTCAACTGACAAAGTAATAAAGGTTTCTGAGAGGTATGTCGTCGTCTCGTTGAGTCGTTGGTGCGTACGTTCCTACTTAAGAATTCGTGTGGTTGTAGAGTACTAGAGTGTGGATTATGCGCACAGTTTGATGGCGACCGATCATATCGTTCGTCAGCATGTACATGAACTGATGATGAACGCAACGCACATGTACACGCGTACAGCATTGTATCTTTCCTAGTAATTTCAGAAGATGCATGCATACAATACTGTACGCGTGTGTACGTGCATGGTGTTAATCAGTTCATGAGCACGCTGACTTACATACCGTACCATCGATCGCATGATGAGGTGAACCAGTGGGGTAATCTTTTGAGTTTTACCGCACAAGAAGCTTTTACGTCTGTATGCCAATGCCAGCTATATATGCATAATCCGCGCTACTCTAGGATCTCTCTCTAGCTACAACCAGCTTTTGATAGGGCAATCTTCGTTTTCTCTTCTCTCATGAATCTTCTAGTAACTTCGCAGGCAGTAAGAAATGGACAGATCAATAGTACGGGAGAAATGCATATTATTAGCTTGCCTGATCTCTGGCGCTGGCCTTGTTGTACGTAGAGTTCGCATTGCTGGACGTGTACACCGACAGGAAGCCGCCGTGCACGACGGCCAGCGGGTTCGCAGCGGCGGCGGAGCCCAGCACGGGCGCGGCGGACACCGGCGCGAAGGCCAAGTCGTTGGCCCACTCCAGGTCCGTCGCGGTGCCGCGCCACGCCACGACGACGTCGCGCCGCCCCAGCGCGGCGGCGCCCTCGTCCGTGGCCACGGCCACGTACCCGATCCAGTTGGACTCCCTGCACCACGCGCCCTTCACCTCCGGCAGCGGCAGGAGGAGGACCGACTCCGGAACGGGCGGCGCCACCGTGGCGTAGACGAACTTGGTGACAGCGTAGTTCCCCGCGGCGGCGGACGCGCCCACGCCGGCGAGCAGGTCGGATCGGCCGTACAGGCACGCGCCGGCGTGCGGCGAGCGCCGCTCGCTGTTGAAGCCGTCGTAGGTGGCCTGCGTGAGCTCGCCGTAGGCGATGATGGACTTGCGGAGGTCGATGTCGAGCGGGTCTAACAGGCCCTTCCACGAGTTGTTGCCTTGGAGATTGTGCCACCGAGTGGCGGCCGTCGGCGACGACGACGGCGCCGTCGCTGCGATAAGTGATGAACCAGCTGTAAACACACAAAGAGGGAGGCGACTAGCAGTGCCATCTTTGCACCTCACGTTGCTTGATCAATTCGTGATTTCGTCTTGGCTATAGCCACAGGCTTACAATGCTAGTAGAAAAGCATTGTCTGGTTCATCTGATTTTTTTTTTGTCAGATGGTGTGATCCATGCTGTTCTATTTATAATTGCAATCAACCTATGTACAGCTTAAGTGCGTGATCTATATGCTAATTTTTCCAAGTTGTTGGTCTAAGAGGCTTTCAGGAATTAGTGTGGCTTCTGACACCTGGCTATGGCTGCAGGGCTGCAGCTGGCCGGCTCACAGGAATAATGGAGCTGGACCTCTGAACCTCTCAAAACGACTAGCCTCGAGAAAAATAAGAATGATTCAACGGTGATATCATAGTTAACTAATCCGTCTGTTATGAACAATGAATTTTTTGACGAAACTATTGTGGCTTACTTAGATGTAAGGTGTTGTTAATTGTAAAGTCTTCTCCCATGAGAGGAGCATGGATATAGACTGCAGAGATACCGGAGGTGAGGGCATGTTCTTTCTTTCGTGGTCACAGATTCCAACGGCAGCTAGCATGTGGGAGTACTGGCGTTACACTACTGCTCCTTAATAACAGTTTGAACAAAGATATATATATAGTGGTAATAACATTTTCTAATTTTCGCGCTAACCATTTTCAGCACATCCTTCTGCCAAGAGGTGAAGTAGGATGTGAATTAGTTAACATTGTTTTGAAATGCGTTTATGGATCCTTCATATGACATAGATGATGATTGATGCGATTACTTTACCAGCGAGATGGATTTGGTTCGAGGGTTTAAGGTTCAGTAGAGTTCATCAGGGAGACGGGAGTAGATTTCACCAGTGTGACAGTTATACATGGCCAAACGGGCCGTGCCGGCCCGGCACGGCACGGCACTATGCCGTGCCCGTGCCTAGCCGTGCCGTGCTACCTCGGGCTGCCGTGCCGAGGTCGCGGCACTGGCACGGCACTACGGGCGGCGGAGCCGTGCCGAACCGTGCCATTGGGCACGGCGGCCCGCCGTGCCTGTGGCGGCCCGCCGTCGCTGCGCTTCGTCGAAGGTGGGGGCGGTTGGAGTCTGGAGGGGAAGGTGGGTGTTTTTAACTTAGAGTTTTGATATTAGGCCTTAGATGGGCTGTAGGTGGGCTGTTAAAAAGGCCAAATTTGCAGGAATATCGTGCCACCATCGTGCCGTTGCCGTGCCGTTGCCGTGCCGACCATTAGTCGTGCCGTGCCCGTGCTAGTGCCGCGGGCCAGACCTGCGGCCCTGCCACTATCTAGACCGTGCCTCGTGTCGGCACTGGCACTATAAGGTCGTGCCCGTGCCGTGCTAGGGGCGTGCTTTTTCGAGCCGTGCTCGTGCTGGCCCATCGGGCCTGGCCCATTTGGCCAACCATAGTGACAGTACTGACAGACTCAGACTGCCTGGAATCAAATAAGGATCTGGGCCAGGGATTTTTGGGTTGTGTCGAGAGCGCTGCTGCTCTTGCGTGGAGTCCAAGACCAAGACCATACGAGGTGGCAGCAGAAAGGCGGCGGTACCAGGTGCGGACCTGGGCCAAAATCTGAGTGGCGGCCCGCTATATAATCTACAGTGCTAGGCTGCTAGCTACAGTAACATCATCGATTGTATCCATCCTCTCTCCCAAAGGCTAATGTTTTGCTTCTCGAAGAGGAGATATGCATGCAAACCAGTAAGAATCATGGTGCGCTGCTTGTTTTTCTTTCCACGCTACGGACGGAGGCGACAGGGAGTGGAGTGCCCGATTAGTCACGCCGCAATTAATGAACCCTGGACGATGGATTTTTTTTTTAACTTTCTGGACAATGGATTGATGCATCGCTGCCAGAATCTAGCGACTCTCATCTGTCCGGTCCACGTCGGGTATTACGCCCCAGGACGGCCTGAGCCTTTCAAAACCACCTACGTCATCTGGGTCACCAATCGGAGCTTTTGTGCGTGTTACATTCATGGCTGAATCTATAAACGGGTGTTCCTGCCAATTAAATTTTTCAGAAATGGTTGAGTTTTTTTAGAAAAAAAAGGTTCACTCGAGGCAATAATAAATGCCGCTATCTACGACTATGGAGGAGTCCGTGGGATGCCAAGTCTTAATAATTAATATGCTTGAATTTACACTTGGAAGCTCGTGTAGACAATCCAAAGAAACCCAATAAAAAAAACTTGGAGACGAATATCTATCATCAATTGTATGCATCATCTCTCTCCCAAGAATAACGTTTTGCTTCTCGAAGAGGAGGCATGCAACAAGGAGCAAGAATCATGGTGCGCTGCTTGTTTTTCTACCCTTGGGACGGAGCCACGGAGGCGACAAGGAGCGGGGTGCCCGATTAGTCACGCAGCAATAATAAACATATAACTGGCACGAAATAATCGACGTCTGCTCGTGTCCACATCACCGGCCTGTCCGGTCCACGTCGGCACGTCGTGCGTCCAGAAAGAAAGCGTTGACGGCTGGGTTGACCGGTGACGCCGCCGCATCCACTACTGCGTGATGAGCCCTCTGAGTGCCTGGTTGTCGACCTAACTAATAATCAACTTGTATTGGTCAGACTCAGACATGGATCCAACTTATGATTCCGCCTCAAATCAGACCGGTGCGCGGTGCTGCCTGGCTCATGTGTCCTAGTGAGGTCAACAAAAGCTGCGCCGACTCACAATATCCACTACAGTATTTTGGTCCAAAATTATATACGCCGTGCATGTACAGTGTACGTATGGACACGATTCAACATGGTGACACATTGTGCAAGTTTGCATGCATGTTAGCTTATCTAGACCGTACGACTAGTATACCACCACATGCATGCCGCCATGTATGTTGAGTACAAGAAAGAGATGAAAGCTAGATTGTACATTAAGCTTGCCAATGACTAGTCTCTGGCCAGTTTTGAGTGTGTCAAGTGTCATTGGCTCATGGACACAGAATAGGTCATCGATCTCCATTATTCATCTAGTAGTAAAATTAGCTTTTTATCCATATCATGCATAAACAAATGGTCAGCCATATATATATATGCTGTTGGTTGAGAAGAGTTCAAAAGCAAAATCTCGCGGTTGCGATTTGTCAAATCGAAGAATCGAACAACACAAGATATTGACAACGCTGCAGGGTATATAGGAGTCAGTCGTCGCTGCATATGCCTGGGCGCCGCCAATGCTTTGCGCTGGCATCTCTTCCGTGGCCAGAATGCGTCCATCTACCCAAGCTGAAGGGCATGCAGGCGACTCGTCTTCATTCCTGCTCTAGAAGCTAGGTAGCTAATTAAGAGGGTTGACATTACCATGTGCTCCGATCTTCACTACATCGATCAGGCCATGTGATGTGTGGTCTGCACTGCACAAAGCCAAGCTTCATCGTGTCCACTGGGCCCATTGAGCCATTTGCCCATCCATGATTGACCATTCTGCGCCAGCCATATATCCGGTCAACCAAGGCTGCCTGGTGGCTGCGTATGTCTTGGCGCGAATCTCTCGTCTGCATAATTTATCAACGCACACGCCCGTGACGCCCCTATATATGATACTGCATGCAAGCAAACAAGCCGGCTGACAGCACTCACAGCAGGAAGAAGACGACATCCACAAACCAACCAACCAATCAATGGCGTCCTCACCGGCGCTTCTTCTGCTTCTGCTCGCCGCCGCCGCGGCCATGGCTCCGCAGCCGAGCTCGGCCGTGGACCCGGTGGGCACGTACTGCGCCAAGAACTTCACGTCCGCGCAGACGCAAGCAAGCATCAGCCAGGTGCTCGCCGCGCTCGTCCCCCGCGCCTCGGCCGCCTACTACGCCACGGCCACCGCCGGCAGCGGCGGCTCAGCCATCTGGGGCCTCGCGCAGTGCCGCGGCGACATCCCGGCCTCGGACTGCGCGCTCTGCATCTCCGCCGCCGCCAAGGAAGCCGCGTCCTCCTGCCGGGGCCAAGCCGACGTGCGGCTCTGGTACGACTACTGCTTCCTCCGCTACACCGACAGCGACTTCCTCGGCCTCCCGGACACCGGGTACACGCTCATCCTCATCAACACCATGAACGCCAGCGACCCCGCCGCGTTCGACCGCGCCGAGCGGAAGCTCATGGCGCGCGTGGCGGCGGAGGCCGGCGACGCCGCGGCCGGTGGGCTGGTCAGGGAGACGGCGAGGTTTGGGTCGGACACGACCATCTATGGCCTAGGATGGTGCACCAAGGACATCACCGCAGCCGATTGCGGGCTGTGCGTGGCGCAGGCCGTGGCGGAGCTGCCAACCTACTGCCAGTTCCGGCGTGGGTGCCGCGTGCTCTACAGCAGCTGCATGGCGCGGTATGAGACCTACCCGTTCTTCTTCCCCGTCAGCGGCGCCGCGGCTGCCGACTCCCACGCCGGCGAGTATGAGAAAGTCATCTTGAACCACACCTAAGTGTACGTACTGCCGTATTGTTAATCGCAATAATAATCACTGTCAAAGTGTTGTACAATGGTACCATATTTAGGTTCAATAATGCAGATGATGCTTGGATTGCATTTTGCATTGTTGCATTCACCACTATCCTATTCTTATTTGGCATTTCTCTACTTGTGCGAAGTGGCTACTACTGTTGACAGTGAGTAATTAAGCATGGCACACAGACGCAGCTGGCCAGCTCAATTGTTGCTTCTGGTCCGTTTGGGAATGCATACTATATATGCCGGAGCATTTTTATTTCCTTCTCTTCCTCGCCTCTGAATATTTTTCTTCCGTCTCTTCGTCTCTAGCTCTGGTGAGCCTTTTAATGTAAGGGTCTTATGCCTGTCTCTTGCCGGAGGGGTGGTGATGGCTGCTCGGCCTATGGAGGGGTGAGGTTTGCTTTCGAGTGTTAGCTTCTTTAAACTTGTGTTCAGTTTGGTTAGTCAGTTTATTGAGAGTCTGTTAGTTTGTTTTCTACAAGAGCTCTGCGTGCCGGCTTATTTGGTCCGGGTCGTGGCGAGAGGAGTCCGGGTCATGCGGCACTAAATGACACACCATTTTAGTCTCGAAGTTACCGGTTGCGAAACCGGTACTAAACCCGCCTTACAATCCGGTACTGAAAGTCGTTTAGCAGTGATCTGGTAAGAAAATACGTAAGTGAGAAAGTTGATCTCGACCATTCCTTTTCAATATAAAGGCTAGAATATATAGGTGTGGGAAAAGGGAAAAAAACTAGGCATGAGGTAGATACCCTGTCTATTTTGGTGCGCAACGACCAAACGACATGCTTCTGAACTATAAGCTACCTAGCAAGCTAGCACATAGGCATACCAAAATGTCGAGGTGAATCGGGGTGCTCGTGCTCCCCGATAAACGCCTGCGTCATCGACAGGTAGGCCCGCCGCCGCCGGTGCCGCCGCGCCTCCTTAGGGTTCGGTATTGGGATGGGATAGGGCACGACGGCTCTAGAAGAGGTTTGGGGGTGACGGCTGGCCTCTATACCATTATGATAATAGAGTAATAGACTAAAACAACACTCTAAATATATATATATCTAAATTACACACTTCTACCACTATACAAAATAAACTAAAGTGACCCTAATCTTCATCTAAAATTGTTCCCTATGCAGTATAAAAATAATTAAAATTATCCATTAAATTTGCATCAAAATTGGCCATTGTAGCCATTATAAAAAACATAATCCTTAAATCTAAATTACTCACATATACTATTGTTAAAATAACATGAAGTAATTCTAATTTTGAATCCAAATTACATTTGTATGTCATTAAAAATACAACAAATTACACCCATTTATGATTTTGAACTGTCTATTATTAATTAATGATGATGTGTGTCACCACGTATAGATATATGAAGTGCTTGGGCTACAAATTTCCATATTAAAAACATCTCTCAAACTAAATGTCCAATTACATAAATTAAATACATGGAGGTGCGACACAAAGTGAAATAAAGAAAGAATGTCGAAAAATTTTATATAGTATTTACTAACTAAGTCTATCACAATCAGATGAATATTTAACATATGTGAGAGAGAGAGAGGGAGAGGGAGAGGGAGAGGGAGAGAGAGAGAGAGTATTATTAGCTACGTAATCTATTTTTTTGTGAATTTCTGATATTTTTACCTCTCAAGATTATTAACCTACGTGGAGTATGAGTTCATGGGCTAGTATGGTATAATGATAATTGAAGATGACTTGAATGTGTAACACGATAGATATGCGGTTGTCGTAGTAAGGATCATATAAATGTTGCAAGATAATATTAACACAGTGTACATCATAATTTATTGGTAGCATGTGCTTAACTCATAGGCAACATGATTTGAATCCGCTATGCATGGATTTGTACCTATACATTTGCAATACCCTTAGAGGTTAGACATGGTTCCTAGAATAGGAAACACAACACTATAGTGTTTTAAATATTCTTCTAGACAAAAGATATTTATCTAGAACATAGACTTCACATAGTCATATATAAACTATTTGATTCTCTCATTGTACAATCATCTTAATATTAAGCCCCCTCACCCATCCCAAAAACATAAAGAAAATATTTGAAAAAGGAGACGACTTAACCTCCATATTCTTCTAAAAAAAGCAAAAGGTACAGAAGTAGAATTTAGTGTTGTTAGACTCCTTATGTGGCAGAACCACCCCAATTATGTCAGCTCAAGTGCATTGTCCCTTAGCTAATGCAAGCAGTACAGCACACTCGCACTTCAACTGACATAACCGTGTAGTTGCTGTCGGGTAACTCCCGATTACACCACTGATCACATCATCGAAACTAATACGAGGCATGTCTCACTCCACCATGAGGACAGATGATTAACGAGTCACAAATTTTACAACACAGTACTCGTGGATTTAATTTACAAAACAAGTCATTATAAAAGTTATTACAACACAGAATTTGAAAAGCACAGCGGAAGTTTAAAACAATACGAGTCTACGTCGATAAAAACATGATAATGCACAAGTAGCCCAGCTGGCATTATCAATCCCTCGGCTCCACACCCTGCAGGAGCCGGAACAAACTCTAGGTGATAACCATCAGGAATACCAAAAGGAAACGTCTCTGCCACCTGCTCGGCTATTCTAGCATCCTCCTCATCTGTAAAAATTAATCCACAAGCAAGGTTGAGTTCTAAAACTCAGCAAGTCTTACCCGACTCTAGGATATCCTTAGAAAAAGACTCCTAGTATGCAAAGCTTTTGGCTGGGTTGTTGTTTTGCCAAAAATAAGCAACTAAAAGTAGATCCTTGCTTTCAAGTTTTAGCATCCAAATTAATGTTGAGCTATTTATTCTAGATAAGCATTTGTAAATAAAGCTTTTCCAAGAGAGCAAGCACTTGATTAAATCAATACAGCATGTATATATTCCATCATCATCATATTCACTTTCTTATCTAGCGATGCTGCCCAGTGATCAAGAGCTCAATACCGTGAGTACGGCGAATCGATTCGGTTTTATCCCTTGCAAGGTTAACCTACCCACACGGCACAAACGAGCCCCGTCGAGCTGCTCATGCCAGCCGTTCCTTCAGCCAACACTAAATACTTGACCTACCCTGCTACCCTCAAGTACCAGTCCCCACCGATACCAACGACGGGTCAGCCATGAGTTACTCTAACCGGTACATGAATAAGCAGTCAGGCGTAGTTCAACATACCAGTGCGAGCTAAAGTACATAAGTTACCAGTTTCAACTACCTCTTACTCCCAGCATGTGAGGTAGTACAGTTCAATCTTGATCCCAGAGCTAACAACGAACGGGCCTTAACTGGCACAGGCGGAGCTACAACATTCCATTCTTTTCTCTACCAACATTCTCCGCCCGGCCTAACTTTCTTTTCCAGTCTAGATGACAGGTTAACATAACTCTGAAAGAAACCACTTATCATCTCGCGAGTAACAGGCAATTACTCGACTTCTACCGTTTAACCAGCCTAGCAATTCTATCGACCTACACATACTAGAAAACTCTGGGTTTTCCTATGGATCATGCAACTAGGTTTTCAGTCAACTCCTATGAAAACTTAAATGCATAAGGTAAATATTTTGCAAAATAAATAAATTTAAGTGTGGCTGCGTTAAAAAGGTTATGCACTCCGGTGCTTGCCTTCGCTGGCCTTGGGCCCTTCCGAGTCTTGGCTCGGGTCTTGCTCTGCCTCAACTGCAAAAACCTCGGGCTCTGGCGGCTGCTCAGTCTCTGACTCAGGCACCAAGTTATATACTCCGTCAGCTAGCACGTTCTCTACATGAAAATGCACATGTGTGAGTTTGGAATAACAGTGAGAAAAGATACAAACTTCCACATGCAGCAATTCAATTATACAGCTTAAGTACAAACAAGATATGCACATGAAATCACATGAAATGTTGCAAAAACCATTTTTAACATTTTATAGAGTAAGTGCATATCTCTTTAAGCAAGATTAACTTATCACTAAGAAAGAATTATATCAACAGATCCAAACTTTACTGAGTTCATCAAAACTGTTTGGAAAACATTTATTAACAAAACTATATATATAAAACCATTTAACACACATATAAAGGGTTATTTAGCAACTAATTAAACAAATAAACCTACACAGATTATCTAGCAGCACAAAAACTTCTCTGAGCAGCTTTTAACTCAAGATTACCACTGAAAATTTTTCAACACTTAAATCTAACAGAAACTATTTATTTTGAAAAAGACAAAAAGGCTATAAATCTACTAAAACAACAAACAGCAACAAAATTAAGCACAAAATGCAAAACTTCACAGAAACACTATCTACACACTAACACAGATTTACTATGATTTATTGAGCTCAAAAACATATACACAACTATTTTTAACAGCACAAACAAGCTAATCATGGAGAAAAAGCTTAACTTAAACTACACAGATATCCTGCAACCCAAAATTTTACTGTGCTCACAAAAACACATTTTAGAGCTACTGTGATTTTCTCAAAATTTTTGGACATGCAGAACTATTTATTTTGACAGAGAGCTAATAAACTAATAAAAACTTCTACACAGAAAACTGCACATAAACAACATGATTTTATATTTTTCTGCTGTAGCCAACGATTTAACAAACTCGACAAAATTGGTTTCACATTTTTATCACGTTTTTACGATTTACTATGCATTTTACAAGATCTGCATGTTTATCTCGGGTTAAATAAACGAAAAAGAAAAGTAGTTTTGCAGTTAAGTCCCTGGATCTAAAAGATTCATTACCAACCGGTCCTTTCTTTACGGAATAACCCCTGGATCTTACGAGAACACCCCCAGAACTTTTCCACCTTAACACTTAAACCCGGAATTTTAACAGAAAACCCCCTGGATCTTTATCTCCTTCTAATCCATGGTCCCTGGAGCTTCTCCTACAGAACAGAGGTTCCCGCCGGCGTTTGACCGGCCGGGGATCGCCGGATAACGGCCGGAAGACCTGCCGGAGATGCTCCACACCACGAGGACTTCAAGCCGCACCACCTAGACATGAAAAAGTCGAGGATTAGAGGCGGCAAGACCCTCCTCCATGGGCGGCGGCGGACGACCGGAAAGATGGCCGGCGCTAGAGCTCACCGGAGCTTCGGAGTTCACGAGGAGAGTGGGTACGGCTTCAGGAGATCAAGTGCCTTCCATTTGGGTGGTTTGGGGAGGCGGAGAAGGATTAGAAGTTGGAGTTGCACGGCGAGGTGGACGAGCGGCAATGGCGGCTCGGTTTCTGGGTTTTTCCGGCGCACTGATCGACGGCGGAGCGAGCGGAGCGGTCTAGGGTGGAGAGGACGAGGTCGTGGAGTTACTGGGGCGGTGAATTGGAGAGAGACGAGGTGACCGCGGTGAATTTCGCGTGGCACTTCACTGGCGTCCTCACTGCGGTGGTCCCTGACTGGTAATGGTGGTGTCGCCGGCCGGACTCGACACGACACGACCTGCATGGATGGAGGAGTAACTTGGCAATGCGGAGCAATGGCACGTGGCAAGGGACAGCGGGCGCGGCGCGTGGCACGGGCGGTCACCGACGGTCGGCACGACCGAGCTCCCCTGCCAATTACTGAATCGACAAAGTCGATTCAGTAGCAACAGTGGCGGCCAAAACTCCCTCAAAGATGCGATTCAAACTCAAGATTTCATGTATAAACTTTCCAAAATTCATATATCAAAGTTGGAGAGGATACATAGCTGAACAACTTTTGTTATAGTCACTTGGTTCAATTCGATTTGGTTTGGGAGATATGATCATGTAAGAGTTAGCCAAAATTCGGGTTCAGAATTATTCTAAGTGTTCAGAATTGTATTTGATTTAGCTAACTTTGAGCTCGAAAATAAAATAGTTGTAGTCTGAAAACCTGAAGTTGTTCATGATTTTTCAAAAGTTTAAACTACCAATATTCAAGCCATGAACTTGTTTTGGTTTGGTGTTGATTTAAATTAAAAGTTATTGAGCCCTAAAGTTGGCCAGCTGCTGCTGTTTTTCAAGACTTAGCCAAATTTTTAGGGTGGCTGAAAACAGGGGTTTGACTCAACTTTGACCATCAATTTGAGCAAGTAAAAGATGTTTTTGATCAAATTCAACATGCCTATATGAAAATACATACTTCAAAGTGTTATTTCATGTTAGCCAAAAGTAACATGTTTAAGTAATTTTAATTTTAATTTGGCTTCTAAAAGGGTTAAAATGAAAAGGCTATAACTTAACCAAATTTGAACCAAATGAACTCAAATTCGAAATTTGACTTTTGAATATTCAAACTAACATGCCACTGAGTTCAAAAACATGTTAGGCACCAAAGTAAAAACTCTCACTTGTCAATTTAATTTTTATATTAAATATGTAATTAAAGCATGACATTCACATAAAATGAAAATCATTACATTACAATAAATGCACAAACAAATGTCATGAGTGATGAGATGAGTGATTTATTTGTCTTAATCATTGTGCTAAACCTATAAGTGACACGGGGTGTCACAGCCCTCCCCCCTTAAAAGAATCTCGTCCCGAGATTCCGGTGTAAAGAGAGAGTGTAGAATTACCTTAATGTGGAATCTAAAAATCCTGGATATTTGGAATTGAGATAAGATTCTTGTTCCCATGTTGCTTCCTCTTCAGAATGATGCGTCCACTGAATTTTATAGAATTTAATAGATCGACGTCTAGTAACTCTTTCCTTTATATCAAGAATCTTGAAAGGTTGTTCCTCATACGAAAGATCGGGTTCAAATTCAATTTCTTCATGAGCAATACCTTCAATAGGAACCCTAAGACATTTCTTGAGTTGAGATACATGAAAGACATTATGAACAGCTGCAAGCTTGGATGGCAGTTGTATCTCATAAGCAACTGGACCACATTGGCTAATGATTTCAAAAGGTCCAATAAAACGAGGAGCTAATTTTCCCTTGACTCCAAATCTCTGAACACCTTTAGTTGGTGATACGCGAAGATAAACATGATCCCCAACCTTGAAAACTAAAGGTCTTCTTCTTTTATCAGAATAGCTCTTTTGCCGCGATTGCGCGGTCTTAAGATTTTGCTGAATAATTTTGACTTTATCCTCGGCCTCCTTAACCAAGTCTGGACCGAAGATTTTTCTCTCGCCAGTTCCCGACCAATTTAACGGGGTTCGACATCTTCGACCATAAAGAGCTTCAAAGGGTGCCATTTTCAAACTGGATTGGTAGCTGTTATTGTAGGAAAACTCAGCTAAAGATAAGCTTTTATCCCATCTCTTGTCATAATGAATGACACAAGCTCTGAGCATATCTTCTAAGATTTGATTCACTCTTTCAGTTTGCCCATCGGTCTGAGGATGATAAGTTGAACTTCGAATGAGTTTAGTGCCTAACAGCTCATGCAATTGTTTCCAAAAGCGAGCTATAAATGGTGAACCTCTATCTGAAATGATAGTCTTTGGAACTCCATGCAAACGCACAATTTGATCTAAATAGATCTCAGCATATTGAGTTGCTGAATAAGCATTGTTGACAGGAATAAAATGGGCTGATTTGGTGAGCCTATCAACAATAACCCAGATAGAGTCATGTTTCTGAGGAGTCAACTGGTAAACCCACAATAAAATCCATGCTTATATCCTCCCATTTCCATGAAGGTATGGGCAATGGTTGCAAAGTTCCACCAGTTTTCAAATGACTAGCTTTCACCCTCTGGCAGGTATCACACTCTGCTACATATTGAGCAATCTCTCTTTTCATTCGAGTCCACCAAAAATTTTCTTTCAAATCTTGATACATTTTGCTGCTCCCTGGATGAATAGAGAATTTAGAAAGATGTGCCTCATCAAGAATTTTCTTCCTAAGCTCATGATCCTTAGGAACTACTAGCCGATTATTAAACCTTAAAACTCCTTCATTGTCTTGACAGAAACATTTATACTTTCCATCATTCTCAGCTAGCTTTTGCTTAATGATCTGTACTCCTTTAGATTTAGACTGAGCCGCGACAATCTGATCTTGTAAAGTAGGTTGAATCAAAAGATGATTCAAAGTACCCTGTGGAATAATTTCCAAATTCAATTTGTCCAACTCTTTCGCAAGAGTGGCATTTTGGGGTCTCAAAGTTATGAACTGACAATTACCCCTGCGGCTGAGTGCATCTGCAACTACATTTGCCTTGCCTGGATGATAATGAACTTCAATTTCATAATCCTTAATCAATTCCAACCATCTTCTTTGCCTCATATTGAGATCAGCTTGAGTAAAAATATACTTGAGACTCTTGTGATCTGTGTAGATATTGCAATGAGTACCCATGAGATGGTGCCTCCAAATTTTTAAGGCATGTACCACTGCAGCAAGTTCAAGATCATGGGTCGGATAATTCTTCTCATGAGGTCGAAGAGCTCGAGAAGCATAAGCAATAACTCGATTATCCTGCATAAGAACACAACCAAGTCCTATGCCCGATGCATCACAATAAACATCAAAAGCCTTGGAGGTGTCAGGTTGAGCAAGAACTGGGGCAGATGTCAGAAGTCTTTTCAAAGTATGAAATGCCTCATCACACTTGTCACTCCATTTAAATTTCTCCCCTTTCTTCAGAAGTTCAGTGATGGGTTTGGCAATCTTGGAAAAATCTGGAATAAAACGACGGTAATACCCCGCCATTCCAAGAAAACTTCTGATTTGATGCACAGACTTCGGAGATTCCCAATCTAAAACTTTCTGCACATTTACCGGGTCAACGGCAATACCATCACCGGATACGGTGTGACCCAAAAATTTTACACTCTTCAACCAAAACTCACATTTACTAAACTTAGCATAGAGCTTATGATCCCGTAATCGCTGAAGAACAATTCTGAGGTGTTCAGCATGCTCTTCCTCATCCTTGGAATAAATAAGAATGTCATCAATAAATACCACGACAAACTTGTCCAGCTCTGGCATAAAGACTGAATTCATGAGATACATAAAATAGGCAGGAGCATTGGTGAGTCCAAAAGACATGACTAAGTACTCATATAAGCCATATCGAGTGGAAAAAGCTGTCTTGGGAATATCACAAGGTCGAATCTTGATCTGATGATAACCCGATCGAAGGTCAATTTTTGAGAATACTTTTGCTCCAGCCAATTGATCAAAGAGAAGATCGATACGTGGAAGAGGATATTTATTCTTGATGGTGACTGCATTAAGGGGTCGGTAGTCCACGCACAATCTCAAAGTGTTATCTTTCTTTTTTACAAAGAGTGCAGGACAACCCCAGGGAGATGAACTTGGCCTGATATAGCCCTTGTCAAGAAGTTCTTGTAGCTGAATCTTTAGCTCTGCTAATTCATTGGGCGGCATACGGTACGACCTTTTGAAATGGGTGCGGTACCGGGCTGCAACTCAATTACAAATTCAATATCCCGATCGGGTGGCAACCCCGGAAGATCATCAGGAAAAACATCTGGAAATTCATTGACGACTGGAATATCTTCTAACTCAACTTGGATCATAGCAAAAGTGCAATTATCTGGAGAAGGTGTAGATGGCAAATAAAGTGTGGAAACACCATGACTAGGGGAATTTATTTCAACACCCCGGGCTGATAAATCTAATACAACTCCGTGCTTTTGCATCCAGTTCATACCCAAAATAATATCTATCCCCTGATTATCCAGACAGATAAGCTCAGTGTCAAACACTTTACTTCCAATCTGGAGAGGAATTGGTTTAGTCACCCGGTTGGTAGATATCTTCCCACCAGGACTGGATATCATATAATTACAATTTAACTGTGCCACTTGTAATCCACATTTTTCTATGCATGCCATACTGATGAAACTATGTGATGCTCCAGAATCAAATAAAACAACAACAGGTTTATTTCGAACTTGAAACGTACCCGCCATAACTGGAGTACCCTCTGGAATAGCATCAATGGTAGTGAAATTCACACGGCCTTGCTTAACCACCATTTGCTTCTTGCTTGACGATTATTGGGCTGCTGCCTGGGTACATTATTTCCACCTTTGGGTGGTGCTCTGCATTCCTTCGCAAAGTGTCCCGGCTTCCCACAGTTATAACATGGAAAATTATGGGTACGCCCTTGCTGTTGAGGAGAAGGTGCACGGAATCCTTGTCCTTGAGACTGTCCCTGAGACTGATTTGGGCGAATAGCCCAATAGCCATACTGATTTTTCTTTTGCTGAGCAGCTTGAGGAGCCTTTTGTGGGGCCTTTTGTTCCACACGGAACCTCTGTCCGGACGCACTAGATGAAGCCGCCGGGGCTTTCCTCTTTTTATCTGCCTGATGAGCCAAGTTACTATCTTCCTGAGTGATGGCCATATTCACTAACTCATTAAAGCTGGCAGGCTTGATCAGAACCAAACTTTTCTTCAATTTAGTATTAAGCCCACGACGAAAACGGTCTTGCTTTTTAGCATCCGTATCCACATGATGTCCAGCATACTGCGACAAATGATTAAATGCCTGTGAATACTGCACCACGCCCTGATTACCCTGAGTGAGTGCCAGGAACTCATTAAGTTTTCTCTCTAAGAGACCGTCAGGGATATGGTGGGAGCGAAAAGCAGCCTTGAACTCAGCCCAAGTGACAATATGATCTGCAGGAAGTGTAGCCCGATAATTATCCCACCACATGCGGGCATCCTCCCTAAGCTGTTGAGCTGCAAATCTGGCTTTGTTGGCTTCTGAACATGGATATATCAATAAAGCAAATTTTGACTCAATGATATTGAGCCAGACATCAGCATCCAGTGGTTCCTTCGCCTTGAAAAATTGCGGCGGTTGCGTGCCGAAGAAATCTGGATATGAGGCTTCACGGGGCATCTCATGTTGTGGCTCATGGCGGGGTTGATTCTGCTGCAACTGAACAATCACCCGCAGAAGCTCAGTATGCTGAGCCATCTGATGTGCCATGAATTCCCGAAGATCCGGAGGTCCGGGTAGATTTCCATCATTTCCACCCTCAACATTGATCCGGAGTGTCAGGCATTCTGCATGAGCCACCAAACGCAGATTAGTCATACAACTTTGCAATAATTTCTCAGTGAGCGATGATGAATAAAATCAATACTCAGAAATGAAAATATTATAGCATAGTGCATGACATAAAAATCCAATATAACGTTAGTCCTCGGGAGTTAGATCCAATCGTTCTTTGAACGCAATTCTACCACTCCTCCACTTTTCAGCTTGTGGACAGATCGTACGGGTTTAGCGTAAAATTCGTATCTCGCAAACTACTAAACCAAAAATGCTCAAATTTTTCCAGTAGATGTAGAATTTGATAGTCCACAACTTTCGTATTCAACTCCCGAACTGAATCTCACGTTAACAGGGGTCAAAAATTCGTCCTTTGCCTCTCTGCCAAATCTGTTTTTCAGCAGACAGAGTCAACTTGTTTCGGTTGTTTCTCCCAAACTACTGATCCAATGGACTTGAAATTTTACCAGCAGCTTCCTCATGAAATTTGCAACAACTTTGGTATTCATCAGTCTGCCTAGAAAAATGGTTATCAAGGCGTAAAAATTCCAATACGAATCTGCTGCGAAAATTTCAGAGAAAACAAAGTGCTGCATAGAAAAAGAAATTGGGTTCCGCTTACATCCATACATCATAATTATTACAACCCCAAGAAAAAGAGTTTACTACAGAGTACTTTCACCAAGCAACTTATTACAAACTGGAAAGTAAGATACAACACATGATAACGGGAACTTTCTCCGAAGGTAAACATGAATCAATCGGATTCCTCGTTATCAGTGTAAAAGACACGCTCTTCCGGTTCTTCCTCTTCTTCTTCAGTTTCTTCTTCATCCCCTACTTCTTCTTCTCCATTCATCTCATCAAGCTCTTCTTCTGTATCTTCCTCCTCGCTAATCCACCCATATGCTGGACCAGGAAGTTGGGGCTGTAGAACAGGGGCAACTGGCTCTTCCTGCTCCTGATCAGATGACGGTGGTTCCACAGGTGGTCCAGGTGAGTCATCCAACCCAGAATCACCTTGGTCAGGCAGCTCTCCTGGTGGATGATTAGCCTGGGGCCCTTCAGCCCAGACTCCCTCCTGCTCTTGCATAAGATTATCATTCTCCACCTCTAAGTCATACACACGCTCTTCCAAGCTTCCAATTACCGCCATATGCTGGTCAACTTGTCCCTGCATCGCTGCTCTTTCCTGGGCCTGTGAGTTAGCAGCATTCAACATTGCGCCATAACTGAAAGCCATACTTTCAATCAGACGGTTAACATTGTCCATATAGCGGGTCATATTCTGCACATCGGTAGCGTCTTCCTTTTAACACTGGAGCTAGACTCACCCACTTCATTTGTAGAGGACATGAAAACACCTGCTGGAGCTCCGAAAGTTTTTATCTGATGCTTAAAACTCAGCTGCTGCAAAGCTCTCCATGCGGCAGTATCACAAGCCTCCTCATAATTTCCCCCAGTAACAACGATACGAATCTCTTCACCCCCTCCTAGCTGTAAACTGGGAATCACCAACGAGACCTCACAACGATTTATTCCGGTTTCAGTGATGTATCTTCCAACGTACTGGGGAGCTACCACGTATCCCAGAGTCTGCATGGTCTCCCACAGTTGAGAAGGAAAACCCTCTCGGTACAAACCGTTGGAGAAAAGACGACCATCGATGTCTGTGGTGATGTGGGGGTTGTTATTTGGGAAACTCATCTGAAATGAAACACAAATGAAGCTTAGCAATTGATTTGGAAAAGATATTGCTGAATTTAGAATTGGACAGATTCTTGGCAAGCAAAGAAAAATTCATAACTCTCAACTGGTGTATGCAAAAATGCTCAAACTTTGCCAGAAACTCTGTTAGATAATTCTCTACAACTTTCTTATGAAGTGGAAGATCTGATTCTGATGTTAAGAAGGAGTAAAAATTCAAAGTACTCAATGCTGTCCTCCAGAAAAATTCCAGGAAACAGGGGCTTACTAAAACAGGCATAACTCGAGCTATACTGAAGATAAAAATGTGAAATTTTTACAGCAGCAAGCTAACCAAATTCTGAGCAACTTTCCTTTAACTCTTCCCTGCAGAAAACATCATTTACTAGCCGAGAAAATTTCGACCAGCAGCAGACGTCCAGAACACTGCTAGATCAACCTTAGGTGCAATGCAAGATAAAGTGTTGTGTGGAACTCTAAAATACCCCCAATAATTTTTATAACTTTCAGTTGTTCTTAATTCATGATGCATGCTCGACCTAACCGTCCTCACAAAGAAAAATAATTGCCAAGTATTCTTGGTCTTACGTGGTTAGCATCGGTGGCATACATATACGGCTCTCACTATATTAGCTAGTCGTATTGTACACGTCTTAACTTACGCAACGCATGTTAGTGTACCTGCAGAAAATTCACAGTGTATAAATGAACCTTTCATGCCAGCACTCATGAAAGCGTCCCCATACATTACCGTTCTCTATAGTAACGGCATCCATACATCCCGTGTCGTATGGACAACACATAGAGGCAACTTTACACCCAATATAATCCACAACAGTGCATGGGTATATTGGCTGCAGCTCAAGGAGGCCACCGCTTGAGCACGGCGTTCGGATTTCACCGTACCGACCGAGGTGTCAAGGTGTCCCCATTGACCGGAGATCCTCACCCTCTGTCGATGCATAAATAAAGGTTGATTGTGCAATAAAGTAAGTTTTGACAGAAAGTAATGTGCTGGGAGTTAGCTGCAAAGATTAGATAGCCACCTAATTCACATACCCATAATCCCCTAGGGCTTACGTTCTAAAAAAATTCCTTAACGTGACCAACGTATTTTCGCAAACCAGATTAACTTTTATTTCCGAAAACACATTTTTAAGACAAGTTAAATCATCCGCCAAGTATTTTCGGCTCTGGTACCAGCTGTGGCAGAACCACCCCAATTATGTCAGCTCAAGTGCATTGTCCCTTAGCTAATGCAAGCAGTACAGCACACTCGCACTTCAACTGACATAACCGTGTAGTTGCTGTCGGGTAACTCCCGATTACACCACTGATCACATCATCGAAACCAATACGAGGCATGTCTCACTCCACAATGAGCACAGATGATTAACGAGTCACAAATTTTACAACACAGTACACGTGGATTTAATTTACAAAACAAGTCATTATAAAAGTTATTACAACACAGAGTTTAAAAGCACAGCGGAAGTTTAAAACAATACGAGTCTACGTCGATAAAAACATGATAATGCACAAGTAGCCCAGCTGGCATTATCAATCCCTCGGCTCCACACCCGCAGGAGCCGGAACAAACTCAAGGTGATAACCATCAGGAATACCAAAAGGAAACGTCTCTGCCACCTGCTCGGCTATTCTAGCATCCTCCTCATCTGTAAAAATTAATCCACAAGCAAGGTTGAGTTCTAAAACTCAGCAAGTCTTACCCGACTCTAGGATATCCTTAGAAAAAGACTCCTAGTATGCAAAGCTTTTGGCTGGGTTGTTGTTTTGCCAAAAATAAGCAACTAAAAGTAGATCCTTACTTTCAAGTTTTAGCATCCAAATTAATGTTGAGCTATTATTCTAGATAAGCATTTGTAAATAAAACTTTTCCAAGAGAGCAAGCACTTGATTAAATCAATACAGCATGTATATATTCCATCATCATCATATTCACTTTCTTATCTAGCGATGCTGCCCAGTGATCAAGAGCTCAATACCGTGAGTACGGCGAATCGATTCGGTTTTATCCCTTGCAAGGTTAACCTACCCACACGGCACAAACGAGCCCCGTCGAGCTGCTCATGCCAGCCGTTCCTTCAGCCAACACTAAATACTTGACCTACCCTGCTACCCTCAAGTACCAGTCCCCACCGATACCAACGACGGGTCAGCCATGAGTTACTCTAACCGGTACATGAATAAGCAGTCAGGCGTAGTTCAACATACCAGTGCGAGCTAAAGTACATAAGTTACCAGTTTCAACTACCTCTTACTCCCAGCATGTGAGGTAGTACAGTTCAATCTTGATCCCAGAGCTAACAACGAACGGGCCTTAACTGGCACAGGCGGAGCTACAACATTCCATTCTTTTCTCTGCCAACATTCTCCGCCCGGCCTAACTTTCTTTTCCAGTCTAGATGACAGGTTAACATAACTCTGAAATAAACCACTTATCATCTCGCGAGTAACAGGCAATTACTCGACTTATACCGTTTAACCAGCCTAGCAATTCTATCGACCTACACATACTAGAAAACTCTGGGTTTTCCTATGGATCATGCAACTAGGTTTTCAGTCAACTCCTATGAAAACTTAAATGCATAAGGTAAATATTTTGCAAAATAAATAAATTTAAGTGTGGCTGCGTTAAAAAGGTTATGCACTCCGGTGCTTGCCTTCGCTGGCCTTGGGCCCTTCCGAGTCTTGGCTCGGGTCTTGCTCTGCCTCAACTGCAAAACCTCGGGCTCTGGCGGCTCTGCCTCTGACTCAGGCACCAAGTTATATACCCCGTCAGCTAGCACGTTCTCTACATGAAAATGCATATGTGTGAGTTTGGAATAACAGTGAGAAAAGATACACAATCCCACATGCAGCAATTCAATTATACAGCTTAAGTACAAAACAAGGTATGCACATGAAATCACATGAAATGTTGCAAAAACCATTTTTAACATTTTATAGAGTAAGTGCATATCTCTTTAAACAAGATTAACTTATCACTAAGAAAGAATTATATCAACAGATCCAAACTTTACTGAGTTCATCAAAACAGTTTGGAAAACATTTTATTAACAAAACTATATATATAAAACCATTTTAAACACACATATAAAGGGTTATTTAGCAACTAATAGACAAACAAACCTACACAGTTTATCTGGCAGCACAAAAACTTCTCTGAGCAGCTTTTAACTCAAGATTACTACTGAAAATTTTTCAACACTTAAATCTAACAGAAACTATTTATTTTGAAAAAGACAAAAAGGCTATAAATCTATTAAAACCACAAGCAGCAACAAAATTAAGCACAAAATTGCAAAGCTTCACAGAAACACTATCTACACACTAACACAGATTTACCATGATTTATTGAGCTCAAAATCATATACACAACTATTTTTAACAGCACAAACAAGCTAATCATGGAGAAAAAGCTTAACTTAAACTACACAGATATCCTGCAACCCAAAATTTTACTGTGCTCACAAAAACACATTTTAGAGCTACTGTGATTTTCTCAAAATTTTTGGACATGCAGAACTATTTATTTTGACAGAGAGCTAATAAACTAATAAAAACTTCTACACAGAAAACTGCACATAAACAACATGATTTTATATTTTTCTGCTGTAGCCAACGATGTAACAAATACAACAAAATTGGTTTCACATTTTTCTCACACTCCTTATGATTTACTATGCATTTTACAAGATCTGCATGTTTATCTCGGGTTAAATAAACGAAAAAGAAAAGTAGTTTTGCAGTTAAGTCCCTGGATCTAAAGATTCATTACCAACCGGTCCTTTCTTTACGGAATAACCCCTGGATCTTACGAGAACACCCCCAGAACTTTTCCACCTTAACACTTAAACCCGGAATTTTAACAGAAAACCCCCTGGATCTTTATCTCCTTCTAATCCATGGTCCCTGGAGCTTCTCCTACAGAACAGAGGTTCCCGCCGGCGTTTGACCGGCCGGGGATCGCCGGATAACGGCCGGAGGACCTGCCGGAGATGCTCCACACCACGAGGACTTCAAGCCGCACCACCTAGACATGAAAAAGTCGAGGATTAGAGGCGGCAAGACCCTCCTCCATGGGCGGCGGCGGACGACCGGAAAGATGGCCGGCGCTAGAGCTCACCGGAGCTTCGGAGTTCACGAGGAGAGTGGGTACGGCTTCAGGAGATCAAGTGCCTTCCATTTGGGTGGTTTGGGGAGGCGGAGAAGGATTAGAAGTTGGAGTTGCACGGCGAGGTGGACGAGCGGCAATGGCGGCTCGGTTTCTGGGTTTTTCCGGCGCACTGATCGACGGCGGAGCGAGCGGAGCGGTCTAGGGTGGAGAGGACGAGGTCGTGGAGTTACTGGGGCGGTGAATTGGAGAGAGACGAGGTGACCGCGGTGAATTTCGCGTGGCACTTCACTGGCGTCCTCACTGCGGTGGTCCCTGACTGGTAATGGTGGTGTCGCCGGCCGGACTCGACACGACACGACCTGCATGGATGTAGGAGTAACTTGGCAATGCGGAGCAATGGCACGTGGCAAGGGACAGCGGGCGCGGCGCGTGGCACGGGCGGTCACCGACGGTCGGCACGACCGAGCTCCCCTGCCAATTACTGAATCGACAAAGTCGATTCAGTAGCAACAGTGGCGGCCAAAACTCCCTCAAAGATGCGATTCAAACTCAAGATTTCATGTATAAACTTTCCAAAATTCATATATCAAAGTTGGAGAGGATACATAGCTGAACAACTTTTGTTATAGTCACTTGGTTCAATTCGATTTGGTTTGGGAGATATGATCATGTAAGAGTTAGCCAAAATTCGGGTTCAGAATTCTAAGTGTTCAGAATTGTATTGATTTAGCTAATTTTGAGCTCGAAAATAAAATAGTTGTAGTCTGAAAACCTGAAGTTGTTCATGATTTTTCAAAAGTTTAAACTACCAATATTCAAGCCATGAACTTGTTTTGGTTTGGTGTTGATTTAAATTAAAAGTTATTGAGCCCTAAAGTTGGCCAGCTGCTGCTGTTTTTCAAGACTAGCCAAATTTTTAGGGTGGCTGAAAACAGGGGTTTGACTCAACTTTGACCATCAATTTGAGCAAGTAAAAGATGTTTTTGATCAAATTCAACATGCCTATATGAAAATACATACTTCAAAGTGTTATTTTCATGTTAGCCAAAAGTAACATGTTTAAGTAATTTTAATTTTAATTTGGCTTCTAAAATGGTTAAAATGAAAAGGCTATAACAATATAACTTAACCAAATTTGAACCAAATGAACTCAAATTCGAAATTTGACTTTTGAATATTCAAACTAACATGCCACTGAGTTCAAAAACATGTTAGGCACCAAAGTAAAAACTCTCACTTGTCAATTTAATTTTTATATTAAATATGTAATTAAAGCATGACATTCACATAAAATGAAAATCATTACATTACAATAAATGCACAAACAAATGTCATGAGTGATGAGATGAGTAATTTATTTGTCTTAATCATTGTGCTAAACCTATAAGTGACACGGGGTGTCACAGCCCTCCCCCCTTAAAAGAATCTCGTCCCGAGATTCCGGTGTAAAGAGAGAGTGTAGAATACCTTAATGTGGAATCTAAAAATCCTGGATATTTGGAATTGAGATAAGATTCTTGTTCCCATGTTGCTTCCTCTTCAGAATGATGCGTCCACTGAATTTTATAGAATTTAATAGATCGACGTCTAGTAACTCTTTCCTTTATATCAAGAATCTTGAAAGGTTGTTCCTCATACGAAAGATCGGGTTCAAATTCAATTTCTTCATGAGCAATTCCTTCGATAGGAACCCTAAGACATTTCTTGAGTTGAGATACATGAAAGACATTATGAACAGCTGCAAGCTTGGATGGCAGTTGTATCTCATAAGCAACTGGACCACATTGGCTAATGATTTCAAAAGGTCCAATAAAACGAGGAGCTAATTTTCCCTTGACTCCAAATCTCTGAACACCTTTAGTTGGTGATACGCGAAGATAAACATGATCCCCAACTTTGAAAACTAAAGGTCTTCTTCTTTTATCAGAATAGCTCTTTTGCCGCGATTGCGCGGTCTTAAGATTTTGCTGAATAATTTTGACTTTATCCTCGGCCTCCTTAACCAAGTCTGGACCGAAGATTTTTCTCTCGCCAGTTCCCGACCAATTTAACGGGGTTCGACATCTTCGACCATAAAGAGCTTCAAAGGGTGCCATTTTCAAACTGGATTGGTAGCTGTTATTGTAGGAAAACTCAGCTAAAGATAAGCTTTTATCCCATCTCTTGTCATAATGAATGACACAAGCTCTGAGCATATCTTCTAAGATTTGATTCACTCTTTCAGTTTGCCCATCGGTCTGAGGATGATAAGTTGAACTTCGAATGAGTTTAGTGCCTAACAGCTCATGCAATTGTTTCCAAAAGCGAGCTATAAATGGTGAACCTCTATCTGAAATGATAGTCTTTGGAACTCCATGCAAACGCACAATTTGATCTAAATAGATCTCAGCATATTGAGTTGCTGAATAAGCATTGTTGACAGGAATAAAATGGGCTGATTTGGTGAGCCTATCAACAATAACCCAGATAGAGTCACCGACGGTCGGCACGACCGAGCTCCCCTGCCAATTACTGAATCGACAAAGTCGATTCAGTAGCAACAGTGGCGGCCAAAACTCCCTCAAAGATGCGATTCAAACTCAAGATTTCATGTATAAACTTTCCAAAATTCATATATCAAAGTTGGAGAGGATACATAGCTGAACAACTTTTGTTATAGTCACTTGGTTCAATTCGATTTGGTTTGGGAGATATGATCATGTAAGAGTTAGCCAAAATTCGGGTTCAGAATTATTCTAAGTGTTCAGAATTGTATTTGATTTAGCTAATTTTGAGCTCGAAAATAAAATAGTTGTAGTCTGAAAACCTGAAGTTGTTCATGATTTTTCAAAAGTTTAAACTACCAATATTCAAGCCATGAACTTGTTTTGGTTTGGTGTTGATTTAAATTAAAAGTTATTGAGTCCTAAAGTTGGCCAGCTGCTGCTGTTTTTCAAGACAGCCAAATTTTTAGGGTGGCTGAAAACAGGGGTTTGACTCAACTTTGACCATCAATTTGAGCAAGTAAAAGATGTTTTTGATCAAATTCAACATGCCTATATGAAAATACATACTTCAAAGTGTTATTTTCATGTTAGCCAAAAGTAACATGTTTAAGTAATTTTAATTTTAATTTGGCTTCTAAAAGGGTTAAAATGAAAAGGCTATAACAATATAACTTAACCAAATTTGAACCAAATGAACTCAAATTCGAAATTTGACTTTTGAATATTCAAACTAACATGCCACTGAGTTCAAAAACATGTTAGGCACCAAAGTAAAAACTCTCACTTGTCAATTTAATTTTTATATTAAATATGTAATTAAAGCATGACATTCACATAAAATGAAAATCATTACATTACAATAAATGCACAAACAAATGTCATGAGTGATGAGATGAGTAATTTATTTGTCTTAATCATTGTGCTAAACCTATAAGTGACACGGGGTGTCACACCTTACTCATACAACATTCGATGTGTTCATTTCTTGTATTATTGTCATTCAAGAATCACCATTTTCATGAATTAGTGATAAAGTAATAAATAATTTACCAACGGCATTCTTAAATCAATTTATTTATTTTTAATGTCAAGTCTTAGAATAGAAAATATTTGTAAATGATATAAATGTTAGAATGTCATTATACCCATATGTAAAATAATATGTCCTACATTGTTCATGTGATACGACAGTACCAACTACTCGACCATTTGGACAATGGGTACACACTTATCTTTATCAAGATCATAAACAATGATAATTTTTCTAAGTTTGTCCACATGAAAATCTCATAGTCAGTTACAACATTGGACATAGCCAGCGGTGGGTTCGTCAGGGAGACGATGTTTGATTCGACAATTACCATAAAATGGCTTACGATAATAAATGCAAGGAGGCGATCCAAGATATATGATGGAAACAAAGAACCAGATTGCTATGAGAAGGAACCACGATGGATGGATATCAAAGTCGTAGAAGAACTCAAGGTAGCCAATGAGGCACAATGATTGAGGCTCAAGGGTGAGAAGAACCTAGCGAACAAGAAGAAAGAGGAGGTCAGACATTCAGACCTCAGCTCCCAGCCTCCCATGCGGCACGTATATGTCTTCCTATCTGCTGCCCAGCCCGTTGTTTCGCTCGCCCTCCTCCGTCTCCCTGGGCCCATGCACCTCTAAGGCACAAGGACACTGGGCGTATCCGCCAGTCTCTATCGGCCCCGCCTCGGATTGAACAAGCCGTCATCACTTGCGACTGATCGAGTGCTTTCTCCATTTCGTAGATGCTACTACTTCAGGGAGGCAGAAATCCTATATATCTTCTGGAAGATTTTTTAGTGGCGCAATCAAAGTGTTTGATGGAATGCCTCTGAGGTTAACGCGTGTATTGTTGGGTAAATGGTTAACTTTCCTTTCACAGCCAGACTAGATGAAGTATGATAATTCATCCTCCTCCTCGAGATACTCTTCTTACAATGCTGATGCAAGAGTTTTATTTTGCTTTCATATATGTAGCTTTATGAATGTATTCTGTAGCTTTCTGTCGGTGTACATGATGATGTTATAGGTTTCTAGGGTTCGATCTTGGTGGCTTTCTATTATTAGTATAATTTTATGTCCACATTCTTTATTTTTGTATCACCTTTAGTGTTAATGCAATGTCAAAAGGCTAAAAAAGACTTCAATGACAGAATAAGAAAATGAAGCCATGATGGATCTAGTAGCCGTAGCTCATAACATTTCCTTTTCGATTTTTTTAAGAGTAGCGAAGCGCATAAGTACGGTTTCATTTTAAACCCCACATGAAGTACAAGAAGTTGTAGCACCGTCGCACCAGTAGACCCAGGTTCGATTCCTCGTTGGAGCGAATTTATGGGGCTGGTTTAAAGAAAAATCCCCTCGCCGGCTTGTCGGGGTTCGGGGGTTTTCTAGACCCGGAAGATGTTTCTTCCGCTTAATGAAACATCGTGGAGATCTTCACCCCATCGGGTCTAGTTGTTGTTGTTTTTTTTTTTACCTAAGCTGATGATGGGTAGCATCAAAGCAGGACTGCAAGGTGCTTGCCGGGTATCTTTGAATTGTTAGCAGGACTGGCAGTGCATCATCTGTACCTTCAATCTTTTTCACGAAAGCACGTACTCGCGGTTTTTTGAGTTGCGACCAACAACAATCTGTGATCCCAGTTGCTCCTGCCCGCTCCTGCTCTGATTGAAATGTGCAACTTTCTGCCTGTCATTCCTTTTCTTATGTTTGAAGGGTGTTTGACTTTCAAGCGCAATCTCTACTTCGCTGATGAAACGAGGGTACACGTGCCCTTTGCGACTCGATCGAGGGAGTAAAAAGAAAGCAATGTAAATTGGAAATTCATCAGTTACAAGACGCTGTATTTCTTTCAGGTGTAAATAAGTATATTGAATATTACTAGTTGTTATGGCCTTTGAGAACTGAAGCTGTTCGTTAGCTCTTTCTGTCTCTGTGTTCGTTTTGGCTTCAGTGGAAGCCATGGATCCAAACAAGACTGCTAGCACGTTCTCTATTCTGACTGTCTGCAACTCTGCAAGCGCCGGCTGTCGTCACCGCCGGCTATCATAGTCATAGATCAGCGGCCGTGCACTGCGTCACGGTGGTGCAGGAGCAGCTCCCATCCAAACAACGAGAGTCTTTTACCTGTATGCCATTAAAAAAGATGGTTGTGACCTACATGCCACACTAAAAACTTGCCACACACCTTGATGCCAACCATCTAAACATTTTTGACCCCCAAGCCATTCCGTCTCCAGTCCGTGAGTTTCTCACCGTTTGGACGCACTGACAGGTGGGACCGGCCATGGAAATGTCTATATTGCCCTTGCACCATGTGGGGCCCACACATCAGTTTTTTTCCCTTCATTTTCCTCCT
Organism: Urochloa ruziziensis; assembly: GCA_015476505.1. NCBI lineage: Eukaryota > Viridiplantae > Streptophyta > Magnoliopsida > Poales > Poaceae > Urochloa > Urochloa ruziziensis. The sequence continues at coordinate 8,870,979 of CM027121.1, read as the reverse complement.
CTTCCCCGCGCCCCTCCTCCCCAGTGCCGGCCTCTCGATCTCCGCCGGCCTCTCTTCCCTACGCCCGTCCTCAGTCCTCCCCGGTGCCGGCCTCACCAGCGCCCTTCCCTCTCCCAACCTCCGCTTCTTCCAGATCGAGCAGGGGCGGGTGGCAGCGGGCCTGAATCCTGATCCCAGCGACCGCGTGCTGAGCAGTGGGCCGCGCACGCCACCTCCCTTGCTCCCTACGCGCGCGCCGCCGTCTCCACGTGCCGGGCGTGGAGCCTAGCCCGCCTCCTCCGGCCTCTGTTCTCCCGATGATGGGGTGGAGCACGGCGAGGTCGACGCGCGTGACCTCGCCGACGAATCCGAGCGCGGCGGCGTTGCGTGAGGGCCGCGCGGTGAGGAGGCGTGCGTCCTTGCCGCAGAGGCCGACAGCGGTGGCGCCCGCGAGGCTGATGAGGGAGACGAGCTGCTTGTTGACCTTGCCGACCAGCACCATCTCCACGAACTCCATGGCGACGGCGTCAGTGATGCGGAGCCCGTTGCGGAGCTGCGGCTCCACGCCTGGTCGCGGATCAGGTCGCGGATCACTGACGCCTGGAGCTCGGGAGACTTCATCGCCGCGCCGCCGTACTTGACCGCCACCGTCTTGCCCTTGAACCGCTGGATGAACGGGAGCGAGGTGGCGGAGGCGGGAGTGGCTCGGTGGTATGGACGATGGAGCAGCAGCACAGGGAGGAGGCAGGCGACATGGAGAGAGAGGAGAGAAGGAAAACAAAGAAAAAAACTGACGTGTGGGCCGCACGTGCTGGCAAGGGCAATATGGAAATTTCCGTAGCCGGTCTCACTTGTCAGTGCGCCCAAACGGTGGAGAACTCACGGACTGGAGACGGAATGACGTGAGGGTAAAAAAAGTTTAGTGGATGGCATCAGAGTACGTCGCAATTTTTTAGTAGCATATAGATCACAACCATTTTTTTTAATAGCATACCCGTAAAAGACTCAAACAACGACCAGTCTTTCCGCCGTCCGCCCATAACCTGGAGCGCAACTTTCCATCCGCGCTCGCGCTCGCGCTCGCCGAGCCTCTCGTCCTCCCCGTCCCATACCCTCACGTCACTGAAAATCACTTACCCCAACACCACCCCCTCCGCCCAGAACCTCGATTCGAGGATGCGCCGCCTCGCCCGCCCAGCCTCGCGTCTGCTCGGAAGCTCCGCAAGGAGCAATCCCCGCGCATTCTCCGCGGACGCCCCAGGGGTGTTCGACGAAATGCCTCCTCCGCCTCCGGCGTCACCAGCACTGCCTCGCCGCTCGTCGTTCGCACATGCCCGCCAGGTGCTCGGCGGAACGCGCGTCTTGGGGTTCTGCACGGTGGCTGGGCGTTCTGTGGATGACCATGCTGGCACGGAGCCACCGCGGTTCACGGTGGTGCCAGGCGACGCCACAGTGGATTGCCCGGGCTCAGGTGCGCTCGTGGGCGTGTCGGAGGCTGCAGAGAGGGTGTGCCGCGTCGTGTCCACGCAGCCGGAACTGGGGATTGCATCAGCGCTTGACGCGATCGGGGTGGCCATGTCACCAGAGCTGGTGGCTGAGGTGCTCAAGAATCTGAGCAATGCTGGCATGCTAGCGCTTGCCTTCTTCAGGTGGGCAGAGAGGCAGGAGGGCTTCAGGTACACGACTGAGAGCTTCCACTATCTGATCGAGGCACTTGGCAAGATCAAGCAGTTTAGGCTGGTGTGGAGCTTGGTAGAGACCATGCGGTGCCGGTGCTTGCTCTCTAAGGACACGTTCAAGCTTATCGTCCGGAGGTATGCCCGGGCGAGGAAGGTCAAGGAGGCTGTGGAGACGTTCGAGAAGATGGGCAGTTTTGGTCTGAAAACTGAGCTATCAGATTACAACTGGCTGATTGACACATTAAGCAAATCCAAACAAGTTAAAAAGGGACACGCCATCTATAAGGAGATGAAGAGGAAGGGCAAGTTCACCCCTGATTTGAAGACCTACACTGTCCTAATGGAAGGGTGGGGCCATGAGAAAGATTTGTTGATGGTCAAAACAGTGTACCAAGAAATGCTGGATGCAGGCATTAGGCCTGATGTTGTGTCGTATGGGATGCTGATCAGTGCCTTTTGCAAGTCTGGAAAATGTGATGAGGCCATCAAGGTGTTCCGTGAGATGGAAGTAACTGGTTGTATGCCAAGCCCTCATGTGTACTGCATGCTTATCAATGGCCTTGGTTCGGAGGAAAGGCTGGACTGAAGCTTTGAAGTACTTTGAGCTTTATAAGGAAAGCGGGTTCCCCATGGAGGTGCCTACATGCAATGCGGTTGTTGGAGCTTACTGCAGAGCCTCAAAGTTTCAGCATGCGTTCAAGATGGTTGATGAGATGAGGAAGTGTAAAATTGGCCCAAATTCCCGAACTTATGATATTATTCTTCATCATATGATAAAATCGCAGAAATTCGAAGAGGCCTATCATGTATTTCAGAGAATGGGGATGGACGGCTGTGAGCCTCAGCTAAATACATATACAATAATGGTTGGCATGTTCTGCAGTAATGAAAGAGTTGATATGGCATTAAAGGTGTGGAAGCAAATGAAGGTGAAAGGTGTTCTCCCATGTATGCATATGTTTTCGGCATTGATCAATGGGCTATGCTTTGAGAACAGGCTTGAAGAAGCTTGTGTATATTTCCAGGAGATGTTGGACAAAGGAATAAGGCCACCTGGTCAGCTTTTCAGTAATTTGAAGGAAGCTCTTGTTGAAGGAGGAAGAATTAGTTTGGCACAAGAGATGGCTTCGAAGTTGGATGCATTGAGGAAAACACCTTTGCATGGTTGAGAAATTCTCTTAAAAAAATCTAAAGCGCTTGGGGTATCACACACAGTTACACAATCTTTGGGCATGCAGAAGTGATATATGCACTATTAGCTCCAGAAATTGGTGGAAGCAATGTACTGTTTTGTACTTCAGATCACTAAAGCAATCTCTAGCCATCAGCTAAATTATGTCTTCTTGGAAATGTGACAAAATCAATGTAGGGCGTGCTTCATATGGTGAGTTTGCTAAGAAAGTTTGCTGTGTTTTGAGCAAATAGCTCAGCATATTTTATTGTCTTTAAGTAGATTATACATTTGAATCAGGACTTGCTTTTGCTTCTTATCTGGAGTGTGTCAGCTCATCATGGGCATCTGTCCTACAAATTTGTTGCACTTGATGAAAGGAAATCAGATTGGACATGAAGATTTTTACTGCAGTTACATTTCAAGTACTTGACACTAACCACAATTTTGTACTCAGTTACTAGGATTTGATACGTTCATTTCCGAAATGTTCCAGTTTACTCTTATTGTCTCCCTTTTGATTGGGAAATTATTGAGGGGGTCATTTTGGTCACATTATCCAAGATATCATTGCTTAACTATGGGTGCCTGATTAAAAAAACGTGAATTGTTTGCTAACAGGTTACACATGTAATTCTTGCATCTAAACTAAGCTATATTATGATCTTAACTTGGAATGCGTTAAGGCTGATAATAGCTTGCGTGCTATATGGCACACTGGTGATTTGCGCGCGGCTGAATTTGAAGTTACATCAGAATGAGATGTAGTTTTACAATAAAGCTGATGTAATTTATCATGAATAGAGACGTCCAAGATATGTTACAGAAGATAGTAGTCTTGGTAAATATGTGCTTTTGTACCATCTACCTATCCTAATGACCGAGATGCCATCGTTTGCCGATTAACATGAGGCTATGACTGATCGTGTTTTCTTGGTAACTTGTATTGACAAAAATTGATGTTGGCATTGGTAAGCTGCAGACATAGACATAAAGCTTCAATTTAGTAGTTCAAAGACATAGTACAAGGCTTACAGGACTAAGTATACATGTAGCTTTAATACTAATCCATGGCACCATGGTAGCGATCCATTACTCCTAGATGACATGGTTGCATACTGTCTGCCGTGAATAGTACAGAATGATGTAGCTGGCATTCATCTAGAAGTAATAGGTGACATGGTGATTGGTACAGATGATTTTAATTCATTTAGATCCAGAGTATAACCTTTTTGAAGGTGCATGTGATGCATCTTTTTTACTGAGCCACCAGTAGTTTTGTGCTTATCCAAAAAAATTCGGCTTCTCTTGATCAGATTTGTACAGTATGGAGCATTACCCACAAACCAAAAAAAAAAAAAGAATGGCAAGAATTTGTGTTAGTTTAAGCAATGGAATTTTCTATAAGGAGCATAATATAAATAAATCAGTAAAGTGATATACAAATGGATATATCTTAAGAAACCATTATTTCAAATGCAGACTTTCCGTGTTTATCAGCAGTTTGATCTTATTAATGGTTTAAAAGTTAAGGATGTTGTTGCTGTATTGCCATTTTATTTATGTGGTATTTTGTTCTAGAGTATGAAGAGGTGTCTTACCAGGAATTCGTATGGATGTATGCTCTGTATGTCATGAAAATATCTGATCTCCTGTTGAAGTGGAGGCTGTGGATGGACTACTTGCTAAGGTACTGCTGCAACACACCTGATTTGAATGCGCTGATCTGCAAATCTAATAGAGCAAAGTATCGGTTTGTTTCAGTAAGTTCTGTATATAGGACAAAGGGGGGAAAAACTTCAAAAGGGACCTATTTCTACATTTTGGTTTACCTGTTATGCAGTTCTTGAGCTTCTGCAATTTCAGGATTGAAGTATCATTTACATGCAGAGGTTCCACTTAGATAGTCCTGAGCTGTTTGCCAAAAACAGAATTCAGGTGTTTCAGTACCTGTTAAAGGTGAGGAAGGCTAAAGTAGAAAATGTAAATTTCATGAAGGCAAGGATACCTAGATAGGTTTTCATAAGGCAACCCACAAAAAGAGTGACAACTGGTCTTGCTTCATCATTGTTGTTTGCAGTGCCGGTATCAAATAGAGTTGCTCGTTGGCCCCCACAAAGTCACCTTGATTTTCAATATCACCAAGTAATAGTAACGATTAACAGGAGTATGTAATTGGATTGATGGAAATAGGAAATGGTTACAGAACATAAGGCTGCACAGGCAATTTCCAGGTGACAGTAGGTTCATGGTTGTTGGATATGCGGACTAATTCAGGCTCACTAACTTCAACAATAACACCAAGTATATCTATAAAATGAATTGAGCATCAATTAAATATCAGTGGGGAACAGAAGAAGGGAAAAAACTGGTTGATGGTTAACTATGAAGCATCCAGAGTTAATTTAACTTACCAAGGAATTTTTTTTATGTTTCCAACAAGCATTGGGAGTTCTTCAAAAGGAGTCAGATTGTATTCATAATTTGGAAACCAGTAGGAGGGTCCCTTGGAACTGAAATCCTAGTGTGATATGTGAATTCAATCATGTAACGACCATTAATGAGTTTGTACTAGTTTTTAGCATTTCCAACCCTGAAACAGCTGATTTCATAGATCCGGTCTTCTTCTGCCCGACCGTTGAAGTATTCCATTACATCCTGATGGATTTCAGCATGCATAGCACTTGCCTGTGTATGAAAAAGATACAAGATGAACCTCTGTTGGTTTCTTAAATACGCGATTTACTAAGTGTAAACCATTGTTTATATATTTAATGTGCACACGGCAAGCAAACTTTTTTTTGCCTTCGTTTGTATATACATATTATAGTCTGAAAAAACATACCTCATGACATGCCAGTATAAGGTCAACATATGGGACCATTATCAGGGGGAACCCTGTATTCCCATTTTCTCAGTACACAGACACAGTTGTAGCATGTCGCTCATGCGGTTGAAGAGCAGAAACAAGCGTGTGTGTGTCATGGTGCGTCTCTGCAGCCAAAGAAGAAGGGAAAAAACAAATAAATGGTGAGAAAGGTAAGTGCAGTATTCACAGAAACTATGACCACATGGTAGATAGTAGCAATTTGTAGGCTACGTACTATATATTTGTAGGCACTACAGAATCAGGAGTATATTCATCGATCCAATAATGTCTTAATTATTATATAGACTACCACCAAACAATTAAATTGCACATAAGAATGCTAAACATGCATCAATAATGATCTTGATGCATGCCACTTACAGGTATTATAGAGTAGAAAAGAATTTCGCAGCAAATCGCAAAACAACAGCACCCATGCACAATCAATAAAAGCAAAGAGAAAAGGTTAGCCTGCAAACTCACCAGTATAGCTAGTGCAGTCAGATCCTCAAACTAACAGGGTACCACGAATAACTTATGAATGAGAACCTGCAATTAACAAAAGCAATCAGCCAAGAAGCTATCAAAGCATGTTTGTTATCTCAGTAAAATAAGAGGATACGAAAATATCTTATAACATGAGACTGCAACACTGACTTTAAAAAAACAGTAGGCTACTGAAATCTCAGCAATTTAAGATGACAGCAGGCAATTAGATCTCACAAATTTTAGTGCACTGGCACCCAGGCCAATTCTAATTGTAACAAGTAGCATCTTCGGATTGGGAAATCAAATAGGTTTATTATGTTCATTAATTACTAAAATGAGCATATGTAAATGTAAAAGAAAGTATACCAATCATTGATATATCCCTGAACTTCCTGGGTACCATTGCCTACAATTGGGAATAAAAAAATAGAAAACCTGTAAATATGTCCCTTGACCTCATCCCTCGAGTACCTCTGTCAATGGAAATTAAATCACCAGTATAGTCGTACCAAGTGTAGATGGATTCTATATAGAAACTTATATTTTAATAGTAGTCCATGCATCAAGTGCTTCCTCTTCTAAAATGGGAAATGAGATCTTTACCTTAAAACCACCTGAGTCGTCATCATATAAACCTCAAGAAATCCAAGGTGACTTCAAATAAGATGCAAGGCAAATCTGGCATAATTGTGGAACAGTTTCGGCTCATAAGGTGAAACAAAATAGAGACAGGCATTTGGAGAAATATGCTAAAACTTTTATCTTTTTTGCTAGTGTGGCCACGTGCACACGCCGGGTAGGCTGCTCGGTTTCATAAAGAGGAATTGGCGTCCATGAGCAAGATAACAGACACCAAACCTCGTATTAGCAGCAGAGAGAGTATCCGAAATTCAGATACAGCAACACTACTCATTGCGTGCGCAAATAAAAACTGTGTTTGGCAGTTGATTTGGTAATTAATCTCGAATAGCAGTAAGCCCCGTACGCTTAAGAGCAACTCCAATTTTTGACAACTCAGCCTCCAAATCTAGCTCCAAGAGCCTCTCCATCTCGATTGTCATCCCATCGGGCTCCCCAAATCACCACTCTCACTTGCCAGACTTGGCAAGCCAAACCGGCTTGCCAAAGCGTAGGCCCAACACGCGGAGGACATGAGCGCAAAGGGCGAGGAGGTGCCGCTGGACAGGGAGGGGACGAACCCTCTCGCGCCGCCGGGCCGGAGCTCCACGCACCGCCGAGCCGGAGCTCCACGCGCTGCCGGTCCGAACTCCACGCGCCGTCGGTCCAAAGCTCCTCGCGCCGCCCCGCCAGCCCTAAGATCCTCGCGCCGTCGGCCGGAGCTCCGCGCGCCGCTGGCCAGACCACCTCGCGCCGCCGGGCCGAGCTTCGCGCGCCGCCGGTCCAAACTCCGCACGCCGCTGTCCCTAAGATCCTCGCGCCATGTAGCTGGAGCTTCGCGCGCCGCCGCAAGGGAGAGAAGGGGAGGTCGGGCAGATGAGAGGGAGAGGATGAGGCCGGTCAGGCAAGATAAAAAAGAGGAAAAGGGAGAGGATGACATGCGGGACCTACGCGTCATTGTGTAGTTGAATATAGCTGTTGGGATTTGGGTAGTGAAATATGGAGAGGCTGTTGGAGTGAGATGTCCAGTATGAAGAGGAATATTTGTAGAGAGTCGAGTAAAGAGTCAAATGAAGAGGACAAAATGGCAACTCTCTTGGAGTTGCTCTGAAGCTAGCATTTTCAGCTGTACTGAGGCAGGCCTGTTGGTCGGTGTGTGTCGGCAGGTGTGGGAGCGGACTATAGATGAACGTAAACTTGTCATCTTCCGTTTGGTGCTCTACAGGCTACAGCTTTTGCTTCATTTTGCCCGACCTTAATGTACTGGCTTGTCAGTCAGTGGCAGACTGGCAGGGAGAAGTAAACTTCAATAGCCCACATGGGCCGACGCCAGCCCAGTAGTACACTCTCGGGCCGGGCCCAAGTGCGTCTTTGTTGTTGTTACACCATCACATTCGTCACCAGTCGGATGGCAATCCTTTTGTTTATATCGCACTAATTATAGAATGTATATATGACGTGAATCTTAGTGCATATCTATACACATGTGCATACAACTCCCTCGGATGTACTTCCTCCGTTCCAAATATAGGTCGTTTTGTCATTTCTAAGTTCATAGATTTTGCTGTAGCATCTAGACATACGCTATATCTAGATGCATAGCAAAATCTACGAATCTAGAAATGCCAAAATGACCTATATTTTAAAACGGAGGTGGTACATAGCAAGATCTGTATAATATTGAAATTGAGCCTTGGTCCGTAAAACCATTTTAGTTGTTTGGGTCTTCTAAGACAAAATTGAGATTCTTCAGACAACCTTGCGAAGGTTGGTCATCGCGAAACCATCAATTGGACCTGACCAAATGTGTACACACATAAGTGTCATGTCAAATTAAAGTTCTATTTAAAGTATCAACACGTGATCCATGCATGAGAGCTTGAAAGCACCACCGCGGATCGATCTTCCTTTCCTTTTCGACACTAGGACCTATTAGTTTTGAGGTCTTCTTCGTTCTTGGGTGCTCCATGCTACCCTATGATACTATGGAGTATGGAGGGATGGACAATTTTGTAATTAGGTTGTAATATAATTTTTTATTGGAGCTCCTAACTTAAATGAACATATGTGTAAAAAGAAATAAATATATCGGACCAAATGAGTATAAAAATAAAAATAATTTTTCTCATAATACCTCTATACCACTATATTACTCGATCTATACCACATTATATCACATGTTAAAAATATGTTTTCCCATAATACCCCTATACTACTATACTACTCGATCTATACTACCTTATACTAAAGGTGAATCTCTAGTAGTATACAATTAATTTGGACCGTCAGATCCTTTTATACTAGTCCTTTTTGAACACCAATATAAGGTAGTACGGAGCACCGAAGAAAACCTCAAAGTTTTATTTTATGACCTCTTTTTGCTTCACGCCAAATGCACATCACAAATCCATGGAGGATGCATGGATGTTCATTTTACCTCTAGATCGAGGCTGCTAGAGGCAGGTGGCCAATGACCACAGATCGATGAGCTACACAGTGTGCATGCAGATATAATACTGGCAAATTAAAGCAAGAAAGAGCCAGCAAGTGTGGCTGCGTGGCTCCCTTTTCCCTTCCCTCTAGGGGACCAGCGAAGCAATTCAAGCACCACCAGCAATCTAATCGATAGATAGATGGATCGATCGAGCATGTCTGCTGCTGCTACCTCACGCCAATTCTTTCTTTACCTTTGAAGCAATGATCGCCATCTCACTTTCCAATGATTCACACCATCAAAAGCAGGCGAGCTCAACAGTGATTTAAAGATCTACAACATGATGGATCGTACGTCCTATCGATCTGTGTCTGCAACCTGAACGACTGTTCCCTTGCATGCGCCCTCTCAAGAGAGCAGCCAGCAGGAGCATTACGTGTGGCTCTCTGGTTACATTAGCTAGTAATTCTTCCCCTTAGTAATCCGAAATTCAGGATGCACGGCGATTGTGACGCCTAATTAACAACCAACATCCGCACTCGTGTGGTCACATATGTGAGGGCCTATTTTGGTCAGAGATCACTTCAAGTATAATGCACTATCCTATATATATTTGCAATCGATCGATCCAAAAAGATTCATATTATTGCTTAGCTTTTGCTTCGAGAGTCAACATGGAACAGAGAAAACCAAAAGAATAATGCTGCACGTTGCATGCATCCAAAGTGCCCAGACTAGCAGATCGAGTTTCAAGTGTGCCCATGCGCTGCGTGTGACATCTTGTCATGAATACAGTATAGTCTCACACACTGTCTCGGAGCTACAATGAGGCCCAAGACTATACCATTTGTAAGCATATCAAGCCCAACTACTTATTACAATACGCTGCGTGTGACATCTTGTAGCTGCATTGCTTACTTGTCTCTGGATTTCCTGCATCTTTTTATTCACAAAAAAAATGATTGCCAATTTTATTTGTTGATACAGGGATCAGAAAACCAATGCTGCACTATTCAGCGTCTGATACTTGTATTAACCATCACTGTAGTTAATATGGAGCTATGAGTTATATATCAATATAGTATTTGGTAAACCCTCAACTATCCAAACTAATCTATCAACTCTCATGATCCTCCACATGCTAGCATTTTAAGAGAGAAAAACGTTTAAACGAGACAACTACTATATTAAAAGTTCATAAACAAATTTGGGCTCACAACTAATAAATTTTTTATATTTGCTCAAATCCCTCTTTTTTCTTGATTTCTTACACAATACTCTAAGTTTTTTCATCCCCATTCAAAATTTCCACTTTGTATCGAATATGTTGGTGCTCGACATATGAGCCAAGTCAGCTGTTGATGCAAGCCATATATATTGTGACATCATAAATCTATATTTTGGTATTCAATTTTTTATCCTGCCTACTGCAATTTGAAAGAAAAAAATGTTTTCCCTCCACATGACCAAAAATGACACCCTATTGTATCTCTTATTCCGAACTCTCTCTTTTCGATTTATTGAGAATTTGGATTCTAGATCCTAGATTGCATTTTTAGTTATTACTGTACAATGGCTAAGTAGGTGTTTCAGCCAACACCATAATGCTTATGACGTCAAGTTTCCTTTATCGAGGAACTATGAGTGTAAATGTATACTTATGTAAAGTATAAAAAACTAGATATAATGTTTTGTCCAAAATATAATAAATTTGTCTAAAATAAATTTTAATGCATTAAAAACTGTGATCAGAAACAGTGTGTGAGTCATTAAGGAAATTGATAATATGATCATCATGCATACATGTGTATGTTGTCTGCATGATTTTTATATATATTAATAATAACATAAGCGGGTAAATTAGGTGGTTTGAGTTGTTTTTTCATAATGGAAGAGGTGGTTAATTTAAAAACAGATGTAGGGACTAGGGGTTACTTTATGTTATTTTTAGTAGGATAGAAGTGGTTGTTAGATGAGATTTTAACTGGTTACTTAAGGTTATTTTTAATAATGGTAGAAGTGGATGTGTTGATTTAAATGTAGACTAGGATATTTTTAGAAAATATAGTATTATCATACCTCTCACATATTAGCGTATATATGGAGGGAAAATAATCAGAAGTTTTTTATTGGAATGTTTTATAGCCAGTGTCACCACATATTCTTAGACAAAAAAATAATATATATGATCCTGTGTGCTGCATTGCCATGCATGGCCATATGGTTCCCTTCTCGAAAAGCAGCACTCCCAGTACTTTCGTAGCAGAGATGCTGCATAGAGTGGCAATTATGAAATTAGGACAGTGAGTGAATGAAGCTTCTTCCTGACGCTAACCATATTAAACCGCTATACTTTTTGCTGACCACTGTACTTTTTGACTGTTGCCCGTTGTGGTGCGTGGGACAGGCACCCCAGAGCATCCTCAGGTACAAAGCATCAACCCCTTAAATACTATTCATCTGCCTTTAATTTTGCACAAGTTAGAAAAGGTAAGTTAGTTTTGATTCAAGAGCTTGCGTTGCCTTCATGATGAATCGCAACTCAGAATGGAGCTTAACTTGTTTTCCCATGTTTTGTGGAGTCACACGTAGAAATGCAATATTAAAGTAGAAAAAAATTAAAAAGTTGATTGTTCCTATGTTCTTTTAGTGTGGATAGAAAATACTTGGTTTTTTATTGCTGAACATTATTTTCAGCAATCCCATAAAAAATAATGTTTGTCTTAGTGTGGATAAGCATTGTATCCTGGTTCTCTGTTTCTGGCTTAGTTTTCCCACACAGAATACTATTCAATCCTATGTTCTGCGTACTTGATTTCGTTGTGAAAGCAGCAGACTATATAGGAGCATACTAGTTCATTCGCCATACTACTCAGCTTTATATATGATCAGACACTTAGTTCATCATTCACACTATATATATCGACACGTAGTTTACCAGCCAAATAACTAGTTCATTCGCACCTAGTTCGCAGTAGTTATTAACACTTAATAAGTTCTTAACTATGTCGTACTAAATAATGCTGCTACACTACCTTGTACGTTTATATAATATAAGTACAAGCTGCAAGATTATTTTTCTTTGACAAAAATGAACTCCAAGACGGTAACTTTGTGCATCAGAGTATACTCATCTAAATACAAACTCTCCTCTAATACCATTGATGGTCCACTTGCTTGAACTGACCTGCACAAATATATTCAACCAGGGGAAAAATCACCAATGATAATAAGAACTTGTCTCAATGTTTGGTTATTTTTCAAAAAGAATGTGTAGTAGTACACTGGGTTTGGGTCCGTGTCCTTAAGTTCCCGACTTAGCCCCTCTCCCTTTCTCTCATTCTAGTCACCGTCGAGACATGGAGGGAACTCTGAATCCACATTACTAGTTGAGGAGCTTTGGATCCACAGCTCCATTGATCTATGATCTCTAGATCAAAATGACTATAGGACAAGGAGCTCCACTCTACCGACTCATACAATTCCGACGAACTTATTGAGAGCTATATATGGCCACCTTCCATATATGTAGCTTTGCCTCCCTCCCCTAGAGGAAGTGCCCTGAGGTTTGCTGACACCCAAAGTTAAACAACAAGACCTCTGACGATTCATGAACTTGGTCGATAGGAACAGAAAAGGGACATGCACACTGAGAAAATATAGCTAGGTGTCACGAGATCAACCCCACTCCACCCTTCGTCGTCTACTCGGATCATCACCGTACCCTCCCCTAATAAGGCCTTGAGGTCTCTCTTGAGGTCATCCATTGAGTTCTTATGCTCACTTGCTTGTCAATGGTGCGTGATGTGCGCTCTAGCATGGCAGGAGGTGATGGAAGTGGACATTGGTGTAGCTGCAGAAGCGCACCGACCTGGTTGAGCTTTTTTTTAATAAGAAAACCGGGTTGAGCTAGCAGAGGGTGACATCGCGGGCATATCCACACAAGTGGTGAGGTCCCAAAGTGTCAAGCAGCGCGGGCGCCTTCCTGTCGCTCTCGAGATCAAGCGTCCATCCATACCGTAAGGCCGCGTCGAGTCGACGACGACATCCAATTTTTTTTGGCGTTGTTTTGCATTGTGCTTTGGAGATTGAACCCTATTAGTGCATGTTTGACAAAGATATAGCCCCCAATAATTACATTCTAGCATATACTGCTGATTTTGTGACAAGTATGGATGTGCCACAGTTTGGAACTAACTAATAATGATGATAGTGGTGTTTTCTTAAGATCAACTGAAATAATTGTCCTCAAAATTTAGCTATATATACTTTGAATAATGTAACTTTGAAATGATCACCAAATTAGAAACGTGAACATATCAGGATCTCCCCATCAACGATCACAACCTGTACCGAGTCGTCAGCACCGCCAAGGCAACGTGCACGGTTTGTATTGTATCCCCCCATTGGGTCGGTCATGAGCACCACAAAAAAGAGGAAAAGCAGCAGCAACACAAAAATAAGGCTACACAGAGACAGAATGGTACAGGCCTACTTTTTCTTGCTTTGGTTTTTTTTTTCTCTCTTCCTTCTTGCTCTCTCACCGTGGCCCACCAGAGTCCCTAGCTGCTCACTGATATCATCCCTGTCTCAGTCCCAGCTTCCCTTTCTCTCTCTCCCTCTCGCCTCCCGGCCTGATTCCCCCGTCCCCTTCAGCGCGCCTCAGCTCCCCCTCCACTATCTCCCGAGCACACCGCACCAGGGAGAGAAGGAGCTCTCTGCAAGGGGAAAGCCGAAGCACACAAGAGGCAAACCCTAGCACAAAGACTCACTTTCTCCGGAGCAGGCCAAGCCAAGCCGAGCCGGATAGCAAGCATAGCATCCGCATCGCCGCCGCACCCACCATGATCTTCCCCCCTGCCTTCCTGGATTCCTCGAGCTGGAACGATAACCAGGTAATCGGGATTTCAGTCAATTTTGTTTGCATCTTCCCTGACCCCTGCCTTTCTTTTCCCCAGATTTTATTCACTCTCTTTTGAACAAGCACGAATAAAAGGAGAAAGGTTGCAGCGATAATATTGTTTGCAGCTATAGCTCAAAAGAAGAGAATACCACTGCGCTCCTCTACTAGGGCTTGCTAAATATTCCGATCCAACAAGCACTATAAGTCTGCTGCTTGGTATATACTAGCAGCAACGCCGCCGCGGCTTTGATTTTCTTGCCCAAATGAAATAATTCAGCTTGACTCCTCCTCTCATGGTCCCTTTTTTTTCCCTCTCCTCTCTTATTGATGCTACCTGCTTTTCTGATCTTTGATTCGATTTCGTAGCAGCAGCAGCAGCAGCAGCAACAACAGGGCCACCACCAGCAGGTTGCGGCGAACGGCGGCGACGGCAATCATGAGCTCCTCCAGCCATCAATCATGGGGGGAGCACTTCCCGATGGCGCTGGCGGCGGCGGCGGGCAGGTGGGCCCCGCGAAGCCGATGTCCATGGCGGAGCGCGCGCGGCTGGCGAGGATCCCGCTGCCGGAGCCGGGTCTCAAGTGCCCCCGCTGCGACTCCACCAACACCAAGTTCTGCTACTTCAACAACTACTCGCTCTCCCAGCCGCGCCACTTCTGCCGCGCCTGCCGCCGCTACTGGACGCGCGGCGGCGCGCTCCGCAACGTCCCCGTCGGCGGCGGGTACCGCCGCCACGCCAAGCGCGCCAAGCCCAAGGCGGCGGCATCGGCGGCGGCCTCAGCTGGAACGGCGTCGGCCACCGCCGCCGCAGCCGCGGCGCTGGCTCCTGCGGCCGGGTCCACGTCATCGGCCTGCGCCACGGCCAACGTGCCGGCGCTCCCCGGCGGCGGCCACGGCATGCTCGGCGGCAACCTCTCCATGCTGCCGCCGCTGCTCCGGCTCGCCGACTTCGACGCCATGAGCCTCGGCTCGAGCTTCTCCGGGATGGCCGGGACCGGGAAGCCTTCTTCCCTCGACGGCGCCGGAGGAGGCTACTCGGTGGGCGGCGGCGGTGGGCCCGGGCTGGAGCAGTGGAGGGCGGTGCAGCAGATGCAAAGCTTCCCGTTCCTGCATGCGATGGACCAGGGCCCCCTGGGCCCACCTCTGGCGATGACAATGGCGCCAGGGATGTTCCACCTAGGTCTAGACAGTGGCGATAATGGCCGTGGCGGTGCCGGTGCCGGCGGAGAAGACGGGTCGGGAGATCATCATCAGCTCCACGTGATGCAAGCCAAGAGGGAAGCAGCTGCTGGCTACCCAGGAAGAGGCATGTATGGCGATCACCACCACTTCGCCGCCGCTGCCGGCTACGCTTCCTATTCCAACAATGCGGCTACAGGTAACCATCTCTTGTAATGGTCGATCGAGAGCTTAATTCAGGTCCAGGGCTACGATCGTCTTCGATGGTCGATCAACTAGCTAGAGACAGAGTACTGTGTGTGATGGTATTGTGATATAGAAAAGGCTAGCATGCATTTGCAAATGTTTTCTTCTTCAAGAACTGGAGAGAGAGAGAGAGAGAGAGAGAGGAGAGAGGAGGGGGCTCGATTTGGATATGGACGAGCCGTATGCTGGATCATGCACAAGTATTACCTACAGCTGCTAGTTAGCTTCGCATGATCGTCACTTGTTTTATGCTTCTTCTTTCTTTATTATCTGATCTCTTTAGGTTTCACTGTCGATCGAGAGAATTTGGGGTGAAGTAATGTGTACTGCTGTTCATCATTTTGTTCATGGAAAACACCTATCATATGTCAATTATTCCCCCTTTTTAACTACATATATATATAGTTCTCTCTCCATACATGAGAAATTGTGGCTTGCTGTGATCGATCCCGGAATGGGAATACCACACGTGATTGGTGAATTTGAGCAGTGGTGCAACTAGTTGGCTAATGATACGATCGAGATGAATCTATTTCATCATTACAGTCATATATAGGAGAAATAAATAATGGAGACGACATGCATGTGCAGAAGAAATTGGTAGAATGGAGATTCATTTCACGCATGCATGCATAAATGTACAGTATATGGAGTGCATGCATGCATGCTGGAAGTATATATGAAGTTTAAATTTTTCCCTAGCTAGCATGCAATAGCAATAGTACTATTAACAAATCTAACAATTAGTAATGTGCATATATATATCTCTCCTATAGAATGAAGTAGCTTAATTTAGTGGTTAGCTAGCAGTATGTAATTATAGTGTTACTCGTGCAGAAAAAGGGTGTAGTCAAAGAGCAAGCTGAGGCCCATTCAAAAGGGTGTGTCTTTTGCTTGTTTTTCACCTTTCACTTTACCATCTTTTTACAGTGATAGAACGTACTAAAGCAAGCGTGATGAAATCCAAGGTCTTTTGTGTTCCATGAAGACCATATTGATCGGCTCAATAGACGATGCCCATATCTAGGTGGAGAGAGAGAGAGAGAGTGAAGGATCCTCATCTGACGACTATATGGGAGCAGCTGCACTACCGTGCCCAATTGTTTTCTTCTTACTACGACTTGCTAATCGTAAGCACGTACTCATGAAATTACTGATTAGCATGGGGGGTAGGTGTAGCAAGATGCACACACACATATCTAACGATAAGAATGTACTAGTAATCTAGTATTACTCTAATATATCTCCACAATATCATACACTATCTTAGGTAGGGTATAGATTATGCATAATTTTATACATGTAAGGACAAGATAGATGCTCATGATGCATGGCACTGCTGGCATAGAATAAAGGAAAAGGAGGAGGTCCTGAAAAGAGAGAATTCCTTCGTTCCCCATGAGTTTGTGATCTGCTGCAGCTAGCCATGTACACGTAAGCCACCAGCTAGCCAGAGGCTATGTGGAAACAATGGGTGGATCTTTGAATGATTCGAGTTATATATCTATATATGGAAAAGCGAGGAGGACGAGGAGAGATGAGAATTCGATGAGGACGGCCGGCCGGCACCGGTCGGTAGCTGCCTATGAGGATTGAGGAGCTATCGATCTATGGAGTATCTGATGAACTGAAGCCACGCATGGATGCTGCCGCGCAAGATTACCGGCCGGTCAGTTACATAGAAGTTTGAGATGGAACACACACGCAGAGAGAGAGAGAGTACTATAGCGTACAGGGGGCTAGGTTGCTTAGAACGGAGCAATGCAGGGTAACGGTGTTCCCAAAAGCACGAGGGCCGGCCGGCAGCACTGCAGGGTACAGAAAAGCGAAAGGAAGCAGCGTACGAAAGAGAGAGGGAGAGAGGTGATGAGAGAGAGAATAGAATGTAGAGACATAGGATAGCAAAGAAGGCGGTAGTAGGATCGTCATCGTCGGAGTAGCTGGTGATTGGTAATGGCGCCCGGCCCGCGCGCGTACGTATTGGAATTGGAATCGGAAGCGAATGGTCCAAGATCTCGAATTCTTGATATGCGCATGTTACTCGGAGCGGAGGGAATCAGATTCTCTTCTGCTTTGCGCTGCCTGCTTTGGTTGGGGTTGCTTTGCTTTCTCGAAGGCCTAGGGAGCCCTACAACCCAACCCTGGCTGCTCTCTGCCTCTCTCTCTCTCTCTCTCTCTCTCAGCGGCAGGCAGTCCCTGTTCTCCCCTTTGGGAGAATAAAGCCACCATGCACATGCACTCATGCTCCTCTCTCTGATCCTCATGCATCTATCAACAGACATACCCCTCTCGCTAGCTCGTCTCCACACACCACACCTGTACACCTTACAGTCCTCCACCCCACACTGGCTACTGATCGAGTCAGGAAAGATCTAGAGAGAGACCTGCGCTGCATATTTGCATATATGTATAGTCTCTATTTTGTTATTTTTCTGGATTCCTGAGAAGGAAGGAATTCAATGATTTAACCCATGCATGCTGCATGCATGTAAGACGTAGCATCATATTCTTTAAATGGATCGATCGAATCGATCTATCTCGTGTTGCAGCTAGGACTGTCTGTCCTCCATCACGCCGTGGGCTCTGGCTGAAATGTCTGTTTCCTGTGGAGAATTGCAATATATATGCTGGCATCAGTTCGTTTGGAATATAAGGTGTGCGGCGTGTCACTGAATGCACGTGCGCTCAGCTAGTTGTGGCTAAGACATTATTTTGAATAGCGACGTCGACTAAAGAATAGTAGGTGTGGTGGAACAGATATAAAGGCCGGTGTTCTTAACGAACGGATACATTTGAGGTTTTGGAGGGAAACTAGCTAAACATCATTGTTATCTTCAGCGCAGGAACGCGTATATTACTGTTATATTGTTCGTTCAAAAAATATATATTACTGTTACTGATATAGATGAGGTGCATCTGAGCTCACCGTGGCACATATTTGTCCCCTCGCCGCCCACCTTGCACTAACATAGAATCGCCCCCTCCCTGCCTTCACACCTTTCTCATGCATGCAAATCTCTATTCTTGAATTGAAAGTTGTAACACCATTTCAAAAGAGTGTTGATGTATCATTTGAATTAGCCATTTCCCATCATTTTAGACTTGAAAGATCAACTACACACGTAACGATCTGAATTTCAAGTTGAACATTATAGATCTAAGTTGAAAATTAAGACAAAGTGTTGTGATGCTCAAAGGCGTAGAGAAGAAAAAATGGCATGCCCCCCCCCCCCCCCCCCCCCCCCCCCCCCCCTAGAGCATCTCCAGGAGCTACGCCATGCAACCCGCCATCGCTACTTTTGCCTCTCGCCAGAGAAATCGCTGCTCCAGCAGTCACGCCATGCTACACGCCATCCTGTTTGCCTCGCCATCGTGCAAGCGCGGGCAGCCAAATCTGGCGGGTCTGGTTGCCTCGTCATCCACCATCCCATGAGACTGACAAGTGGACCCCTGTGCACATGCTATCCTATCGTTCAGGTTTTGCTCGAACTTTATTCCTTTTTCTCATCTTTCATAAATTCAAAAAGTACTGTGCCAAGCTCCTAAAATCATGCCACTTTTTTCGTAGATAGAAAAGGTAACAAAGAACCCATTTTAACTAGGTTCAACTTAAAATCTCTTACAAATTTTAAATTATAATTTTCTAAAATATGACCTTTTTTGCACCTTATTTCAACTTTAGGGTAACAATTTAATCCCAAAAAAAGGAAAAACATTTTAATTTATGTTAAATGGGATAATAACAAAATGTAGGCTAATTGGATATGGAGGGTAGGATTTGGCTAGTCTGCTGGAGTATGCTGAAATATGGAGAGAGAATCTTTTGGAGTGGATAGGCAAATGAAGATATGGAGGGTGGAATTTGGATTGTGCGCTGGAGATGCTCTTATATGGCTCTTAAATTGTCGATCTTGCCAATCTCCCCGCATTACTGGCGCCCAAGCATACACCAAAGAGGAGGACCAGTCATCGATGTGCTACAAGTATATAGATTAGGTCTAACTAGGTTATTAAGGACTATATATATCCACCTCCATGAAGTGCCCAAGGGCAAAGCTCTTCCGATGTTAATGTCATAGAAATCTCCTTTCTCCACCAAGGCCCATCCCAAAGGACAAGAGACTTCCAGCATTATTAGGTCGCTAATAGTGCACAGTTTCATTACACAATTATTAAGACTGGGAACTAGCTAGTTAACTGTGCCTATGGAGTTTTATGGGGATGAAACTCTTCTCTCATCTGATGAAACTCTCATTCTTAATGACCTTTCCAAATCAACAATTTTGATGATGTGGCATAGAAAATAGTGCCCGTAAAACTCTCATGAAACCCATCAATACTAACCTGAGAAAGCTTCAAGGCCACTAATCCAAGTTTTGATGATTAATTAATGACAACTCATTGTGAATAAATTGTTTTGTTCGAAAATAAGTTAAGGTCAAGCCATAGCTTTTGGGTATTCTCGGCCTCGTGTTGAAATGCTATCAAGGAAGTAGAAAGAGTATCCCATTGAGTTGAGATTGCTAAGATTGCATTAGTTGGTACATTGTATATAGTAGATACCTCTTTGTTTTTCCTTTGGTTATACTATAAAGAGTTAAATGCACCATGGGCCCTTAAACTTGTCTCGTTGTGCCACTTAGGTCCATGAACTTGCAAAATCGAAATTCAGCACCTGGTACTTGTTAAAGTGTGCCATTTAGGTCCATACCCCTTCAAAATATGCAAAAGAGCCCTTGAATTTTATCTTCTTCTACCTCTACACCCTCCGTCTTCATCTCCCTCTCCTCCCTCTCAATTTGCAGCCATGGACCGGCGATTTCCTCGCCGACGACGAGGATTCTGGTGCGGCGATGATGGCGTTAGCCACGGGCCCTACGCAGCTGGTGGTGGGGGTGCGTCCTCGTTGGCCTAGGCGTCCATCCATGACCTCCCCGCTCTACATCTCTGAGGCATCCCGACGGCGGAGGCCTCGTCGGAGAAGACGACGACGACGAGTGTGGCAGGGGAGCAGTGCGGACCCTAGCTCCTCCTTGCCTAGTTGTCGTTCTCGAGCTCCCGCCCCGGAGCAGAGGGACGTGCGGGCCGCTCGCGGAGGAGGAAGGAGGATGGCGGCGTCCCCACCTCAATGGATCTCACTGCCAATTTGTTTTTATATTTTTGTAAATTTTTTAAATAAGACGGACGTCAAATAATGCTTATAAATAATGCTTATATTGTGGGAGGAGGGAGTATATCGATGGGATATATCGATCACATATTTTTCATCTTGTCGTCTCAGGCTCTCAGCTAGTCAGCTGTCGTCACTCGCTCGCTAGAGAGAGAACTCCATGGACCATGGTGGTGTGGTTATTTAGACGGCACGTTCTCAGAGTATTGGGCTCCGATGGAAGGGTAGTGACATTCGTGGGCCTTAGCCTGTTGGGCTTCGAAGATTGAGCCCATGCCTTTACAGTTCATACATTTTGCATTTTTCCTTTGTCATAAAAAAAATATTCTCAAAAACATAAAAAATCACAACACACTCAAATTAACCACCCGCAAACGCGTCCTCTGCTCATTTCACACACTAAGAATGATACATGCACACAGATTAAAAGAATTGAACATGGGCAACACTGTGTGAGAGTTAAACGTAACTGGCCCACGAAGCAGGTAATTCTACTTCTACGTGCCTTCGCAAAATTGCAGTGATAGCCTCTCATGAATCATTGAATTGTAGTGGTCGCAATCAAATTAGGTAGACGACAGAAACGCGCCCTTGAGAGAGGAAGAAGGCGAAGGGATTAGTTATTGGCTTGTTGTTGCAGGAGCTTTGGACTTGGACCTCAAACGAACTACCATGCTTTTTATTATTGGGTCCTTGGAATTGCCTCCCGTGTGATTTCCATGTGTTGACTCGTCTGCAAGTTTGTTTCGCTGCCAAGGCTCTGAAGTTTCTTTTTCAATATTAATATTATTAGCAAGAAAAGTAGCTAGCTAGGCTAATGTCAACTTGTCACGGTAGGCAGCCTCTCTGTGTCTGCCTGCTAGCTTAACTGATGAATAGCACAAGGGCAATATGAGGTGCAGCATCTAGTTCCTTTTGTTGTGCCTGTTGTTGTCAAAAACAGCCACCTCTACAGTTAAACCTGATGCTAAGTTGATTAGGATCGTATCCAACTGAACAACGGTACTCGAGTATTTGTATCCACATGTCGTCCAGAATATAAGATTCGACTAACAGCCCCTCCTAGTCCTAGCAATGTTCAGAGAAACACAGGGCATGCTTGCCAAAAAAAAAAAAAAAAAACATGGCTGTCATTAGTGTAAGGAAGGGTTAGGAGACCAAGAATCCAAAATATGCCGGATGCCTCCCCGATCCCCTGAAAGACACCTACAGGATCGATGCCATTATTTGCTCATCTTCTTCTCCGGTGGTCCACCCAAAGAAAAGGAAGGAACGCCCGTCGCGTCGCTACCGTTTCCGATTCGTCTCCCTCCCTCGAAAATTCAGACCGGGCAGCGGCCGCCATCTCGGTCGCCGTTGTACGGGTGGCAGTGGGACCCAGCGTCAGCGTCACCCCAGCGTCTAGATGCCGGCCAGCTGACTCGGTCAAGTCGGTCCTCCCGGTCGTACGTGTTAGACCGCGAGCCCATCTACGCCGTCCATCTCCCCCAACCCACCATCGCTGCCGTCCGTCGCAGCAGCCTCTCTCGCGCGCATCAGCATCAGCCCGTTCTTCCTCGCGTGTCCCGTCACAGCTCTGAAACGCGTCCTCTTCTTCAGTTTCTCCTCCGCCTCTTCGATTCTCCCAACCCCCAAGAGGCGGCGGCGGAGGAGAAGGCTAGATCGTCAGAGACCCAAGGCCGCCGGCCGCCATGTCGATCCGCAAGGCGCTGGGCGCGGTCAAGGACCAAGCCACCATCAGCATGGCGCGTGTCTCTGGCGCCGTGAAACCCGACCTGGACGTGGCGATCGTCCGGGCCACCTCCCACGACGACGCGCCCCCCGACGACCGCCACGCGCGGGAGGTTCTCCGCCTCGCCGCGGGGGGTTCCCAGCGCGCCTGCGTGTCCTCCCTGTCGCGCCGCCTCTCGAGGACCCGCGACTACGTGGTCGCCGCCAAGTGCCTCGCCCTCCTCCACCGCCTCGCCGCCGAGGGAGACCCGCACCTCCGCGGCGAGCTCCTCCGCCCCGCCGTCTCCGGGCGGCGCGCCGGGGAGCCCGTGCTCTCCCTCCTCCTCGACTTCCGCGACGAGGCCCACCCGGCGTCGTGGGAACACTCGGCGTTCGTACGCAACTACGCGCTCTACCTCGACGAACGCGTCCGCTTCCTCGCCTCCCTCCTCCCCCCGCCCCGCACCGTCCGGTTCGCCGACGACTTCCTCGCCGCGTCCGGCGCTTCTCCCCCGCCGCCGCCGGAGACGGCGCCGGCGGTGGGCGACATGGACGCGGCGGCGCTGCTGGTGCGGGCGCGGCAGCTGAGGCAGCTGCTGGACAGGTTCCTGGCGTGCCGGCCGTCGGGGGGCGCCGCGACGAGCCGCGTGGTGCTGGCGGCGCTGTACCCGCTGCTGAAGGAGAGCTTCGGGCTCTACGGGGACGTGGCGGCCGTGCTCGCCGCGCTGCTCGACAGGTTCTTCGACATGGAATACCCCGAGTGCGTCAAGGCGTTCGAGGCCTACGTCGGCACGGCCAAGCAGATCGACAGCCTCATCGCCTTCTACGCATGGTGCGATGACGTCGGCGTCGCGCGGTCATCGGATTTTCCCGAGGTGAAACGCATCGACGAGAAGCTCCTCCAGACGCTCGAGGAGTTCCTACGCGAGCGCGGCCGGGCCGGACGCACCTCGCCGCCGCCAGTTCAGTCACAATCCGCCGGCCATGACCAGGACAACGAGGCCGCGGAGTACGCCGACATGAACGGCGTCAAGGCGCTCCCGGCGCCGGAGCGTTTCAGCACAGACGTCAGCCGATCGGTGACGGTGAAAGCCTCTGCAAACAAGACCAATCAGGCTGATGATCTGGTTGACCTCCGAGAGCCGGCCGCCGCCGCAGACGAGAAGGAGAACAAGCTGGCGCTGGCGCTCTTCTCCGCGCCAGCGGCAGCCACGAACGGCGGCGACGGAAGCTGGGTGGCGTTCCCATCGGAACCGGACGACGGCGCGCCGGCGGTGACATCGGCGTGGCAGACGCCGGCGGCGGAGGCCGGGAAGGCGGACTGGGAGCTAGCGCTGGTGGAGACAGCGAGCAACCTGTCGCGGCAAGCGGCGTCGCTCGGCGGCGGGATGGACACGCTGCTCCTCGGCGGGATGTACGACCAGGGCGCGGTCCGGCAGCACGTGGCGGCGCACGCGGCGTCGGGAAGCGCCAGCAGCGTGGCACTTCCCGCGCCCGGCCGCGGCGCGGCGGCGCCCGGCGTGCTCATGCTGCCGGCGCCCGACGGGACGGGGACGATGCAGGCGGTCGGCGGCGGCGACCCGTTCGCGGCGTCGCTGGCGGTGCCGCCGCCGTCGTACGTGCAGATGGCGGAGATGGAGCGGAAGCAGCAGCTGCTGCTGCAGGAGCAGCAGATGTGGGCGCAGTACATGCAGGGAGGCATGCAGGGCCAGCCTTTAGGCTTCAACGGCGGGCTCGCCGCCGGCGGCGCTTTCGCGGCGAACGCCGCGGTGGCTGGGCACTACGGGTTGCCCGTGGCGTCGTACAACCATGTCGGCGGGTTCTACTAGCGATGTGAGCATTGTTAA
This sequence comes from Urochloa ruziziensis, assembly GCA_015476505.1. NCBI lineage: Eukaryota > Viridiplantae > Streptophyta > Magnoliopsida > Poales > Poaceae > Urochloa > Urochloa ruziziensis. The sequence continues at coordinate 8,846,685 of CM027121.1, read as the reverse complement.
TCTGTGAATAATACTCGTGATGACAACAATTTATAGTGTCTGTCTCTCGATCGGTTTTCAATGTATCTGGGTTTTTTACACGATATAATGCATCCTTGAGACGAGAATACGATTCTGTTGGATGCCTACGATCCTGTTTGTGTCTTGGAATTTGCAGCTGAAGTGAGCTTAGAGTGCAATTTCACATTTCGATAGCGGTAGCTACCAAATGAAAAGAGAACGCACATTAGTACGCCAAAGAAATTGTTGTTACATGATCACATCGCAAGAGACTTTCTTTTAAGCTTGCAGGAACACTGGTATATTATCATTTAAGAATTAAGAAGAAGAACCATGCGATGGTTTGCATCGCTGTTATCACGTAGATAAAGGTCTACTCATGTTCGGACTATAAAAACATAAATCATGGAACTATTTGGATGTCAAGGTCTCTACATGCCATCTTGCGAATGTTGATCTCAGCTTTTATTTCTTGGCAGTCATCTGATTATTGTCGAAGACTCATCGATTCCGTTCTTTCCTTTCACGCTGTGTACATTATGGCTGCTTTTATGCATCTCAATTTCTTTGGCATCCCCATTAGCTCTTTCTGCCACCAGTTGAAAACTTTTATACCTTGCCTCTGCACATTCAGGGCTCCTTGTGTCCACATTCGGATGTGTTCCCATACCTCCTTTGCGAAGCTGGAATGGAGGATCAGATGATTCGCATTCTCTAGGTCGTAGAGAATGCTGACAAAGTTACCAGATCCAATTTTTTGCCGTGAGCTTATTCGGTATCAACTTCCCCGTGAAGAACTTCTACGGTGAGAATTGGCTACTCTCCTCGATGTCATGTTTTGCGTGACCGTATCAAACAACAGCACAATACAACTGTTAGTAGCTTGCTCTGGACAAGGTAGTAAAGCGAAGAATTTGTGCTTGCCTTCTGAATAGACGTCGTAAGAGAATGACACACTTTATATATGATACATCACTACCAAGAAGCTCTAACTAACAAAGGGGAATATGCCCCCACAACCCCCCCCCCCCCCCCCCCCCCCCCCCCCCCCGGCCCATGCGTACTATTATATTCTCGCACACTAATTTCCGTTAAGCCCCAATGTCATTTATGGACGGTTTAGATAGACTTATACACCAATAATTAAGAAAAAACATGATAATATAAAAGGTAAAAAGAAAAGGGATAAGTTTATCTAAAAACATTATAATGAAATTAGAAGCACTTGAGAAATTAAAATTTAAGATATACACCTAAGGATGAAAGCGGATCGGATCGGAGCGGATAATACCTTTTCCATATCCTCATCCATATTTTTTTGTCGGATATGGAGCGGAGCGGATATCTTGCGGATGCGGTTATGGATGCGGATTTTTTCGGATGTCGTAACTGGTGCGGAGTCGGAGCGGTTTCGATGCGGATGCGGATTAATATAGTCGGATAATATATGCTTACATGTAGTTTTTAAGTGACTATAATTTAGCAACATAACACTAAAAATACCCATATTTATGGTTCATGAACCATGACATAGTTTATGGGTGCCTTGTTATTTGAGTTGAGCTCGATTTGTAGTGTGGTGACATGGTGGGCTCGTTAGATTAGTCGGATATCCTATTGTAAGCCTCGGATAATCCACGTTCAATCATCGGATAATCCATATCCATCGGATTTCTCTTAAACCATATCCTACTCCGCATCCACACACAATTGGATTCGGATTATCCATATCCGCACGGATATTAAAAATGCTTCTCCATATCCGCAAAATTCGGTTTCGGAGCGGATCGGATGTGGAAATTATCCTCACCACTTTCACCTCTATATACACCCACTAGCCTACATGTAATAGTTGTCACGTTTTTTCGTGTATTGTTTCATTATAGGGCCTTCAGTTTTGATCTCTCTCCCCAGGCCCTCCAATTGCCAGAAGCTAATACATGTTTCTAGTTGCATTATTGATCCCGTCATGAACTTCCTCGCCAAAAAAAAAAAAAAGAAAGAAAGAAAAGATCCCGTCATGAACTGTATGGCCTGCTAATACAGTTTTCGTACTCGATCGTGCCTGCCATTTGTAACATGCAAATTCCAGATTGGGCAACGTATCATGGATATGGTTTTTGGTCTCTTCAGTCTGCTGCAGCAATGCTCAGTGACTGACGAAGTAGACAATAATTTGCGCGAACCGTGATAGAGAAACGTTCTTCTGTGTTGTCATTGTATAATATGAGGAATAAGCTTCTGAGGCAGGCATCTTTGAATCACCAATTCTCAAACTCCCCATGAGCGTTTGAGAAAAGTTTCATGTTGACTATTGAGACGGCGATGCTGTCTGGATTCTGAGCTTCAACGGATCTTGGAGCGCTTGGCATCAGCACAGACCACAGAGCCGGAGGTGCAGTGCAGTGGTTAAAAGTCGAGTCAATTCCAGCCTGACAGCATTAAGACATGAATCGGGCAGAAATGGGCCTAAAGGGCCGTCCATACTTTCTGGGCCGATCCTAGCTTCCTTTCTGTTTCTCTTCATTACAGCCCAAGCCCACAGGTTTGCTGCTTGTTGTTTGTCTTCATTACGGCCCGACACGGAGATAAATACAGCCCAAACCAACAAAGTTTCTACCTCCCTCGTCGTCTATGCTCTATTATCGGATAATACTCTCCGGCTTTTGCACCACAAGGGTATACTTCAGTTGAGTACTTACTGTTGTAATTTCTTCAGCAGGTTTAGTTTACACCAGTGTTTTTAAGGCGTCCGCAAGGCGTCGTCTAGGTGACAAGGCAGTAGTGGCTCGCCTCGTCTAAGTTGTCGCCTTAGTCCGCCTAGACGTCGCCTAGGCGATAAGGTGGTAGTGGGTCGACTCGTTTAAAAACCATGGTTTACACTAGGAAACGATAACGTCAGTTGTGAATAGATGGAGTCAAGTAACCCCAAAATGATCCGGCCTATTACAATTTCATGAACGTTGCAAATTTTTTTAAAAAAAAATCCCCAAGTATATCTTGAATTATTTCGTGTCCAATTAACTATAGTGGAGGCAGATGTGGTTACAGTTCCGAATATAACCAGCTGATTCGATCGTTATGCTTTGCGTTAATCATCCAAAGAATAATATAATGATAATCAGCCGGTGAACGACCAGGCCCCACCAGAGGGTTGCGTGCGTGCGCCCGGTCCGGCGCGACCAACGTGTCGGCCTCGCCGCGAGAGACGATGCCCTACTCACAGGCTGAAAGCGAATGAGGAACTGACAAACACATAGTATACAATAAAATGCATTGAATAACAATGCAATTATATATACTAGTACAGGATTGTGTACTCACACCTGCTTGATCACATATGAGTTTGTTACACCAAATACTCCTAGATCGCTACGCAACAACGTTTTTGTTGCGTTGTGAACGTTGTCCAGCGAGCTAGTGCTCTTAACGCGGCCGTGCCGCAATTTGTCAGCAACACATCCACATGCACCGATGCACGCACACACGGTAGCTACATTAGTTTACTGAAGATCTTTTCATTCCTCTGATGAAGAAATAAAAGTCCACACCTAACTCGATCGGTCAGTTTTAATTTCTTTACATGATATATGCCAATTAGTCGTATCTGCAGCTCGGTCACAGGGGAAAACGACAGGGATGCGGCTCCAATGGTTATTTTGGTTAGTCCCCGAGAAAAGGTTTACCTATATTGGTGATTTTTTCGTGCGTTGTTAATTAAAAGGATCAGGAAATGTGAAGTTTTCTCACCTGATCCATCCGAGCGCAGGTTGGGTATGGTCAACTTCTCACCCAATCAATATTAGCAAGTGGCAACGGTGTAATGGGTAGATGGCCAAAGGTGTAAAACATTGATTTGCAGCGTGCGAGAAGGATGAAAGCCGGAGGGGATTACTTCAAAGGGCAGCCTATTTTGTTCGTTTCCCCATCACGAGCGAATATATGTTTTTTTAAAAGCAAATAAATGCAAAAATGAAATTTGGAATCCTTAGTTTGAGCCATTCAGGATGAAACGGAGGCTATCCTCCTTCACTGTATTTTTCTTTGTTATTATTGGAGAAACATTGTGAAGACTGCACGTGCATCAATGGAAACAATGGGAAGGGTGGGTGAGAGAGAAGAAGAGGGGAGGGAAGAAGAAATATGGAGAGATTGGCCAAGTCACGACAACATCTTATCGTCAATGGCCAATATCATGTACGGTTGAATAAATAGCTTGCAGTCATCAAACATTTAAGGTGATCCCCAATCTGTAGGAGGTACGAGTAATGACCGTCTACACTACAGCCATCATCGTACGAACACTCTCTGGTACCAACCTTTTCTTCCATTGCACATATGGCTTCTCAAAGTCTCTTTACTCCACCTTTATCATTGGCATTTTAGAATCAAATACTGACGGCCATTATACTGAATCAGAGAGCATTGTAATTGCCACACGGGATGGTCCATGCTCATGCTCATCATAAGGGGCGGATCGCGGATTGCAGTAGAGCAACAGCAGATTCAGAGACGGTCCCTTTGTTGGCACCATTATCAGGCCATACTACACCCCACATACAAAAGCCACATAGTTGCATTTCCTTGTGCGTGTGAATGCATAACAAGAAGAAAATGGAGGAACTCGATCACCAAAGCATTTTGAGACGACCGTGACCGATGGATGGGTTGGATCAACGCGAAATGGTCACCACTCGCCACAAAAACGGAGACTGACGACCTGGCCAGTCGTACGTCCCTGTTGAAGAAGAGGATGATGGATCCAACGAGATTGCACCAGGGCACACGGTCCACACTGGCTTGCGCTCATGGCTGGGCCCACTCCACTGTGGGGCCCACGCACGGGAGGTACGTACGGTGTGCCGGCCGGTGTGGCTCAGCTTGCTCGATTGTAGACAGCACTACAGTGGCTAATGATCAAGCATCTAATAAGGCATGGAGTACATTTACCCACAATTATACTATGGCCCAAAGTTAATCTGGTATACATCATATCCATGCAAATTTGTGGCCAGATCAGATCATATTGGATCTCCTTTGCGAGGTTAAAGATGATGCCCAACCGGATCATCTCCAAACACGGCCAAAATTAACCATGTACCCCCTCTGTTTTTCTTTATATGACGTTCGGACAAAAGCTTTAGCCTAATTTTTAGTACAAAGTCTAGTCGGGAAATTTTCAAAAAAAAGTCTAGTCGGGAACGTCAAGTAATTGCGAACGGAGGTAGTATATATAGTGCTGCCCGCGTCTTGCTATTATTATACATCCTTTATACAACAGGTGATGGGGAGATGTGCATACGCCAGATAACGTGTACAACTAGTGTCCGAGCTGTCAGCTCCATGGTCCTGCACCGCAAGGTGTGACGTGACAACAAGGCCATGATAAACTAAGCAAAGCGGCATAACAATCCATAATACAGGAACGTGCCATAAGCAGACATCCAGTCGATACCAAAACAATGGCTCGTGTGCGTGCTCGCACCGATGGCTGGCGCAGATCTTCTGCAGTCTGCACCACCTAATTGCGGTTGCAGTGAAAGTGAAACCATCCGTGCAAACAACCGCTTCAAATCGTTTTTTTATGCACGCGAACCTAAAGGTATAATCCTGCTCTGAGTTTTATAATCGAGCGCCGCTCACTAATGCAACTTTAAATTTGAATTTTTAATCGCTTCACCTGTTCGAGCTCGATTTGTCTGCACATGCGCTTCGATCCAGCGACATTGAGTGTCCCGATCCTCCGGGTGGAGCGCGGGACTCTCGCGTTGCATCGGACGCGGTGCTGCAGAAAATCAAAATCGCAACGCAACAAAGCGAGGATCACATCCACGGCATGGCCTAGACGCCTAGCGACCAAGTGAGACCGGCTTTACAGCTTGGCTCCATGCAAGATAAGCTCCCTGGTCCATCGTTCATGTCTCGTACGTGCGTGCCCGTATGCTTACGTGTTAATTTGGTGTGCATGGCTAATGCGTAAAAAAAAAACTCAGGTAATGATTTAACTTCTCTCACAAAGAAATGGAATTAGGTTACAAATTGGCTTCTAGTCCAATGATAAGATGGTCCAGTGGTACAGTACCCATCAGGGTTTAAATCCTGGTGCTCGCACCTTTTCCTGGAATTTTACATGATTTACTGGCATTATATATTAAGTGGTAAGCGGCGTTCCCGTCGACAACGAGGTCGCCAATGGTGACTTCAGTAATCTCTAGATCTGTCAGATGCTCATTCGAAGGTGCTCATAGGGGCAGGGTTTGCGTACGTTTGTTCAGATAGGTGAGTATGCGTGCGTGTTGTGAGCGTCTGCGTTGTACTGTGTAATTCTAAAAAAGAAATTATGTTTTATAATAAAACAAAATGATCCTAATGATATTGTCACCTCACAAGAGAAGGGAAAGAAAATGTTTTCCCCAAAAGCCCCTTCATTAGCCGCATTACTTGCAAGAAGTAGTACCGAAAAGTACCACAAAAATGGAGGGGGGAATCATCACCATCATCACGCTTGCGGTTGTACCCACCCACCATTACGAGCCTTAAAAATAAGGGGAAAAGGTGAAGGCCATACCCAAAAAAAGGATCATGTCCAGTAGCGCCGACACGATTTCAAGCATGGGGTCCTTCATTATATTTGCCCTTCTTTCTTGGACACGTTCAAACGCTTTCAAATCTCACTTCTCGTGTGGAAAATTTTAATTAAACAAAGAAAACCCACTCCGCAGAAAGAAGGTCGTTAAAATGCTTTCCCCCATTTTTTTTTCTCCCTTCACCCTAACATCGGTTTCCATGTGCCTTTTGAAATGACATACTGTAGTATTTATATTAGCGCGTGCCTTCTGAAAGCAAGACAGAAACCTGGCTTTGGAGCATGGATGGGGAAAACAAGTTCGAAAAACAATTTTGCAAGTGGTTAGCATCTAACAATCGCACACCGAAAGACGAGAATAAGAGAACAGTTCCTCGAAGGAAAAAAGGACAATAATAATTCCTCGAGGAAAAAAGGGGAGAATAACTGTGACATGACAGAGATAGAAAGAAAAAAAATTGGGGCAAGTTTTTCATAGGACAAGCTTACAAAGCCGTTGTTGTTGGACCGAAGAAAAACTGAAAAAGTGATTCTACCAGGCCGACTTCCGATCAGGTGATCCGACGGCTGTGGGTAAACGAGACGTCAATTAGCGGTTGCACTTACCCCCGTTGATTTCTCATCAGTAAAGAAAAGAAATAGTTTTACTCCTCCGTAGATATTTCGAATTCCCCCCATATTTTTTTCTCGCTTTCATAAATAGAGACAGTCCGTCTGAATGTGAGCGTGTCGATAAAAAGGCGTAAAGCCGTCGCCTCTCTTTCCCCATCCCACGCTGCTTCGGCGCCCGGCACCAACCTCCCCCCACTTCGCCGCCGGCGGGTGGAGTCGGGCCGGAGCAGCCACCCAGCCGCCTTTACCCTCCAAACCCTACCAAACTATCCGGCAGCGGCGGCGGCGGCCATGGGGCACGGCGTCAGCTGCGCCCGCACCGGCGACGAGCACGACTACTTCCGCGCGGCGCAGCTCGGGGACCTCGACGCCCTGGCGGCGCTCCTCGCCGCCGACCCCTCCCTCGCGCGCCGCGCCACGCTATACGACCGCCTCTCCGCGCTCCACATCGCCGCCTGCCAATGGACGCATCGAGGTCGCTCCTCCTTCCCCCTCCTCCCTCCGGCCACCCGTGCCATGGATCCCCTCTCTCCTCCACTTCTTCTCCTCCTCGGCCTCTGAACCGAACTCGCCTCTTGCTGCTTTTCCTGCAGGTGCTGTCAATGATCTTGGATCACGGGGTGCCGCCGGACGTGGTGAATCGGCAGAAGCAGGTGCTGGATCCCATCAAACTGACGCCTTTTTTGCTTGCAACTTGCGGGGATCTCTCTGCTAGCTGCTGAAAATCTCCTGTTTTTTCCCCTCCCAAAAGGACAAAAATCTCAAATCTTTTTCTGCTTGCTTGTTTGTTTCTTGTGTATGCTTCAGACTCCGCTGATGCTCGCGGCGATGCACGGCAAGATCGACTGCGTGCTCAAGCTCCTACAAGCCGGCGCCAATGTGAGCAAAGCTTCAAACTCCCTGTCCTAATGATTCCGCCGCTTGCAAGAGCCCTACTAACTATCATGGTGCTCGATTTCTGCATCAGATCTTGATGTTCGATTCGGCGAACGAGCGGAGCTGCCTGCACCACGCGGCCTACTTCGGCCATATCGATTGCCTGCAGGCCGTCCTGTCGGCGGCACAGACCACGCAGGTGGCCGACTCATGGTGAGATCTTCGCCTCCTTGTGGCTGCTTGCATGTCTTAACTCTGTTGCCAGCCGTCAAGTTCTGTGCCGCTCACTTGTTGCTGTCGAAGCTCGGCAGGGGTTTCGCCCGGTTCGTCAACGTCAGGGACAACCATGGCGCCACGCCGCTGCATCTCGCGGCCAGGCAGGGGCGGCCAGGGTGCCTGCAGATGCTGCTGGAGAACGGCGCCATTGTGTCCGCTTTAACCGGCTCATATGGGTAATCTTGCTGATCTTGCCGCTGCCTCCATTAGCCAGGGGATCGGCTCAGTTGGTTCCCCTTCCTCATTCAGATTGCAGATGCTCATTCGTGTATTGCTCTGTTGATGCAGGTTCCCTGGTAGCACATCGTTGCATCTGGCGGCTCGCAGTGGGAACCTGGATTGCATCCGGAAACTGCTTGCCTGGGGAGCAGATCGTCTCCAAAGGGACTCGGCAGGGTGAGAACCGTATCTTTGGCACAGTACCTGATATGCAATTAGTTTATACTATCATAGCTTAAGGCCTGAAACCTCTGTATAGTTATTGTTCTGATCACCAGTTTTAGTTGTTACTGCAAAAAACAAAAAAAACATCTTAGTCCTGTGTCGCCTTCGATCAACTCAACGTCTATGAGCAAGTGGAGTCATGAACCACTTGCTGAATTCACATTTCCAAGTGGAGTCATCAACCACTTGCTGAATCCACATTTCAAAAATTTGATGAGGGACCAGTTGTTGACCGTGTTGTTCACAAATTGTTGTTTTGCTGAATTGCACATACTCTGCCACCGAATCTTACGGCGAATGATTTTGGTTCCTGCAGGAGAATTGCGTATGCTGTGGCACTGAAGCGCAACCACGGAGCGTGCGCGGCTTTGCTAAACCCTTCATCGGCGGAGCCCATGGTGTGGCCTTCCCCACTTAAGTTCATCAGCGAGCTTGATCCGGAAGCAAAGGCTCTCCTGGAAGCGGCCCTGATGGAAGCCAACAGGGAGAGGGAGAAGAAGATCTTGAAGGGCACGAAGTACTCTCTGGCATCGCCTTCGCATTGTGATGCTGATGTTGTAGACGATGCATCGTCAGAGGTAAATTCATTTGCTCTATGCCAGATTGTGGAACTAGGATTCGAGCAGCACATTCATTTCGTGGTTTATTGATGTGTGCCTGCTGTCAAACGAGGGGCTAATGCATCATAATTCATTTGGGTTCCACTTGACAGGTGAGTGATGCGGAGCTGTGCTGCATCTGCTTCGACCAGGCTTGCACCATCGAGGTGCAGGACTGCGGGCACCAGATGTGCGCGCCATGCACGCTGGCGCTGTGCTGCCACAGCAAGCCCAACCCGACGACCCTGACACTGCCATCGCCGGCCTGCCCGTTCTGCCGTGGCAACATCTCGCGGCTGCTGGTGGCCCGGACCAGCACGTCCAGTGACCCTGACCCCGAGAAGGCAGCCTCCTCTCCGCAGCTCGCTCGGCGGCGGTCCCGGCGGTCTCACAATCTCAGTGACGGGGGCAGCAGCAGCTTCAAGGGGCTATCCTCTGCCATGGGTTCCTTCTCCAAGCTTGGGCGCGGCTCGAGCCGGATGGTCGACAGCGACAGTGGCAGCATGGACAAGCCCGAGCACGACCTGTGAAGTGAAGCAGAGCAGAGCCCAGAGCGCCTGCTGGCCGTGGCATGGTAAAGCCGAAGCAGCAGCCGCCACCGCCGGCTTTCTGGGAGAAGATGGACAATCCAAATCCAATCCAAGCAATGTGTCTGGAGAGGCGATCCGTGATCGTGAGCTATATAGATAGGAGAGCTAAATAAGTAGTGTATCGCTATGTCTCTGTCTGCCTGCCCTTCCCCCTATTTTTCGGCAGTGCCAGGATTCACCTGGCCGCGCCATATTCCATTGTCACCGCCAGCTATAGATTCCTTGGCTTCTCATCCTACCCGGGCTATGCTGTGCTTGCTTGAGCCACAGGCTTGTATTTCCAACTGTCTGGGGAGCTTGCTCGTTCCATTCATGGCATCATAGACACAGTTGGGTACTGTGGCCGGCGGAGGACCGGTCTGGTGATCTGAAATTCTGAAGGAGAGGCAGCAGCGGCGTGATGTGAAAGGTGCCAAGTTGATTGTGTAGCCATGGCATGTGAGCACTGCCGGCCTGTCTCCGGTCCGGCTTTGGCCGTCTTGTTGCCTGCATTGGTGTTATTAATGGCTGCTGCTCTGCTCTCACCCCTCAGTGGGCGGGGCTCGTGTACTGATGCCGGAGGCGGAGCAGATCACGGCGGTGGTCCTTGGATGACGGTGACTTGAATTGGCTGAGGTGAGGTGAGATACGCCTGCTCCTGCCTCGATGACAATGTACCGGGTGCCTGCTTTAACTGCCGGGGGTGACTGGTGGTGCGTGAGGGTCACCGCCTCCGGTGGGGCTGTGGCTGCCGGACCACCGGCCATCGCCGTCCGCGGCTGTCGTGCCAATGGTCCGTGATGGCTGCGGCAACCGGCAGCGGCAGACCAGACTGATGTTAGCGCAGTCACTGATGCTGCAACTTGATGCTAGTTACTATGTGTTTCCGTACATCTGGTAAAGACGTGTCCTGACGGACGCGGTTTTGTATTGTGGTAGGTGCAGTGATCTCGTGAGATGTATGTATGATATGAATTATGAATATGATCATGGGTTTTCCGGTTGCATTTCAAGATGGAGTCTCAGATGATTGAAGCATGGGCCGAGGATGGGCGATGCCTGAAGCGAGTGTAGCACTGTAGCCATACGTTGAAGGCTGACTGACTGGTGTTTATAAACCCTGCCGTGTGAACTAGGCACTCTGCACTCAAGTTCAGAGTTCCACGGACTGTCAACCGGTGCTAGGAATTCTTCGGCGGCGACTCTGTCCGTAAGACAAGCAAACACGGCAATAGTCTAGCTTGAATGGGACACGCCGTGTTGGAAAATATCCATCCATCCAGCTCTGATGGATGCATTTCCAGGTCGCGTGGTTGACCAAACGCTGTTGCTCGAGGTGCGCGTGACGAAGGCAGGCTCAAGCAGGTGAGACAGATATTTGTGGAGCTTGCTTGCTGTCAAGGAAGCACGTCATCGAGTGATAAGCACTGTTAATCTATCTAACCAAAATATCTCCTTATAAAAAAAACCAAAATTATCTAGGCGTCACACTTCATCAGCTGATGAAATGACAAAAAGGAGTGCCAGGAGTCGCCTTTCTGCAGTGCCCGTTGATGCGCTAATGACCCAGCACTCACTCGCCAAATGCCGTTGTCACTTTAGGGCCCGTTGATGCGCTAGTTTTGTTTTCCCGCCCAACTGGACGCGGAATCTTTTTCTGGTTTTCCATCTCAAACGTTGGTTGTTAAAGTGTGATCCGATCTTAAACAGTAGTGCGACACGGGTGGAATAAGCCTCCTATTCTTGGATTCGAGTACTATCTTGCTCCAAAATTATTAGAACTGGTGCTTTTGGGTTAGTCATCTTAATCCCAGTTTAGACTTTACTTTTCAAAAAACAGTCATTTGAACCATTTTATTTAGTCTAGAGAATTAATTAGCTACAAAATCCCTAGATGCTATAAAACTCTAGGATTTGGAGCTCTTCCAAGCGAGCATTAAATCAGATAGTGAAAACCAAACAGGTTTCACTCGGAAAGAAAAAGAGCAGAAAGTTATGGGTTTGATAAAGACAGAGAGAGTCTTGGCACGGGCAAAGCTTACCGGTTCTCCACAGCTGAGGATGTCACGTCCAAGTTGAGCACGTCTGCATCCGGATTGGAGAGGGAAATGCCACTGTTCTGGGTGCCCCTTGCTCGGCAGAAACGTCTACCTCCACACACACCCCACTTGGATTTGGAATATTGGTTTGATCCTTCGACCTCACCAGGGTGCGTGTCCCTGTAACGAAAACGATGGCTCCGTTGTTTTCTGACACAAGGCAGGGTCACTGTTAAGCATCAGTTAAGCCTGCAGCAATGCAGTAGCATCATCATGGCACAGAATGTTGTTAACATCTTCTCATTGTATTCTGATAACTTTACAACTTTACTGTCAAGTTCTGTTTTCAGGGTATCTCTCGCCAAAATAAGTTGGAAAAAAATACTAACAGGTTTATTTGTTAATGTTGCAACAAATACATAGTAGAAAAAGGAGGCCAAAACATCATATCTTGAAAGGCCTAGCGAAAACCAAGTTGTGGCACGTCGGGTTGCAGGGATATTCACAATCTATTTCCTTCACCTCTCTCCTGTCGAAGAACCAGTCTCCAACTGCTTCAGCAATGCTCTGCTCAGTGTTCACCAAAACAGATTTAAGATTAGAATGTAAGGCACAGACGCACAGTATTGCCAAAGTGAGATGGAAAGTTTTCAGCAAGACTGTAATCTCCATGTTCATATATGATTGTCACAGCACCTTATTGTTCACTCTGGGGGAAGTTGGAGAGTGCCAGGTCCACGAGTTCAGCGATTGACAATGAACAAAGCATGAGTTGATATAAAAACCCCAATCCCTTTTCTGCTCAACCGCACTTATAGCGTCATGCAGTTCTTTCCTGAAACCTGTGTATGGGGCATCGCAAGGCACATGAATACGAATCCGGAAAGCCACAGGAATATATTATGCAGAGTGTGTCAACCTTGGAGAATTTCAAGTTGCTCAGAGCTGCACTTGGCAATATCCAGTCTGCAGTCCAGCCATGAATGTTGAGGGTCAGAAGCTTCTGGAGCTAACGCATGTTGTACCTGAAAAATAAATTTTCAAGCATATGTTGAAATTAATATTTTGAAACATAAATATGACATGTTTGAAATCTGTGTATACGGATGAGGATACCTGCCAAGCATCATATGCTGGATTAAGAACGAATACTGGGTTGACAATGTGTCTAACAACCTCACGTGGAAAGAAACACTGGACCACAGTATAAATGACAGTTTTAGAATATCATAAGTTCAGCGATAGCAATGAGTGATGATAATGGTGTGACTAATTATTATAATACTGGAATTCGCAAAAAAAAATATTATAATATTGGAAATTAAGCATTAACCTGGCCTGGCTCCATGTTTGAGTTACAATGCAAAAACCTTTCCCTTAGACCCTGAAACAGAGCATTCAGAAAACAAAACATGAATGTTGAAAAAGGGGGAAAATGGTGGGAGGTTGTCGCAGATGGAAAGTAACCTGAAGGCGGACAACATCACTGTAAAAAGACTGCATTGTCCTTTTCCCAGAAATGTCTTTTCTGTAATTGAAGAACAGGCCAAATGAATTAGATAGGAACCAACGACACAGAAAAGTTGTACAATTCCCATTCCAGTGTTTTTTATTTGCTGAAGAGTGAAGATACTAGTACCATCTCATTCCTGACTTGTAACAGGAATTTAACAAATATGAAATTTGGTGCTTGTTGGTTGGCATTTCGAAATGCTTAATGAGCTAGTAAGATATATATAACTGTCAATGGCTCAATGACTTTTTCTGACGTTCAAAATTTCATCTGAATATTGAAATGGTTTTTGTTGACATTGAATGCCATGAGGTGCAAGTACTTCAGACCACGGTCCCATCTTCTGGTCTTATAATAACTCCTGGTACCATCAGATTCTGGTACCTGGGTTATTGCCAGCCAGTTTACTGATGAATTTGGAGTGGTATATTATATAAGCACTACCAAAATATTTTTTTCTAATAATCTTTTCATTCCTCGAATCTATAATAGCATAGAAATCTAAACTCAAGAGAAATATCAGTAAATTCGCTAAATTAAGCTGATTTTTCCCACCAAATCCTGTCTCCCATTACGGTTTCTTCTCACCGGCAGTTATTGGAAATGCTATTCATGTCAAAAGAAAAGGCATACAACACATATGACAAAAGAAATAAATAAGCGGCAAAGCGTATCAAATAACAATCGAAGGATGTTATACGAAGACATACACATCAAGGAAAAAACCACCATCTGCAAGACATTTAACCCTAGAATCCGTTGGTAGCAGCGCACGAAAAGCATCACAGTGAATGTACGTGGCTAGCCCACCAGCAGAGCATCCTGTTAGGAAAGCCTGAAAGCTGGAAATAGAATATCAGCATCACACCATCAGTATAATGGTTGGATTACATATATGGGCAAAGATGAATGGATAAGTATGAAATCGATGTATACATCCTAATCGCACCTAGTAACTAAACTTCCAAGTACATATGAGTGTGCAGTGTACGTGTACTACATAGTAAGAAAAACGTCAATGCAGACCATCCAAAATAGTCCTTTACTAGCTCATTGACAATGAGTTAATGAGGACAGTGGTCCCTTAGGTGAATGCAAAAGTATGAGACTAGTACTATTGTAATAAGTAGTGAGGTCTCATTATTTACTGATATAAATCACTGCCACAATCCAGTTCATATCGTGTTTCGTTGGGAAACAATCCATACTAAATTGATTGTGCACCACTGACACATAGCGGACTTATGATTAACCTTCACCTAATCTGATTCGTTCATACAGTTCAATTATTTCTACGCCTGAGTAACCAAAAAAGAAATGCATTTTTTTATTTTCTTTTTTTTTCGTTTGCGAGAAACCACAATCGACTCTGCTTGCAAGTAATGACCTGTTTAGCATTTCCGAGCCCCTTGAATACAAGTTCATTCATAACTGCCTCCCAGATACGCTGACCTCTGAAGAAGAATCGTGTGCTATTCTGCATGAATTCACAGAATAAAACTCGTAATACACACGAGTATAAAGCAGATTTGTTGGAAAATAAGCAAGTCAACCTGCAACTCATCTTTGACATTCCCAGCGAATGACGCTCCATCACAATACCTTATCTTCACTTTATTCCAGTTGTAGAAATCTGCAAATTGACAGCAGTATGAGCTTTTGAAACATTAGTGTGACATAATACAAAAGGATGACCATTTAACAGCTCAAGTAGAGAATTCAGGAATCAATTGTTTGCAGCGAGAAGTTTAAGCAGGGATGAAAGCATGCAAATACTACAGGAATACCTCTCTTTGGAAATGCAATGCTAATCATAATTAACTGGAAAAGTATAAATTAAATTAAAATAGACTGGTCGCTAGCAAATTGCATTTAGTGAATACGATCGCTAGTGAAACACTGAAACATGATTGAGTTGGTTACTATGCAAAATACTGATTCAAGAATAGAGGACTGGGTGCTTCTGAGGATCTGTAAATAGTAAAGTAAATCTCTGCAGGCACAACTCCCAAAGTCTGAAGACATACTAATGGTGTACCGTTGCAATTTAGACACAGAAACACATCATGCATTTTTTTTAAAAAAAAAGGAAAGACACATCATAAAAAGAAAGGTGACAAACATCAGACAGATAAGAAATATGAATACCAGGATTCTGGGATTTATCATCGCTCAAGATCCCAGTAAACTCAACCTGGCGTTCCATGAATCGGGATGAGCCCAGCACTGATCTCTGACGTGAGGCACATGACTTGAGATTACGGCACCAGCCTCCACCCTAAAGGTCACAAAACATAAAGAATTTAGGGAACAGAAGCATAAAGCATTGAAACAACAGACAGGTAGCACTACGGATACTGCGTCATTATGTTTTGCCGAAAACCGAAAAATGTTCCCTAGCTCATCACATCGCTATACATTTATATCATCCAGATGCTGAAATGTAGTCATTGCAAAATCAGTCCTACGTTTTCTGATGCCTGGAGTTCAAATTCACAGTGTATGTCCAAACAAGTTTATGAGACTAAAGGTGTACGGGATTGTACCAAAACTTTACTCCATTGAATACGTCACCTACCTCCAAGTGGATTAGCCAGCTTTCTGATCCACTTCCAGAGCCCCTCTGCAGATGGTACCCTGGTACGCTCCCATCCAAGCAGACTGCAAAAATAACAGCAAAAGTACCACTGTAGCCGTGAGCACAATCTCCAACCAGAAACAATTCGTAGTACGTACTGACAAACTAAATGATGTTTGATAATTTGATTCGCTAGGGAAGTAGCGAGGAAGCGAAGCCAGAGAAGGCGGCGTTGAAATTGCAATTTGAAAAGCGACGGGGGAATTGGGAAGCGGGAACTCACGCGCGCCCTTCTCCTGAGCACGTCGCACGAGTGTGAGCCCTACGAGTGCGGGGCTGCGTCCGGTGGCGGCGGCGGAAGAGGAGTCCGAGGCGAGGGGCCCGGAGGCGTAGTAGGAGAGCGTGAGCAGCAGCGCGGCCGCGAGGAACGCGATGGCGAAGGTAGCCCCCGCGGCACCGGCCCTGCCGCGGCGGCGCCACCAGAGGCGCAGGTGGTGCGAGGCCGGGGCCGACGCGGAGGACGGCGGCGACGACGGCGGCATGGTCGAGGCAGCGCGGGATCTGGTCGCGACGGCTGGCAGTGGGCAGTGGCAGTGTCGTTCCGCGGTTGGTGGGTAGCCGCGCGTGCCTCGTTTTATATTGGGCTGGGCTGATTTTACTTGGGCCCCACTGAATCCAGCTCCGAATCCTTCGGCCTTTAGGCCCGCCACCGAGAAAAGCAAGGCTTTTTGGTCCAAGTGCCCGTTCTGTCCATTATCCCCCCCAATCTCAAAGATTCAGAGAAGATCAACATGATAGTCTCTCAGCATCTGCTCGACATTGCATTGTTAGTTCATCTTTAAAATCCATTGTAACTTGCCATAGCTTTAACTAACTAACGATCTGTGTCAACTCAATTCAAATAATAGAATTCCTTTATATCAGAAGGAAAAAAACTCAAACAAGAGGGACTGCCGCCAAAACTTTTGCTCACTGTCTTTGTGATGACTAGCTAATTCTTCAATTACAAGCAGATTGTACAATGTACATTGTAAATCAGTATAATGCATTCTATCATTACAATGCCGTGGTCAGTAGTGACCAGTTCATGGACCTATGACCTCCAAATCTTCCCCTCCAACGAGATGATGATGATGGAGACGTCGTCGTGGTACCGCCTCCGATCCCCTTGCTGAACCTCTAGCAACTCATGGAACTCCATTCCTACATTCGCCAACCATCACACTATCTCGATCAGATATACTAACCGCAAACATTGTTACAAAGATTGTACACTTGTACTCGATCAGGACCAGATTAACCAAGAATGCTAGTTATATGCACACTCACCGGCTTGGTTGGCGGCGCGGAGGAGGATCTCGTGGCTGAGGTACTTGGCGGGGTCCTCGTCGGGGTACCTGGCGGTGAATGCCTCCACCCGCTCCACCACCTCCTCGTTGGTGAAGTAGTCGTAGAGGCCGTCGGAGGAGAGGATCATGAACTTGTCCCGCGACCCCAGCCGGTGGTGCCAGAGGTGCGGCCGGCAGCTGATGTACGGCGCCGCCCCGACGTACTTCACCCGGAAAACCTCCAGGAGGGCGTCGTTCCACCTGGGCTGCAGCCGCACGATGATACATCATCAATGGGCTTCGATCGATCTCTAGGTTTTTCAGCAGTAATGTCAGTTGCTAGTACGCACAAACCTCTTTTAGGTAGCCGGCTCCGAATGCTCTCGTCACCTTGAGAGAGCCCTTCACCCTGTCGTTCACGATGCAGGCTGGATCGTCTAGGTGCTCGCTCCTGACCCGTCTCGCCTCCTGCACCACCGATCAGTCGAGACAGTGAGCAAGCGATATTTATGAAATTAATGGAGCAGTGAATGATCGCCGATCGATGGATGGATCACCTTGTAGACGCTGGTGCTGTGGTCTATGGTGAGCTGCAGCGCGGCGAGCTCCCCCACCGTCTCCTCATCGTCGCCGGCGCCACGCTGCGCGAGCACGGCGCGGCTATCGCCGACGTTCATGACGTAGACGTCGGCGCCCCTGATGAGCACGACCAGCACGCACGACCCCATCATCGCCAGCTCCGGGCACTCCGCCGCCCGCGCCTCCGCCTCCGCGAAGAACGCCGCCTCCGTCCCCTTCAGCGCGCGCGCCAGCGCCTCCAGCACCTCCTCCTCCTGCTGCTGCTCGCCGCCGCCGCCGCCGCCGAGCTCGCGGCACACGGCGGCGTACAGGTTGGCCACGAGGTAGTCGGTGGCGTCGGGCCCGTTGAAGCCGTCGTAGATGCCGACGAACATCCACCCGTGCTCTTCTGACACCACCACGTGCACCCTGTCCTCCCCGGCCTTCCCCCGCGCCCACTGCACCCTCGCCGCGGCATCGCCGCCGCCGCCGCCCTCCACATCATCCCCGATCGCCACGCCGCCGCCGTTGACGGCCGCCACGGAGGCGTGCTCGCCGCGGCAGTCCTGCTGGTTCGTGCGGCCGGGGGACACGCAGGGGCCGGCGCGGAGCACGGAGGCGACGGCGCGGCGGAGGCCGGAGAGGAGCAGCGGGATTGGCTTGGACGACGACGCCTGGAGGCACTGGCGGCGGTGGCGCACGGCGCGGAGGTCGGCAAGGATCTGCTCGTCGGTGCGCGGCGGATGCCGCGACATGGACGACACGCCGGAGGTCGTGGCCGACGTCGACGTCGACGGCGACGACGTGCTGTACTCCAGTGGGCCCGAGTACTGCCGCGGCTGGAGCTTCCGGAACGAGAACGAGTTGGAGCTGTCGAACGACGACGAGCGCCCGGAGAACGACGACGTCATGTCGTTATTGAGGACAGACCCGCCACCGCCGCCGGAGCCGGCCGTGGACTGGTTCGACGGCAGGAGCACGCCGTGGATGGCGCCGGCGAACGCGGGGCCCTCGCGGCCGTCGAAGCTGAGGATGTGCCCGATGCTGCGACTGCTGCCATCATCTATCCCCCCGTTGGCGTAGTGTGCGTCCGTGACGTCGCCGCGGTGGCAGCGCGCGGCGCCGTCGTCGGCCGGCGCGAAGCACGGCGTCGCCAGCCTCGCCACGCGGTTGCCCATGGCGACGACGGCGACGAGACGTGGACGAAGAGAAGGGCGGCGTGTCGGCGTCGCCGGATCTGGATTGTTGGCATCGGGGAATGTGGCGCCGGTCGGGGGGCAAAAAAATGGGCGGCGGCAAGAGGGGAACAACGGGGGTGCGTTGACATTGCCGTGAGCAAATAAGGCTTGTTTATGGAGTTGACCGGGATCTATCCCTTTGGATTTGTTTTCTTGTCTCTGCGATTCAGGTTTTCTTTATCCTCGTAATCCAAGTTGACTTTTGGTTCTTCACGAGTAAAATATATACCATTGCAAGCTTGGAGAGCTTCAGGGTGTGACTTTTCCTCAAGTAGATTGGGCCGGCGTTCAACGTGTCGTGACATCGGGTCCTCTTACATTTGACATGCCGTGTTAGCATGCATCCGAAATGGATACAAATCTGGTATGAACAACCTTGTAGGACCCAATCTTTTACGCGTCTAGTATGATCAAGCTCATAATTCGGATGCCTCAAAATTACTTCGTCCTTTGGCATTCTTCTTCCTTGAATCTTCTTTGACATCCAGTTTATCTTTCCTTGATTGATTGAGTTGCCCTATCTTGACCCTCTCCACTCATCATCCTTTGTCACCCAAGTTCACCCGATTTGAGAGTTGCTAACTTGCTGGTACAAAAACTATTTCAACGAGGCGTCAATGGTGACTTCAAAAATCTTCAGATCTGTCGGGTGCTCAGTCATTCAAAGGTGCTCATAGGGGTAGTGTTTGTACGTATGTTCATAGGGGTGAGTGTGCATGCGTGTTGCGAGCGTCTCCGTTGTACTGTGTAATTCTAAAAAAAACTATCATAATCCGAGTTGGAGCGAAGGGTGGAAAGAAGGGAGGCAAAAAAAAAGTGTTGAAATAGTTTCACGAGGAGTCGAGGACTAGAAATCTGCACAAAACTATGCAAGAAAAGAAATACCCGGTAGTCAAATAGCATCTTCGTTTTTTTTAATATACGAATGCTCATAAAAAAGCAAATTCTCAATTGCTTATCTTGGTGCCCCCCAAATGATGTCAATAAAAATTGGTCGATATATCTGCATTTCGCACTACAAATTTGGCTGATATTTCATTGCAGATCTAGTTAAAATTCTATAAAGGGGTTACAATTACCCTCCACACCCATGATCCCAAGAGATTGGTTTCTTCTTTGGGTTTTTTTTTTCATCGAATCGTTGAGCATTACTTAATAAAGTTATATGATCATGTAGCTCCTAATAAAAAGATAACATGACTGATGAGCCAATCATCGGTTAATTCGTTGTGATGCCCTAAAGCGTCACTGAAACTCCACTTGGAACCAACCGCCAGTGCAAGACAAAACTGATAGATGGAACAAGTCGCGCTGATGGACACAAGTTGCTTTGCAATCCTGCGCATTTCTTCGATGCTACGCCATGCCCACATCATCATCGGCATACACATATAGGTACATAAACATACATGCACCTGCGCTGACTTTGGCACCATTTGGAAAGTTCAAGAGCAGGATTATGTTAGCCGGCAGAGAGTACACCCAGCTCCTGCAGTGCAAGAGATTGCCATTTTTTTCTTAAAAAAAGATTGCGCAGCGGCTAAACAAAGCCGGCGATTGGATGGGGGCAACCCCAGGTCTCAATCCCCAGGCTGTTTTTTTTTCCCTTCTTCTTTTGCATACGGTGGCACTACTTGCATACATGAAAATTCCAAACGTAATTTTATTCGAGAGCAAGTGGACTATTCAGATGTATACAATATACACACTCATACGTGTTGCAGTGTATACAAAATGAGAGGTGACATGTTATATTGATATGCATATATGTATATGCTGGAGCCAATGAATCGCCGGGAATATCCTGCCGGATCTTAGCTTGCAACATGCACGATCTAGCTGGTTCCTTATGACGTTGGATAGAAAACAACGTTATTTGTGGCTAGCAGTACCATGTAGCAAGAGAGAATTAATTGTTTGATATTTGACTATTTGCAGATCTCGTGCAGTATAATACTGGTGAAGAGCTGAAGGCTAGCTGCTCATAGTCGTAGTACCTGATTTAGTATTCAACTGTTGACGGCGAGCTCAATCCTAACCATTTCGGTTTAAACTTGGTCGCTAAGGAACCTATGAAAAACTCCTGGAGAGGGAATTCCTAATCTATCAGTGTTACTTCAAGGTTAATTTGTAATGCTATTTACTTTGTGCTGACATAGGGATCAGCACGACAATGGTACATCCAATGGAAAATGTGAAAACCCCAACAAATACTGAAGTAAAAAAAAGTGTAGCTAATTGGTGGACACTCACTAATGTGGTGGTAGAGGCGTGAATTGAAGGTACAACTTTATTCAAGCAGGTGTAAATCCCGGAATACCCACGTACTGTTTACATAAGCTAGTGAATTTTATTTGTAGACGTGTGATAGATGCGTACTTGTGGGTGCATGGAGATAGTACTGTGTGCCTGCATAGTGAAAGACTTGATGTTGACAGACTGGATAGCTAATGCGGAAGAAGGTGGCTTGGGGGATCGCCATGGTGCTCAGTGGGGGAGGTAGGGGCGCGGCGGGGTAACCTAGCCTTCTGATACCATGAAAGCGTAACAGAGAAGAGGAATTGCGCACGATAACTATCGCTGTATTGATTAATTGGTGATCTAAACAGTCAGTGTACAAGCAGTTTTACAGGAAGTTGTTACAACGACTAGCAGCACTGATCGATGGATAAGACCATATACTTCAACACATAGTGTGTGGTGTGGGCACGCGCGTGTAATCTTGTAACTGTGTATTTTTTTTTGTAGCTATGTATTTCTTGGTTAGAGAAAAAATGTTTAAAAAGAAAGAAAAACAAAATACCACATGTTTAAAACATGAATAGAAAATAATAGATGGAGACAAATTTTCTTTCAAAATAATAAGGTTATAAGAAGATTATTGCAGTTACTGCTGCTCTACATCAAAGGCTATAGCATATTTATTAAATTACTTACAATGTGTCCAATTGACTTGAAGAGAGGCGCTGAAAAAAAACATGGATGATTTTTATGCACCACTATGCATGTGTATTGGATGCTTGGACGTGATTAGACTAGACGCTCACAGATTCTCTAACTTTTATTTTCCTTCGTCTGTTTCCGCTTTCACTTTTTCTTTGTGTCTACTCCGTATTCTCTTCTCCCAGGTTCATTCAACTCAACATTAATTTTCTGATTTTTTATAAACAAAAAAAATCAGTTGGCGACGGATCTTTTTAACTCTCCTATAAAAAAAAGTCTAAATGAACTCAGTTCCAGTTTGCAGAATCCTTTATGGTTTATAGTTCCGACTATAACGGAATTAATCAGATTTTTTATGGAAACAATACGTCCTGCAATTTTTAATATATTCATTCTTTTTCCCCTTTTGTCTGAATTCGATATCCATATATTCCATTTTCTGAGGGAAAATATGAAAGTAATATCAGTGACGAGCTATAGCTCGCTTTGTTGACGTTGTGATTTCAGGGTACCTGCATTTTGTGGATCTTTTTCGGAGATCGCTCTCCGCGCCATGAACTTAGGTTGGAGCTCTGAAAGATGTGATTTTTAGCACGTACGTACTCCGTACATGGCATCAACTGCGCCGTGCATATGACCAGCTGTCTCTCAGTAAGAGATATGACGCCGCGCGCAGTGCCTCCGGTAGTCCGGTGTTCATGTACATCCCGAGAGAGTGCTGGTACTGCTGCCTGCTGACAATCGTCAGATGATGATTGCACATATAGGAGTACATCGGCACGGCCTGCTTCTCACTCTCTACACGTCTTCCTCTGCTTTCAGAGTTTGTGATATTGAAAAGGCTAAACCCTTACTGCTGGAAGGAGTTTGCATACATGTTCTGTTTTCTTTTATTAGTCAAGATGGCCGTCCATGATTTGATCAGAGGAACTGTTTTGTTCTTTGCAGAGTTTGTAGCAGGTGCAAATTAAAGAGCTAGTTACTTGCACAAGGCATTTAGGAGCAAACAGGTAAGAACAACTTCTCAAACACACACAGCTAGTGCTGAAATACATACATATATTAAAGGAGGCACGCACGAGGAGGACACACACAAGATGTGAAGATCGACGACGACGGCACCGTCGACCACCATTCAGCAGACAGTTCAGATACCCCCAGGAGACACAGCAGGCGACCATGAATGACGACGACACGAGACACGGTTGGCAAGATCTTATTTAGACGCTGCTGTTATATATTAGTACGCTGCTGGGGGGTGGGCCTCTCCTTCCTCCTCGCGCTCCATGGCGGCGGCGGCGCACCGCCTCAGTTGCAGCTGCAGCAGGAGCAGCCGCAGCTGGTGCCGCAGTTGCAGGTGTTGCAGTCGCAGCCGCCGCCCTCCACGGCCGCCTCGAACCCGCCGGAGCTCCTGCAAGCACCCACAGCCAGTCATGGTTCAGTAACAATAGCAGCGGCGGCGATTAATCAATCGAGAAGACGAAACAGAGCTTACGCCTTGTTGGTGGCGGCGGCGATGACCATGGTGGCGGTGGTGGAGGTGGCCTCGACGTCAGGGAACATGTTGCAGCTGAATATTATGGACATTCGTCAGAGATATGATCAGTTTCTACAGATTTTGTCATGGGAAATATACAAGTTCGATTAGATTCGTACCCGGTGCATCCGCCGCTGCACTTGCAGCCGGCGCCGCACCCGCAGTTGCCGCCGCAGCAAGACATGCTGTTGATCACGAGTAAGGAAGCAGGAACTGGTGGTGAAGAAGGTGTAGTGGTGCTTCTTCTGCTCTGCTTCGCTTGTGATGAGGAATGGCGAGGGGGCGAGCAGGGGTATAAATAGGCCCGGCGCCGCGGTGGGCGAGGTGCATGGCGACGCAAGGCGATGCCGGGAAAGAATGGACGGGGGCGAGCTCGGGACCACCACCTGCTTTGGGAGCAGGAATACGGATAGACAACAGAGAGAGAAGGGGGCTGCAGATGACTCTCCTCCTTTCTTTCTTTCTTTCTTTCCCATGATCTTTTGGAGGGAAAAGGGAATTTCGCTGCAGTGTGGTTGGTTTCACTTTACCCTCGAGTACTCTATGTGTAAGCTAGGTGTATGTCGGCCATGACATCGCAGCGAGAAAAAGGACGAAGGCTTCACAAAGTTGCATACATGTAATCGTTTTGTAGGGTCTGCCTGATCAGTGCTCATGCTCAGACAGACAGACCTGCTGAATAATTCAGAGCAGAGGCAGGCTCAGCGCTCAAATGAAAACATGAGGTTCCAAAAATCAACAATCCCTCCTATGCTCCAAATTACTTCTCTCTTTTTTTTTTTACGATCAGATATTTGTGAGCCTGTAATTACCTTCTCCAACCGAATCAACACTGCCCCCTCGGGCGAATCAGAATCTTGTGCGATCGGGGGCGACATGACCGCCGCACCTGTGCACGAGTCGTCGGCATATTGGCTGCCGTCGCCTAAAAGATGGATGCGGAGACGACAGGGAGCTTGCATTGCAGATGGGCGCCGCAAGCAAAATCATTCATGCAGATGACGAAAACGACGGCTCACGGGCACCCATCGTAACTTGCACGGCGAGAAGAGGAGAAGGGAGCACACAACAGTGGACGATTGATCCCTAGTGCGCCAATTATTGCAGACGGAGAGCATCGCGCAACAGTCCTCGACGGATGAATGGGATGCAAGGATAAAGCCGCTTGTCGATCTTTCAGGTTCGATCCACATATGCATGCCTCTCACTCAGGGAAAGGAATTATTGCTGGAGCAGAGCATCACGGGAGGAGATACTGCAATGCGACAGTTTCAGTTTCTCGTCATACCCTACCAATAGTGCGTGGCTCAAGATTAACCAATCCGGAAAAGATCACCATTTATCATGTCAAATCTTGTTCACCGCTTCAGTAATTTTACCGAATGCGCTGACGATGTTCAGAGCTCAGATTCTGAATAATAGTTGAAGATTACTTTTTCTTAACAAGCACAAAAAAGGGTCGCAGATCGGTTTGAAAAATAAGATACTCTGATCGACAACTGAACCCGTCAGTGCTCATCTCCTTGTGAATGGCGTCGCGCAGTTCCTCCCAGCGGCGGGCCCTGGCCGACGCCGATGCGATTCTGTCGACCTGGTCCCGGAACAGAGTCAAGAGACCCTCACCAACTCGGGGCAGCTCGACTCGAGATCCAGTGGCGGGGAAGGGGAGGACGGTGTGGATTGGCGGAGGGGGCAGCGCAAGGGGATGGTGCGGATCTCCGGCGAGTCCGGCGGCGGATGCGGAAGCCATGGCCATGGACAGCAGGCGCAGACGGGGCGGACGGATTTGAAAAAGTAGCATCCCAGTTGGGGGATTTATGAAAATGTTCGGACCAGAACAGGGGGTTTATGAAAACAATCGGATCGCGATTATTAATCGCAATCCAGTTCAGGGGGCTTTATGTAAACTAGTCAGATTAGCGCGCTATGCGCGCTATTATAAAATTTTTTATGTTCTAAAATATTAATAAAATAACATATATTGCATGTATTGTGTTAGTAAGTAACATTGTATAGATTATTAAATCAAGAAATCAATTAAAATAATTAAAATTTTAATTGATCAGTATTAGAATATAAATTCATCCCAAAATAGTTATACCTTACATCATTGGTTATTTGAGTCTGAGCGCCATACAATAATTTTCGTGATTGAGAATTTGATAATTATTAGACATTTACTCCCTCCGGTTTAGTAAAAGAAGTCGTTTAGGACAGCGACACGGTCTCCAGAGTACAACTTTGACTTCTTATTTTTATAAAGATATTTATTAAAAACTAACATATATATACTTTTATGAAAGTATTTTGCAAGACAAATTTATTCATGTAGTTTTCACATTTCCAAACTCAACGACTTAAAAGTTATTCACGATTTATATTCCCAATGTTTGACTCAAATCTTGTCCAAAACAACTTCCTTTACCGAACCGGAGGGAGTATGTTGTATTGGTTCTTTAAGCACGATATAATATTTTTCAAAAATTGTAAGTCCTGTTTTGCAAAAAAAAATGGTGGGCCTCACGTATAGTGGTCCGTGGGTCCCACGTACGGGTATGCGGGTCCCACATATGCGGGTCATGTGGGCCCCACACACGCGTGTCACGTGGGTCCCACGCATGGTGGGTCCCGTGGGACCCATAAATAGTAGCATCTAGCCTAGAATTGCTCCAATTCTTGGACGAAAAAATATCTGGATGGGGGCTAATATGCAAAACGACTCCTCCACCCCTCCCCGCCGGCGCCGGTGGCCGACGGCCAGTGTTGTTGGCGAGCCCGCGGGGGATTCCGCTGCTCGCTGCTCCGGATAGAAAAAAGATCTTCAGCCTCTCGCCCGCTCGTCTTCACGGCTTCCCCGGCTTCGCCGGAGGGCACCACCGACGGGAAGCTACGCTGGACGGACGCCGACAAGGCCGCCACCGCGCAGCACCGGAGCCGAGCATCGACACCGGCGTACGCATCATTCAGAAGCTTTGGGGTCCTGGGTGCGCCGCTCCTCACGGTTCCTGGCTTCCTGCTCAGCTCCGTCCGCCGCCTCCTTGCGTCTGGCAGATGTCGTAGCTTGAAGATGGTTGCAACCTTCAGCCCCTGCACGGAAATCTCTGTCGTAGTTGAGAAACCTTGGTGATGGCAACATTCACTCCCTGCGGATCCATGTCTGCACCGAAATGTACCCACCAGAGCTAATGGCTCTCTGTACTGTCATTTGTAGCAATGTCAACACCGAATAAAAGTTCAGACACCTGCTGGTCATGAAGATCCACTAGCACTGGCAATCAGCGCACACAAGGCTCTCTCCCAAGTTTCGCTGCAACTTTTTTTTTGAACGTAAAGCCAGCGAGAATGCCGAACAAAGAATCACAGTGACGACTGACGACTGCGTACAACCGCAAAGGTAAGGAAAGGCAGCTGCTCTGGCCATTCACACAAATTAACCAAGAGCCCAAGACTGAAGATGGTGGTTTAATTGAACTGAACATGGCTTCGCTGAAGAAGTCCTTGTTATAGGAAAATGACACTGCAATCTGCAGATGCAGCGACAGCTGTTTCAACCGAACCAGTGGTGATGGCGTTCTTGATGATCTTATCTCTGTGGTTGTTGCTGGGAGCCTCCCTTCTGCCCTTCATATTTTTCTTCAGCTGCATAGGAATTCAGAAAAGCATATATACTAGTGTAATGCAAACAGGAACTTACTCTACGAAGAAATAAATCCAATGTCCAAGAGGCGCACGGTTTTTGTCATACATTTCCATCTCGAGGAGCCGCAGGCACATCAAATTCCTCATATGAAGATGTACTGGATTGGGACTGTAGCAATAGATCTGCAGTGTTGATGACAAGTGTTTTTGGAATCTCAAGTAAGTCATTATCCACGGGCGAGATAATATGTAAGAGCATCCTTGTTAAAGTGCTTCTCAATTTTTCAGGTTCGATCCACATGTCTCTCGAGGAATTATTCCTGGAGCATCACGGAAGTCGGAAGGTGATATTGCAAAGGTGAATCGCCAGCTGAAGCTGATTCCTTGCCTATACCTCACGGTTCTGATCATGCTGCATACTAATGCCTGGCACAAGATTAATCAGTCCAAAAAGGTCATCCTTGTTAATTCTCGTTTCAGTGATATACAGTTGCATTAACAATGTTCAGACTTCAGACTTGAGAGTGATAGTCATTTCACTTTTCACTTGATGAAAAGGTTTGTAGTATTCGTCAGTTCAGATTCTGATCCCAATGCATAATGTAGCATGGATATGGGAAGGAAGAAAAATTATAACTACATGTTAGAGGAAGACAAAACATTTCTGAAAGCTTGCAGAGTGCACAGCATAGCTCAGAAAGAAAAAAGAACAATAAGAAAAGGAGCAAAAATCGGATGAAATTGAAGATAGGCCGATCGATACTGAGTACTACTACCAACTCAACTCATTTCCAGGCGGGGCACTTGCAGGGTCGCCGCGCAGTGCAGGACTGGGAGTGCGGGTTGCAGGAGGACACTGACAGCTCCATGGACAGGGTCACAGCTCACAGGGACGAGTTCCGTCTGTCCCTGCATCCCCATCCGCCGCCCGGCGTGGCAGCCGGAAGCCGTCGGCGCCAGCGCGCTGTCGCGGATCCCCTCTGTAACATCCCGCAAATTTGCAGTCTGTTACTTGTGTGAAAAATCAGGATTTCAAAAATTTTTGTTTGAATTGTTGTGAGCCATGAAATAAATTGCAACTTAAGTTAAATGCTCTCTCTAAATTCCTAGTAATTAAAATATGCATAAAATAATTTCATATTCATGCATGTGTGATTTGGATTTTATTCGGAATTGTTAAATTCCAATCGGATTTATTTGAATTTGTTGAGTGTAGTTTATATTTGAAATTCCCTTTCAAATATAAACTAAAACCTAACTTGGACCCCTGCCCCCCGAGACCAACCTACTAACTAAACCTACACGACCTGTCGGCCTGTTGATCTGCTAACACCATCGACCCCGCTAACTACCCTGACCTGTTTAATCCCAAGCCCTTTTTGAAAATCCTTACATGAGTTATGACTTTATTTGTCGACTCTTTGAATTAATCCTTTGCCGATTGATTCGATTTTGACAAATAGTCTAATTCATTCGTAATAGATTTTCACTGGCCTGCTTTGAGTTACGACGTCATTTTTCGGCTTCTCGAATTAATTCTTTGCTAATTAATTCGTTCTCGGAAAATCAGTCTAAATCATTTGTACCAAGTTTTGGGCGAAATAAATTGCTACCAATTTATTTCGTGGCCTAATAATGTTTTGGCCCAACCCTCTCTTATCTCTCG
Source organism: Urochloa ruziziensis (assembly GCA_015476505.1). Lineage (NCBI taxonomy): Eukaryota > Viridiplantae > Streptophyta > Magnoliopsida > Poales > Poaceae > Urochloa > Urochloa ruziziensis. The sequence continues at coordinate 8,817,684 of CM027121.1, read as the reverse complement.
CTAACCTTGTTTAGCTAACCCTAATCTTGCTTAGCCCAAACCTTTGTCTACTCCTTTTTCTCCACGTGAAAACACCACGCCCAAATTCTTTCATTCATTTTCACGTGGACGCATCTCTGCCTCTCTCTTTGTTTCCTCGAGCTAATCATGCCCAGCTAGACCTAATCTTGATTTTGCTGGTTCCCTAAACCGTTTAGCCCTTAACCTAAACCAACCGGAGGGGCCAGCTCCTTCCTTTTTCTATCACGTGAAACCCAGCAGCTCCCTGATCAGCTGGCCCAGTCCTTTTTCCTTCACGACAAGCCCAACCCAAACCAGCAGACCTCTTTTCTTTTCCACGAGAAGCCCAAGCATCTCGTGTGGCCCGGCCTGCTACCGCTCTTGCATGTTGCTGTTCTTCTTCCCCGCCGTACGAGCCAGCAAACCAGCGCTGCCGCTCTCCTGCTTTTTCCATCGCTCTCTGCTGCTCTCTCAATCTCCCAGCTTTACCTCTGCTCGCGTCTACACGCGGCAGCCCCGCGTGCGCATGATGCACCAGCAAGCCAGCCGCGCCCGCTTCACGTTCTTGCTGCCGCTCAGCCGTGCAACACCTGTTCCTCCTTTCCGTCACACAGAACGGCCGCACCGCACAGAACAGCCGCCACAGCCTCGCGTGGCTCGCACGCCATGTTCCTGCCTGAACTGGCCCCACCTTGACCACCTTTCCCTCGAATGCTCGCTGGCTCGAACCTTCCCAGCCTCGCGACAAGGCCAGCCGCACGCGCTCACCTGCTCACCTCGCCCAGCCGGTTGCACGCCACCGCGTGGATGCAGCCACGCGTCCCTGGCCCGGACACCAAGGATCATCGGCCGTCCGTGCCTCAACCAGCCCCGGCCAAACCCTAGCCCTCGGGCTATAAATCCCCACGGCCGCCGCAACCTCCCAGTCTGAGCCGCCTTTGGGGTTTTCTTCCCCATCGCCACCACAAAGAACCAGAGCAAGGGGAGGAAAGGAGAGAAGGTGAAGAAGAAGAGGGAGAAGGATGGCGTGAGGAGGAGAAAGCCACGAGGAAGAGCTGGAGGCCGAGAAAGGAGGAGCCAGGGAGGAGCAGGACCTGCACCGCGACGCCGACCTCAAGCCGGAGCACCGTACCTCGTCGTCCGCCGAGCTCGACCACCTCGCCCCTGAGCCGTTCGACGAAGGGTCAGGACCGCGGAGCCGTTCACGCCTGCCGAGCACCACGACGCCGAAGTACCAGGAGGAGTTGAGCGCGCCGCCGCGCCGGGAACCACGACGCCATCGCGACGCCGGAGCACCGCCGGGTACCACGACATCGCCGACGCCGCATGGATGAGGAAGACGCCGCCGCCATGCCCGAGCGAACCGCGAGCTCGAGCCTGCCGTCACCGCACCGAACCTCCACGGCATCGCCTCTTCACGGCGCCGCCATAAACGTCCACGAGCCCACCGGTGAGCACCATCCAAAGGCCACCTTTTTTTTTCCTCTGCCTTGGCGTGCTATCCTTTGTGCCCTCTATGTGTTCGACTCTATGCCTGTGAGGCTTCGGGCCGAGGAGAGTGTCGTAGCGTAGACCAAGCCCCAAGCTTTGAAATGCCCTGCTCGTCACCTCGGACCAAGCCTAAGCCGGAGCCTTTTTCCCCTTGCGGCCTTTCCTCAAACACCTAGCAGTCATCAGCCATACACAGGAGCCTGCTCTTGTTCTTTCTCCCGCATGACGAAGCCAACCCTTGCTCTTCTCGTTCTGCCTGCCTGTGTTAGCAAGCCTTCGTGCTTGCCGAGTTTTGTGCAGGGCATGACCGTCGAGGCCTCACCGGCCAAGTCACGCCCATGAGCACCCACCCGCGCGCGTCACCACTGAGGTTGCCTCGCGCTCGCTCTGCAGTCTGCCGCTGCCGTGTGCACCACCAGCACCCTGCCGCCTCTGCTTTTGCAGCCGCGCCCCGTGGCCTTGTACAGCTGCCCGCCTCGCCGTCGACGCTGCGTGCGCCTTGCTCGTCACCGCGGCCGCATCCTTGACGCAACTGTTCGCCGCTGTTTCGCGCTCGTGCGCCGCGCATGCTGCTCTGCTTTGCCGCAGCCGCCGCAGCCAAGCGCAGCTACTCCTTGTTGCTTCGCGCCGCCGCACGCCACCGCTACCGCTCGCTCTCGCCGCGCGCTGCCGCTCGCTGCCGCCGCTGCGTGCGAGCCTGCCCGCACTTGCCATGCCCGTGCCCGCGCCTCGCCTTGCCTCTCGTGCGGTCGTGCGTGCCCCGCTGGCCGCATACTGCAGACGCGCTCGCGCTCCGCTCTGTAGCCCCGTGCGCGTCCTTGCGTGCGCCACCGCTGCCCCTGCTCCGCTCTCACGCACGCCGCCGGCCGCACTGCCCGCCGCGCGTGCAGCCCGCTGTGGCCCGACCTGGCCGTCCCGCGCGTGCGCCATGCCCCTTTGGGCATTTGATCGAACACTCTTTGGGCGTCTCCCCTTGCTAGCTCCTTTGGGCAGCCACGGATCGGACCATACCGCGCCTGGCCACACCTGGATCTCCTGCGGCCGCTGACGCAGGCGCTGACGTCACCCGGCCGCCGGCCTCTTTTCAAACCAGCCCCTGCACTTTTGCGGAAAAACCCTCGGTCTCTCTCTTAATTCTAGATCGACCCTTCCACCTTTGCAGTTTTGCAGTTAAGCCCCTGGTTCTCTTCTTTTTCTTTTCAGAATTATTTAAAAGCCTAGAAAAAGGATTTAAACTTAGAAAATTCATAATAAATCAACCATAGCTCAGAAAAATATGAAACCAGTTTCAGTATTTTTCTAAAATCATGACAAACCCGATAGAATAGAGTTTGATGTTATTTGCCTTTCTATTTGTTCTCATTTGGAGTTTATTTGCAAATAGTTGTCGTTGTTTATTTATTTATCCGTATAATAGGATCCCCAGAGGACCCGGACTTCTTCGACGACGTCGACTACGCTGAAGTGAAGAGATAAAGGACCATGCTCCAGGTTCACGCCCATCCTGATTCTTTGACCTATTAGGCATTGCTGAGTAGAATGCTAGCGCTTTGCTTATTACATTATGATGATGATTGAGCCATGCATAGCCTGTTTATATATCCTAATTCCTTGATTGCCTACTACACTATATATATGATTGCTATGCTGCTGCTTGCATGTGTATGGGATATATTGTGGATTAGGATTCTTGGCGTGTGTGGGGATAAAACCGGCAGGAGAAGGTGTTTTTGGGAAACTTGGCGGGGGTGAGCATATTTTAACAACTCGGTCTTTGACCGAGGTGCCGGGAGGCCCCTGCTCTCGAGGGGGTCCCACACCGTACTTGTGGCGGGTACATGGATGGATAGGAGCATAGGAGTTGGCGGTGGTACCTATGATGGGTACTGCGACTTGCGTTCTTCTTCGGAGGATACGCCTTTGGGACGATGACGCTCACCCCGGTCTGAAACCGAGTGGGGTAACTTTATTTGGGCCCCACGTACTTACCGCTTACCCATATGAACGGGTTCCAGCCTTCCTATCTAGCGCGATGCCTGCACTGCGAGAAGATCAGGTGGATGGTGTACGGGAACGGGAGAGACCGTTTCCCCGAAGGACTATGGCCCCGTCTGGCCCTACGAGGGAGAGTTCGACACAGCTTCCGAAGCATTGGATTGCGAGCCGATGGATCGAGACAGGAAGGGCAGGCGGGCATCGTTGCGGTTAGGGTCTGTGCTGTGGGTTGTGTCTCAGGTCGGTTCGCTACCGATCGCAGCCCGAGTGGGTCCAGTTGTACAAGCTCTGCAGAGTCTAGAATCTATACGTATAGCCGCGTCCTCGGTATGGACATTGCCCATTTTCCCTGTTACCTCTCATATTTTGGGATCTTCTACCTCCCCCTATTTCTAGCCAGATTTGAGAGTGATTAAGGTTCGCAGCTACGGACGGGGAGAAGGGAAGTTTGCTCCCTTCCCTTTCAGGATCCGGTCGTAGTTGGTGAGGTGCGAGGGGAGGGAGCTCTCGCATCGACTTAGACGAGTGTGAAGAAGGTGATGTGATGTGAGGTGGGATTTGGGATGGTTTGTGAAGATGATACCTTGATTATTATTGCTGCTATCGCATAGGAAACCCCAACCTTTCCTTGAATTACTTTTATACCTTTAGATGTTAAGCCACTTAAAGCTTGCATACAGATGGTGACGTGAACCTATCCCACTCCTTGGGGATAGTTTGTGAGCATGCAGGTAGAACTGGATTACAAGATCGATGCTTGAAGAAGGGTTGTGTGCTTCGCTCGAGTTGCCTGTGGTGTGATCGAAGATGAAGAATTGAAGCCTAGCTACCGCTACGCAGGATTTCCGCTTGTCGCTTAGCCCGACGGGCTTGTACTTTACTCGTATTTCCATAATGGTATGGATGTAAATCTCTTCTATGTAAACTAAGTTCATTGTATGGATATGATATTATGCTGAGATGAGTTCTGTACGTGATAGCTACTGATCCAGGGACTATCACAAGGGTACAGAGATTCGGATTCTCGATTTTGAAAATCCGGGTCGTCACAGTTGGTATCAGAGCCATACTTGACCGTAGCACGCTACCCTAGACTGGTCGTTAGCTTTAGAACATTCTAAACGCTCTATTATATATATACCCCCTTGATCTATCTTGATTCTACCTCTCTTTCTTTGAAAATCTTCTATCTTATCTACGTCGAAGCAAAATTCTCTCGTGAACCAATCAAGACGACACAAGAGTTGATATGGACGGTTACAGGAAGATCATAACCCTTGAAAGTAGAGTCCACCCTATTTGGTTGAGCCACGAAGTAGTTTTTCCGTTTAGTGTTCTCGTTGATTGAGTGCATGCTTCTTATGAGGTTTACTTGATTGTTATGGTTCTTCATCATGAGTGTAGGATTTGATTTAGTAGTTGTTTTCATGCTTGCCTTAGATTCCACCTTTAGATTGTGTGCCATCTTTCCTAGTCAAGACCTCCACTATGCTTTGCATAACAAATACGAGTGCTCAAGCCAGTCAGTCCATCCTCAACTCAAGTGATCAACAAAGAGAGGTACTTCATGTACAATTGGCACTGAAGGTCAAGATTTTGGAAGCTCAGGAATTTCGGAATAAGTTACCACATAAGTATTGGAATAAGTTCTCTGACATGGAGACAAGTACCAAGATGTTGGAACCTCCATGACCCCAGTTGCAAGTGCCTTGTGTTGAAAGCATAGAACAGTTAAGAATAGTTGAGTACTCTGGGACATTCCTTAGAAAGAAGATCAGAGTAATTTGGAAGTCAATACCCAACTGTTTGGACGAAGAGAAAGTCAACAAACCTATGAGTTTTCAATTGAGTACCATAGCTTCCACACTACGCCCTGGCAAACGACCATAGAGCCACCCGCTTCAAGATGAAGAGATGGACAGAAGAGTCTCTGACAAGTATGCCAAGAGTCGACCCCAGAAGTGAAACAAGAACAACACCTCGACTGTAGTATTGGAACATGAAACAGAGTTGTAGATGCTTCAAGGACCTCAAGTTGATTGAAGAATATAAGAAGGCTAATTAGAAATGATCTCCCCATGGATTACCTCGTAAAATGTGGAGAACCATACCTTAGAGTCGACAATACCTCAACCAGTTGGTATTGTTAAAATTTTTGGACATGGATTGGATGTTAGACTTGATGGATAGAATTTGAGTTACATGAATTGTCATCCAAGAGATAAGGTAGCCTCCACACTCAGTCATGGTCTGCTGGAAGTATAAGCAACGTAAGCAAGACCTACTGTAAGAGATCGTCCAAATGGATATTCAGAGAATTACTAGGTCCGCAATGGAGTTAAGCTATGGAGTTCCTTATCGACACAACACTGGAATAAATCCAATAGTAAGGAAAGATTCTACAGGACATTTCCTATTGGATTGAGTTTAAAGAAAACCCTAGGAACTACTGAACAAGAGATATCAGACCTAGTCATTGGAGCCTCCCAGCCTATGGGAAATGGAAGTGAGCAAAGAGTATGAGCACTACAAAGGATTTTCGCTCAATTGAACAAGAGTTGATCAAGACCAAGCATCACTACCCATTGAAGAAATGTTTAGACTACAGAAGAAGCCGTCTTTCCGGGATATTTACAAGACTAGAACGCCAACAATAGGAATAAGGTAATGATATTTGTCAAGGACTATGATTGACATCAAGGACCGACAAATGCCCAATTATCCGTCAACAAGTGAGATAAACACCCTACGGGAGTTGGTTAAGATGTGACGGCATTCACAAGTGTAAACACCACCTATCCTGAGTCTGCTTCAAGATATGCGCAAGATGCAAGTGACCTCTCCACGGGGTAGATCACCATGAATTGGAAGGAACCATGTATAATATTCAGAAATCATAAGCTAAATGGGGATGTTGGATATTGCAAGCACGGTGATGATAAGTCTCTCTTTAATGTGCCAAACCAACGGATGGATTATTCAAGCACAGATAAAGTTGGTATGGAAATATGGAACTAACCATAGAACTGGGGTAACCTTGACGAAGCTTTGAAAATACCCGAAGTACCAGACCAAAACACGAAGACGAGCATCCTACCTTGAGATTATTAAGAAGGTATAGAGAGAACCTACCTAACCTTCGAAATGAAGTTACCCAGAGCATGCCATGAAGATGTGGCAAAAGCTACCTCGTTGGAAACCTCTAAGGGATATATATTGAATGTGAGGACAATATGTATCTTCAGCATGTCCAAGATGGACATGGGATCAAGAAGATTGTTTTGGATCATATCATAGAAACCATCAAGGGGTAGAAGGAAGAACCAAAGGAAATATGCAGTCGAGGATATGTAGACAAGTACAACCCACGGAACCCAAGTTTGAAGACTCAGACACTACGCGAAACATGGATTTAATAGATACGCCAACCAAGCTAGAATGATGGTACACTCCGGAAGGAAGTCCTGAGATTCACCCTGGTGTCGCCAAGAGGAATAAGAATAAGAGGATAAAGTTTTGGTGACTATCGGAAACGTTAAAGAGCCCATATAATACTCGAGACAGGAGCTGCCTAAGAGATGAAACTAAATTCGGGCAGATTGGAACCTCTAGCAATTGCTCACGCGGCCCTTGGAACCATTCTCAACCCAGGATAGGCTACCACCTTTGGATGAGGAATTAAGTTGGAAGAGAATTCAAGAGTCACCTTTGGATCGACGAATTTGAACATTGTGAGGAGTACCACTTAAGAATAATACCAGCTAAGTGATCGAGCACATGGATTGAGAGACCCTCGAATAATCATCCATGACCTTTGGAAGAGCAAACTACAGCGAAGCCGAAGATGTCAACGATGTACCGACGTCAAGACAAGGAGAAAGACCCTCACCACACCTGGTGCAGCTTTAATCTCGAGGACGAGATTCTTGTGAGGGGGGGAGACTGTAACATCCCGCAAATTTGCAGTCTGTTACTTGTGTGAAAAATCAGGATTTCAAAAATTTTTGTTTGAATTGTTGTGAGCCATGAAATAAATTGCAACTTAAGTTAAATGCTCTCTCTAAATTCCTAGTAATTAAAATATGCATAAAATAATTTCATATTCATGCATGTGTGATTTGGATTTTATTCGGAATTGTTAAATTCCAATCGGATTTATTTGAATTTGTTGAGTGTAGTTTATATTTGAAATTCCCTTTCAAATATAAACTAAAACCTAACTTGGACCCCTGCCCCCCGAGACCAACCTACTAACTAAACCTACACGACCTGTCGGCCTGTTGATCTGCTAACACCATCGACCCCGCTAACTACCCTGACCTGTTTAATCCCAAGCCCTTTTTGAAAATCCTTACATGAGTTATGACTTTATTTGTCGACTCTTTGAATTAATCCTTTGCCGATTGATTCGATTTTGACAAATAGTCTAATTCATTCGTAATAGATTTTCACTGGCCTGCTTTGAGTTACGACGTCATTTTTCGGCTTCTCGAATTAATTCTTTGCTAATTAATTCGTTCTCGGAAAATCAGTCTAAATCATTTGTACCAAGTTTTGGGCGAAATAAATTGCTACCAATTTATTTCGTGGCCTAATAATGTTTTGGCCCAACCCTCTCTTATCTCTCGCTAACCTTGTTTAGCTAACCCTAATCTTGCTTAGCCCAAACCTTTGTCTACTCCTTTTTCTCCACGTGAAAACACCACGCCCAAATTCTTTCATTCATTTTCACGTGGACGCATCTCTGCCTCTCTCTTTGTTTCCTCGAGCTAAATCATGCCCAGCTAGACCTAATCTTGATTTTGCTGGTTCCCTAAACCGTTTAGCCCTTAACCTAAACCAACCGGAGGGGTCAGCTCCTTCCTTTTTCTATCACGTGAAACCCAGCAGCTCCCTGACCAGCTGGCCCAGTCCTTTTTCCTTCACGACAAGCCCAACCCAAACCAGCAGACCTCTTTTCTTTTCCACGAGAAGCCCAAGCATCTCGTGTGGCCCGGCCTGCTACCGCTCTTGCATGTTGCTGTTCTTCTTCCCCGCCGTACGAGCCAGCAAACCAGCGCTGCCGCTCTCCTGCTTTTTCCATCGCTCTCTGCTGCTCTCTCAATCTCCCAGCTTTACCTCTGCTCGCGTCTACACGCGGCAGCCCCGCGTGCGCATGATGCACCAGCAAGCCAGCCGCGCCCGCTTCACGTTCTTGCTGCCGCTCAGCCGTGCAGCACCTGTTCCTCCTTTCCGTCACACAGAACGGCCGCACCGCACAGAACAGCCGCCACAGCCTCGCGTGGCTCGCACGCCATGTTCCTGCCTGAACTGGCCCCACCTTGACCACCTTTCCCTCGAATGCTCGCTCGCTCGAACCTTCCCAGCCTCGCGACAAGGCCAGCCGCGCGCGCTCACCTGCTCACCTCGCCCAGCCGGTTGCACGCCACCGCGTGGATGCAGCCACGCGTCCCTGGCCCGGACACCAAGGATCACCGGCCGTCCGTGCCTCAACCAGCCCCGGCCAAACCCTAGCCCTCGGGCTATAAATCCCCACGGCCGCCGCAACCTCCCAGTCTGAGCCGCCTTTGGGGTTTTCTTCCCCATCGCCACCACAAAGAACCAGAGCAAGGGGAGGAAAGGAGAGGAGGTGAAGAAGAAGAGGGAGAAGGATGGCGTGAGGAGGAGAAAGCCACGAGGAAGAGCTGGAGGCCGAGAAAGGAGGAGCCAGGGAGGAGCAGGACCTGCACCGCGACGCCAACCTCAAGCCGAAGCACCGTACCTCGTCGTCCGCCGAGCTCGACCACCTCGCCCCTGAGCCGTTCGACGAAGGGTCAGGACCGCGGAGCCGTTCACGCTGCCGAGCACCACGACGCCGAAGTACCAGGAGGAGTTGAGCGCGCCGCCGCGCCGGGAACCACGACGCCATCGCGACGCCGGAGCACCGCCGGGTACCACGACATCGCCGACGCCGCATGGATGAGGAAGACGCCGCCGCCATGCCCGAGCGAACCGCGAGCTCGAGCCTGCCGTCACCGCACCGAACCTCCACGGCATCGCCTCTTCACGGCGCCGCCATAAACGTCCACGAGCCCACCGGTGAGCACCATCCAAAGGCCACCTTTTTTTTTCCTCTGCCTTGGCGTGCTATCCTTTGTGCCCTCTATGTGTTCGACTCTATGCCTGTGAGGCTTCGGGCCGAGGAGAGTGTCGTAGCGTAGACCAAGCCCCAAGCTTTGAAATGCCCTGCTCGTCACCTCGGACCAAGCCTAAGCCGGAGCCTTTTTCCCCTTGCGGCCTTTCCTCAAACACCTAGCAGTCATCAGCCATACACAGGAGCCTGCTCTTGTTCTTTCTCCCGCATGACGAAGCCAACCCTTGCTCTTCTCGTTCTGCCTGCCTGTGTTAGCAAGCCTTCGTGCTTGCCGAGTTTTGTGCAGGGCATGACCGTCGAGGCCTCACCGGCCAAGTCACGCCCATGAGCACCCACCCGCGCGCGTCACCACTGAGGTTGCCTCGCGCTCGCTCTGCAGTCTGCCGCTGCCGTGTGCACCACCAGCACCCTGCCGCCTCTGCTTTTGCAGCCGCGCCCCGTGGCCTTGTACAGCTGCCCGCCTCGCCGTCGACGCTGCGTGCGCCTTGCTCGTCACCGCGGCCGCATCCTTGACGCAACTGTTCGCCGCTGTTTCGCGCTCGTGCGCCGCGCATGCTGCTCTGCTTTGCCGCAGCCGCCGCAGCCAAGCGCAGCTACTCCTTGTTGCTTCGCGCCGCCGCACGCCACCGCTACCGCTCGCTCTCGCCGCGCGCTGCCGCTCGCTGCCGCCGCTGCGTGCGAGCCTGCCCGCACTTGCCATGCCCGTGCCCGCGCCTCGCCTTGCCTCTCGTGCGGTCGTGCGTGCCCCGCTGGCCGCATACTGCAGACGCGCTCGCGCTCCGCTCTGTAGCCCCGTGCGCGTCCTTGCGTGCGCCACCGCTGCCCCTGCTCCGCTCTCACGCACGCCGCCGGCCGCACTGCCCGCCGCGCGTGCAGCCCGCTGTGGCCCGACCTGGCCGTCCCGCGCGTGCGCCATGCCCCTTTGGGCATTTGATCGAACACTCTTTGGGCGTCTCCCCTTGCTAGCTCCTTTGGGCAGCCACGGATCGGACCATACCGCGCCTGGCCACACCTGGATCTCCTGCGGCCGCTGACGCAGGCGCTGACGTCACCCGGCCGCCGGCCTCTTTTCAAACCAGCCCCTGCACTTTTGCGGAAAAACCCTCGGTCTCTCTCTTAATTCTAGATCGACCCTTCCACCTTTGCAGTTTTGCAGTTAAGCCCCTGGTTCTCTTCTTTTTCTTTTCAGAATTATTTAAAAGCCTAGAAAAAGGATTTAAACTTAGAAAATTCATAATAAATCAACCATAGCTCAGAAAAATATGAAACCAGTTTCAGTATTTTTCTAAAATCATGACAAACCCGATAGAATAGAGTTTGATGTTATTTGCCTTTCTATTTGTTCTCATTTGGAGTTTATTTGCAAATAGTTGTCGTTGTTTATTTATTTATCCGTATAATAGGATCCCAGAGGACCCGGACTTCTTCGACGACGTCGACTACGCTGAAGTGAAGAGATAAAGGACCATGCTCCAGGTTCACGCCCATCCTGATTCTTTGACCTATTAGGCATTGCTGAGTAGAATGCTAGCGCTTTGCTTATTACATTATGATGATGATTGAGCCATGCATAGCCTGTTTATATATCCTAATTCCTTGATTGCCTACTACACTATATATGATTGCTATGCTGCTGCTTGCATGTGTATGGGATATTGTGGATTAGGATTCTTGGCGTGTGTGGGGATAAAACCGGCAGGAGAAGGTGTTTTTGGGAAACTTGGCGGGGGTGAGCATATTTTAACAACTCGGTCTTTGACCGAGGTGCCGGGAGGCCCCTGCTCTCGAGGGGGTCCCACACCGTACTTGTGGCGGGTACATGGATGGATAGGAGCATAGGAGTTGGCGGTGGTACCTATGATGGGTACTGCGACTTGCGTTCTTCTTCGGAGGATACGCCTTTGGGACGATGACGCTCACCCCGGTCTGAAACCGAGTGGGGTAACCTTATTTGGGCCCCACGTACTTACCGCTTACCCATATGAACGGGTTCCAGCCTTCCTATCTAGCGCGATGCCTGCACTGCGAGAAGATCAGGTGGATGGTGTACGGGAACGGGAGAGGACCGTTTCCCCGAAGGACTATGGCCCCGTCTGGCCCTACGAGGGAGAGTTCGACACAGCTTCCGAAGCATTGGATTGCGAGCCGATGGATCGAGACAGGAAGGGCAGGCGGGCATCGTTGCGGTTAGGGTCTGTGCTGTGGGTTGTGTCTCAGGTCGGTTCGCTACCGATCGCAGCCCGAGTGGGTCCAGTTGTACAAGCTCTGCAGAGTCTAGAATCTATACGTATAGCCGCGTCCTCGGTATGGACATTGCCCATTTTCCCTGTTACCTCTCATATTTTGGGATCTTCTACCTCCCCCTATTTCTAGCCAGATTTGAGAGTGATTAAGGTTCGCAGCTACGGACGGGGAGAAGGGAAGTTTGCTCCCTTCCCTTTCAGGATCCGGTCGTAGTTGGTGAGGTGCGAGGGGAGGGAGCTCTCGCATCGACTTAGACGAGTGTGAAGAAGGTGATGTGATGTGAGGTGGGATTTGGGATGGTTTGTGAAGATGATACCTTGATTATTATTGCTGCTATCGCATAGGAAACCCCAACCATTCCTTGAATTACTTTTATACCTTTAGATGTTAAGCCACTTAAAGCTTGCATACAGATGGTGACGTGAACCTATCCCACTCCTTGGGGATAGTTTGTGAGCATGCAGGTAGAACTGGATTACAAGATCGATGCTTGAAGAAGGGTTGTGTGCTTCGCTCGAGTTGCCTGTGGTGTGATCGAAGATGAAGAATTGAAGCCTAGCTACCGCTACGCAGGATTTCCGCTTGTCGCTTAGCCCGACGGGCTTGTACTTTACTCGTATTTCCATAATGGTATGGATGTAAATCTCTTCTATGTAATCTAAGTTCATTGTATGGATATGATATTATGCTGAGATGAGTTCTGTACGTGATAGCTACTGATCCAGGGACTATCACAAGGGTACAGAGATTCGGATTCTCGATTTTGAAAATCCGGGTCGTCACACCCTCCCTGCGGCGCCTCATGAAGCGCGAGGTGCTACCATAGCGAGGAGTGACTCCGACGGATTCCGTCCCACACAGAGAGACACACAGAGAGACAGACGGAGAAGCTACCATGGCGTTGTGCCGTCCCACACAGAGAGACAGACGGCGGCCGCTCGGCATCCAGGGTCGGAGGGCTCAGAGATTGGAGAACTTGGGCGGAGGATCACGAGAAGGAGAAGGCGCGGATCTCCGGCGATTCCACGCCGGCGGTCGCGAACGCGAGATCGAGGGAGGAGGAACCGCAGTCGCAAGCGAGGGACAAACCTGAAAAGAACCCGAGTGGGGAGGTTTTGTGTAAATATTATCCAAATTATATTCGGATCGCGATTAATAATCGCGATCCGAATTAGGGGGTTTAGTGAAAATATTTGGATCGCGGAGAATAATCGCGATCTAAGTGAGGGGGTGTAATGCAAAACTGCTCCCCCCACCCTCCCGCCGCCGGCCGGCGTTGATGGCGAGGCAGAGGGGCCTTCCGCCGCGTCGCCGCCCCTTTCTCTGGATGAAGAACACCTTCAGCTCCTCGCCCCCTCAAGATCTTCACTGCTTCCCTAGCTTCGGCAGCGGACACCAGGAATGGGAGCCTCTCCGCTGGACCTTGACGGAAGGCCGCCGCGTAGCGCCGGAGCCCAGAGTCGCGACCGGCGAATGCATCAGTCGGAATCTCGGGGCCCAAGCTATGCCGCGCTTCGCAGCGATCTCCCGTACGCCGCCTTCCTCGCGTCTGAATTCTGTGGTACCTTGCAGAAGCTGGTGACACTGGCAACCTTCAGTCCCTGCGAATCCATGGCTCACTGCCTATATCTTTCTTCACATCTAAACAACGATGTGAACTGGACACTGGAGATGTCTCTTTGCACCCTAACGAGTCAAACCAAATTATCTGGTGTCAGTTAATGATCAGAATTGCGGGAAAATATTCGGTGCAAACCATCCTTTGGGCATTGTCATCATCATCTTATTTCTATCAATGTCAAGTTGTCAACACCGAAGAAAAGTTCAGACTTTGGTACATAACATACATGCACCTGCGCGGACTTTGGTACCACAAGGCTTTCTCTCCAGTTGCTGCAACTTGCATATATTTTTTTTCTTCACTCAAACAAATCGTCAAAGAATCACAATCCCAGTGACTGAATGCAAGCAACAAAGGTAATCAGAAACGGTTGATCAGGACATCCACACGAAGCAGAACTGCCGGTCAGGAACCAAAGACTGAAGATGGTGGTTTATTGAACAGGACATGGCTTCACTGAAGAAGTCCTTATTCTTATTGTGCGACAATGGCGCTGCAAATGCAGTTGCAAAACTAGGTAAGGTAGTTGATGAACTCAACAGCTGTTGGCAGTGATGACATTTCTAGTTTTATAATTTTTAGTATGCACCTTACATAACAAAATCTATGAATCTATAATTTGTGAATGGAGTACATGACTAGGTAAGGTAGTTGATGAACTGAAGAGCTGTTTCAACCGAGCAGTAGTGATGGCGTCCTTGGTGGTCTTGTCTCTGTGGTTACTGCTGGAACCCTCATTGCACGTTTTCTTCAGCTGCATGCCTGCATAGATATTCAGAAAAGCATGCTAGTGTAATGAAAGCAGGAATTTACTCTATGAACAAATAAACCCAAGAGCCAAGAGGCGTGGGGTTTTGGTTCTACACTTCTACATTTTTATCTCGAGAAGCTGCACATCAAATTCATCAGATGACAACGTATCGGATTGGGACTACAGCTATAGACCTGCAGTGTTCATGACAAGTGTTTTTGGAATCTCAAGTTAAATAATTATCCACGGGTGATAATCTAAGAGCATCCTTGTTAAAGTGCTTCTCAATCTTTCAGGTTCGACACCCACATGTCTCTGGTGAGAATCCATGGTGATGGCAACCTTCACTCCCTGAGGATCCATGACTGCACTGAAATGCACCCAAGGATGTGATATGGACACTAAAGCTAATGGCTCTGTACCCCAATGAGGCAATCGAAGCTAATTGTCTGATATCACTTGATGATCAGAAGCTGCAGGGTATTTATCATCATCTTACTTCTAGTAATGTCAGCACTGAAGAAAAGTTTAGACACTTACTGGTCATGAAGGATCCACTAGCACCGTCAATCATCGCACACAAAGCCCTCTACCATGTTTAGCTGCAACTTGCATATATGTTTACCTTCACCCAAATCATCGTCAAAGAATTTTAAGATCCCCGTCCCTTTTGCCGTCCTTCAATTCCATGGTGTCTCCATCCGTGTCCGGCCCTGGACGTCGCGAGGAGCTCACCGGAGCTCCACAGCGCCCTGACTCACCCCGCCAGACGAAGCCCGAGATGCGGCCGCGCCATGAACGTACGGCCGTTGACCTCACAACGTTCTTCTGAATGGTGTCCGCCGTGTGCACGACGACTGCGAGGAAGCGGGGTTCCTGCGGCGCGCCTCCAGGCTCCAGCCACGGGAGTACGGCTCAGCCTTGTCGACGCGGCGTGCGTACCCGCAGTTGGCCGGCGACCTCCCGCCTGCGTGCCCGCCGCTCAGCGCAAGGCCGGAGATGCCCCGGCCGTGAACTCCGCCGCGCGCGGCGGCAAGCTTGGGCATCCCAGGCCGCGACGCCGGCGTGGTTGCGCCGGGAGGCTGCGGCTTCCCTTCGTCGCCATGGGGAAGCTCGTGGTCTGTGTCTCCGCTCTCGCCGGCAATGCGCGCGTGCTCATGGCGACGAACGGCGCTGACGCTCCAAAGAGGCTCTGCATCGCTCGCCGATGAAGTGCGGCGGTCGGGAGCAGGGTCGGCGAGGACCAGGGAGAGGAGGTCTCCAAGCCAGCAAATAGTTAGCTCGATCTCGGCCGCACAAAGCCGATCCGACGACCAGGAGAGGCCAAGGGGTGGACGGTAAATCAAATACCGTCCACCCCGGGCGCCGGCAATCCTCGATGCGCGCCGCTCACGAAGGCGCTGGGGAGAGCCACCGCCCGTTCTGAGCGGCCGGCGGCCGGTCCTACGCGTTCCCGCGTTTGCTCGAGCTCGGCGTGCCGGCGGCGCCGCTGACGGGAGGCCTTGCCAGCCCGGGTCCATGGCCATGTGGGCCGCGCGGCGTGGGGCGCTCAACCTCTGCGACGACGGCGGAGAACGGAGCTGGGAAGAACGGAGCTGGGCCTCGTTCAGAATTTCTTCGACTGCAATAGTTGCCTCCACCGCACCTTTTACAACTGCACTAATTCACATCCACAGTACTGAGCCTAGTCGCGAGAGATTTGCTTTCAAGCTTGCATTTCTCCAACGGTCCAACTGTTTTGGCCCTGATTCTTACGACTCCTTTACTAAGCTCTCTGTCCTGCCCTTGGCGGTCCTTGATTTTCAGATCAATCTCAACAAAATTATTATCTAGCAATATTGCAAGTCCTCGTTTTGGGCCAGTCAAGATCAATGGTTTATCCTGCAAAAAAAATTACATTATAGGTTATTAGGTGCATATTTTGTTATAAAGTCCTGGAAAGTACCAGACAATATTGCAGCCACGCAATACAAGGAAGATGTTCCTGTAGATGAGAAAACTGCTAATAGTGGTTCCGTGTTCAATCAGAAAACTGAAATGGGTCATCTAAATCTACAAATACTAACTACGTGCAGACACAGAATGCCCACTGTGTATGTAAGGCACAAACGCATGGCGAGTATATTATTCATTCTGAACATCTGAATAGTCTGGTGATTATATTAGTCAGTGGCACCTAAAACTTCAGCGCTTCCATATTCATCTGAATTAAACAAGAAACGGATTCGATGACCATGTAATGCATTCTTTGTTTACCTTCGATCTGATGACTTGACAATGATCTTTATCTCGACAGAAGAGAAAAACACACTTATTGTCGATGTTGTCTCTTGCAATGACAGTGCCGTACACTTTGATCGGGTAGCCAACATCGGAGCACGCTATCTTGACAGATAATATGTTCACCGCTCCACATAGCTTGACAGTCTGGTTTGTGTGGTAAACCGCATCCGTAAATCTCATCGGACCAAAGGGCGCCGTTGGAAAATTAAGAAAAGCAATAAATCAACATGTACATACAGTAGTTGTGTGAGTTAATTATTTGTCATGGGAGGCAGAAGAAGAAATTGCAGAATCGATTTGCTCCAATTATGCATATCTACCAGTGAATGCTTTATGCCTTTATCTAATTTTCTCAACTCAAAGAAAAACAATTAACCACATCTTTAGACTAAAAAACCCGGTAATTATGTATGGCAAGCTGCTTATGACGGCGCGGACGCCACACATCATAGGGAATTAGCTCCATGAATTTTCTTCTCATGTAACAGAGACGTAATGCGTGTACTGCCAGCTACAGTGCTACTGCAGCCGCATATCGCGTGAGACGTGGGGCCCACCACCCATCCTTATCCCTTCCCAGCTCTTGGTAATCCTGTGTGTGGCTGCGTTACCAGTGCCGTCGCGGCCGGCGTTGCTCGTGACGCCGGACATGGGAGCCCCCCGCTCTTCTCCCTGCGCACGCCCATGAATGTCGTTGTTGCCTGCTTACTGCTTGGATGAGAATCCTAGGTGGGTAATTATGTGCTTGTGTGTAGCTGCTATTCAATGGTGCTTTGGATCTGATATTCTGATATGGCTGCCGATTGGAGAGGGAGGACGAGATGGAGCTTCTGTTGCTGCTTGCCCGGTCTTGTGCCTTCTCCCGAGAAGACATTCAGAAAGAGAGAGATGAACAAAGGAATTGAAGCATGACCAGAAAAAGGAGCGAGAGAAAGAGAAGATGAGCTGCTGCCCGCACGCAGCGCCGCTGTGGCTTGTCTGGCTCGGCCCTGCCACCGCTCGCACCCTGCAGCATGCCGCCGGGCGCTCGCGCGTCGAACCCCTGCCACGGCCCGCTCGGAAACGATCAAGCACCAACCACGTCTGCTCCTAGTGCGATTGCCCGCGTGCGCAGCTCGGCAAGCCACACCGTGCGCACGCTCTGCCGCCCGAGCGTGCCTTCGCAGCGCCGCCGCTCGAGGCTCCGCCGGACAGCTCGGCGCCGCCACTGATTGATCATTTGAATACCATAGATGACTGTGTCGTAATGTTAATGTGATACAGATGTTTCAGAACGAAAGCATATACTAGCCATGCGTTGCTTCTTACTTTCTTACAGATTTAGATGATCTCCGTTGTGTCTGTCTATGTGAAATACATGTTGATAATTGTTGCCCAGACTGACGATGGTAAATCTGAATGCACCATTCAATTTGAACTAAGGACCAACGGTAGAGATGAAGATGAAATGGCAGTTGGCAGTGTGAAGGTTGCTTGGTCGATAATGCTTCCATGATCATAATTACATCAAGAAAGGACAATGAAATACAGTGATTAACTTTACTGTGAAACATGAGCGTAATTAGTTGTCAGCTAAATACGGAGATACCCAACATTCTTATCATCATTTGTACTAGTAAGATGGCCCGCGCAAATTGCGCGGGTAGCTAGATATTTATACCAATATTACAATTTATTTTAGAAAAAGATGCAAATAGTTTTTGTAGTTGTGTTTTTGTAAAAGTCTACAAGATCAATATATCATTTTTTGTTAGCGCACATTTTTTGTGTCTTTGTTGAAGCAATATAAAAATTCATAAATTTTTAATAGAAATATATATACTTTTAAATTTTTTTATTGGTTATGTATATTTTTGCGTGTATTTTTGTTACGATGTTAATTTTAAGTTTGAATTGAAACATCTCGTTAGTTATTAGTAGAACTAAATCTCCTTTTCTTTCTTTGTTCTCCTATCGTCGTTCGCTACATCCCATACATGCATGATCTTATATTGTTTTATTGTTGTTGCACATTTTCCCTCATATAAAACCGTGCTCGGGTCTCTCCCTCTCTCTCACACACCGAAGGAGTCTTGCCCGCTATACTACAATCATCAAAGACCCAACTTTGATTATTCATGTTGGTTTCAACGTTGTCTCCGCTTCATTTGTTAATGCATGTACGGACACCCCCACTTTGTTTAACCATCGTGATCATACAATCTTCCTAACATCTTATACACGCAGGTCGATTGATACTTTAGTCGCGGTAACCTAATAGCGTGTTGCTTAGCTCCAATATTAGAAAAACACCCTAGAATTTTCATGTCACTTTGGTCATCATCATGTTTTGGCTTTCATGACTTTTTTATTGTTTCTCGTTGTACACATTAGGCTACCTCCAATGGCAATCAAATCGCTGGCTAAAATACAATTTTAATCGATGAACAATGTAATAATCGTTTTGTTGGTGAGCTTCTCATCTCATGCCTCGAACGCTCCCTGATGCCTCTCCCTCTCTCTCACGCGCATTTTCCAATAGCATATTGGGAATGTGTAGAGCTCCTCTCTCCTCCACGTTCGCTAATTGTTGGCAAAGTCGACAGTATTGTTGGAGATGGCCTTAGGGATTTGTGCAATTTCTATGCTTTTGGAGGGGCAAAGGGGAGGGTAACTAAAGGAACGCCAACTCGACAATTTTTGTTCTTGTGTTCATGTAAGCTCAAGGTGTCTGGATTTTTTTTTGTCTATCGCACGATTCAAGGCAAGATCATATTGATATGGACACTTATGAGTAGATTATGTGCATTTGACTGGTAGTTGTACTCACCGTGGCAGTGCATGTGAGGTAAGATATGGCATAAAAAGGAACATATAAGATCAGAGGTGCACAACCAAAGCACATGCCACACTCATTTTATAACACTTATTTTTCTTTTCTCCTATCATAATTCTCAAAGAGTGTTATAATTTTTTAGTTAAATTACATCATTTGTATTGTATTTATTATTATATATTTTTTGTATTGATTAGTTTAATTGGATTTATTATTTACCTTTTAGTAAAAAATTATTTTGAAGGTAAAAACTTATATTTTTAATGGGCTTTTTATTTGAGGATTTTGATTCCCAATATCAAGTGAAATCGGAAAAGCATTTTTAATTTATTTTGTTATAAGTTTAGTTATTTATTTATTACTGGCATTTGGCACATACTCTGTATGATAGATTAATGGAGCAAATAGAATTCTAATCCCTCACAACGCATGTGTCCAAGGTTGTTATTTAGTGTTGTTATTTAGCTTCCATTAATATTTAATAAAAGATATATTACCTTAAAAAAGTATATTTCCTTATGGATTTAGTGTCCGCAAGTTATTATGTTTTCCTTCTTCTAGTATAGCTCTTTCCCTAAGCAATATTAGATTCTTAAGATCTACATATTATAATCTTAACTCATGAAAATAAATGGCTCATATTTACTACTTTTCACTAACTAACTAATGGGTTAGTTAGAACTCCAAGCCGTTAGATGATCATGACTTTTAATGGTATATACTAATTATATTTTATATGTATTCTTTTATTCAAGTGCTAATTTTTTATTTTTATAATTACAAATTAAGCTATTTACTAAGTGTATTCAACCTGGACACGGTCAAAGTCTATTTTTTTTAATTTTGAAATTTGATATATAGCAAACGTATTCAGCATGGACTCTTTTGTCAATTATTATTATCCCTATTTTTTAATTTCGAAATTAGCAATTGTTAATTGGATTTGACATGGACTCTTTGAGATATCTTAGACCGTTAGATCTTCATAAAATCCAACGGCATATATGCTTCTCTTTTTTAGATTAACGTGGGATTTTCTAGACCCTCTCGGCGAACGTGGTGGCTCCTTTTGCTTCTGTTTTAATAAGATAATAGATAGACTAGACATGGAAAATAATATTTCAGGAGTTGGTTCCATGACATTTACAGACATTTTAATCTTTACGAGAGCAAGATTTTAAAACAGCGCGTTCAGTTTACCCGCCTTGTGCCTGACGGTATTACCAAATAAATTCGTATGGTGTCCCTGAAAAAAGCATGTTTCTGCCCTGAAAAAAACATGTTTCTGCCCTCAAAACAAAAAAAAAAAAAAGCATGGCTACTTCCTTCTGTTTCTTTTCTTCTTTTGCACAATTGGTAGTGAGCGCAGTAGGCGCACTTTGCTCTGTTGGAAGCTACAGCTGGCTGGTACTATATGATGCACGGCACACCAACTGAAGAAAAGCATTGTTCGGCAATCAGCTTTGAAGCTTTGGGTTAGATGGACGGAGCTGGCCAGTGGACATGGTTGCTCATCGGCCAGTAGGCCCCGTCACGGCAGCTGCTTCCTCCTCCTGAAGCAATT
Source organism: Urochloa ruziziensis (assembly GCA_015476505.1). Taxonomy (NCBI): domain Eukaryota; kingdom Viridiplantae; phylum Streptophyta; class Magnoliopsida; order Poales; family Poaceae; genus Urochloa; species Urochloa ruziziensis. The sequence continues at coordinate 8,796,787 of CM027121.1, read as the reverse complement.
CCATGGCGTCTCGATACGAGCATATCCCTAGGGGCGACACGGCGTCGGGCGCTGCCTGTGCTCCGCCTTGCGTTCAGCACAATGGCCTCGATCCTTTGCAAGGGGATGGTGCGCCGCCGTGTTCCGGCTCGCCGCCGACGGCCGGCAATGGTGACGCGACGACCGACGAACAACGCGGGCGCGCAGGAGCCAGCGTCGCCGACGAAGCTTTGCGGGCCGGGCGGCGCGAACGAGCGAACGGCGGCCAGGCGCGCGACAGGACTATGGAGAGGTCTCGAGGCCGGCGACCAGTCAACTCGGTGTGGGCCGCAGGATGCCAAATCTAACGACCAGGAGAGGCCCAGGGGGTGGACGGTAAATGAAATACCGTCCACCCCCGGACGGTATTTGGCTCTCCGTGCCCCTCCAGCTGAGCAATCCTCGTCGCGCCGGCACCCGTTCCCACGCGTTCCCGCGGCCTCTCTATCGCGGCGTGCCGGCGGTGTCGCTCATGGAAGCCCCTGCCCGCCCAACAGGTACAGGCGCATGGCCATGCCGCGCGGCGCGCCACCGGCCGCGTATGCGGGGCGCGCGACGGCGACGGCGACGGAGCTTCCAAGTACAGTCGTTGGAGAGGGACGCCAAGCTTGGCCGTTTGGTGAGCGTGCCACAGCCGCGACGAGAGTCTGCGTTTCATGCCGTCGCCATGGACTCGCACAGGACGTTCGGCGGTGGTGACGAGCGTCGCCTCCTGCTTCTTCTGCCGAGGAGAGGACTAGCAGGTGAGCCAATGAGGACAGACGACGGCACTCCGCTCTGAGCATGAGTATCCACGGGCCACGGCGCAGACGAAGACACGCCTCATGACATCCGGCGAGGTGCCGCCGGCGTGCCCGACCTTGTGGAAACGCAAGGCCGGCGTTCTCCCTCGTCGACAAGCGCCGGCAATGTTTCCGTGTTCATGGCCACGAACAGCGGGAACGCGCGGGAGCAGCCGGCATAGCCAATGGAGCTCGGGGGTCGCCGCACAGGGAACGGCGGTCAGGCCAGGTGCGCGAGGACCGCGGAGAGGGCTGAGGTCCGCGACCAGTCAACTCGATCTCGGCGGCACGAGTCCCAATCCAACGACCAGGGGAGGCCAAGGGGTGGACGGTAAATGAAATACCGTCCACCCCGGACGGTATCTGATTTACCGTCCACCCCGCAATCCTCGCGGTGGCGCTCCCGTACTGCGCGGCCAGCGGCCGGGCCTGCACGTTCCCGCGGCCGCTCGAGCGTGGCGTGCCGGCGGCGCCTTTGATGGAATCCCCTGCCCTCCCGCTGAACCGGCCCATGCCGCCCGGCGTATGCGTTCGCGCGGCGCAGCCGCGCAGGGAGCTCGTCGAGCTCTGTGTCGATGACGGCCGGCGACGGAGGCTTGGACGCACGCACGGGTGGGGGGGGGGGCGCTCTCCGGTGTGGCTGCCGCTGGCAGAGCGACCGTCCGGTGCTCGCGCGCGCCGCGGATGGGCGCCGCCGTTCGAGGAGATGATGGAGGGGAGCGCTCGAGACGCCCGCGGACGTGCGTGCTCAATCCCGCTAGCTGCACGCGTTAATGCTGCGGGCATGCGCTCGCAGGATGACTGGCGGCGACGAGCGCCGTCTCCTGCTTCTTCTGCCGATGAGATGGCTAGCTGATGCGGCCTGACCACGGCGTGCCGGAGAGGGACGCCAAGCTTGGCCGTTTGGTGAGCGTGGCACAGCCGCCAAGATTCTTTTCTTTCTCACACGAGTTCTGGTCATGCCAAGCTAGTAGTTTGCATTCATCAGCCTGTGCTCTGCGTTGCGGTCGGTTCAGCTCGATCTCGGCCGCACGAGTTCCGATCGAACGACCAGGAGAGGCCAAGGGGTGGACGGTAAATGAAATACCGTCCACCCTGGACGGTATTTGATTCACCGTCCACCCCCCAGGCGCCGCCCGCGTCGGCAATCCTCGCCGCGCGCCGCTCGCGAAGACGCCGCAGGGGAGCGCCGCCTCCCGTTCCGCGTCGCCGGCGACCGGACCTACGCGTTCCCGCGTCCGATCGAGCGCGGCGTTCCGGCAGCCCCTGCCTGTTCGGGTCCATCCATGGCCATGCCGCCCGCCGTGGCGCGCCACCAGGCGGCGTATGCGTTCGCGTGGCGCAGGACACTCGAGCTCTGTGACCACGGCGGCAACGGAGCCTGGAAGTACGGCCGGGAGGCGCTTCTCGAAGTGGCGGCCGCGGCCGTGCTCAGCCCTGCTTCGTTTGATGCCGCTGGCATGGACTCGCAGGACGATCGCTCGGAGCGTCGTCTACTGCTTCTTCTGCCGGCCTGACCACGAGGTTCCGGAGAGGGACGCCAAGCTTGGGCCGTCTGGTGAGCGTGGCACACTGGCACAGCCGCCAAGATTCTTTTCTTTCTCACATGAGTTGTGGTCATGCCAAGCTAGTAGTTTGCATTCATCAGCCTGTGCTCTGCGTTGCGGTTGGTTCAGTACAACAGCCTCGGTCGGTCGTCGTGGAGCGAGGGGCCTGGTCGGAATCGGATGGTGCGGCGCCGTGTCCACCAGCAAGCCTCGTTCAGCACGGCTCACGGAGGCGTCAGGGGCGCGACGCGAGGACTGCGGAGAGCGCTCGAGGCCGGCCGGCTACTAGTCATCTCAGCCGCACGATGCCCGATCCGACGTCTAGGAGAGGCCCAGGGGTGGACGGTAAATGAAATACCGTCCACCCCCGGACGGTACTTGATTTACCGTCCGCCCCCGGAGCCTGGCAATCCTCGTCGCGCACGGCTCAGGGAGCGCCGGATCCCGTTCTACGTCGGCCGGGCCTGTACGTTCCAGCGGTCGCTAGAGCGTGCCGGCGGTGTCGCTGATGGGAGCCCCTGCCTGCCCGCTGAGATGGCGTATGCGTTTGCGTGGCGCATGACGTTCGAGCTCAGCGACGATGACGGCCGACGACGGAGGCATGCACGCATGGGTCGGGGAGCACTCTTCGCCGGCAGAGGCAGAGCGACCGTCCTCCCGGAGAGGATCGGAGATGATTCGTTCAGGACGCTGCGTTGATGCCGGCATGAGACGACGACATTCCTCTCTGATTCGCTGCTTCTGTTCACATAATCACGTTTGCACTTGCATTGCGTGTACCCTAATCCAAGCAGTGGCGCAGCGAAAGCCTCGATCGGTTAACACATGGCGAAGTGGCTCGCCGGCGCGCCAGTCTCCGGTGTGTGGCCATTGTCGCGGCGGACTTGATGGCCGCCTTCATGACAACATGTTGGCTGCGCGATATTTATCAGTTTTCCGACGTCGCTGACTCGCTGGGGTGCGGCGCCGACACGGACGTGCCGGAGACGGACGCGAAGCAGCTTGACACAGCTGTGAGGACGTCCACGCCAGAGCCCACGCACTGACCCACAATGTCCTGCTTCGATCACTATCAGAACGCCGCGGCGTTGATAGAGTGCGGACAGCTCCGGCCGCGCGTTTGCGCCGACTGTGAGAAATCATGGCGCGCCGTTTGCGGCTGACCCTGCCGTCGGGCCCCTGGACCCTGGTGTCCTCATCGAACCCGGCGCCGTCATCGTCTCCAAGAGACATGGAGAGGACCATGTCGACCACGTCCGTAAGCCGAGAACGCGAGGTGCACTGGCGGTCCGACGCCGGAGACAACCGCGCCGCCGCCGCCGCCGCCTGCGTGCCCGGCCTCGTGGCAACGCAAGGCCGACGAGCTAGTTAGTTTCAGAGCGCGATGCCGGCGTGCTTGCACCCTGGCCGGCAGGGGCAGCTCGTGCCGGCAATGGGCGCGTACTCGTGGCGACGAGCAGCGCGTGCGGGCAGGAGCCGGCATCGCCAATGGAGCTCGGTCGTCAGGCGCGCGAGGGCTGGGGAGAGGTCTGTGGCCGGCGACTAGTCAGCTCGATCTCGACCGCACGAGGCCCGATCGAACGACTATGGGAGGCCAAGGGGTGGACGGTAAATGAAATACCGTCCACCCCTGCACGGTATTTAATTTGCCGGGCACCCCGCTGGCGCCTGCAGTCCACGGAGGCGCCGGGGAGCGCCGGCTCCCGTTCTCCGCGGTCTCTCGAGCGTGGCGTCGCTGGTGGGAACCCCTGCCTGCTCGCTGAACCGGCCCATGCTGCCGGGCGTGGCGGCCGGCGTATGCGTTGGCGTGGCGCGGGACGTTGGAGCCCTCTGACGATGACGGCCGGTGACGGAGGCTTCGACGCACGGCTGGGGAAGCGCTCTTCGGCGTGACCTCCGGCAAAGGCAGAGCGACCGTCCTCCCGTCCGGTGCTTGCGCGCGCGGCGGATGGGCGCCGCCGATCGAGGAGATGATGGAGGGGGGCGCTCGAGACGCCCGCGGGCATGCGTGCTCGATCCCGCCGGCTGCACGCGTTAATGCTGCCAGATATGCGCTCGCAGGATGGTTGGCGGCGACGAGCTCCGTCTCCTGCTTCTTCTGCCGAGGAGATGACTGACTGATGAGGAGGAGGACAGACGACAAGGGGTCTCGCACTCTCGTTCAGACTTCAGAGTTTCGGCTCTTCTGTCAATTTTCCAGCTACTAAACCAAGCCAAACGGCACATTTATAAAGTAGTATATACTATACCCCGGATATATATAATCAAATAGAGTAATAGAATATTATCACTCGCAAAGCTTATGAACCTGAGGCAGCTAACATCATCAAACTCAATCCATACTGACCCCAAAGCAGAGTCACCAACCAAACAAGAACAGGTAAGAACATAAAACAGCAACACAATGCACAACAGTAATGTGTACTAGTTCAGGTAGCCAACATCATAGCACGCTATCTTGACAGATTAGATGTTCAACTTTATTTGAAACATGAGCATAGTTAGCTGTCAACTAAGTCTGATGATACCTAACATTTTATCGAATATTTTTTCCCCAGACAGGACAATAAGATTTTAGGAGTTGGTTTCATGCCATTTATAATTATATTTTAGTCTGTACAAAAATAAGAATTTAAAACAGCCAACATTTTCCATTTAAGTTCAAGCATGTTAAAATACCCAAGTCATGTGTAAACTTATTTATCTTAGACAGGGAAATATGGTTATAGACTAATAAACTTGATTCACCATCGTAGTCATTACGAGGAAATAATTGAACCACTAATAAGTTATACAGAATGGATACTTTTAGGCAACTCTACATCCTTTTAATGAGGAAGTAGTGCATGTATTTGTAAGAGGTAGAGCATAAACTATGAATTTCACAAGTTTCACACATTTTTAGATAATGGAAAAACAAGTTTTACAGATATGTCTTTGGAATAGCAGATCTTTCATGACCAAACATGCATGAATCTATGGATAGAGAATGCAGGTGGCACATATTTACAAAAATTTCATGTGCGAACATATGAACAAGCAGTTTTGCCTTGTGGATTTCAAGTGTGTGATATGTTGATAGTTGCAACATGCACGCATGTTTGCCCTCTTCACACCAACATTTTTTTTGAAACTAATTTCTTTATTCTTTTTTTGAAGCTAGCAGCACACTAGCATCGGCATCATCTCGATCGTGACATCTTTCCTTCAGCTCAGTTTGCGCCGACTCCATCGATTTTTATTTTTTCCTGAACATTGACACCTGATGACTGCATAGCGAATCCTGCCTGCTGGTTTTCTGTATTGCTGCCACTGTCAAAAGCGTGTTCTATTTTCCCTTGTGTTTGTGTTCTTCATTTGCACAGCACAGCTGGAAGTGAGGGCACAGTAGGCGCATTTGGCATTTATTGGAAGCCATGATGCATGGCACACCAACTGAATAAAAGCATTGTTGAGTGAGCTTTCTATCTTGGGATTGGATCGTGGAAGTGGATCGATCGTTCGATCCCAGGCCCGGACGTACATTTGACGGAGCTGGCTCTGCTGGTCTGTGGCCATGGTTACTCATCTGACAGCAGCCCGGCCGAAAGAAGCACCAGGCCGTCGCAGGCTAGCAGCTGCCATCTCCTCTTGAAGCAATCCCGTGCCCGGCCGGATGGTGCGCGCCTGTGTTCCGGCTGGACACCGTCGCGACCGCGCGGCTCGACGGCAAGCTCCGGCGCCGACCTCGGCAGCCGCCGCCAGGGCCCGGGCAGCTCCTTGTCTGCGCCGCCGCTCGAGCAATCGATGTGTGACGGCCGTCGACGAGAGCCGCGACCATGGTCACGAACAGCGCCGTAGTGCAGGGGCCATCGTCGCCGGCGAAGCTCTGCAGCCAACAGGGCCGCCTTCCCGGGCGCCGCCGCCAGGGCGCGAACGGGGGAACGCCGGCCAGGCGCGTGAAGAGAACTGAGAGAGGTCTGCTCGAGGGCCGGCGGCGACTAGTCAGCTCGATCTCGGCCGCACGAGTTCCGATCGAACGACCAGGAGAGGCCAAGGGGTGGACGGTAAATGAAATACCGTCCACCCCGGACGGTATTTGATTCACCGTCCACCCCCAAGGCGCCGCCCGGGTCGGCAATCCTCGCCGCTCGCCGCTCGCGAAGACGCCGCAGGGGAGCGCCGCCTCCCGTTCCGCGTCGCCGGCGACCGGACCTACGCGTTCCCGCGTCCGATCGAGCGCGGCGTTCCGGCAGCCCCTGCCTGCTCGGGTCCATCCATGGCCATGCCGCCCGCCGTGGCGCGCCACCAGCCGGCGTATGCGTTCGCGTGGCGCAGGACACTCGAGCTCTGTGACGACGGCGGCAACGGAGCCTGGAAGTACGGACGGGAGGCGCTTCTCGAAGTGGCCGCCGGAGTGGCGGCCGCGGCCGTCCGATGCTAGCGCGCGCGGCCGTGCTCAGCCCTGCTTCGTTTGATGCCGCAGGCATGGACTCGCAGGACGATCGCTCGGAGCGTCGTCTACTGCTTCTTCGCTGACTCGCCCTACCAGACATATGCTCCAGATAGTCCAGCCACGGGAGGACGGCGGCTCAGCCTCGTCGACGCCGCAGTTGGCCGGACACCTGCCGCCTCCGTGCGTGCCCGCCCTCAGCGGCGGCGAGCTTGTTGTTGCAGGCCGCGGCGCCGGCGTGCTTGCGCCGGCCGTGGCGGGCTGCTGCGGCATCCCTTCGCCGCGAACGGTACCTCGTGGTGACCTGACCTGTGGCTCCGATCGCGCCAGCAATGTGCTCGATTGCCCATGCTCATGGCGACGAGACGAACAGCGCGGACGCCAGCGGGCAGGCGCGCGAGGACTGCGGAGACGGCTCGGGGCCCGCGACTAGTCAACTCCATCTCGGCCGCACGAGTCCCAATCGAACGACCAGAGGAGGCCAAGGGGTGGACGGTAAATGAAATACCGTCCACCCCGGACGGTATTTGATTTACCGTCCACCCCGGTACCCCCCGCAATCCTCGCTCGCGGTGGCGCCGGGGAGCGCTGGCGCCCGTTCTGCGCGGCCGGCGGCCGGACCTGCACGTTCCCGCGTCCGCTCGAGCGCGGCGTGCCGCCGGCGCCTCTTCCAGCTCAACGGTTAAGTGGACATGCCATGCCGCCCGCCGTGGCGCGGCGTACGCGTTCGCGTGGCGCGGGGCGCTCGAGCTCTGTCATGGTGGCGGGAACGGAGCCTGCAAGTACGGGCGGGAAGCGCTCGTCGACGTGGCCGCTGGAGTGACGGTAGCAGCCCTGACCCTGCTGCGTTTGATGCCGCCGGCATGGAGCCATGGACTTGCAGGACAATCTTCGGAGGTGACGATCAAGCGTCGTCTCCTTCATCTTCGCCGGCGGCGCTACCCTCCGCGACCTGCTCGCCACGCGGGGGCCCTTCTCCGAGGACAAGACTCGCGACGTCATGAGGCAGCTTCTGGGGGCGGTGGACAAGCTCCGAGCCACGGGGACGGTCCACCGCGACATAAACATCCTCGTCGCCGCCGACACCGGCGAGCTCAAGCTCTGCGGCTTCGGGTGCGCGACGACGCCGGCGAGCCGTGTCGCGCGCCCGGGGAAGCCCGTGGGCACGCTGCAGTACCACGCGCCGGAGCAGATGTTGTCCGGGCTCAGGCGCTACGGGACGTCGGCGGACATGTGGGCGCTGGGGTGCCGGATTGCCCCTGTTCGTAGCCGATGAGACGGAGGATGTCCTGTACAAGGCGGCGGCAAACCTGGGCGACGACATTATCACCTTCGGAGTGGAGGGGTTCGACGGGACGAGGATGGATCACCTGTCGGAGCATATCAGCAGGAGAGCATATCACCTTCGTTGTTGAATTTGTGGACCGGCAATTTCTTCAGATAACGGCAGGAGAGCATATCAGCAGCCTGCTCAGCACACCACCCACTTGGCAGCATATACCTAGATGAATTCAGAGTCATTCAAGTCCAGGGCATCCTATCATGCCAATGGACAACAACGCCCTCCAGAGTCATTCAAAGTTGTTGCTTTTCCAGTCTGATCAGGATTGTACCTTCGTCAGGATTGGTGCAATTTGCAATGCACAGGCTAAGGCTAATAATTAGTTCTGGAGTAATCTCAGCCGGCTCCTTGGCAACTGGGTTTGGTCTTTTTCGGTTCTTCCTCCCAAATCTCAGCCGAAGCTTTCGACTGACTGATGATCAGCACTAATTGGTGCTGCACGTTCCTAAACATTTCTTTTCCTCCTCTCAAAGAAACATTATTTTCCTGAGAAAAAGGCTCGTGATGCTGTAGTATTGGTGTTCAATCACTACTGAACTCTGAGACTCGTGAAAGATGCAGCAATCCACCAAGTACTCGATTGAATTCATTGATACAAGTTTTTAGAAGACAGCTTCACGAAAATGCATCTACAAATCACCTTTTATTAGTGCTCTCAACAATGTAGGTATAAAATGTTAATTTCCTCTCACTTTCTTTTTCCACTCGGAAATGAATCCGTAGTTTCTGATGCACCACGCTCAAACATGTACTCCTTCACTATTTTGTACTGAATAATCTATTGCAAGTTACAGTTTCATACATTTAAGAAGACATCCCAAATAGAACTGTGATTGTGAAGAAAGAAAAACAGAGTTGATAAAACTACTGCTGCTGCCTGCTGAAACTCTGTCCAACTCACTGACCAGAGAGCAAGTCACACAAGACTTGGTGAACACAAGCACCAAGTATATTTTTCAGAGTTGATAAAGCAATAACTCACAAGTCCACCTCACTGACCAGAGAGCAACTCACACAAGACTTGGTGAACACAAGCACCAAGTCTGTTTTTCAGAGTTGATAAAACAGAAACTCACAAGTCCAACTCACTGACCAGAGAGCAACTCACACAAGATGAAACAATAATGACATGATTACCTTCATAACTGATAAACACGCAAGTCATCTGAACACCATATGCGCAAAACAATGCATATTCACAGACCTTAAGTCATATTTTAAAAAAAACACTGCTACAATTCTAGCCCACACATGTTCATTGTTGAATTGGATAGCCTTAATCCAAAGGGGGAAAAAAATCATAATCGAAGCCAGCTTCAGGGCATGAAGCATCCCTCAACTCCTAGATGAAATTGAGACAGAGCTCTCCAATGCCGACCCCATGTGGCTAATGACAAACCCATAGATCTTGCGCTTCAAGCACTCAATCTTCTCCTTTGTTTTCTCCTCCTCTGCAATCTTCCCGACTCCATCCAACCAGTCACTGATCTTCTTGAACTGTGAAAGAACCATCGTTATGTGGCCGCTGTGCTTTCCCTTACTTGCCACATTCTCATCTTCAAACAAGTGGAAACCCACATCCAGTGCCTCATCCACAAAATTCAGGAACCACATATGCATCTCGTGCCACAGGGTCTTAGAAAGCTCAACAGTCTCATACATGCTCTCAATGTTGTTCCATGGGCAGCTTGCTGGAGAGCTCGGTGAGAACTTGGACTGGACCTTTGCAGAAGCTCCAAGTGACTTCTTCCTGGATAGGCTTGTTCTTGGTGGCTCCACTGAAGGTGCCCTTGGCCTATTGGTGCTCTTCATCCGAGAGATGGATCCAGTGGCACCATTCAGCAGCTTGAGGACTTCAAGATCAGTGGCTAAGGCAGCATTTACCCAATCATGAGATGATTTCTCCAAGAATGCCTCATCAGCCTCAACAGTCACCATAGACTCAGCAATTGTCTTCCACTTGAGAGTATCTTCATAGATAGCAAGGAAAACATCGACTGTTGGGAGTGGATTGGAGACCTTTGATGATGAGCAAATTTCAGAGAACTTGCTGTAGACAACAATAAACAAAATTTTACCACATCACTTTCAGATGAATACAATACATAGGTTTTATCTTCACATGGGGGAAAAGGATAGCTCTCAATACCTTAGGTTCCTGACAACTGATTCAGTGAGCATCGCCTCTTGCAGAGCACTAGCAGCAACAGTTGCAGCTGCATCTCTACGTTCAATGGCTTCCTGCAAATTCAGTAAAAAAATTATGTTAGAGCATCTCCAAGAGTCTCTCTAAAAATCACTCTCTAAATCATCATTTAAAGAGTCATTTGCATAAAAATCATTTTCTATATCTTCATGTTTTCCAACAGCTTCTCTATATCTTGCATGCACTCTAGAGAGCTATTCTCTTTTCTATATTTTGCTAGCGAGAAATCCGGAATAGAGAGTGACTATATTTGAATAACCAAATAGAGAGGCTGTTGGAAGGTAACTTTTTAATCAAAATCTCTAAAATTAGCAATCAGGAAGGATTTAGAGAGTCTCTTGGCTGAAGTCAAGAACAAAAAATGGAGACTACTAACCGACAAACTAGATTGCTTAGTGCTTACCTTTCCAATTTTTTTGAGTTTATCAGAAAGTGTGTCCAATGGAATGCTGCCATCAGTCCATTTAGGATCATGAAGTGTAATTTTTGGAACCATGGTTTTCGCCTTAACTGAAGTAGAGTCCATCTTCTTATGAGGCTTTGGCCGCTCATCAATAGAGGAATCATCATTGCTGGACTGTTCTGTTGTAGCATCACTTAATCGTCTTGACATTGCTTCCTGTTGATATAGAAACAGATAAAAATGTTTACTGCTCAAGCATGCAAATACAACTTTCTTGTGTACTCTGAACAGGCACGCAACTTTCTATTTACTCGGAATTGTACCCGACAAATGTTGGAATCCTATCCTATGAAATGCAGAATAAATACAAGCTCTGAACAGCAAAATGACCAATAAACCATGCGCCTGTAGTAAACATGATGGTACACGATCATATATGTATGCATCTATACATTTGAAATTTCAAAGTTCATGGTGGAGTAATACTCTGGATTATGTGATCGTGTATCCATATGAGTTTTTCTTTCTTGGTGCTACGATTACATGCATATCCACATACCAAATCTGCACAGCGAAACATTGCCCAGAACAGTTTGCAGTGTATGCACATTTGCTATTGCTATTACTGAGAGGATTACAGTTGACAAGGACTATGGTCCTGTTAATCAAGTATTATACTTACAGTCACTCCATACTTCAGTTTTTTTTTCTTCCAATTTTACATTTTTTTGTCAACTATCTATTCAGACTCTATTCAAATGAACTATGTCAGATATTCAATCTGCATAGACAAATGCTGAGTAAGACTAGGGACTGTTTTATTTCAAAAAAAAATTACTAGGGACTGTTCCCTTTGTATGATGGAAGTTATCCATTTATTATTTTTTAACACCATCTGATTGTACATTTGGCAGTTCATGGTGGAGTAATACTCTGGATTTTCCCTTGTATGGATTTCTGATTTCTCAGACATCCATCTCTAATCCCATTTGAAATGTGCATTTCTTCATCTCTAATGTGTATACCTTTGAGTTCAAGCTCAGTCTCAATTCAACTTGGTCTCAACTAAAATTCAGAAGTAAACTCTTTCACTGCCATCTAGCCAAGATGCAGGCAGTAAGAATGTTTAATTCCTTGAGTATTTGGATCGAGGATTTTTGTGCTAGTCCCTATGTTTTTTTGGGGGTTGGTTAGTTCCTATGTTTAAATTGAGAAAAACATGACACCAGTACTGAATTACTGATGGCAGCAAATAGGTTAGGAAACAAACTAGCAAGCACATTGTGATGGGAACACAATGTAGTAACAGGGTCTGACCTGAGTCCTGAGGATGGCATCCTTGTCCGCCTTGCCCCTGGATTTCACCACAGAACCTGCAGCTGCCGCCGGCGCAATGGCCATTGTTGGATCGTCCCAGCTCTTCCTCCCTGGCTTCATGGCGGACCCATTCCCCAAATCTGCCATCTTGGAGATCCCAGCCACCAATATCCCGACCTTCTTCTTGCTGCTGGTCCCTTCCCCAGACAGCCGCCTCGAACCAGGGGACAGGGATCCTCGCCTCCCTCGACTCCCTCCGGCCGGCGAAGGTTGCCGGTACCTTGACGGGACCACAATCGCCGGCTCCCTGGCGGCCCGGCGGTTCTCCTCCTTGGCCGCAACGAGGCTGGGCACGACGCACTTGGACGGCGCTGGCGACGTCGGCCTCCTGACCGCCGGCGAGGACGCGCGTGAGGCGCCTCTAGCAACTGCCATGGGGGACGACGGCCGTGAGGCAGCTTTGACGGAGGGCGACGGATCTCGGCGCGGCTGTTGCTTGGACGGCGCCGGGGAGGAGAAGCGGCGCTTGGCCGGCGCGGGATCGGCGACGGCGTTCTTGGGCCCAAGGACCGTCCTTGTGACGGCAACGGCATCGGTGGCGGCTTGAGAAGCGGAGGAGGAGGGCATGAGCGGCGGCGCGGCGTCGGACGGGGACGCGGCGGGCTGGATGACGTAGCCGCGCGCGCAGGCGGCGGGGCGCGCGAGGAGCGGCTCGGGGTTGCCGACGCAGGGGAGCGAGCGGGAGGACGGGACGGTGCGGATGCCGACGGCGCGTGGCACGGGGCGCGCGAACCGGAGGCGGTCGAGGTGGACGAGGTGGCCGACGAGGTGCGGGCGCGCGGCGGCGAGGAGCGCGTCGGCGTCGGCGGGCGGGAGCTGGACGTAGGTGGAGTGGAGGCCGTCGGAGAGGTTGAGGAGGAAGCCGTTGGTGGGGACGAGGAGGGAGTCGGTGGTGGAGGCGGTGAGGGCCGGGACGACGGCGGTGACCTGGAGCACCGGGGAGCGGTGGTCGCCGGCGACGCGGTCGTCGGTGTGCATGGACTGCAGGAGCTTGAGCAGCACACCGGGCGCGAGCGTCGCCATGGCTTGGCTGCTCGATCTGCTCGCTCCTGGTCCGACCTCCTGCAGTGGGGGATCGGAGATGGAATCGAAGGGATTTTTGGAGATGCGGCTCTTGGTTGGGGATTTGATTTTTGTTGGCGAGTAAAGTGGGGAGAGATTGATTTGGGGGCGTAGTGGCCTGGCCTCCGTGACAGTCGTGGGAAAGACGTTGGAGGTTAGCGTGAAAGACGTTGGGGGCGTAGTGGCCAACCAAGAGGGAGGGGGGAAGGTTTCAAATTTCAAACGGCCAAGCCAGATCCAACTCCAAGCATGTGAGGACACACAGACAGGTGGGGTTATTAATACTGTATGTAGGGTCCACCTATCAGTTGGAGTACCAAATCTCGTCGGGCCATGCTGCTGCTGCCTACTGGGCCCAAAGAGGGCACACCAGCCTGCACCGTACGGGCCAGGCCCAGTGATGATTCGGCCTACTCAAAACACACTCTCATCTTTTCTCAAAAAAAGAAAAAGAAAAAAAAAAGAAACACACTCTCATCGATCAGTAGCTGACTGAAGCGTCCGATCTAGTAAGGTGCAATGTAATAAGGAAATAATGGCATTCTTGCCAAGGATGCGATGGCTGCACTGATATCTTATTCATATCTAAACAAGGATGCGATGTGGACACGGAAATAATGGCTTTTTTTTTCACCCTAACGAGTCAAAACAAATTATCTGAGTGTCAGTTGATGACCAGAATTGCAGACACCATCTTATTTCTGGCAATGCCAATTCCAACTTGCCAAGCTGTCAACACTGAAGAAAAAAGTTCAGACTTCAGAGTTCAGACAGACGCTAGCCATGAAAGATCCACCGCAAAACTTTCTCCCCTGTTGCTACAACTTGCAAATATATTTTTTTTCCTTCACTCAAATAAATCGTCAGAGAATCACAATCACAGTGACTGACTGCAAAGCAGCAAAGGTAATGAGAAACGGTTGATCAGGACATTCACACAAAGTAAAAACTGCCGGTCAGGAACCAATGACTGAAGATGGTGGTTTATTGAACTGGACAATGATGGCTTCACTGAAGAAGTCCTTATTTTAATTGTACGACAATGGCGCTGCAAATGCAGTTGCATAAGCATTACTAGGTAAGGTAGTTGATGAACTCAACAGCTGTCGCAACCGCGCCAGCGGTGATGGCATCCTTGATGATCTTGTCTTTGTTGTTGTTGCTGGCACCAGAGATCAGGGCACCAGATAACGCGCCTCCGATCATAGCATTCTTCTGCAGAGGTACCAGAACACAAGAGGATTATTCAACACCAAAAGATGACTAAGCATGGAATGATCCAGGTACATAATCCACTTTTTTTTTATACTTTTGCTGAGGAGATTCGACATTATTGTTGTCATGTTGTGCTTAATGGTTCCAAACTTTCCATATCTGAAGTGAAGCTAGGGAAATCCTTGTAGTTTGAAAGAATGTGAGAAAATAAGGACCTATCATTTTCTAGATTCGCATTGGTAAAGATTTCTAACAAACTAATTTTACATGATGACTATCTGATCTTTGAACAAATAGGGGGAGAACAGATGTTGCAAGAACAAATAGCCAAACTGTAAATAAAGTCGTGGGCATTTAACTTTTCCCCCCAACAGGCAGGAACATAAAATTCCTTGACAGCGTTCTATTAACCACAGCAGAAATGAAAGATCGATATTCAGTTAGTTCTTACCCAGTCACTGCGACCACGGACCCTTTCCACTCCGTACACCATGCCCACATAAACTCCAGCAACAGTACCTGAATATTAGACAATCAAACATCTGAATCAGTCACAAAATAAAAGAAGGGAAGGAAACCAATGCATTTATTTAAGTTTGAAACAAACTGTACAAATTGGTCAATTAGTTACCCCAGTATGCACCCTCCTGGCACATTTTCTTCAGCTGCATAGATATTTAGCAAAGTGTATTAGTGTAACGCAGACAGGAAGTTTATGAAGAATAAACCCATAGATACACAAGTATGTAGCAATATGCAAAGGAGGTGCAAGGTTTCAGACATTTCTATCTTGAGGAGCTGCACATCTAATTCCTCAAATGAAAATGTATTGGATTGAGACTCTAACTAGAGATCTTCAGTATCCATAACATATCCTTTTGGAATCTCCAGTAAATCATGATCCAGGGGTGATAATGTAAGAACATCCTTATTAAAAACATTTAGGAAGTTGAAACATTTGAATCGTCGAACAGGCAAGGCCTAGGAAAATTGGACCACAATACGTTCTCCAAGTGAAAAAGGGAATAGCACTAATAGTTGAAAAATAGGCAGAAAAACATTGTGGAAAAACTTACCGTGTGCTCAACCTTGCGCTTTGAAATATCCCCTGCAAAGAAACAAAAGAAAATTCTGTCATAATGTGCGCAAACCTTTGCGAACTTTCTGTACTTTACTAACCTTACTCGAACTGTACAGTTATTTCTCTCACTTATTTTTTGATATAGTTACCACAGTAGGGGCCTCCCCTACTGTATTTACCTAAAAAAATGTGCACAAACAGAAGGGCACACCATACCAACTTCTCCTGTTTGGCAGTGAAATATAGCAACAAGCAGTGTAAGCGTCCTATAACCTTTTCAGCAAAAAAAGGGAATACCAAATACATACTAAAATCAATATGAAATACCATTGAACAAATTTAAAGGTGCAGAAGAACAGAACTGGCACACACAATAGCAGGTGGCCTGGTAGCAAGTCTTTAATTAAAAGGAGAACAGTTAACAAGTACTCTAGCCTCTAGCAAATTATAAATTGTAATATAAAGGAAGAGAAAACAAGAAATAAGAGAAGAGACATAGAAGCTGGCCTATGGCTAGTGTGAGTGCAGCAACTAAGATCCGTTGAGGTAACACGATTTTGCACTGGCTCAGGCCCTATGTTCAGAACTAAGCAAACCTCGAGTAACAACATCAAAGCTTCTTGTCATTTAATCAAGACCGAATGTCAAATGCAGGGTACACAAATGTGCAGAAATTAAGCGTAAGACCGAATGCAAGATGCAGGCTACACAGATGCGCAGAAAGTATAAGACTTAATACCAAATGCAGGGTATACAGAGTAGTATGGAGTGCACAGCACAATGCTCAACATAGTATCAATATCTAACATATGTGCCACAAAATCAAAACTTTTCCATCCAACAAGGGTCCGAATGCAAGATGCTATGGAACAGAGAAGCGAACCTTTGTTGAGGCACTCGAAGGTCTCCTCGGCGGCCACCTTGCAAGCGCCGACCTGATCAAGGATTCAAGACAACAGCAGGGATCGATTAGATTGGAATAGATGTGGGGCACGCATCCATTCCACATTGTAAATTCCTTCCTGATGAACAGCAGCGCAGGCAGGAAAACAGAGGAGGAAGAGGAAGGGAAGGGAGGGGAGAAGGGGGGAACGGACCGCGCCGATCTTGAGGAAGCCGTCGACGGTGCGGTTAAGGAAGGGGTTTCCCATGTCGATGACGACGTCGATCTTGGGCGAGCAGAGCGACCCCGAGAAGCGGCCTTGGGGCATCCTGTCCTGCCTGCCGTCTCTCTTCTCTTCCTTGTCTGGAGGCTCAGCTGTGTGACGATGTGAGATGGACACTAGACTCTCTCGCCTCGGAGAAGATAAAGAATGGGGAAGACCGGAAGAGGGCGGTGGCTGCCAAGCCACGAAACCGATGGTGATCCCCACGGACAAGGGCTTCTCCCCTTGTTTGCTTCTGCTCGGAAAGGCCCACAAGCCATCTACTCTCGACTCTCGTGAGGCCAGCGCGCGCCACCATGGACGACGGATCGGTGCATCTCTTTCCTTTTCCTTGGCGTGGTGCGGTTGGGCTGGCTCGCGTGTCAGTCTACGGCTGCACCTGATCGCGGACAAGACGAGCTACCCGTCCCCTTCTTCTTCCTCGCCCGCCCCCGTGTGGTCCGTGCAAAGCATGGACGGTCCAGAAATGTGCCCGCTGCGTGCAAGCTACAGGCTATATAACGCCATGTCATCATGCCACGAGCTCGTGAGTGAGGCTAACTGCTCTACAGCTAGTACTCTCGCCACCGCATGCCTGGTAAGCATGTAAAAACAACTTCATCTGTATCAAAACCCCTTTTTTTTCCTCGCAAAAAAACCCCTTTTTTGTTTTCTTTTAACTGAAAATGACGCGAGAAGTAAGCTCAACCAAGAACACACATGGTATGGATGAGTTGGAAAACAAATATAATTGCAAATGGGCCCTCCTCTTGGTAGGGTCGTCCATGAAACAGAGTAATGCTCACAAGTTCATGAAGGAATTCGCATAATTGTTGATATAGGGTAAAGATTATGTTCAGAAATTGGAACTAATAAAGGTCAAATAAAACTGCAAATGAATATTGGATAAAAGAGGACATTGGTCTCAAACTCTCAATATATTGTGGCTTTCGAAACGACAAGCAGATCACACAGTAAATTGTGGAGGCTGTTCTACAATTAACATCCTCTTACATTACATTACAACAATAATCACACGTTTATAGTTTTATACCTTGGAATGTTTATCGTGGCTGTGGATGATGTGGACCATCCATTACTTTAAACCCAATGCTCGACAATTGAAGGTACCAATCTAAACAGTACGTCATCTTGTTGGAATTGTGTCGAATATTGTGTACTAGTTTGGTTACGTTTGGACTTGGAGTTGTATTAGCGGTAGGGTAGAGTTTGTGTCGGACTCTTGTACCCGGGCTCCTCATAAATATGAGAGGAGGACCGCTGATTGTAACCATGACGACATAGCGATAGGTTCGCAGGGGGAGGCGGCGTATTGCCGGGACCCCGGAGCGGCCGGTGTTGCGGTATTGGGGAGGAGCGCCCGTAGTCATGCCCCGGGGATGTAGGCTTCGGCTGAACCTCGTTAACAAACATCGTGCCTCCGGTGTCGTCTTTGATCTTACATACATCGTCTCGGTAGATCAATCGTTGCTTCCGCGCGCTCATAACTCTAACAAGTGGTATCAGAGCTATGGTTAGATTGGATCTAGAGATGGTATGGAGATCATCGTAGAGGTGCGAGGATCATGCTCGACGGGTGCTGCGGAATTGCTCGATGCAGCACAAGGTGGAGCATGGCGGCGATCAGCGATTCGATCGGTGGTGTCGGACACTCCGAGCAGGAGGCTTGGACCGTTCGATGGGCTGCGATTGGTGAGGATCGGCCAGGCGTGGTGATCGGACCAACACAGTGGCCGTTGAAGACGACGCGAATCAGGGCGGCGACTTCGGCTCGGGATCAGACCGGCGGTGACCAGACGCAGGTGATGGCCGGATAGATTGGAGCGTGGAAACATCACGATAAGGGTGGTGTGACCGATGTTGTACGGTGGCAGCATTGTGGCATGGCGAGCGGATTGTGTCGGCGATGCAGGTGGCTACAATACAACATGCTCATGCACATGTGGTGCGTGAGGGCGTCGGCTGTCGTAGCAGGGCTGGTGTGTGCGTGGATAAGTATTCACAGATCGGCATATGCAGCGGAGCTTACAGCAGAGCGCGGACAGCAACGTCGAGGCGAATATGGCGTCGCGGGTGGCAAGCCAGACGGGTGCACGGCGAGTTCGTTCACTGTCGAGGACAGCGTGGGCGTGAGATGGCGTGGTGCAGCAGGAGTCCTGGTGGCCTACTACGTGCATATGGATGGAAGAAAGCAGGCTTGTGACCTCGTAGGCGAGAAACTGAGTTGGTTTCGGTGCCGTGAAGGAGGCGAAGGTGTGTCAGTTTTCCACTATGGGTGCAATTGGCCGAGATCGACTAGGAGCTGTGGGACATGCAGGAATCTCAAGAGCCCAACTATACCACGTACATATGGGTGTGTAGATGCAAGACAAAAAGGACTCGTATACGTACTACTCCAGGCGTGGCTTGCACTATGGTATTCTATTTTTGATGCACGATTTTGGAAGATGCAAGGGAAATAAAATATGGAATAGGCACAGGTGGACTCGGTACTTGTTCCAGACGCCTGTGAAGTTTGTGTGGGAGTCGGAACTATTGCAGCTCAGGTTTTGCCTCGGATACGATCGACATGGTAGGCACAGAATTGTGTGCGACTCGGAATCTAGCCAGAGGCGGCGTCAGCATCGCGTACATAAAAGCAGACACCGGGAACGTGGGGAGCCAGACCAACAAAGCAAGGCAATCCAAGTGCAGAAATACAGGCAAGGCTAGAAGCTTGAGGCAAAGTGTTTCGGCTAAGGGATAGTGCTTGGAAGTTGAGTCAGCTGGCAGGTTTTCGTAACGTGTGTTGCAAGGATTGTACGGTACGGTGCAAAGGGTGATCGACGGAAGCTGGTGGATCAGGCGGTGCTACCGACAACGAAGGGTTGGTAAACCGCGTGTCGATGGGATGTCGACGGCAGGCAGATTTGAGGTTGTGAAGTTCGATGGCTCTGGTAACTTTGGATTATGGCAGATAAGGGTCAAGGATATGTTGATTCAACAGGGAATCTTGATCGGCCTGCAGGAGAAGAAGCCAGAGAAGATGGGTGATGCAGACTGGGAGGAGAAGCAGACGCTAGCAGCTGCAACCATACGGCTGTGTCTGTCTGACCAGGTTATGCACCATGTCATTGGACTAGGGACGCCGAAGCAAATCTGGGACAAGCTGGAAACTCAATTCATGTCAAAGACTGTGACGACCAAGTTGTATCTGAAGCAAAAATTGTATGGGCTGAGGATGCAGGAAGGGTCAGATCTTGCAGAGCACATTAATGTTTTCAGTCAGATGGTCACGGATCTGGGTCAACTGGGAGTGACGGTTGATGATGAAGACAAGGCAATTATTCTTCTGTGTTCACTTCCATCATCTTATGAGCACGTGGTCACGACTTTGACGTACGGCAAGGAAAGCATCAAGATTGAGGATGTTACTGCAGCGTTATTAGCTCGAGAACAAAGGAGAAAGATCAATGCAGTGGATGGGACTCAAGGTGATGCATTGCTGGTCAAAGGTGAGCATAGCAGGGAGAAGGTGGAAAAGAAAAAGAAGAAGAAAGTGCGGTGCTATGGCTGCATGGAGTTAGGACATGTGAGGAGGGATTGTCCAGAAAGGCATAAGAAGGCAAGTGCTAATGTTGCAACTTCTAAGAGTGACACGGATAGCGATGGTGATATTCTCTCGGTATCAGACAGTGTGCAGTCAACTGAAGCGTGGATGTTAGATTCGGCAAGCTCTTTTCATGTAACACATAAGAAGGAGTGGTTCACTTCGTACAAGTCTGGTGATTTTGGCTTAGCTTGTTTGGGCGATGACACGGGTTACCGTGCTATTGGAATCGGCGATGTCAAGATCAAGATGGAAGGAGGAGTTGAGCTGGTGCTTCAAGGTGTTAGACATGTGCCAGAGTTGCGAAGGAATCTAATTTCGCTTGGAGCTCTACATGATGATGGTATGTTATTCGGGCTGAGCCGGATGGGAAGACCATGAAGATCATGAAGGGAGACAAGACTGTGATGATAGGAGAGAGGACGACATCACATCTCTACAAGCTGCAAGGGTACACAGTTGCAGGTGGAGTCATGGAAGATGGAGATGCAAGTATAGCAGTGTCATCTGAAGGCGGCGGGTCTGAGGCCAGGTCAGACTCGTCGGGTGGCTCGTCTTGAGCTGCAAATTCAACAACCCAAGTCCGATGTACACGGAGGTTCGCGTATGACAGCTTCAAGGTGGTGAATATTCGCCAAGGTGGAGTTTGTTGGAATTGTGTCGAATATTGTGTACTAGTTTGGTTACGTTTGGACTTGGAGTTGTATTAGCGGTAGGGTAGAGTTTGTGTCGGACTCTTGTACCCGGGCTCCTCATAAATATGAGAGGAGGACCGCTGATTGTAACCATGACGACATAGCGATAGGTTCGCGGGGGGAGGCGGCGTATTGCCAGGACCCCGGAGCGGCCGGTGTTGCGGTATTGGGGAGGAGCGCCCGTAGTCATGCCCCGGGGATGTAGGCTTCGGCTGAACCTCGTTAACAAACATCGTGCCTCCGGTGTCGTCTTTGATCTTACATACATCGTCTCGGTAGATCAATCGTTGCTTCCGCGCGCTCATAACTCTAACACATCTACCTTTATAGTGCTTGCTCAGTTGTGCCTGTCTTTCTGAAGCATTTTTGCCAAGTGACTACAGAAAGACTGTGCACCTTGTCATACAGTTTGTCAAGTAGGCTGAAATAGGCATGTCTCCATGCCTTCTTAAACAGGGTACAAAATATCATCCAAAGGCCTACGAAGAATCCCAAGACTAACCCGAGATGAAAATCCATTCGAGTCTTGTCATCTTCAAGAAATCTCTTGGGATCTTCTTTTGATGGCTGATCTTCGGGACACAACTTTGGAAGTGGATGCCCACAAAGACCAGGATTGCCAATGTACATTGAAGCAGGATCTTCAGTCCTGAGAGTGTCCAGCTGATGTCCTGAGGGTATTCTGCCCGATAGGTTATTGTAGGACAAATTCATGTAGCTCAGTGAAGTCAAATTTGACAAGCGCCAAGGAATTTCACCAGAAAGGTTGTTGTTGGACAAGTCAAGAGACTCCAATGATTGCAGATTGCCGATCTTATATGGGATATTTCCACTCAAGAAGTTTGATGACAAATTCAAATTTACAAGTACAAGAAGTGAAGCTATTTCTTCTGGGATTTGACCAGCTAACCTGTTGCAAGACAGATCAATGCTCATAAAATATATGGCATTCTCTTGGTACTCGAGGACTTGCCCTTTAATTACCAACGCTAAGCTATCATTTTGATTCTGATCAAATTCACTGTATGAATGCCCATAGTGACGAACTTCTCGGAAAAGATCTATTATATCTAAAGCCACAGCAGTGGTAGTCAGAGATTTCAAGTTCTCAAGAGATCGTGGTATAACCCCAGAAAACGTATTATTTGCTAGATCAAGAAGACGAAGAGAAAAAAGCCATGTTATTTCAACCGGAATATGACCAGAAAAGTTGTTAGATCTTAACCGTAAGATTACCAATCTTGGCATGTCCTCACTTATCCATGTAGGTAACTCCCCACTGAATCTGTTTTGAGATAGATCGAGGAATACGAGATTTTGACATTGATTCAGGAATAAAGGAAACCCACCTGAAAGGCTGTTGTTGTTTAGACGGAGAGTACGGACTTCCAAACTATAAGAATTTGCAGAATTGACCTTTGACGAGTTGTTTCTATATGCGTTCCTTTGTTTCAGCTCTTCTTTGCCACAATCAGGTAGCCCCCCAGTTAGCATGTTGTTCGAAAGATCTAAGAGCTGTAGGTGAGGCCATTGACAAATTGAGTATGGAACAATCCCGGTTATACAATTGGAAAAGAGAACCGCAACCTGTAAATATGGAGCTCCAAAATCTGATGGCAGTTGTCCATTTAAAGAATTTTCGGAGATGTCCAATAGCACAATGCTTCTTGGTAACTGTGGTATTGAGCCACCTAAATGATTTGACTGGAGAAAAAGCTCTTGTACTGACATACTAGACTCCAAATTAAGTGGTAACTCACCGCTCATTTGGTTATAAGAGAGGTCCAAATGCCGGGTATTAGAAAATGTTGTCCAAAACCAATCTGGAATCCTACCAATGAGACCTGCGCTCGACATCTCTAGGTATGAAATGCTCTTTTGCCATCGAAGCCAATTAGGAACCTGGGGACCCAAATGAAGGGATGAAAGAAATGCCCTGCCCAAGTTGAACGGAGGTTCCCAATTCGAGTCCATCACGACTTGAAGATAAGTATGAGATAGGTGAATGGACTTCAAATTAGTTAAACAAGAGAAGTGAGCTTCTGATATCACACCATTCAAGCTGTTATCGCCAATGTGCAATTCAGTCAAATATTTTAGCGTTCCTATCTCCACAGGCACAGAGCCGCTCAAGTGGTTTCTGTGAATGAAAAGTGTGCTTAGGGCAGTGAGGTTGAGCACCGATTTTAATGTCGTGCCAGAGATGTTTGCCCCAAACAAAACCAACTCTTGCAAACTATTCCAGGAACAGTTTGGTAGCCTCTCTATTAGATCTGTTATATCCCCAGCGATGTTGTTTTCGGCGAGGTATATACTCTGTAAACTGCACATGTTTTTCAGTGTTGACGGTACCATCCCCTTGATGTTATTCCATCCCATATCAAGGTTCTCTAACATGGTCAAGTTTCCCAATTCATCAGGAAAGGGGCCTGACAGCTCACATTCTTCTATATCTAAACTCTTGAGGCTAGTTACATCCCAGTACCAATTGGGTGCAGCGGGGCTGTTAAAAGGGTTACCGGAGAGGTAAAGTTCCTCGAGAACCGTAAGGTTATGGCGTAGAAGCGAAGGCGTGGAGCTACTAAGGTTACAATAGCTGAGATACAGGAACATCAGATTCGGAAGGTTGTTCACCGCATGAACCCAATGAACCGCTGCGCCAAGGTTCACACCACTCATGTCAAGATAACGCAGAGACTGAAGACTTGCTAACCATGAAACGTCCGATGAATATGCATGTCCAAATTCATCTGCATAAGATAAATCCTTATGAATGTCGAGGAATACCAGTTTGGTGAGGTTGCCTAGCTGAGGAGGTACTTGACCAATGAAATCCATATTAGAGAGGTCGAGATATGTTAAGCTCCTAAGAGAACCCATGAATTTAGGTATAGACATATTGCCCCCGAGAGCATTTCCGCTAAGATCTAGCTGCTTGAGATGGCGTAGGGCAAGAAGCGATGAACTTAGATCTGTTATATCCCCAGTGGTGTTGTTTTTCAGTGTTGATGGTATCATCCCCTTGATGTTATTCCATCCCATATCTAGGTTCTCTAACATGGTCAAGTTTCCCAACTCATCAGGAAAGGGGCCTGACAATTCACATTTAAATATGATCAGACTCTTGAGACTAGTTACATCCCAGTACCAATTGGGTGCAGCGGGACTATTAAAAGGGTTACGAGATAGGTCAAGTTCCTCGAGAACCGTAAGGTTATGGCGTAGAAGCGAAGGCGTGGAGCTACTAAGGTTACAATTGCCTAGATACAATACTCTCAGATTCGGAAGGTTGTTCACCACATGAACCCAATGAACCGCTGCGCCAAGGTTCACACCACTCATGTCAAGATAACGCAGAGACTGAAGACTTGCTAACCATGAAACGTCCGATGAATATGCATGTCCAAATTCATAAGCATAAGATAAATCCTTATGAATGTCGAGGAATACCAGTTTGGTGAGGTTGCCTAGCTGAGGAGGTACTTGACCAATGAAATCCATATTAGAGAGGTCGAGATATGTTAAGCGCCTCAGAGAACCCATGAATTTCGGTATAGACATATTGCCCCCGAGAGCATTTCCGCTAAGATCTAGATGCTTGAGATGGCGCAGGGAAAGAAGCGATGAACTTATCTGCCCACGCAGCCAATGAACGACTTGGTCATCATCACCATCAAAATCCTCATAGTAGAAATCGTTACGGAGGTCGAGCTTCACGACGTGGCCTGTCGTAGCGCTGCACCCGACACCGTACCACAGGCAGCAGTCCTGGCCTCGCCACGATCTCAGCCGTCTGGTGGCGTCGCTCGTGATGCCGGCTTTTAAGGAGAGCAGCGCATCCCTCTCGGCCATGATGCAGCTGCCGTTGAACGCCTCTGCGCCGGAGACAGAAGAGGCGACGACGAAGGTTGTTGGCGCTAGTAGGAAGAGCAGGAGGCACATGGCTGAAGCTCCATGAATCGAGGATCGTGGCGTTGCAGCCATTGTGTTTGCAGAGCTGGATGAGGATCTAGCTAGCAACGTATGTGTGTGTGTGTGTTATTTATTTGGAGTTGGACATTTCTTTCACTTGGAATAATTACAGTGATTGATTAAAACGTCAGTGTCAACTTTAGTTACTTTGAATATTCATCCAAGAGCATCTACTCCCTCCGTCTCAGGATATAAGGCGCGCACGTAAATCAAAATTCAAACTTTAAAAACTTTGACCTACAATTAAGCTTGTATGATAAAAACTTTGTCTTACAACAATAATATAATTGTATTCATATTTAAAAGTACTTTCATATGGCTATAATTTTGTTGCTACAAGTATTATATTATGAAAGATATTAAGAGTCAAATGTTATTATTGAAGACCGTGCCAAGTTTGACCGTGCCTTATATCCTGAGACGGAGGGAGTATCATTCTATTAATCACGTTGGACGAGGAGGAAGTTGTGTGCCCTCGCGAGAATGTAATTCCAGTCTACCACAGACTTCTAAGTCATGCTTCTTCCAACAGCAACAAATCAATGTACAACAAAACATGGGGGCATTTGTATGGGCCAAAGAAATGACAAGCAACCAAAATAAATGATTGTGTGACACATGTCGATGACGACGTTGATCTTGGGCAAACGGAGCGACCCCGAGAAGCGGCTGTGGGGCATCCTGCCTGCCTGCTGTACTATCTCTCATCTTCATTCTCCCGGAAGGGGGCTGCCAAGCCACGAAACCGATGGTGTGCTGTGATCCCCCACCACGGACAGGCCAGGGCTGCTTCTCCCCTTGTTCGTTTCTGCTCGGAAAGGCCCACAGCTCATCTACTCTCGTGTCGTGTGATCCGTCAGGGCTCGCGGACAACACGAGCGAGCTCGCCGTCCCCTTCTTCCTCGCCCGCCTCGTGTGGTCCGTGCGACCGTGCAAAGCATGGACGGCCCAGAGAATGTTGCCCACTGCGTGCAAGCTACATAGTACAGACTGCGACACTGCGTGTGTTGGCTCTCGTGTCGTGTAACGCCATGTCATCATGCCACGAGCTCGCCACTCGTGAGTGAGGCTAACTGCTCTACAGCTAATACTCTCGCCACTGCATGCCTGAAAAGCACGTAAAAACAGGCTTCAGCCTAAAATCCCCAACCACTATAAATTATAAAATGGCAATTGCTACGGTACACCCAAACGACCGTGAGTCATTCATTTATGTCGATCAAGAGGATTAAAATAAATTATTACATCCTAAGAAGTAGTAGAATAAATATTTATTTTTTATTATGAAAAACATAAAAATAGCTGACAGATGTAGAGGGAAGTAACGGAAGGAAACCGTCCGGCTCCGTGGATCTCTCGTTTCTTTTTTCTTTTTTTTTTTTTTTTGCGATCAAGGTGACTTGGTTTCTCTCCGATTTTTTTCTATGAATGTGACATGAGGATGACGTGACGAGGCCGTCTTTTAAGATGTACATGACGAGGGTTCGGTTTTTCATGAGATGTACGTGACATGCTATGTATTTTTAGTTTTTACTAGCAGAAGGGCACGTGCCACAGGCACGTGTTTTAAAAAATTACTAAATTAATGATGTAGTCAACATAGACTCTTTAGATTAATCTCGATCATCATAAAATTCGATGGTTTATGTAGTCGACTTAGCGTTCGATCATCATAAAATCCGACGGTGTAGGAGTGATGTAGTAAAGTGCACGTGCCATAATAAAATATATATAATTTTTGGTGCCGAACTCTAAATATGCCATGAATTATTAGCAAGATTGTGTAATTTATATGTGGACATAAAATAGTACAGACGCGTGTGCCACAGAAACACTTTCTAAAAAATTGAATAATCAATAATTTTATAGTAAAAATAGTTAGACTGCTTATGTGGAACAATCAAACGTAATTTCAAAAAAAATCAGATCTCACTCTAGCTTATTAAGCTTTCACAACAGGAAAATCACACATTAGTGTCGGTCGTACGGCACGTTAGTGTCGGTCACTGTGACCGGCAGTAATTTGCCGTTGCCGGCACTAACGTGTCAGCACGTTAGTGCGTGCGTCGACCAAAAAATATAAAAAAAATATTTCACGCGCTCGGGAGGCCTGCACGCGCGCGCCGTCACAAGTCACGCGAATTTTTCACGCGTAAATACGCGTACAGGCCGCAAAGATTCGAACCCACGACCTCTAGCCTCATGCGTTGCTTCTTATCATCCCACCTATGCATCAAATTTGTTAGATGTCAGATTATCTATCTGCTTCCCTCTCTATCTATACATATCTCTATTTTTTTCTAACAGGCCAAGTATCCCATAAGAATACACTAAAATATTTATATAGCACAGTACATTTTTCAACAATCCAACATCAACCACCAGGAAAAAACATGGACACTTGATAAAACCGTGACCTCTCTTTACACAAGCAACGATGTATGCATAGGGCCACCTAATTATTCAGCAGCTATTTATCCATCCAGTACATAGCACATATGACATACCCTCTGAGAGATTTAGATCAACATGTTCAGTTCTGCAACTTCCTCCCCACATCTCTATCACTCCATGTAGCTCCCCATTTTCTTCCTCCTTTTTCTCATGGCTCCATAATTCTGATTTCACACATCAAGTTAGGTAAACATTTGATCAGAACTGCAAGCACCTTAGAATGGGAACAACGCAAGTCATGTATTTGAGATTCTACCATTCACAGGGGAATTAAAATATAGAGATTATGAAAGATAACACTTGATTCAAACAAGTGTTATACTGTTGGGTTTCAAAGCTACTTTACGTTTCTACATGGAATTTGTAACTCCACCACAGTCCAAGTTTTAATTGTGCAACAAATCCAACAATTCACCTGTGTTTAAATTTGCTTGATCAGCCATGACACAGATGCAAGCATTAGCATTATGGAAAGTAATATGAACATGTTGCGACCAGCAAAGGGATTCCTACTGGCATGATAGTGTCACTGGCACACCACCATGCACTTCATGTTTGAATGAAAAAATTAAAGAAATAGTGGGAAAATGGATGGCTGATAATTTACCTTTGGGCAAGATTTGTGCTCTTGTATCTCATCACTTGATTGTTTATGGTCACCATCCAGACAAGAGGTTGTCAAACTTGATCAAAGCAGTCTGTTCAACACAAAATTATAATGTTACAAAGATTCTGATCGAGAACACGATTCAATGCTGCGATACTTACCTAAGACGACCATTCCAACATAGACGACCATATAAAAGAGGTCAGGTTACTTTTTAAAACATTACATTATGTTCTTATTAGAGGATTTCCAATAAATTGAACAAATGCCAAACAAATGAATTGTAACTGCCTGTTAGCACAGCGAGACATCGTAATCATGATATAAAAGATTACTGCTATACAAACATAGCGAGCCTGGTGGGCTTGCTCCAGCAGCTAAACACAGAGAGAAAAAGCCAATTTGTCACAGCAATCAAAATGGTGAAGTTTCTAGCTTATCACTATATGCAGATATTTTTTTTCTGAACATCTAATGCCTAACGGTCACATATACAATTTTCTGAAAAGAACACACAGGAGAAATTTTTTGAAGTTATCTATGTTCTGAACACATAGGAGAAATATCCTAGTAGTATAAATATCCCCAAATATAGACTTCCTTTAGTATAATCTATAGATTGATGTCATTTTCTTATACCAATAGATTATCTACTTCCCTGGCCATGTTATTTCTTCTCCTCCTTTCTAAAATTATGCACAAAGAAAATAAAGTTATCTAAAACTGTCCTACATATTCCAGCCTATTGAGTTGCATGCACCAACCAGTTCAACCCAAAAGCTTAAGCTGATGGGGAGAGGTAGGCAATTCACTTATACTCCAACACTCCCCCTCACGTGCAGGCTCCCCCAGGCCGCATACGTGGAAATTGGAGTGGGCCGCAATTATTTTATTTAATCGCGCCCGCCAGGATTCGAACTCGAGACCTCTGGCTTTGATACCATATTGAGTTGCATGCACCAACCAGTTCAACCCAAAAGCTTAAGCTGATGGGGAGAGGTAGGCAATTCACTTATACTCCAACACAGCCCAAACAACCCATAGAGTGATAGTCAAAATGAGTATCAGTCACTACGCTACCCTTCAAAATAACTTAATTTTGCAGTTCCTGAACCTGGGTGCTAAACACCAACAAAATATCCAAATCATTCCTAAATGGATGTTGCAAGCCTACAAATTGCCTTGTAGAACAAACCTTAAGAACCCTGTTGTCAAGATAATCAGACCCACCATCTCTCAACTCAAAGGCCTCATATGTTCCTGCTGTCAATTTAGCAAAAAGGTCACGATGTCAGCTTGTGAGTTAAAAGGCCACTTTTTTACATTGATGTGCAAACACAAGCTTGAAAACATGTTGATCTTTTCCTTCATATCAATATTGTTTGCTTTCAAGATAAGAACATCATCAAACAGGGCATAAAAAAAATAGGAGGATAGGGGAATTCAAAGTTTAGGCGAGACCATGGAAAAGATAATTTTCTAGTTTCCCTCTCTTTCTCATGGTCTAATCATGTCTTGGCATACTTAAATACTTTGCCCCATGCATTTTTTTCCCACAAAGCTAGCCCCATGTATTCACAAAGAAAAAGCTCATGGTTCTAGATTGTTGATATACCTGCCTGTACTAACCTCACCCTTTTAATTCCTATTTCCCTACCTGTAGATCTCATCTTTCAATTCATGTTTCTCTACCTGCAATACAGAAATAATTAGTGAATTTCCATAGATATCCAAGTTTATCTTACAAATGTAGATTTTCAGTGTCTGACAACTTCTGAGTGAATATACAACCATGCTAAATACACCGAAGAATATACAACCATGCTAATTAATTTGCAAGAATATTGAGACTGCTGCATGGATTGTTGTGAACCTGAACTACTCTAAAAAAAGAATATACTCTCAGCTGACTTCAACTTATGTGTACAAAGGTATGAAGAGCGAGCAGAGCAAAGGGAAAGCTGGCCTATCCCATGTATCTGTTTTCTATTTTTGCATAAAAATTATGCTGACTACCAGGGATCCTTACTTCATTTGTTTTTCATTCTAAATAAGTGCTAACATGTACAAGTATCTTAACGAACCTTCTTTTCTTTAGCGGTAACTGCATTTACTGGATCACCCACTATCCAAAGTGACTTATTTGTTGACCCCCCCCCTGTTTATAGCTAGGAAGAACAAATGTACAGAAATATAAATATTGGCCAGGCTGCAAACTTTCTACACTTGCAGGAGGGAGGGAGGGCTCACTGATCTTTCCAGGGTACGGGATCCTGCAGCCTTGGTGAAGTATGTGGAGACCAATCCTGCAATTTGAATAATAAGAACTCCATTAATCACTGACAAAGAGCATAAGCCTACAAGTGTAGAAAACCAGATGAGCCACTTAAAGTTAGCTATACAGAGAAATCATAGACAACATATTATCTCAGTTAAAGTTAAATGATACTGCTATATGTCAAAGTTAGCTGACAACATATTATTCAAAACATGGAGGTCTAGTTCAGAATAACTAATCTGAACAGCTCATTGCTCTTTTTCTTTTAATTTTCCTAGGGCATCTGGTGCTTACTCAATTTCTTTCTCTTCTCCTGAAATCAATTTTCAGATAGAACACTTGGTAGAGTTTAACTTGCATCATTACTGAACATTTGGTCTAACTGAAGAAGGCATATACTAAATTTACATATACTAACTGTTGTGCTTCAAGCAAAGGGTGGATTTCTATCTTCCACCTCAGCAATCTCAAAGGGGCATGCCATACATAGAAAACATAGCTCGTCACTAATCGACAAAGCTAATCAAACTGAAGCACAAAACCTGCAGAAAAAGAAAGCTGCACATATTAGCCATCAAAGGAAAAATTCAGGAGAAAATATATATCATTCTTATATGCTAGAAAGAGGCTGATACTGTTTTTATTTCTACTATTATCATGTACCCTTTTCTTTTTAAGCTAGCAGATCACCAGATTGCAGGATGCACTGATGTCCTGGAAAAATGAGATGTTACTATTTATTGTATCCCCAACATAATATTAGAAGCTTTCAAAACTTGCAACTGTATAGTTTCTTGAGTAGCACTCATGCAGAGTCACATAATGCAAAAGATAAGGAGCAACTCTTTGTTACCAAATTATAAGAAAAATAATAATCATGATTTGAAAGAATACTGCTAAACAAAGAATGCAGGAAACAATGCCTGCACATAATACATAGAAAGTGAGAAGAAAGAATTGTAAGAACATTAGGAAGAATCATATGTTACTTTATAAATCACCATATATACTGGGTTTTGTCATTCCCATGAAGCTACTCACAGGTGGAAACAGCTACTGCAGGCTGCACATAAAAAAAACTATGTTTGTAAACAAAGTTGCAGAAAGTAGTAACACACAAGTATTTACACAAAAGACAGTAACAATAGTAGCATTTTACTTGACTTGCAAGTACAGTAAAGTTTAACGCTAGTTAAGGTCAAGCGTGACAATATTCTCTAATCTCATCTGGTAACCCACCTATATATAACAATTTAGGGGAATCGCTAATGCATAAACAACATCTAGCTAAGATGAAAAACAATCACCATAAAAACTGCTGGAGTAGTTCAGTACAGTAAATACAAATAAATCCATTATTTAAGGCATACCGGATCTGCGACTTGTTGCCACTTGCCAATATCCTTTACTACCAAAATTAGATGTGAAATAAAGCAAAATCTTCTTGACATGAGGACTCCTAAAAGCTACAAATACACCACATACAGACACACACACCACACACACACACAAACTGTTCCCCGGAGGTCAGTCTACAAGCAGGAAGTGGGTTTTTTCTTACTTTTCCCATGTGAGGAGATTGAGCATGGTGTCAGGCAGCTTGGCCTTGTTCCCATCCTGTCGAGCAACTTGTTGGATTGGGTAGCGGCTTTCGCATGGAGGGGGACTCAATGGGGTGCTTAACTGCTGCCATGTCCGCTCCAACTACACAAGCGCAAAAAAAAAGGAAAAACAAGAAGCAGGTCTCCTCAGTTAGATCAGCAAGAACAGAGCAACCTCATCCATGGCCCAGGGAAAAAAGTGAAATCTCAATGGGAGAAGGAAGGCTTCACCTCTGGCCCTCCAAATCCAGCGTCCAGCCTTCACAAAGATCCGATTCATGTAGACATAATCTTTCGCCAAATTTCAAGATTCACCATCAATCCCAGTAGCAAGCACGGGAACCAGAGGATAGGGCTAACGGGGAAAATTGGGATCTCAGCCCATGTGGGCGTATGCACCTGGGCTCATGCCTAAGCTGCCGCCGACCGGCGTTCTCCTCGCTCGGTCCCACGTGTTCGGTTTTGCTGAAATAATGCCGCCTAAACTATCCTTCATGCGTTGGATCGGCCACGGACGTCCAGATGGCCTTCATTTGAATTGGTTGATGTCCAAACATTTTAGTTGGGTTTAGCCGGGTCCTTACAAGTGGGGACGCTGTGAGGGGTATGTGAGGTTTTAGAAAAGCACTTTTTTACCAATTGTTTTGGATCCTTATAGTATAGATA
This sequence comes from Urochloa ruziziensis, assembly GCA_015476505.1. Taxonomy (NCBI): domain Eukaryota; kingdom Viridiplantae; phylum Streptophyta; class Magnoliopsida; order Poales; family Poaceae; genus Urochloa; species Urochloa ruziziensis. The sequence continues at coordinate 8,764,294 of CM027121.1, read as the reverse complement.
CTATTTTTATGTGAACCTGACACGGGGAGGCCGGCTCCCACGTTTGTGTACGCGTGAGGCAAAATAGCGCATGAGGGGGATTAAATCGGTGTGCGGATTTGGACGAATTAAATCGGGATCGGATTCGTCGCGTGCCTTGTTTATTGTGGTTTTCTGCCTTTCGGAGCGGGGTTTTGTTGCTGCCGCCTGGGCTTTTCCCACTAGTACAAATGAGGCATATGCACCGGTTGGGAAACCTCCTATAGCATCGGTTTTTCAACCGGTGCAGATCTTTCGCCCTTTAGCACCGGGTCAAATATCCGATGCTAAAGGTATTCTTTAGCATCGGGTGACAACAAGACCCGGTGCAAAAGGTTTTACGCGCCAAAAAAAATAAATCGTTCACTCTGCTTTTTATCCGTTCTCGTTCCTCTTTTCTTCCCCACCGCATATTTTTTTGTCTGTTCTTGTTCTTCATGAACTCGCTTGAATCAAGAACAGAAAAGAAAAGGAGAAACAACGATTGACTCACTTATATTATTACATAAAAAATTACAACATCCAAGATCTACAAATTTACAACAAAGATCTATAAATTAATTTTACAAGTAACCATGTCACACATGATTGAATCACAAAATTGAAACAATTCTAACCAAAATTGACTCACGAGGCTGCCGGAGCCAGGACAACGTCGGCCGCCGCCGCGACCTTCCCCCGCGCTCTCGCCCGTCCGCCTGCAGCCTGGCATCCGCACGCGCGTGCGCGCCCGCGCGCAACTGCCGTCGCTGGCCAGCCTCCACGCGAGCCCGTCTTGCCGCACGGCCGCGCGCGCCGCCGCTGCCTGCCAGTCCCTGCGCGCGCCTGCCCGCCGGCGGCCTGCACCCCGCGCGCCCCTGCCTGCGAGAGAGATGAGAGAAGAGAGAAGAGAGAAGAGAGAAAAAGGAGAAGAGATAAGAGAGAAGAGAGGAGAGGAACATAAAGGAAAGAACCGGTGCCCACGATGCCAGCTGCCTCCTCGATCTGTTGTTCGCCGCTTTAGCACCGGGTGGTGGTAAAACCCGGTGCTAAAGCTAATCCATCAGCACCGGGTGCACCCACCAACCGGTGCTAATATTAGCACCGGTTGGTGGGTGCACCCGGTGCTGATGGATAGGGTTTACCACCCGGTGCTAAAACCTTCCTACCTCCTTTCTATCTTGTCTTTCAGGCTCCTAGTCATTGGACCCGATGCTAAAGCCCGATTAGCATCGGGTCCAAAAATAGCCGCTATTTATGGGGGCTGCGGATGTCTCATTCTCTTCTAGTGTCCCTTTTTCCCCACTTCTTTTCCTTAATCGCGATTAGTCTACGGTATTAGGGCAAGTACATTGCTACACGTAAGCGGTCTCATAGGTCGTCTCATGCAGTGCCACATAGGATTTTGGTGATGTGGCGGAGAGAGAGCGAGGTGAGAGAAAGAGGTCGTTGTTTCGCGAAACAACTGCCTCATGAGCTAAAATTTAGGATTATGAGACGACTTCTCCACCATTGTACGAGTGTTGTTGTCTGATAACTCACAAAGTTTCTTTTATTGCCTCCACAAATTAAGGGACATGGTATTGCTACGAGACAACTAGAACAACAACCCATTGTACGAGTTGTCTGTTAAGTCGTCACAAATTACGTGTCAATGTATGAGACCGTCTATGAGACAACACTCATGTAGTAATGTACTTGCCCTTAGCGGGATGGCCAACCGACTGGGTCGGGTCGGATCGGGGAGGAAGCGTCGAGTCGTCCTCAGCTTCGTTAGGATAACGGCAGAATTTGCCTAATTTTTGATTAATTAATTAATTTAATTATACCTTTAGTTCTAAAAAGGTAAAATCGGCAAAATGGTCCCCAAGCTTTGCATAAGGGGTCAGATTCATCCTCGAATTTTCAAAAGGGTCAATCTAGTCCCTTGACTTTTGCTTTGGGGTCAAACACGTCTCTGTGCTGACGTGGCACTGCATAGTGGCATGAGACACGGGTGAAATATCCTTTTTACCCTTGGTACAGATGCTGGCCCGGCGCTGTTGCTCTCCGTCGTGGGCGCTGCGTCTGCTCCGTCCAGTCGGTGCAGAGCGCGGCGCAGACAAGCTGACAGAGTTCTCGGTGCTTCTCAACGACCTCCCAACCAATGACTTCAACACCATCTTGTTCAGCCTGCCGGAGCTTACCGACCTAACAGCTCAAGGTCGCCGCCACAGGGACCGACGATCGGGGCCGATCGATGGTGTTCCTGTCTGGCATCCTGAGGTCCTTCTACGACACGTTCTTTCTCAGGAACAGCGTTCACTTTATCTGCTCCAGCTCCAGCCTGCATTGGCTGTCCCTCCGGGCCTCTTTGGCGAGGCGACGGGTGCGCCCGTCAACAAGGGGGAAGATGTGAACAAGACTGTTGTGCAGATCGAAAATGTGAGCTCGTGCTCGTGTAACATGCAAGCTCGATAGATCAATCGATCAGTTAGTATAGAAAACTGTTGTGCAGATCGAATGAACAAAGACTGATCGAACTTGGTTACTGAAGAAGGCATGGTCGGAAAATTAATGTGTGCAGAGGCTGGTGGAGCAGGAGAAGGTGGACGCATACAACTCCTGTACCAAGGGCAAAAAGGACATTTTACCTTAGTTTCATGCCACTGTGCAGCACCACATCAGTATAGGGACGTGTTTGACCCAAAAACAAGAATTGAGGGACTAAATTGACCCTTCTAAAAGTTTGAGGACGAACTTGACCTCTCGTTCAAAGTTGGAGGACGACTTTGCCTATTTTGCCTTTTAAAATGGACGGTACTGATTGAGTTGTACTCTTACCTCCTAGGAGGTAAGGTGGTGTACCGTAGCAGAGCTCAAAATAAAACTCCTCTTTTTTAAACTGATGAAAATGACGTGAGAAGAAGCTCAACCAAAGAACCCGTATGGTATGGGTGAGTTGGACAACAAATATAAGGCCTGTTTGTTTGGTGGGAATTTTGAGTTGGACAACAAATATTATCCACAGGCCTACCAAGAATCCCACTGTTAAACCAAGATGAAAATCCATTTGAGTGTTGTCATCTTCATGCCACATGACGGGACCATCTTGTGCTGGCTGATCTCCAGGACATACCTTTGGAAGTGGATGCCCGCAAAGACCAGGATTGCCAATGTCCAATAACTTGAAGTGAGTAATTCTTGGAGATGTCCAATAAGGCAATCCTTCTTGGTAACTGTGGTACTGAACCAGTTATATGGTTTGACTGGAGAAGAAGCATTGACACTGACATGAACTTCAGATTAAGAGGTAACTCATCGGTAATTTGATTGTAAGAGAGGTCCAATGACTTGGCATTAGAAAATGTAGTCCAAAACCAATCTGGGATCCTGCCAATGAGACCTGTGTCTGACATATCAAGGAGTGAAATGTTCTTTTGTCCTCGAAGCCAATTAGGAACGCGGGGCCCCAAGTGACAGGATGAAAAATATGCCTTGTCTAAGTGGAACGGAGGTTCCCAATCTGAGTCCAGAATGACTTGAAGATAATTATGAGATAAGTCAATGGCCTTCAAATTCGTCAAACCAGAGAAGTGGTCTTCTGATATCACACCAGTCCAGCTGTTATTGCCAATGTACAGCTCAGTCAAGTTTTTTAATGTTCCAATCTCCACTGGCATAGAACCGCTCAAGTGATTGCCGCGGATGGTAAGAACGCTTAAGGAAGTGAGGTTGAGCACCGATTTCGATATCGTGCCAGCGATGTTGGCCTCCTCCAAATATAGCTCTTGCAAACAATTCCATGAACATTTTGATATCCTGTGTATTAGGTCTGCTATATCCCCACCGATATCGTTGTTGCTGAGGTATATCACTCGTAAACTGCACAGGTTTTTTAGTGTTGATGGTATCATTCCGTCGATGTTATTGCCCCCCATGTAAAGGATCTCTAACATGGCCAAGTTTCCTAGCTCATCAGGAAAGGGGCCTGACAACCCACAATAAGATATGTCTAGACTTTTGAGGCTAGTTACATCCCAGTACCAATTGGGTGCAGCGGGACTATTTAAAGGATTATCACTGAGGTCAAGTTCCTCCAGAACCGTAAGGTTACGGTGTACAAGTGACGGGGTGGAGGTATTAAGTCGACAACCGCTGAGATGCAGTACTCTCAAATTTGGAAGGGTGTTCACTGCATGAACCCAGTCAACCGATGCGCTTAGGTCCACCCTGTTCATGCCAAGATGCTCCAGTAAGGGAAGACTTGCTAACCATGAAACATCCAGTGAATATGCATATGTATGAAAGTAGCCACCGGTATTAATGTCGAGGCATGCTAGCTTGTTGAGGTTGCCTAGCTGCGGAGGTACTCGGCCACCGAAATTAGTGTTAGGTTGAGATATGTCAAGCTCTTCAGAGAACCCATGAATTCCGGCAGAGGCATAGTGTTTTCCGCAAAAACATTTCCGCTAAGATCTAGATGCTTGAGATTGCGTAGGGCAAGAAGAGATGAACTTATCTGCCCCACGGTTTTCAATTCCGGATCAAAAAAAATTTCGTTCCCCTCCAAAAAAACCGAAATTCCCGGAATTTCGGTAAAATAAAAAAAATTGGCAAAAAAAAATTGTGAAAAGTCGAGGGCAAAGGAGGGATCGAACCAGGGACCTGAATGTTCCCAAGAAACGCATCTACCACCAGACCAACAACTGCTTTGCGTCACATTCAGAGCATACAGACTATATGACCCTTTTAAATTTGACCTTTTCCGGAATATTTGACCGAAATTATTTTTTCGCTCCCTCACGAAAAAACCGAAATTTCGGATATTCCGGCGAAATTTCGCCGAAAATGTGAACCATGATCTGCCCACGCAGCCAACGAACAACGTGGTCATCACCAAAAAAAATCCTCCTTGAAGAAATCGTTGCGGAGGTCGAGCTTCAAGACGTGGCCCGTCCTGGTGCTGCACCTTACGCCATACCACAGGGCACAGGCAGCAGTCTTGGCCTCGCCACGATCTCAGCCGTCTGGTGGCGTCGCTGGTGATGCCGGCTTTGAAGGAGAGGAGTGCATCCCTCTCGTCCGCGATGCAGCTGCCGTTGCCGTTGAACGTCTCTGCGCTGCACCGGAGACAGACGAAGCGGCAACGGCAGCGGCCGGTTGGTGCTACGAACAGCAGGAGGCGCATCGCTGCAGCTCCATGGAAGGAGGATCGTGGCGTTGCAGCCATTGTGTGGTTCTGTTTTACCGGGCTGGGATGAGAAACTGGCAACGCATGGGAGTGCGTTATTCAAATCTTTCCCTTTGCAACGCATGCGAGTGGGCTTGGAGCTTAAAAGTTAAAACCTCTTTCCTTAAACAGGCTTGGTCGTGCTGCGTGTTCCATGGAGAAAGAAAAAGGGCTAGCCCTGATGGAAATCTGGATCCGTTCGGACCTGCAGAGGCAGCTCCTCTCCTCGTCCCATGACCCACGGATCCACGTCTTGGCGTTGCCCCCATGGCTCGGCACCACTTTGACCTTCTTCCCTCGTTCGGCCAATCCCTCCTCCCTTGCTGGTGGTGTCACCAAACCTGACAAGACCCAGATCGACGCGAAGGCGGTGCCCGACGAACTCAGCAGCGGCTGCGATGGCAGCGCCGGCGATAGCATCCTTGATCACCTTGTCTCTGTGGCCGTTCCTGCCGGCGGTTGCAGCGGACATGACCGCACCAGCCAAGGCGCCTCCGATCACCGCGTTCTTCTGCAGGACCAGAAACAGCATCAACATAAGAACTGAAGATCGGTACAGACAGGAGGGATTAGACCAACTCAAATAGCTCCCTCAAAACATGCATGCGAGCACCTAGTGTTGATCATATTTACCCAGTCAGTGCGACCGCGCATCTCTTCCACCGTGGACTCCATGGCCCCATAAACTCCGGCAGCAGTACCTGCATGCAAATATGCAATGCAATGCAATGCAAGCACGTTTGATTTGTCTGAGAAAGAAAGAATGTGTGATGAGCGAGAGAGTGGCGAAGGAGATTATTAATGGACGGTGGTCTGGAACAGTATGTCTGTCTCAGATGGTCAGTTACCCCAGTATGCACCCTCGTGGCAGATTTTCTTCAGCTGCATGCATATACGGGTAGGGGAAAAAAACATAAGCCATATATGATTTCCCACTGCATTTTCAAGTATGTGCAACAAATTAACAAGTAGTATGGTGTTGACGGTGTGCTTACTGATTGCCCAATCTTGTGCTTTGAGACGTCCCCCGTGGTGAGGCAGTGGAACGCGTCCTCGGCGGCGACCTTGCAGGCGGCGATTGCGGCGGCGTTGCGGAAGGCGTGCACGGCGCGGTTCAGCACGGGGCTGGCCATGAAGCTCCCCGTGATGCTGTTGGTGTTGGGCCACCACCGCGACCCCAGCCACACCACCTCCACCCAGAATTCTGCGAGCTCAGGCATTTCGATATCTTCCTGAATCTCTCTCTGCAACTCTGCTGCGCACGCACCAAGAAAGATACAGCATCTGGTTACATTACATACTGCTAGGACTAGAACTTAGAAGCCATGCAGAAGCAAGGAACTCTTTCGTTTTTGGTTAAATTTTGAAGAAACGCAGATGCTGCTGCAAGCAAGGAACTTAACTTCTGCATTGCTAGTATTTGGTATCGACCAATCAACACGGTAATAGATTAGAGTAGGTTGAGGGAGGGAAGGAAAGCACACAAGTTTTGTCCGGAGCCGAGCCAGGCACTCTTTCACAATGGGCCGGGCCAATGGAATGCATCTTATTATGGATTTCGAAGTAATAAAATGAAATGAAAATAAACTTCGTCCCTTTTCGTTTGGGATTATCATCCTAACCCAGTGGATTATTCTCCTCATAGAATACTATTGGTTCAGCCCAACAGATTATTTTTCTCTCAGACTTTCCAGCCCAGCCCAGCGAAACGAACATGACAACTATAAAAGGTGACCCGACTCCCGAGCCTGTTCTAGTCCAGACTGGCTTGACTTATTAATATCAAGGCTAAGGTAGGAGTTTTTTAATGGAGCCATGCAGCTGCCTGCCATTTTTATTTGTAAGACACACACATTAAGATTCAAATTTTACAATCTTTGATCAATAATTTAGTGAATAATTTTAAATTTTTACAGTACAAGTTTGAAATGGTTAGATTTGCAATTAAATACTCTCTAGTGATCATAAATTTATAATCATAAAGAATACAATATAAGATAGATAAATGGTAAGAGTGTAATTTGAGAGGCCGTACTAGTCTGATCGTTCCTTATAAACAGAAAATTGAGTACTTTTGAATTGTTAAGAGTCCAATGGTTGGTCGCTATTGAATTTGCATCATTTTCAAAACGTAAATAATGGTTAAAATTTCTTCATATGACGAGCCACACAAAGTAGGGACTATTGCATAACTCCATTTTAGAGAGGAAGCAAGAATGGACTTAGTGTTCACCTATACTATTGAGGTTACATCACATTACAGTTTGACTTATTACACCGCAAACGAGCAGATTTGGATGTAGAACCTTTTCTTCAAAGCAGGCCAGACCGGCATGGGCTCGCTTGCCCTATCAGATACTATTTTCTTTGTAGGTGGCATCAGTCCTTGGCCCACCAAATCCAATCGCACGTGTTTTTGAATTCCCAAGATTTGACCATTTTGGCGCCACTTTTGTTGGCATTTTGGGGCAATGTGCCTGCGGTGGCTGATGAACTCAGATGGCTGTTCCAATGGTGACATCGGTGATGGAATGTTTGATCACCTGCTTGGTGTCTCTGTGGCTGCTATTGGCGACGGAGATGAGAACACCAGCTAAGACGCTTCCAATCATCACATTTTTCTACACGATCGATCAATGAAGTACCCAAAAACATAAATGGTGAATATTTCAGTGGACATCAGAAAACACGGCTCCCTCAAAACAATTGATCACTATTCGTGGTTACCCAATCAGAGCGACCGCGCATCAGTTCCACTCCATACTCCATGGCCTCAAAAGCTCCAGCAGCAGCACCTGCGTGCATATTTGATTTTATGAAAGAAAGTAATTAACATCTGATCGACCAGTGAGAGGGTGAATTGAAGGAGATCAAGGATCGATGCCAATGCAAACAATCAATCAAGTTTGAAAAAGAAGTAACACAATTACCCCAGTATGCACCCTCCTTCCACATGTTCTTCACCTGCATACAAACAGATATCCAAGCAAAGATTGAAGTTTACTTTTTTTCTACTGTAGGTAATAGAGATGGAAAACTTAACACAATATAGGAAGAAATATAAAGTAGACATTTTTTCGTGCAAGTAACAAGTTCAATGTATATGCATTATACTCCCTCCAATCACGAAGTGATGTTTTCATAGCCGTTGGCGTAGTCTTCTGAACACAGTTTTTTTTTTAACACAACTTTTGTTTGTAATATATTTTCTCCTATCTACTCGCAAAAAAAAAAAACTCCTATCTAATAAATAACCTTGTACCTTCACAAAATGTATATTTTGAAACATCAAAACTCAAGATAGAAGTACTATTTGTAATCAAAGTTGAAAATAGCTAACGCACGCAACCCAAAATTCAGCTATCTGCCACTGGAGGAAGTGTCTGTATATAGATACTCACTGAACTCTTAACTTTGTAAGTCGAAACGCCCCCTGCAAAGAAACCAGAATTTTGTGATCCAAAGAATAAAATTAACCAAACAAGGAAATGCGATGCGGATGATCAGAGCGCAGCAGACTAACGGTGGATCAAGATCAAGCCAGGGAGAGACCTGTGGTGAGGCAGTCGAATGCGTCCTCGGCGGCGACCTTGCAGGCGGCGGCGGCGCCGACGTTGAGGAAGCTGCGGACGGCGCGGTGTGGCAGCAGGAAGCCATAGAGCGTGCGGTTCAGCACGGGCCTATCCATCTCGATGGTCACCGTGACGGTGCTCCGCCGCGGCAACGCTAACCATATGGCCTCGGGCTCGACTGGTTCGGCCACCATGGCCTTGCCCATCTCCCTCTCTATCTCTCGTCGCAGTGCTAAAGAAATGGAAGAAGCTACTACATGAATGGAGGACGCAATTTAGGGACCTCGCTGAAGATGCTGCAAGCAAGGAATTGTTTTAATTAATTTTGTTTATTTTTGGAGACGCTAAAAAGTGTCTTGATACTGCAAGCAAGCAAGCAAGGAATTTGGAACTAACTGACTTAGAGAGACTGAGGAAAAAGTAGGCCCATGGGCCCTTTCCAGAACAGGCCCGCCCAAGGCTTTTCCTATCATGGACTGAACCTATTTCATTCCTTACCAGGCCAGACTCACTGCAGTAAACCAGCCCATGGGCCGCATCTCGTCCTCCTACTGTATTTTTGCAGGGCCCTGCTTGTTTTACCCCTCTTTCTCCTCCCCGTCCCGTCCTCCAAGAAAGAGAAGCACAGGTGAATCATGGCCGCCGCCGCTGACGCCGACGCCGCCGCCACGGCCGCCGGCGAGGAGGAGGAGTACCAGGCGCGCTTGTCCGCCGTGGTCGACGGCCTCCAGACCCGAGACGCGTAACTATTCCTTTCTCTCTCTACCTCTTCCGAGGAGCACTTCTCCCCCTTTGGTCCCCTCGCTGAGCCGTCTCCCCCTCTCCCCGCTCTATGGTGCCTCGCAGGATGCGGCTGTACAACTGGCTCTCGCAGCGCTGTTTCTCCGACTGCGTCGTCACCTTCTACCGCCGGGCGCTCGGCAAGCGCGAGGAGGAGTGCGTCCGCTCCTGCGTCCGCAAGTACCAGCTCTTCTCCACCACGTCCGCGGCGCACTTCGCCCACCTCGCCGGCACCGCCTCCTCCTTCTCTTCTTCGGCAGCAACAGACGATTGATGGACCGGTGCGGGTGCCCGTCGATGCATCTTGCACGAGCGCAGTTAGTTGCTTGTCATCTTCTTGCTCAAGGCAGCTACTTTGTTTGCTTCAGTTCTTCAGTCTAGCTTAGCTTTAGCTTTGTGATCTCAAAGAAATTGAAACACCGCCCCATAAGGCATAAGACGAGATAGCAGTTACTACCACTAGGAATTGCAAGGCCAAGAGTGATTTGTGCCACACAAGGAATTTGGAATTTTGATGAATGGATGGATGGATTCTTCATTTCCTGCTGTTTCCCCTCTGACTGAATGCACCTTGCCTGATAGTAACTTGATATGAATGCAAAAGGAATTTCCTTTTCATCTCATGTGATGCTTCATGTTTAGTTTCAGTTTGCATCCCGTATAGCTTCATCAATGCAATCCAGCCTCATTTTTTATCTCTCAACGCTGGGTGAGGCAACAATTTTTCATTCAAAAGACAGGTCGACCCAAGTTATGTGGTAAGCACAAATGAGCCTCATATGACTGCCACATAGACTATGCTATCAACAAAAACGGTTAACTCTAATCAGTAATTCAGTATAGTGCATTCCTTTTCCTTGATTGCAGTTTTTTTAAGTAATCACATTGCTCAGCATTATGCCTTGTAAAGTCCAAACAGACTACTACGGTAAAGTTATACATTGAAAGTCACAGACAAATGTATATGATACGTCTGAGCTAAAAGAGACCATCCCTAATTCGCATTAGTTTGCTAAGAGATTTTATCTACAAGTTTGATAAACTACTTGGAACACTGTTAAAGATTAAGTTAAGTTCATATTATTTGCAGTAAACAAATAATGCTGACAATAGCATTTAAGAGTTCAGCTCGCAAATTGCTGCAGCAATTTCATGAACAATTTTGTATAGTGTTTGCTCCAGAGATTCATGAATTTAAGACTGCAGACTACATATGCTAATTTGCTGCAGTGCCTTTAGTCATCTGATGCACCAAGAAAACCTTTCAACTGCATAGAGTATATGCCTTAAGTTGATTACAGGCATGCATCCTCAGGGAATGAAGGTTGGATTTCTTCAGATGAGACCTCAATCTGTCGTGTTATCATCATTTAGTCTATGCATATTATGCTTAGAACTACTGAAGAAATGTGCAGCGAAAACCTTCTCTTTCTCTATTTTGTATGCAACAATGCATCATGCCTTGTCTTTTCCTTTGTTAGATGGCATTTTTTATTCAACTACAGTTTCTCTGCCTTGACCCCATCTAACAGATGAATGAAATTTGCTGCTCAACTCCAAAATTCCTGAAAGATGGCCAAAACAGGGGGTTTTTTTTTTCCTCCATGGCCTGGCCTAAGATGAATCGGTTATTCCCTGCCTCCTGGTATCTCTATTTCCTGAAAGCCTTTTCTCCCTCATAAGTCACAAGTAGTTCAGGAGATGAGACAAAAATGTTAGGTCGATCTCCACCACCACGGCCCAAAGGCCGTGATGGGCTCGGTCCACGCACCCTGATCGGGGGAGCCCAACCTAGCATTGGTTGGTGGGCCCCCGTTGTACAGTGCTATAAAGAAAGGGGTGGGGGCTAGGGCACGGGACACGAGGTTCACCGCGCCGCCAGCCACCACCCCACATCCCTACCGATCGAGGGAGCACTGGAGCAGCGGGAAGCTCCACCTCAACCGCCGCCGACGTCCAGGTGGGTGCGGCGCACACGGTGCCACCGCCCCGACCTCAACCGCATCATCCCCTCCGCTCCAGCGCCACCTCAACCCGCGGCCGCCCCTGCGACCGCCACCGCCGCCATGGCTGCCGACCCCGTCGCCACCACCAATGGTCTGTGCATCCCCATTTCTCTTTCTAAATGTAATTGTTCTAGATCTAAGTGTTCTACACGTGTTAGCCATGTTCATTATCCCATTGTTCAAGATTTACCCGTGAGATTAATCTATTGCTAGTTGATCCTAAGGTCTATCAAAAATAATTATTGCATATTTGGGTGATGCATATGTTGAGACGCTCCTATTGTCTAGAGGAAGCAGATGAGTTGATAGCTTCGTGGTGGCGGGGGCTGGTCCATTTGGATTTGTGGTTCTTGCTTCTGATAACATGGAAGAGCATACTGGCTGCTACAGCAATAGTTTGGATAAGCAGTTTACATATCACAGCACAAATAAATGATTCTTTCGTGCTCTATTCGATTTGAGAAGATTAACAGCACCCATGTTCCTCGGTGCATCAATTTCGAGAAGGGTTCTGTTTTCACTGTGCAGGCCAGAGCTGTAGAGTACCGTATGCACAACCTATGGAGGCTCCTTAAAACTTCAAATTTGGCCACAAGAATTGAATTTAGATTGATTTTTTTTCCTTTTAGGGCAAATTAGATTGAATCTTTGGGTTCATGCATTCATGTAAGAAATGAAATGATGTACCAGCAGAAACACCTATGGCCGACGTCCAGACCGATTGTTTCTGAGTCCTGACATGCCTTATATTCCTTCTCCTTTTCGTAATACCACTTGCTTGATAGTGGCTCGATACTCACTTTAGTTACTTTTAGGTGAAAGGTAATTACTATTGTCAAATGCCAGCCCCTTCAAACAGTAACAGTGGAATTTCCAGATATTCCAAACACGATACGAGCGAAAGCAATGAAACATTAGAAACAGCACACCAGCCCCAATTGATTCGGCCGGCTCCTTTTACCTTAAGAAAACAGATAGGAACATCGACTGCGGAACCTTGCAGAAGACAGATCAGAGAGGAGAGGTTATCGTGCACAAGAGTGAAGAGGAGAGCGCGCATGCCCTCAAAAAAGAAGAGTAGAGCGCGCATGCCCTAAAAAGGGGAAGAGTAGAGCGCGCATGCCCTAAAAAGGGGAAGAGTAGAGCGCGCATGGGAAGTGCGGTCGCTATGAACGACGTGCCACTAGATATGGATCTTCGAAAGAAGAGTGTTTCTATTTTTATAAGTCTTTGATCAAAAGAAAATGGAGAAAAACTACCAGTGCAATTCAGTTATAAGAGGTAAAACCAATTCATAGCATCCAACTACAACCCTCCACCATCAACATACACAGCTAATTCTGGCTCAGGAATTGTCATCCATTGCAATCCCATGCTTCAAGTACTTTGGCATACAGACTGATTCATAGCAATTTAGTACTAAGACTCTTCTCGTGTGCAAGACTCATTTTGGGTTCCTGAGAACAATGATGACAGAATCCCCACGGAGGAACATCTTGCTTATGAACCTGTCTTTGTTCACTGGAAGAGCCTTCTTCTTGCCTTTACCAGTCTTTGGTACCTGCAACACAAACAACAAGCGTTCACAAATGAACAAAGCCATACAAGACAAGGAAACAATACAAATGCTAGGAGAATATGGTCAGTTGGTCACGTACCTCAGTCCACATCTCCCTAACATTCTCAAGAACCATGTTGCAATGCCGATCAAACGCCCTCACACGACCAAGTAACTTCTTGTTGTTCCGGCAGTTGATAAGGACCTAAGACAGGGCATGACACATAATAATAAGGGGCGGTTGCAAAGCACTCTGCAGTCAGCACCATGCAATTTAACAAAAATCTCTTAATATGCAAACCAGCAGAAAGAAACAACTACACAGCACTTAAGCAACGATGATAGATAACATGCATGTCACTTGCTTTCCCAAAAGTTGGCAGCAACTAAGCAGGCAAGACAGTTGCTACATCTTGTAGCTTTTTTTTGCAAATAATCAAAGAAATAAATATCCGCAGCCACAAATTTTTGGCTAAACGACATAACATCTGAGAAGCCTGGCTCAATGGATCGAACATCAAACAACTAGGTTAGCACAAAATCAATAATTCCTCTCAGAAAACATCCTGGCAAATTAATCCAACTTTGAATCTTTGATGAAGGAAATATTTATAAAACGATGCAAGATACACAGTGCAATACAGTGGATGGGAAACCCTATGATTGAGAGGTACTAACTAGTACTAGAACTTCTAAAAATCATGATGCGATGCAATACTGACTACCACATCACTTCCATGCACAAAAAGTTAAAAAAAAAACCTTGAAAGAAACACAGTTAAGTTATATAAACAATACAATACTGATTATGGAGACTAGTGCGTTGCTTCAATGCAAAAAGAAATCTCAGAATCTGTAAGCAATGTGAGGATCGCAACTAGCAAATATGTTTTAGCTAACAAGCTTTACTGGCTCCTATGATACGCTCAAGCGCTTCAGAGCTAACACTTGTCTTAGCTAAAGAATAAGAAATGCAATAGCAACAACCAGACGGATAAAGGCTATGGTCACTCACGACCTAATAATGGATCTAAGTTTCAGGACTTCAAGGGTGCCAACTGAGGGAATGAAGTGTATTGACACAATGACACAGCAAGACAGGCACCTTGGGCAGCTGGATTTAGCAATCATCGTACCAGACTACACGACATGCAGGCCAGCATAAACACACTTTCATACTTGGACAAGAAATCAATGCAGACAGAAGATATTGTATTTTCCAGTAGAAATCCACCAACCTGGGTATTGTTCTTGACGCTCATCATGAGCACTGACAGAGGACCGGTGCTGAACTCTTCCTCCTCCTTCTTTCCCTATTACATCAAAGGATAGGGGAAGGGCACATAAGAACCAAATCACAGTTAATTCAGGGCACCAAGATATGAAAGCACAAAACAGCACATAAGGGAAGAAATGCAGTAATTACGTGCTTACATTGGTTTCCTCAGCCATGGGTGCGGAGTAGGACTGGCAATCTGCACACGGATTAAAAGCCAAATCACTCAACATTCGCATGAATGAGATCTACATGCAGCGATTAACAGATCCATATATAGCGATGAAAGCGGATCGGATCGGAGCGGATAATACCTTTTCCACATCCTCATCCATATTTTTTTGTCGGATATGGAGCGGAGCGGATATCTTGCGGATGCGGTTACGGATGCGGATTTTTTCGGATGTCGGAACTGGTGCGGAGTCGGAGCGGTTTCGGAGCGGATGCGAATTAATATAGTCGGATAATATATGCTTACATATAGTTTTTAAGTGACAAATAATTTCTAAACCAACCTATAATTTAGCAACGTAACACGAAAAATACTTATCTTTATGGTTCATAAACCATGACATAGTTTATGGGTGTCTCGTTATTTGAGCTGAGCTCGATTTGTAGTGTGGTGACATGGTGGGCTCGTTAGATTAGTCGGATATCCTATTATAAGCCTCGGATAATCCGCATTCAATTATCGGATAATCCGTATCCATCGGATTTCGCTTAAACCATATCCTACTTCGCATCCACACACAATCGGATTCGGATTATCCATATCCGCACGGATATCAAAAATGCTTCTCCATATCCGCAAAAATCGGATTCGGAGCGGATCGGATGCGGAAATTATCCTCACCACTTTCACCCCTATCCATATAGTAACAGAAATCTACGGGTCTGCTAGTTATTGGCGTTGGAGGCTACAAATTCAGCTCCATGGCGGAGCAAAGAACGGAATCCGTGGAGCAAGTTAGGGCAGTAGGTAGTCTAAACAACAAACGAAGGAATCTCAAATTCTGAAGCCCGTGTGGATCTCTACGGCACATCAGCGGCGTCCATCAAAGAGGAGATTACGAAGACTACGGTGATGGGAAAAGGAAGATAGCCGCTGCTCCTGTCAAAATTACCTGTGTGGCGTGGACCGTGGAGGCGAATCGGAAGCGGCGAGTCGGCGGCGGCGGCGGCGAGAAGGAAGAACCCTAGGCAGGATAGGCAGGGCGGGACACAAGAGGGTTTTTCTTTTTCTGGAAGGAAGAACAGCGGAACGGGCTGCGGTTCCACACATATGCTCCCTGAATTGCGTGGAATTTTCCTGATGGGCTGGACTGCGATGGCTTTGGGCCCAGGAAGTGTTTTGGCTTTACTTTAGCCACCAAAAGAACCATGACACCTTTAAACAAAACTAAATGTACAGAAAAAACAGCAGCACAGATAAAATCACCAAACAAACTGAGTACCCAGAAGATAGGCTTACTGCAAGAAAGGAAACGAAATGTTCACAATTTAAAGATGAGTCGCATTCGGTGCCTGATCCTTTTAATTTACAGAAGCTTACAGTTTATAAGCTGCTGACTAGCCTAAGTACAGACCACCAATTCAACATCCAAAAAACGAGGATCAGGTTCACACAACCACAAAAGAAACGTTTATCTACTTTACACAGACGGAGAGATGCCATACAGGCATCTCGACAAAACCAAGAACACACCTGATTCACAAGATACTGACTTCAGTAATTCGTAGCCCTAACATAGGACTGCCTACCATACGGCTGCTGCTGGGGCGCAGCACCCAGACCAGGGCAAGCGTTGGCAAAGTGCCCAAGCTGATTGCATCTGTAACACGGGCCAGGGCCGGCATTACCAGGCGCCGCACCCACATCAGGGCAAGCATTGGCAAAGTGCCCAGGTTGATTGCATTTGTAACACCGACGAGAGGCATCGCCAGGCGAAGACCCATAGGAGCTAGCCGTGCTCGCAGCAGGTTGCTGCTGCCTAGGCATGGCTGCAGGGCAGTTCTGCGCATTGTGCCCGCTCAACCCGCAACCCATGCAGGTCTGCATATTCCGTGTTGCAGATATTAGAGCGGACGCCTCACCATATGTGTTTGCTTGCTGCCCAAGCTGGTTACCGGACTCCCCATACCGTGGAGTGCCCATACTTGGGGCATAGGCGCTGTTGGAAGCTGGGACGCTTTGTCCAGCACCTGAGCTATTGAGGCCAGCATTATAGGCCACGACACCTTGCACCTCAGAAGGTGAGCCTGTATCATCCTGCAATAGAGCACTAATCGCCGTGAGATGGTAAGAGCATTCTCTCGACAGATCCAGCTTCTCTGCTTTTGAAATGCTGCACTTGAGACGCTGCTCATCATTAAAGGTCTCCTCATAGACTTTTAGCTTGAATAGAAACTGGTGCCAACGAACCCCCTGTATGATATCTGCAAATTGTTCCGCATCTTCCTCTTTTATGTTGTACAGCTCTTCTGCGCTGCAGCCAATTATCTCCACACCAGGCTCTTGGAATGCAGTAGCATAGGTGAGCCCAGTGTGATCCTGGATCTGGCACTGCAGCAAGTACCTATACTCACAGTTTGGTAAGGTCTGGTCACATTTCTCACAAAGCCATGTCCCATCACCATTATTTATCACCTTTTTCTGGCACCTCTTACCATTCATCTCCAAGGTACAAGCAGGGTAACAAAAATTCTCAGTGTTCACATGTGAAATTGCAGCTTTAACAGTGATCCAGTCTGTTTTCCCCGACCGCCCCAGATTTTCATCCTTGATCTGCACGACTGTTTTCCGGATATCAGTCTTGCCTATACTACCTGCTGCTGACAAAGAAACACAAGCAGCATTCTTTCCTTCAGTTACGTACCAGTGCAGCAGCTTCTCAGCCTCAGGAAAGTCTGGGTTTACTTTTAACTGCGTTGAGCTGATTGAGTTCACAGATCTACCATTGAATTCAGTAACACGAACACTTTTCAAAGCTAGTACAGGATTCGAACCAGAATCGCACAGCACCTGCAACTGCTGGCCTTCAGCATCACAGAATTTCCCCCAAAAGGTTACTTCCACGCTTCGACCAGACATGTCTTTCAGTTGAAGAGTTCTTTTCCGGGCTTCTGAGCCATCCTTCCGTGTTATTGTGGTAGAAGGGCAAACTGATGTAACAATCCCAACCAAGTCCACCAGCGCACCAACCTCAATGTTCTCAATTTCACTTATCTGCCGGAAATTGTACTGCTGCCTAGGGATGCTGATATCATCACTAGGGCAAACTTCAATAGTTGTTTTGAAATCCACAGTTATTTCGTACTCATGATTCAAAGGGTTAAACTTCTTCTGTGCAGGTTTCAGCGACCCTCTAGATATCACGTACACCTTATCAACCTCAATTAGGTCAAAAAACTGATCAGCCTGCGCATTGAAGCATGTTGCACGGATTTCTCCACCCTGTGCATCAAGGAGATCAAAGGAGAAGACTTTTCCAGGACCTCTGTTATTGTTGTAGTGTCTAAGATCAGTCTTTGAAGTCACCCTAGCCTTGATTGTCCATCTTTCTTGGTAGGGGTTCAATTGAGCCACTGGGACAGCACGGATAGCTTCATTCTTAGTGGCAGGGCCTCTATTCATATGCCCTGGAGGTGGTTGCTGATAAAAGGACTGTCCAGGGTGGCCGTAGGGATTGCCAGAAGTACCACTGCCACCAGCCATGGCGGGAACTGCAAACCTCTGGTTCTGGTGAGAGTTCAGTGAAGGCTGCTGCAAGTTTGACTGCACCATGTCAGCATTCATTGTATTATGTGCTAAACTACCACCGCCACCAGCCATGGCAGGGACTGCAAACCTTTGGTTCTGGTGAGAGTTCAGTGAAGGCTGCTGCAAGTTTGACTGCACCATGTCAGCATTCATTGTATTATGTGCTAAACCTGTACCATAAGAACCATAAGAGCCACCAGATGACACATTGGGAACAGGTTCTACTGCCCGAACAATTGGAGGGCCCGCCGTACCCGGATAACCATTGTAGGAACCACCATGGGATGCATTATTAGCAACCTGTGCTGCCCTTGGAGTAACAGAGGATCCCAGCATGCCTGGGCCACTGGAATAAGGTCCCATGTTTACTTGAGCAGCATTGGCCGGTAAGTTGGGGGACTGCTCCGTAGGTAGGTTTACATTATTAGCAACCTGAGCTGCCTTTGGAGCAGCAGAAGATCCGAGCATGCCAGGTCCACTGGAATGTTGACCACTATTAACTTGAGCAGCATTGGCCGGTAAGTTGGGGGACTGCTCCGTAGGTGGGTTTCCCTCATAGGGTCTGGGATTTCCGATAATGTCGCACTCACTTTGCAGAACATCAAGTTTGATAATAATAACGATCCTGAACAAAAGATAAAGGCATGGTCAACTCAAATGATAAGAAGAAGGGAATAAAAAGGCGTCGACAAACTAACGCTCAGATAGGATATTCGTCTATTTAAAAGATGCCTAGTGAACTCTAGCAGAATAGGCCTTTCCAAGAATTAACTGAAGTCATAGAGCCAAAGAAGTTAAGCAAACAATGATTCTTGAAATCTTCAGGAAACAACAGTGACCCACTTCGGTCAGTACAATGGTATTCTGTCATATGACAATTCATGCTCTGTAATTATGAATACTAGGTCACAAGAATATACAATGGTCAGACATATTTAACAGTTTGCAGATTTGACATGGATGTCAGAATGAAAGCTTTTTGAATGCAAGCGCTGGCACACCAGCACAAAACCAATTCACTACGCTAAGGATCATCAACAGCACAAGATGTTTAGACATAATAAAAGCTAATTTGCACATTAAAGTGTTGGATGTTTGAAGTTTTCTTGTTATTGGAATTGGAATATTGATAAATGCCAAGGGAAATAACATGTAAATTGTTGGAACCAAAAAGGAAACATGCAGAGAAGCACAGCAAGCTTGACAGAAAAGAGAATATAATTGACTGCGAACTTGGTAGACTCCATGGCCAAGAACGCAATCCTGGTCGGCAGCCTAACCGAAAGACAGTGGAAACCCATCAATGAGAGTATGAGACTTCCCCCTGATGCTGAACCGAAAGGACCATGAACGCTACTGCCATATCGACCAAATACCATTACCTACCACCACAGAATCCCAACCTATCATAGTATCATTTCAGAGCAGCAGACGCAAATCTCCTATGGAAGTTTCGCAAAGTTCGGATCCCCAACTATCGAACAGCAAAATACTCCGTACTAAGCGAAGCGCGCGGGAAGCAAACCAAGATCCAATCTTTTCTAGCCAAGAAAACGAATAAATCTACGATTCGAACCAGGGATGGAGCGAGGAAGCGAGTGCGGAGCGGGCAAGATTTAACCCTCACCTGCGTAACTGGATGGTGCTGCAGGTGAACTCCTTGAGGTGGATGATGGAGCCCTTCTTGATGGTGCCGTCCAGGACGCGCTGGTTCTCGGCGGTGGCGAGCATGGACTGCATCGTGTGGACGCCGTCGGAGAGCACCATCCGGAAGCGCTCGGAGGCGCCGGGGTTCGGGGCCCTGCCGGTGATCCTCTTCACGTCGACCACCTGCAGCACCGGCTGCATCGTCCCGTCGCCGTCGGCGTGACGGGATACCTCCGCCACCCCGCCGGGGGTCAGCTGCGCCGGCGCCGCCATCGAGCTCGGGGGGGAGGGGGAGGGGGAGGGGGAGGGGGAGAGATTTCTCGAGGCTTCCGAGGGAAGGAAGGGGAGAGGGGAGAGGAGGCGAGCGACTCGATTTTGGGGGAAGAAGGGTTAACGGGATTTTGAGGGAGGCGGAACCGCCGCCGAGAGGGTGGGAAACTGAACAGAAGAGAGGGAGAGAAAATTTTGATGCGAAAAGACGGTAACGCCCTCTCCTATGGGCTTTATGGGCCGGAGCCTCGTAGAAAGGCTGTCTTGCCTTGTGTGTTGTGTGTCGCAGAAGACATATCTCCTTCACCTGCGCTCGTACCATACCATTCAGCATCGAAAAGCACGAGACAATCCCTAACGCTGGTAGTGCAAGCCGTGATCTCTCCATAGAAATCTCCGGACTTCGACGGCAATGGTGGCCTCCACTGCATCCTTCACCACTCCATACACGACCTCCACTGTGCTGAGCCTGGTTGCAAGAGACCTGCTTTCAACCACGCAATCTGTCAGCCATCGACGTGAGATGCCATCAATCGTAACGAACCCTTTGCTGAGTTCTCTGTCCTGGTGCGCCTCCCCGTCGTCCTTGATCTTCAGATCAATCTCAACATATGCGTCGTCTACTAACGCGAGTCCTCGCCTTGGGCCTGTCAGGGTCAAAGGTTCTTCCTGCAAAAAGTAGTGCTATAATCAGATCAAACTTGAAGTTGAAGACATTTTAGCTACAAAGCATATGAAATCATCTATGTTGCTAATTTAATATGAAGTTATCCTACATATGTACCCGAGGGTTGATGAGCTCGCTGTTATCTCTGTCACGGCGGAAGAGGTAAACACACTTGAGGTCCATGCAGTCTCTGGCAATGACAGTCCCATACACGTTGAGTGGGAAGCCGACATCCGAAGACAGGTACTTGCTGATGTATGCACTTTCACTTTTTTTCTGATAATTGGTTACTAAGCTGTGGTAATAATCTCGATCCAAAATTGATTAACTTCTCTCTGAACAATATAATTAATTTGTTTTCGTTTTTTTCCCCATGCCGCAGCGCGCATCCGTCCCATGAGATACACCAACAGAGTCTGCAAGCCTGGTGAGATGCCGTATGAGATGTGTGAGGCAATAAACATCCTGTACGTGGATATTGTTTCTCTCTCTCTCTCTCTTTTCCCAAAGAAAAGAGCAAATCACAGAGAGTAGCCTTCAACATCGAGTAGAAAGCAATCATTCAGCGAGCATGAATCAATTATCCATGGACCGAATGGCGCCAGAGACAAGATTGATTTGTAAGGTAGAATGGATGCCTTGGGCAAATATTTGCACCATGATCTTAGAGGTAGCAGTGTCCTAATTGTACTGACTTACACTCTTTGTTGAGGTCGAATTTGCTGAAGTCGGCGAAGCAGAACCTGGTGTAGTACTCGCCCTCCTGCTTCTCGTCGAAGTCGCGGATCTGATTCATGACGGCCGTGTGGGCTTCTTCCCTCCTGTCGCGGCGCGCCTTCGTGCGCGCCTCCTTCTCCCTCAGCTTCTCCTTGGCCGCCTCCGCCGCCGCGTGCTCGGCCCGCGCCGCCGCCTCGTCGTAGAAGAAAGGTTCCAAGCCTGAACACTCCTCCTCTCCGTCCTCCCGCCAGCCCAAGTCGTCGCTGGTGTCCGCCGCCGCGGCCTCGCTGCCTCCCGTCGCCATGAAGACGATCAAAGTCGCCGCTGTTAGTTGAGCCCCAGCCGAGGATTCGGCGAGAGATTTTGATATTTGACGCAGTTCGTAGCCTTTCGGATTTGACATCACAATGACATGTGGGGCCAAGGGTACTCTAGGAGTCTAGGTCGTACACAACCTGACTTGCTACGCTAATCGTATACGCGCATACAGCTTAAAAACGTGTGTCATGAATGGACTTTAATTTGCTTGCGAATCGGACGCAAACCAGACACAAATACGTGCACGCCATACATGCAGATACAAGCACCCAGGTGCAAGTTTCTTATTTAAGTTGTGATGATGGTTGCTGTACTGCCTGAACGCTGCGCATACAGAAGAAAAGTATGGTAACAGTACATCCAACCATAATACCATCTCGATGATGAACTGATGGAAATTCGATTCAAACCGTCAGAACATAATACACATAAAAACATAGGCCGTTAAAAGTGCTTACAGATCGACACAGGTTCCTGATAGATGTCCCCGACAGATAACTAGGTGCTGAAAATATTACTACTGTACAAGATAAAGTAGTTGCTAAAGCAAAAGCAAACTTCATAGAACCACTTCAGCCGATAGGTGTTTAGACAGGACAGTTCATAGCCCATTGTTCAGGTTCAGGCGCACTGCATACAAAACACGTTGCGCGGTCACTGATTACTGAGAGTCTGGATCTGCGACACCCACACCAGTGGTATTGGCATAGGAATGACTGGAGGTCTGCATGACCTGTCCGGCGTCCAGATTGGCAGAACCAACATTTGGGTTGTAGGACGAAGCGTCCTCCTTGGGGTCATAATGTGAAGCGTCCTTCAAAAAGTTGTCAGTCTCTTCCAAGAGATGACGACTCACATCTGAGTAATTCAGCTTCTCAACACCAACAATGTTGAATTTCACATGCTGCTCACCGTTAAAGGTTTCCTCCTTGATTGCCAATTTGAATAGGTATTCACGCCAACGGACCGCGTCCATGATTTCTGTGAACCTCTCCTCATCTTGATCTACATTCCGAATGATGAAAAGCTGATGCGCTGTGTAGCCAAGCATTGCTTCACCAGCCTCTTGGAATGCAGTAGCAGAAGTAGTACCAGTGTGATCCATGATCTGACACATAAGCAAGTACCTGTACTCACAGTTATCAAAGCTCTGATTGCATCTACTACAATACCATGTCCAATCGCCATTTCTTGTCACCTTTTTATTGCATCGCTTACCATTAAACTCCAAGGTGCAAGCTGGATAGCAAAAGTTATCAGACACCACATGTGAGATTACAGCCCTGACAAGCAAGAGAACCGAAGGCACGACTTGTTGTAGTGACATCAAACTTTTGGTTTTGATGATCATCATTCAGAGAAAGCTTCTGCATGTCGGCATCTACTGTGTTCTGTGCTAGCATTGAACCATAACATCCACCAAATGGCAGATTACTCACAGCATGCTCTGCCCTTGGAGCAAGTGAAGAATCCAACGAGCCTTGTCCGGGATAATATGATGATGAGATATTAACAGCTTGTTGAGCCTGAGCCCCTTGAAAGAAGCAAGACTCATTGCCTAGGCTACCAGAACAGGAAAAACCACTAAGTTGAGTTGCATTGGCCTCATAGATTGTTGGACTGCCGATCAGTGCACACTCAGCTTGAAGTATCTCAAGTTGGATAACAATAATGACCCTGAATGTAGAACAAAGGTGCAGCAGGAAAAAGAAGTCAGAGAATGGTCAACTTAACCGACAAACATGAATCCGTGAAATGATTTTATCACGTCCATCTTTCAAGTAAAGATGAACTATTTGGAGAACACAGATGGTCGAATGAAAATTAACCAGTGCCAAAAGAGTTTAAAAAATAGAATAACAGTTATATTAAAAGCAACTTGGAGAATGGTGAACTTCTGACCAAAATTTGAGATCCTAACAGTTCAGGTAGCAAGACGATACAGATAAGAGAATGGTCTATTATTTTTAACTTAAGAAACCAAGGTGACAATTTGGAAACTCCATGCTTTTGTATGATTGTATCCTATGATACTCGGATACTCCGCAAAACTCACGTACCGGTATCGGATACCGATACTCCACGGATACCTCCGGATACGTCTCCGACACGTATCGGCAAATTTAGCAATTTTCAAATAATAAAAATAAATCGGATACTCCTGAGATACCTGATCAATACTTGTGGGATACCTTCAAACCCAAACAACACTCAATAGCTTTGTATAAAGGCCCTCAGTTCAACTGTGCCCCCCCTCTTGTCCCCATTCACGCAGCCCCAACTACCTCGGGTAGTGCCACTCACCGTCGAATCATGGATCCGCGGAGGCACGGAGCAATGCTTTACCAAATAGCCCCAAAATGGGTACTAGTTTAACCAGTAGCCAGTTAGCCACCAAAACGAAGCAACCATGTTGTGCTATGAAATACTTATGGTCTGTATGTTTATCTCGGTATCTTTATTATTATTTTTAATTTTTGTTATATGCCGTATCCCCGTATCCGTGGTTTTGGAAAAATGGCGTATCGGAGTATCGCCGTATCACGTACCGGTATCCGTATCCGCGTATCCGTGCAACCTAGATTGTATCCATGCAGGTAAGCAAGAAAAATGGATGGATGCATATTGCATACCCATCTGCTTTAGTAACAAACAAATATATATGTGGAAATGAAAACTAAACAGATATTGCTATTTTGCCACCAAATTAAGTAGACAAGACCAAATTTAACCAAATAATCCTGTATCTTTAGTTTTTTTTTCAATTCATGGAAAAAGAATAGGGTCCTATACACAAAACGGGATTACTCAATCTGATCAGGGGCATTAGGCAATATATAGGTGGCTAAAGTGGGAGGATATTCCCCAATTTTCATTGTAAAAGTAACCACAGATCATTGATGAAAAGGAGGGTGTGCTCCTGCATAACCACTGACAAAATCTTAGGCCCAAACTGTTGTAAGTTGTAACCGCCAACGATACACACCCTCCTCAGATGGGCATAATAATTAAACAACAAGGAGGATCACTGCATCAGCACAAGATGCGATTTTACACAGCCTGGTCACAAAAACACAGTTAACAAAACCCTAAGCATGTCTATAGTAACTAAAGCGCACAGTAACACATCACTCAAAATCCAATCTTGCCTTCGGGGTCCTCCAACTCCAACCGCATATATTGGACTAGAGAGTGTGGGGAGAGAGCGAGTCGTCACCTCTGGTTGTGGATGCAGGTGCAGACGTAGTCAAGGACGCGGACGACGCTGCCGCGGCGGAGCGCGCCGTCGGCGACGAGGTGGTTGAGGGAGGTGGCGAGCAGGCCCCGCTGCAGGTGCGCGCTGTCGGAGAGCACGAGGCTGTACCTCTGCGCTGCCGCCGCCGAGGAGGAGGAGCCGACGAGCCGCGGCGCCTCCGTCACCTGCAGCACCGGGCGCAGCCCCTCCGCCTGGTGGCGCGTCATCGCCGCCACGGCCCCGCGCGACAGGTCCACCATGAGGTCCATGTCAGAAATATTCTGTAGTTCATGGTACATGTTTATCTGAATGTTTGAACTGTAGTCCATCCGACAACATGCATGAACAACGTGTATGGACTTCTATATTTCTCTAATGTCGTACAACTCTGAGTATTTCTCTGACTGTGAAGTATTCTGTAGTGACCAGTGACCACAAATGTTGGCACATGAAGCATGCAAAACAACTATAGTGCTAAGGATTCCTGCAGGTTATTAGCACTAATATTCAGACAGACACACTTCTTATGACGAAGCCTCCAAGCAGTAAAGATTTTAAGCAGAAACATTGTTCCTTTAAAACGCCATTCAGTCAAGTTATAAGTGGTAGGCGGATGACATATAGCTCCAACCGTTATTTGTCAAAGAAGTAGTAACCTGATTTCTAATATATGGATGCTACAAAAGATATGTGCACCTTGATTCTAAGAAAAGAGCCATCAGTCATGTACATTTACTGCCAGTTCGTTGTTTGTTCAGAGCTTATAACTGAGAAAAGAGTAACTATTAACGAATAACTGCTTATTTTCGTATTATGCCTACACACGATGATACATGCTATCAATTTCAAAGCGTCCTAAATACAGGCATCATTAGATTCTGCACGACGCTTTGTCATGCACTTTGCAGATCAAACAAAAGACCAGATTGAAATGAACAGGTTATTTAATTACCTGAGACGGCCAACTGATTCTTCTTCTTTGGTCGACTATGACTCGTCGCGATGAACTTGGTTGAGCACCTGCAGCCGCCGCGCCGACCAGATGAAGATGAGCATACGGAATACTGAAAAGGAAGGTAAAGAACCTTTTACCTGCTGACAGCTTGGCGAGCCCAGCATGATGACGAGGAAGGCAAGCGTGGCGATTGCAGTATGGATCAACCAGGACAGGCAGCGTACTTGTCCATGCAGGCAACGGGCGGTGATCTTGCGACACGTCGGATGGACGGACAGGACCGGCGCTAGCGGACCAAATTACCCCCACTACAATGATCGCAGCGGAAGAGCAGACGGCCTTGCAGGACGTCTCGGGGGGCGACTCGGGGCACTGCATCATGCCACACCATGGCGCCGCCGCCACCTGTGGGAGACAACCACTCGAGGTCCTATGAGGGGAGCGCTCCGCGGCAGAGCTCCGGATAGAGCGCGACAGTGCAGGAGGCATATAGGGGCGGCGCCGCCAGGCGACGTGCTGGATGCTGGAGCCACTGACTGGAGACGCCACAGCCGAGAGCTCCTGCTCGAGAGCTCCTACTCCGTACGTGCTTGCTTGGCGCAAAGATGTTATGATTATAGGCGTGTTTAGCTCAGAGAGTGAAAAATGGACAAAATTTATGCATTGAGAGTCGTGCATTGTAAGATGTGCCACGGAAATCGAAAGAGAAAAATTTTGTAAAATGTAGGAACTAAACAAGCAAAGCATGCATGTCGAAGTAGGAGCACCGATGAACCAAATGAATATCATTACCATGCTTTGTGTTCCCGGCAGCTGTTACCTCTTGCATACGGAGCTAAACAGAGCCGCGCGTATTATTATTCATTGCCAAACACTCCAAAAACGCAAGCACCAGGCATGCCTTTTCCTCATTCATGTGAGACTTACATGGATGATCCTCACTCAGGCAACCACCATCCACCGCAAATTACAGCTATCAAAGGCACTGCAACCAGCCACTGGTGCATTTCACTGCTGTTCTACGCCTGAACACTCCACACATAAAGAAGAAAGGTGTGGTGCCATCAAATCATCAAGGAACTAAACGAATACTCATAACACAAAGGTTATTAGATCCAAAGCAGTCTAGAACATAACATCAAACATAAACCCACTAAAGTGCTTATTACATAGGTTCCAGAGTAGCAAAAGCATGCTAGCCGACGACACACTGAACCCGGCACATAGATAGGCACTAACTACATAAATACTGTATGTACATGATAAAGCAGGAGGCCATACTAATAAGCAAAAGCAAACTTCATAGAACTACTTGATCTGGTAGTTTTCTTTAGCTCCCTTCTTTAGCAAAAGCAAACTCCATTCGACCCTTCCTGAGACTGCATGAGCTGAGGCACTAAGTGGCTCGGACAATGCAATCCTTAGCCCAGTGCCCAGGCTGACTGCATCTGAAACAGTGACTTGAATTGCCCTTCCCATCTGACAGACTGGACCAACCCATGAAGCCATCGTTGGAACTGAAACCCTCGGACGAAGCAGGGAATGGATGAGGTATCCAGCCCAAGTGTTCATATCCTGTGACACCCACACCACAAGTGCCATAGCCACAGGCATTGCTGGAGGTTGGCATTGTCTGTCTGGCTTTCAAATTGGCATAGCCAGCATCTGGGGTGATGGACGAATTGTCCATCAGAATGGGATGAGAAATATCCTTAGAAAGGTTGTCGTTCTCCTCCAAGTTATGATGATTTACATCCGATGCATCCAACTTCTCAACATCAACAATGGAGCATCTCGTGCGCTGCTCACCATTACAGGTGTCCGCGTGGACTCTCAGCTTGAATAGGCATTCACGCAAAAGGATCGTCTCCATGATTGCAGCAAACTTCACATCATCTTGTTCCACATTTCGTATCATGAAGAGCTCTTCTGCTGTGTGTCCAACTATCTTCTCACCAGCCTCTTGGAACGCAATGGCATATGTAGTACCAGTGTGATCCTTGATCTGACACAGAAGCAAGTACTTGTACTCACACTTCTCAGAGCACTGATTGCATCTATCACAATACCATGTTCCATCACCACTGTCATTAGTCACCTTTCTGTAGCAACGCTTTCCATTAAGCTCCCAGGTGCAAGCTGGATAACAAAACTTATCAGCCTTCACATGTGAGATTACAGCCCTGACAGTGATAAAATCAGGCTTATCTGATCGCCCCAGGTTCTCATTCTTGATCTGTGCAATTGTTTTCTGCACATAGATCCTGCTTAGGCTGGATATATCATGAGACAGAGAAACACAAGGAGCAATCATTCCTCCAGCCATGTACCACTGCTTCAGACTTTTAGCTACTGGTATATCTGGGTTCACTTTTAACTGGGTTGAGCTAATTGTGATCACAGATCTACCACTGAAATCACTGAGGCGTCCACCTTTCAGAGCTAGTACACGGTTTGAACCAGAATCAGACAGTAACTGCAGTTGTTGTCCTTCAGCATCACAGAATCTGCCCCATAAGGTTATTTCCACACTCCGACCAGACATGTCTCTCAGTTGAAGTGTTCTTTTCTTGGTTACTGTGCCATCCTTTCGCATCACTATGGCAGAAGGACCAACTGACGTAACTATCCCAACCAAATCCACAAAAGCACCAATCTCCATGTTCTCAAGCTCGCTGATCTGTCTGAAATTGTACTGGTGCAGAGTCAACCTGCTTTCATCACCACAGCAGATTTCTATAGATGTTGTGTGATCCACTAATATTTCATGATCATTATTCAAAGGGTTAAACTTCTTCTGCGCAGGTTTCAATGACCCTTTAGATATCAGGTACACCTTATCAACCTCAATCAGGCCAAAATATTGCTCAGCCTGCAAATTGAAGCATGTTGCACGAATTTCTCCACCCTCTGCATCAAGAAGATCAAAGGAGAATACTTTCCCAGTACCTGTGGTACTGTCGAAGTGCCTAAGAGCAGTCTTTGCAGTCACTCTAGCCTTAATCTTCCATCTAACTTGGTATGGGCTCAATGCATTAATAGGGGTAGTGCGAAGAGGAGATTCAGTGCTAGGAACACGGATTCTATCCAGAGACATTGGAGTTGGATGCAGACTTGAAGGTAGCATTGGATTTCCACAAGTATTGCCAGAAGGGCCAAAGGCATCACCTGTTGCAGTCACCATATTAGGGTTTTGATGATCATTCAATGAAAGCTGCTGCATCTTGGCATCTACTGTGCTCTGCACTGGCATTGAACTAAGACATTCGCCGAATGGGAGATTATTCAGAGCAGGTCCTGCACTTGTAGTAATTGAAGAATCCAACAAGCCATGACCAGATAAATATGATGAGTTGCTAACAACTTGCTGAGCACCGGGCATGAAGCAAGCCTCATGGCTGTCAAGACCACCAGAAAAGGATACACCAATATGTTGAGTTGCATTGGCCTCATAGAATGTTGGACTGCCGATCAGCGCAAACTCAGCATGCAGTATCTCAAGTTGGATAACAATAATGACCCTGAATGAAGAAGCCAAGACAACAAGGAAAAATAATCAGCAAATGGTCAACTTAATTGACTGGAATTAATACGTGAAATACACATATGATTTTGTGAAACATGACCTATGAGGTTTGTCCATACAGAAGATATCTCGAGTAAAAAACTTAAATCGCAGAATAGAAAAGGCCCAAGAAAATTGAACAGGGCCAAAGAGTTAGACAAATATAATAGTTATCCTAGAATAAACACTGAGTCTGTTTGTGAAAATCCAACTGATAAAGCGAAACAATACTAGAATATTTAACTCAAAGCTGAGCACTTTGCCATTTAGTTAGCATAGCCATACAAATATGAGAACAAAAAAGTCATTTTTAAACCTAAGAAAATAAGTTGACATGTTGAAAACTCCATGCACTGGTATCCTTGCAGGTAAAAATGGGCAAATACAGCCCATCCAAATTAGTAATGTACAAGAATAAATCAAATGTAAGTGGCAATGGAAAATAAACAGTTGCAGCCATCTCCCTTAACAAACTAAGAAACCCAGACAACAGTGAACCAAATAAACCGATGGCTTCAGTTTCACTTTTCAGAGCCTGTTATTCAAGGAAAAGGAAAACCTATTCAGAGTCTGGTGCGGTACAAGAATAGATCCGCGACTCGGTGTTGTTCTTGTTTTTTTTACTAATAGAAAAAACAAATTACAGCATGACCAGATCAAATAAAAAACCTTAAGCGCATAACCAGAACTATAAGAGCAGGGATCATTCAGGGGTCACTGGCTCCTCCTCCATTGATTCCATGCAAAGGCGGAGCCATCGACGCAACGCCAAGACCAAAAGAGTTAAAATCAATCTCACTAGTCACCACATACAACGGGTAACCTCAGAATCCAGCCCTGTTACGACTTACGATGCGTCTCTCAGTGACTCGGTGCAGGTTCGCCACAGAAACCCACCATCCCACCCAAAAAAATTGGAGGAACATCCCAATCCATACGGACCCGCCCGCACCAGACATATCATTTCTACCACGAAGAACCACTAAACGACATTTCCCAATGCACTACAGCCGCCCACCACAACCTGAAGGTACAAAGTTAGGAAGGGGAAAAAAGGTTACAAAACCCTAGCCATTTCTAAAGTTGGGGGGGGGGGGGGGGGGGGGGGGGGGGCAAGGAAAATGATTCTTTTAAAGGGATTCAATTTGATCCAGCCCCGTGCTAGCTAAGGCGCAAAGAACTATTTGATTCAATGCAAAGGCAGAGATATCAACGCAATGCCAAGACCAAAAGAGTTAAGATCGATCTCTCACTAGTCACTGCATGCAACGGGTAACCTCAGAATCCAGCACTTGATGGCGGGACATGCAGTTATGATGGATCTCTCAGTGATTCGACGCAGGTTTGCCATAAAACCCACAGTCCCACTCGCACCCCCAAAAAAACCGGAGGAACATCCCAATCTGTACGGACCCGCCCACACCAGACATATCATTTCTGCCACGAAGAATCACTAAGCGTGATTTCCCAATGCGATACAACCGCCGTAACCGCAAGTCGCAAAGATTAGAAGGAAAAAAAGAGAGAAAAGTTTACAAAACCCTAGCCATTTCTACAGCAGGGGGAGAAAATCCAAGAAAAATGTTTCTTTTAAAGAGGTCCAATCTGATCCAGTCCCGTGCTAATCTAGGCGTGGAGGGGGGAGCCGGGGATCGATCCGTCACCTTCGGTTCTGGATGATGCCGGAGAAGTAGTCGAGGACGCGGGTGACGGAGCCGCGGCGGAGCGCGCCGGCGGTGACGAGGCCGTTGAGGGACGCGGCGAGCACGCCCAGCTGCAGGTGCTCGCCGTCGGAGAGCGCGAGGCGGTACCTCGCCGCCGCAGCGGAGTAGCCGAGGAGCCGCGGCGCGTCCGCCACCTGCAGCACCGGGCGCAGCCCCTCCACCTGGCGCGACATCGCCGCCACCGCCCCCCGCGACAGGCTCACCTCCACACCTCCTCCCATCTCCGCCTCCCGCAGGCGGATCGATCGATCGCGATGGGAGAGCAGAAGGAAAGGGAAGGGAGTTCTTGGCTTCGCGGCCGGACGTGACGTGAGGGGAGAGAGAGTTTTGGACTGACGAGGCGGGCGTGGTGGGGACTGGGGGGAGCTAACACGGGTCGGTTTCGGTGGCCAGGACCAGGAGCCGTGGCGTACGAGGGAAGCCGGGGGCTTCCCGGATCTCGAGGCGGCCACGCGGCGGAGAAGTGGCGAGACGTGGCAAGAGGTCTTGGGATTCGGAATTTTCGGACTTCGGACTTTCGGAGGGAGGGAGCAGGAGGAGGCGAGTGAAGCGAAATGACGGGAATAGGCATGGGGTGGTTGGGCCGCCGGCCGTTACCTATTCTAGTTGGGCTCTAGAACATCAGGCTCGAGGCCTTTTTGCGCGTGGCATTGCACCTTCACTGCAGCTGGGGCTTTGCGATCGCAGATGGTGTTTGGTGAGCCTTTTGGTGATACTAGATGTTCAGAAATCTCTGCGTTTCAGACAGCATTACCATTACAGCACCATAATAAGCATCTCATTGCGGCAGATAAATACGCACCGAGTAAACATATTAATACGAGGTCCTGAAAGATAGTTAAAATATAGTGGTCATAAGATACTGTGCCCCTAACTTCAAGGTCCAAGCCATACAACAACTACATGATACCGCTGAATAATACGGAGTACATGGTCCTGAGAAACTCAAGCCACACATACAGCTACAGCTACTACATGGTACTGCTGAATAATATATGGTCCTGATACACTCAAGTCACACTTACGCTTGGCCTCCTTCAAGCACCCAAAACCCAACCTGCTTGACCCCAGGAACCATAGCTTCAAGGCATACAATTCAACTACTGCATATAGACTGACCCAGCAATAACTTGCTTAACCATGCAGGATTGTAGGAAGCATCAGGTGCCTCCTGCAATGGCTGCACGGTCCATCTCCTGAAACAGCAGCCCATGAGATGAGACCACCAGCCATCACCTGCGAGATATGCTACGCTCCAGGGAATCAGGGTTTCCTTGCGGACCGTCCAGCCCCGTGAGCAGCGGTCCGCTTACTGCGTGTGCAGCGCACATCAGGGGCAAGGTTGACAGGCAGGCGAAGCTGCCATGGACCCTGTCAACAAAGAAATCAGGTGACCATGATCTCTGCCCATCAGTGCCTGAAGTGCCATGGAACCTGTCAACAAAGAAATCAGGTGACCATGATCTCTGCCCATCAGTGCCTGAAGTGCCATGGAACCTGTCAACAAAGAAATCAGGTGACCATGATCTCTGCCCATCAATGCCTGAAGCGCCATGGACCCTGTCAACAAAGAAATCAGGTGACCATGATCGCTGCCCATCAATGCCTGAACCGTGGTCACCACATCCATAAGCACCGAAACTTGAGTGCGCGGAGGGCTTCACATCATACTTGTTTGCCTGCTGACTGTATCGATCTGGAGAGCACAGCCACCTTGCACGGTCAGTTGAACGTCCCTTGGAATCTGACAAATCCCAGGAGGTGGGTTTGGAACTGCCCAACTCCCAGCGTGAGTCTAAACCCTCCCACAAATGAGTGCCCATCCCCCCCAGGAGGCGACGGGACTCAGCAGATGGATTCACGTTTTCTGCTTTGAGAACAACACATCCCACACCACGCGGATCAGAGAACGGTTTCGCTTTGACCTTCAGCCAGAGTATGTATTCCTTACATGCAACGCCCAGCTTGATACCCTCTAGTCGGTTATAATTCCGCTCTTCATACTCCATCAAGTAGAGGTCCTTTGCGTTGCATCCAAATATCTCTTTTGCAGCGTCTCCATACACAGTAGCAAAAGTTGTACCCGTGTGATCCTGGATCCGAATACGAACTGAGTACCCATAGTCACAGGAATCAAAGCTGTGCCCACATCTCTTACAGTGCCATATCCCATAATCACAAGATCCATAGCTCTGTGTGCATGCCTTACAGTGCCATGTCCAATCACCATCACCAGTTGCCTTAACATTGCATCGTTTACCATTGACCACCATTGGGCAAGCAGCAGAGCACAAGCGATCCGTATTCATAAATGCGATAACAGCCTTGACAGTGATGAAGTCTGGCTCATCTAAGTACCCCAAGTATTCATCCTTGATCTGTCGAACCGTTTTCCAGACGGGTGGTTCTGCATATTGAGCAACAGAACATGGCATGTCTCCACAAGGTAGAGTAGATCCACCATGAGGCCCATGATATGATAAGCCATTAGCACTTTCCTCAACCTCAGAGGCAATACAAGACTGATCAATGTGTTGGCCTCCAAAATGGTGCTCAGAATCGGGCCTACGAGCATATCTCATAGATCTAGTGTTGAACACGACTATTGGCTCATAATGTTTCCTTATTGGCTCATAGATCTTGAGACTCCCAATCAGTGCGCACTCAGTTTGCAGTATTTCTAACCGGATGACAGGCGATGGTCCTGAAAAACAAAATTACAAGATATAACAGGGTGACAAGAATGATCAATGTAACTTCCAGGCAGTAAGCCACTAGGAAATGTCAACACGGTATACAAAACCCCTTAAGTTGCTACAAGACATATTTCGAGGAACGGGCTCATATTTCCCAACCATATGAGCTGATTTAAGATGGCACAACTGTGCAACTCCTTTTAATGACACCGTTCTGAAGAGTTCATCTTTTACCAGCATTTAGCTTACCATAAAACAAGTTGGGTTAAAAATAATAGTGGGACAATGATGGCATGAAGTGACACTAGCATAGAAATCAACTAGCTTGTAAATTACCAGCCACTAACTATTGGCATGTCAGGGCTTGCTTTTCTCTGGATTATGCTAACAACAATGGAGCAAGGACTATGGTTACAAAGTCCAATCGCTACACCAAGAACATTTTCTTTGGAAAAAGTTTCCTCTGCTTTTATCGAAACGAAACAGTTCACACTACACTAAGAACATTTATGTTTAAATTCATAAGGACATTGATTTTACATGGATTGTCCACTAACCATTTTCACATGGAAAATAAATATGGAAACAGAGCAAATGATAAATCGGGTGGAATAAGAGAGAAATTTATTTTCTTAGGCAATCGCTTGCATACGCAAACTTGGATCGGTGGTGATTTTACTGAGGAAATGTACAAAGACAAGCATATTCCACAAATGAATAACTGAACATTGTAACCGATCAATAGGAGGAAATGTGAGCAGCAGACAAATTGAGTGTTGGTTTAAGGGCTTTACAGATCTGTGAAATTGTTACCAGATGCACCACGATGGGTAAAACATTTCAGTTTATCCAAAATTCAGAAGTAATCCACGAGACGTCATGGGATCTTTCCGGTGCGTGCACACTGTATATTCGTGTTGTAGTAGCATTCATTCGCCACTCAATCAAAAGGGGGAAAATAGAGAAACCCCTACCTAAACCTAGATCAAGATGGAACAGTTCCTGTTCAGAAAGTACAGTACTTGCCCAGGAAAACAACAAGAGAGGAAATGAATCGATCTCGATTCTTCACATTGTATATTCGTGTTGTAGTTGTAGCGTTCATTCGCCACTCAAAAGGGGGGAAACAGAGAAAGCCCTACCAAAACCTAGATCAGGATGGAACCGTTTCTGTTCAGGGAGTGAAAAGAAAAGCAAGAGTGGGGAAATGAATCGACATCGATTCTTCAGTCACCTGCGGTGGTAGTAGCGGGCGAAGTCGAGCAGGCGGACCACGGTGCCCCGGCGGAGGGCCCCGTCCCTGACGAGGTGGTTCAGGGAGGCGGCGAGCGTGCCGGGCTGCGAGTGGACGCCGTCGGAGAGGTCGATGCGGTACCGCTGCTCCGGCGCCGGGCGGAGGCCGCTGCCGTCCGGCACGTGGCGCGCGTCCGCCACCTGCAGCACCGGGCACCAACTCGGCCCCTGCAGCGCGCAGCTCCACAGCGCCGGCACCGCGCCGCGGGACAGGTCGAAATCCAGCCCTCCCCCCATGGCGGAGCGGGCGACGACGGCGATCGCTCGGCGGGGGAGGGGAGGTCTCGGTGGTGGTGGTGGGTTTTCGGTGATGAGCGGAGTGTTTGTCAGGTGAGTGGGAGTGACGGGACAAGGCGGAGTGATGAGGAGGCGTGCGGTGCGAGCCAGCCAGGGGTCAGGGAGGAGGGTGTCGCGGATCTCGAGGCGGTGGTGGAGCGGACGGTGGAGATGGGAGCAGGCGTGCCGTGGTTTGGTTCGGCCATTGATGGGAGCTCGATGCCGTTGCCCGTTGGACGCTGAAATGACAAAAATGGCCTGCTGATGAGGCCCCCTGGACACATCAGTTTTTTCTTTTTTTAAAAAAAATGCACATCAGAATTCAGAAATTCATAATTGTGACGGAACATTTGCCAAGGAGGTTCAGGACAGTTCTGGGCCCGATTGGTTGAAGACCAAAAGTTGCCAAGCTAAAAAGCGAGCAAGCCAGAGTGTTGGCATGTCAATTTTTTTTTTGTCAAAACTTGGATCAGAATTTTAGAGTAGCACTCGATTTGATGTCAAATGTAATAGTTTAAATTATGTCATCGAATAATTTTGATGTCAAATACTAATGCTAATGTCTATGATTTATGCTCATACACTACACATGTGAATAATTGATTAGGTGTCAAAATATGAATGAATTTAATATTGCTTGAACTTTGACAAAAAGAAAAATTGGCTTTCAACCAGTTGAATGCCAAAGTTTATGGGCTTGCACACATTTTAGCTTGGCAAATTTTGATGGCCAACCAATCAGCCTAGAAACAGTATGCTATAGTTTTGCGTTATTCAGGTCAATCAGCATGACAAAACCAGATCATCACTTCTATATCTCCTCTGTTCTCGTTCAAAAATCAAAACTTGAATGACAAGCAATGTTTTAAATAGCTGGCTAAGACCTCCGCTATAGCGGGCTATAGCTTGATTGAGGAGGATACAACTATTTGCTTCTACGTGTAATTTAGCCGCTATTTGCCGCTATAACTCTATTTAGCCCGGCTATTAGCCGTTTTTAGAAGCTTGAAGCTAAATGCCTTAGCCAACTATTTAAAACATTGATGACAAGCATCTACTAGTCCATATAAACAACATTTGTTCGGGTGTTAAAAAAAAAGCGCAACACTATAAGGAGGATATACGTTGCCACGTGCAGAGCTGTTCGAGTCATTGGCCCAATCGAGCGTCAAATCAAAAGGGTTAGACCAACTCCAGATGATCCAAATTTGGATAGCTAAAAACATTTTTTGTTTCAAAAGAAAGAAAAAAAGAAAGAAAAATTTAGGTACTTCAAAGTCGCTTTTTCCAACGGCATACCTAAAATCAAAAACCTATAGTTCTTTCAAGTACTAATCCGCAAACAAAATCTTTTCTAGGGGTCAATCTACAAACTGCTCATCTCCTTCATCACCTCTTCTTCTTCCCCTGCCCAGCATCGTCCTCGCATGCTGCACCCGCCGCTAGACCTCCACTGCCCTCCCCATGCACGCCCACCACTAGACCTCGCTGCCTTTCTCGCCCTCGACCGTTGTCGCTCACTTCGCTCCGACACCCGCCGTCGCATGCCCTCCCCGCTCTGCCGTCCGGCGTCCCCTGCCCTCCCCGCACTGCTTCCCTTCACCCCACCGCTTACCCATGCGGCGGCACTCACCCGCCACGGGGCTGGGACGAGGCAGAGCCATACAAGCTCAAGTTAAGCAGCACAGTGACAGGATCCGGCCGAGGCGGTGCTATGACGGCCCAGAGGCCATGGCTGTCGACGAATCGACTAATCGAGCCCCAGATCGATAAATCCATGCTCTGACGTTGCTCCTCCCGCACCGCTCCCCCCGCTCTTCCCGCTCCGCTCGCTTCTCCTTACGCAACTCATCCCCCTCCTCTCCCTTGCGTTGCTGCTTTTTGCATATGTATATTTGGATCTTGAAGAGAGATTTTGGTCATCACCCGAAATAGGTATTTATATAGGTCATCTGTTAGAGTAAGTTTTTTCACCGTTTTTAGATATTCTTATAGTTTTTAGGTTTAGATATCCAGTAGTTTAGGTCATCTGCTCGAGTTGCTCTTCGCTTCCCATAAACAGATATCTCTAACGTAACATTGCATAGCCTCTCCTCTCCTACTTCTTGTTGGCTTATTTCTAATTGAGCTGGATATCCCAAAACATGGCTCTAGGGGCCTAGGGGGTGCCTCCAGAAATCATATAGAGAGAAAACCAACTAGTAACAATTTTGCAATGCATGAATAATACAATCCAAACTATTTCAAGATAGCAAATATATATGTACGCAAGAGTAGCATTGAGCCCCCTACTGGCTTCATCTCCGCACAGCATTGTTGTTCTATTCATGCAATAGTATGTACCTCGGCCGAGCTTCAAAATTAGAAAATTGGCTCTTACTTTTTCTGAGTGAAATCTTTGTTTGCTCACCCTCACAACATGGCAATTTTCTATCATCAGATTTTTTCACGTCAACCTTGACAATAATGGTACACACGTCGGGATTTTTTTTTTAATCCCTGAATGCCTCTGTTTCCAACTTCAGCTTGAATAGATACTCAAGGGAACACATGACATGATTGCTTATTATTGGTATGCAATTTTTTTTACCGAAACAGAGCATATTATATTATTAAGCATAGTATATCTATTACATCCCCTTACAAAAGGGATCCTAACAGAAAAGAGAGAACTTGAAATTTGAGGTCATTTTCTTCTCCGATGAACCGCTTTATTTGTCTGCCATTAGCGAGGCCGGAGCCAAACCCACCCAGATCCATAAAGCTGACAAGCAAATTCAGCGCGCAAGGCCGCCAGGCGGTGCCAGATCATGCACGCGCTTATCATTTGTGTATGCCGCACTTGACGCCTCCGGTGACGGCGGGCGTGCCGTTGCCGGGCGGCGGCGCGAACTGCAGCCAGCAGTCGTACTCGTAGTAGTAGGTTGCCCTGTGCGGCCAGAACCTGTAGGTGAGCGTCGTCTTCACCCTCACGTCGAGGTCGATCCGCTGCCGCGCTTGGTCCGCCACGGCGGCGCTGACGTTGCTCCGCCACGGCGGCGCTGACCTTGCTGTAGGTGAGCTGTAGGTGACCACGGCCAGAACCTGTAGGTGAGCTGCTCCGCCACGGCGGCGCTGACGTTGCTGGCCCGCCCGCGCAGCGCCGGGTACACCGTGCGGTGGCGCCTCGTGTGCAGCTTGAAGGCCGGCAGTGTGTCGTCGGAGGGCCCGATCTTGGCGCCGCCGTAGTAGAGCCCCGCCGTGAGGTGGTCGAACCGGATGCCGTAGATGCGGTGGTCGTTGAAGAAGGTCACGTTCAGGGCGAGGTCGTACAGGAGCGCGGTGGCGTTGGTGTTGTTGGGGCCGCCGCCGGCGGGGACGACGGCGAGGTCGAAGGCGGTGAGGGCGGCGGCGTCGACGTAGGGGCGGACCTTGTAGGGGCGGAAGAAGATTAGCCAGAGGAGGAAGACGGTGAGGACGGAGCCGATGAGGTTGCCGATGGTGCTGCAGATGAAGCCGGCGACCTTGGCCCCGCACGGCCGGTTGTCCGGCTGCTCGCCGTCGATGTCGGTGAAGACGAAGTCACGGGTGTCCACCCAGCCACTGCATGCGTACGTACCATATATACAGGCGCATTAGACGATAATATATAGAGAGAGAGATCAGGGGGATGCAAATATATCATGCATGGTTGACGTAATATAGCTAGACCTGACGGGCTCGCTGCCCCTTGTCCACTGCCACACCCAGGTCCTCGGACCGAGGGCGCAGTGGCAGTTGGCGGTGTTGGTGTTCGACATGGATCTCAGCTCTCGGCTGCGAGCGAGAGCTCTAAGGCTCAGCAGGGAGGAAGAAGATGACGATATAACTAGCTAGTGAACGATGCGGGGGCGCTAGCTTGCACTTGCAGGATCGATCGTTATTTGTGGACTTTTGTTTTGGTTTTTTGGTTCCGTCTCTTTGTTTCTTGCATTGCATTATTAGTTGCCGTGTTGATCGATCGGGATGCTGATGTCTGATGAGAGTGATCGATTCTTCAGTTCAGGCCGTGTTTACTTCGTGAAAAAGATGATTTTTTTGGATTGGGTTGCATGCACAGAGAGAATAAATGAACTGACACGGTTCTCTAGGTGAAAGCTTTTTGGATTTCGGGTGAATATTTCGCACACGGTCATTTGCCAATGAGTCCCGACCGTGTTGACGAACACTGGGTCCGGACTGCCCAAAAATGTGACTTCCATGAGACCATGACGGAGAGAGAGAAGAGACAGGCTTAGCAATTTCCTATCCAAGACTGAGAACCTCTCTGCACACGCTTCCAACTTACATATCAGCAGTCGTTATCGTTACTCCCCAAAGTCTCAAACCATCGACACGCTCCCTCCCCGTACGCCTGTCTTGACATGGAAAGAGCTAAGAAAGTTGTTGCATGCTTCCACCACGAGCGAGGTTTTGGTTGGTTTGATCCAAACAAACGGAAGATACATTCCATCCCATATCAAGTTGACTATAGTTTACATTACGCTCTTAATAATTAGTATATTATATATAGCCGGCAGGCCGGCATATCAGCAGCAGCTTGTGACATTATATTGGAGATAGACGCTTGATCGTCATACAAGTATAACAACCTTTGCCTTTCTCAAGAGGATCTGTACTACGTCTATAAGGAGTTTTAGCTATCTACGAAAATGCCGAACGGAAGCGGCGACGACGGCGGCGGCCAGCAGCAGATCAATTCGATGGCGTTGGGCAATTGCCTGTTCGGATGCTTCAAGGGCCTGTTGGAGTGCGCGTGGCAGTGCGTGCAGTTCTGGACGCCGCTCACCGTCATCGTCATCCTCCTCTGGCTCATCTACCGCCCCGACCGCTTCCGCCCCCGCGTCGACTCCGCCGTCCTCGCCGCGCTCCAGCTAGACCGGCCGGCCCAGCAGCTCCGGTACGACCTGGCCGTCGACCTCAGCTTCCGCAACTCGCACCGCCGCCTCACCATCTGGTACCTCGACGTCGGCGCCACCGCCTTCTACAACGGCACCAAGCTCGGCCCCGCCGACGACGCGCTCCCGGCGCCGTTCCGACAGGGCCCCAAGAACACCACGGTGCGTTGTATTGCACTTGCTCGTGTGTTCTTCTAGCTATGTTCTGACGAAGCTGGATATTATGGTCATCAGTGGAATGAACAACGATCGACCAATTATATATATATATATATATACATGCAGGTGCTGCACCCGGCGTTCCGTGGCGCGGTGGCCGTGGACTCCGGCGTGGCGGCGGAGCTGGAGCGGGAGCTCGCGGCGGGGACGGTGCACCTGAGGGTCAGCGTGGCGCTCACGCTCATGTACAAGGTGTGGCTCGCCAAGGACGTCTTCTTCTACAAGTACGACTGCTGGCTCTGGTTTCCGCCGCCGGCCAACGACACGCCGGCGGTCTTCAACGCCGGTACCCAGTGCTGGGCCACATAGCTTAGTAGCTCCGAATTGAAGTCGGAAGTGTTCATGACATGCACTGATACAGTGCTACTACTTACATATGCCGTTTTGTGTTCGTTCGGTGTTCCTAGCTACTCGTAGTCGTAGTTAAACACGCAGTGTGAAATATTCACACAGTTATGCTGGTACAAAACCAATGGATTTTGGCTTATTCAATAGTGTTCTGTAAGATAGAATAAGCCAGAAACAGACAAGCAGAGCTGAATGATTGTTTTGAACTTCGTGAAATTACCGTCCTTTTTCTACGAGAAAAAAAGAAATGTGCGTTTGCAAAATGAGATACTCTTATCTTCTGATAGGCACAACTCACGATAATTGCTTTGCACGTTTTAATATTCTGCATTCAATCAGTGGCGGACTCATCGCCCGGCGACTCTGAGCGCATGCCCGGGCTCCGTTTTTGTCAGTTGACCTGCAATAGAAAGCGTGCACACACCTGCAATAGCGTTTCAGAGTTTTTACTTGTAAGTAGCTAGGTGTAATTAGCTTTGTTCGTGCATGTAGCCACGTACTGGTCGGCAGATACGTTGTGCAGCTAGCTTGGTTTGGCATCTCTTTAGCTCTGAGCACATGGCATCGCAACGGCAGATATAGGATCGAAAGAGAACGGACTATTTTCGCCCAGGCTCTGTTCGATTTCTGGGTCCGCCATTGCATTCAATTATGTATTCACGGGGCTTTCGGTTCTTAGAGCAAGTATTATAAACCTCGTCTGCAGGCTCAAAGGTTAGCCATGTCATATAAATTCCTAGCTGAAAAGTGAAAAGGGAAGAAAGAGAAAGAAGCTTGCGAGTGTTTCGTCGCTCGCTCAAGTTGCAGGCCCTAGAAAAGTGATTGCCTTCCACTAGTTATCGACGTCCACCAAACCAGCAGCCGATTGAGTCGCCAGCCTATAATACAACTCGTTATTTGTACTGATGACAAACTACGTGGCCTTTGCATCTTGCCAGCAGCTGGCTCAACCATTAACCCTGCTCTTATGTTGGGGAAAAGGGTTTTGGAGGCCCTTAAACAAAGAAGATAGAGTAGCTCCACACCCTTGATGTTAACTCCCATACCCCGTCAGGGAAAAAATCATAAAAAATGCATAAGAATTCAACAAAACATGGATCTTATTGATGCTTGTATGGATCTATATTCATGGGAAAATTTTAGTGCTAAATGAAATTTTGTGCAAGAGAAAAACAGAAAAAGGACAAATCGGCTCTGCCTTTTGTTGTGCATGGCTTGGATAGCCGCCGCCACCAAGGAGAAGAAAGGGGAAGAAAGTGATTTCGGTAGGGTTTTAGGTTGGGATTCATGGTTTTATAGAAAGGGGAGATATCTGTGGGCTATTATGGGCCTTGGGCCAGACTGAAAATTTAATTTAAGCTAAATTTTTTGACCGGTTTACTTTTTACCTCGGGCCCTACCACATGTTGAGTACCTATGCAGTCACACCTCGGGAGTGCATAGGTTAATGCGAGCTATTGCTTGTTAGGGGATCTTTGTAAAAGCCTCGTAGCGTCCCTATGCAGTCACACCTCGGGAGTGTAATATGTGCATGTGCGCTACATCGTGGTTGGGTCTAAGATTCTATTGAATCTTTACACGACTTATGGTGCAAGTGTACGACCTCTACAGAGTAAGCCGTGCACACGGTCAAGAGCAGCATGAACCCTCACATGAGTAGTTTACTTGAAGTTGTTATTAAATCATTTTCTAGTTAATCTTTGTGGCCTTACTGAGTACCAACCATAAATGTACTCAACCTTACTAAATCGCTGCTCAATACAAGAAGGTATGTTGCTGAAGATGCGTACGCAACCCCTAGTTGAGTGCTTGTGGAGTTGGAGATTTTGTTTCTATGATTAAGTTGTATAACTCTGGTGACTTTTTAGTCAATTTTATTTTCTTTTATACATGATACTCTATTTGTTATTCATTTTTTGTTTATTGTATGTGTGAAATTTGATCCTGACAAACATATGGTGTGCACTTGGGTTTGTTTTCAGAACCGAATTGAGCCATGTAGACTCTTTGGCTCGGGTTAGCTCCTTATGTTGGACAACCTGGGCTTTTAGTCTTTTGGTTCATTTGGCTCGCGAGCTAACTCGAGCCACCTCGTTAACTAAATGAGCAAAAATTGCATCTAGGATTGTTAAAAAATTTAATCGAGCTGAGCCGAGCCAAACCAAGCTACATTCAAACCGAGCCAACTTGGGAGTTTTAAGCTTGACGTCTAGCCCAACATGTAAGCATGTTAGATAGTTTGCGTTAGTCGATTAGGTTTCACTCACTAACAAGACAACCAGATAACTCCATTTCTCCTCACTTCCCTTTCGGGAATTAGAATTCAGAACCTGAGCGTCAAGCATCTACAAGTTATGATTCGGGACCTTCAGAATAGCAGGAAACATATTGCAAGGTACGCTTTAATGCGTTGGTCCTGGGGGATAACAGGCAAATGCAGAGCAAAATAGTACTACGTACTGGTCAGTGGTCACTACTAGCTACATTGTTCTGATTCAATCGAGCTAACGACACACGCATTAGACGTATACAGGTAGCGCATGTGGGGTATTGGAGTGGAGGCAACGGCCATGCAACAAAAACAGAAAAACAGAAGGTTAGCTTCGCAGAAACAAGTGCCTCCACGGCTCCACCACCGTACGGTTGCATTGCCCTGAGGCAGCCTTCACTCCAGTGCCCTGCAGCCTGATCACATATTTGCATTGACACAATCCAGATAATGACGTACTTGAGCTGCGAAGGTTGAGAGGTGTCCTCTCCTCTCCTACTGACTGTAAGGCAGTTTGCTGCCTGTCTGCTAGACCAGGTGCCCTGCATAACCGCCGATGTTCATGGCATAGTCACTGCTGAGCTCTGCACACT
Organism: Urochloa ruziziensis; assembly: GCA_015476505.1. NCBI lineage: Eukaryota > Viridiplantae > Streptophyta > Magnoliopsida > Poales > Poaceae > Urochloa > Urochloa ruziziensis. The sequence continues at coordinate 8,720,425 of CM027121.1, read as the reverse complement.
CAGCCGGGCTTCTAAATCAGAGAAACCGGTTTGGCGTGTGCAAAATCTGCCTGAATTCTCCTACAGAAGATGGCGACATTCGAACGGCGGATGGTGCGCTTCGAAATCTTCTTACCATTGAATTCCTCTGTTTCGCGATAGTCCCGGAGCAGAACACCAGCTACAATATCATCAAACTGCACATGGTCCATATTTCAGGAAGGGGATGTTTGGATCTGAAGTAGGTACTAAAGTTTAGCAGGTGTCACATCGAACGTTTCATCAGTGTACCCCCCAGTATAGGTAACACCATCTTGCACCCAAACAGAGCACTAGAGCCAAACCACGCAGATCGAAATTTGTTCTAGGCACCAAATAAAACGGCTGCTGGTGTGTAGCAGCGCCTTTTTTTTTCGAAACATTCAGGAGGGCAAAGCCCCACTTGCTTTCATTCGAAATGGGCGCAAGAAGCGCAGTACAACATCCACGGCCAGCACTGCTGCTAGACGGTGGTAAGAAGTACACAGAGGTGGAAGTGGTAAGAAGTACACAGAGGTGGAAGAGAAGAGAGAAACCGGAAAAGAACAAGCAAATTACAACTTTGATTTCAGAAAATCCACCCAGGCTTCCACAGCTGGTCTCTTTTTCTTGTAGCGATATTTCCAAAGTGTGTAGCAGCGCCTCATTCAGTCGTCGTCGTCGTCCTCCGCATACAAACACACCAGACAAGGTAGACAACAGACCGGAAACAGCATGAGACAGATGATTATGATGGCAAATACGGTCCAGGACCTTTTGATATCTTGGAGGACGCCTGCCTTGCACGAGTCGCACTGGAAGCAAAGGATTTGGCGGTCGTCGCTCCACCTGCTGCAGTCGGTGTCGGCCGCCGCCGCCGTCCTATTCACATACGTGAACGCACAGGACGATGGTGGCTTGCAGCATCCAGACTGCATGCATACGCAACAGATTTATTACTTATAGCAGCTGATCGATGAAATCGAAATGTGAGCTCACTAAAACAATGTGGAATTAATTAAGAAGATGGAAGAGCTAGTACCTGGATGGGCGGGAGGCCGCCGGGGCCGTGGTCGGGGACGAGTAAGCCGCTGTTTGGGTCGCGCACCAGGTGCCCCATGCCCTTGCAGGCGTGCCGCCGGTCCCGGAGGCACGCGCTGACCGTGGCCCAGTAGCGCGGTTCGGCCAGGCGATCCCGGAGCCAACCCCTGTAGTCGCTGAGATTGTACTCGCGGACCGGATCTACTTTGTCGTCGTCCTTATGGCCGGCGAGGGTGAGGCCGCCGACCGCGACGGAGCTGAAGACCGTCGAGGCGACGAGCGCGAGGATGGCGATGCACACGAAGACGAGGTACAGGCGGTTCAAGCCGGCACACGCGCAGCAGCAGGATCCCATCAAGACGAGGCCGATAGGGATGAGGGGCCAATAGAGGAAGCTGATGCAAGCCGTGGCCTTGGAGCCGACCGGCCCGACCCCCGCCGCCAATACGACGGCGCAGATCAGAAGCGCAAGCCCTATCTTCAGAATTCCAAAGGCGGTCAAGAGCCTCCAGAATTTCTCTCGTTTATCTGGCGACAGGTGACTACCTATGATGTCCAGCTCGAACGCCCCAGGCATCTCGATCTCGAGCTCTTTGCGATGGACGCGCGAGAGAGATGAGGCGATTGCTATGCTTGGGAATGATATGTATGCTTCATACTTGCTACCTCAAATAGATGCTCTTTGCTCTGGCTGGCCTGCTTCCCAAACTCATGGCTCGCGGTGCTTGGAACTTTTTGGCAGGAGCTGAGCAGCGGCGGCATGAGGTAGAAGAGAGGATAAATTGGAAGGTCTGTTAACGCATTTCTTAGCTTAAAATCGTTTGTTTATTCTGTGATGTGTGAGGTGTGTTTGTAGACCAAAGTGTGCTTTCATAGCAGACCAAACCTAACCCATTCACAATGTCGTGAAGCTTCATGACGATGAGAAGCGAAGCTGTGGAGACTGCAGACTGTGCTGTGTTGATGCTGGGCGCTGGCAACGTGTCCTCCTATGACTTGGACGTGCCAATTGCAAGTTTGCAAAACTCCCCGCGAATTTTGGTGTACTGTACATCGGTAGGTAGGTATCTGGATTTGCACGGATAATTTTTTTTCTGAAACATCTCTTTGGAGTAAATTAGAGTGAAACTAGGACAACAAAAAGGACAATGATTCGGTTAGAGTGGCTGGTTGATGAACAAAGTGTGCCGGGAGTATTAGCATGTGCTTGGTTTGGAGACAAGGTGAGAGATGAGATGGTCGTGTTCCTATTTTTTAGATGGGTATGATGTGTCTCGTTTTGTGTTTGTTTGAAAGGATGAGTCCATCTCATTTCTTATTTAGTAAAAGAAATTGATAGGGACGGAATGGATGTCACAGTCCCACTTGTTTTTTTTTATCCCTGCCCTTCATTTTCTTTGTGCTTCTTGTCATGCAGCTTGTTAATGGCGGGTGGTCGCACCGTAGCGCACTACCCACCCAGCACCTATGTGGCCAAATTCATGACTTGACGTCGTCATTTCCAACCCAGATCCATCATCAATTAAGTGATGATGAGTACTTTCTCCGTTCTCGAATATATAATGTTTAGGATAACCACTTTGGACTGTTTTTTTTGAATTAATAAACTTGTTATCAACATCATATATTTGAAAACGGAGATAGTATACAAAACCTTTCGGTTGGGATGTACCGTCACAGGAAACTGTCATGCTCGCACTCCGCCAGCCGATCATGCTTGGCTGCAACTGTAATGATCACTGTTCCCCCACCAACTCCGATCGATCTCGGCGACGCGCGCGCTCGGCCTCGGCGGCGGTGCGCTAGAACACATCGGTCATCCATGATTGGCCACGCCGGGTTCGTCGACGTGTACAGATTCATCGACACGTACGCACGCGTGTCCCGACTCCCGACGGAGAATTTCTCTTCCGCGGAAAATGGAATCGCTTAGTTCCTTCTACTAAAATTTAGCATATATCACATCAAAACAAAGTACATATGCATGAAGTATTAAATATAAACTAAGAAATAACTAATTACACAGATTGCGACTATTTTACGAAATAAATTTTTTAAGCCTAATTAGTTGACAACGTGGTGCTATAGTAAACATGTTCTAACGACGGATTAATTATACTTAATTAATTTGTCTCGTAGAGTACAGATAGAATCCGTAATTTGTTTTTGTTGGTAACAGAAAATCCTGTCCGACATCCTCTTACATTTCGATGTGACACCTACTAAAGTTTAGCACCTGGATCCAAACACCCCTCGCGCGAGTTGAGATGCCGTCTATCCGAGCCGTTGATCAAGCTTATATGCCGTGCTATGTTGTCCTTTGTGAGCGTATAATAGGTGTATTAAAATTTTTTTAATAAGCAATGTCAGATATACCACTATTGGACATGACAACTGACAGTCATCCGCTAATTATGAATTAATTACATTCTAATTACTCTCATTAGATTTGCCTCACGATTTCAGGTAAGATCTGTAATTAATTTTATTATTAGTCTATATTTACTAACCTTAAATGGTAAAAATCTTTTCGCAAAATTTTTTCACCGAACTAAACAGCATTCGCATTATCATGGCCGAAGGCCTAACTGACGTAACTATCCCAACCAAATCCACAAAAGCACCAATCTCCATGTGCTCAATCTCACTTATCTGTCTGAAATTGTACTTCAGCACAGGGGAAGCTGCCTTCATCACCGCAACAGATTTCTATAGATGTTGTGTGATCCACTAATGCATACGACTCCATCCTCCGCCACTTGAATAAAGTTGGGACCCATCACAGCGCGCAAAAAGCCAGGCGCGTTAGTTGAGCTAATCATCGAATGGACGGCGGCGGCGGCATAATACAAATAATTAATACCAGTCTCATTGAAAGTTTCATGAGCATTAAATAGGCTGTCATGTCAACATTTTTGATGATGTGGCAGTGTATTAATGAAGAGAGACGTGAAATGAGTTTCATTCTCATGAAACTCTCTCTACACGGTACTCTAGACAGCTTGTGTCTTGCATGTTGTCTTGGAAACAACACAAGATGAAACTTTGCATTGAGGGAGGGTGTTTCATCATAGTTTCAAACTTCTCTTAGATGATGTGTCACTCTAGCTAAGTGTGTCGATGAAACTCCCACTGAGACTGGCCTAAGGGCCTCTCCAACAAGACATTTTGAGCCGGCTATTTCCGAGCTGGGCCGCGTTTAGATGTTTCCCGAAAAAAAATTACAGTATGTCGGGGACACATTTGAAGTATTAAATATAGACTAATTACAAAACTAATTACAGATTCTGTCAGTAAATCGCAAGACGAACCTAACGAGTCTAATTAATCCGTCATTAGCACATGTTTATTGTAGCAATTTATTGTCTAATCACGACCTAACTAGGCTCATTAGATTCGTCTCGCGAAGTACACTCCATTCATATAATGTGTTATTTTTTTCGACTACATTTAATATGCCATGCATGTGAGGGAACATATTCGAAAAAAAATTCACGAAACAATCTAAACAGGGCCCTGAAGGTTCGGTGACCGAGCTGACGGAGAGAGAAGTTGAAAAACAGTGGTCCCTAGCTCTTGACTCGGCGTCTAGGTCGCACACTTACCAATACTGCTCCCTCTCACGAGCGCTTCTCCCGAGTGTTTGTTGGCCTCTGCCAGTCTCCCCTCTCTCTTCTCCACGGTGCAGCGTATTTCTGTTTTTTTATGTGCCTTCATTCAAATCGCCAGGCGATTTGCCACATCTGCTGAGGACGCCCTAGCCGTACCAACTAAATTAACGCCGCCCTTTACGGCTTTACCTACACTACACGCTGTACTCTTGACTTGATCACAGATTCACAGAGGCAGTCCCAACCCTCTAACTAGATAGTTTCTATGGCATTAATTAAAGTGTCATAGGATTCTTCGCTTAGGTGGCACAATATTAAGTAAGAAAAAGAGTAGGAAGAGAAAAAAATTGGGTCTTGTATGGGATCCGGTTTCTACACGAGAACCTATACATTAGACACTATCAAATTTTTGTATTGTGAGATGATAGTTTATTCCTGAGAGATAGAGAACAAATATGATTGGTGGAGAGGAGATATGATGTATTTATTAACAATCCTCATAAAAAAATCATGGGTTGTGGAGTACTGGATTGTAGTTTCTATAATGGTTTCTTACCTAGAGCAGTCCCAACTTATAGTTTCTATAACTAGTTTTTATATTGCCATATCATTGAGACATCACTTATAGATCTAACCCCTCCAATGCATAGTTTCCATAGCAGTTTCTATCTGACGCAACATTTAATAATTTCAAGCCAAGCAGTATAAACATTGCTGGATCAGTTTGTGGCAAGCAGCCGTGTGTCATTCCTGCTACCAAAAAAGTATGTGCTCCACATAATACACAGCAAGCAGGCATCGGTAGATCTGAAAAGAATTGTTGTTTCTAGATATATTAAACAACAACGATGTCTGGTTGGAGGAACACGGTACATAAACGGCATAGTGCATATCAAATATGTTAACTAATTTAGGTTCTGTTCCTGCTTGTAAACTATAATGTTCAAAATAAATCGTTATGAACAAAATTAGAGCATCCACTCCATGCTCCAGTAATTGTTGTCGTTCGTGAGCATTCATCCCACTCATGCGTTTTGGCCTGCGACATCTCTTGGCAGCTCTTTCACGGTGGATTTAACATCTCCTAGCCGCTGTGAATAGTAGGTGTGGATGAATTTTCTATGATGTGATGAAATACCAGTTTGTATGCAAATAAAAATCCTTGAGTGATGCTCAAGAACGGATACATCTCACTCAAACATTGAAAGCTGAAGTTGTGCACTTTCTTCATCTCCAACACAGCAAAAAACAGATGAAGTCTCTGTAATACCCTTTTTACAGTTGGGAAAATCAATTAGCATCTATAATTCATAGACAAATCTAATCGATCCATTGAGCATCATAAGCTCAGCGCCTGAATCGCTGGCAGGAGCGATTCAGCGATGAGGTGGAAGAGAGAGGCAATGGAACTTGTCGCTACCTCCGTCGACTAGCTGAGCTTGTGCGCCGAGGCATCTTCCCATGCAGGGGGGCCGCTGTAGAGAAACGAGTGGTTGATGAATGGCCTAGGGTCCTATGACAGGTGGGCCATGCGTAATTAATAAAGATGTGTTGAAGAACGATAAAAAGCTGAATTATTGTATGAGTTGGGCTTCAAACTTGTCTCTAGATTACGTGGATGGTGTTATAGACAAGTATTTGTCTCAATTATTAACCATGCTCTAAGTATTGCCATAAGGACATAGCGGATCTCGAGGCAGGCCGCGCAGATGCAGACTTGCAGTATCATGTAAGGATATCCACACATGTAGACCTATATTTTCAACAGTTAAAAGTAATATTATGTTGTGGTCATCGAGATTTCAATCTCTATACCAACTTCACCCACACCCGTCGTACTCGTACCCTATATCCCATATTCCATACCAACTACCAGAACGTGGGGCCCACACGCCTAGATTTTTTCCCTCTCTCGAACAACCTTTTTCATTTTTTTTATCCCATCACTCTCCTCCCTCGCCCACAGTCTCTCTCTCTCCCTCCTCCCCCTCTCTTGAGCGTAGGAGGCGGCAGCGGACGCCGACCTCCGCTCCTCCCCGCGTTGAGAGGGCGACGGGGCGCAGGGCGGCGGAGTAGAGGCAAGCGCGATGACACCGAGCTGCGGCTGTCGGATCTCGATCGGCCCCTCCTCTCTCCACTCGCCGCGGTGGAGATCCTCCTCGCCCTACCTCTCAGACGGAGGAGCAGGGGCCCCGTGCGGCCAGCGCGGAGGCGAAGGCGGGGCACGGGCCTCACGGCGACGGCTTCTGACCGGCGGCCAGGCGAGCGCGGTGGGCTGCCAGCGCCTCGACTCCTCCGCCACGCCCGATAGGGCCCCTTCTCTGCCGACCTCGAGCTCCTCCGTGTCGAGAAGAATGTTAGAGATAATCTTGATTCATTTGTATCAGCATGTTTAAATTTCCTTTGCATGTAGTAGTGTCGCTTTGTGTAGGTCACTTGTAGAATATGTGTACGTGAGATACGTATACATGCTAGCTAGGTTGGTTCACCACATGATGACGTGCCGTGTGACACGGACGTTGCTGTGCAAAGTGATGATGCCGAGCTGGAGGCAACGTGCTACGAATAATTCAGATTGGCTAAGGCTAACGTTGTGTGAAGCAGCAGCAGGGAGAGGTCAAATCTGTTAGCATCCGCATGTATTGTGGAGTCTAGTTTGCATGGTGATTAGTTAGTAGAGTACTCGGTCTTCCTGGCTTGTAGGGGATAAGATATCCATGCAGTGATGGGTCAAGCTGTGAGATGGATCGCTTGGCGTGCGTGGCCGCAACTGCCGGCTAGTGGAGAAGTGCTACTCGTAGTATTTATTCATGTACTCAGCCATTTGTTAACACAGTGAAACAATGCAAGTGTCTTTTGTTTGTGTCTACAAAGAAACAAGTGTGTGTTCGTGTTCCTTAGACTACTCGAGAGCCAGAGTGCTTGCGATAGGCACTTGGTGAGAGTTAGAAAGGGAGTGATTCCCCACCAGAGAGAAAATTAGTTGTATCTGTGAGTGAGGGAGCGATCCTAACAGAGAAGGCGCGGCCGCCCAGATACGGCGCGCGGTGGGGAGGAGCGGCGGGCGGCGGCGGCAGCTAGGGCCGACGACGCATCCTCTCAAACCCAGCGCGGCCCTCCTCTCCACCGGGCTCCTCTCTTCTCACGCCGGCTCCTATCCTCTCTGGGCGGCGGCGTCCGGCCGGCCTCCCATCTCTCTCCCTCTCACTCTCTCCAGCGCGGCGGGGGGCGTTTGGGTATGAAGCACGGAGGCCTGTGCACGCGGGCCCCACGTCACGTATGCCGCGTAGCGCTCCCTCTTGCACCCGCCAGATTTGGCGTCTCTCAGCTCGTACGCGACACTTCAAACATATAAATGACAACCGGAGGTAGTACTAGTTGACAAGCAAATTCAACGTGCAAGGCCGCCAGGCGGCCCCGGATCTAAGTGTAACAACTTAACAACCGCTCAGATGAGTGGCAGTTGATCACCCGAATAAAAGGCAGAATTCAGATCATGCATGCGTTCTGCGTTCATCATTTGTGTACGCTGCACTTGACGCCTCCGGTGACCGCCGGCGTGCCGTTGCCGGGCGGCGGCGGCGCGAACTGCAGCCAGCAGTCGTACTCGTAGTAGTAGGTTGCCCTGTGCGGCCAGAACCTGTAGGTGAGCGTCGTCTTCACCCTCACGTCGAGGTCGATCCGCTGCCGCGAGCGGTCCGCCGCGAGCTGCTCCGCCACGGCGGCGCTGACGTTGCTGGCCCGCCCGCGCAGCGCCGGGTACACCGTGCGGTGGCGCCTCGTGTGCAGCTTGAAGGCCGGCAGTGTGTCGTCGGAGGGCCCGATCTTGGCGCCGCCGTAGTCGAGCCCCGCCGTGAGGTGGTCGAACCGGATGCCGTAGATGCGGTGGTCGTTGAAGAAGGTCACGTTCAGGGCGAGGTCGTACAGGAGCGCGGTGGCGTTGGTGTTGTTGGGGCCGCCGGCGGCGGGGACGACGGCGAGGTCGAAGGCGGTGAGGGCGGCGGCGTCGACGTAGGGGCGGACCTTGTACGGGCGGAAGAAGATGAGCCAGAGGAGGAAGACGGTGAAGACGGAGCCGATGAGGTTGCAGATGGTGCTGCAGATGAAGCCGGAGACCTTGGCCCCGCACGGCCGGTTGTCCGGCTGCTCGCCGTCGATGTCGGTGAAGACGAAGTCACGGGTGTCCACCCAGCCACTGCATGCGTACGTACCATATATACAGGCGCATTAGACGATAATATATAGAGAGAGAGAGCAGAGGAAGGGTCAGATACTCAGATCAGGGGGATGCAAATATATATCATGCATGGTTGACGTAATATAGCTAGACCTGACGGGCTCGCTGCCCCTTGTCCACTGCCACACCCAGGTCCTCGGACCGAGGGCGCAGTGGCAGTTGGCGGTGTTGGTGTTCGACATGGATCTCAGCTCTCGGCTGCGAGCGAGAGCTCTAAGGCTCAGCAGGGAGGAAGAAGATGACGATATAACTAGCTAGCTAGTGAACGATGCGGGGGCGCTAGCATGCACTTGCAGGATCGATCGTTATTTGTGGACTTTTGTTGTTGGTTTTTTGCTTCCGTCTCTTTGTTTCTTGCATTGCATTATTAGTTGCCGTGTTGATCGATCGGGATGCTGATGTCTGATGAGAGTGATCGATTCTTCAGTTCAGGCCGTGTTTAGTCCGTGAAAAAAGATTAAAAAAAAATTGGATTGGGTTGTGTGTACAGAGAGAATAAATGAATTGACACAATTCTCTAAGTGAAAACTTTTTGGATTTCAGGTGAAACCAAACACAACCTGCGAAATATTTCGCACACAGGCACGGAGCCAGCGGTGGGGCAGCCCCCCCCCCCCCCCCCCCCCCCCTCTACTGCGCTGCTAAAGGAACCCCAACGTAATTCTCTGTTCAATTTCAGCCAAAATATGCACACTAGGAGGGGCTATAGTTCATTAGGCTAGCAATCCAACAAAATAGAAGCCTAAATCTCAATCGGTGGTTTTGTTCAGCCCTCCCTAAATTTTTTCGTGGCTTCGTTCCTGTTCGCACAAGGTCATTTGCCAATGAGTCCCGACCGTGTTGACGAGCAGTGGGTCCGGACTGCCCAAAAATGTAGCTTCCATGAGACCGTGACGGAGAGAAGAGAGAGGCTTAGCAATTTCCTATCCAAGACTGAGAACCTCTCTGCACGCTTCCAAAGTCACAAACCATCGACACGCTCCCTACGTCTGTCTTGACATGGAAAGAGCTAAGAAACTTGTTGCATGGTTCCACGAGCGAGGTTTTGGTTGGTTTGATCCAAACAAACGGAAGATACATTCCATCCCATCAAATTGACTATAGTTTATATTACGCTCTTAATAATTAGTATATTATAGCCGGCCGGCATCAGCAGCAGCTTGACATTATATTGGAGAGAGACGCTTGAAACAATTCAACAACTTATCTCTCCATTCCTTCGTCATACAAGTATAACAACCTTTGCCTTTCTCAAGAGGATCTGTACTACGTCTATAAGGAGTTTTAGCTATCTACGAAAATGCCGAACGGAAGCGGCGACGACGACGGCGGCCAGCAGCAGATCAATTCGATGGCGTTGGGCAATTGCCTGTTCGGATGCTTCAAGGGCCTGTTGGAGTGCGCGTGGCAGTGCGTGCAGTTCTGGACGCCGCTCACCGTCATCGTCATCCTCCTCTGGCTCATCTACCGCCCCGAGTCCGCGCTCCAGCTAGACCAGCCGGCCCAGCAGCTCCGGTACGACCTGGCCGTCGACCTCAGCTTCCGCAACTCGCACCGCCGCCTCACCATCCGGTACCTCGACGTCGGCGCCACCGCCTTCTACAACGGCACCAAGCTCGGCCCCGCCGACGACGCGCTCCCGGCGCCGTTCCGACAGGGCCCCAAGAACACCACGGTGCGTTGTATTGCACTTGCTCGTGTGTTCTTCTAGCTATGTTCTGACGAAGCTGGATATTATGGTCATCAGTGGAATGAACAACGATCGACCAATTATATATATATATATTTATAATATATACATGCAGGTGCTGCACCCGGCGTTCCGTGGCGCGGTGGCCGTGGACTCCGGCGTGGCGGCGGAGCTGGAGCGGGAGCTCGCGGCGGGGACGGTGCACCTGAGGGTCAGCGTGGCGCTCACGCTCATGTACAAGGTGTGGCTCGCCAAGGACGTCTTCTTCTACAAGTACGACTGCTGGCTCTGGTTTCCGCCGCCGGCCAACGACACGCCGGCGGTCTTCAACGCCGGTACCCAGTGCTGGGCCACATAGCTTAGTAGCTCTGAATTGAAGTCGGAAGTGTTCATGACATGCACTGATACAGTGCTACTACTTACATATGCCGTTTTGTGTTCGTTCGGTGTTCCTAGCTACTCGTAGTCGTAGTTAAACACGCAGTGTGAAATATTCACACAGTTATGCTGGTACAAAACCAATGGATTTTGGCTTATTCAATAGTGTTCTGTAAGATAGAATAAGCCAGAAATAGACAAGCAGAGCTGAATGATTGTTTTGAACTTCGTGAAATTACCGTCCTTTTTCTACGAGAAAAAAAGAAATGTGCGTTTGCAAAATGAGATACTCTTATCTTCTGATAGGCACAACTCACAATAATTGCTTTGCACGTTTTAATATTCTGCATTCAATCAGTGGCGGACTCATCGCCCGGCGACTCTGAGCGCATGCCCGGGCTCCGTTTTTGTCAGTTGACCTGCAATAGAAAGCGTGCACACACCTGCAATAGCGTTTCAGAGTTTTTACTTGTAAGTAGCTAGGTGTAATTAGCTTTGTTCGTGCATGTAGCCACGTACTGGTCGGCAGATACGTTGTGCAGCTAGCTTGGTTTGGCATCTCTTTAGCTCTGAGCACATGGCATCGCAACGGCAGATATAGGAAGAGAACAGACTATTTTCGTCCAGGCTCTGTTCGATTTCTGGGTCCGCCATTGCATTCAATTATATATTCACGGGGCTTTCGGTTCTTGGAGCAAGTATTATAAACCTAGTCTGCAGGCTCAAAGGTTAGCCATGTCATATAAATTCCTAGCTGGAAGAGTGAGAAGGGAAGAAAGAGAAAGAAGCTTGCGAGTGTTTCGTCGCTCGCTCAAGTTGCAGGCCCTAGAAAAGTGATTGCCTTCCACTAGTTATCGACGTCCACCAAACCAGCAGCCGATTGAATCGCCAGCCTATAATACAACTCGTTATTTGTACTGATGACAAACTACGTGGCCTTTGCATCCTGCCAGCAGCTGGCTCAACCATTAACCCTGCTCTTATGTTGGGGAAAAAGGTTTTGGAGGCCCTTAAACAAAGAAGATAGAGTAGCTCCACACCCTTGATGTTAACTCTCATACTCGTCAGGGAAAAAATCATAAAAAATGCATAAGAATTCAACAAAACATGGAGCTTATTGATGCTTATATGGATCTATATTCATGGGAAAATTTTAGTGCTAAATGAATTTTGTGCAAGAAAAAAACAGAAAAAGGACAAATCGGCTCTGCCTTTTGTTGGGCATGGCTTGGATAGCCGCCGCCACCAGGGAGGAGAAAGGGGAAGAAAGTGATTTCGCTAGGGTTTTAGGTTGGGATTCATGGTTTTATAGGAAGGGGAGATATCTGTGGGCTATTATGGGCCTTGGGCTAGACTGAAAATTTAATTTAAGCTAAATTTTTTGACCGGTTTACTTTTTACCTCGGGCCCTACCAAAATAGGTGTCCTACTCAGTCTGAATCCCAAATCTATGATCATATGGATTTTGCTTGGACCCAATTCATACGCCGATTTTGCTTCTTCTTCTTCTTTTCCTCCTCACAGCTCTGCACATAATTTATTCAACATAGAATTTTGCATGAACATATATAGGCCATGTATCATCTAGCCATCCATTTAATTTTTGGCTGAAATTTTATATACTTGTTTGAGAGCCTTTTAGCTTTTGTTCGAAATCGATCTCTAACTTTAACCAAATTTATAGAAAAATGTATTACTATTTAAAATATTAAACAAAAGGTTTTATGAAAATATAATTTTAGTTTGATATTGTACCATACATTTCCTATAGATTCAGTCAAAACTAAAGAGGTTTCATTTAGAGCACAAGTGTGATTTGGAACCCGGATCGGAGGGTATCAAACAGCAGTTGACCATTCAAAAGAGCAAAAAAAGCAAGTGCTCTCATAGACGAATATATACACACACCGCTTCACTTGGCCAGGTCGCAGTCGACGTCTCCGGTGACGGCGGCCGCCCCGTTGCCTGGCGGCGGCGGCGCGAACTGCAGCCAGCAGTCATACTCGTGGTAGTAGGTGGCCCTGTACGGCCAGAACCTGTATGTGAGCGTGGTCCTCACTTTGACGTCGACGTCGAGCCTGCTGCCGCGCCTGGCCCGCCGCGAACGCCTCCGCCACGGCGGCGGCTGACGTTGCTGGACCGCCCGCGGAGCACCGGGTACAACGTGAGCCGCCGCCTCGGGTCCAGCTTGAAGCTTGGCAGCGGCGCGTCGGATGGCCCCAGCTTGGCGCCGCCGTAGTAGAGCGCCGTCGTGAGGTGGTCGAAGTGGATGCTGTAGATGCGGCGGTCGTGCGTTGAAGATGGTGATGTTCAGGGCCAGGTACGGATGGCCGCCGCGTCGCCATTGCCACACCCAGGTCTTCCGACCGAGAGTGCAGTGGACAGAAAGGCCGAAAAGGCACATGCTTGCATCTGTTCGATCGGTAGAGTAGTGGAGACGATGACGATGCCATCTCTGGCAATGTAACTACTTATTACTGGTTTCATGCGCCGGTGTTTCTTCTTTCATTTCTGTTCATGGTGCCCATAACTCTTGCCACATGCCCACATTCGACGCAAAAAAGAAAAAGTTAGAGCAAGTGGACGAGTCAACTGGTTTTCTACTTGTGGTTGAGGATGGCACGTTCAACCGGCGGGTCGTGTTTGATTAATTAGTTGAATGCGGCACAAAAAAAAGACATTAATATGGATTGGCTTATTATCGGATTAAAATGACAATAATTGCAGCGCCGCCCTAACCGTGTTGACATTTGACAAACGTCGATCCAGCGGGAGCGACACGAGCTTGCAAACGTGCAGGTTTGGTCCATGGTAAAACCCTCCCAAGCAGTTCCAACCAGAGAGGGGAACCAATTAGGCCTGAACTTATTTCCCGTTCGAGTCTTCGACGAAATCTTAGAAGAATGAGTACAGTGTAGGTCTTGGAGTTAGGATTGTAACGGGCGGTCCGCTCCCTTCATTCATCACTAGGCGGCCCAGCACTGGGTGCCGGCGTTGAAGACCGCGGGCGTGGCGTTGGCCGGCGGCGGGAACCAGAGCCAGCAGTCGTACTTGTAGAAGAAGACCTCCTTGGCGAGCCACACCTTGTACATGAGCGTCAGCTCCACGGTCACCCTCACGTGCACCGTCCCGGCGGCGAGCTCCCTTCCCAGCTCCGCCGCCACGCCGGAGTCGATCGGCACCGCGCCACGGAACGCCGGGTGCAACACCGTAGTGTTCTTGGGGCCCTGGCGGAACGGCGCCGGGAGCGCGTCGTCGGCGGGGCCGAGCTTGGTGCCGTTGTAGAAGGCGGTGGCGCCGACGTCGAGGTACCGGATGGTGTTGCGGCGGTGCGAGTTGCGGAAGCTGAGGTCGACGGCGAGGTCGTACCGGAGCTGCGCCGGCTGGACGACGGTGGCGTTGGCCGGCGCCTCTAGCTGGAGCGCGGCGAGGACGGCGGAGTCGACGTGGGGGTGGAAGCGGTCGGGGCGGTAGATGAGCCAGAGGAGGAGGACGATGACGGTGAGCGGCGTCCAGAACTCGACGCACTGCCACGCGCACTGGAACAGGCCCAACAAGCACGCCACGAGGCCCTTGCCGACCTCCAGCGACGTCCGCAAGCAGCCGCGGCTCCGCCTTCTGGGCGGCGATTCCATCTTACGTCGCTTCAGCACCTAATGTACCTCGATCTTGGCGCCCTCCCAAGTCCCAACTGTAGCCACAAGCAAATGAATGGAGCTGGACGCCTGGACGGAGGGGTGTAGCTCTGAAATCTCTTTATACTTCTTCTTACGATACGACACTTAGACTGTCGAAATTCACGCGTTGTCGGCCCAATAATACGTGAGTCATTTGCATAAATTAAACCGATACGATCATTCTGTAAACGCTCCCTAATGATTGTACTTTGATTTTCATAGAATTTGATATAAAAATATTACTGAAAGAATATGATTTTTTCAACCGTTCGTAGGCCCTATAAAAATAAGACGGTCATCGTCTTGATTCTCCAGTTACTTACAGGGTGGCATGCTAGCAATTAGCATAGGTTGGATGGTTAGCATAGATGTGCCTGCAAATGATTTCGCTAATCTCGAGATCCATCGTTCTAATTTCCTATAGGTATTTCAGTATATCCATCCATCAGAGTTAGTGTGCATGCATACATACATTTGCATTAATAGTATATGTTTTTTTTTAGAAAATGGGGAAGCACATTCTCCATAGGCTTCATATACTTTCTGAAGCACGACTAGAAATTTTGCTTGAGAGAGTTTTATTTGTATCTAAGAACTACCTTAATATAACCTTATTTTTTTGAGAGAGAGAAGCACCTTGGTTTAACTTCATATGAGAAAGGTATGATTTTCCCAAAGTTTACTTCATATGAGCACCTGACCAAGCTTGGCGTACCTTATCGTTTCAGTGCATGTGGCATGAAGAGTGATCATGACACGGCAAACGACTTTGCATGATTAAAACGGGTTTAAAAATAATAAAAAAAGATTCCGATCTCTGCTACGACCTAGTCTTCCTCCACGACTTGCCGAACTGAATCAGGACACTTTGTTCGCTTGGCTTATCAGGGCAGTCCCAACCCAGACTCTACCCATAGAGTCCATATGTTGAAGACTCTATAATAAGAAACTATAGCTTCCAATGCAGATTTTGTATTTTGAAGTCTACCCAATCCTATGACCCACTTGTCTCTCTCACATATGGTCTTGATTTGCGTGAAGACTTGGTTTCTTCATTTTTTCCCCTCTCTCTTCAATAAATGTTCTGCCACATCAGCATTTTGCTTACATGGCAGCATAATTAATGACTTTAGACTCTACGGTAGAGTCTGCGTTGGGACTGCCCTCAGCCATATGTCCAATAGATTATTTTTCTCACAAAACACTATTGAATCGGCTCAAAATCAACTAAAATCAGTCAAAATCAATAGACTTTTCAGCCCTGCTGTGCCAAGCAAACAGAGCGGTCTTTTGGTTCCCTCTCTCCATGGAGCCAAAATCAACTAAAATCAATAGACTTTTCAGCCCTTCTGTGCCAAGCAAACAGAGCAGTCTTTTGGTTCCCTCTCTCCACTACGGGAACCCTGGTAGTCGCCGAGTGTCCCAGACACTCGGCGAAGGCCTAAATACACTCGGCGAAGTGTTTGCCGAGTGTAACACTCGGCAAAGAGCACTCGGCGACTGTAGACTCGGCAAAGAGCTTCTTTGCCGAGTGTCATATTACGGGCACTCGGCAAAGGGTTTGCCGAGTGCCAACGCCGACACTCGGCAAAATAAAGTGAACTAACGTCCCCCCACGCACCGTCGTCGTGTGATGACGTGGCGGAGTCCGTGACGGCGCCGTTTGCCGAGTGTCGGATCGCGACACTCGGCAAAGATATGGCCGTAGAGCCACGTGGCCCCGCATGTTCGCCGAGTGTCACCACAAATACACTCGGCGAACCCTAAGCCTTTGCCGAGTGTCGTGGTAAATACACTCGGCGAACCCTAAGCCTTTGCCGAGTGTATTTGCCACGACACTCGGCAAATCTCCACACACTCGGCAAATCTGACAGAAAATAGCAGAAATGGCCTCTTTGCCGAGTGTCTATGGTAAATACACTCGGCAAAGGCCCTCTTTGCCGAGTGTACACTCGGCAAAGCCACTGACCCCCTGTTTTTTATTTGTTCGGTCGCGTATAACGTACCATTGCGAAACCAACATTACAGGCAGTTCATATACACGACAATAAGCATTACAGGCAGCACATATAGATAATATCCATAACCATTAATCCATAGAAAGCATCACAGGCAGTTCGACAACACAAGTTCACCAATTCACAACCACAGTACGGTCACAACCAAAGTATGTTCGTTCACAAGCATAAACATTGTCAAGCAATCCACAAAACACTAAGGAGGTGGTGGGTTGGGTGCGAACAGTTGGCGGCCTAACCGAACCGCCAGGTCATCGTCCGGAGGCCCCTCATTCGACGCCGCCGCTGATCCAGCAAAATTCTACACAAAGGATAGCATATTGCATGTGTGAAACGAGTGACAAAACATAAACTAAGTTTTCTAATGTTGTCAATGGTGAACAACTACGTTGGTTGTCTAAGGTAGAAATAAAACTTTGTCAGGTGACTCACAGGAGAATATGATGCCGGAAGTGCTGCCATCGGCGGAGGTTGAAGTGTGAACGGCGGCGGAACTTGCCCCATCTGCACTGCCATAGTACTGAACCACGCGTGCCAATCCTCCATCTGCTGCTGCCTCGCCCGCTCGGCCTCCTCCGCCTACTGCTGCCTCAGCCGCTCTGCCCGCTCCGCTTGCTCCCGCTCGGCCCGCCGCTCGGCCTCCCACCGTGCCTGCCACCGCGCCTCCATCTCCTCCCTTTTCTTCCTCTCTTCTTCCAACTGGGCCTGCAATATGCCATCAAACTTTCAGAATGCAAAGTAAAGCTATGTAAAAATAAACGAGTGACGAATAAACAGAAATAACCCGAAGTGTCTGCACGAGGACATGTGCAGCGGTCGGCGCCTGACGTATGTCCGGGTTAGCGCTGCCTGCCCGAATCTGGGACAGAGTGGTAGTAGTGGCTGGGTCGAGTGTGCTATCGCCGAGGGCGTACCTCCCATGCTTCTTGCCTGCTCCCATCCTCATGACAATATCTCCATCAATCGGGTTAGCGCTCGGATCCCAGTCAGGCCCATACTTTTCCTTTCCCATCTCCGTGTATGTAGCGAGGCGGGTGTGTGCCATGGGATTGCTGTACGCCTCGGGTCCGGCCTCCGGATTGTACCGGATGTCGGACGACGCCTTTCCCATGTGGGATAAAGCAATAGCCTGAAACTCGGAGAGTGTCTCGCCACCATGTGTCGCCGACTACAAAACACAAAAAAATAATACGGTTAGAAATTATGCAGAATTTAGCATTAGAAAACGAAATGACTTGACTTACCCATCTTTCTGAAAATTCCTCGATGTTAAGACTGCCCATATTGTGTGATGCACCTGGCATCTCCAAACGGCGTTCTCGGGCAGCGATGTGTTCCTCCATCCATTCTTCAGCGACCCACTTGTCCACAATCTTCTCCCACGCAGCTGGATGCGGGGCACACCACCACGGAATCGCCTACACGGGATCAAGTATAAGATCAGATTATACATACTTAATCTCAAAAACAATCGTAATTATACTAGATCAAGTACAAGATCAGATTTTACCTCTATGTACTGTTCTCGAGTCAGGAACATGTTCCTTGCCACCTCTTTATCGTACTTAATCCCATTGTCAACCCAATAGTCAATGACAGCCTGGACGCGCGCCTCGTAGTGCATGTCCTTGACGAGTTTACGACACGCAATTTTTGCATTGGCATCGGCCCTCTCCCGCTCTCCAGGAGCGCATCTGTAGAAATCCTGCATACAAACGCGATTTATCTAGTCATTATTTCAAGAATATGAAATGAATGTTGTTCTAGCGAGAAGAACGTACCCACAGCTCCTCAAGCACCCGCTCCGCCTTGTTGGGGAACAACCTGCACTGCTGATCACGGGTGTCGTCCTTGGGGCAGAAGTAGTGGTCAAACGTGTAGGCCGGCTCTTCGATCCCGTGATGTGAAACCATGCCTGGGAAGTGTCTCCGGCACAGAACACCAAGGATGCCGTTCACCTTCCGTTTGTGAGAAGAACCGGGCTCTATCACCTTCCAACACCTGCGAAGTAATTAGCATACATTGTTAGTTTCTTTTGCGATTTTCAACAAACGGGGTGCAAATGTACAAATAACATATAAATTTACTTACCTTTTTTTGGCCGGGGCGATCATCGGACGACGCTCAAAAGGTATCGGTCGCTTTGGAAGAGACGAGGGACCGCGCTGCCATATTTTCGGAACAGTAGAGGAAGAGGATCCCCCTGTCGCCTCCACCTCCTGCTGGTCCTCCTCCTCCTCCACCACCACCGCGGCAGGAACCTCCTCCTCAGAGGAGGACGAAGACGACGAGGAAGGTAAAGGGGTGGGTGCCCTACCCCTCCCTCGCCCCTTGCCTGCACCGCTTGCTCGCCCCTTGCCTCCACCCCTACCGCGCCCCTTGCCTCCACCCCTCCTGGAATCCTCAGGTGCATCGGACCCACCCCTCGGCCTCTGGTAAAGTGAGTTGACGTTCCTCGTACCGCCCACCATCTTGGCTCACTCACCTGCAATTAAAAAGCAAAGAAAATATAATTAGAAAGAGATGCAAAATAAACAAAACTTAATTATAAAGAGATGCAAAATAAACAAAACATCATTAGAAAGAGATGCAAAATAAACAAAAGGATTAGGATCATACATGTTTAGAAATATTCATCAACATCGGGATTAGCTACTTCTTCTATCTCATCATCACTATCACGCATTTCTAGATCCGCATGCGACTGCTCCAAAGGTCGAGCGGGTCGACGAAGACGTAGACGAGGTCAGCGGTGTAGCAGGAGGTCGAGGAAGCCGCTCCTGCAAAAAAAAGGCAAACAGGTAAATATGTAAAAATTTTGGCAGCATCTCCCCTGCACGAGGAGGTTTCCAAAACCTGCAATAAAAACAGCTCGATAGCCGACAACATACACATCGGCACGATGGCCAACAACAACATACACACCGGCAATTCATCTCAATTTAAATTAACTTTGGAACTAAACAAGAAATTCATCTCAATTTAAATTAACTATGCAACTACACAAGAAATTCGTCTCAATTTCAATTAACTATTGAACTAAACAACAAATTCATCTAAATGAAAATTAATCATGCATCTCCAATCTAATATTACAGTAAGGACAGGGAAGGGAAGGGGAAGGGGGAAGCTCACCTCGCAGCCCGGGCGGTGGCGGCCTCTGCACGGGGCTAGCGGCCCCTGTAGGGACACAGTCGGCGGGGGACGGCGTCGGTGCCCCTGCCGGGGACGGGAACAGCGCGGGCAGGGGCACAACCGTCAGGGGACGTCACAGGGTGGCCCTGCCGGGCTGGCAACGGCGCGGGCAGGGGCGCAGCCGGCCGGGACGGGGGAGGTGGCGCAGGGCACGGGGCGAGGCGGCCGGCGGGGGAGGTGGCGCAGGGGCGAGGCCTGCCACGGCCGGGGCCAGGCGCGCCCGACGGGGGAGGTGGCGCAGGGCCGGCGGCCGACGGGGAGGTGGCGCAGGGCGACGGCCGACGGGGGAGGTGGCGCCGGCGCGCGGAGGTGACGGGGAGGTGCGGCAGGGGCGGAGCTCCTCCTCCCCCGCGGCGGCGACGGGGAGGTGCGGCGGGCGGCGGCGACGGGGAGGTGCGGCAGGGGCGGAGCTCCTCCTCCCCCGCGGGGGCGACGGGGAGGTGCGGCGGGCGGCGGCGACGGGGAGGTGCGGCGGGCGGCGACGGGGAGGTGTGGCAGGGGCGGAGCTCCTCCTCCCCCGCGGCGGCGACGGGGAGGTGCGGCGGGCGGCGGCGGCGGGGAGGTGCGGCGGGCGGCGGCAGCGACGGGGAGGTGCGGCGACGGCGCTGACGGGGAGGTGGTGCGGAGGCGGCGACGGGGAGGTGCGGCGGCGGCGCTGTCGACGGGGAGGTGGTGCGGCGGCGGCGGCGCTGACTGAGTGTGCGAGTGGTGTGTGTGTGCGACTAAGTGTGGGAGGCCCCCTTGTTTGCCGAGTGCCCGCGATCTGGCACTCGGCAAACGCCCCTCCTTTGCCGAGTGTCGCCGATCCGGCACTCGGCAAAGACCCTACGCTTTGCCGAGTGTCGCCTATGACACTTGGCAAACCTCCTTCGTTATTTTATGCCACAGCCACCGGTTTTTAAATTGCAATTAATAGATAAAAAATATCAAACTGTTTCTAAAAATTACAAAAATTTAAGATTAACTAAACCATGTTGTATATTGCCTATAAAAAAAATATGAATCTAAATTCTATTCCAACTTTCAATTTGGTTACAAATGTAATTGAATCCTTCTCAACACTACGAATCTTATTCGGACATTCTCCGGTTTGTAAGGGTCATACATGAAATATTGTTCGAAACCTTCTCCGCTTTTTACCACAACCTTACACGGATGTAAACATAATATCCAGACAATTCTCATATTTTTCAGACATTGTTTGCATTTTATATAATTTTTAAACAACACGGTCACAGGTTAATAGTCATGTATCGGCAATAAAATGTTTAAAATTTCACTAACTTTCATGGATAAGGACTAATGTTTGCCGAGTGTCGTATCTTTGCCGAGCGTCGGCGAGCGGGCACTCGGCAAAGGGCTTGTTTGCCGAGTACCCGCAATTTCACACTCGGCAAAGATTTAACACTCGGCGACTACTTGGTTTCCCGTAGTGCTCCATGGAGCGTTGACCTGCTTGAGAGTCGATCTGGACCTGCACGTTATTAATTACAAGTTGCCATATATAGTTTGTCCCTCCCGTAATTTCGATGTTTGTTAAAAAAAATTGTCAACACGGTTTGGGCTGCAACAATTTGCATTTTAATCCTGACCTAATCAATCAATACACACAGCTAGCTACTCTCTCTATCCTGAAATATAAGATATTGTAAATTTGTCCTAAATCAAATTAACTTTTGTCCCTCAACCTCCATCCAACAAACTACTATGCCAACAGCCAAACCCTCAACAACCTCCATCCAACAACCAGTTGACTTGCTCTGTTTTTTTTTGTGTGTGTCCTTTTTAGTATAATATAGGAGAAGCTAAAAGAAATAGTAATAATGGAATCATACAAAAATATATACAGAATGATGAGTATACTCGTTGAATCAAGAAAGAACAAGTAGTGGCAGGCTGGCAGCTGAAGTGATTAGTACTAATAAGGCAGACGCGTGGCTTCTATCCTCATATATATATTGTCTCCGATCTCCATCGAGGCATCAAGCAGTGGAAAGGATGCCGTGCCTGTGCCAGGCCAACGCCTTTGTCCACTGCGCTCTCGGCCGGAGGACCTGGGTGTGGGAATGGGAGCGGGGCAGGGAGCCAGTCAGGTCAGGCCGTCGGCCGGCAGCTCGATAGATCATGCATGCATCCTCCACTTTCGTTGCATTTGCAATATATATATATATATATATATATATATATATATATATATATATATATATATATATATATATATATATTCGATCTAATGACTTGCACTCATCTGTGCTGCAAGCTAGCTGAATGAATGAATTCATGTACGTGCAGCGGCTGGGTCGACACCGTTGAACTCTACGGCGAGCAGCCGCACAAGCCGTGGCCGGCGAAGGTCGCCGGGTGCATCTGCAGTACCATCGGCAACCTCATCGGCTCCGTCCTGCTCGTCTTCCTCCTCTGGCTCATCTTCTTCCGCCCCTACAAGGTCCGCCCCCACGTCGACGCCGCCGCGCTCGCCGCCTTCGACCTCGTCCCCGTCCCTGACAACAACAACGCCACCGCCGCCACCGCGCTCCGTTACGACCTGGCCCTGAACGTGACCTTCTTCAACGACCACCGCATCTACGGCATCCGCTTCGACCACCTCACCGCGGGGCTCTACTACAACGGCACAAAGCTGGGCCCCTCCGACGCGCCGCTGCCCAGCTTCAAGCTGCACACCAGGCGACACCGTACGGTGTACCCGGTGCTGCGCGGCCGGGCCAGCAACGTCGGCGCCGCCGTGGCGGAGCAGCTCGCGGCGGACCAAGCGCGGCGGCGAATCGACGTCGACGTGAGAGTGAAGACGACGCTCACCTACAGGTTCTGGCCGCACAGGGCCACCTACTACTATGAGTACAACTGCTGGCTGCAGTTCGCGCCGCCGCCAGGCAATGGCACGGCCGCCGTCATCGGCGCCGGAGGCGTCAAGTGCGGCATGGCCAAATGAATGAAACCCACGTCGGACGACTACTACATACTCGTGCTTGTTAAGTTGTAGGCGTACACGGGCCTTAATGACCTGGTAAATGTGTAAGAATCCCTACGGCTTGCGACCTCGTGTACCTTGGATTTTTTTAATGTACGCCGCGATTCGGTTAAATTCATATGCAAACGGTATAATCTTTATTTGATCTAAAAAATAATTTAAAACTTCCAAGGAATTTGGTCTACTAAGTCTTAAATTACTGTAAAAATTGCATAAATTGCAATAACCATATACATAAATGAACATTAAACTAACCTGCATATACTTTATAAAAAAATTACCATCACTTCTTTTCTAGCCTACGCTTTCGAAAGTTTATGAAACTCTCAATGATGTCATCTCCATCCACTTTAAAGAAAATGTTCCATGAATTCACTAGTGAATCCATAATTTCTAATCCTCATAAAATTAACCAAAGTCCATACCACAACTAAGGTTCTACAAAACTCGATATTGGAGCTTTTTTTTTTTACCTTAGAGATCAGATTCATGCTCGTGGCCATGTGGAGGGCCAATGTAGAGCTAGATTGAGGAGCCGCCGAAGGGACGTAGTATCCCTCGTGCGGACGGCGACACCAACACAATCACGCAAGGCGCAGGTATGCAACGATGCAGGTGGCTCTGGCATAGAGGCGGAGGGATTTGCCATCGTAGAGGATGGATGGGAGGAGGGAGTTAGGGAAAAGTGAAGGCCAGAGCCCGGAGGTGGCGGCGGCCGTCGCCCTCGCAAGATGAGGAGTTGTCAGTTATCTATTAAAGTCACAAATCATCAAAGTTTAGAGAAAAAATTATATAGAGTTCATAAGCAAAAACAAAATAAATAAACATGCAACCATCTGCCAACATGCATGACTCAAGTTCATGAACCAGATAAACTAGTATTTTTTTGGACAAGCAAGATCTAGGATAAACTTTCAATGGCTTAGTTGGTCGATGTAGTGTTACATTTTTTCTCTTCCCAAGCTAATCTCCTGTAATAGTCACCAAGCTAATCTCCTGTAATTCCTAATTCAATAACGAGCACCATGCACCATGCTTGAAAAAGAGTAGTATAAATCATGCTTTTCATTTGGTCAATTAAGTCATTTAGATTAACTTGTACCAATTCAACAAACAACAGTAAACAGAGCCAAATGCTAGAATATGGTCACCTGTCCTTAACTTGGTGAGAAAGCACAATGTTAGTATTGGACAATGCCTGCACCCAAACATTTTTGTGACCTGATGCAATGAGCATTGCAGTTTGGTATCTTAAGATGAGAAATATAATCCTTATGGACTTTATAAAGGTACGGGTAATTACTTCCCTTTCTTGGAGTTTAGAGTAATCCTGTAGCTGCTTTGCTTTCCTATGAATTTAATTTTTTTAGTATCTCAAATTGTAACTAGCTTGTTGACTTTCATTTATCATGCCTGAATTAATGTACTACTGTGACTGTCTGTGCTAACGTAGTCTCATGTATTGTTTCCTTGAATCAAGACGTGAATATGATCCATCACCAGTACCTCCCTTGCGCTGCCCATTCTACATATGTTTTTGATCCAAACGTGATTTATGGTGACAACTATTGTTTAGTCCAATCCAAATGCGGTTGATATTTTTTCTGTACATCCGCGCCACCATTCATAGGTAAACCTATTCATGATCCAAACTATTTGTTTTATTATGCTCTAGCAAGGCACTTGAAAATGGGAGATGATACATAATGCTCTTACTGGTTATGATGCTCTAGCAAACCATCATCTTTTTCTGATCTTTGGATTTGTATTATTTATATTTTTCATCAAAACCTCAGGTTTTATAATTCACCGGTTATCTGGAGGAATGGAGTAGTTTAGTGAAAGGAATGTGAAAGCCATAGTGCCCATCTACTGGAATTTTCTAATTATTCATTTTGTGAACTTCTGCTTTGTATTTCATTTTCGGTTCATTCTTTTATGGATTATCATTGGGCGGTTATAGTTGTAGTTATCCTAGGTGGTTGATTAAATGAAATCAGTTGAGATACAAAGCATTCTTTGATAGGCCACATTACAAAGCATTCTTTGATAGCACTGCATTTCCATGACGAGATGCTCTGGACTCGGGAAGCTACTCTAACACACAGTTACAATTCACTTGTTTGAAATCTTTCAATTTATTGCAAATCCTGTAATAAGACCGGAATGTACATGTTATAAAAAGTACTCTAACCTCTCCTCTATGGTCGTCTTAGGTGAATATCGTAGCATCGAATGGTGTTCTTGACCAGAATCTTTCTAACATTATAATGTTCTGTTGAGCAGTTCAGGAGTGTTCTGTTGAGCAGTTCAGGAGTGCTGTGATCAAGTTTGACAACCTCTTGAGATACCAGAGCACAAATCTTGCCTAAAGGTAAATTATTGGCCCTCCCTTTTCCCATTATTTCTTTAATTTTTTCATTCAAACATGAAGTGCACCGTGGTGTGCCATTGCCACTAAATATCATGCAAGTAGGAATCCCTTTGCCGGTCGCAACAAGTTCATATTACTTTCCATAATGATGCTAATGCTTGCTTCTGTGTCATGGTCGATCAAGCAAATTTAAACACAAGTGAATTGTGGTGGAACTACAAATCCTTGACGGTGCTTGCTTTCCTTACTCGAATGTCAAATTGCATATGTGGTGCTTGCTTTCCTAACTCTATGCTTAATACTTCATATTACTGAATGATGAAGTGAAGAATACATTTTTTTTCTTGTTTTATTGAAGCTGGCACACTGAGCTGATAATTATTGCACTAGGCACTGCTAGAGTCTTCAAGTCTGCTTTCCCACAGGCCTGTGTCACTAATCTTTTCAAATGAGAAAAGGTGCAGGGATTCCATTTAATAGAATCTTGCGATTGATACAATGCATATATTGGTTTCTGGTTTCTAATAGAATCTTTTCAAAAACAGATGGAGAGACGAAAGTGGTAGTTGGACTAGCAACAACCTGTAGATAAACTGGCAACAAGTTTGCTTTCTTAGTGATGAAAGAAAATGAACGATTCTTGAAGGCAAAATTTTTCTATGTCCCTTTATCTTGCTATAATTTTGTACTTTCAAATCATCCTCTGCCTTGTCTTGCATGTCTAGAACTCCGGATGGGCTACCCCTAGACCGGTTCGTATCAATGTTGATGGTGGGCCCCTGGATTCTCATATCCATCCGTTCCACTTTACTGGTTTTTTTTTATTTATTGTAACCAATTTGGTCACAGTTGTGTATTTTTTTTAACAAATGCTACAAATATCAATAATATAATGTCTGAAGTATCGTTATTATAATGCTTGTTAAGTATTGTGGGTGCTTCAACTACTTTTTCTTTAATTTTTTGCTGGCTGGTGATCCGATGAAGAGAATTTTAAAAATTAAAGTAAATTGCACTGGTCCCAATAATTTTTTGTACTTGTCCCACTTATTTGGTATCTTTAGGGACCACATGAATCTTTCGAATGTACCACCCTTATTTTTTTTAATTAGCCTAAAAGTTGTAAACTTGTAGAAAAATAGCTGGTAAAATCGTTGGAGTGAAGTGTGAACTGAAATGGAGGGCATTCAGAAATATGTTATCTAATAACGACAAATTGACATCATGTTCTGAAAGGAAGTAAATCTATCTTTGAGGACATGTCTAATTAAGAAAATATACTCCATCGTAAGGCCTATTTGGATCCACCTGCTAATTGCTAGCTAGCTAATTTTAGTTGGTGTGGATCCAAACGGGACCAGCTAATCTCTTTCTAACTAGCCAAATAGCAACTATCCAATTAGCTGGTCTAACCCAGCTAATTGCAGCTAACCAGCTAATGAATTAGTTAGGTGGATCCAAACGGGGCCATATTTGGATCATAATTTGTGCTTGTAACCAAAGCTAGAAAAAAATAGTGCAAAAGTTGTTCTTAATAATTTTAATCTATGCCATGCTAAATTATCATTCATAACCATATATTTTTATTTGATTTTTCTAAACACGTGTCTGGGGCATCTGCCCTTTTGCTAGGGTAAGATTTTACCAGCTATTTTTCTAAAAAGGCACGAGCCGGCGGGGCGAAGGAAGAGGACGGGTTAGGAATGGTGAGGTCAGCGGGTTCGCGAAAGAGGCCACCGGTGTCGGGGGCGATAGGTGCGGCGGGGGAGAGAAGCCGGACGAGTTCACGTGGGTGGTGGTTAGCGGGCGGTTGCAGGCCGCCGGAGCCGGGGTTGGTGGTGGCAGTGGGGGAGAGAAGGTGGACGAGTTTCCTATGTGCATCACAAGTCCATCACCAACCATGTATAGGACTTTAATACATGTCCTACTTAGACTACATGCACACCTAAATACTTTTCAACGCTAAAATTTACTAAAATCACAAGATTAAACCCAACATGTGATACAGTGTGAAGGTACTTTGACACATTCCTCTTTTAGCTGCAGAAACCGTGCCCTAGGTTGTGTGCAGCTAATATTAGTGTGTTTGTTTCATTTATGCTAAAATATTTGTAAGCGTGCCCTAGGTTGACAAGATGGATATTAGCATAAAAGGGATGGCCGTTGACATGGGCCCTGGGGCTTTGATATTTAGAGGTAATGTCACATTTCACTATTTATTAGATTTATAGTCACATGAAGACATGATTTTATTTTAAAATTCCACAAGCTTTTTGGTGAAGCGTTGTCTTGGTGCTTTAGATCAATGGGGATTCTCTTTTCTTCAAATGAAGAAAAGATAATGTAGGGCGTATGGTTCATTCTTAAACAAAAGAGGCATTGAACTGGTAACAAATTATATCAAGA
Source organism: Urochloa ruziziensis (assembly GCA_015476505.1). Lineage (NCBI taxonomy): Eukaryota > Viridiplantae > Streptophyta > Magnoliopsida > Poales > Poaceae > Urochloa > Urochloa ruziziensis. The sequence continues at coordinate 8,692,812 of CM027121.1, read as the reverse complement.
GATTCTTTTTTGATAGAATGATATGATGTGTATCCCTTTCCATTTTAACAGAGTTAAGTTCATTGGTGTGACTTTTGCTAACTGAAATCTTATTTATGTGCTTCTGAATATGATGAGGTAGTCTCCCGTGGTTTCTCCCCGTGAAGATTTTGTAGATATTTTTCCTAGCTCTAAAATTTTCTTCTAAGACTCTAAGTTAGTATGGGAAATTGGTGATTCCTATTTTTGTGGACCGAAGTGAAGTCAACGAACTTTCTCAAGAATGCAACAGTATCTTTATCTCTTCTTAATTTACTTTAGCTAGCAGTGATATCTTTTTTTTATCGGATGGATATGAGAGGTGTAATTGTAAATAAATACCTGTCATAGTAATCTTAGGAGCTCACTTTGCTAATAAACAATTGGACGTTGATGCTCTCCAGATATGTCACAACTCACGAGAAACTCTCTCTTTATATTGACATGTTCAACATATGGACTTCTATAGCATCATCTGTTGCCTGATTTGCTGATGCAGATTATGATATCTGATTGTCTACTGCTTTATTCTGCCATGGATCATTCTCCGATTACATGCACACTTATCCACCCTAAGACTACAGTCTTATTATGGTTGACTAATCTGAAAGAACCTGTCCGTCCATGATTATACTCATCAGAGATATGCCAGTTCATAGAAACTGTTTGCGTAATTGTAGTTGAACTAAATATGTAATTCAATGACCTGGACCATAATTTGGTACTGTTGTTGAGTTTGACATTTGGTAGAACGCTGGTCTGACAAATAAAAAAAAAAGTAGCAAATTATTCATTGTAATGTTTTTTAGAATGGCCAGATTTATATATTGTTATACATGGACACGAAGCCCATGTCTTTGGATATATGAATTTAAAATTCATGTTTACAAAATTATTTGTAAATATGCACCTGCGTTACATTATTTATGAATCTAAACTATTGTTTACTAAATTTTGTATAAATATAAACAATTTTATTTTAGTAGGGATTTTAAAAATGTCTTACATTAAATACATATTAACTATAAATATGAAATTATTATTGTTTATTGAATTTTGTAAATATAGAAAAATATTTTTATTAGGTATTTTAAAAGCACGTGCCTGCGGCACGTGCCTCTTTACTAGTTAGTGAAAAGTTCTGCACAATTGCCAAAAACCATATGCATCGATTTTCTTGATAGAGAAAAACAAGCATATATCTGCAAGGCCATTCAAAAGAGGATATTAGAAAACTCAAGGAGATGTTACTGTTACTGGACGCCCGCGCGCCCGCGGCGCACGCTGGACCCCACCATCATCACTCCTCCCCCGAACTTCCCCAAATCTGCATCCCTGACCCTCGACTTCTTCCTCCTCCAGTCCTCCTTCTTCTCCCTCGTCACCGCCCTCTCCCCCGCGCGCCGCCGCCTCCCCCGGCTCCGGCGGCTGGGGGCCACCTCCTCCGCCGCCGCACCTCCCTCTCCCCGCCGGAACCCTAACCCGGCCGGCGTTGCTCCCCCGCCAACGGCCACCACCCGCCGCCGGCGCTACCGAAACCGTAATCCGGCCGGCCAAGCTCCGCCGCCGTCGGCTCCGCCGAGCTCGCCGCCGTCAGCCTCGAGATCTCCCCTGTCCAGACCCTGCCCAACCGCCATCCCTCGCCGCCTGCCGCCCGGCTCCGGCGCTCCCGCGCCTCCGCCGCCCGGCCTCGCCGCTCCCGCGCCGCCGTCTCTCCCGCCACCACCGTCGGGCCGGCCTGCCGCCCCCAACCCTCCCTCTAAGGTCGGCGGTGGTGGATCTCCCTTCCCTGGCAACCCAAATCCCTAAAAGCCCCCCACCCCCTCCACCGCTTCCCCCACGGCCGGCGGCTACCGCCGCCCCCCCCCTCCCGGCGCGGTGAGGTTGAAGACGACATGCGCGACGAGGAGGAGGAAGCGCCACATCACGCACGAGAATAAGTGGAGGAGACGGCGCCACGTGGCCCGTGCGCCGCTACTACTCCTGGCGCACGCGCACCTTATAACAATTTCGGAAAACTCACGATTGCGTCAAGGAATTGCCGCGCTAATCCCAATCTCGAACCCGAACAGACAAACTCTAGGGGCGACCATTGCGAAGGGGCCGGGCATCGTGCCTGGCGACGTCTCGGAGGAAGAAGCGCTCGAGGAACATGAGAGAGGAAGAAGAAAAATAGAAAAAAGAGAAGGGATAGATCTGAACGGTTGGAACTATATCCAAGGGTTACCAATCACCAAGGTGATTGGGCGATTGACTGAAAGTTATATTTCAATCATTATACACGGAGACATTTCCCAAGCATAATTGCTTAAGAGCAACTCCAAGAGACTCTCTAAATCCTTTCTATTTGTTAATTTTGATGATTTTGATTAAAAAGATATCTTTCAATGACCTCTCTATTTGATTATTCAAACATGGTCGCTCTCTATTCTGGATTTTTCGATAGCAAAATATAGAAAAGAGAATAGCTCTCTAGAGTGCATGCAAGATATGGAAGAGCTGTTGGAAAACAGGAAGATATAGAAAACGATTTTTATGCAAATGACTCTCTAAATGATAATTTAGATAGTAAGTTTTAGAGAGCCTCTTGGAGATGCTCTAAGAGGGTTTATCTTATCGCCCACAGATTTTCGTTAACTTCAATATTCCTATATTACTCGTATTTTACCATATACTTGTAGGGTCCGACAAAATGAGATTGTCACTCAAAAATATCATTGTTTTGAATTTGGAACCCACTAGCCGGCTAACGGCCCATAGTGTGTGGACACACATTTGCCCCATCAACAAGCTGATAAAGGCATGTGGCCAATCTCCTAGCCGAAATCCATATATTTCCTTCCACTCCGCCGATCCAACTCTCCTTATCGTAGCTAGAGCCGCCACCACAGTGTCCTCTCACTCATTTTTCAACACTATTTATGTGTATTTTTTATGTTGTATGATTTAGAGAGAATTCATATTCATTTCTATGTAAGATGAAAGTTTTTTCTCTGATTTTTGTCCAAAAAATTTTCTCTATCACCAATAGAATTCCGATATATCCAATATTCTTCCCTGTCACCAACCTCTGATATTTTTTTGTCTATTGATAATGTAAACCGGCAAGTGTTATAGGGCGAGCGACCTAAAGAAAAAAAATTGACAGACATAGGTAGATCCACGGCTACAGAATCGACCTTCAGTTCCGGTTAGGAACCTACGCAATGGTCGTGATGCACTTTAGTACCGGCTGGTATTATCAGCCTGTAGTAAATTGGCCTGGCGTACACTGCAAAAAACCGGTACTAAACGCCGCGTTTAGTACCGGTGATACTCCAACCGGTGCTAAGGTAATATGGACGAATGCTCACTTATGTAGTAGGGATCCATACATGCACATGCACCTACGCATATTACTGCTGCAGACTTTTTTTTTATCCATGCCGGCTCCTAGTTCTTTTAGACCTGTAGCCCTGTAGGCCATTGCTATCCCGTCACAAGTCAGGCTCACGGGTTTCTTATGTGAAATATGCGAGCTTGCAGTTTCCATGTGAAATATGATCTTCAAACTCTTTTTTTCACATGATCTCTCTACCATCACACGCGCATACATCGTTGGTGATGCAATAGAATTTTATTCTCGTTTACTCTCGTTATCTAAAATTCTAATAAACTATTTAGAGCATGAGATAGCATATAAACAACTTCTCTAATCAATAATTTTTTTTAACTACAGAACGATTATATATCTCGTCGGGGCCAACTACTTCCTGTAGAGAAGCCAGCAGACGGACTGAAATACGAAAATGGCCTAAACATGCGTCCAAAAAAATGGATGCCCGATCCGTTATACGGTGTTGCTCTGTTGTGTGCTTGTTGCATTGCAGTTGCGTCTCGCATATATGCACGTCTATGAGCATTGGCCGATATGGCTCTCTCGCTGACCTCAAACCTAGGCTTGTTGGTGGCACGACAGCACCAGGTGGAGTGGATCGGATCGGAGCCGCACACAGCATGCGTGTCGTGGCTTTCAACTTACAGGTGTTGGGTACATACAGTTGCCCGATTGGCTGCCGCCTATATTGACACGTGTATATATGTAGTGTTAGGTAGTGGTAATTTATTTAATTTGTAACAGGCACTGATCGAACGCCGCCCCTGCTATGCTGGCTACCACTCAGCTGGTGATGAGACGCTATGGGATGCATGGTCATAAAGAGGAAGCCACACAAGGGAATTGAACGCCTCGATCCGTTGACGTGGCCAAGCAGGGACGCTGTTGGTACGTGTCGGCGTGCATGCCTTATGCTTATGCAACAAGGGGGGGAGTACGGACGACGACTCCGATCCGGGTACAGGACCGGATATATCGAGCCGAGCACAGCGCGTTTTCTGTTTTATCTAACGGCCGGCACGTGCGCGCGGGCATGCATCGCTGAAGTGGACGGATCAACACGTACATACATGCGTGATCCGCAAGACCCAAATAAGAGCCACAAGTGTGTGCCTGCCGAGCTTACACGAACTCCATGCATGGTGGCACGTGTGTCGGATGATGCCTCCACAGCGTGCATACGTAATCTCAGCGACGCAGTGTGTACGTATATGTACATGCTACATACAACGCAGCGGTCAATTCTGATGTGGTAGTGTGCTACGTACGCACGCAGGGCAAGTGCCGGCCAGTCGGCTAACGATCACCCTCCTACTAGCTAGAATCCATGATATGGTGGCGTCGTTGCCGTTGCAGTCTCTCTTGATCGAGCTTGGGGCAACATATTGATAGCATTTCGGCCAAGGATCATCGTACAATTAAACCATCGATCGACTTGGAAAGTTTTAATTCATAACTAGGTTCAGATTCTTTTTTTTTTGTCCTTACCTGACTAAAATGGGCTGCCCGCCCGTAGCCTATATATGCTATCTCTAGAATGTATTGAAGTAACCAAGTAAAATGGAGAAAAAGTAAGAAGATATTGTATTTTGGGTATCTTTTCAGCTGAACCGTACCCATTTAGTAATCAGTGTCAACCTAATCATGCAGCATCAGTGACAACTTGAATAGATGGTGGTGGCACATCTTGGACACACAAAGAAGCAATAAACTACGGACGCGCGCATGTCCCTCTTAGTTTCGATAAAATCCTAATATGTAGATTTATTGGCATTTATTAGTTGTTGCTACGATAAAGAGGCTGCATCTATGGCTTGCCTTGGAGGAGGCAGCTTGATCCGACCGATATCTTCGTCTCTCTGATAGGATTTGTCACACCATATCTTAATCTAGTGTGATTCAACAACAGTATGAATGACAGGAGAGTCGACGGTCTTACAAAACGACCGAGACGGAGCTAACTGTCCCATCCATAAATCTCGCGGCAATGACACCTTAAATCTCGTGATAGTGGCACTTTGTAGTTGCAGGCCCATGCCCAGGGGCGGATCTATCCTAGCGGTGGGCAGGGTGGGCTCAAGCCCCTCCTACCGCTGGAAGTTCAAGGGAGCCCTCCCTAAGCCTACACGCACTCCATGCATGGTGGCCACGTGTGTCGGATGATGCTCCCAGCGCGCATACGCAATCTCAGGATTCTCAGCGACGCAGTGTGTACGTATATGTACATACTACATACAACAACGCAACGGTCAATTCTGATGTGGTAGTGTGCTACGTACGCACGCAGGCAAGTGCCGGCCAGTCGGCTAACGATTACCCTCCTACTAGCTAGAATCCATGGCGGCGTTGCCTGTGCAATCTCTCTCGAGATTGGGACAACATATTGATAGCATTTCGGCCTAGGATCATTCACTACGTGATCAGAGTCTTTGCCGTGTGACCAGGATAGGAGAGACACTCATCAAAGAGTTTTTGGAACAATAAAAAAAGAAAAACAGCTGTGGGCTCAAGTCATGGGCCCCGCTGCTGCGTCGGCCACCCGCGCGCTGCCCGCTGACCGCGCCCGTCCGCCCCGTTACCCCGCTGCCCCGCACGAGCTCGAAGGAAGGGGCCGGCGAGGAAGACAAGGAGACGGGTCGGAGCTGGTGGTGGTGGCTAGAGGACAAGAAGTCACGCGCGACATCGCTGACCCTCCCATGCCTCTCGGCCACCCGCCACCAGAGAGGAGCCACCGAGCGCTACTGCTCAACCCGCGCTGCTGCCCAGTTCCGCGAGGAGGACCACCGCCGCTTGCTCGCCGACGTCTATGGCCAGATCTGGGCAGACGCCGACCGCTTGGGGCCCCAGCTCCGGCCCTCCGCGCAAGGAGGAAGGTGATGGGGACGCCGCCGCCATGGCCACGTAGCATCCCATGATCCCGCGGCGGCCCGACCCTGCCGCCTCTGATCCGCGTTGCGCTGGTGTCGAGCCCCGACGTGAGTAGGCCGGTGTTGGAGCTCCGCCGCCGCTCCTCCTCCTTCGCCCCTGCTCATCCTTGGGGAGGGATGAGATTCGTTCGAGGAAGAAGAGAGGATGCCCCGCGGCCGCCTCGTCGCCACCCACCACCGACGGAGCACCTACTCTCCTCCTCAATCGCGGAATGACTGCGTGTCGCCACGTGCTCCCGCCGTGAGTGGGCCGGTGCTGGAGCTCCGCCGCCGCTCCTCCTCCTCCGCCCCTGCTCATCCTTGGGGAGGGATGAGATTCGCTCGAGGAAGAAGAGAGGATGCCCCGCGGCCGCCTCGTCGCCACCCACCACCGACGGAGCACCTACTCTCCTCCTCAATCGCGGAATGCTTGCGTGTCGCCACGTGCTCCTGCTGGGGCCTGACCTCCGTGCTTCGCGGCGATGGACGAGCTAGAGTGGGGAGGGAGGCCGCCGGCGCCATCGCGTGGAGCCACCGCCGTCAAGGAGGGAGGAGGGCGTCGACCTGGAGGAAGGCGGAGAGAGGGGGGCGGAGGGAGCGAGGAAGGAGGGAGAGAGAGACCGACCGGTGGGTGGGAGGAGATAAGGCTGAGGGAGAGGGAGAGCGAACGGTGGCGTGGGGCCGGGCCGAGCGTGGGAACCGGGGCGTGACTGAGAGGAGGCATGCGTGGGGCCGGGGCGGTCGTCGGAAGCGAGGGGGAGGCGGGCGTGGGCACCGAGGCAGCCGTGTTCGCCGTGTGCAATGTAAAAAAGCACACGGCAAAGAGTGTTTGTCGCGTGCTGTTAAAAAAATACATGGCAAAGGCTCTTTGTTGTGTGTTTTTTATTTACCGTGTGCAAAAAGTTTTTTGCCGTGTGTCTGATAAAATACATACAGCAAAGGTCCAAACACATGGCAATAGCTGGATTCCCGTAGTGATTGTACAATTCAAACGATCGATCGACTTGGAGAGTTTTAATTCAAACTAGGTTCAGTTTCTTCTTTTTTTCTTTGGACCTGACTAAAATGGGTTGCCCGCCCGTAGCCTATGCTATCTCTAGAATGTATTTAAGTACCAAGTAAAATGGAGAAAAAGTAAGAAAATATAATATTTTGGATATCTTTTCAGCTGAACCCATTTAGTATCAACCTAATCACGCAGCATCAGTGACAACTAGATGGTGGTGACACATCTTTGACAACAAAGAAGCAATAAACTACGGACGCAGGTCCCTCTTAGATTTAGAGTAGATGGTGGCATCCTCATGAGCGACTACTCATGTAAGCTTACTAACATTTGTGATTAATTGGTCTGCCAAACTTTAGTTTCGATAAAATCCTAATATGTAAGTTTATTGGCATATAGTAAACGGCTTGGCCCAACGAGAGATAAGAATATCATAATATAATCTCTAATCTGACATCTACTTTTTATTTATGGATGCTAGCCACTATTTTTGTCTCGGTTCAGTTTCTCCCTAGAATTGGTAGCGGTGGCACTATGGGTGACGACTGTCAATGATGCGTCTTCTATAGTAAACAAACAATGAACCGCGAACCTGGTAGCCCTCACAGATTTGAGGGGGTGGAGGCATCCATACAAGGGACGACTCTGACTTGGAATATTTGTCATGGTCTTCGCTTTATTGGTTGTTGCTATGACAAAGAGGCTGCGTCTGAGGCCTGCTTTGGAGGAGGCAGCTTGATCCGACCGATATCTTCGTCTTTGTGATGGGATTTGTCACAACATATCTTGATCTGGCGTGATTCAACAACAGTATGAATGACACGAGAGTCGACGGTCTTACAAAACGATGGAGACAGAGCCAATTGTCCTATCCATAAATCTCGCGGCAATGACACCTTAAATCTCGTGATAATGATGTAGTTGCAGGCCCACCCAGTTAGCGACGAAGGCCACATCATGTAGTGTTGGATCTAAGTCTCCTTAGGCGGCGGCGATTAAAACTTTGACATGTTGTGTGATTATTTTCTACTAGATCCAACGCAGTACAACGACAAATCTTACTCAAACATCACCCGACATGTTCTGCTAAGATGATATGAAGAACCTTCGAGAAATCCTAGCATGCCAAAATCCAAAGAACGTTTGAGAAATTTAATCATGAATATTCATGTAGGTTGTTATGGCTTTGAGGAATCCTAGCGTGCCGTTTGAGAAATTTTATCGCCAAAATTCGAAGAACGTTTGAGAAATTTTATCACGAATATTCATGCGTGCTAAGATTCGAAGAACATCATGTAGGCTGTTATGCCTTTGAGAAATCCTAGCGTGTGCCAAGATTCGAAAAACGTTTGAAAAATTCTATGCACATATTCATGTAGGTTATTGTGGCTTCAAGAAATCCTACGTGCCAAGATTCGAAGAACGTTCGAGAAATTCTATGATGAATATTCATGCAGGTTGTTGCGGCTGTTCGACAGAACCGAGACCCTGTCCACGTTAAAGGAACGACATGACCTAACGAGGTCAAACGAATGACTAGGAACGTTGAACGAACGACGTGGCCTACCGAGGTATCAAGGATGTCACCATGTTTCCATATTGGGAGATTATGCATACATGAGGCCGGGGGCAGTGTGCAGCAAGCACACATCCACGTACTGAATCGACTGCCCGACAGAGTTCATACGGTATTCAAACATTAGGACAGGACTGTACATATATATAATGTGTAATGACCCGCACGCGCGCGGTATATATATATCTCTAGCTATACAATACTCCGTACCTCAGTACAAGCAGCTACTACACGCATACTACTCGACCAATATATATTTTTGTACAAACCTGAAATGGATCAAAAACCCACACTGAAAAGGAGAAACATGCATGTCTTAATTGTATCCTCGCGCGCGCGTCGATTCACTTCGCCACGTACACCAACGCCCAGCTCGATCGATCCGCGCTAGCCAGGTAGCTTCCTCGCCGCCGGATGAAGCTAGCGAGCTAGCAGGGCAATCGAGGCCGGCGTTCGGTGCAGGGCGGCGCGTCTCGGCGATGAGTCGAGTCAGAGAGGGACCATCTGCTGGGGGGAGTCGAGCATCATCATGGCCGTCGACGGCCAGCCGACGGCGTGGTCCCAGATTCCGCCGCCGGCGGCCTCGTCGAACACCTCCGGCGGCACCTCCTGGAATCCCCCGAGGCCGAAGTCCTCCGCCTTGGGCAGCCGCGTCACGTAGTCCTCGAAGTCCTCCGCCTCCGTTGATTGCTGTAGTTGCGTCTGCTGCTCCCCGGCCGCCGCCAGGTCGTCCAGCATCATCTGCATCGCCGCCGTCGGGGTCGTCGCCGCCGACGAGCCGGAATTCGAGAAGCTGGCGGAGTAGTTAGAGTTGGAGTTGGGCGAGGCGTCGTCGGCCGAGCAGCAGGACACTGGCGTCATCATGACGGCGGGCTCCTGCTTGTAGTTGTAGTACTGGTGGTGGTGTCCGTGTGCAGTGGAGGACGGGGACGCCGCCGGCGACGCCGCCTTGACGGCCACCATGGTGCTACCAGTAGCCGGTGGCGGCGGGAGAGCGGCGGCGGGGAGGAGGTTGAGCCTGGCGCAGTCGCCGTAGAGCGCCCTGGCGGCGGCGTCGTATGCCCGGGCGGCGTCGAGCGCGGTGGCGAAGGTTCCGAGCCAGAGGCGGGCCCCGCGGTTGGGCTCGCGGATCTCGGCCACCCATTTCCCCCACGTCCGCTGCCGGACGCCCCGGAACGGGCACCGCTGGTTCTCCGGCCCGCCTTTCCCCTTCATGCACCCCTTCCTCGACCGCCGCAGCGGGCAGCACTTGCGCCCTCCGCCGCCGTTGTTGGAGGCCTTGCCGCCGCCGCCGCCGCTTCCTTGCTGCTGCTGTGCTGCTGCGGCTGCCGGCTGCCACCGCCGCCTCCCGCCGCCTGCACGACGACGCCTTGCTGGAGATGGAACGGCGGGAGCGGGAGCCGCTGCGGGTGCTGCGCCGCCACCACATCCATAGCCACCGCCGCCGCCGAGCAATCAATTCCGGCGACTACCAGCTACCTACCTACCTACCTGCCTAGAATTCTAGAAGCTGAAGAAGGAACTGATGGCTACTGATCGATCGGTGGATGGTCGCTAGCTGAAGGCTGAACGCTGAACGCTGATGCAATCCTCTGACAGATCGCTCTCCCTGTACTGTACGTGAAGTGAAGGCTTGCCTTGCCCCGGCGGCCGTATTTATAGGCGCGGCGCGGCGGGGGGCGGGGGATGGGGCTGCGCAGTTGCCATGCATGCCGATGCAATGAAGGCGAAAGGGAGAGGGGATGGATCGGATAGAGACAAGGCGGGACGGCGGGTGGCGGGGCGGCCGGCCGGCGCCTGGCACTGCATGGCGCCTCCGTGTAGGGCGAAGGGCGCCGCCGTGGTCGCTGCTCCGGGGGCCAGGTGGCCTGCCCCCCCGCGGGCCCCGGGCGTGATGAGGTCAGCGCGGCGCGCGACACGGGCTGGGTCCCGCGCCCGATCCACTCGGCAGGGCCTGCGGGGCGGGCGCACGTGTGGACTTCTGCCGGCGACACCTCTGCCAGGGCTGCGCGCCTTGACAGGCGTGCAGCTGCATGTACAGGTGGAACGTGTGGAGGAGCTCCCTTGTGTGCCTGCGCCCAAGCGACACATGGAGGCTGGGTCACTGCCACGACACACCGCCGGGGATGATTATTGGCACGTGTGTGTAAGTGCAATGTATTTGGAAAAATGCAATTTACGAGGGAATAGCGACAAATTCTCGTCCTCGTTGACGTACCGCGCACATATACTGTATCAGATTCAAAGTTTACAGTCTTTGATTAATAATTTAACTAACAATTTTTAACTTTTACAATCCAAACTGGGACGAGTTAGGTTTGTAATACACATATATCAGATTCAAACTTTTACAACCCAAACTTGGAGTACTATCTAATAATCATGAACTTACAATCATAAACAAAACAATATAAGAGAAATAAATGGTCAAACAAAGTGTAACTTGTGAGGCCGTGTAAGGTTAACACACGTCTTATAAACGAGGACGGAGGAAGGACGGAGGGAGCAGTACACTAATACCTATAGATCAGACTACCGAAACTCCGATGAACCATTCGGAGGTCTTGCTCCCATGCCGTGCTTCCCCATGCTAGTCTGTTTGTAATTTGTATTGTAGCTCGTTTGCATAGAGAGTTTTCTCTATGAGTGCCCCGGTTCTAGATTTTTTTTATATACTCCATTCGTCTTAAAATAAATGCTCATCAAACTTTTAAAGAGTCGAACGTTTCAAATTTGACCAGAATTTATGCAAAAATGTATTATGATTTATGATGTATGATAAGTATCATTAGATTGAGCATGGAGTACACTTTTATAATATTTTTTCGAAGAAACAAATATTGATAATGTTTTCTAAATTCTTGTTCAATTTTAAAAGAGTTTGACTCCACGAGAAGCGTGATGTGCGTTTAATTTGGGACGGATGAAGTATATAAATCTGATAGAGAACACAGATGTTCAGTGGATGTAAGGAAGAATAGAACAAGGAAAACGGAAAAAAAAAGGGAAAATAATTAGGAGAGTTGCGGCACTCTCTCTTCTCTGCTAGAAAAAGCAAAACGCGGCACTAATGGGCTGAAATAAGCAGACCGGGAAACAGGACCCATACACACACGGACGGCGCGGCGAAAAGGCCGGGAAAGGAAAAGAAATTGACCAGAACGGGCCGAAGCGTGAAACCAAACTCCTGGCCCAGATACTACAAATTGAGCCCAGATGAAGAAAATAAGACAAAATTTGGAAAAGCCGAGCTCTGAGTAGTAGTATAGTACGTAGAGTATGTAGTATACGTAGAGTAGCATAGAAATTGTCAACAGCAATTACGAACTAGGTAGAGTACAGTAGAGTTTGAAAAAGAAATAATAAAGTACCAAATAAGCTTCACCAACTCCTGCCGTCCTGCGGTTGGAGGCAGGTAGACAGGCCGCCGTAGGGACCTGCCGAGTGCCGACCTGACCCCCGAAAGTTTTGCACTGGCAGCGTAGCGTTCAGCCGTTGACTCTTGCCGCTCCATCACGTGCACCAAGGTTTGCTGCTCGATCCATGTTGTACAATAATAATTTCCCGTGCCGCTGGTGCATGCATGTACCCAATTTGCATTACACATCCTTGTCAACCGTGACATGATGCCGACTTTTCTCGGCCGGTCACGGGAATAATGTTTCTCAAGATTTTATTTTATTTTTGTTTGTCTTCAAATCGAGCGAACGCATCTCTGCCTGTAGATAAGTGACTTTTTTTTCTTTTGGTCTTCCACCATTTTTCCCGTGTGAACCCATCTGTTTGCGTTGAGACGTGTTTATTAGGTCGTGCTCATGCCTGAGTGCGTGACGTGGCAGGGGGTGTGGGCTCGAGCTCCACCGAGGGTCGCGGACTCGAGGCGAGCAACCAACCGCGAGCTGACCAAGAAGAATTGTTATGTGTGCCCAGGGACGAAGCCAGAAAAAAATTTAGGAGGGGCTCAACAAAAGCACCACTTAGATTTTGGATTTCTATTTTGTTAGATTGCTGGTTTAATAAACTTTAGCCCCTCCTAGTGTACACATTTCGGCTGAAATTGAGACGAAAGACTATAGGGGCTTCCTTGGCAGCGCGGCCGTAGAGGGGGCTCGAGCCCCACCCGCCCCACCGCTGGCTCCGTGCCTGTGTGTGCCTGAGACCTTGGACCCACACAAACGACCACCTGTGGTCCAAGTAAGCATCCTCGATCAATATTATTATTATATACGTATAGCTGACAAGCTCTGCATGGTATGCAACCCAAAACACTTGCAGTAGTCTTCGACCCACTAGCTGCGTGCACGCGCGATTCACCCCACCCGTTTTTGCGTCGCGCTCCAGGACGCACGGCTCTTCATGTATAGAAGTAAGTCAACAGAGGCATGCATGATATCCTAGTGTTATGCGGCACAATGCATTCAGCTGCCGTGCCGACTTAGCAAACAGCGTACGGGTGCTGACAGCAACCGTATGCATGATCAACGGAAAATGGCACGTCCGCATCGGCTAGCCACAGAAGATTTGCGCGTATCTGAATGGATAGTAATTGATTCCTCTGCTTTCATCAGTAGTTCATGCCTACTTATATACTCCCTCCGTTCACGAAGAAATGCAACTCTAGAGTTTTTGTTGAAATGTAAAAGTTGAAAAACTGAAAGTCTTCAAAAATGTTGGAATGCCTTATGTTTTGAGACGAAGAGAGTATTAAATATAAAGTACATCATCCGGTCATATTTATAGCTTTTATTTTTCAAAACGTCGTATAAAAAGCAGTGACCGGAGGTGGTAACACGGAGAGATAGATCATCAGGGAGTAATTAATCAATTGGCCAGAGACCTTATTGGACTAGGTAGCATGCGTCGTATATGCAGACCATTCCCACAAGCTTCATATTAGCCTACCGGTCCAAGTTGGTAGGACCGTAACAGCATCCTAGCTACGGTCCGGTGGTTAGTAATGCGTCGGTTTTCACCCAACTAGTTGCTATATATGATTGACTCCATCGATATCTAAATTACTAAATATAGAACTAGCAGTGAAAAATCCCGAATAATGTTCATTTTTTATAACACCGAATAATGTTCATTGACGAGTGGCTGCTGCGTGCAGCAAAAGGTTATATTGTTTTGGTCCAGACGGCCAGCTTGACCGTGTGTAAAGAGACAAACGGCGTGGTGTAAGTGGCGTGCGTCGGAGTTAGTTCCTGATGGAATGCATATGAAAGGAAGTTGCAGACCGGTTGTTCCAAAAAAAAAAAAAAAAATCGCAGACCGAGATCGATCAGCAGTAGCTTGCCGAACCGGCGACTATACTGTGCTCCACTCGTCCGAGCAAGTAGGTCCTCGTGCGCTAAAAAAAGAAAGATTGAACACTAGCTACAAGATTGTTATATAAGTATTGTCGTACCACCACTAGACCGTTATTAATATAAGGTATATATACCACGTACATGGCTAGAGATGATTCTAGGTTTACACATATGCTTTACTTTTAGACTTGTATATACGGAGTATGTAATAGTCCATCCCAAAAATAAGGTCGTTTTTCTTAGCCAACATTCACGGCTGTACCAGACTGTTGTTTGACGCATCCAGCTTGCACCGTACACGAGCTACGACGTGCAGCTAGCTAGCTCGGGTTTTGTTTGCGCAATTGCACGGCGTTCTAGTGGTTGGCATTGGAAAATTTTTTCAAAGGAGAATCTTACATGCATGAAATACTAAATGTAGACGAAAAAAATAATTCATTACATGGATGGAGTGTATGTCGCGAGACGAATCTAACGAGCCTACTTAATCCAAGATTTGCAACAGTAATGCTACAGTAATAGTCCGCTAATTGTTAGTTAATTACCCTCTAATTACCCGTCATTAGATTTGTCTCGCGATTTGCTGGCTAGATCTGTAATTAGTTTTACCAATAGTTTACATTTACTACTTCTAAATGATAAATTTTTTGATGTGACATCTCAAAAACTTTTCACCCTCACGTCTAAACACTCCAGTGATGGTCTAGTACGTGTGTGCTACCCTGGATGCTGCGTGGGTGTGTCCCCTCGAGCCCAGACAAACGAAACAAAGAGTCTCAGATCTATATGCACTTGTCAACAAGCACACACGTATACATGCGCACGCAGTTTCACACTGGCAACCGGGTCTCACACATCGGAGTAGCATACAATTCCATGGAGAATAGCTGGAGATGTACCAAACCCATCAACCTACCTATAAGAATAGGACTAGAGCTCTAGGCATACAATACAATTCCATGCTGCGTATGGTGCGAGATTACTAGGGGTAACCGATCGAAACGACTTCTATTTCAATACGAGAGAGTACATGCCAAAGAGAACAAGAAACAACCTACTCCTGTACCATTTCGTTGAACACGGGCGGAAAATTATTATTGGACGACGTTTAAGTCTTTATCATCGATTTCCTGGAGTAGGTAAAATGGCACTGCACTATTATATACTATCTCCGTTCCAAATCATAGATCAGTTTTTTTGGTTTATAATCTTTGTTATGCACCTAGATAAACGTTACGCCTAGATTCATAGTAAAATCTATAAACCTAGAAAACTCAAACTGACTCATAATTTGGAACGAAGGAAGAGTACATAGCTAGAAATAATAATAGCATTATATTTAATTTCTCCTCAGGGTCCTCGTCAGGTCGGCCGGAGGGGACGGAGCAGTTGGTTAGCTGATCGATGGATCGCTAAACATAACAATTCGATCAATACTCCAATAATCTTTTTTCTCTGTCGCTGTCCTCAAAGTGGTTACCTCGTCGTTATCGCAAATTGGCGCGCGTTTGCATCACACTACGGATCGGAGCAATTTGCGGCCGTGAATGAAAAAGCTCTATTTTGTCCATACACACCACACATCGCTGTTCTGAATAATGGTTGGACGGTACAGTTATCATGGGAGGGTAGTTTGCCACCATGAGCTAGCAGAGAACGAGTGAATTTGGGTAGTAGCCAGCAGTAGGTAACAAGGTGAGAGATCACCTGACAAGTATTATATTTATCTAGCGAGAAATAATGTATAACAACAATTCTACAGTCACCTACTACTGGTTTGATTTCGTACCAGCTTGCGAACATATGGTTGTGTGTGAACATGTGCTGCGTGACATTGAGATTCGAGACCTCGTCCCTGCTGGCGGTTGAGAAACGAAAAGAAAAAAAAACAGATATAACAAGTTAAAATGATGACGACGGCGCCTCCCTGGGATTATTCAAAAGGCGAGATAGATAGAGGCCGGGGAAAACCGGATTCGTTCATACGACGTACGGACGGACGTCTCTTGGCGTCGCAGCAGGCATAGTACACACGCCCACAAAACGTCTGACCCGTGACGGCGTGACAAAAAAGAAGAAAAAAACTGAATTCAACTCGTTCTTCGTCAAATAAGCAAATGCTTTATTGAAAAACCAAACTAGTTGCGCCCCTTTGGACTCCATAGAGCCGTGCCCGTGCGGTGTGCCGCCGGGGGGATTTTTTTAATTTTAAAAAGCACCTCCTTTACCAAAAAAATAATTTTAAAGCACCTTGGACAATGTCGCATCCGTCCGATGCCGCCGCACCGGATGGATAGCCACGCGGCACCCTGAGGCCGGGCCCATCCGTCGATGTACGGGCCCCATCTGTCACTGAGTGTATACGCGTGGAGGTGGGCGCGAATAAAAGGCAAGCCGGTTGGGTTGGCTGGGCTGCAGCTAGAGAGAGGCCAGCCAAACCGGCAACGGGCCCCGCCTGGCTGACCCAACCACCCGCCTCCCTCCCCTGCCTTCTTTCCCCGCCCCGCCATTAATGGCTGCCCCTCTCCCTTTCTAGAAGCGGAGCGGCGGCGGCGGCGGCAGGCAGGCAGGCAGTATCTGATCCCCACCCAGCGGAGTACTACCTTTCTCGCCGCCTGTCTGTCTCTCTCTGGCGGGCGGGTGGGCTAGAAAGTTGGCCCCCTTGGTTCGAGGCCAACGCGGGGGGCGTGAGCCGGAAAGGGATAGCCAGCAGCTATCCATCCCCTTGCCTCGGTTGGTTGCTTCATCCATCCCGTCCCGTCCCGTCCCATCCATCCGCGCAAAGGCGTCGCCTTTTCTGCCGCCCGGACGCACATCCTCTCTCTCTCTCCCTCCCTTCTCTCTTCTCCACCTCCCTCCCTCTCTTCTTCTCCTGCGAGCTCAGTGAGAAGAGGGGACTGCGCGAGCTCTGCTCCGATTTGGCTCGACGATTCTTGGAATCCGAAGCTCCATTTCCGAGCTCTGGGATCCGATCAGGTTCCAGCCGGAAGCCGCGCGGCGCCTTCTCCGCCGAGGTGATTGATTCCGCGTCGCCATGGGGAACTGCTGGGGCGCCAAGATCAGCTCCGACAGCCCTTCCCGCACCGCCTTCTCCCAAACAGGTCAGGCTCCTCTCGGTTCCCTTCTCTAATCCTCCTACTCCTCTTCTTCAGATCACTGATTTTGCTTCTAGAATCAATCATGGTTTCGTGTCAATTTCGTGCTCCTTCTTTGTTCTCGGCTGTTCTGTTCTGTTCAATCTGCATACTGCTCCACTCGCTAGCTACAGTTTCTGTTAGTGATGCCAATCCCCTTCCATTAAACTTTTTAATTGTCTGAGTTAGGCAGGCTACAAGTAGGATCGATCGATCGATCGATCACCCGTGATCGTGTCGTTTGGCACCTAGCGCTGCCCGCGCGTGCTCAAAAGAAAAACCGCTAATCTATTTCCACCTTGGATTCTTCCTCCTGGATCCTTCCACCCACAAAGGCCAAACCTTTCGTTTTCCATTTTAGGAGACGGGTTATTGGGTATGCTATTGCTAGTTCAACTACTTTATATGACTTGTCAAAATTGTGAGCGCAAACTTCAATTTCGATGCAACTTTTTAGCTAAATCTCGGCGCCTTTTTTCAATGTTCTTGACTGCCGCGCTGAAAGTTGAGTTGTTCCTACGCCAAGCTAAGGAAGAAAAGTGGAAAGTTCCTTATTTTTTTTTTGGTGTGCGGCTTATAATTTCGCCCACGAACTTTAATTTGGCCCCCTAAAATGCTGAAAGAAAACCAAATACTCCTAATACTTAGTAATAAGATGCTTGGAACTTAATTTATTTGTTTGACGGTAGTCTGATACTCAATTGTTTCTTGATGATGCACAGGGCCAACTTCCAAGTTCACTAGTAGGAATGGGGCAGCCCTGAGCGGTTCCAGCAGCCATGCCTCGTCGGCGTCAATGCTGCCAACCCCACGTAGCGAGGACGAGATTCTGGAGTCGGCAAACGTCAAGGCCTTCACCTTCAATGAGCTCAGGACTGCCACCAGAAACTTCAGACCGGACAGTGTCCTCGGTGAGGGTGGGTTTGGATCGGTCTTCAAGGGATGGATCGATGAGAAGACGCTCGCCCCAACTAGGCCAGGCACAGGGATGGTCATTGCTGTCAAGAGGCTGAACCAGGAAGGTTACCAGGGTCACAAGGAATGGCTGGTTAGTATCCATATTGAATTATTGTTTGGTGGGCAAAAGCCTATTATTGTTCCTTGCCAATTTTGCATCCTGTATGACATTCTGTTCCTTGATGTGCAGGCTGAAGTGAACTACCTTGGAACGTTGTCAGACCCATATCTCGTAAAGCTTGTTGGCTACTGTCTAGAAGATGAACAGAGGCTCCTTGTCTATGAGTTCATGCCGCGCGGGAGTTTGGAGAATCATCTGTTCAGAAGTAAGCATTTGCCTTATCTTCTCCTAGCCTCTAAATGCTATATTTCCCAATTCTGAAGGAATCATGCTGTAATGTCTCATTTGGCAGGGAGCTCCCATTTCCAGCCGCTGTCATGGAACCTACGAATGAAAGTTGCCCTTGGAGCAGCTAAAGGTCTTGCCTTTCTCCACAGCGATAAGGCTAAAGTCATCTACCGCGATTTCAAGACCTCAAATATTCTTCTAGATGCGGTATGCAATATTCGATAGTCTTATCCGTTTGGACCAGCAGAATAGTTTGGTTGGTTAAGCTCACAGAACTAGTTTTCTGCAGAACTTCAATGCAAAGCTCTCTGATTTCGGGCTGGCGAAGGATGGTCCAACTGGTGACAAGAGCCATGTCTCCACCAGAGTGATGGGGACTCATGGGTATGCAGCTCCGGAATACCTTGCGACAGGTACTGCAGTTGTTCCAGTTTCTAAATCATCATATGCAACTTGTATCATGAGGCATTAATCAGACTCCAATGGTTGAAATTGTATTTGCCAATATTTAAGCACACCTATCTGAAGTATAATTGAATTGTGAGAACGAATTTTACAGTCATTTCACACTTACTAATCACACTCAAATGGTTGAAATTGTAGAATGCAATCATACAACTTACTAACCAATTTCATTTAACCTTGTGAAGGCCATCTGACGGCCAAGAGCGACGTCTACAGCTTTGGAGTAGTGCTCCTAGAAATGCTGTCAGGACGGCGCGCACTGGACAAGAACCGCCCGAACGGGGAGCACAACCTGGTGGAGTGGGCTAGGCCATACCTGAGAAGCAAGCGGCGCATATTCCGCATCCTGGACCCCCGTCTTGGTGGGCAGTATTCCCTCGCTAGGGCACAAAAGGCTGCAGCTCTGGCACTGCAATGCATCTCAGTGGAGTCCAGGCAGAGGCCCAGCATGGATGAGGTGGTAACAGCGTTAGAACAGCTCCAGGACGCCAAGGAGGGAGGGCACCATCACCTACAGAAGAGGCCGAGCAGTCGGAGCTTGGATAACAATGGTGTGAAAGCGTCCATGAAGGGGAAGCCTGCCCCTTCTCCAAAGGCGCTTTAAGTGGCTAGAGTATTTTCTTCTTTCTTTTGCAGGTTTAGGTAACATAATAGGTTCATAGAGGGATTTGTAAAGAGGCAAGAGTTCTGAATGTTTTGTGTTTATCATGTAGTTTTTACATCTTCAAGTCTTTGTAAAGTACACTATGTAAATACATAATTACATCCAGTTCGGAGTGTTACAAAATTTTGGTTCAAGCCAACAGCTCAACTACTGCAAAAATTTTCAAGCTGCTTTGGCTCATATTGTGAAAGTTGAACTCAAGCGTAAAAATGATGCTATTGATCAAGTAGTAAAGCGTTATCAGGTATCAAGACAGGTTCCAGATTTGGGCAAAATAAGCTGAGAGCATATTGATTAACCCTGAAAAACTTCATAAATGTAATGTACTTTTGTATAACTGATTGAATCTGAACAAGTTTGTATACATCTTGAGTTATCAAGAATAGATTAATTCACACACATCTTTAGCCAAATGATTAAACATGTTTGCTGGAGAGTTTCAGCCTTTCAGTGACCCTCCCTCCTGATAGCAAGGACAAGTACGTAGCCTCCTGAGTGGTGCTTTATCATTGTATAAAATTGGTTTATCTAAAACAGAAAAAGAAATAATACAATGCAACATGGGTTCATCTGCAGCATTTGGAGATCTCAGAAAGGAATGTATATACTTTACAAAATATTTGGCTTGATCGATCTTTCAATGGATTCGTACACAATAAGCCCTACTGATCAATAAGAGTGGCATCTGAAAATTGATACAATCGATGAGAAGAGTGTGCCATCTCACAAGATGATCTTAACTTTCTTCAGCAGGTGTCATTGGAACTTTAGTCTTTTATCCACTTCCGTTTCTTAGGATGCCCTTGCTTCACTAGGTAAACTCGGCCGTAGACCCAGCTTCTTCTAGGCCCTGACAACGATTTCTGCATAAAAACACCACAAGGAAAACATATATATACCTTGTTGTATGGTGCCCAAAAGTATATATCCACTAAAAAGTTCAACTCCCAACCCTAAGGAAATCTGGAATTAAAGCTCCTACACTAAGTTAAAGTTTTCTTGTATCTTCATTAGTGTACCCATTTATGCGTATCAATTGTGCCAGAGAATTAAGGATCTGAAACCTCGATACAAGAAGTATAAAAGGGACAACAGAATTTTATGATACTGCAAAAGCTTGGTAGTATTGTACCCTGACAAAGAACACCGTACTGTTTTGCATTAGTTTCTACGCACATAACATAAATTCGTTCTCAAAGTTTCAAATGTATACAAATATACATTTCAACACTGCAAAGTGGTATGAAAATGACTGATCTTTCATGTACCTCAATTTTGGTGCGGTACTCCAACGGGCATTCACAGACATGACACTCTGCTCTATGAGGTGCTCGAATGGATTTATCTGTCTTAACAAATGCAAATACCTAACAGCAACATGCTCAAATTTCTCAGATTGCCATGCGATTATAGATAGGTGATAAGCAGACTAATAATTGATTACTATCATTACAAGATCTGAAGCTGACCTGCTCACCACAATTCGGGCAGGAGCCTTTCAGTGCGACCAAATTGTTAGACAATAAGCCTCGCAATGCACCAACTGAAAAAACCCAATCAGATGGTTCATTCATGTGTGGAAATTAAGATATTACATATGGAACATATGAATGATGAAAATGAAATTCTTACCAGACGCAGATGCAACTGGATAACCAACCAGGTAGCCCAATCCAACTAAAGCCAAGTCGTTAACTCTTGTTATGGAATCAAGGGACTTTGCACCATACAAGAGGTGCCTTGCTCCGAATGCATCTCCAAACGCAAAGGTCAGGGTGTAGAGACTGGGAACCAGGAAGGCTGAGGTGCCAAACAGTAGCAGCAACATCCAGATGCTTGACAATGCCATAAACATTGATTGGTCCTCCTGCCCTATACCCAAAGGCCGATGGAAACATCAAAGTGTAGCCTTAGTGTTGAGGGAATGGAATCAAGTTCTAAGTGGCAAAAAGTTGAACGTTTACCTCAGCGTCGGCATATGTTGAATGCCTTATGAGGCTGCAACGGGGGTATTTTACAACGGATTTGGAGCCATAAAGCCGGAGCTTCAGCTGCAGGGTTCATTGATTTGTCATCAGAACATAAGTTAGCTATCAGTTTAGTACAGGTGATTCGGACAGCTGAATTGATTTAGTGAGGCGCAGGCCTGAATTTACCTCAACTTTGTCAAACATGTCATCGATGATCAATGGCTGACCGCTGTAGTAGGAATCCCTGGCCTGCACAGGGTTGACGATCTCGACATGTTAATGACGGCTAATCCAATCGCGCAACAAACAATGGACTTACTGATGTCGTGGACTAAAAAAGAATCGTTTTTCCCTTCGAACACGAAAGGTGAGATGACTAATCAAACGAAGCAAGAACAGAGCAGCAATAGCAACGCACCTGGTGGTAGAGCGCCTCGAGCTTCTCCTGGCTGGCGGTCTCGATTGGCCCCACGTAGAGGCAAGACGGCCCCTCCGCCGCCGCCGCTGCCGCCACGACGCCGCGCAGCCCCACCCGGGGCGCGCGCGGGCGGCTGAGGCGGCCGCGCCCGGGTGCCACTGGGGCCGCGGCGGCGGCCGCCATAGATTCGAGCTGAACGGCAGCGCTCGCTCTCGTCGCGGGCCTCCCCTCCTGCTCGGGTGAGGAGGGGACGGGGGAATGCGTGCGTGGGAGCGGGAAGGGGACGCAGCGCGGCGCGAAGTGAACAGGAAGGCTACCAAATCAGGCATCAATTACAACTGGCCGTCATGTTCCGAGCAAGAAGAAATCGGGCGAGTGGCGGTTGCGTGGAGGACACATACCGGCCGCGCGCCGCGACGGAGCAGCGGGGAAGAACGTGTGGCTCCGCTCAACGGGGTGACGGCATCACAAGGGCCAGATCTTTTGTGCAGCAGCCAGCAGCAGGCTGTGGATGGCTAGCACAACCCGGATAGACGGGGTACTGGCGGCCGATACGAGCGGGGCAGGAGGGAGGCGACCCTGGTGATAGAGCAGAGCCGGAGGATTGGAGGAAGCCTTGCGAGTAGAGTTCCTTTCGTGTCCGTTTCTACGTGACGTGATGCCTCCTGCAACGGTGGCCATCCCTGGCCACGGTTGGCGTTGCTGCATCTTGTGAACAATTGTTTCTACTCGTCTTCGTGTGGGTTTCCACTTTTGCAATACGGAAGATCGGTCGTTTGATCTTATCTTATCCAAATTCTATTCTTAGCATTATCTGCTTATCATCAACATGGTATATGAGACAAAAAAGAGTGTTGATGTGTTTTTTCTTTCCTTTTTTTTGATAATTGGAGGATTGGTTTGTTCCATTTGCCCCAACGTCGGATCAGTTGTGTTTTTTTTCTTCAGCTTTACGGAGTAGATATAGAAATGAGGATATATGATTAGAGTGATGGTGAACACTGCAGCAACGCTATCAAAGGCTAGATTAAGATAAAAGCACAATGACAACCAATATTGCTGAGTTAGTAAGACAAGAAGCTGTTGATGAAGCAGAAGATTGTTCAATCATTCATATCATACGAGACCGAATGTTCTAATTTCAACTATTCCCATTAGAGCTCTACCCTCCATGAAGATGCAGTGTGCAACAGTGCAAGTGTGTATATACTAGGTAGGTGGGCGCGCTAACGCCGCGCCAGATGGGTTCTCTGTATAAGACATCATGGATAATGATGGTATTATGCTAGCATGACTCCTAAGCAAACTCGATGGCAGCAAAACAGATGCTTTCGACCACGAAGAGCATGGTCGTGTTGACATAGAGTATGCATTTAAGAGGACCTTCTGCCACTACAACGCCAGAGCTCGTGGGAACTCAGGACTGGAGCAGCGCGACGTGACGTTGTTGGCCTGCTGGCCGACGAATAACCAAGAGAGGGGAGAGAACAACCTGAGGGCAGGAACTACGGTTTGACGAACTCGTCTCACGAAACACGGCGGTCGTGGGCTTCACATGTGAGGTCAGTAAGCTCGGGGTGGATGGTATCTCCCTTCGAGGTAGTTGCACCACATCTGATCTAAACTGGGGCTCGAGAGCAGGGAAATAGGAGGTGAGTTGACACGTGATGCGAGAGATTGGGCGAGCAGGCAAGAAGCACAATATTTGTGTCATGTTCTAAACTTCATGGGGAGGCAACGACGGCTCTGGTGTGTGAAGGGCACCACAATTTTATTTGACAACAATGCACAGTTGTAACATTCGACGACAGATAAATTGTGTTACAGCACAACGTTGTAATTACGTGACGAGAACGTACCGAATCTGGCTGGACGCACTTTTGTACCGGTATGGATGCATGCATTTATTTTGGAGATAATACCGAGGTACCACCAGACGTGACACTCGTGTGGGGAAAAACAGATATAATGTAGCGAAAGAAGCATGTCGTAGAAAAATCAGCATATTGTGCAACAAATCGATAGACGCAGCTGGTGCACAATTGGTTTCGAAGGAAAAAAATTTATAAAAAAAGGAAAAAACAAAATGCTACAGTAGTCAAATCGCTGGGAGGGCGTGAATCCTCCCAGCGATACAGAGGAGAGTAAGTATAAGTATATGCTTGCGGTAATGCGATGTGAGCGTGGCGCTGACGGGTCTCTGGACCTAGAACATGGGCCTACCCCCATGTCTGTGTAAAGCTAGATAGGCCAACAATTCAGCCCAGCCCAACTGTGGACCCCCGACTCGCAAACCCCAATTCCAAAACTAAATCGGGGGAATTCCCTCTCTCGAATCGAAGAAGAAAAAAAGAAAAAGAAAAGAGAGAAGAAAATTGAAAACCCCACCTCGCTCGCCGGTCGCCGCTGCAACCCCCCGAGGCACCACCTGCCGCTGCCGTCGTCGGAGTGCCGGGTCCGCTCGAGCGGATGGCGTCGTCGGTCGAGGAGCAGATGGCCGCCGCCCGCGAGCGGTCGTCTTGCACCGCCGCCGCGCCCGGCGAGGGCGGGGCAAGGGCGCGGGATCCGCGGCGGAAGGCGGCGGAGCTGCGGGGGCAGATGGCGCTGCAACGCGGGTGGAAGTCTGACTCCGCCGCGCTGGCGTCCGCCCGCTCGCTCGCCGACCAGGCCTTCTCGTCCCAAGGCACCCGAGGTAACCGCCACATCGCCCTTCCTTCCCCTCCCACGTCTGGCCCGCGGAAACCCCATTTCGAGTGATTCTGTGTGGTTTTGGATGGCGCAGAGCAGATCAAGGGGCTCAAGGATCAGCTGAGCGACTTCCAGTCTCAGCTCACCGAAACTCTCTCCGGTACGTGAAGGCTTCAAGTTCCTTTCCTTGCACATTTTGGGTGCCCAAATCTAGTGTACTTTAGTTCAGTTCCTTCCCCTGTACTACTCAATTTACGGTTCGTGATTGGGCTCCTGAAAATGCATACCACACAACCCCATCTGCTATTCTGATGATGCATACTATTTTTTTTATGTCTTGTGTTAACCCAAAACTGCTCCCCATTTCTGCATTTCATCATTAATCTGGGTAGGTGATTGTGCAATTGGTTGGTTCATGAGACCATGCTATGAGGACTGAAATTTGGTGTGTGTAAACTCCACCCTGCCCTTTGCAGCTCAATTGTGCAAGGAATCAAAGGGCAAACTCACCACCGAGTCGATTTCAGATTCCATTGCTATGATCGAGCAGCTCAGCATCTTGGTTGCAGATCTGAGGGACAAGAGGGACAAGCGCACCACAGTCATATCTGAGCAACTTCAAGGTACGCCTTCTCTAGTCTTCCCCTGCTACTTCTGTCTTTTGGGTGCTTGTTGTGGCCGATATTTCACAGAATTCGTCAAAACTTACAAATACGTCAAGTAATATGCGAACCCAGTGATATAATTTATTTATGGCCTATGCCAGCTGTTGGACCACTTGAAGCAAAGAGTAATGAAGATGCAGCACTGCACGAGAAGATAGAAGAAGCTGTTTCCTGGTACAAGAAGTTTCTTGGCTTGCAGATTGTTGGACAAGAAGAGGGTAAGCGATAGAAAATTTTCATGCTACGTTTGGCTTCTAGGATTGTATGACAAGCATCTTGTTTTCTTTCTCAAGGTGTGAAGTTTGTGTTCGACAAGATTGACCCACAAAATCCAGAGAAGGAATACTCATTTTGCATAAATTTGGACAAAGATAGATATAACTGTGAGTGAAACTCCTTATGAGATTTGGTCAAATGCCTTTGTTTATACGCAATCTCCACTTTTCACACCACTTTTCTTAAAGTTTCTTTTCTGTCACAAACAGTGCTTGAATGTGATCTGCGCATCAGAGATATTGAGGAACTGTTGAAGGATTTGAATTTGAGTGATCATGTATCCAAGTTTCTAAGGATCATCAGAGAGAAGTTCCAGTCTTCTGCCATGAATGGTAACCAATAATTTATATCCTTGGTACAATAGTGTGAACTAGTCTCAGATTCATAAACATCTTCTACAAGTACAATAAGTAGCATGAATTTCTTCCTTTTTCTTCTACCAAATGCTAGTAAGGGGCAATGGGGTTAAGCATAGCAGACCTGTTTTCTTTCCAAGGAAACATGCAACTTTGCCTCTAATACATCATTTATATGTACGCATAAACATAGTGCACTATCAATTGCAGAGATTATATGGGTTGATTCTTATGTAATTTTGGTTGTGGTGGAGTATATTTTTAATGTTACAAATAATACCATGCATGATTTCCAATTTAAAACCAGGCCTTCCTTTTTCTTTCCCGTTACGGAATGAACTTTTCTACACCCCCAGATTAAGTGCATGATTCTGTACTTTTTTTCGAAGTTATCTTTAGTTCTTGTCACTGCATTCCTCAGGGACTCTTCCTATAAGCCCAGTTCTTGGTCCAGATGACTCTGCTGTACCTCTTCCATCTCCCATGGTGACTTCAGTTGACAGCAGAAGTGAGGATGTTCCCAATCAAAGCCATTCCCGGAGCAAGAACAAGAAGCAGTCTCTTCCCGCAAAGAGAGCAGCCACAGCCCTATCAGCAGCATCTCCTGGCAGTTTGCGCCGATCCCTTCGTTTCAAGGCAAATTGACTGTCTATCTCTAGACTGGCTAGGTAAGCCAAAGCAGTACTGACGCTTATGTTAAACGTTTGACATAATTTTCCCGAAAAGAAAAAGACAATTTAACATTCTAGTCTTGATCATTGATACTAGAGGGGAAAGGAAACCATTGCTATATGGCCATGTCATAGTTTTTGCATTGTTTGTGCAGGCTGGACAAGCTGATGAATCCTCATCTTCTGCCTGTGATTTGGTGAAGCAGATTCTGACCTGGACAAGCTCAAGTGATTAGCTGATATAGTCGTGATTGTGCTGTCCTTGTGGCGGTGGTTTTGTTGTGTGGGCAGAGTGGGCATGTGAATAGTTTTTTATACTCTGCTCTAGTGGATGAGTTCGTGAGTCGTGTTCTGGTTAATGCCCTAATATTTGTGTGTATGGCAAGTGCCATTGAGATTTCCACAGCCGTCAGTACAAAGTGACTCCTTAGTTTTCTGAATTTTCCAGGAGGGTGTTTCTTGCATCTTGGTACAGACATAGATTTTCAACAGAGGGCCCTATTCATGTAGGCCTAATTGCCAATGACTATTCAATGTGCCAAGGTGTTGTTCCATGCTATCTACTCCCTCTGTCTCAAAATAAACACTCATCAGGTTTCTCGATGAGTCAAACCTAAATAAGTTTGATCAAAATTTATAGAAAATGTAATACTATTTAAAATCTATAATAAATATCATTAGATTGAACATTGAGTATACTTTTCCAATAAATTTGTTTGGAGGTACAAATGTTGATATTATTTGATATATTTTCAGTCAAACTTATCAACATTTGACTCCTTAGAAAGCGCGATGAATACTTATTTTGGGATGGAGTGAGTATATGTTCAGCCTACTCGTACTCGGTCGGTTTTTGGCCACTCAGCCACCAGACCAATGTGCCCTTCTTGTGCAAGTTTAACCCCGAGTTCTTTTGCGCTTTGACCACTCCATCACTCACGTGTTGTTATTGTTTACGGTTTAATTCCGAGTTCTCACGTTGATCCTTACTTTCCTTATTTATATACGTATAAAAGGACGTACATGCTCTTTTTTATGCTTTGGTGACGATTGCCACAGCAAGCAGTCAGTGCAAACCCGGTGAAAAGTAAACCCACACACTCCTACGCTCTGTCCGTTTGGCATGACTGGACCGAAAAATCTATTGATATTAAATGATTTTGGGCTAATTCAATAATGTTCTGTGAGAAAAAATAATTTAAAGGCTGAGCTGATAAGCCAAACGAACAAAGCGTGCCATGATGAACTTTTTTTTTTTCCTTTGGAGGCCTGCAACGATGAACCGATGATACCATAGTAGCGTAGTCTCATTTCACTACCTTCAGGGGCATAAATGCAAATACTAAAAGCTACGGGGGGCGCGATCGTAGCTAAAAGAGAGAAGGGAAGGGAGCGCCGCCGCCCACCTCCAGCTAACTGCCTCGATTGGGAAGGGAGGGACCCCGTGCACGTGCGCCGCCGCGATTCCGTCTCCCACCTCGCCTCGGGGATCCCGCCGCCTTCCGCTCCATCTGCTTCCAGCGAGAGAGAGAGAGATGGCCAAGGCCAGGTCGTCGGCGAAGCAGTCGCGCGCGCAGGCGCAGGCGCAGCAGCAGAACGGCGGCGGCCACGCGCTCTCCTCCAAGCTCGCCAGGTACCTCGACCCGGAGGCCTCATGGGACAAGGTACTACCCGCCCGCCGCCCTGCCCCCCTGATCTTGGTTCCTGCGTAGCTGCCGCTGATGCTCTTGGGTTCCGCTTTGCCAGGACCAACTGCTGGACGCGGTGCACTGGATCCGGCAGGTGGTGGGGCTCATCTGCGGCCTGCTCTGGGGAGCCATCCCCCTCGTCGGCGCCGTCTGGATCGCGCTGTGAGTAGCCCACATCTTCTCATGCTTCAGTCTTGCCCTGTAGATCTGTTTGCTTTCCCTCGGTTATCTTAGATGCAATTCGTGTACAATGGAGTGAAAACGCGTGGATAAGTGAAATTGAGCTCTCTGTACTGTGGAATTAGATATCAGGGGGGTCACTACCCCTGCTGATTAAAAATCAGATCGAATTTATATGTCAACGACATCATCAGTGTTAAACTGACTGTGTTAAAGAGTATTGGAGTTTAGGAGAGCAATCATCAATTGCTCATGTTATTACTTCAGGGACGGATGATTTCACCACTGTTAGTATTCTACATGTGCTTTCAGATCTGCTGTTACCACTTGTGTTTACTTGCCAGTGGGGATCTGATCAATTGGACAATAGCACCAGTTACCTTTGTAGAATGCTGGACCGGCTATGTTTTTTGCTTCTATTCCTATAAACGGTACTACTAAACAAACACAGCAGTATGCAAAGTGTGCACACAACATTTCAGACTTGACCATCTTTTTGTACTTGGATGCATATTGTTCTGCTCTTGACTATTTCTGGGTTGTAAGTGTACACATGTGAGTGACTCTACAATGCTCCCTCCGTTCTAAAATATAGATCTTTTTGGCTTTTCTAGGTTCATAGAATTTGCTATGTATCTAGATATAACGTATGTCTAGGTGCATAACAAATGCTATGAACTTAGAAAAGCCAAAACAACCTATATTTTAGAACGGAGGGAGTACTTAAGGTGGCTTTAGCAACAGGAACGCACACGCAGAACAGAACAATGGTTGTTTACCTGCTTTTAGTTTCGTATGCACGCTAAACAATCTACTTGTACCAATTGCCATGGAAAATGACTTTGTTACCATATTCACGCTTCTGTAAAAGTACAAGGACTTTAGGGTTGACCCTTATTCCACATCGGCACTGTGGTTCTATTTTAACATATTATGTGGCCTTTTACAGATTTATGGCGATTTCTACGGGCATTATTTATTGGTACTATGCGTATGCGTTGAAGGTTGACGAGGAAGAATATGGAGGCCATGGGGCACTGCTTCAGGAGGGACTTTTTGCTTCTTTCACCCTTTTCCTGGTAAGTATTCTACTTCATCAAAGGAAAAGAACTAATCTCGATTTTGTCATTGACACCTAAGTTTCCTTTTTGTTGCTTGCAGCTTTCGTGGACTCTAGTATACAGTTTGGCTCACTTTTGAGAAGCTCCTTTGCCGCGCATACCATTCGACCTTTGCTCACCGTGTCAGCCAGAAGTGACTCACCAGAACAGTGTAGATTAAGGAGCATTTTAGAACAAGCATTGTATCAAAACGGTCGGAGTTGTAATGTTATTTCCCAAACCCAGTGTAATTTTGGTAGTATGGGTTTAGCTCAGTGCGAGGTAGAACACTGCCTATGGAATCTTCAATCGGAGGGGAAATTGTTGATCACTGATTTCGCAATCAAACAACATTCAATTGTTCAAGCCATGAATCTGATGTACAACTTTTTAACACATCAATTGTTCTGAGTTCTGTTATATGCGATGTTCAGCGATCTGTCAGGTAGCTTATTTTGTCAGAGGAATCGTACTGTATTGCAGAAATCCAAAGATACTTGTACCTATTCTAGACATGCAGAATGTCTTGAGGTATGCTTGAACCACTTATGGAGGAAGCTTGACACCATCAACTGCATGTTTCCACAGTGTCACTGTTTTTTCATTGGAGTTGCTGATAATAGGACGTTTTGTCATTGCATAGGTTCCAATCTGTTTGGTTAGAAGCGTCATTCCTTAAGCCCAACGCAAGAACTCTGGTGTCTGGCCTGATACATCCTGTGATTCTTTTCAAAAATGATGTTGAAGACTGCTGCATGACTAATGTCACCACTCACCAATATGGTAATAATTGTTAAAATAATTTTTTTCGTGGAAAAGATTGCCCTAGAGGATGGATGTGTGCCTTGCTATCAGAGTTGCCAGCACCAAATGGAAATGCCTTTACAAAAGCCCTGCCAGAATAGAACACCAGGTTCGAACAACCTTACAATTATGTCATTGCTTATACATCTCCATCTGTTTCACCGGTGCCGTTTAGCTAAATCGATTGATTCTTCTTTCTTTGAAAAGAAAATGATGATATATGATTTTTTGTAGGTCTAACCGTCCCAATCTGGATTCATTGTTTCTACTCTCTTTCTGACACCATTAGCTGTACTTGCATCTTGTACCTATTGTCGTCGACAGTCGCTGCCGGTCCATCACTCTAGTTTTCATCATCATCAGAAGGAAAAGTCCATTTCTTCATGGTTTATGGACGCTGTTACGTACTATGGTGCGACTTCGTCTACTTTATCAAATATATACATTTGTCTTGAGTTGAGTGCCTTGTAGTTTGCTACAGAGGGTTGAAACCTGGAGACCGCATAAAAAGTATATGATTCTGCTATCCATGAAATACAATCAACAGCATAAAACAATCTACTGCACACTGGAAAGTAGGCTGGTATCGCTAATCTCAGGACATTAACTGATAGTTCCTATATCTCACAAGTTGTGACTTAATTTGTCATATGCGTGAACAAACCATTATGCACATGGTATCATTCTCAAGGCCTGGGGGGCATTCTCACATTTCTATGTTGTTATGCATCACGTTAGGAGTCATCTCTGTCATTTAGGTGAATAAATGTATGATTTCACCGACAGGGCTAAAAGTTTTATATGAACTAGCACGCCTACTGTTAGGATCTAAATACATCATATTGTTCACAATTTCACATGAATCTGCATGCTAGTTTGCTGGACGGATGATCTTACCAAACTCCTTCAAGAGCACTGAATCCTAACCAGCTGGTCAATCACCCTCGCTCTTTCCTCCCAATCTTCGCCCTTTATCGACCATCCAAACCGCAGAGGCTGAGTTATAAAGAGGATGAGAACATAATTTCTGCCTTTTTTTTATGCAAAGGGGTGACAACAATCTGGAGCATTCTGTCTCCATCCTAAATGTCGCCATCTCAAACCACGAGTTTGATTGAGAAGAAATTAAAGCGACAAGAAGGAAACGTCAGAGAGGAGAGGACATAAATTTTATTTAGTTTACATCGACACCGATTGTCTGCTCAGTGTGGCAATACCCTTGGACATCTCAAGTCTGGACGGTCATGTTCTCTATATAAACCTGACTGCCTACATAGAAAAAACATATCCCCTCTTCTCCCTGCCACCTTCTACACAAGGACTTGGGACATTGGTGCTGCTGTTGATTCGTATAGGTACGTGCTCGTCTGCAACATACTTTCAATGCTTGTTCATGTGCATAATGACAACATGTCCAAAAGTTGGCATAAATAAAATCCTGCAGTTCAAATAAATTTACAAACATCATGATTCATCCTTTTGCTTCAAGAAGTGCTATAAGCTGAGTCTTTTACATTTGAAATTCAGTAACTGATGCTAAACACAAGAACTTTAACAGGTAAAATCAGACATGTTGCCCACCATGGCTTACCTTTCCATATTAACCAATCATAGTGTGCAAGGGTCGATTACATCCATTCAATCAACTATATCCAACAGCTCCTGTTCATTTTGTGTAAACCTATTCCTCCAACATATAAGAATATCAATGCTACTAATGTGGTCCATCATTACCACCACTTCAGTTAACTAATAACATCACTACCACTAAGTGACCCCTAAACACTATCACCTCAATTAACTAGAAGCATGCATTGTACATATTGGTTATGATCTAGTATAAGCGCTAACCTAAATGAACTCTTTTTTTGTAAAACCTTTTCTTCCCAAACCATTAAACTACCTTAGTGGAAGGTGCATGGAGAAAATTCAAGTCTCATATAATTTCTCTTCCCTGTTGCAGAGAAGAAGCTGGACATTAGTTGTGGGGTTCAGAACAATCATCTTTGTATAAAGGTTTGGAAGGAAAATTCTCCCTGTGTGGTGAATAAGCTCTATGGTGATTGAACCTCTCTTTGATGGCCTTCACACCATTACAACAACCGAACAACCATATGATGGTCCTTCCTCTTCTTCCCAGCAGCAACTCACAACATATGACTGCAGACTGTCTGATCCCCAGTTCTTTCCCCTGCAAACCAATAATGAAATAAACGCACAACTCTCCAACCTGGTCACCATCCCTGGAATGTATAATGTTAATAGCAACCTCGGACAAAACCAACTTCAGATTTCTGCAGGGGTAGGCCCAGACTACCAAAGGATCAGATCAAGCAATGCTCTTCACCACATTAGCCAGATGTTGATGGAGGATGTCGATGAGAGGGTTGGCTTGCATGAAGGTGAGGCTGCCCTTCATGCTGCTGAGAAGTCCTTCTATGATATTCTAGGGCAGGTATACCCGCCTTCATGGCCACCACTCTGTAGCAACAATGAAGCAGATGGCCCAGATCAGAGTATGAACAATTATCACAAACGGCATCGCAGAAATAGCTTCACTAGTGACAGCTCTAGTCGCAGCATGCTACATCCCTTACCAGCCCCTTTGAGTCCATATAACTATGGCAGGAGTCTTTTTCTGCCATATCAACCTTTGACAAGCACTGTGAGGGCCACTAGATTTGGTTTCCCTGCCTTGCAAATCATAAGAGGTGCTGAGGACGCGAGGGGGTTTGATAAATTGATCATTTATTTGGACAGCGACAAGCTTTCCATCTGCAGACTGACTACAAAGGCAAAAATAGTCGAGAAGAGCAAATATGCAGTCTTTCAGATCACAGACCACAGGAACAATCCATATATCCAAGACTTGGATACTAGGGAAGGGAGAAGCAGTAGACAACATACAGATACGATTACTTGTGAAATAATCCACAACAGAAAGTTTGACAGAATTCTGATTTGCTATCGTCTCGATTGTTTTAACGAAACAAAAAGGCTGCGAGAATTGATGGCAAAACAAGCAAGTATGAATTCACCAAAAGGTCAAGGCAAAGGATCTGCTCAACAGAAGTTACGGGTCAAGAGACAGATCAACAAAGAAGTGGTCGATCTCAGGACTCTTCTCATCCACTGTGCGCAAGCTGTAGCAGCTGACGACCGTCCATTGGCCACTGAGCTCGTCAAGAAGATCAGACAGCACTCTTCGCCAGATGGAGATTGCACTCAGAGACTGGCCTTTTACTTAGTGGATGGCCTTGAGGCACGCCTGGCTGGTATTGGGAGTCAGGTGTACCATAAGCTCCTGGCAAAGCGAGTAAGTGATGAAGAGGTGTTTGAGGTCTACAATCTTTGTCTTTCAGCTTTCCCTTTGCACAGGGCAACATACGGCTTCGCCAACAGAACTATTATTGAAGCCTCCAGGGGGCAATCGAAGGTTCACATCATCGATTTTGGCATATGCTTTGGCTTTCAATGGCCGTCACTGATCCAGCGGTTTGCTGAGCAAGGAGTGCCTCCAAAGCTTCGGATTACAGGTATAGATGTGACTCGACCAGGTTTCGAAACCTTGGAGATCACTGAGCAGGCAGGGAAGCGGTTGGCAGATTATGCAAATATGTTTAAGGTGCCTTTTCAATATCAGGGCATTTCCTCACGATATGAAAACGTTCAGATTGAAGATCTCAACATCGAGGAGGATGAACTACTAATAGTCAACTGTTTGTACCGGATGAAAACTCTTGGCGATGAGACAGTAGCCATGAATAGTGCAAGGGACAGGGTGCTGAAAATCATAAGAAGAATAAATCCAAAGCTCTTTCTTCTCGGCGTTGTGAACGGATCATACAGTTCTCCCTTCTTTATAACACGTTTCAAAGAGCTTCTGTTCCATTACTCCTCACTGTTTGACATGTTTGAAGCAAATGTTCCACGGGATAATAAAGCGAGAAAGCTGTTAGAAGGGACAGTGCTTGCGCGGGAGGCTATAAACGTCATAGCATGTGAGGGCGCAGAAAGAACTGAGAGGCCAGAAACTTACAAACAGTGGCAAGCAAGGTGCCTCAAGGCCGGGTTCGAACAGCTTCCTGTTGATCCAGCTGTCCTGAATTCAATACTAGATATGAAGAAAGGGATTTATCATGAGGACTTTGTCATTGATGAAGACAGTGGCTGGCTGCTAAACGGATGGAAAGGGAGAGTGATGCATGCAATATCCAAATGGAAGCCCAACGAATCATGTACTGATCAGTAAGAGATTGCAACAGTTCCCTGTGTGCACTATCAATATCTTGTTATGCACTCCTGAACACAATGCGTCCAGAGATATTCTGGTTTTGATACTCTGCATATTTTATAACGAAAGAATTCCTGGGAAATAAACGAAAGGTGGCTGTGATGCTTTGTGTTTGTCATTCTTTACATGTTCTAAACAGATTGTTCTTTATAACTTCTATGTGCCTATTTTCCTTTTGTGCAAATACGTTCTTCAGCTTCACAGACAAAAGTCCAGAAACCATAGCGGATCAAACAAATCCTCGTAAAATACTCGCATCTCATAAATGATATTTACTTATAAAAAGTACACTATATGTTTATTGGAAACTATTTCTGAGGTTTTTCATGAAGGATTACCGTTAATCACACAAGCTAATTTGTTGCTTTAGATTTCTAAATATTATTCCCCAAGCTATAAGGAATATATTTTTGTAAAAGCTTTCTCTATGATCACATTCTGAGACATCCGGCAAACAATATTAATTCTTGGCCCCCAGTCTGGCCAAATAATAATGCTGCCTAGGTTGTGCTAGGAAGCCATTTTTCTTTCTTAAATACGCAGGAGAGAACTCTTGTTATCTTCATGTCACAATCATTCAAAAAGATCATTGACGACCCCCGCGTCGCTCCCGCGTGGGCGACACGGGCGGGCCGCTAGCAGCCGCCGCCGCCCCCATCCTCCCTCACCCCACCGCCGCGCCACCGCCGGAGCCGGCCGCCGGAAGCCCGCGCGGCTCGCGAGGACGGCGGCGGCGGGGCAGCCTTCTCCTCCCTCTTCTCCTGGCGGCCGCGGCCGCTGCGGGATCGACGGGAGCCGCCATGGGGCGGGCGGCGCTGGCGCCGGTGAGGCTGGATCCGAGACACCCATGGCCGGATCCGGTGCCCACGGAGGTGGATCTGCCGTCCGGCGTGGCAGCGGTGGCCCAGTGAGGTGCGGGCTGCCGGCGCTTCGTCGCGAAGCCGGCGCGCTCGCGTTCGAGCGCGTGCGAGGAGGCGGAGGCGCCCGCCGGCGGCAGGAGTGTGTGGCCGGCGGTGCAAGGCCGGGAGGCGTGCACCGGCGCGCGCGGCGACCCACAGCTGGATCCGAAGGTCGTGCGCGCGGGCCATGAGGAGGCGCGCGGGCCAGACGGCAGCCACGCGCTGGTGCGGAGGAGCGGCGGCACCGAGCAGCTGCGATGGCATGCATCGGAGGTGGAGGTTCGGCGTCCTGGTGGCCGTGCGGGCGTGACAACAACAGTACTAGGCTCCCTGTTCGTTTTGTGCCGGTGGTGGGCGAGCATCGGCGAAAGCTATGTCGGATTGCCGATGAGACGACGGCGACGCCCACGGGCGCCGTTCACCTCCTTGGAGGCGTGGTCATGATGCTCCCCATTCTAGCCGGCTGCAGCGGGGCGTCGTCTTTGCCGTGGTGGCATGGCCGGCAGCGGCTTTTCTTGGCTTCGTGCTAGTGATGCCATGGTGGTGTGGCTGGCATGAGCCAAGTTGGGGCACCAGTGGCGTCATGGAGGCGTGGCTGGTGGCACCAAGCCCCTTCTAGTGCCGTTGGTCGTGGCTTTGCGCGGCGCGAGGCTACGCAAGGGACCGCGGAGGTGTTGCGTGCTGGCAAGGAGAGGCAGAGCGGCGATGGCTCGTGTCGATGTCCCAATCCGACCGAGCGTGGAGGGCCCGAGTCGAAGACCCAATCCGACCGGGCAGGATAGTGGTTGGTTGTATGCTGAGTTGAGTTCGAGAGGTGATGTGCGGTCGTGTTGTTGTCCCGATCCTTTCGGTCGGCGGTGGTGTTGTTGTCGTTTGTTGTG
The DNA here is from genome assembly GCA_015476505.1 of Urochloa ruziziensis. NCBI lineage: Eukaryota > Viridiplantae > Streptophyta > Magnoliopsida > Poales > Poaceae > Urochloa > Urochloa ruziziensis. Next base: position 8,656,162 of record CM027121.1, on the reverse strand, counting down.
GTGCCCAGTCTGGGCGTTGTTTCTTCTTTTTAATATAATCGGCAGCTCTCCTGCCTGGTTCGTTTCAAAAAAAAAATGTCACAATCATTCATTCCATAAATCAGAAACAAGCCACGAAGAAGGTACACAAGAAATAAAACCCTTCCATAAAACAGAAAGGTGTTGAGAAAAGGGCGACAAGAAGCAAACTCCAAGAGCAGCACCACACAGGTTCCCAAATGCATCGACAAGAAAAGCTCAACCTATGCACAATAAGAAACCCAAGCCCCTTTCTTAAGGACCATAAGACAACCAATACTCTCCATGCCTGCAAAACATGTTTGTGGTTTTTGGCCTTCCTCCACTGTCTCCTCAGGGACATTGAAGAAAGCTATAATCAGGTGCTTACTCCTGTAATTTTTCTTGTTGTCCACAGAAACCAACTAACCAGCTCCTAAATTGATGGTGTGTACATTTTTCCTTAGCCAAGGTGCCATTCAAGAGTTCCAGGTATGTTTGTTAAATGTATGGCATAGAAGTAGTACAGATTATTCTATATACTGTGATGATCAAGATAGACACAACTTTAAGAAAAATATTATGTCACATTTCATGCAAAATATATCTTTATTTTTGCTAATCAGTTGATCTTGCAAAAATTGTATACACCAAGTTGCCTCCGCACTTTGGGATTAGTTCTGGGATTGTTGCTCAAACGTAACTATCCTTTTTTTAGAAGTTCATAAGGAACATACATTATTTTGGAACTAGCTAATGAGTGAGCATATTATGGCACCACCTACAGTAAGGGTCCAAAGAGTAGGAAAATAAGGGCGATGGTGCAGGGCTTTCAGTTCTGTTCTGTTGACAGAAGAATTAACAGCATGTTTACACATTTATCCATTCTCCATTGCAGATTCTATAAAGGACATGTTGGTTGTGAAGTTCCGAATTTTTTTTGGTAATTAATTTTTGGAAGGAAAATTTTCCTTTGCTTTGGTCAAAAGCACTTACAAAAACATTTTTAAGTCATACACTGTTAGTTCAGTAAAGGTCTAGCCCAATGGACAGCCCTGAGTATTGTGAGATCAACTCAGATATGACTCTCCAATATATAAACAGAATATTAATGGAGGAGGATATTGATGAGAAGGCAAGCATATACGAAGATCGCGATGTGCTTCAGGCCACGGAGAAGCCCTTCTATGACATCCTTGAACAGGCATATCCATCTTCAGACAAGGAGATAGTGATGAATAATGATAATCGAGTAGCTTGTCCTGATGATATCAGCAACAATTATCCTGAAGGGGCATGCAGTGGTAGCTTCATCAATGTTTTTCAAGGGCCACAGAGTATGTACCTGACATCCAATGGTTGCACTTCAGAAACGGAACATTTGTCTTTGCAATTTACAGAAGGTGCTGAGGAAGCAAATAAGTTTGTCCCCATTATTGAGAAGTTGGCGGTTGATCTGGATAGCAGTGAGCTCACTGCCTCCAAACAAATGACACCAGCAACAGTTGGAGAAAAGGGCAAGCGTGTAAACAAAATAAGGAGTCATCCGAATGTGAACTTGGAGTTGTTGAACGTGCAGAACAGTAAGCATTTGGCTATTTCAGCTAGTGAAACAATACGGGATGGAACTTTTGATAATATTCTGCTCTGCACTGGGCAACTCTATTGTGATGCCACACACCTTAGAGAAATGAAGGCAAAAGAAGCAGGTGATAATTCACAGAATGCTCAAAGCAAAGAATATAGCCAAGGGAAAGTGAAGTCACGAGCTAAGAAGCAACAAGAGGAGGCGATTGATCTCAGAGCTCTCCTCATCCAGTGTGCAGAAGCGATAGCATCTAACAACCAACCATTCGATAGAGAGCTACTGACAAAGATAAGGAATCACTCTTCACCACATGGAGATGGTTATCAGAGGCTGGCAGTTTATTTCGTAGATGCTCTTGAGGCACGCGTAGCTGGGACTGGAAGTCAAATGTATCAGAAGCTGATGGCGAAACGAACAAGCACCACAGATATGTTAAAGGCCTACCGCCTTTTCACTGCAGCATGCCCTTTCACTAAGGTAGCATACTACTACTCCAATCAAACCATTGTTGATGTATCGGTGGGGCGACCAAGGGTGCATATCATTGATTTCGGCATCGTATTTGGCTTCCAGTGGCCATCGCTAATCCAGCACTTGGCAAATCGAGAAGGTGGCCCCCCAAGCCTTCGTATCACAGGTATAGATGTACCTGAGCCAGGTTTTCGCCCCTGTAAAAAGATTGAGGAGACAGGAAAGCGGTTGGCTGAGTACGCAGAAATGTTCAATGTACCTTTTCAGTATCAAGCTGTTGCCTCACGATGGGAAAATATATGCATCAACGATCTCAACATTGACAAGGATGAGGTGCTCATAATCAACTGCTTGCACCAAATGAACAATCTCAGTGATGAGACAGAAGACATAGATAGTGCAAGGGATAGGGTATTGCGTATCATGAAGAGGATGAACCCAGAGGTTCTCATAATTGGTGTCACAAATGGGTTGTACAATTCCCCATTCTTTCTACCACGATTCAGAGAGGCTTTGTTTTATTACTCTTCACAGTTTGACATGCTAAATTCAACTGTTGCGCGGAGTCATGAGGCCAGGATACTGATAGAGAGGGATCTCCTTGGAGCAGATGTGTTCAATGTTGTGGCGTGTGAAGGTGCAGAGAGGATTGAGAGGCCCGAGAGTTACAAACAGTGGCAAGTGAGAATCCTCAAAGCTGGGTTCAAGCAACTTCCTGTTAATCAAACCATTCTGAAGAGTTCAGTAGAGAGAAAGAAGGACCTTTATCATGAAGACTTTGTCATCGACGAAGATAGTGGCTGGTTGCTGCAGGGGTGGAAAGGAAGGATACTGCATGCACTGTCTTCATGGAAACCTAAAGAATCGTATACTGACCAGTAGGATCGAAGTGGATCTTTGTTTTGAAAGTCAATTGCAATAGTAATAATGCCGTGAGGAATTTGAGTTAATTTCAAAGCTCCAAGGTAGCTACGCAATCTTCAGCAGAAAGGCTCAAAGTAGCTAACATTGCTTCTCCTGTTGGCTGAACTGATATTGAAATGATGATCTAAGATGCTGGTTTTTTGTTTAAGTAGTGGCAAGTAAAATGCCTAAAGGCTTTGAGCAGCTTCCTGTCAATCCAGCCATCTTGATTTTTAATACCAGATATGAAGACAGGGGTTTCTCATGAAGATTTTGTTGCTCAATAATACAGCAGTTGGCCTACGAGGATGGAAAGGGAGTATAATTTGCGAGACATCCAAATAGAAGCCTAATGAATCATATGCTGATCAGTAGGTTTGCGACAATTCTTCGTATGCATGCTTGAAGGTGCTTAAGGCAAGTTCAGCCTTCTGTATCTAGTTACGCAAACTTGCACATAGTAAATCTGGTTTTCTGAACACTCCAAGTTGCTTCTTTGTCAGGTGAACCTAGGAGGCAATCTTGAAAGCGGATAACATGGGGATTCTAGTGTTGATACTCCATCTTTTTTTTAAACTTGTCCTATGATACAATAAAATCTATAAAAGCGTAGCTACGGAGTACCCTCTTTTTGTTGCCATTTTGACATTCTTAACAAACTGTTCCAGAAAACTGGTCTGAGTTAATCTGCCATTTTTAGTGAGCGGGTTCTCAGTTACAGTAGGTCACATTGGATATGAAATTGGCAAGCACAACATTTCCGAAAGCAGAATTTAAAGTAATTCATTGGCTACCTCTCAATATTGATGGCGTGGGCGCTGGGCAGGGCTCCCCATACGGCCATACAGCAGGGTGGGGAAGCTGCCCCAGATATTTTCAGAGCAAACTTCTACTTCCCCTTCTTATCCATGGCGTCTTGGTAAGGCGAGGTAAGGTAGGAAGGCCGCCCTGCCGTCATAGAGATCCCTCACTCACCCTCCAGCCCTGGCGCAGCGAGGGAACCCAAGTCACAGGCGGCGGACAGCCATGGTTGGAGTTGAAGAACTTTGTAAAGCTGTGCCGATTTCATGATTTGGGGAAAACGACGACACATGACAGAGAGTAGTAATGTTTTGGGCTGTTCAATTGGAGGAGGAAAAAGGCCCAATAAGCTGTATACTCATATGCAGAGCCCAGAAGATGGAGTTGGTATTATTAACCAAAACAACGCTCCTATGCTTGTAAAGTGTTAGACCTGCACTTTATTTTCATCATATTCCTTTATAAAGAACAACGGCATGAACTATCTTTCTTTAATAATTAAAAATTGTCAAAAGGCAGCGTTGCGCTGCTGTTCCCAGTCACTGCTTGATGTCTTCTCAGATTTGGAATGTCAAAAATGGATACCCCATCTATATTCCAATGGACATGGCAAGGACCTATTTTTCTTTCTAATTTTCTAATTTATGTTTCAGACTCTTGCTTCACAGATGACAAGGCTCCTTCCTCTCAAAAAAAAAAAGATGACAAGGCTCCTGAAAACATACTAAGAATCATTAAAATCTTTACAGCTCATAAATTTATAACTTGGCTTTTTTCACATAACTGAAAAGCAGAAGGAAAATAGATCATGGCCCACTAGATTTAATTCTTCATTATTTGTGCAGGATAGTATCTCACATTACAATCCAACAAAGCTCTAACAACTCAATGCCGTAGCTGAATTGCGTAGATATATAATGTGTAAAAATGTACGTTTGCATATAGAAGTGAAAAAGGGAAAACGTAAATGACAGGGAAGGCACAAGAGACAGAAGATGCAAGCAATCAATAGCCGGAATGTCACATAAAAAAATAATCAATAGCTGGAATCGTACAATTAATTTTATCAAACAAATGTGATACATATGCAATGCTTATCTTAATCTAACTTCTAATTATCATTTCCCAAGCTATAAGGAAAAATCTTTCTACATCATATTTCTATATCGTCACATTCTGAGGCATCTGGGTAAGCTTTTTAAAAACAAATAGCCAGTCTGGCTCAATAACAATGTTGCCTAGTTTGTGACGTAGAACATGTACCCAGAAGACATATGGAAAACTGTCTGTTAGCTTCATGTCACAATCATATTTTTAACACACCAGAAAGCCAAGAAGATGCTGACAAGAATTGAAACCCTTCCATAACAGAAACATGTTGAGAAAAAAATGACAAAAGCAAAGTCCAAGAGCAGCACTAGACAATTTTTTCAATTGCATCAACAAGAGAAGCTCATCCTCAGCAGAAGAAACCACCGTTCCTTTCAAAAGGACCGAACGACATACCACAACCAATACTCTCTATGCCTTCAAAGCATTCTTCGCTTTGGACCTTCCACTACCATCTCCTAGGGCTTAAGAGACATTGGAAAAGCTAATCAGATGCTTCCTCAGGTAATTTTGTGCTATTCACAGCAATCAACTAAGCAAAAATGTTCTTTACAATTGCATCTTTTTCAGGCATCTTCTGTTTGAACTTTATGTTCCTATTTAAGCTAAAATTTCATCCCCTAAATATTGATATTTTGGCATTTTTTCTCAACAGAAGGCACTCTTCCACAATTGCCAGCTTATCTTTGCCAAAGTTATGACTTTACAAGCCAAGTAAGCAGTACATATTATCTTCAACATTATGTGGATCCAGATCACAACAATTTTTAGAACCATCATTCTACACTTCATGCAAATGTTGTAGTTTTTTAAAACCATAGTATTGAGCAACCACAGTTTTAACAACTAGAGCAATGAAATGCCACAGTTTTTGGAGGCTAGAGTTTTTCTTTGTTTTTAAAACACCAAGACGTGTTTGCTTGTTTGAAGTATTGCCGGCAATACTTTACTTTCAAAAACTAACTGCATGGACGTGTGTACACACATAGCCATGTATAGACCTAAACTCGTGTGTATCTAGATTTAAACTATTGACTGGAATGAAATTCGACAAACTAGATTGATTTGAAAGTGAAAAAAAAAAACAGACCGTAAAAGCATTCCACAGAACTCGTCCTGCTCCCCAACTCCATGGAGCGAAGATCCGGGACGGGAGCGCCTAATTTGCGCTCGCCCGTGAGGGGGGCTGCGTGCGCTCGCGAGTCGCGACAAAGCGTGGCCCCTCTGCGGGCCCACCGTCCTATACTATATGCAAAAAAATGTACAATTTTTTTCAGAAATTTTTTAGCAAAGTTTTATAAACAAACTTTTGCTTGTCTGCGACAAAATTCTTCAGCGAAAACTTTTTTGCAACAAAATTTTGTCAACAAATTTTGCTTTGCTTGCGACAAAATTCTTCGGCACTAAATTTTTTGCAACAAAATTGTCAACAAACTTTTGCTTGCGACAAAATTCTCCAGCGACAATTTTTTGCAAAAAACTTTTGCTTGCGACAAAATTCTCCAGCGAAAAATTTTTTGCAACAAACTTTTTCTTGCGACAAAATTCTCCAGAGTCAAAATTTTTGCAACAAAAATTGTCAACAAACTTTTGCTTGTGACAAAAAACTTTAGCGCCAAAATTTTTGGAACAAAATTTGCGACAAAAATCTTCTGCGCCAAAATTTTTGCAACAAAATTTTGTTCAACTAACTTTTATTAGGTCCCACCGACAGTCAGCGTACGAGATACGAGAGGAGTCGCGCGGGGGTGGGGGAGCGAGCGCACGGGCCAGCCGGTGCGCTCGCCCCCAGATTTGGGATCGCGGATCCGGGACTCAGGGTAGACAGAAGCTACCGCCGGCAGAGCTTACTCCGGCCAGGGCAATAAAACAACAACAATCAAATCGAGACAATCATAATTTTCCACTTCTCCCGTCTGTTCCATGTCTGTTCCATCTGTGCTTGCCACGGAATCACAATTACCAACAGAAAAGATGACAAAACAGATGGGAAATTTAGGAGATTGGAAGAATAGGAGTGCGCGTTGAAAAAAAAGCATGCCAACAGGAAGTAGTCGCGACGCGAGAGCTCTGACCAGAAAAAAGAGGGTGCGAGTGGAGTTTCCAAAACCGTGAATAAACTGGTTTTATCGATATTGCAGTTTTCTAAACTCCAAGTTTGTTACATCCAAACATCTACTTTGTTTCCAATACCTAGGTATTTAAAAAAAACTGCAGTATTTTTTGAAAACTCTGAAAATACTTTGTAGCCAAACAGGGCCTAAAGCTCCTCTTTTTTGCTGGTTAGTTATCTGCCTGTGAAAATTTGGGATTACTTCTGGAAGAGAAATTTTGTGGTAGCCCAAAAAAAAAATGGGGCACAAATAAAAAACAACTTAAGCAACTTAGGAGGAAGTGGATGGCACTGTAAATAAATAAGAAAAAATTGGGACCCAAATTTGAGTCAAATAGGACGCAAACTATGGGGCACAAAGTTTCAAGCTAGCTAATGAGTGAGCAGGGCTTTCACTGTTCTGTTAACAGAAGAACTAGCAGCATGCTGACCACTTTTTATCCTTTTTCCACTGCAGCTACTACAAAGGACACCTTAATTGTGAACTTCAGAAGGTACATCTTTTTGGCAATTAGGTTTTGGAAGACAAATCCCCCTTCATGTGGTAAAGAAACACTTGTGAAAGGTGGAGTCTATCTTGTGTAGATCACAAACTTTAAACAAAAGCAATGGAAAGTCCTGAGTACTGTGAGATAAACTCAAATATGACTCTCGACTACATAAACCGACTATTAATGGAGGACACTGATGAGAAGGCCAGCATATATCAACGACATGATGCACTTCAGGCCACGGAGAAGCCCTTTTATGACATTCTTGGACAGGCATATCCATCTTCACCTAAGGAGACAACGATCAGTACAGATAGTCAAATAGATTGTCTCCAAGATAATAGCAGTAGTTATACTAAAGGGGTATGCAGCGGTAGATTTGTCAGTGATATTCTTGTGCCACAGGGTATGCACCTGGTAGCCAATGACTGGGCTTCTGAACGTGATCATTTGTCTTCACAATTTCAGAGAGGTGTGGAGGAAGCAAATAAGCTTGTTCCCAGTATTGAGAAGTTGATGGTTGATCTGGATAGTAATGGCCTTTCTGATTCCAATCAAATGATTGGGGTAGCAATTGTACAAAAGAGCAAGCATGTATGCAAAATACGGAGTCATCCTCATGTGGACTTGGAGTTGTTGGAAGCAAGGAGCAATAAGCATTTGGCCACCTCGGCTACTGAAACAATGCGGGATGAAATGTTTGACAGCGTTCTGCTCTGTGAGCGGCAGCTTCACTGTGATGCTGCTCACCTTAAAAAAATGAAGGAAAGAGAAGAAAGCAACAGTCAACAGAATGTTCAAAGCAAAAGATATGGGCAAGGGAAAGTGAAGTCACGAGGTATGAAGAAAGAGGAGGGGATTGACCTCAGGGCTCTTCTCATCCAGTGTGCACAAGCAATAGCAGTAAACAACCTTATGTTTGCTGGTGAGCTACTGAAGAAGATAAGGCATCACGCTTCACCATATGGAGATGGTTCTCAGAGGCTGGCGCTTTACCTTGCGAATGCTCTTGAGGCACGGTTGGCCGGGACAGGGAGTAAAATGTATCAGAAACTGATGGAGAAACGAACAAGGGCCACAGACATGTTAAAGGCCTACCGCCTTTTCATTGCAGTGTGTCCTTTCGCCAGGGTAGCATACTACTTCTCCAACCAAACAATTGCTGATGTGTTGAACAAGCGACGAAAGGTGCATATCATTGATTTTGGCATCACACTTGGCTTTCAGTGGCCATCACTAATTCAGCGCTTTGCACAGCGAGAAGGTGGCCCCCCTAAGCTTCGTATCACAGGCATAGATGTACCTCAGTCAGGTTTTCGCCCCCGTGCAATGATTGAATCGACAGGAAAGCTGTTGGCTGAGTATGCAGAAATGTTCAATGTACCTTTTCAGTATCAAGGTATCACCTCACAATGGGAAGATATCTGCATTGACAGTCTCAATATTGACAACGATGAGGTTCTTATAATCAACTGCATGTACCGAACGAAATATCTTGGTGATGAGACAGAAGACATAGATTGCCCAAGGGACAGAGTACTACGTATCATGAAGAGGATCAACCCAGAGGTTCTCATTCTTGGCATTGTGAATGGGTTCTACAGCTCACCGTTCTTCCTGCCACGGTTCAGAGAAGTTTTATTCCATTACTCTTCGCTGTTTGACATGCTCAATACAACTGTTCTTCAGAGTCACGAAGAAAGGGTACGGATAGAGAGGGATCTAATTGGGGCAGGTGCACTAAATGCTGTAGCATGTGAGGGTGCAGAAAGGATTGAGAGGCCAGAGACTTACAAACAGTGGCAAGTCAGAAGTCTCAAGGCTGGGTTCAAGCAACTTCCTATAAATCAAGCAATCCTGAAGAGATCAATAGATGAAAAAAACAAGCATTATCACAACGACTTTGTAATTGATGAAGATAGTGGCTGGATGATACAGGGATGGAAGGGGAGGGTACTGCATGCAGTGTCCTCATGGAAACCGAAAGAATCATATACTAATCAGAAAGATCCAAGTAAATATTTTTGTACAAGTCAGCTACACTTGTAATGATGTCATGAGCAACTTTAGACAATCTTCAGCAGAAAATACTACAAATTACTTCATATGTTGAGTGGATATTAGAGACAATCTTGAACAAAAATATTTCAGTTTTGGCCTTTGTTTATCCTCTAGATTCTCATTTGAACAACTGTAACTGCCACACTACAATTTAAGGATATGATGGGTATATCTGTTGAACTTCTGTAGCAACTTTAGACAATCTTCAGCAGAAAATACTACAAATTACTTCATATGTTGAGTGGATATTAGAGACAATCTTGAACAAAAATATTTCAGTTTTGGCCTTTGCTTATCCTCTAGATTCTCATTTGAACAACTGTAACTGACTAACTGCCACACTACAATTTAAGGATATGATGGGTATATCTGTTGAACTTCTGTAGCAACTATGAGCACCCCAGTCTATATTGGGTATATCTGAATGAACTACTATAGCAAGTATGAGCACCCTGATCCATATTGTTCCAGGTTGTCCACACCAGCATCCCTGTCTACCCTCTGATTGCAATGGACAATGGACATCCCTAAGTGGGCAGTCTGGGCTATTGACAAGCTTTCTTGAGCTTTTCATTGGAAAGGAAGGAAGAAGATCAATAAAGGTATTTGTCTTATTGCCTGGGAATTTGGAAAAAGTTATGTGTGCCACAAGAGCTCGCAGGCTTGGGTATTTGTAAACTTGGAAAACCTGGACAGGTTCCATGGATGCTGGTTGTGGCTCCAAAAAACACAACTTGTTCAACCTTGGTGGGCTGCAGTTACCTATTCCTACCAACACTTCAGCCTTGTTTGCTTCTCAATTACTGCTCAAGTGGGCAATGATCATAACATACTGTTATGGACTAATCATTGGCTCCGTGGTCATGGCATTGTAGAGCTAGCGCCTAGATTGGTTGCTATTTCCGAGTAGGGCTCTCAATCAGACTACTGTTGTCCAAGCCCTAGAAGACCGAAGTTGGATCAGGGATATGCAAGTTTGTTTATCTATTTAAGTCCTGATTGACTACCTACAACTGTGGATGCCTTGGAGGAAATTGATTTTACAACCATGTTCACAAGACCTTTACATTTGCAAACACTGAGCTTCTGGACAGATCTCCACAAAGTCCGCTTACAGAACTTAATAGATTCAGTAGGCTTTGAGCCATGGAAACGATTATGGAGATCAGGGGCTCCTCTGTGATGCTAGTTTCTCCTATGGCTTGACATCTGCATTCGTTTCTGAATCTCAGAACAATTAGCAAGACATGATATTCCTGACACAGATTGCAGTCCATTATGTGATCAAGACAACAAGCCCAAAGCCCAGCCCAGCACATACTTTCCAGTTGTGTGTGTGTTTTTTGCAAGGGAGGCATGGTCACGGCCTCTATCAGGCCTTTCTGCACTAGCTCCAAACCACAATGACATGGTGTGTTTGCAGACTGGTGGTGCCAGGCGCATCGTGGAGTTGAGAAGAGGCACAAGGAAGGCTAACTCCTTTGTAATTCTGGACACATGGTGGATCTGGAAACAATGGAATGCTTGTGTCTATAATGGATTGCCTCAAATGGTCAATGTGGTGGTATGGGAAATCGCTGATGAGGCCAAGCTTTGGTGCCTGTTGGGAGCAAAAGGACTAAGCGCCTTACGGCCTGCTTACTTCCTGATCATTTGACCGTTACTACTGTACTCTGTGGTGTCTGAACTAGTGTTCCTTCATGTGTGTGAGTTTGTTTGAGTGTCCCTTTTAGGGAAGTAGGTCTGGACTTGGACCTTTTTTTTCTCTTTGATACAAAGAAACACAGCTCTCCTATGCTTTTGAGAAAAAAGGTATGGGCATGGATTTATCTTTTGAACATTTTGGATGACTCTACAATCTCAGTTGCTTTGCTTCTGTGTGAGACATGAAATTAGCTTTTTTTCATCAATGCAGTATTTGTAGCAGCACTTCATAGGTTGTGAAACTGCGGTACTTTCTCTATGATAATTGGGGACATAAATGTTAGGCAGATTTTACAGTACAAACGATAATAAACAAGGCTTATATGGTGGAATGACAAATAATCTTATTTTAGCTTGTTCTTTGTGTTAGACTCTTTGTGAACATGACCATTGAGTCACGATCATGAACAGCTACACAAAAGGGCCTCGTCTTGCATAGCATATACCTCAGTTTATTTGAATTAGCCTATTAAAAGTCTAAGTCAGAGAAGTAAATAAAAGCTTTTTTTTGTAGCTTCAAATCAAAAGGATGCTATATTTTAGAACAAGTAAACTGGTTGACTTAAGTTATGCAGAAACCCATAAACCTGGTGGGCCCTCCCAAGAAAAAACATCTAATCCGACCACAAAGAGTATAACTGTACTAGAAATGTTTAAAAAGGGCAGTGCTCCTAAAATCCAAGGAGCAAAGTATACTACCCAAACATTTCCCAGGAGCCTAATATTTATATATTGGCAAATGGATTAACTCAAAACTAGGTCAAATAACCTAAGAGCTTCATCATAATTTATCCTCCAGAGCACAAAAGCCCTAAATGGTAAGTTCATACATCCATATAATCATCAATCAACTAGATAACAGAAAGTTCATTACCATTATGTGCAGAATCCACTGTCTATGACAGAAAATGAAGCCAAGAATGGCTAAAGAGAAGGAGAGGGGTAGGGTGTAATGCTGAATGGAATTTAGGGACTTGTTAAAGAGCAAACTGACCTTACTCAATACACATTTCATATCGCTTTATAAAAAATGCCCTTATTTCTTGGCCACAACAATCTTATCTTCTTAGAAGCGACTATTAACTTGTGCAAAAAGTGCCCTAAAATCTGTAGTTGGTGTCCCTTCACCTTCAGGTTTTGATGCCAGATCAAATGCCTTAAACTTTGCCTCGTCAAATAGTAAGGCCTGCATCAGAAAGTCACATGATAATCAGCCAATATAATTAGCACTTACCAGTTACCACAAAAGCTTCTCAACAGATAGATAGAATCATGCAACCTTATGATTGTATAAGGTAGACCAGAGTCCTCATGCAATGCAAGCCTTACATTTGGAATTGGCATTGAGAAACCAGCTTAAGTACCTGTATGCAAACTTCTGCAACATCTGGCCTGGCAATAGTTTTAGTTTCTGTTTTCAAGATCTCATCATCCTTCCCAACAATCAACTCTCTCAAGCCACCATCTTTATCTTGTAAACCTCCAGCCCTGCATGGAAAAGGAAAAGAAAAGGAGTATATAATCAACACAGACATTCACAGTTGTAGCTTTAACATCACTCTCTGTGTTACAACCTTATGATTGTATAAGGTAGACCAGAATCCGCTAGGTACTGTTCCGCCTTACGCTTCCATACCTGCGAGTTATGAAAATAAATTGGGGGTTCCCAGGCAATGCGGTAATGTAGATGATATTCTTGTTCATAGAGCACACAAACGTAGAGCGGAACAGAAGGGACGAAAAGCACTGAATATGCTATGTACCAGTATATTCCCATTTCCTAATTTGTTTAATGGGTGATTGATGTCTGTTCCACCCATGGATCCCACCAAAACTATTTGCTTAACACCAACGCTCTTGGCTGCACAAAGATTGGGGAAAAAATGAGCTGAGAGACACGAAAGGGTAACTAAGTTGGCACAAAAAAAGAAAAAAAAAACACAGGATGAACATTCATTTTGAAATCAATTGCTATATGGAGTAGCATAAAAATACAGTTTGCATACTAACTGAACTTTCAAAGAACTTATATGCAAGATGAGGAGTAATATTTACCAGCATCTATTTGATTCTTTTGACCAAGCCAATCCACCTTGAAATAGTGACAAACAATATAGCACATTAGGGTTCAAAAAAATTCACAAGTTGTTAAGGCTAACGCAAGCAAGATACAGTATATATAATTTCAGTCACCTGCTCAGGGTTACTCCCTTCTTCAAAGTAAAATTCAGGGCGCTCTCCTTTGCTAGGATCAAACCCTGGCTTCATCTTCGGCACCGCGCTGGTGAGGATGATGAGTGCGTCGATGCCCTCAATAGCAGAAGCAATGCTATCAGGATCTCTTATGTCGCCGATGAACACGTCGTCACCGCCTCCGATTTTGCCTTTGCTCTCTTCGGTCCTGACCAGCCCTCGTTCCACAAACTGGCCTGCCCTCTCCTTCAACTTCTTGTACACAATTTGGCCTGAATTATCAAACAGAGGAAATGTGAGGTGTGTAATCGTGAATAGGAAGTAGGGAAGAGTGCATAAATACAGGAATGGGTTTGATTCGAAGAAACCGCTCCGAAGGAGGGCCACATTACAAATGCAACAAGCAATGTGCAGTGTCCAATTCTATTTACATAATTACATAAAAATACAATGGTTTTGAAGGAAAGCCAGATGTGTAGGAACTGAAGGAACACCTACCTGTTCGGCCGCCGGCTCCGGTGACGAGCACGGTGGGTGGAGACCCACCGCCGGCCGCCGCCGCCGAGACGGCCAGCCCGGCCCTCCTGGGCCCCCGCCTCGCAGCGATGGCGTTGCAGGGAGGTCGAAGAAGAGCACCCGTGAACGGATAAGATACCCGCACACACGCCGCCGCTGCCGTGGCCATGGTTCTCCGGCGAGAGTGGGCAGCAAGCAGCTGGTCAGTTTACTGAATTCGGACGACGGATGGAAGGGCCTTACGGAATACATACTGGCACGGATGGTGCAGATGTCGTTGCCTAGAAGTCACCGCCGCTGCCCTGTCCAGCCTCGTAGAAATGCGTCTCCACCGCCGCCCTGGAAAACAGATCAGGGATGGTGCAGCTACAATGGTCGAGGCCGGGGGAGATGGTGAAGTGGCTGCCACGGTGTTGGGGCCGTCCTCGACGCCATCCTTGCCAAATAAGGTTGTTCGCAGTGGTGATACTCTGCTCTACCCTTTAACTGAGAATATTCTGTCCTAGTCATCGAGATTTCAACCTTTAAATCAATTTCTTCCGCACTCGTCATACTTTATATCCAATACTCTATACCAACTATACTATATTTTATTCAACCATCCCAACTAACATCTCCTCCCTCTCCCCACGTTTTCTTTTTCTTTTCTCCTTCCCTTTTTTCCCCTCCTCTGTTTTCTCCACCGACAGCCTCTTCTTCCCTCCCGAAGCTTCGCCACCTCTCTCCTCTCCTCCAGTCCTCCGCCTCATCCTCCGCTCGCCCTCCTCTCCTTTTCCCCGGCCACCTCTCCTCAATCCTCACCGCGCCGCCGCTCTCCCGCGCAGGCAGAGGCCATGAGTGCGCGGATCCAGGGAAGCACGACTGGCGGAGCTCCGGCGGCCGGCGTGGAGGAACGTAGCCTCGGCTCCTCCGCCCGTGCCTCTTCTTCTCCCCCGCCTCGGCGCCTCCACGCGGTCGAGGAGGAGGCGGCGCGGACCCCGAAGTTCGCAGCGGAGATCGAGGAGGCGGCAGCGGGGCAGCCGGCGGAGCTCCTCGCGCGCCGCCGCTCCGGTCGGCGCTCCGGCCCCGCGCGTGAAGCAGCTCGGTCGGCCCTGGCTCCTCCGCGCGGTCCCGCGGCCCGCGCGCCGACTCGACTCATCCGCCGCGCCGCCGCTCCCGTGCGCAGATCTGGCGCGAATCGGCCGGCGCCGCCTCCTCTCCTTCTCCCTCTCCTGCTCCGGCGACGAGGCCCCTCCCTCTCCGGCGATTGAGCGGCCTTGTCTTCCCCACCGGCCGGCCGTGTGCTCCTTCGCCGTGCTCTAACCCCCCTCTCTCTCTCCCCCCGCCAGCGGGGCCTGCGCACGGCCATCGAGCTCCAAGGCGAGCTCGTCTTCTCCGACGGCGTTGGGCCCGCGGCGAGGAGGAGGAGCGGCGGCCGCTGCTCCTCGTGGTCTCCGCCGGCCTCCTCTTCCAGATCGACGGCGGCCTCCTCCGAGCGCGGCGGCTGGCATCGACTCCTCCGCCGCCATCCTCTCTCTCTCCCCCGGTCGCGAGCGGTTGGGGACGCGCGCGGGTGCGCGGGCCCCATGCCACGTGGCGCATACCGTCCCCCCCCCCCCCCGCCATCCCTCTGGATTTGGCGATCGGGCGGCGGCTCAGGACTTTACAGAGCTGCTTACAGAGTCCCACTGCGGAGCGAAAAACGCTACGCCGCACGGCATGCAGCCGACGTGGCGCATACCGTGCGGTGTAGCGTCCCCCAGTGCGGACAGCCTAAATCGGATCGGGGGATCCGGGGGTGCTGTTCACGGTTGCAGGAACGGGCGAAGAAGCAGCCACAATGGTGTGATTCGCACGGCCGCCATTTATGTCCGCCACCACTGATCAGGAAGGTGGTGCGTGAGGAGAAATGGCGATAGACAGGGCCAGCGGCAGAGGAATGGGGAGGGAAGAAGAGGGAGCCGCTGAGCCGCTCAGGGTCAAGCTAGCTGGATCGGGTTCCGGAGTGGACCGGGCTCCATTAGGGCACGGGTAGGGCCGGGCCCAAGCGGGCCCAAACGGAGAAAAATGCATTTCATCAGCCGGCTGCTTTAACATTCGTGCAACTTAAAAAAAGAGGACCATTGGAGCAAAACTCTTAGGAAAATGCTCTACATGTTTTGTTGGGATGTAAATCTCATTGGAGCTGAGGTAACCAATAGATACATGGGCGAATATGAGCTGTAAACTTTGTTGAAACTTAATTTCATTGGGCTACATGTTTATTCGATGGGCCGGCCTTATGCATTTCTGACAGCCCGCCGCATGTCTGACCAGAGTTTGGTTCTCGCAGAGTTTGCAACAGGCGGTATACGACTCCTGCGGCGACTGCGGCAGCGAGGTCATCGACGCCGCCGGAATCCCGCCGTGTGCGGCTGGACTGCACCGCTCGAGTTGACCAAGGGGATGACATAGTCAGCCGCCCGACCTTGGCGGTGACAGATCGGTCTGCAGTGCGATCTAGGGTTCTAGGTGGAGGGATGAAGACCTAGGAAACTAGGGTTTGACGACTCCGGCGGCGAGTCATCGCCGGCGCAGGATCTTGACACCTTGCTAGGGTTGCGCTCTCGAGGACGGGTGGAACCATTGCGGCGGAGTCATCGGAATTGCGGGGGAAGAAGCATGTCTCGTCAAGGGAGAGGAAGAAGCAAGCTGATGAAACGAACAAGCAACTGGCGGTCTTCGAGGAGGGCCGTCGGGAGCAATGAGTTGCATCACCTGTAACTGTCGCGGTTTGGGCAACACTGCGACAGTGAAGGAGCTTCGCGACATGGCGAAGAAGTTTGTCCCTAGCGTGCTTTGCGTCATTGAAACTCAAGTGAATAAAGTGCATACGTGTTGAAGGTTTGAAAAGCACCTTGGGTTATGATAATGCTTTTGCAGTTAGCAGTTCAGGTCAGAGTGGAGGCATTGGCTTATACTGGAACAATGACACTAAAGTGGAAATTTTACCGTTCTCCCAATATCATATTGACTCAATTATTTCTGAGAACGGGGGTGTCGGGGGGCAATACCAGGGCCCCCCAAGACGGGGGAATAACCTGTAAGCTAGCCCAGTACGAAACTGGGCCCAACAAAGAAAGGACGGCCCATTCAAGACTCCTCGACTAGCCCAGGCTTACGATAGAACGACTAAAGGCCCAGAATGGCAAGGGCGTCCCCCTCGCCCGACCCAGGGCAGCAAGCCCCAGGTCGGAGCTGTCCGCTTCGCCCGACCCCGAGGTCGGGAGACTGGGACGAGGTCGAGACCGTGACCGCCTCGCCCGACCCGGAGAGGAATCTTTGACCCTCGCCTCGCACAGTCTCTGTGGGTCCCCGGACGAACATGATGTACAGGGATTCACCAAAAGACGCGCTACAGGACTGAAGCACTGTACCAAACTCAACATGAAGCCAAAGAAACTAAGCCGACTTGGCCGCCACGATAAGCCTACCGTAACAGAGGCATGAGCACGTAACGGAACAGGCCTGTCACCCTGCGCGAGTGGCAGTGAGACAGGGGCAGCACCCGTAAATATGCAACGCTTGGCCAAGGGGCTAGCATCCAAGCGACCGTCAAAGGCATACTGGAGACCAGCAGATAATAGAAGGCAACACCCGGAAGACACCCTCTTTATCCGAGGGATAAACAGAGGGGTGCATGTACCACTGTACGCCGTCGCCCCCACAAGCGGTATGGGTTGACGGAGAACAGACGGGCGGACGTGACAGAAGAGCGGCCGTCCCTCTGACGGCAGGCAGGAGCACGCCTAACCTAAGGGATTAGACATTAGGCTAGGCTTAGGCTAGTTTTATCTTCACCCCCTCGGGGGATTTGTCCCTTTTCCATCCGACCCCCTGTAAAATGGCCTCCCCTTGGAGTATAAAAGGGGAGGCCAAGGCTCTCTTCTCTCTCTCTCTCGAACACTCCCAACACAACACTCACGTACTCCTCAGAGGTTTGAGAACCCTTCTCTCCCTCGACCTTTTGTACCCCCTACTACTAACACCAGAGCGAGCAACGCGAGCTGACCACCCCACTGGACGTAGGGCAATTCGCCTAAACCAGTATACATCCTTGTGCTTGACTCGCTAACCATCAGGATCCCCATGCGCAAACAGATAAATTTACTAGCCGGTGGTACGAAACACCGACAGTTGGCGCGCGAGGTAGGGGACTTTGCGCGTTTTCGTCGATTCAAGCGGGCTCCTGATGGCCCTCTCTCCCTCGAGCTGGCCTCCAGGTGCGATCGTGCGCCTGGGAGGCTTCCGCTACGTCGCCGCGGCAGACGGACAGTTGGTGCTCACAGCTGCACCAGCGGCCGTCCGACCCACTCTTCCGGCCGGCGTCCACCGCTGATCCCGACGTCCACGCCCCTGGGACGCTTCTGCGTTTCGGGAACATGGACTCCATCACCACCGCGAGCGGTACTGCGAAGCGGGTGCAGACGACGGTCTCTGCACCCCTCACGCTCGCTGTCGACGAGGTCGTCCATGAGGCCCTGGCAGGAGAAAAGGAGAGCGCGACTCTTCTTCCCGCCGCGGTCGCCGGTGACCCTGCTTCGCCGGAGGCAGGGACTGGCCCGGCACCGAGCCGGACCATCCCGGTCATCGCCGAGGTGGAAAAGCCGCGGGAGGACCCAGCGCCGCCCGCTGCCAACCCTGACGACACCATCGACGCCACGGCGCGTGCGCTACGGGAGTTGAAGCTCTGCCCTGCGGAGGCGTTCTCCCCCGGAAGCCCGCGCCTGCTCGACGTCGACGACGGCGCCCTCTGGCGCCAGCTGGGCGCCTACTTGGGCCCAACGCCTTCCCTGGAAGATGTACGTACGGTACTTTTTTCCTTTTCCAACATCACGCAGCAGCTGGCCGGTGGGCCGTCGATTTTCTCCTCCGGATCCGGCCGTCCCCAAGGTATACCTTCCTTACGGGCTTGCCAACGTGTCTCAGGTCATGCAGGATCTGGCTGAGAAGAAGGGCAATGCCGAGCCCTCGAGCGGCGAGCTCGTGGGGATGGCGGACTACGTCCCACAATCAGTCCACGATCTCCTCGCAGAGGAAGACTTCGACCTCGATGAGGAGGACGACCGCTCGTCAAGAGAGTCCAGCAACGTCGCCTCCCACCACCCGTCGAGGGAATACTTTATGGCGGAAGACGTTGATGGGCGCATGACGGACGCCAGCGACGAACCGCCGGTGCAGCAACCTCCGGCTGGCGAGCCCCCCGCCGCCGGGGTTGGCGTTCATGACTAGATGCCAGCTAACCTTCCACAGCGACCCTCGCAGGTCACACCGCACCCGTCCGTGGCGTCCCGCATGCCCGAGGGTCGACCCAACCGGGTCCTGACCCCCGAGGAACGGGTTCAGGAGCGTCATCGCGAGCTCCTCGCCATGCAGGCGGAGCTCGACCACGAAAGGATCCAGCTTGACCTGCAGCAAGCGCAGCTGCGCCGCGAGCAGGAACATAGCGCCCAGCCGGGTGGGGCCCGCGCCTACGCCCGTGACATGCAGTGACGGATCGTTGATGGTAGCAAGGAGCCATCTGGCTTTGCACGCCGAAGCCAGAACCTCGTTGCCGCAGCAGCTCTCCTGCAAGCGCTCCCAGACCCCAGTGCAGCCGACGCCAGAGGCACGACGCGTGCAGCGCGACGCCGCCGCACTGCTAGCACGTGCCGCGGAACAGCACGCTGAGCTTTCCCAGTCACAATGCCGTACCTCCAACGCCGCGCCGTCGCGAGGGGGGTCATGCCTCAACATCCGCGACGTGTCGGTTCACCAGGCCGACCCAGACGTCAGGAGGGGTGGACGACCTCCCATGCACGAGCGCCTCGGCGCGAAACACGACGTCTGCCATACTCTTGACGCGCGACGACGAGCAGAAAACCAGCCAGGACCGGATCAGAACCGGCCCCGGCACCCGCGACGCGGCGGCCGCTACGACGACGCTGAAGACCGGAGCCCAAGCCCGGACCACGCGCCCGGGCCACGGGCGTTCGACATACGCATCCGAAGGGCGGAGCCGCCGCCGCGGTACCGCGCCCCCACCAACATTGTGAACTACTCCGGGGAGACGAATCCTGGTCCGTGGCTGGAGGACGTCCGCTTGGCCTGTCAGGCCGGCGGAGCACAGGATGATGGCTACATCATCCGGCAACTCCCCCTATACCTCACTGAGTCGACCCGAGCGTGGCTCGACCACCTCCCGGCTAACCAGATTCAGGACTGGTCGGATCTGGAGAAGGTTTTCATCGGCAACTTCCAGGCAACGTACTCACGGCCCGGAGATTCCTGGGACCTCAAGACGTGTAAGCCGAAGCCCAAGGAAACCCTCGGTGAGTACATCAGGAGGTTCTCCCGTCTCTGCACCACGGTGCCGAACATTTCCGACATGGAGGTCTGCGCCGCCTTCGTGGTCGGGACTACCTGTAAGGGGCTGGTCAGAGAGCTTGGGCGTGCCAAGCCGCGCACCACGGCTGCCCTGCTGGAGATAGCGACCGACTACGCCTCAGGCGAGGACGCGGTCGACGCTGTCTTCAACAAGAGGTCGGCGGTCGGGAAGGACGCACCAGGTGACATCGAGCCAGGAACCTCCTCTCGCCCCGCCAAGAGGAAGAAGAAGAACATCATCGACGACGGGACGGAGACGACGAGCTCGTCGCGGCCGCTGACCGCAAGGGCGGCAAGGCTCCGGCGAAGGAGCCCTCCAATGCTTTCGAAAAAGCTTGGAACGCGCCTTGCCCCAACCACGATGGCCCGGTCAAGCATCTCCTCAAGGACTGCGCCACCTTAAGGAAGTTCTAGAGCATGGAGCGCGAAAGGAGGAAGAAGGCTGACCCTCCCGCTGGTCGGGAGGACGACGACAACGCCGACCCATTCCCCGAGCCGAATGGGGTCCTGGTGATTGTCCCTGCACCAGCGGCGCTTGGCAGCAAGCGTCGGGCCAAGCTTGCCCGGCGAGAAGTCCACGTGGCCGAGCCAGCGACGCCTGTTTTTCTCAAGTGGTCGGAAGCCGCCATTACCTTCGACCGGACCGACCACCCCAATTACGTGCCGCAGCCCGGCCGTTATCCCCTCGTGGTCGACCCCGTTGTCGATAAGAAGCGACTCATCAAGGTACTGATGGATGGAGGCAGCGGACTCAACATCATCTATGCTGACACATTGCAGGACATGGGCGTGGATCGCTCCCGCATCCGCCCGACCGCGATGCCCTTCCACGGCATCGTACCAGGGAAGCCGGTCATGCCTATCAGGCAGATCGACCTGCCTATCACCTTCGGCACTCCGAACAACTTTCGGACGGAAACGTTGACTTTCGAGGTAGTCGACTTCCACGGCGCGTACCACGCCTTTTTGGGAAGGCCTTGTTACGCCAAGTTCATGGCCATCCCCAACTATACTTACCTCAAGCTCAAGATGCCTGGCCCCAAGGGAGTCATCATCATAGGAACCTCTTTCCAGTGAGCCTACGCCTGTGACACGGAGTTCGCCGAGCTTGCCACAGCGACGCTCTCCGCTGCCGAGCTCGCCGAGATGCGGGCTAACGTTGTCGAAGAACAGCCCGACTCGAACCGCAGGCCAGGTTCCTTTGAGCCAGTCGAAGAAGACAAGAGCACCAAGGTCATATCCCTCGATCCCGACGGCGCGTCGGAGAGGACGGCGCGCATCGGCGCCGACCTGACCCCGAAATAGGAAAGCGCGCTCGTCGACTTTCTCCGCGCGAACATCGACGTGTTCGCGTGGAAGCCCTCGGACATGCCAGGCATCCCGAGGGAAGTCGTGGAGCACTCCTTGAGGATCAGGCCCGGATCCAAGCCGGTGAAGCAGCGTCTGCGCCGCTTCGATGAGGAGAAGCGCAAAGCAATCGGCGAGGAGCTCGCAAAGCTTTTGGTGGCCGGATTCATCAAGGAAGTGTATCACCCAGGGTGGTTAGCTAATCCCGTTCTTGTAAAAAAGAAAAACGGGAAATGGAGGATGTGTGTTGACTACACTAGCCTGAACAAGGCATGTCCTAAGGATCCTTTTCCTTTGCCACGCATCGACCAAATAGTTGACTCAACCTCGGGGTGCGAAGCCCTATGTTTCCTCGATGCATACTCTGGCTATCACCAAGTAGCTTTGAAAGAGTCCGACCAGCTCGCGACCCCGTTCATAACCCCATTCGGCTCGTACTGCTACGTATCGATGCCATTCGGTCTCAAGAATGCCGGTGCAACCTTCCAGCGTTGCATGGTCAGGGCATTCGAAGGTCTCCTCGGAGAGACCGTCGAGGCCTACATTGACGACATCGTCGTCAAATCTAAAAAGGCCGACCAGCTAGTCGCTGACCTCAACAAAGTATTCACCTGCCTACATGCCAGGCGAATCAAGCTGAACCCCAAGAAATGCATTTTCGGAGTCCCTAGAGGAATGCTTCTCGGTTTCATTGTCACCCAACGTGGCATCGAAGTGAACCCCGAGAAGATCTCGGCGATCGAGAGAACGGGTCCGATCAAGGACCTGAAAGGGGTGCAGAGGATCACAGGCTGCCTCGCGGCTCTGAGCCGATTCATTTCTAGGCTAGGAGAATGCGTCCTCCCCCTCTACAGACTGCTTAAGAAATGCGATCGCTTCCAGTGGATGGCCGAGACACAGGAAGCCCTTGACAAACTCAAAGGAGCACTGTCCAGCGCCCCAATCCTGGTGTCGCCCGACCCCGGAGAACCACTAATGCTCTACATTGCAGCCACCACACAGGTCGTCAGCGCAGTCCTAATCATTGAGCGACCGGAGGAAGGACACGTCTACAAGGTGCAAAGACCTGTCTACTTCGTCAGCGAGGTACTCTCGGAAACAAAAACCCGCTATCCCCAAATCCAAAAGCTACTATATGCAGTGCTCATATCCAAACGGAAGCTGATCCACTACTTCGAGTCACATCCCATAACGGTGGTCTCGTCCGCCCCACTGGGCGAGATCATCCAAAATCGTGACGCCGCGGGTCGGATCGCCAAGTGGGCACTCGAGCTGATGGGGCAAGGAATCTCCTACGTACCGCGAAACGCGATCAAGTCCCAAGCCCTCGCCGATTTCGTCGCCGAGTGGACGGAAACACAGTTACCACCTGCCCCCGTCGACCTCGAATACTGGATCATGTATTTCGACGGGTCGGTGATGAAGGAAGGAGCCGGGGTCGGACTGGTCTTCGTCTCCCCAATGGGCGTACGCATGAAACACTCGGTACGTCTCCACTTCACCGCCTCTAAAAATGTAGCTAAATACGAAGCCTTGGTCAATAGCCTCCGGATCGCCTTTGAACTGGGGATACGCCGGCTAGAGATCCGCGGTGACTCAAAGTTGGTCGTAGATCAAGTTATGAAGGAATCCGACAGCCGGAGTGATATGATGGCTGCTTACTGCGGAGAGATTGGCAAGCTCAAAGAAAAGTTCAACGGCTTGGAGCTGAGGCACATACCGAGGTGCCAGAACGAAGCGGCCGACCAGTTGGCAAAACTAGCATCCAGTCGGGAACCGGTCCCGACCGGCATTTTTGTCAACGATCAATATGAGTCGTCTGTGACCCCTCCGAAGCGCAAAAGGGGAAAGGACGAGTCAATCGCGTCCCCCAAGCACGCGAAGAGAGAAAGGGGTCAAGGTCAACTCCCAACAGACTCGGGGGCTGACTCGGGGGCTGGCAATCCTCGAGGTCCCGAAACCCTCCCGACCCCAGAACAAGACGAGGTCCTGGAAGTCGAGTCCGACCCCTCCGACGGGGCCGACCAACCTTCGGATTGGAGGAAGCCAATCATGGATTGCCTCATCCAAGGCAAACTCCCCGATGACCAAACCGAAGCTCGACGAATCGCACGTCGGGCCAAGTCCTTTTACATCTCAGATGGAGGCCTCTTCAAGAAAAGCCCCACAGAGATCAATCAAAGGTGCATCCTACCCGACCAAGGCATTGAGCTCCTTAAGGATATCCACGCAGGAGCATGCGGGCACCACGCTGCCCCACGAACTTTGGTCGGGAATGCGTTTCGGAAGGGATTCTACTGGCCGACAGCAGTTGCCGACGCCACCAAGATCGTCCAATCCTGCGAGGTATGCCAATTCTTTGCAAGACAAACACACCTGCCCGCGCAGGCGTTACAAAACATTCCAATCACCTGGCCATTTGCGGTTTGGGGATTGGACATGGTCGGGCCCTTCCAGACCACACCCGGGGGCTTTACCCACCTGCTCGTCGCAGTGGACAAGTTCTCCAAATGGATTGAGGCACGGCCAATCACCACGATAAGGTCGGAGGAAGCAGTCAAGTTTTTCGCCGACATCATTCATCGTTTCGGCGTCCCGAACTCTATTATCACCGACAACGGCACTAAGTTCACAGGAGCACCATTTCTCGAGTTTTGTGATCAGTATCACATCAGGGTCGACTGGGCTTCGTAGCACACCCCAGAACGAATGGGCAAGTCGAATGTGCGAACGGGATGATTTTGCAAGGCCTCAAGCCTCGCATCTTTAGCCGACTCAAAAAAATTCGCTGGAAAATGGGTGACCGAGCTGCCCTCTGTTTTATGGAGCTTAAGGACAAGCAAAAGCCGAGCCACGGGGTTTACTCCGTTCTTCATAGTCTACAGAGCAAAAGCCATCCTCCCGACCGACCTCGACTACGGATCCCCGAGGGTACAGGCGTACGATCCCCAAGGTAACGAAGCTAACTTGCAGGATGCATTGGACCAGCTCGACGAGGCCAGGGACGTCGCCCTCCTGCGTTCGGCCAAGTACCAGCAGGTGCTACACAGGTATCATAGCCGTCGGATCCGGGAGCGTTCTTTCAACGTCGGCGAACTCGTCCCCCGACTCGTCCAAAGCAAGAAGGGGCGCCGTAAGCTATCCCTGCCATGGGAAGGGCCCTACATCATCTCGCAAGTTCTTCGACCCGGCTCGTACAAGCTGCAAACTCCAGACGGCGAGGAATTCACCAACACATGGAACATAGAGCAGCTACGCCGATTTTACCCTTAAAATTCCTTAAAACTCTCTTGTGCCCTCGGGTGCAACTACCCCGACCCGGTCGTTTCAATCCCTACTACAGGGACAACGCACGACCAATATTGTATTTCATCGAACGGAATATGAGTCGATTAATTTTTCTCTTTGCCCTGTTTCTGTGCTATGTTTGGAAAATGGAAGAAGGCCACGACACGCAGTCACCGAGACCGTGCCTCCTGCCCAGATCTGAGCCTAGAATCGTGACTAACACCCGGCAAACTAGACGGGTCAAACGATGAAACAAAAATAGGATCGAAGAGAACTCTTTATTAAAAGAGGAAAGGCCAACGAACGGCCATACATAACAATCAAGATACAAAGCCGCCATCAAGCGGCTACACCGGCAGATGGACGCACTCTACGCCTAAGACTAGACATGACAATGCATGCACCGGACATCGCAAGCATTCCTCTAGCATTAGGAAGTAGACGCACATCGGCCTCCTTGCAGAAGTGGGGATCCGGCGGCAGCTTGGCTTGCCTCCTCCTTCGCACAGTCCTGGACGAACGGCAAGGCCGACCGGCGCGTCAAGGGAGCCAGGCCTTCAGGCCCGAACCCTTGACACTGCCGCACACCTCTGCCCCCTTCGCGCGCTTGCACCACCTGCCATGTGCGACGAACAAAGTGGAGAGCGGCAGCAAGGCCACTCTGCCACTTTGCCAATCTCATGGGTGGACAGCGCAATTCAGGGGAAGGCCGGTACTCCAGCCTGGGCGGTCAACCAGCTTTCTCCTCAATTGGCCGCGGCCAAAACGGAGAACCGCCCGGACACCCTCGGAGTCATGCCAAAGTCCAGGCCGAACGCGGCATAGAGGACATGAGAGCCCTCACCACGCAGCCATCTCCCCTTCTGCTCGCAAGCATTCCTCTAGCATCAAGCCTAACACAGCTACGGGGAAGATATTCAGGCGGACGGCTCCGAGGCCGACCCCTTCGCAAGCAGAACTCTATCATGGCTAGAAGATCTGGATGAAGGTGTGCTCACCAAGGGCACAGCCTTCACCTTTTATAGCCACAGGGAGCCCAAAGATCTGGTAAGGCCAAGGGGAGGTGCGGCCCAAGACCTCCTCCCAACTACTCCTCGACAGAAGCCTTCAATGCGTCCTTATCTTCAACCAGGTGGCCCCTCACGCGCGATGCACAGGATCTTCTACGCCACACAAAACTGCCAGATAAGTCTAAATAAAACACTTAGTTCGTTAAGCTCGAATTCCTTCTACCAAAGCTTCTTCTTTCTCTTCTAAAAAGCGCGGACCGACCCTCTTAGGGTCGGCCCCCGCTCGGGGGCTACCAACAGGGCATACACCAACAAGGCACACGCCCAGTCCCGCGCTGAACGCTTAAGAGCATTTCTTTTGTCCCTTTTTCTTGATCCAATCCTGTGGCAAAGGTTAAGGTCGTATTGGAATGCTTGACGCCCATCTCGGATAGGGTGATTATTGGTCGGATTGCTGATTAGTTCACGCCCCTGCGGCTACAACTAACACTGTCCCCAAGAAAATTCTATTCGAAGAGCGGCCCAACTTTTCAATAAAAACCAAGACCAATGTACCAGGAAAAAGATCATCTGAAGGACTAAAGCGCGCACATAAAAATCGTCTTTACAAACTAAAAACGACTCAATGTTCAAACTATCTTATTACAAGAAATTGTTCTTCGGTACCCAGTCCTCACTCATTGTTTGGTCTAGGCGGGGTCGGGGAGGCAGTCGACGGAGAAACCTCGGGAGGATGAAGCACTGGCTCCAGCGCCACGGCCCACACCAGGGCCGCTTCTCTCGCCTTGGACTGAAACACCTCCAGGTCGGCGGCAGGAGTCTCTTGGGGGATCCCTTCACTAATGCGCATAACGTCCACATTATAGTGGGACAGGGCAGCGGTGAAGGTGTGGTAGGAGCCCTCGAAACAGCCACGGGATTCGGCGTCGCGAACCTGCTGCTTCACGACGTCCCCCAGCTCGGCAACGGCAACACAAAGCAACGCAGGATCCGCAGGAACATCTCTCACTAAGCTGCGCAGGGTAACCTCCGAGGCCACCCGTAAGTTGGAATGCTCCATACTCACAGCCTCGAGGGACCCTTGTAGAGAAGAGGATTTCTGGTCCAAATCAGCGAGCTGGATCTCCAATTCTCGCCGGCGACGCTTTCCCTCCAAGACATGTCCTGTAAGACCTATGTTAAAGCCAGGATTCAGGGTCCCGACCCCAGGATAGATCAAAGAATTAAAGGAACAGGTTTGGCAGAAATTTACCCATGACGAACTGTTTGAACACTTCGATCTCCGTCGCGAGAGCAGCAGCCACGCCCTCCGCATCCTCTTTCCGGCCGCACTCTTCAAGAACTTCGGCCTCGGCGCGCTCTCGCCGCTCGCGCTCTTGTGCAAGTTCAGACTCGATAGCAGCCCTGGCCTGTTCCCCCTGAAGAGCACGCGCTTCGGCAGCTTCCCGAAGTTGACGCTCTTGAGCGGACAGCGCCTCAGCAGCCGCGCGGGCTTCACGCTCAGCGGCCAGGCACGCCTCGGCGTCCTCCTGGCTCAACCGAGAGCGTTCGGCACGGGAACTCGCTTCCTCCTTGGCCAGCCTCTCAGAGGATGCCAGTCCTTCAGCATTCTCCCGCAATCTTTTTTCCTCACCGACCCAGACCTGCAAGTCGTCGCCATGCTGTTTCTCTTCTAGAAGATCGGCACGTAGGCGTGCCACCTCCGCGGCAAGGGCGTCCCGTTTCGAGGAAAGGCGACGAGCTGTCTCCTCCGCTTGGGCACGCGCTGCAACAAGTAGCCGACCCGCTTCTTCGCGGGATTCCCTCTCACAGAGCAAGGCATCTCGCGCCTGGCGACCCGACCTCATCAGCGACTGTACAAGGAAAAAGGGAAAATAAAAGTTAGAATGAACCTAGGAAGATGGAAACGCGAGTCCAAGAAGAAAACTCACCCGACCACCTGGGACAAATACATCTCTGAAAAGGGCTTCCGCCGCCTGCGTTGACCCGGCCAAAGAAGAAAGCGATCGTAACATCTCGCCGGCTTCCGCCTCCATCCAGCGGAGAACGACCTGACTCATCAGAGAAGGTCGGGGCAGCAAAAACCATCCCTGCCTCGACGGTAGCTGACGTGGACGCAGCTTCTCCTTGGGTCGGGTCGGCACCTGCCGTCCCATCCAGGGCAAGAATCTCCCGACCTGACGCGTCGTCCTCGGGCTCCGACCTGGCCGCACCGGCGTCTGAAGGATCAGGCGTGCCCCTCGCCAGCATCTCTGGTTCCGGGCGAGGTAGAGCCAGCGACACCGGAGAAGGTACAGCCGCTCGGCGAGGCGAGTCGGGACTGTTGTCGATCACAATGGGAGAAGGCGGCTCCTCGGTGCCGCCCAGCGACGACGGCTCGACCTGCAGGCTTGCGTCCTCAGAGGGCCTGGGAGTTTCCCTCTCTTCAGCAGACGGGCATGGAGGAGATGGCACGCGGTGGCTAGCAGCACCCTCAGCCGAGACCTCTACATGAGACGGAGGAGCAGTTGAACGAAGCCGCTTGTGCGGCTGCAGCTCCGGCGTATCCCTCACAAAGCTCCTGAAAATTGTTAAAAAAGAAGACCTAAACTTAATACAACGAAGAAAATGAAAACTTCGGGCAGAAGGTCAAGGAAAGTTTACCTCTTCGCCCTCGGCAGCTCGGGTGTCAGTAGAGGCATCCCAGCGAGGGTCGGGGAAGACTCCAGGTGAGACCTGCTTGAGGCAGCCTCCAGTGCCCGCGGCGGAGGCGGAGGAGGCAAGGAGACGACCGTCTCCCCCGACCCCGAAGCCTCTGGAACGGACGAAGGAGCAGGAGATTGGTGAGGATCGGGCGACCCTTCTTTCTCTAGCTCATCCCACTCAACACCATCATCGCCCCCATCATCATCATCGTCACCGCCTTCGCTAAGAACATCATCTAGATGGCCGGCATCGCCCAAAGGAGGGTCGGGCGCGCGAGCAAAGCCGTCACCTCCACGGCAGAACTCCACAAACATCTCCATCTCGGTCTCCCTGTCCGTGTCATCGGACACGTCGGATGAATCGGCGTAATCGGATATGCCAGCCCTCTCGTTCTCCGCCTTCCTCTGAGAGCGACGGATCCGGGAACTCTTCCTCCTCTTCTCTCTGTCCGCTCTACGCTGAGCAGTCAAGCGTCTCCACTCTTCTACCTCCATCAGCCGAGGATGACTCTTGTACCAATTCAAGCCCGACTGAGAAGAAAGAGAAAGTTAAGATCAGCAAAAGGCGATCTAAAAAGGGACCAAGGCCACCACGTATCCAGTCGGAGGCGCCGGCTCCCGCTCGGTTTGCGGGATAATCCACTCTTTGGCTTTAGTTTGAGGGTGGATCAAGCCCTTGCTGACTAACCCTCGCATCCGCATAGGGGTGACGACGGAGCGGTCCCATGGACAAATCAGTTGCGCAATCTCGGGAGAAAAAGGGGGGACAGCGGCACGAAGACGAGGTTGATCTGTACCTTGCGACGGGCGCGGCGACACCCCACGACGGCGGGATGAAGACACTCCCCGAGAGGAGCTACCCCCGCGAAGTCTTGAGGACTCCATCGACGGCGGCGGAGGTGGAGAAGAGCGTGGGAGGATGAAGGAAGACGGTGTAGATGCGGGAGCTGCAAGGCGAAAGGCGACGAGCTCAAGAGAGAAAGGTACGAGATAGAGACAATAACAAACTTGAGCCTTACCTCCCCTTTTATTCGCCGCAGAGCAACGGAAGAGGGGCATTAACTCTCCCAACGGGATGCCGCCGGAGACTCCACCCACGTCACGCAAAAGGGGCCCACCACGACCGCCACACGCGTGCCTAAAAAGACGCGTCCGGAGCAAGACGGTTGGCATCCTCAAAACCCCCATCGAGGTAAGACAAAACGGCCTGGGCCGCTAGCGCCCCTGACATGGGCCATAACCACCGCGGGTTCGGAAGGCCAGCCCGCAAACGGGTCACGATGGCCGCCCGGGTAACAATAGAGTGAGGGACGAAGTGGAGGGCGGCCCACTAGCGGCCAAATTCTCATGATTACGACAGAACATGAGGCCCACGTGACGTACTCGAGCCAAGGCTGAAATGATTCATGAGGAAACCTCTTCAGAGAGGAGGCAGCTAGCCCTTGGGGTCAAGCGAACGACCCCGAGAACCGGAATGAGACAGGACAGCGCGGACTTTGTTAAAGCTTGATCCCCCAGCGGATCCTTCGGCACCCTATCGAATGGGCAGCCGGGCTTCACTCGAGCAACCCGCTAAAAACTCAAATGGGCACCGTGCTAACGACCAGAACGAGGAAAAAGCACGAGGCTATCCTTACTCCTCACCTTTTCTTGCCAAAGGGTGCGTGGGAGGAAATAAACGAATGAAAAAAGGTAAGATTCCAAAAACGACGCCGCAAGCTCACCCAAAATACCAAACGCCAAAACAAAGCCCCCGGACGAGTTCACAAGAACTCCCCCAGGGGCTCGGGGGCTACTGTCGGGGGGCAATACCAGGGCCCCCCAAGACGGGGGAATAACCTGTAAGCTAGCCCAGTACGAAACTGGGCCCAACAAAGAAAGGACGGCCCATTCAAGACTCCTCGACTAGCCCAGGCTTACGATAGAACGACTAAAGGCCCAGAATGGCAAGGGCGTCCCCCTCGCCCGACCCAGGGCAGCAAGCCCCAGGTCGGAGCTGTCCGCTTCGCCCGACCCCGAGGTCGGGAGACTGGGACGAGGTCGAGACCGTGACCGCCTCGCCCGACCCGGAGAGGAATCTTTGACCCTCGCCTCGCACAGTCTCTGTGGGTCCCCGGACGAACATGATGTACAGGGATTCACCAAAAGGCGCGCTACAGGACTGAAGCACTGTACCAAACTCATCATGAAGCCAAAGAAACTAAGTCGACTTGGCCGCCACGATAAGCCTGCCGTAACAGAGGCATGGGCACGTAACGGAACAGACCTGTCACCCTGCGCGAGTGGCAGTGAGACAGGGGCAGCACCCGTAAATATGCGACGCTTGGCCAAGGGGCCAGCATCCAGGCGACCGTCAAAGGCATACTGGAGACCAGCGGATAATAGAAGGCAACACCCGGAAGATACCCTCTTTATCCGAGGGATAAACAGATGGGTGCCTGTACCACTGTACGCCGTCGCCCCCACAAGCGGTATGGGTTGACGGAGGACAGACGGGCGGACGTGACAGAAGAGCGGCCGTCCCTCTGACGGCAGGCAGAAGCACGCGTAACCTAAGGGATTAGACATTAGGCCAGGCTTAGGCTATTTTTATCTTCACCCCCTCGGGGGATTTGTCCCTTTTCCATCCGACCCCCTGTAAAATGGCCTCCCCTTGGAGTATAAAAGGGGAGGCCAAGGCTCTCTTCTCTCGAACACTCCCAACACAACACTCACGTACTCCTAAGAGGTTTGAGAACCCTTCTCTCCCTCGACCGTTTGTACCCCCTACTACGAACACCAGAGCGAGCAACGCGAGCTGACCACCCCACTGGACGTAGGGCAATTCGCCTAAACCAGTATACATCCTTATGCTTGACTCGCTAACCATCAGGATCTCCACACGTAAACAGATAAATTTACTAGCAGGTGGTACGAAACACGGACAAGAGTAGAGTCAGAACGGGCGCGGCGCAGCGCGCTACTCTTGCTAGTCAGACATATAAGGGGAGGAGCCCACGCACAGGCTGTTGTTTTCTTTCCTTTAAAAAAAACAGGCTGTTGTTTTCAATGGGTTGCCTTCGGCCTTCCTGCCCCTTGAGACAGATGTTGTCGCAGGATGGCGCCATGTTAACTGCAATCCAAATCAAAATAGCGTGCTTTGTCAAAGCCTTGACTCTGATAATTAATGAAAATGTTAACAAGTTATCATTCTCATTCTTGCAAACTGCAACAATCGTAACTTAGCGCTTTCTTCACATCAGTATATCGTTCTAGTAATTAATTATGAACAGGTACATGTCTAAATCAACAATTACTCATCAAACTTAGAAATAATCCACCAATAACCTATTCGGAAAAGAAGAAAAAGGGCAATAACCTATGTATGTGCTATCGATTTTACTCTTGGTTCTAAATAAAGTTCTCCTTTTAATTTTAAGCGAAAACAATGTTTCAAACAAAAATGAATAGCCCATAGCAAAAGCAATATTCGAAGTACAAGATCAATGACCATGGAACCCTTAAACTAAATACAATGAATTGCAAACGCAACTTCTTATTGGATTGCCAAACAAGCTATACAAACCGTGAATAAAAAAGATGATTACTCTCTTTTGACTGTCCAAAAAGTTTTGTATGGATGACCAGAACCAACAATCAAAATTAGAACTTTAATTCTGTACCACATGCACTTTGTTTTAGGATTTTCTATAATTGATTTTTAAAGACCTAATCCTACTCCGATAATTAACATATGAAAATTGCACTTGATGGGGTGATCATAGACTACGCCATGCACACGCTTGCGACAGAAGGCAACGATCACGCACAATCTATCCATCATCGATATCCTTCAAGTGCAGCTCATGAGTATTGAGTAGTGGCCCCCGGGGAGACAAGTAACGTACAGTACCTTGTGACCACACGAATAGTGGCCTACCAACCCGTGTGTCTAGCTTTCAGCCATATCATCTTCTCACGCAGAAAATACATCTTGCTTTCATTGCCAACGAGCAATAATGACGAAGGAAGGATCGATCATCGATGGATGGCGCGCAGCACAGGTAGCTAGCTGGATCTGGATCTCGTTGCCGCAGCGAGGCATGCATGGTGGAGCAATAGGGAGCACGCATCGTCTCGTCATGTATTTTCGGTAAAAAAATAAATAAATAAAAAACCCACTATATCTTTATTGTCTGTACGATGCCAATGTGAGGTTACCATTAATTTTTAGAGATAAAAAACCAAGCATATCTCAGAGTTAGTCACCACCACAAGTAATTATATCGTCATGCTTCTTTTAAAAAGAAACTATATCATCACGCCACCACAAGAACCGACCATTTGATCATATTACCACAAAAATTGACTACTTTGCACACCACTATCATCGCGCCGCTGCACCACCTCTTTATGAGAACACACACGGTTCGACATCCACTTTCTAGAGAGATGGTGCACCACACCTAAGAGAAGAAAAAGAGGAGTGGATATATCACATGTCCATATATACATGTAAAGGCAATCATGGCGGTTGTATACTTGTATGTTATCTCACCGCCAATTTTTGTGTAATCCATTTCCTTTATCGACTTACCAATTTTGTGAACCAAACATTGTAGTAGTATCGTTTTCCACCTTCGTGATCGTGAACCAAAGCATGGCATTGCCCACCCATCTTTTGTAGAATTAAAAGGTTGTGCACACTCTAGAACCAAAAGAGATGAAGAAAAATAGCATTTTTTCGTGCCATTTTCGAAGCGCTCTCGATTCAGAGCCATACGCTATGCATATATTTGTGGTACACCAGCTCAAGACCGTCCGGGTAACTCCTTTTTGCCTCACAATACAAATGAAGAAACCAAGATCTGGATCGTGAGGCCACCAATAAACCACACTTGACACACTTCTTTCGGCCGCGTCGTGTTTTTTTTTCCTTTTTCTGCGACTAGTGGAAATGCACGTGCCACAGGCACATGTTTAAAAAATAGATAATAAAAAATGAATGATAAAACATAAATTGTTTTTTTTATCTTAGCCTTTGCCAAGCAGGCACGTGTTGAAAAAACGGTTAAAAAAAAGAAAGGAATCGTCAAAAATTGTCAAAAAAAGGTTTTGCAATGAAATTATTAACATATAAAACACCAACGAAATTTGGTACATAGAATTAAAAGTTGCTGGATCAGTTCAATATGATAGGATAGATGAGTACCAACATTATTTATTTATAGTATAGATTACACATCACTACAATTTTGGAGGCATCACGCAGGAATACCGCATACACCGATGCTTTCACTCATGGCCCGACTCATCAGAGCCGGCGGGGTCACCTAGGAAGTCGATGTGCATGCCCGTAGCGGCACGTGGGTTGCCATGACCATGGAGGTGATCATACGCTGGAACATCATGGCTCCAGGGGACAGTTAATCCTGGAGGAGCATCAGGCACTCGGTCGCTAGTGTTACCTGGCGAAGCAGCGACAGATGTAGATGAACTCGCAGCAGTTTTAATCCTCTTCGCAGGAGGATACACATCATGGCCCTCGTCTCGTAGGACCGGGACAGTGTGGTCCTGCTCCTCTCCCAGGCCTGTGGCACGACTTCGTCTTCCACGGGACATGAGCTAAAAATAGAAAATAACATTAGGAAAGGTTAATGGTGCCTGAATATCACTGAATGCAAACCAAAGTATATTCTCTATACCGTACCAATATCCTGAAGAAATTACTTCCAATAAAAGTGGCATCCAGTGCCCCTGCAAATTCCATTCACCGACAGAATTATATGATAGTGTGCTTTGTCAGCAACAACTCTCCCGTATATATCCAGTTTTGCTGTCAAAATTATTGGAAGGCTCAGAGTATATTCTGCTAGAATAGCGGCATGCTAACAGAAAGACTGATATGCAATAGAGATTCAATATTGGTATCAAAATTAAAATAGTCTAATTCTTGGTCCAAAATAACACATGTACTTTTCTAAAGAATGAAGGATCTCCCATTGTATGCTTGTGAGGCTTGACAGTGCCACCAAATACTACAGAATTTTAATTCACATAACAGAAGAAACAATGTTTACAAAGAGTAGTGGGACCGGCGGGTACGGGTTGAAAGTTTGGTGAGAAAGAAAGAGCTAAACACATGGTCGACGATTACCTGACACTAACAACATGGCACTAACAACTCAGTAACACACTATTTAGCAATTGATCATCATGGCACTAAACACATGGTCGACGATTACCTGACAAACATCAAAGCAGCCTGCCCTTCTGAATGGAAGTAGTTATCTCCCAGCCCAGTGGTAATAGAGGTGATGTGCCTGGCTGCCTGACAAGTTCAAAGAATTGTAGTCAACAAACATCAAGCAGCTTGCCCTTATGCCTGCCAAGTTCAGAGAATTGTAATCAAGAACCTTGGATAAAATTTAGAAAAATCAAAAGAATAGCACTACTAAAAAAAGTGGAACTTGATAACAGTGATCCAGAGTCACATACAGTAATTTATTGGTCAAAACAAGAAATTCAGTTGAGGGTGGTGGGACTGACCATGCCAACAGAAGAGCAACAACCTTTGATCAAAACAATGCACTCCCACCCTTGCAGCGGAAGAGCAGCCTACCATCGTCATGCTGGAGCTGCAACATACTGTGGAGGTCACCCACTGCATCCCACCTACAAAACCATTCAGATAACTCAGACGTACAATTTCTTACAAACAATTCATCAATAAAGACTTGCAACCTACACCATAGTTTAATTCTCACTGGGAGCAAAGACTAAATTTCAAACATCGAGAGTAACTACAATTTTCAAATAAGGATCTACTTATTTGTATTGTAGGTGCCTAACCTACTACAGAAGTACATAAAAACTATTGATATGCAAGCATGCATCACTGAACACTCACAAAAAAAAAAACAGCACTGCAGAGAAGTAGTGTTGCAGGACCAAGAAAGTTATAGCAATATTAGAAATCATTTTTCCTTTACCTTGTATAAATCCAATCTTCAATACAGCATAAGCCAAAAGCTGCAAATTCATGCATGACTGCATTCCCTGAATTTGAAGTGAACAACATAATTGTCACATAAATTGAAGCTCCTTTCCAAAAAAAAATCTTCTTTCCCACCACATTTTCACATGACAAGAATGTGTCTATGATGTTTACTGTTAGAAGTGTCTCTCATACCTGCAATGAAGAAAAGGGCATGAAATTCTAATGTTTTTATGTAATCAGCTTTTCATGAATCTGAGACCTCACATGCAAGCACAAACTTATGGGTAGTTCAAAGCTACTTTAGAAAGCTCACCAACATGTATGACTACCATTTGAGTGAAACGAAAAAAATATGACTGCCATTTAAAGATCACCAATATGTCCACCTAATTATTCTGTTATGATGACTAAATCTACAATAAAAATTATAGAATAAAAACATCTGTTGTTAAAAAAATAATACAAAATGCAGGCAATAGCCGGATGTTGGAATATAAAAGGCAATAGTCTGAAATATAAGAGCATATATGTACCATGTATAATTGCAAAATAGAAACATTTCTCTACTTGCAAAAAAATTATACAAAATGTAGGCGATAGTCCGATATTGCAATATAAAAGGTAATAATCCAAAATATAAGTTTGGCATATATGTACGATGTACAATTTTAAAATAGAAACATTTCTATATTCAAACAAAGAAACACCAGGTGTTGCCTGAGCATGCACTCCAGACCTGTTGGCAAACCAGTTTGCCAGAAAATATCCCTACTCAAAGATTTGCCACTTGTTTGTTTCTTTACTTCAGTGTTATATGACAATTTTCAAAGGCAATACTTCCCTGCATGTAAACATTATTGGGCAAATTTAAATCCAGCATAGAAAAAAAAAGTTACAATAGCAAAAGATTAGAACATTCTAGATAATACCATTTTTCACATTTCTAAAAAAGAAACAAAATGAGCATCCCTGCGCTGGCTTGTAATATCATTAAGCATTTGAGGGCATCCTTATATCCTATTTAAGGTTTTCATCCACTCTGCCGTTTCCCTTTTTTTCTTTCTTTTTTTGAAAAAGAGTGGTAATAATGGGAATATGCCTTCCAAAAGCAAAACTACTCACTGCTTATCATCCCAATAAAAATGCACATTCAGTAGTCACAACTATAGCATATTGCAATACCGGGATTAATCAGCACCAGTTGATGAATAAAAAGTCATATCAAGAACGATTGCCGGATTTATTTATTCTGAATTAAAGTTAGTCCTCAATGTAAGTTGATGACATAGAAAATTGCATAAAGTGATTTAAAATTACAGCCATGATAGCAAAGAAAGTGTCACAATAGCTCTCGGGTGCCAAGTTTCCAGACAAGAGCAACAGATGCACACTTGCAAATCATAGTATTGTGATGCTATAACTGAAAGTGTTAGCAGGTACTGCTGTTTTCATTGAGATTAGGCACGCAATTCACTGGAGTTGAATGTCTCTTGAATCCCTAGACAGAGGAGCAGATGAAAAATCTTAGGATAGGATTGTAGCTTAGGTGTGCTTACTCACATTTGGGAAGAGGCCAGACCATTCAATAAATAGATGAATCGGTGCCATTATGAACACACACCTGAGATTAAATTGAATTTGGGTCAGAAAACAATGCAAATCAGGAAACAACATAGTGCACACTTCTATGGGTTATACAAAATGATGGAGTACTAACAGTTGCTCATGAAGGGTTTCATCCACTTCTTCCAATTCGTCAGCCATTAACATTGGAGGTGGACCAGCTTCGCATAAAACTGTAGGACAAGAAATGCATCATTGGTAATTGGCTCAAAAAAAAAAAGAAATGCATCATTGGTAAATCGATGACAGCTTAAAAAGGAGAAACGTGAAACATTTTGTTCTTGTATACGTGTGAAAGCCCTCCTCGATCTCTGTTGGGTTAACAGCTTTGAGAATCCCAAGCAACAAGACGTATCAGATATTTGTGATGTATTTAAACAAGACGTAAGCAAAACAGAAGGAACAAGGCTGCCAATACTTTACAACATAACCATAAAAGAGCCTGCATAGCTTTACCTCCTCCTCTATATGACTGAAAGTTCTTTTAATCTTGGATTGTAACCTGAATAAACATGCAAATGACAAAGTGATTGACAAAAAAAAAAAAAAAACCATGGTTACATGAAGACAGGAGTACGGTATTCCTTGATGTGTTCAAAAAATCCAGATTTACTCAGACCTTGGGGATAGACATGTAGTAGTTGGCAATTTGTGGTCATCCATCAGCTTGAAATTTTCTGATGAACATCAGATCGTTCCTTAGGCATTCTATCCAACACATCACATGCACTGTACAACAAAATAGGAGAGGAATCACAACAGCGTTGTTTACCATCAGGTATGGGGCAGAGATTGAGCATGCCGAGAACAATGATTATTTACCAGTGGATCGTTGCCGTAGCACTGCTCGAGCTTGTGGCTGCCGCCGAATGTCGCTTGGTCTTGGGCTGGCGCTGCCCTTGGCGTGGATGGATGGCGGCGAGGGCTCATCTCGGTGTGGAGGCGTGCCAGTTCCTTTGAAGGCCGCCGGCAGGGACCTGTCTCCTCGAACGTGCACGCTGTGCGGCAGAGCAGTGCACTCCGGCCCGCCGCCGCCTTGCCACCCCGTGGCGGGGGTGCGGGCACGGCGGGGAGTCGCCTGCCGAAGCTGATCGACCGCCGCCACAGAGGCTGCCCTCTTCCTCCCCGTCACCGCTGTCCTCGCGGGGGCCTTGCAACGGATCTTAGGCTCTCAGCCCGAGGAGCGGCGAGGCTGCTTACCACAAGCGCGGAGGGCGGCGCATCAGGCACTGGGCCGGGGGACGCGATGTGGTGCTCGATCGGTATGGGCTGCCGCCACGCCCTTCCTCCTCCTCCGCTCGTCGAAACGGCCGCTCCTGGGTAGAGGAAGGTGCTCCTCGGCGCCGGCGGCCAAATCGGCGCGCGCCGTCATCCACGCCGCAGCCGCCGCCTGGACGAGCGCCGCCGACCGCCACCCCTCACCTCAACCCCCGTCGCGGCACCCTGTCCCCGGGCTCGCATCGGCCGATGACCCTCTGCGACGATAGCGCGTTGTGTCCCATTTCTCTCGAGAGATGTGCTGACGTCACCGTGAGCTCACCCCTGGCCGGCTGACCCTGCCGTGTCGAGGCGCAGCACCCACCGCGACGCGGAGCCAGCCGAGGCCCAGCAGGGCAGGACCGCGCCTCGCCCTCGCCGCCGCCGCCGCAACCACCGCCGTGCCCGTGTGGGGACGAGCATAATTCCGGCCAGGTGGGCCCGCATGACAGTGAGGCAGCGCAAGTGTTCAATGGTACGCCATCGTCGGCCGGTGACCAGCTTTTAGAAAAAGCGCAGGCGTTGAGATGCTGGTGGGGACGAAAGGTGGTAGTACACGCTTCGATGACAAGTGGGGTACAGGTCATCTGGTCCCACGTGTCACTGTCAGGGGCCGAGTAAATGTAGGCAGTCGGCGGTGCGGCAACCGGCTTTGGCAGGTCCAGTAGATATGGTAGAAAATTGTCAAGGACCCCACTAGGGCGGTGCACCGCGTTTGTGGACACCCTTCATATGGTGCTCTGCGCCTCTGCTCCCAGTTTGATTCTTATCCAGGTGAACGTCAGTAGGAGTAGAATTTCTGAAAGAAAAAAAATTGTAAGGAATATCTTTTAAAGGAAAATGCGTCTTAAAATATATATGCAGACATAATCCGAAGCTTGAAAAAGGACAAGCGGTGAGATGACATCTAGCACTAGGCACCGAACCTCTTTTGGAGATTTGGCACATCTATCCCTACTGCCACAGTAACTTTGTATTAAGCTCTCAAGAAAATAATCTGCTAAAAACAATTTAGATAATTCTGAGTACATCTGTAAGGCGGAACGGGGGTGGGGGAACCGGCACCCTAAAGAGGGCGTTGGCGGCGGTGGCGGCAGCGTGCGGCGCAGGGGGAGGGGAGAGAGAGCTGAAGGGTTGAGAATAATTAGGAGTTACCCCTTAATTCTTTTCTTGATTGATTTGGGTACAACTCCTATCATTATATATCGACCCCTGACTTAATCCCTAAGATAACTATTGGATTGGATTCCTTATAGATCAGGATCCATCCTTTCCTAACAATTACTTTCTAAATCTCAACTAACCAAATCTAGACTCTAACTTAATTTGGACTCATGACTCGACACGGTAGACGCCGGTGGGCCCGTCGTGGGGCCTGGCGCGCCCCCTGGCGCGCCCCTCCTGGGGGCGGGCGCCGCCCTAGGCGCCCTTCTCCTCCTCTCCCGAAATAGCGGCGGCGATGTGGGCCCTCCTGCCTGCTGCTGCGACGGCCTCCTCATTACGCATAACAACTCCCCCACCATCATTCAGCAGCGTGTCCTCACGCTGCAGTATCCATCTCTCAACACCTGGTGCCCCTGGTCCTTGTCGTGCTGCAATCATCACCTGTAACTCTCCCACTGGTAGTGATGTCATCAAGTTCCGCCTTGTGCTGTCCAGGCGGATGCGGAAGTGGTAGCTCACGTTCCCGATGAAACCATGCCAGATGTGCTCTCTGGCTGACTCAGATGAATCTCCCTGTCGTATTGCCGGTGATGCCGGCGCGGCCACCAGTGATCTCGGGATGCCTGCATCGTATGTCATCCGAGCTACCCCTGGTACTGTGGGAAAAGCACGGGCCTCCAAATCTGCATGTGGTAGTATGATTGTGGGAGCTCTAATCACAAAAGCTGTACGGGGGCTTACCCGAGCTGCTGTCAAGTCCAGTATGCGACCGAATAGAACTGTCGACGCATCCGTGGGAAGCGGCGACATCACTGGTAGCTGAGTCAGAGTCGCGAAGGATAGTGTCACGTCTCCTACTACCACAAATTCGACCCCTGCTAGGTCGACGAAGAGTAAGTCAGTCTGCTGCTGCTGGCGAGGCCACTCCTCTGCTAGGAGTACAGTAGCTGGAAGTGCTGGTGCGGAGGCTATAGACTGCAGCGTGTGTCCTCCGATCGCGAGTAAGCGTAGCCTCCTCCAATCTCCCGTAGCTAGAAGTGTCGTCACTAGAGGACGTAGTAGCGCTGATGATGCTGGTAGGTAGATCCTGGTGTCGAAGAAGATCACGCCATCGTCTAGTGTCCATGCCGCAGCTGTCTGACGAGACTCAATGGCCCTGCGGATAGACGAGAGCTCATGCTGATCACGTACCGCTGTCCTGATGTCGTCGAACACCGCCAAGCGCGGAGACACCATGTCGAAGGCGTTGCCGTGGCGACGCTCCACGTTTGCCAACGTGGGCACGACGCGTGGAACTGGCAGGGCTGTCGTCCCTCGGCGACGAGGTGGAGCTGTCCTCAGAACTGGGGGCGGCTGGGAAGCGGGCGCCACCTGCGCCGCTGCCCCTGGCGCCCGGACTCGTGGCGCCTCCTGCCGGGCGCCCTCTCCTCCTCCTGCTGCAGCGGTCGATCCCGCTGTCGCCCGAGTCTGTGTAGATGTCGGTGTAGCTGCCGGTGTAGGTGAAGCTGCCGACGTAGCTGAAGCTACCGGCGTAGAAGCTGCCGGTGTCGGTGAAGCTACCTGAGGGGCCTCCTGAGTCGCCCCCTTCTCGACCGGCGTGCCTGTGTCCTGCGCCTTCTCCTGAGGCGCCGTAGATGGCGCCCCTGGGGCACCTCCTACTGCTGAAGTGCCTGGTGTTGCCGCTGCTTGCGGCGTAGTAGAAGCTGTCGCTGTAGTCGTCCCCTGCGGTGCCGGTAGGGCTAGCACCGTCGGCGGGCCTTGGGGGATCGCCCGTAGTGGTGGTGGCTGGAGAACGGCATCGAAACGAACCGCTCTATCTCCTCTCCTGAAAATCATGGTCAGCGTAGAAAAATCCCATGTGATGGGGCCGAGAGAAGCAAGCCAGTGTGTGCCCAAGATGATGTCAGTGTCGCCGTCGAGGTTGGCCAAGTACGCGTCGATGGGGAACACCTCGCGATCCAGGCGGAGTAGTGCTCCGCGTCATAAGCCGCGGCACTGTACGTGCGAACCATCACCTATGGTGAAGGTGACGTCTGCGCGGTGCTCTGTGATGTCGGCGACGCGAGCGAAGCCGAGGTCGATGAAGTTATGGGTCGCGCCAGAGTCGATGAGAACGCGCGCTCCCACTCCTGAGACGGTGCCTGGCAAGATCATGGTTCTCCACCCAGTGACGGCTCCCTCCGGGTTCGCCAACAGCGCACTCAACGAGACGTCGGTGTGGCTAGTGGAGCCGAGCGTGGTGTCGTAGGGCTCGGGAAGCGCTGGGGGTGAAGAAGCTCTGCTCATCTCCATGGTGGTGTCGTCGTGGCTGTCGGAGTAGATGTGCACCTGCTGGGAGATGTCGATGTGGTCCGCGTTGGCCGTGATGAGGCACGGCGGAGCGACGGTGCCGTCGTTGATCTCTTGCAGCGCCTTAGCCA
This sequence comes from Urochloa ruziziensis, assembly GCA_015476505.1. NCBI lineage: Eukaryota > Viridiplantae > Streptophyta > Magnoliopsida > Poales > Poaceae > Urochloa > Urochloa ruziziensis. The sequence continues at coordinate 8,614,058 of CM027121.1, read as the reverse complement.
CCTTGGCGGCTGCATTAGCCACCACTGTGCAGCCGGTAGAGGCTGCGGCCTCCATCTTCTCGGCGATGATCTTGCGGGCGGCCTCCATCTGTGCCCGCTTGATCTCGTCGCGGACAGCTATCTCCTCTAGCTGCTGGCGCCTGGCCTCATCGGCCATGGCGTCGGGGAAGGGATGATCGGCCGTTAGGTCGTCAACCCGAGTCTCCAAGGTCTTCATGTCCGAGTTGAGCTTAGCCAAACCCGCGAGGATTTGATCAAGCTTGGCGGCCATGCTTTCCACGGATTGCTTGCCCATCGGATCGTCTGGTCTCTGGATACCAGGTGTAAGGCGGAACGGGTGGTGGGGGAACCGGCGCCCTAAAGAGGGCGGCGGCGGCGTGCGGCAGCGGCGCTGGCGCAGGGGAGGCGGCGGCGTGCGGAGCAGGGGGGAGGGGACAGAGAGAGCTGGAGGGTTGAGAATAATTGAGAGTTACCCCTTAATTCTTTTCTTGATTGATTTGGGTACAACTCCTATCATTATATATCGACCCCTGACTTAATCCCTAAGATAACTATTGGATTGGATTCCTTATAGATCGGGATCCATCCTTTCCTAACAATTACATTCTAAATCTCAACTAACCAAATCTAGACTCTAACTTAACTTGGACTCATGACTCGACACGGTAGACGCCGGTGGGCCCGTCGTGGGGCCTGGCGCGCCCCTCCTGGGGGCGGGCGCCGCCCTAGGCGCCCTTCTCCTCCTCTCCCGAAATAGCGGCGGCGATGTGGGCCCTCTTGCCTGCTGCTGCGACGGCCTCCTCATTACGCATAACAACATCCATGATTGTATATCAAAATCTTGAAGTTCTAAAATGTAATGAAAGCTAGTCAAGCGGTGAGGTGATGTATTGGTGTCAAGTACGTCAAGATGCATGATGGCCACACAATATAGATAGTCTTTGCTATCGAAAGAACAGTCACAATTGACTAGACAAGCGAGATGATAAAAGTTGACTAGATAAGCTGCATTTTTTTCTTTTGAAATAGAAATTTGTACATCAACACTTGTAGCCATTACATTTTATTATTTTAGAAAGCAATAAGCTCTAATCAGGCAAGAAAGATGGTGTCTACCACCAATTTGGTGGTGACACGACGTCAACGTAAAATTCGCGTGATACTTGGATATTGCACGGAGAGACTCACGTCCAGCAATGGTAGATTTTGAATAAACATATGCATTTTCTCACGCGTACATATACAATAATGCAACGGCACTAAGACAAAAGTAGTACTGTAGCCCTATATTTTATTTGTTTAGATACAGCAATACCGTACCTATCGTGACAGTAGCACGTGACATATACAATAATGCAACGGCACTAAGACAAAAGTAGTACTGTAGCCCTATATTTTATTTCTTTAGATACAGCAATACCGTACCTATCGTGACAGTAGCACGTGACACAGGCGGTATTCGGTGATATTTTCCGTTACGCACCGACCGGGCCGAGGAGACAAAAATATCACGCGGCCGGGTCAGCCCTATAGGCTGGCTATAGCCGCCGCCCTCCTCGCCTGCCCTCACTAGTCTCTACATGGGTCCGCCCTGAATTCAGATAGTCATCAAGTTAGGCCGTATCAAGGAAAACCGATACGTATTAAGTTCAGTATTATACTGCATCAATACGTATTAAATACAGCATATCTGCACTTATCAGTATCGTATCGTATCCCGATACGTGATACGTGGCCAACCCACGTCCGTGTTATCGTATCACGATAGACACGTGCTGCAGACACGTGTTTTGAAAAAAAAATATAGCGTGAGAAAGAGTTCTGACTACCGACGTATAACGTGAGAAACAATCCTAGCTGCCGATGTATAGCGTGCGAAAGAGTACTAGCCGCTAACATACAGGACCCGTGGTCCACTTGTCGGAACAATGAGTCCATAATATTTGACAACCATGGGTCCACTTGTCGGATTTGACGAAACAAAATTCTTTCGCTATTTTTAATAATGATATGGCAACAATTCAAATTTCGTAGTGCTTCATATAGCCTATAAATAATGGACCTACCTGCAGAGGCAGTCATCGTGTAGGCATCGTCGTGTTAGCGTGCGCCGCCGACAACAGTCTGATCTGCCGGCGGCGCTTCCTCTCGAGGGTATTTGCTTTTCTCTATCTCTACCTATGCTCAAAATTAACGTTTTGTTCGTTTGGCTTATCAGCCCTGCCTAACAAATTATTTCACTCATAAAACACTATTGAATCCAGACTTTTCAGCACAGTAAGATGAATGTACTGTGTAGGTCTATTGTCGCTCTGTCATTTGTTCACATTCTCGATGCCAGCCAGCGCCCCGGGCGGCCCGTGCTCCATTAGTTTGTTGGGCATTGAGCTATTAACACAATTGCTAGCTCTGTCATTGGTTTTTTAATTCTCCTTCGATCATGCAGTTCCTATGTACTCCCTCCGTATGATTTAGATGTCGTTTAGGACTATATTTTAGTCAAACATTGAGAATATAAATCATGAATAACTTTCAAGTCGTTGAGTTTGGAAATGTGAAAACCATATGAATAGATTTGTCTTGAATAGTATTTTTATAAAAGTATACATATATTAGTCTTTAGTAAATATTTTTTGTAAAAACAAGAAGTCAAAGTTACTCTTGGAGACCGTGTCGTTGTCCGAAATGACTTATATTTTCTATTTGGAGGGAGTACTCGTCTAATGGACCTATCCATTTTACAATTCATTCAGAACTGATCGAGCAAGAGGTGATATACTTGAAGATCAAATCCAATATTCTCGCCCCCACCACCGATATTCTCAAAAAAATATGATGGGTAACGGTGCTGCCAGTCTGGTGTTTACCAGGACTATCTTGGTTGTTGTCGTGCTCTTCTCTGGATGTCTCGCTTTGACAGCACAATGTAAGGATACATCACTGGCTTTGTAATGATTTTTATTCGTTTTCTTTTACACACTACTAGCAGAAGGGCACGTGCCGCAGGCACGTGTTTTATAAAAATTACTAATTTAGAGATGTAGTCTATATGGACTCTTTAGATTAATTTAGAGTGTTCGATCATCATAAAATCCGATGGTGTAGGCTGAAAGGTGAGATGTAGTCAACATGAACTCTTTAGATTAATCTAGAGCGTTCGATCATCATAAAATCCGACGGTGTAGGATACAAATGACAACGGACGAAACGAAAATTTCGTCATCCTTTATAGTATAGACTTATGGACGTAAAATACTAATACGCTGTGCAATTTATACATACCTACAATAAATATAGGTCATTTTCAGTCGCGCGATGTTGTTGTTGGAGGAGGAACGAAGAAGTACCCAAATACTAGCAACAGTACTGCAATTACCATGAGAAGTGCTACACCCAACTCCACCTTGATAAATGATGATGAGAGCAAAATCTATATCTCCTTTTGCAAGGTCAAAAGTGTTTGTTACAAAGGCGAAGCTTGTTACTGCTGTCTGCAACCTATTCAAAAATGTTTCTTCACCGAGGCTGAATGCAGAGCAAACTGCGCGGTGTGTAATCCACATTGCCACCAACCTCAAACAAACGTGGAAGGTCGTTGAGTATTACAACGTTGTCCATGCATGTACCGATATGATTCAAGAAATGTGTAATAAAAGGAATTGATGACGATTTGTTTTCTGCTGAGTCATTTTAATTCATATATACTACTCCTAGGTTGCTATTTGGGCACATGACATTGGACGAAACCAATTTATTCAAAAAGAATCATACAAAACATGTGACGATGAGGTCACTGTGAATACAAACGCAAGCAACAAGACGTTAGTCAAGACTCAAGAAGACTAAACACAGTCAAACTTGCATAAGATGTACTTAGGGCAGTCCCAATCATAGTGTCTATACATAGTTTCTACGACGCTACATCAACAAGAAACCATCTTTTAAAAAAGGAACTAGAAACAATGCGCCGCGTTGCCGCGCTTTTACCTTTGCTAGGCCAGTGTATCTGGTTGTAGGTGATAGATGTTGAGAAGGTGCGTCTTGTCCAGTGGATAACTTGTGAGTAGTGTTAGCGTAGGCTATATTTAGATATGGACACGATTGTACAGTTGATGTGAAAATGGAGATTACATGGATTGAAGAAGCAATGATGGAGACGTGCAGACCTTAGTTTTAATTTTGTCAATTTTGTAAATAGAATTTAGGCTGTAGCTGTAGAGAGTATAGCATGTAGCGATTGTAAGGCGTGTATAATGTTGAACCGAACGAATTATATATGTGAAAGACACATTTGTGTTGCTACTAGTTAAATTAACATTTATTTATGAAATATCGAGGTTCATATTGTTTGAACCGCAACTATAAAATGCATTAGATTTATAAAATACCGAGGTCCGTTTTGTTCGAACCGTAACTATAAAATGCATTAGATAAATTTTAGTTAAATTAATATTAATTCAATTTTTAGGAACATGGACGAACGAAATTGTTGTTGCTAAACGATAACGTGTGCTAAATAAAAACTAACGCAACAAGAATGGACTAAAGCGGAGCTAGGACGTAAAAACTATGAGGTTCTAAAAGGTTTAGGGGCTAAAACGCGACGAACTATAGCTTACAGGGGCTACAAAAGATGATTCATAAGGCACAGACATTTGTAGCTGCGAATAGGATGAAACCAAGGGTCTTATATGTATAAATAGCTTGGCTGGGCTGTTCTGCGAGGTACAGGATCTTTCCAGGGGGTTTTTCATAAAATATGCTCTAAATGAAGGATGGCGGGTGGTATTTCACGAAAACTCGAGGGCCTTTTTGTAAATTTGCTGGCTCCCGTTCGATCTCGGCCTTCGATCCGCCCGATCCGACGGCTGCGGACAGCCCGCGACGTGGCCTTCTCCCTGGCCTGAGCTTGGCTCACGTTTCGTTCTGAAGAGATTTGTATTCCGGCCTCTGTAAGAGTTTTGCACCCAACCATTCATTGTTACAGTTTCAGCCTCCGGCTGATTATAGCACGCTCTCAAAAAGCAATAAAAAAGGTGACATGTTCAAACTCAAACAGCCAACTAAGCTATAAGCCTATTACTGGACAATCACCCATGCTTGGCGAAGATCTCCATTGCTGCGGTCTCCAACAAGAAACCGTGTAGGAAACTATGCTGCACATCAGTTCGTTTTCATGGGACCTACCGCAGTAAATTCGGTGGCCGTTGCTCTGCAACGAAGCTTGCGGGTGGTGGTGGAAGTGTCCGGCAGGAGTAGCGGCGGGCTTCCCTCTCCCCGCAAAATATGTCTGCGTGCGTGTGCGTGTGTGGCTCCAACCCTCCCCCCTAACTAGGTAATAGCCCGTGCGTTGCAACGGACATAAAAATTAATGTGAGATGATGTAAACGAATGGCATGTAAATTAAAACAGTACAATTATCAGAAAAACAAAATCGAATATGCGGAATGTGGGTCGGAAACCTATCCATTACGGTCAGGATTTGGAAAATCAATAATTCAAAGCGGTAGCAAATATATCAAATAACCACTTCAAATGTTGGACTCAACACAATGGATACAACCATGGTATTACCAATATGTAAATAGTAACCGCAATATCACTTATCACCAAATACATGAGATACTTGGAAAAATAAAATTGAAAACCAAATCATGAAATACTTCAAAATGGAAATGGTTTAGTCTACCATTGAGTCACACTTTTAAGTTGATTTTCTCGATCGTACGAGACCATTGACTCAGACTTTTCAGTTAATTTTCTTGATGGTATGAGAATTTTTTCATAGATGGACCATATTGCCCTTCTGATTGCTGAACGGATGGAACAAAGGCTGATGCTCGGAACCCACCCCCCAGACCCACATCCTCTCGTTCTCAGTTCCCAGTTCCCACGGCCTCCTCTCCAAATCCAAATCCTAGATTTGGCGGCAGCACATGATTCCAGCAGCGCGCGTGGAGATTCTAGGCTCCCGCGATGGGGTGGAGTTGGAAGGGGGTGGCTTAGGCCCGCCGCTCGGTGGTGGGTGACCCTGGTGTAGTGCGCAGCACAACATGGGCGGCGAAGAGCTAGGCAGCTAGCCGGTGGCGGGTGGCGCCGCGCATGGCTCCTGGCTCGCCATGGCGGAGGGTCGCACGGGTGGCGTGATCGATGCGGAGGCCATGCTTGGCGCTCGACACGAGCTGCCGGCGGTGGTGCCGCAGCACACATGCCACCCCTGATGTTGTCGATGCGGCGCGTGCAATTCAAGAACAAAGGAAAAATGGGATTTCCAGGTAACGATCCGCCTGGCCGGTTTAACTTTCCCAACTTGCTGCTAGCATTAGCTTGAGCTGATTTTTATTTTATTGATTTCAGCTTGAATTTAAGATTTGGAATTTATTTCCGTTGCTTTTCTCCCAGACAAGATTCATGGCTTTCAACGCTTCGAATCCACATGTGCTCCACGCAGCCATGGCTCCACCCAAGTCGAAGATGGCCGGCGCTGCCGTCGCCCTCTCGCTCGGGCTCGCCTTCCCCGCGCCGCTGTCTGCCGTCGCCCTCCCGCTCAGGCTCACCTTCCCCGCGCCGCCGTCGAACGCCTCCCCCACGCCGCAGCTGGTTGCGCAGGTCGAGGCGGGATCCGGCGCCCGGCCCGACGCGGAGGCGGCGCGGGTGCGAGGCCGGGGGACAAAGTCGGCTGTCTCCTGTCTCCTCGCGCGGGTTCCGGCCCGGCCGGCCTCGGGCCCCCGGCGCAGGACGCGGTGGCGGCCACCTCACGCGGCCGGCCTTGGGCCCTCCGCGTGAGGCGCACCGGACACCGCGCCATCGCCGTCCCCAACTCGGCTCCGGGCGCGAGCGGAAGAGCTCGGCACCGGCACTGCTCGGCCCCGGTGGCGGCGGGGACATCCGGCCCTGCCGCGATGGAGGTCCCAACCCGCAGGAGACGGGGAACGCGCACGGTAGGGGCCTGGGAGGGCTCGTTGTTGGGGACCAGGCGGAGCGCTGGCTATTTGGGAAGCGCGAGCGCGGAGAGAGAGGGGGTGTGGGGCCCATACGTCGAATCGCGGGGGCGGGGGCATGCGAAGCCACGGAGCCATCGGGGTGGGCCAATAGAAAGGTCGGTGGACGGGGTGGGGGGCTTTGCCCTCGCGGGGTGGTTACGCGGAACTACGTCTTTAGAAGGAGCAGAGAAACATGATGAAGGGAGCACACTCACTTCCTGTGATCGCACTCTCATATCCTACTCTACATTGCCACCGACAAATAGTACGAAAAAGGGCCGATATAACAACTAAGCGTATGTAAACATATACTTAGCTCTTAGTTCTAGCTAAAAACGAGCTCAAACTTATCTCTTGTGTAAGAGTCCCACGTGATAATGGGGAACATATTAAAGTATGATATATCCAGATTACAAGGCTAAGAAGTATCTAATTTTTAAGATTTGTTGTTCTTCGTAAAACCTTTTGGTTATGTGTCTTACTCTCTTCGTCTAAAAAAACAATTCTGCACCCTGAGAAGTAAAAATTTCAAGTATCACATGCTACAAAATAAGAATATTAATATTTATGATACAAAATAAGTAATTAATAATGGAATAGAAAATACCACCGTACATCCAGAGCATCGCCACTGAAATAGAAAATTTTAATTTTAAAAAAAACTTAGGTACACTATTGGGTCTTGATCTGAGAGTTGAGCATGTACTACAAGCTACTCCATCCGTCTCAAAATACGAGTAGTTATAAAAGTTGAACACGGGAATTAAGGAGGGATGTAAAGGCAGAGAGCGCACAAAAAACAATGAGGGGGTAGAGGATTAGAAAGACAGAGATAGAAGTTATATTGAAAAGCGAGAACTACTCTCTTTTTAAGATAAAATTTGAACTTCAAAACTATCTTTTTTTACGACGAAGTGAGTATGTTTTTAAAGCCACGTCAGCACACCGGGAGGTGGTTGCTGGCCATTGGCGGAGAGTAGACCACAACTTTTTTTGGGCCGCTCTTAATTCTGGCCCAGCGTGTCCCCACAGCCCAACCTGGCCATAAGGCCTGGCCCATCCATCCCGCCATGCGGCCCAGCCCAGAAGCCCGGCTTGCCCTCACACCACTGCTCAACACGCGCAGCGCGGCGCCCGTGCAACCGCCGCCAGGGGAACAAATTCCCCCAGAGCCGCCGTCCGCCGTGCTCCAGCCACCCTCCGTCGCGCACCGCTACGCCCCGCCGCTCCACGCCTCCACCGCACACACCCAGTCCAACACAGTACTCTAGCCCGGCTCGGCGTCGCTCGCCACACCGCCCGCGTGCTGCCGCGCCGGCTGCACCCCACTGCGTCCCCCCCGCCGTGCGCCGCCACATGAGGCCGCCGTTAGCTCGCCGTGCTCCAGCCACGTTCCGCTGCCACACCACGCGCCACCCAACCCCCCACCGCACCACGCCCCGGTTCCGCGCCGCTTACCGCATCACTGCCGACGGTGACCAACCTCTCTAGCGCCGCCACCCCGGCGACCCATTCCTCGGCGCCGTCGCACCGCGCCGCCGTGCCGCTTTTACCGCACCACGACCCCCGCGCCGCAGTCCGTCGCGCAGCGCGTGCCATGCGACACGCGCCGGTCTTAGCGCCGCCGCCGCAACCACCCAACGGACACGAGGGCGAGGCGGCCACCCAATAGACGGATGGACGTGAAAAAAGTTTTGTTTGGGTGCGCAGCTTCGCCGTACCTTCCATGACTGGGGGTCTGGGGCGAATCCCGCGGGAGCTCCCATGGCAGCGCGGGAGGCGGCCACCGGAGGGGGCGAGCTCGGCCGGCGGTGCCGGGCGGCCGCGGCGGCGAGCGGCGTGAGCTCCTCCGCCGGGCGGCCGCGGGTGGGGATCGGAGGAGGCCGCGCGAGCTGCTCCGGTGGGCGGGCGGCCGCGCGAGCTGCTCCGGCAGGCGGCCGCGCGAGCCCCTCCGTCCGGCGGCACAGGCGACCGAGGGACCGGTCTTCCTCGGATCCGGTCCTCTGAAGTAGTTGGAACTACTCCGTACCTCAGAGAGACGTGGGTTGCTGTCGTCCACTCATTAGTCCAGTCGCAAAAGAAAGATCTGTCCATATGCACAGTCCATATGACCCTCGATAATCTTTCCGAAATCTTTGGCCGCGTTTAGATGTGAGGGTGAAAAGTTTTCTAGATGTCACATCAAAAAAATTTATCATTTAGAAGTAGTAAATGTAAACTATTGGTAAAACTAATTACATATCTAGCCAGCAAATCGCGAGACAAATCTAATGACGGGTAGCATTACTGTAGCATTACTGTAGCATTATTGTTGCAAATCTTAGATTAAGTAGGCTCGTTAGATTCGTCTCGCGACATACACTCCATCCATGTAATGAATTATTTTTTTCATCTACATTTAGTGCTTTCTCTTTTGGAAAAATTTTCGCATGTCACCTAACGAGCCAGGGCATCGCCAGTGGTTGGTGCGAACCATGAGTTTTTCAACATCGAACAAACTCTGAGTTCGCTTCCCACTGCGGTAACGCCGGTAGGTGGGCCCATGAGCTGTAAAAAAAAATCACGCTATCCTCTTGTTCCACCGCCCGCTCTCCCTCTGTTCCGCTTTCTTTTTCCTCTTCCCAAATCTTCTTCCCCAAATTGAGCGTGGGGGACGCCGCAGCATGGGGGCTGCTCAGTGCCCTCTCCATCCCGACGCGGCTCCCTTGCCTCGCCAGCACCGTCGCCTTGGGAGAGCCGAATCCGGTGGAAGGAGGGCGCCCGGAGTTGTGTCGATTCCCGGCGAGACGATGGCTGTGGCTGGGCGAGGAGGTGAAGGAGAGGTCCGGCGGGAGATGGGGGAGCCGTGAATGGCTGCTCATGGGTGGAGATGGCCGGAGTCCCGCGAATCAACTACTCCTCCCCCTCCCCTTCCGATCCCCTTCCCCAAATCCGGTCTTCCTCCGTCGCGTCCACGACGTCGCCCCCGTCCTCCTCTTCCCCGCCTACCTCCGTGCGCCGCGTAGTCCCTGCCCGCTCGCCGACGCGCTGCTTCACGAGCAGCACCACCTCGCCCGCATCCGACGGTGATGACTGGGTTGCGAGGAGGAGGAGCGACGATGTAGGATGTGCGGCAGGAGGAGGAGCGGCGGCGACAGGGCGGGGCAGCGGCCGCGGCTGCGAAGCTTCGTCGAGCGCGGGGCGCAACAGCTACGCTGGCGGCGGGCAGGTAGAGCCGTGGAGGCAACGACGAATATTTTATTGTGATGAGTTCGCACCGTCTGGAGGGTTCGGACTCTGGTTCTGACACCAGAGTTCGCTCGCCACAGTGGCGACGGTTCGATCCCATCGAACCGTGCCTCCTCTCGGTTCGGCCACTGCGGCACTACGGAGTGGAGGAGAGAGCGAGAGCAGCCTCAAGCAAGCAAGGAACCAAGACCAAGAGGATATTTAAAATTTTTACCATCTTTACGAACGGCGACTCTCCAATTGTCATCGTTAGATTTGCTCCTACATATTTGCCATCCGAGAGAAATGAATTCTAACATTTTTGCCATAATCGCTGATGTGGCACGCCAAGTCTCCCCTGTCAGCGTGGATCAGGACACGAAAAGACCAAAATACCCCTGCCTTACCTACCTCTTTCCCTCTCTGCTACCACTGACGTGTAGGACCCACGTGTCAGGTCATCTTCAACCTCCGGCCAAACTCACCAAAATGCCATCTGCTTGCTGGGGGCTGGCCGCCGCCCCCCTCGCCCTGGATGGGTCGCCGCGGCCTCCCCTGGCCGGAGCGCGCCCTGCGCCGCCTCCCTGGCTGGCGCTCGCCGGGGCCGTGCCGCCGGCGCCACCACAGCAAGGGGCCGTTCGGCCACACGCCAGAGAGGCTGCCTCCGTGCCTGTGTGATTAGATTTGTTGGTTGTGGAGCTGGAATTGCAGTATGGAGATGAGCTAGCGCACGAGTGTCTCCGATGCTCGATTTTTTTTATACTAGTACTCTTCAGTGCTTGATTCAACGAAAAACGAGCAGAAAAAGGGGAGCGGCCGCCCGTGCTACCCGTGGCCCGTGCGAGAGGTCTTCGCCGCCGTCCGTGGCCGGCGCACGACCGGGGCAGGCCGCCGCCTCCGTGGCTGACGCTCATCGTGGCCTGCGCTCGCCAGAGATGGCCGGTACAGAACTTAGGAAGGCATCCATGGAGGTGCTCTGAGGTTGAAGATGACCTGACACGTGGGTCCCACACGTCAATGGCAAGAGGGAGGGAAAGAGGTAGATAAGGCAAAGGTATTTTGGTCTTTTTGCATCCTAATCATATCCGCGCTGGCAGGGGTGAGTTGACATGCCACATCAGCGATTATGGCAAAAATGTTATAATCCATCTCTCTCCGATGGCAAATATGTAGGAGCAAACCTAATGATGGCAATTGGAGAGTTGTTGTTCGTAATGATGGTAAAAAATTAAATATTCCAAGACCAAGAGACCCAGAGACACCGGCCCCCTCCCTTTCCCCTCCGGCGTCTCGCCGGCGGCGAGGGGAGGTGGGCCGACCCCCTTTCCTTCCTATAGTTTTAGATACAAGAGCAACTCCAACCCACCTCCTATTTTTCACCCCCTACTTTTCTTGAATGAGAGTCTCTCATCTCTTTACTCTCTCCTATTTTACAATCATCTCCAACCCACCTCTCATACTTGCACTTGAATGAAAGTCTCATCCTTTTCCTACATGTAGGAGAAAGAAGCTCATGGATGAGAGGCCTCTCAAATTTAGGAATGAAATAGGAGCTCGGTTGGAGATGTTTTTTGGTTTTCTCTCTCCTAAATGAAGAGTAAGGGGGCAAATAAGGTGTTGTTGGAGATGCTCTAGTTCTCTATGAGTTCGTCCCGGATGGACAAGTCCTCCCTCACTCCCGTTGCCGTCGCCGTCTTCCTCGTTGGGCTTGTCGTCGGCGACATGGGAGCTCAGATGAGTAGAAATAAAATAAAGTCCTTCTCTACCTTCTCCTTTCGAGCAGATCACTCCACCTCCACCTCCGTCCAATACCACCCCGGTCTGCTCCTCCACCGCTTCACCTCCATCCCCGATTCGATCGATTTCGTTATGGGTCTGGCTGTCTGCAGTGCGAGTTTAGCCGTCCTCGTCATGAATTCGGTCGTCTCCTCCGCCTTCCACCTCCATCTCCATCCTTGGTCTGCGGCAGCAGCTCTGCACCAAGTCCTTGCACGCCAACTACGCCAAACTCCTCTTTGCCTCTGCCGTTCATTCTGCAAGCCGGCCACTCTGAGTTTGTTGGAAGCTGCCTCCCTACCCTCCGTCGAATACTCCAACCACATACCTAGTTCCACGGAGTTGTTGTTCTTTGCTGCTTCTGACCCGCCTTGGAGGGGCTGGCCGGCGGCGTGCTCGGTTCCAACCTTTTGCCGGAGTCTCATGTCGCCGAGGTTCAGTCAACTGTGGACCCCACCCTGGTGGGCCCCAGCAAAACCTATTAGTGTCAAGTTGTTGACCCTTGGCCGTGGAAATTTTAGTGGCGCTGGACACGTATGCAGACGTGTTGGCCATGCAAGCTCATGTTTTGGTTACAGTCAACATTTTGTTATTTCTAGGCAACTTCCTATCGACAACCAAGAAAGCTTGACTGCTTGAGTGGGATACTTCAGTGCTCTGTCCGTTGGCCGTCTTTAGCATCCCAGAGCTCAACTGTGTTAGGTCATCTACAACTTCATCGGCGACGTCCTCGCAGCAAGCCACCCTACGGTCTTGAGGAAGACGTTCAAGTACACTCCGTTGACTACTTCAACCATATCTTTGGGTCCGTGGAGAAGAAGAGCCTCATCGACTTCCTCGGCCCCTTCAAACCGACACATAGTGCGGTCCCTTTTGGCAAGCTGTTAGTCGTTGTTGCCAGTGGTTCTCCCTTTGGAGACCCCTGATGTATCTCAGTCCTCTACGGAGGATTTTCATGTAATTCGGGTGCTTTAATATAATATATGTGTTAAGTATAAAAAAATAATCTTTTGAAAAAAATATGCCCCTCAATAAACAGATAAGCTGTGTTCATCTATACCAATCTAAAAAGAAGAATTGGGAGAATGACGACCGGTGTCATGCGCACGCCGCTGCCGCCTCTCTGCGAAGTGGGCCTCCAATCCGTTTTATCCTCCTCTCTCCCCCACGATCTCGCTCTCCTGATCTCCCCCGTCACGATCTCACTCTCCCCCCATCCGTTCTTTTTTTTTCCCGAACCCCCGCCTCCTCGTCCGCCTGCTCGCTCTTTGCTACCATGACCGCTCTTCTGGAAATAAACAACGGTAATGCTCCGTTGAAGACGTCCGATCGCACAAAATTTTCGGACGCGGGTCCCACGTGACCCACCCTTGCTTTTTTATCCATCCGTCGCGTTCCTTTGCTAGCCATTCATTCCACTGTCCTTTCCTTTTTCAGCGAGCGCAGCGACGATGAGCGCGGCGGCGATCCGGCGACAGTGGCGTGCGGCGGCGCGCGGAGGATGCTTGAAGGCGGCTAGCCGTGGAGCTCGGGTGCAGCGGCGTGCGGTGGTGCTCCGGCGGCAACGCGGAGGCTACAAGATGGCGACGCGCGGAGGCCCCGTGAGGGCGGCGGAGCATAGTAGCTCTCCGGTGAGCTCGGAGGCGACATGAGGGGTTGGTCAGATCTGGTGCGTGAAGACGAGATGCTAGTCATTGTTTTTCAATGTTGCACCAAATTATTTTTCATATCGCAGTGGGTGATTTTGGATGTTGCATTGAACAAAACGAAATTGTTTCGTGATGTTGCAACAGAGATTTTTTTTGTTGCGTCACCTTCCTTTTGGTGTTGCTCTGATCCTGATGTTGACATGTTGTGGATGTTGAATAGTTTTTTTGGTTGATATTGCAACAAGTAATATTTCGTGTTGCATTAGGTTTTGTTGTTGTTGCATGAGTTATTCTCGGATGTTTCAATAGTTGAATTGCAAAGTTCTCCCTCTTCACAGAAAAATGAGATTTCGATCGGATGTTGTATGAAACATCTCCATTTATTGCAATGGAAACTCATTTTTCTTTAGAATCTCACGAATCAGATGATGTTATTCCCGTCATATATTCTCATTGTTTCATCATTGTTGCAAAAGATAAATTCTAATGTTGCATTATGTATTTCTCTGTGTTGCAACGGACCGTCCGATGGAAAATTTCCATCGGATGTCCGGGCGCTAGCAGCGCCGAATAAACAAAGAAAGCCTCGCACGCGGAACTGCCCCGTTTCTCTACGGCGCGCGTTGATCGCGACATCGCCGCACGCCCGACTCATCCTCGCCTGCTGCAGGGCGTCTCCTTCTGATGGGTGGCCTACAGGCCTCTATCTCGTGGACGTCGGAATGGGTGGCGGCAACATGCAACAATCCTTCTGATGGCAGCAATCCCGTGCATGCGGTCGACAACCAACCAGTGCGGAGTCGTGGACGTCCTGGTCTGGTGCCGGCGACAAAGACCAACGTGGACGTCCTGGCAACGAAGTTGATTCCAGGACGCCGCGTCCATCTGCCAGATCTCATATACACCAGGTACGCGCATGGTTCATCTCTTCTCCTACCAGATAGCCTATTTGTGCCCCCATCGATTTAATAAATGAAGAAAGTGGCGATTGGCGCTGAGGTGTTCCTTACTTGGCTTTTGATACACAAGTTTGTCTGTTCTTATACATAACAAAATGCCTGTTGTCCCATATGACTCTTGTTATCATTTTAGTATTTGCTTTCAGGAAAGCAAGCTGATCACAACAATGATCAGAACTCAATCAGGATATCATTAGCCTATGCACAACTCTAAATCTTAGCTCTTACCTTTCATTCTGCCTTGTGACAGATGTGATCCATGCTTAGGAATTGACTCTGAATTTATGTACTCGCTACCTATAAGTCTTGTGTCCTTCACATAGTAAATAGTTTCCAAGATGTAGGTTCCTTGATCATCTAACTTAACCATTTGAGCGTATCAATGTTGAGTGGATGAAAGAATTTGCTGCCTGACATGGACCTCATGCATGCTAATGGTTCAATTCTGCCCAGGCCTCCTCAGTTGGGCATGGTTTCAAACTTTTTACATGGTTTATATGAGCTGTCACCAATAGTACAGAGGAGGTGTTGAGTGGTTGCAGATGAGTAAGAATTCAATCAAATTCATTATTGGAAATTACAACTGTCTAACAGCTAAACATGACACTAAATCAGGTTGACACCACCAAACACGGCAGGAGTTTTTTTTTTTGGAACAAGGAGACGGTGAGTTCTAGCTTCTACAACTGCGCCTAACTAACATGCACATACTTGATTTCATACCAGCAGCTCGTGCACTTCTCGCACATGGATTCGAGGATGTATTCAGTTTATGAATCAATGGGGTATATACATGATGTCTCTCTCTGCGAGTGGATTCAATGGGCCATACTTGATTTCATACCAGCAGCTCGTGCACTTCTCGCACATGGATTCGAGGATGTATTCAGTTTATGAATCAATGGGGGTATATACATGATGTCTCTCTCTGCGAGTGGATTCAATGGGCCTGAATGCAAGCTGTTTCGTTGGTTCGTAACCAAGGTGTTTGCAAGGTTGTGTACAGCTTTAGTTATTGATCGGAGCACCTCAAAATTTTGTCTCCTTGGCGAAGGGGGAGAAGCAAGAGGTGGATAACAAAATAAAAAAAAGTAAATGCCCGGTCCAGGAAGATCACAACGACCCCTTACAAAGTGAGAAGAGAGTACTGGACTTGGTTTTGTCAGGCGTGCAGCAATGTCAAGTGAAGAGTTGAATGAGGTGGATAAAAAGTGACGAGAACCATTTGATTTTTTTTTTTTTGCTTTTTTTAGCTCATGATTTTGCCGCTCGTAGCAACGCACGGGCATGGACCTAGTTAAAAAAAATAAATGCGCTGCTGCTGGGTGCTGACTGCCGAGCATCTCGCCGGAGCCCGTGCCTCCACTGTCGCGGCTCGCTCGCCGCCGTCCATGGTTGCCGGCCCTCGCTCTCCGCCATACGCCGCCGTCGAGTACCACATCTTTGTTCCCGTCGTCTAGGTCTGCTGTCCGCTAGCGCGGATGGTTTTCAGATTTTGACATGCCGGCGCCGGCACTGGCTCTGCCGAGGATCCCACAGCCAAGTGCTGCACCACCGCCATGGAGCAAAATTGAATGAAATTTCAGTGAAGCAAAAGAAATTCAATTCCAGTATTGTCTATCCAATATACACGAACCTTTGCTCCATGAGTGTTTGCTTGCAAAATGACTATACTTCTAGAACTGAAGATTTGGTTGCTTATTTGCAAACCCAGAAAGTAGAAGGCTGCAAAGGTGCTTTCTTGCAAAACGCAAAAGTGAAGTCTCAGAGTGCTCAAGTTGCAGAATGGCAATTTTTTTATTTTCACATTTCACCAAAACTGAGTAAAAACATCACCTGTAAATTAAGTAAACAAGTTTATTTTAAGAAAATATCATCTGCAAATCTATAAATTGTATCATTAATAGATTCAAGAAAGATAAATAAATTACCATCAACATTTGAGTGAAGCTAAGATCATCTGCAACTTGTTCTTGTGCAACACTAGTGTCTGCCTCTTCCCTAGGCTCTTGTATCTTGCAATCAAACAAAATCAGAGAGTTCGGAAAAATAATGGTCATAATGATAATAGGGAAATGCAGTTCCTCCTCTTTAGCAACATACCACTGAAATGTGTGCTACTTGTGCTTGTGCAGCATCACTAGCCCCTTCCCAGATCTCTGATGTATGTGTGTGCTCTCTTTTTCCTAAACCTCTTCTTTCTATCGAGCCAAGTTCTTTTGCATTTTGAATTTGTTACTTTGCACCTCCTTTTTCTTTAGGCGTTAGTATTCAAGAAGTCATTTGGTGGACTAGCATTTGTGGGAACCGTACCTGGATAACCAGAAGTGTTTGAGGAAGCATTAATTTTCTCTTCAATTTGCTTAGCAAGGATATCAAGTGTGTTGTCCACTAACATGGTGCATTCTGGAAAGTTTGTTGCTCGCTGTGCCAAATTGAGAAATTTGTGAGACATATATCTGCAGCGAAGCATAGCATCCGTATTTGGATTTTCGATTATATTTCTTCCTTTATTGTCTTGTATAGGTCCATTCCGTGCTTCTCATGTGCAGCTTTTGGCCCAATTCCCGCATCATCTACTGTTTCAATTTAAAAGCTTGTAAATCTAAAATTTTCCTTTGGGACAGCACTAAGTGTAATGTTTCTGGCTGGTATAGTGGGTGATTGTGTTCCAGAACTAGTTCAGACACTTTCAGCATTTCTTTCTTAGTTTTCAGCATGAGCGCGGCGCAAGGGTGGTCGCGGCAGTCGTCGTGTGCAAGCTCGTCGGGTAGAAGCGGAACGTGCTTCGCGTTGTGGTGGTTCCCGGCGTCATCGAGTGCATGGCGTCGTTGCTCCACGCCGCCGGCGATGAGGAGAGCAACCTTCTCGGCCTCCTCATCATCAAGAAGCTGGCTGCGATGTTGAGGTGCTCACGAATATTTGTATCGTGGATATTTTCTTCTGTATATATTGCTGATTGTTTAAGATTTGATTCTACAAATTTCTTTCTTTTTTCGCCGTTGGCCCAAAGCTTTTGATGTATGAATATATATTTTTTAATGTGTAATGCTATTAAATAATTTTAATGTGCAATATTATTTGTGAGAATTTAAACCGAATGTAATGGCTTCAAATTTGTTTCCTTTTAAATCATATTTTTTATTCTATTTTCTTTTTTATCACGTGACTATGGCACGTGCCATCTTACTAATATACCTTAAATATTGGTAGATGATCTAAATGAGGTAAGAGGAGTATCAACCACCATACACTGATACACAGCTCATAGCAATTGCGTGTACCTGAAAACTCTCGCTTGATTACATTTTCTTTTTCGCTATGGCCGTGTTTGGTTTTGTAATTCAAAATCCAAAATGAATGTTCGGATACATGTATGACGTTTTAAATGTAGTTGAAAAACAAATTATTATATAGATGATCTAAAAATCGCGAGACGAATCTAATGAGTCTAATTTAGGCCTTGATTAGACACTAAATTGCTACAATAAACATGTGCTAATGACATATTAATTAGGTTGATTAGGTTCGTTTTGCGAATTCCGAGCATAATTTATAATTAGTTTTATAATTAGTCTATGTTAATACTTCAAATGTGAAAAGATATCCATTCCGAAATCTTTTCCCTAACCATTTAAACACGGCCTATATCGCATATCCACAGGGTAAACAGATTTTCTTTCTTGAGAGGAAGGGGATGAATTGTTGGATGGGACTACATCTGACATGTGTGGAAAAAATCACTTTAATTTGTGCATATTTTTCAATTCATCATAGATGTGTTCAGAAATTCCGTTGCTGCGATCATCTGATCTAGTACCTCACACAATTTTTTTTAATAATCCATCTCAATTTATTTATGGCTTTTCCAGCCGTTCTGACGCGAATGATTTCCTTGTCGCCTCAACGGCTAGCTGATTGTTATCAGGATAGTACTACATTGGGGTTTGGCAGCGATGGGTGGTGTCCCCAGGTGAGAAGACACAGGAGGAGGAGGAAGCCCTGCATCACCCAACCCACCCAGCAAGCAAGGCATGTGTGCCATGTCCAGCACCCACTACTCCGATCCACAGCTGCCTGCCTTCCCATCAAACCAACCTTCCATTCCTCATCACCGTCCACCATGCTGATCCGTTACACTTCAGAGCCCATCCAGCCATCGTCCACCAATCCGTAGGCCAGCCACAAACGAAATCAAATCAAGAGGGGTCTAGTGGACTTGTAGAGAGAGAAAGAGAGAGAAAGAGAGAAGAATTAGAAAAAAGGGGCCCCATAATAAACAAGCAAACAGAGACATAATTAGCAGCACCCTTTTGTAAGGTGTAATCCATGTGCCCCTGCTATATAACAATCCAAACCCAATCCCCCAAGCAGCGTGTAGTGCAGTAGCTGCTGCCTGCTTTTTGCTCTCTCCTGCGTGCCCACCATCTTCTCTTCTCTGTTCTCTCCTCTTGCTCTTTCTTCCACACCACCTTCACGCCGTTGGTTCCTCTTCTCATTGGTGGAGCTGGCCATGGCAGCTCGGGGGAGGAGGAGGGGCTTGTCGGCGCTACTGCCGCCGGCGTGCCTGCTGGTGGTCCTGTGGTGCCTGGCCGCCGTCGGCTCCGGCGAGCCTCTGCCGCAGTACTACAATGCCATCTTCAGCTTCGGCGACTCCTCCGACACGGGCAACTTGGTCATCATCAACTCTGGCAAGCTTCCCAACATGCCCAAGTTCCCGCCGCCGTACGCGCGCTGCTCCAACGGCCGCCTCGTCATCGACTTCCTGGGTGAGTACTGTCTCTCTCTTATACTTGGGTGATTGTTCCATGGAAAATTGATCGAGATCGATCGAGCAATTTATTTGTTCGTTACACGGATCATATATTGATTGACTCATGGATCCGATCCTCACTGCTGCAGCCGAGGCGTTCGGCATCCCTCTTCTCCCGCCGTCTGCGAACAAGGGCCCAAACTTCAGCCATGGTGGCAGTTGTTTCCAACAGCGTGACGACGCATGCAGTCGGAGTCCCGCAAGTGACAAGTCCAGATGCGCCATTACTCCGTTGCCGCGAGATGGCCAGAACAGACCGTGCCGGCAAGCGATTCACCGCGCCAGTACGTACGCACCCTGCCCTCTTGCCGCGATCCGGCGGGTCGGGGGTTTGACGCGACGCGCTCGCGGGTGGCGGGGCCGTGGCAGCCTGGGAAGGGAGGGGGAGGGACGTGACGTCGGCTGGGGACGGATGGGACGGGGCGTCGTGCGCTGCTTCGGTCGCGCCGAGGGAGCCCAGTGCGGCGCATGTGGGCGGCGCCGCCCCGAGACAAGCCGTCACGTCTGCGGGGCGGCGGCTGGGATGAACGAGCCGGCCCTGCCTCACTGCCTCCCCGACTGTGCGTCGCCGTTCCCGCGGCGGCCGCGTTAAATGTGCGTCGCTGCGAGTCCGACGGATGGCTTCGTTTCCCACACCGCACCACCCTCGTGTCAAGTCCTGTATTGCTATATAGGAGTAGTACGTACGTACTTTTTTTTAAAACGTATTGCTAGTAGTACTCAAGTACTCAGTACTTTATACTCCCTCCGTACTTAAATATATGTCTTTTAGGACAAGCCATTTAGTTTCAAAATAAACTAATTTGCTTGTCCTACGACATATATTCGATAATGGAGGGAGTACAATATGTCTTTATGTCTCAAAGTATTCATCTAGTTTTTTTTGCCATTTCACTTTTGTACAAGAAGGGATATAACGTATGACAACCCTTCGTTTTTTCTGAACCGTGTGGCTCAGTTTTGTTGTTTATTCGACATTTTTTTTCCAAAAAAAAAGGAAACTTCCTGTCCCCTTTTTGTTTTGTTTTTGTTGTTCCTGGCACACAAGCAAAACAGATCGAGCATTGGGTCGAGTTGGGCTTCTTAGAATGAAGCGGGTTAAATTAGGCTTTCATCGAATGAGTAGATCATGGGCTACATAACGCACCTGATTTCCATTATGGGCTCCATGGAGACGGGCGGCATGCCAATCAGAACCCTCCTCTGCTTTTGGAATATGCGAGTCGCCCAACACGAAGAGCATCCTTGCTAAATTCGCGGAGCATGATCACCACCTGCTACCTTGGAATGGAGAAGAGGCGGCGTGCGAGTGGAGGTACGCTGTAGGCAGCTCTTTCATCAAAATTTGGTTCACTCCAAACGCTCACCCTCACTCTGCCGTGTAGTTCCTGTTTCTCAATCTCATGGTGAAGAGGATGCACATTTTCCAAGCTCTAATTTTTAAGAAGAGATAGAAGACTCTTACATGAAGTAGGTTCTATATACGCTGAATGGACAATATGTGAAGATATAAAGCGCGTTACTAATCACTAGGAATTATTGCGCGCTAACGCCGTGCCTGTTATAGATTACATATATAATCACTTGTCATTACTATAGGTGGTTCTGAATTCTTTATATTATTTAGTTTTGATGATCAACCGCAACATATATACATGAAAGAACCTCAAGGTACTGAATGTACAGAATAACGATCATAGATAGTGATGGATAATTCTGGCATGACCCCTCGGTAAGTTCAGATGGTGGCAACGCAAATGTTCTCAACCATAGAGAGTGTGGCCGTGTTGACACAAAGTGCGCACCTATGAGGGTTTCTTCTACTGCTGCGCTTCAGTTCCTGAGAATTGAGGACCGGAGCGACACGTTGTGACATTGGTGGCTTGTTAGCCGGCGACAACAAAGAGAACGAAGAGGACAACTTGAGAGGAGGAACTAGGGTCTAGCAATATTGTGGCAGTAGGCTTCACACGTAAAGTCGATGAGCACGAGGAGGGTGGTGCCTCCTTCCACGGCAGTGGCACCACCTCTGATCCGAGCAGGGGCTCGAGTGGAGGATAGAGAAGGTAAGTTGACACATGAGGGAGAAATTGAGTGAGTAGCTGATAAGTGCAATGTTTGTGTCCTGTTCTTAACTTCAGTGGGGGAGGCAATGACGGCTCTCTAAAAAGATAGATTACTATTATAAAAACCTAACTTAATGCTTGGAAGCAAAGCTACTTAATTTTGCGCTTAGGGGGAAAAACCAATAGATATTGTTATTTGTTACAACATGATGGAATACATTTCAAATTCTTATGAGGAAAAAGCTACTTAAATTTGTGCTTTCAAGCAAAGCTACATTTTATAAACATATATTTTTGTTTGATAGGGTTTTTAACAACATATGTAATATTTTTTTAATCACGTGCCTGCGGCACATGCGTCTCTACTAATCGGTAACAAAATTACTGGCAATACATACATTATACAAACGGAATATAAAATATGGTGGAAAATTCTTAGAGAAGCATGCCATATTTGCACTGCATTGACGCTTCTCAGGTCGCTACGGCGTTTGTGAGCAACTCTAAGACTCTCTAAATCCTTTCTGCTTGCTAATTTTAGAGATTTTGATTAAAAAATTATCTTTCAACAGCCTTTCTATTTGGTTATTCAAACATAGTCACTCTTTTTTTTTTGATAAAGGATTTTCTCTGCTTTTATAGAAAGCAAAATAAGTTGTTACAACCGCCCAGGGGGCACCCTTGCTGGGGTTACCAGCTTGACCGTTTTACCCGGAGCTCCAGATCATCCGAGTTCAAAAGATTGTTTACATCACCAGCCCCTCCACACAAAAGCGACACTCCTAAGACGGACTAAAAGCACAAACAGGCTACTCCTACCCCAGCCCATCCTACATGAAGCAATCCTCTTGCCGATTGTTCCCCAGTTCTTGCTCGAAACTCCTCATCCACGTCTTGGCTTGTGTCATCCACGCCTCCAGCTCCAGTCTGTCACCTTCACGAAGCAAAACCCGCCATTTCTGCAAGAAGAAGTTAATTTTGTATAGGTGGTCAGTTGGCGAGCTCGTAAACACCCCCTCAATTGTTCTTTTATTTCTACTGATCCACAGACTCCACATTACTACTACCACCGCAAAAATTTTGAGTTTGTAGTTCCTACACCCTAGGTACACCCACTTTTCATATAAGTCTTTTAGATTTCGTGGGATTCTATCCCAACCCATCGCTTCTTTAATGCACGTCCACACAAACTTTGCTACCGGGCATATAAAGAAAATATGATCTACCGACTCCTTCGTTTTGCAAAGAGCACAGTTCCGATCCCCCTTCCATTTTCTTTTCTTCAAAGTTTCACCCGTTTGCAGCTTGTTCTGGTCCACTAACCACATGAAAACTTTCAGCTTTAGTGGTAGCTTGCTTTTCCATATGTGCTGCATTCTCCTATTCACCACCCCTCTATGAGAGAGAGCCTTGTACATCGATCTTGTAGAGTATTTCCCTGATTTTTCCAGCTCCCATGTCACCCTATCCTTAGCTCCATTTATCTGAACCCCCTCCAAATCTCTCAGCAACTCTTCCCAGCTGTTAATTTCTTCTGTTCCAAATGGTCTTCTGAACAGCACTATCCACTCCCCCTCCTTGTAGCAGTCGCTGACCAAACAAGATTTGTTTGTGCTATACTCATATAGTCTGGGGTATGTTAGTTTTAATGGCGTTCTCCCCAGCCATAGATCCTCCCAAAATTTTGTCTGCCCCCCATTGTTTACTTGAAACCTCGCCCTCCGTTTGCAGCAAACATAGCCACTCTCTATTCCGGATTTCTCGCTAGCAAAATATAGAAAAGAGAATAGCTCTCTAGAGTGCATGCAAGATATAGAGAAGCTATTGGAAAACATGAAAATATAGAAAATGATTTT
Organism: Urochloa ruziziensis; assembly: GCA_015476505.1. NCBI lineage: Eukaryota > Viridiplantae > Streptophyta > Magnoliopsida > Poales > Poaceae > Urochloa > Urochloa ruziziensis. Next base: position 8,590,749 of record CM027121.1, on the reverse strand, counting down.
TATGCAAATGACTCTTTAAATGATGATTTAGAGAGTGATTTTTAGAGAGACTCTTGGAGATGCTCAGGCTGATATATTTGCCTGCCATAAAAGAAAGATATATTCGCCTAATCCACGGATCAAACCCGGATCTGAAATAGACTTATTCCCAAACGTCCAACAAATTCCCAAGGATAGAAGTTACTAAGTAATCGTCTTTATTGCATTGCACATCAGCCTGCACGTAAAATTCAAGCCAGAACTCTCTCGGAGAAAAATCAAGGCAAACTTGCCCTAAACAACAAGCACACAACAGCAGTACTCACCAGACCAGAGACGACGAATTCGACTACTTGTATTGAAGTAACTGCACAATTCCAATATATAGAAACTGTGATATAAAAAAAGGAAAAATCAGGTGCCAGAAAGATTCCCAAAGACTGAAACACATTTTGATACAGGGCACCACGATTCAGGTGAACACTCGTGAGGTTCAGCAATTTTCTGTGCATTACACTACTCCACTGTTCTGGCGACAACAATCGCCGCTCAGAGTTCCTCAGCTTTGTGACTGACCACCTATCTTCCCACCCTGAACGCTTCGCCGCAAGCAAATTGACCCGTCGTCACTTGCACTCCCACTCCCACTGTCTGTCAGTGCCACTCATGGAGCCACTACTCCTGGTGCTGCCGCTCGCCGCCATCGTCCTCCCATCCCTCCTGCATTGCACCTGCGCCACCGCCGCGCCCCCACGGTTCAACGCCATCTTCAGCTTCGGCAACTCCTACGTGGACACCGGCAACTTCGTCCTCCAGTCCGCCGGCCTCCCCTCCATCCCCTTCAACCACTCTCCCTACGGCGAGACCTTCTTCCGTGTCAGGGAATAGCCCTGACAGGGAAGATGATGATTCATCTATCATTCTGAATAAGATTGAGTAGAGGGAAACCGTTCTGTGCTAAAAGCCCATTGTATCGTTTATCTTGTCTAGGTCCATTGGGCCAGTGTATGGTGGGCTAGCTGGTCAGCCTGTGACCAGCAGGTTAAATACCGAAAGGTGAACCCGGGAGAGGGATATCGGGAATGGAAGAAGTCTAATTCCCCACGCCACTCTGTTCGTCTCCTCTTGCTCCTTCTTCTTCCCCAAGACTCTCTGATTCTCCTCTGATTCCTCTCCGAATCCGTTCATCCCTACCCCATATCCTACCGGTATCGTTACAATTAGTATACAGAGGCTCAATTCCCCACAAATCCACGGAAATTTTTTCTGATTTGAGTGCTGGCGCTGCGGAAACCATCAAAGCTTCAGGCGGAGATGGCCCAGTCCATGGAGGATCTGGCGAAGAAGTTCGACAGCTTCGAGACACTGCTGCAGCAGGTGCTCGACAAGCTGGACAACACCACCACGCGGATCCGTCATCTTGAGACAGCACCGCCTCCCCCGCTACCACCAGAGGTGACGAAGATCCTCGACAAGCTCGACGAGACTACTTCGCGGATCCAGCGGCTCGAGTCGGCCCCCCCTCCACCACCGCCGCCGCCGCGTCCGACGACCGCACCACCACCGCCACCACATCATTGGGTCAAGCATTTCGACCTCAACTCGGATCCGCAACAGGAGCCGCGCCCATCTGCGTCCTCCCCGGATCGGCCCAATGGGCACCGCGTCGACCACATATCTCGGGATGCTGGTGGTGGGATCCTTGGGTCTCATCCACCACACCCGACCAATGGTATGTTCACAACAACCAATCCCCATACTGAGATGAATATTGAGTCTCGGATAGCTCTTCTCGTTCCAATCCTATGCCTAAAATGGATTTCCCCAAATTCAATGGTGACAATCCTAGGTTATGGGTAGATCGGTGTGAAATGTACTTTGAGGTGTATTCTATTAGTGAGTCTCTAAAAACTAGCTTTGCTGCACTCAATTTTGAGGGTTTTGCTGCGTCCTGGCTTTAGACTCTAGAGCTTAGGGGTCACATCAGAAGTTGGTCTGCTCTACGCAAAGAAGTTTGCGATAGGTTTGATAGAGATCAATACCAAACTAATTTGCGTCGGCTTGACAACTTGAGTCAAACTGATTCGGTCAATGAGTACTATGAACAATTTGAGCAATTGTCGCATAACATCTTGTTGTACAATCAGTCTTATGATGATACCTATTTCGTTACTCGTTTTTTAAGTGGGTTAAAGGATGAAATTCGAATTCCTATTCAGCTACATCGCCCAAAAAATGTCGATACTGCTAGTGCTCTTGCACTTTTGCAGGAAGCAGAAGGAGATAATTCAAAGAAAAAGGGGTATTCCAGATCTGAATTGGGATGTTCTTCAAGAGGGCACATCAAGTCAGGGTATTCTTATGACAAAGGCAAACCCAAGACTGATGGGAAGAAAGCAGTGGAGCCAACCACTAGTGATAAGCTGGATTTTCTTAAAGCTTATCGTCGAGAGAAGGGTCTCTGTTTTAAGTGTGGAGAAAAATGGAGTAAACAACATCAGTGTCCCCAACAAGTGCCACTTCACATCATTGAAGAATTGCTAGAAGTGATCAATTACTCTGACTCCGAAGATTCAGATGATGATATCCTCACTACTCCAGTGGAATCTTCTGTTATGGCCGTCAATGAAGCAGCTGACCAGCCCAAGAAGAAGCGTAAAACCATGCAGTTCTGAGGCATGATTGGAAAACAGGAGGTGTTGATATTGGTGGATTCCGGCAGTATATCCTCCTTTGTGAGTGCTGATGTTGTAGCAGCCCAGAAGCTTGAAGTTACAAACATATCTCCTAAACACTATGCTGTGGCTAATGGTGGAACTATGCAATGCTCAGGGGTAGTTCAACAACTTCAATGGTGGACTCAAGGCCATTCTTTCACACAGGATATGAAAATTCTTGAGTTAGGCAGTTTTGATATTATTTTGGGTGAGGATTGGTTAGAAGCTTGCAGCCCGATGTGGATGCACTGGACCCGCAAGAAGATGAGATTTCTTCATGATGGGAAACACATTTTGCTCAAAGGGTTGAAACCAAGCTCCACTGTCTGCAAAGCCATATCTCCAAGGAAATTGAAAGGATTACTACGCAGAAAAGCAATCACCCATATGGTTAAATTGAAGAAGGCAAAAATGAGCACCTCCAAGGATGCTGCTGTTTGTACCATTGAGGAGACACCAGTTCCAAGGGTTCCACCAGCTGTCCAGAAGGTGCTAAATGAGTTCTCACATGTCTTTCAAGAACCTGCTGAGTTGCCACCTCAACGGGCTTGTGATCATCATATAGAGTTACTTCCTGGAGCAATCCCTGTGAACACCAGAGCTTATAGATTACCACCAGACCAGAAGGATGAAGTGGAAAAAAAGTTGAAGGACATGCTAAGGAAAGGCCTCATACGATTAAGTTCTAGCCCATTTGCGTCACCTGTCTTGTTGGTGCGCAAGAAAGATGAATCGTGGCAATTTTGTATTGACTACCGCCGCCTGAATGCAGTGACTGTTAAAAACAAGCACCCAATGCCGGTGGTCGAAGAACTATTATGTGACAATCTAGGTATTTAATTAACCTAATCACTTGTTTAACAACTTGTCTTAGCTTAATTAGGTGTACCTTAGCCCCACCTAGATTTTCACTTAAGAAAAATTCACCCAAATCACTTGGCTACCCGGTGAACTTCTGACATTCCTCGAATGGCATGGCTTAAATTTGAAATTTCACTTAAGAACTTAAAAATCGACCAATATAAAAGTTGTTTAGTTTTTAGTGGGACACAACTTTGCTAATTGGCACTTTGTAAGATTTTAAGTGGAAGGCACCTCAAATCTCAGTCAAAGCCAGTCAAACACAGAAGTTCACGGCTAGCTGACACTCGAGTTCACGCTGATTTCTCCTCAAAATTCCCGTTGATCTATAGACTTTTTCTATAGTCGACCTTTAGAAAAGTTGTAGCCTACACTACGGGACACAACTTTTGTATTTGGAGATTTTGAAGTTTAGTTCAAAAGTTTGGAGAAATTCATGTTTGAATGTGCGCCCGGCACGTGTTCGACGGAATTCCAGCGCTCGACCACGCCCGCCACGCGGCGGCCGGTCACTGACACGGACGCCGAGGCCGCATCAGCACCTTAAATGCGCGCGCCTTGTCCCCCGCTGTCCGCCCGACCAACGCCGCGTTGTCCCCCCGTGCCGTCCCGACCGGACGCGACGCGCGTTCCGCGCGCGCCAAGTGGCCGCCATCGACCCGCTGCGCCGCCGTCCCGACCAACCTCGGCGACAGGATCGTCATGGACCCCAGCTGCTCGCCAACCCGCGCCGACGCCTTCCCGACCAGCCACCGACCCGCTCCGTCCAGCCGGCGTTGGTGAGGACAGAGCCGCCACCGCACTACTCCGCCGCCCGCCGCCGTCACTCCACCTCCAGCCGCCCATCCTGCGCCAAACCAACCCGTGATGAGCCCCTGAGCCCTTTCCCCATGTTCTCGTTGAGCCCCGTGGTCCCACATCGCCGGATTCCGGCCAAACCCACCGCCGGGCGTGGTCTAGGGACCACATTGCAAAGCCATAGATCTTTCTAGGGTTCTTTCTGCAAAGTTCCAGGGGCCTGGGTGTAAATAGATTGTTTAGATCTAAACTTGAAATCTGAGATATTGTAAATTCGGTTAAAAATCACACAAAAATCGGAAAAATACAAACCCAATTTTGTTGAACTCTATGTGCTGAAATCTACCTTTTATAGAAAGCATGTATAGGTGTTTGGTGCCTAGATTTCAAACTAGGTTCAAATCTGTTCAAACACGAATTTATGCATATTTTGAAATCTACTGATTTGTTTGTGCTAGATTTTGGATATTTTGTAGCTGATGAAAAGTTTGGGCTCCTGTAAAAAGTTGGCACAATGTTACACACTAGATTTTGAGTTATTAATTATTTAGGCTGGTAGTGCACGTTTGGCTTAACAATTTTAATAATTAATTTGTGCAGGTTCTGATCTCAATCGTTTTTCAGCAGCTCTGTTATAACTTGATGCATGTATGGTAAATAGTAGAGCTTAGTTTGAGCTGTCTAACTTACACTTTTAATTAATACCAGTTTAAACCTAGTAAATTCAAACAGCAAGATCCTTTGAGTTTTTGAAGCTATCTTTGGGCATGTGAGCTTGTTTAGGCTAGTATAGGCACTGGTACAAAGGTAAGTACAAATTGCTGTTAGTGTGATTTATTAGGATTTATTCTTGATGCTAGTGTGATAAACTTGTGTGATTTTTCCTGGTTGCTATTTAAATCTTTTTGATCTAAATTTTGGTCAGTAAATCTAACTACACACCAAGTACACACTGTAATTTTCTCACATTTAATTGAAGTACCAAACTGTCAGAATAATTTATGGAAGTTTCATTGCTTAAAAATGGATGAAATAAGAATAAGTCACTTCTTTAAATTATTAAGTAAGATAAACACATCACATACACACACCCTTGCTGTTTTGTGAAAAAAATCAAAATCAAATCATAATAGATGTGTACACAACCACCCACACACTCAAGTACTTTTGTGAGTAAACACAAACTTAATTAAAGAAAGGGAAGGTCAGACAAAAATAATATAATTGAATGTGTCACTCAATACACCCCGGGTCTATCGTTTTGCAATTATGATGACTCGATATAAGATCATGTTCTTATATGCATGTGCATTCGTGTAGAACAAGTCCGCGCTGACGGCGACTACGAACTTGTCCCCGCTGGAGGTGAAGGCCAAGCGGAAGGTGAAGTGAACGCCGTCCTGGTCGAGCAAGACCCGAACCCCGCCGCCGAGAAGTCCCAAGCTAACTGCATGCCTGAAGGCAAGCCCCGAAGCATATCCCATGTTTCAAATCTTGCAACTATGTTTTGTACTCTATGCTTGTGCATTTACGTTTCAGGCGTTGATTGAAACCTTAGTTGCATGATCCTAGGTACCTATGCCCTGCAATACTAGTATGATAGGTCGATAGCTGCCACGCTATAAGGACCCGGTAAAAGTCGAGTGATTTCCTGTCACTCGCGAGATATAGGAATCAACTGCTTACTTATGTTGGAATTATAAGGATGACGAGCGGGGATTTTTGTCATGTAGATGCCCCGTCCGTGTATGCTAAAGTTGGTTAAGGTCGAATGGTACGGTACCGATGGTTAAGTTTTTGAACGTACTAAGTACTTGTCGATTCTATGGGGTCGGTAAGTTTAGTACCTACATGACTTCAGGGTGCGGACTTTTTTCTGCTCCTATCGGGAACTCTTCCCCCATGCCTCGAACATGTGGGTACGAGGGGCTTAAGTGTTCGGTTCGGCCGGCCTTAGACCTCGTATGCCAGGGGGAGTTTGGTCCTGGACGCGACTGAAGGATTGGTGGGAACTACCTGGTAGCGCTAGCCTTTGGCTGAGTGCGATGATCCGTGTGCTTGGGTCCACCTTGCAAGGTTAAGAAATCAGTTTGAACTGTCTGTTTCTCGCAGCCAATGAGACTACTTAACCCCGTTGCTGTATTGAGTAAGAAGTGGAACATGACGATGATGATAAACTGGTTGCTTGCTTAATTGCTTGCTCAACTTGCTTGGTTAGTATAGGTTGCTCACCTAGAAAAGTTAACTCAACTAAAACTTAAGGCTAAAATATTGAAAGTAAGGATCCACTCTTAGTCGCTTTTTGGCAAAACAAACCCCCAGCCAAAAGCCTTGCATGTCTAGGAGTCGGTGACGTAGATTTCACCTGTCGGGTAAGTCTTGCTGAGTATTAGTATACTCAGCCTTGCTTGTTGAATTGTTTTTCAGGTAGTGCCCTTGAGGAGATGGTTGCTGGTCTCACCTGGCCAACCACCCTTCCTCCGGGTTGGACTGTTGTGTGGGACGAGGATGTTTCCGAGTGATGTCACGATGGCTTCACGTGACGTCATTCCCTTTCGAATAATTAGTTTAATTCCGCTGCTTTCAAAACTCTGAAATAATCGTTACTTTATGCTTGAACTTGGTTTGTAATAAAGTATCTCAAGTGGGACCTATTTAATACTCGTGGATTGTTGTAATCTCTGGGGCCCACCTTCGAGTGGGTATTTGTACGACTTGTTTCGATCGAGGTACTGTTCGTGGTTGCATCGGGCTCGACCCGACAGACTGTCAGGTTACTCCGATTTAATTGCGTGACGACCAATGGAAGGTTAGCGCACTTAAGCCGGATTAATTTGAGCGGTTCTGCCACATGTTAGATGAGCTGGCTAGTTCTTGTTGGTTTTCTAAGTTGGATCTCCACTCAGGGTATCATCAAATCAGGGTGGCACCACAGGATATTCACAAAACTGCCTTCAGGACACATCAAGGATTATATGAATTCTTGGTAATGCCATTTGGATTTACCAATGCACCAGCCACCTTTCAAGGGCTGATGAACTCAGTGTTTGCTCCATGGTTGAGAAAGGGTGTTCTGGTATTCATGGATGACATTCTTATATACAGCAACTCACTAGAAGAACACACCAAACTCCTTTCAGCAGTACTGCAGGTGTTGGCTGACAACAAGCTCTATGCAAAACTGTCTAAGTGTTCATTTGCTCAAGAATCTATTGATTATCTGGGACATGTTATCTCCAGTACAGGAGTATCAACAGATCCACAGAAAGTTCTGGCTGTTCAGAATTGGGCTACACCTACAAACCTCAAGGAGGTCAGAGGATTTTTAGGCCTGACAGGGTACTACAGACGGTTCATTAAGCATTATAATCTGATCAATAAGCCATTGACTATGCTTTTGAAGAAAGGTACCCCATCTGTGTGGAGTTCTGCCACTCAAACAGCCTTTGATACCTTGAAAGAGGCATTGATCACTGCTCCTGTTTTGGCACTTCCTCAGTTTGACAAATCCTTTGTACTAGAGACAGATGCAAGTGATCTAGGAGTGGGTGTTGCGTTAATGCAAGAGGGTCATCCCATAGCCTTCCTCAGTCAGGCTCTCAGTTACAAGAACTTGGCACTGTCGACATATGAAAAGGAGTATCTAGCAATACTAATGGTCATTGAAAAGTGGAGATCTTACCTCCAATCCCAGTCCTTTGTAATTCGGACAGATCATAAAAGTTTGCTTCATCTGACAGAGCAGAAAATCCACTCCAAGATTCAGCAAAAGGCATTGCTCAAGTTAATGGACTTGGACTTCACAATAGTATACAAGAAAGGAATAAACAATGCAGCAGCAGATTCCTTGTCCAGGAAACCAACTCAGTCAGGTATTATGGCTATCTCTACCTGTACATCATCTTGGATCAGTAGACTTTGTGAAGGTTATGAAGAAGATGAGTTCACTAAGCAGATCCTGGCTGAACTTAGTCTACATCCTGAAAATGATAAGGGATTCACTTTAAACAAAGGCATTATCAAGTTTAAGAATAGAATTTGGGTAGGCAACAATTCCTTGAATCAACAACATATCATGCAAACACTACATGATAGTGGGATTGGTGGTCATTCTGGCTATAATGCTACCTATCAGAGGATAAAGAAGTTGTTTGCCTGGCCCAAACTAAAGGAAACTGTGAAACAGTATGTTCAGGAGTGTGAAATCTGTCAAAAAGCAAAGCCAGAACATGTCAAGTATCCAGGGATGCTACAACCACTACCAGTTCCAGATTCAGTTTGGTCCATAGTGAGCATGGATTTCATCGAAGGCCTCCCTAACTCAAAAAACAAGTCAGAGATCATGATAGTCATTGACAAGTTCTCCAAGTATGCTCACTTTATGCCCTTATCACACCCTTACTCAGCTATGCAAGTAGCTCAACTCTATCTGGACAATGTTTACAAGCTTCATGGTTTACCAGCAGCTATTATATCAGACAGAGATCCAGTATTCACTAGTACAGTTTGGAAGGAACTGTTTCGGCTATCTGATACTAAGCTATTGATGAGTTCATCCTACCATCCGCAAACCGATGGACAGACAGAGCGATTGAATCAATGCCTAGAAACATTCTTGCGCTGTTTGGTCAATGCTTGTCCAAGGAAGTGGCTAGATTGGTTGTCTTTGGCAGAATACTGGTACAACACAAATTTTCATTCAGCACTTGGCACAACTCCATTTCAGGTATTGTATGGCTGCTCTCCCCGTCATCTGGGAATAACTGAAGCATCAACATGCACAACACCAGATTTGCAAACATGGCTTCAAGAGAGAGATTTTCATTCAAGGCTTATTCAGCAAAACTTGTTGCGAGCTCAACAAAGAATGAAAGATCAAGCTGACAAAAACCGAAGTGAGATGGAGTTTGTTGTTGGGGAATATGTATACTTGAAGCTACAACCCTATGTTCAGTCTTCAGTTGCTCCACGAAGCAATCAGAAATTAGCATACCGTTTCTTTGGACCATTCAAGATTCTGGCACGAGTGGGACAAGTAGCATACAAATTGGAGTTACCTGCTCATAGCAAGATCCACCCGGTGATTCATGTATCTCAGCTGAAGCACCATACACCTAAAGCTTCCCAGGTATGCAGTGATCTGGGTTCTGTCATCACTGATGAAGATGTTCTGGTTCCTCCAGTAGCTTTACTGCAGCGCAAGTTTGTTGAACATGGTGGGGCTGTTGCTGCTCGGGTACAGACCCAGTGGCAAGGCATGTCCAAGGAGTTGGCAACCTGGGAAGATGAAGCCGATCTACGCCGCAGGTTTCCTAAAGCACCGGCCTGGGGACAAGCCGTTTCTAAAGGGGGAAGGAATGTCAGGGAATAGCCGTGACAGGGAAGATGATGATTCATCTATCATTCTGAATAAGATTGTGTAGAGGGAAACCGTTCTGGGCTAAAAGCCCATTGTATCGTTTATCTTGTCTAGGTCCATTGGGCCAGTGTATGGTGGGCTAGCTGGTCAGCCTGTGACCAGCAAGTTAAATACCGAAAGGTGAACCTGGGAGAGGGATATCGGAAATGGAAGAAGTCTAATTCCCCACGCCACTCTGTTCGTCTCCTCTTGCTCCTTCTTCTTCCCCAAGACTCTCTGATTCTCCTCTGATTCCTCTCCGAATCCGTTCATCCCTACCCTATATTCTACCGGTATCGTTACATTCCGCCGCCCCACCGGCCGCCCCTCCGACGGCCGCCTCATCATCGACTTCATCGGTAAGCACACAGCCACACACTAGCTAGCTAGCTAGCTTAATCGATCACTCTCGTGCATTGATCCCTACACCCGCCATTGGTGTTCTGCTCTTAGTTGTCATGCATGCCATCAGCGGAGGCGCTGGAGCTCCCTCTGGTGCCGGCGTTCCTGTCGCGGCGGCCGCAGGACCTGAGCCGCGGCGCGAACTTCGCCATCGTGGGCGGCACGGCGCTGGACGTGGGGTTCTTCCTCCGGCACAACGCCGCCAGCGTGCCGCCGTTCCGGAGCTCCCTGCGCGCGCAGATTGGGTGGTTCCGCAGCAGGGGCGGAACCAGTAGAGGTGCATGGGTGTACAGATGTACACCCAATAATTTTGCCAAAAACATTTAGTTTGTATGTATATACATCGAGGTGTACATTGAATTGTGTCAAAACTTATCTATTCAGAGCCCAAACAAAGGGAAATAGAACTATGGGCCGGCCTGCCGTATCAAGACCAGTCTTCTGCAACGTCGTCATTAGGCACCCAATGCCCCCGAGCCCCCCCCCCCCCCCCCCCCCCCCTAAATCCTGTTCCTCTCAACCTTTCTCATCTGATTGCTGCTGGTGCTATTTGTTGAAATATATGGGCCTAGCCCATTTATTACAACGAAGAATTAAAAGCCTACTATTTAATGTTGATACTTAATGCGGTTAATACCGTATGTGAGATTAAGGAGGATCTCAACCGACTTATATGGTGGACTATGGGTACACCGCTTGTGAAGTTGATTAGAGGAGATTGGCGTGCCACGCGCGCGCGTGCTCGCTCGCCTCGCTAATTGATTTCCCCTCCGCGAATGGAGTCTGTCCAGGTGCATCCCCCCTTCCGTCCGCAGTCTATAACTCTCTCCTTCCTTTCCCATCAACCGGTTAACCATACAGAACACCCTCTGCTGCACCTCTGCATCTCCATCGCCAGCCTTCTGCGCGCACAGATCCAGCGAGAGTAGGTGCCTCTGTTCCGGTTGCCCTCAGCGACTCCATCGCCGGCCTTCTGCGCGCACAGATCCGGCGAGAGCAGGTGCCTCCGTTCCGGTTGCCCTCAGCGAGATCCTGCTCGGGATAGCCGGGCAATCAGGTTTCTAGGGAGCGTCTTCACGCGACTGCTCGCCCAGAACCGTGTCGTCTTCACCGGCGCACTATTCACCGTCCCGACGACCGTACCTGTGTTCCCCAAGTGAACAGCGCGACTACATCCCGAAGGCCATCTGCACTGCATCAGCTCTTCCTGCATCGAATTCGTACGGCTACTTCGAGCAAGGTCAACCAACGAGAATCAGCATGACGGGTGCTGGTTCTCCAGTTGATAACAGTGCAACTGGTGGCTCCGCCACTGGTCCCACTTTTGGGTATAATCTGATACCCCTATCTCTCATATTGTTTTTTGTGTTCTTGTTTAAATCTGTATTAAATTTGAACACGTGCACATATTTGTTATCACTCACTTTAGTCATGAAAATATTGGTTAGTCTTCTGTTTAATTTTGGAATTAAAATATCGCTGAAAGCACGTAATTCTCTAACACTATTCGCTGCCTCGCTGGCCAGGAAGACCAAGGGCAGCCTGAGGCTGTTGGTGGCCTGGAACCAGGGAGGTGCTTGAGGTGGAATCGTGCAGGCCGTGTAGTTTGAATTGAAAAGCTCGTACTCACTGAATTTTGAGAGCGAGGAATGGATTTTATGATGGTGTGTTGCCGGTCCCTGCTCCGCTCTGCTTCACGCTTCCTTGCCGAGAGAGAGCGCGCAGAATGGGATGAGGGAGGGAAGGACAATATAGTCTTTGTGCAGTGTGTCATAGGCAAAGCTGCATTGTCGCCGTATCCAATAGGCAAATTTGACGAGTGTGACGTGTTATGCACAAATTAAGTGTTTTTTAGTCTCACAAAAAAAAATCCTAATAGCATTCAAGGAACTAGCTATTTGTACGGTAACATACATTCCGTTTACATGTGTCTTCATACTTTATATACAATACCTGTGTACACCCAATCTCGAATTCCTGCGTCCGCTACTGTTCCGCAGGTTCCGGCGGTCGCTCTGCAACGGCACCACCGCGGCGGGTGGGTGCGTGGACGGAGATGAGCGTGGCCAGCTGGCGGTGGCGAGGTCGCTGTTCGTCGTAGGCGAGCTCGGCAGCAACGACTATGGGTACCTCCTCGCCGGCCGCAAGACCCTCCCCGAGGCCAAGTCCTTCGTCCCGGAGGTCGTCAAAGCCATCTGCAGAGGCGTCGAGGTACCATTTATTTACAGCAAACGTACACATTAATTCCTCGGATCACAATCACGTCGCGATCCACGCCCTTGTCGCCGATCGAGAATGATGATGAGCTCCATCGCTCTCACATGAACATGATCCATTCATGCATCATGCTGTCGCTCTCACATGGAACTCTCATTGGCTTTGCGTGCGCGTGCAGAGGCTGGTGGAGGAGGGAGCGAGGTACGTGGTTGTGTCAGGGACGCTGCCGGCGGGGTGCCTGCCGATGGCGCTGGCCAAGTACGGCGCCGGCGGCGAGGCGGGGAGCAACGCGACGGCGGAGTACGACCGCCGGACGGGGTGCCTGCGGCGGCTGAACGGGCTCTCGCAGTACCACAACTGGATGCTGCGGGAGGCCGTGGCGAAGATGCGCGCCAAGTACCCGCGCACCAAGCTCGTCTACGCCGACTTCTACCGCCCCGTGGCGCGCCTCCTCCGCCGGCCCAGCAAGTTCGGTGAGTGAAACGCCGGCGGCCATATGTCACGTCTCACTTCTCATCACATTTACTCCTTTTGCACTCCTAGACGTGTAGAGTACGACTATCCAGCAAACATAATGGCAATGCACGTGAATTCGTTCTGACCAAGATTCATAAAGGCAATGCACATATACATGCGCGTAGATACACTTCTATAGATCGGTACCTATACCGAAGTCAAACTTGTTGATGATATCTAAAGCAATGATCGAGACCATTGACAGCGCTTAATGTGCTTCCAAGAGTTTTGCGATCTTCGAAAACTTTGGAATCTTACAGGTACGGTACGCCAATCCATACACGTACGGTACGTACGCTGGAAGATCATCTATCTGGTAGTAGTACTGCTGTATGATATTCGGCGCAACAAGATTCTCAAGCCTGTTGACCATGCAAGCAGTAGCGATTTTGTTGATTTCTACGCACAAATTACTAGCAGTTAATTTGTATGGTCAAAAATGCTAAACTTTATGCCTACTCCTAACTGAGTAACTGTCTAAGTTCTACAGCTGTGTGCAGTGCTACGTATAGTATACACCTTAAGTCCACACCGCGCCCTGTTCGCTTAGAATTATCATCCCAGCCCAGCAGATTATTCTTCTCACATAATAGTATTGAATCAGCTCAACGGATTATTCTCCTCGCATAGCGTTTTGTGTTTGTTTATAGAAAGCTGTAAGCCGAGTTCAGGTTTTCACAGTTTCACTGATCGTTCAGGTGTGTGTGTGTGTGCAGTTCTCATATCACATTGATTATACACTCACTTGTACAAGTTTTTTTTTAGAATAACTAGATGAGTGCACGTGCCACAGGCACGTGTTTAAAAAAATAGTTACTTTGGTGTGGCGCACTTCACGTTCATCTTCACCAGGAATGCACGTGTTTAAAAAAATAGTTACTTTGGTGTGGCGCACTTCACGTTCATCTTCACCAGGAATTCTTACGTGTAGTACACCACTGTGAGTGTGCATAGTGTAGACTATACAAGGCGTCCAGATTGTTTAATGATTTTTTCAAAATCATTTCCTTGCAGCAAGATCTTAAGATTATTTTCTGGTTGACCTTTCCTTTTAAAGGCAAACCCACTTACTGGAACAAGCTAGGAAATAAATAACGGGTCACAAGTTTCCGAAACAAAAGGTTCAAATTTAGGAAGATGCATCATGTTAACCCCCCTATGATTATGCGTGCAGATATCAACGAAAATAGCATTCCTATATATCTCACGTGTTTTGATCATGCAGACCAAAACTCCACTCAAACATTTAGGCCATTGCGACAAACCCCAGCATGAGGAAGAAAAAAATAGAAGATAATCCTATCAGTAACTTTAATGTTTAACAAATGCAGAAACCTTCATATGTAAAAAAATATGCAAAAGCAGACAGAACTACAAGCCTGAACAAAACTTGAATCCTACTTATTGGGATACCCGCAAAGGATTTCTCTTTGCCAATCCACAGCGCAAACGCGAGAAAGATTGAGTTCAGACCCAGAACATGTGACTTCAGGCCTTCAGCTTACACATGCAAAAGTAATAAACAAAAACCTTTTAAGGCTTACATTGAAACACATGCTGTGTTTAGAAAATTGCATGCCAAAACTGAAAAACACTTCATTATCTCACTTGTTTGCCATATCAGAGAAAGTGCCTTGTTGCAATATCAATATACTGACCAAAAGAAGTTTTTCTACACTCAAAACTATCTCCAGGTGATAATTAACATGCCATGAAAATTAACTAAATTTCTTTAGCAGTAGTTTGTGCTTACCATCAAAGATGACAACCTGTTGAAAAGGCTATCAAAGAGGTTACGCAAGAATGGGAATGCTTAGCACAAAACAGCTGTGATATATGTATAATAATTCCTTATTTGCCACAGTAGCTCAATTTCTCTTCTTCAAAGGGGAGTACGAAGAAGGCAGACAAAGCAGTTCAATAAAAATCTATTGATGTTTCAGATTTCAGCTAGCATGTTTACCTTAGGCAAGCACAGTAGCTCAATTTCTCTTCTCCTTCTCCATTTTTATGCACCTACCTGGTTTCCCTTTTCCTTTCTACATCTCTCCTAACCAGGCAACAAGCTCATTCTCATCGGCCACACTATAGCCTATCAACAAATATGAATTGTTACTATAGTGTAAGCTGTAGAGGCTATACATTTTGTAAGAACCATATGATAAATAAATGATAACACAATTCTATCAATCCTATTGCGCCATTGAGCCTACCAATTTTTCATTAACTACAACACCTAAGGCATCATTCTCGCTTCACAACAATCTTCCTCATGCAGAGGTTAATTACATAAGCTTTTCCATTCTGATCCAAAAAATCTAAAGAGAAATCTCATACAATCCTCGGCTCATATCACATAATTTCTTCCTTCAGCCAATTTTAAAAACTAAATGCCAAAGGAAGAAATTAGGTAATATGAGATTTGGTGCCTTCTAAACTTTGTAAAAGAAAACTGAAGGAGCATTGGATTACTTACACTTGATATTCCAATTTATACCTCTGCCTGGAAAGATATCAATGCATACATCAAAGAACATACAATGTGCATTGCAAATTGATGAAACACAAAATAGATTTGTGATGTAATAAAATAAAGGGTCTGCATATGCCCATCGGACTCAAATTCAGTTAATCCTTCAAAGAAATGCAGTACATGATATAGTTTTGAAACTCACCGGCACACCAAAACAATGCAACAGCTTCCCAGTACCTCAATCCAATTTTGGGTTAGTTCAAACACTGACGCCACCAGCATCAAAACTCTACGGAGAGAACATTAAAAGTCCATGCCATGATAGGCAATATTGCTTTACGAGGAGTGGAAAAGGTCGGAGATAATTTCTTCCCCTCAGCTGATGTAAAATGGTTTCAAGCACAATTAACAGAGGATTGCTCCATGAACATAGGGTGAAATGAGAACATAGAATTTATTTCAAAAAAAAGAAGAAATGAGAACATAGAATGGAAGAGGGAATTCACAGCATCAGACATGCAGATGGTGTACTTGTTCCTGATGGCAGAAATTTGTGGAATGTCATCTAACTCTTTTGTTATTAGCACCTGAAGCAAATTGATGGTTGTCATGCGACCACTTGAGCCAGCCCACTTACCTGAAAAATGTGTGGAAACAAGGCCCTTACTAACAATAGAAATTGAAATTAAAGTCTCAAACGAATTAGTGAAATCCAGATTGCATCTTCCACTCTAAGGTGATTAGTACCAGAAGCTCATAGCATTTTATGGTCATTCCCTAAAAAACATACTCTGCCTAAGCTACCTGCCACCTAATGTCGAAAGTTACTGCAAGGAGATACCTGATGAGAAAGCAGTAGAACCCTTGCACTCTTGAAGCCTACTGACGTTTCCAACTGGCAAGACATCCATACCATTCCTTAAGCGGGACGAAGGAGAGAGAAAATAGTGATGAACTCTGTAAAGGAATGCAAGGCCTCTTTAATTCTCCTCCAGAAAAGGCAGTGATTGTGACTTCAGCCTCAATGCAATACTTACCTTTTAGGAGATAACACTTTGATGTGCCCATGAAATCCTCCAGTAAAATGAACATCTCAACCCCCAGGTAGGAGAGGGGCTAGAGCTTGTATTTGCAATCTGACACACAAAAAATTTTAAGATAAATATTTTCTTAAAAATGGAGTCAAGGAAACAAGCATAACTGCATAAGGTACTACTAAAAAGAAAGAGTTGGAGCCCATGTTAGATAGTTCAGATCAGTCAATATAGCAAAATAAAATGCAATATAAAAATTTGGCTCACCTGTAGAGGCAAAAGCATGTTTTGAGTCTACAGTTATATCTTCACTTCCAAATTGTAGTAAACAGTCTGTTGTACCTTCCACCACCGCAGTTTGCTACCATTTTTCCTTCTCTATCAAATGCCTACAAAAGCGGAAACCGGGCTTGGAAATGATAATGCAGAATATGTTTACTCAAAAGACAAAAAAGGAATGCCAGATTATGGACCTTAAGAAGCTTGATATACTATGTGACAACAAAATAATTTTTGTAATCAGACAAAAATATTAAATTGTTGAACAATTTTTAACCTTCCATTATGCGCAAACAATAGTGTAATATAGCTTAAGCACTCAGAATTATGCTAAGAACACAAATCACGGCACATAATGCAGAGTGTGAATTTTTTAACACTCTGCACTATGTAGAGTTGCAAAACGAACAATTTATAAGAGTTGCAAAAGGAATAAATTAAGAAGAAAAAACAATCACAAGCTTTGTTTTAAGTTGCAAAAGGAACTAAATAAATAGCCTTCACTTTTGCTAGGTACCTATATTCCTGGAGCAATAGAGAGCTCAGTATTGAGTACTGACTGACGCACTCTTCATTTCCTTCATGGTTATGCAAAATCTGTTGGTGGAATGATCAATGTATCCCATGGGTAAAAAGTTCCATGGACACATGATAAACGGAGCAACATTTGTGGTCCAGAGAGCAAATTAGATAGCAGCACTGCATAGCTGCCGTGCGGTGTTAGCACAGAAGCCGCATCCCAAAATCCCAAAGCAAAACAAGAACACATTTTCTTTCCAAAATACCTAAGCAAGAAGATAAACAAATTGTGCCTTGTAAATTGTAATTTACATCTGGAGGATCGATTTGACTGCCGAATGCATGAATCCAAGAGCAAAATAGATCTTGGGGACCGAGACTGGCAGGATGGTGTTTACCTTGGCAGGAGACGACGAGGGTGGGTGCGGAGCGAAAACAGCAGGGCGAGACGGTTACCGGAATCTGGAGCACTGAGGGGAGGGAGATGGAGGTTTGGCTGCCCGACGAAGCACGCTTCGCACGGGGATGGATCTGTTGGCCGGCGTGATCAGTGTGCGCTCTCCGGCGGCCGAGATCTGCAGTGCCTCCACGCATGCTCTGCGCTGCCTCCTTCAAGTCCCCACCTGAGGCCGCCGCTGCCACCGCCGCTGCCGGAGATGGGATGGGATCATGGGGGATGGAGGACGAGGGCACGTACAACTAAAGATGGCAATGGGTACCCGAAACCCAACACCCGATGGGTTTTTGCTCCATTAGGGCACGGGCGTGGGTCAAATTTTAAACCCATGGGTCTCTTAATGGGTCAAAAGTCAGACCCATCGGGTTAGCGGGCGTGGATCCAGGAACGTCCAACCCGAACCCGCAAACCCATGGGTTTTTAAACCCGGTCCAGTAAACAAATCAGCCCATATTCCCAAGGCCTAACTAGATGGCCCAACTAGTCTTGTGTATAACTGTATAAGACGATGACCACTCCCAAACCCTAAACCTAACTCCACTCCACTCCACTGCCAGCCGCCCAGCCCCAGCGCCCCTCCCCCCATCCAAATCCAACAGGCGGCGGCGGCGCATCTGGCTGGCGCTCCACGGAGTCACGCCACACGCGCCCGGTGGCCCGGCGCCTCCCTTCGGCAGTTCGGCCTTCGCCTCTACGGCTCTGCCCCTGACCCCGATGGCCCCGCCCCGAGCTCCCGACGCCGGAACGCCCCACACGGCCACACTTGCGCCTCGCCCGCCACTCGCCTCGCCTCCGCCAGTCCGCCCCAACCCTGGGCGCCCCGAGTCCCGACACATTGCTCCTCCTCCCTCGCGCTCCTCGCCCACCTGCGCCTCGCCCGCCACTGCCTCGCCGCGGCTGCATAGCCACCGCATGGCGCTGCTTGTTCATGTTTGTAACGGGCACGGGCAACCCGTGATTGCCCGTTAACCCGATGGGCGTGGGTCTGGGTCAAATTTTGAACCCGTCACGGGTCATGGGTTTCTTAACGGGCAGGATTTTACTCCGCGGGCGTGGGTTTGGGCGGGCAATACCCAGCGGGTTTGTGCCCGTTGCCATCTTTACGTACAACAGAGAGCTGCTAGCTGCTGTCTGCAAACATAAGCCATGTCACACGTAGACAGCGAAACAGACGAGCTCTACAGTGGTTTGTCTCCACAGTATTTAATTCACCCTTGGAGGCATAAATCATGGTGACCATATATAGATTTGATCTTTGTAAGACATTTTGTTGCTCGGATGAGAGCTTGTTTAGTCAGTTCAAATAAGTACTGGCTAAATCAGTACTTATTTCGTCGACAACGGCAGCGGCGGCACGCCCGATCTGATTTCGTCGACAACGGCAGCGGCGGCGGCCCTCTCTCTCTTCCTCGCCATTTCTCCTCAAGCGCACCTCGCCTGGTCCGATCATCGGCGGCAGCGGGCATCAGCGGCACCATGGGCCTCGACGCCGGCGTACTGGCTGCCGCGGCACACTCATCGCACTCCCAGCTGCGGGTGCGGCGGCGCTGCTGCCGCAGATGCGGAGGACGGTCCCGACCCGGCGCGCCGGCGACCTGTGGGTCTCCTGCTGGGCACGGCTCTACCCGTGCTAGCTCCTCGGCTACCGCACCTTCGCACTCGCTGCCGCGGTCGCGCTGCTCGCGCGCGTCCTCATCGGCCACGACATCTCCGTCTTCTACTTCAACAGCCTGTACGGCTCCTTCCTCGTCCTGAATTTCACATCCTTTTTCTCAAGCCTTTATTGCTACAGATAGACAAGTAGTACTATGCATGGTAATTTCTGCAAGCATATCTTCATTTTGCAAGCAAATCTGTACAATGTGATACAAGTTAGAGCAAATATCGTTTTAACTTTGAATGAGACACGCCTGAAATGGTTATGCATGTTCTGTATGATCAAGCGGTGTATGGAACCGCTGCTCTGTGTCCTTCCTGTAAATGTGTGCTACAGAATTTTAGGAGTTGAGTGATTTCACTTGTCTGCAACCTTACAAGTGCACACCGATGAAACTCCCGAGTTGGTTGGTTGTTTCTGCAGGCGCATTCAGAACTCTTGCCTTTAATCCTGTAGCTGGACCATGCTGTAGAATTACACAGATGAATTGAATTGGCATCAACAGATCGATGAGACACACAACATAGGTGCATAATTGGTTTGGTGTGTCTCTGTCTGTGGAAAAACTTCTTTACTTACAGTTGTGACTCAGATTTCAGATATTTCAGAAACAATGTAACACAAGTGAATAGCATATAGTTGAACTTTTTGAATCTGCTAGGAAATCGATGGTTGGTTTCACAATGGCGTGCTAGTGCCGTCAGGAAGACAAAGATGCAGGTTTAGGTACAGGAAGACAATATAGGCGGACTATTTTGACAGATACAAATTTCAGTGGTCAAACAAAAGTCAATTGCACTGTCTTCATAAGATGAGATAAATTCGTGGTTGATTTCATAAGATGGGATAAATAATACATCCGAACCAGAATCTCCTTCGAAAAAACAATTATTTCAAACAAAATGACCACAGATGGCAGCTGTGAGATACAAATCAATACGCCATGACTACATGCGCTGGAGCAACTTACTATACTGTCTCCTTATCGCTTTCGTGCCGCTTGTTGTGGCGGATGATGACCGTGTAGGCTTCTTGGGCCGCATGTTTAGTGGGCCCCGCGTGTTAGCTTCGGCTTTTGGACCACAGTTCTGAAATTGGGCCCGTTTAGTCAGGGACGAGGGGATATTCTTTTCTTTTCTTTTTGTCGTAGATGTGTCTTCACTTTTCCTATTTCGGGTGTGTCATCAACAAAATGCTAGTGCCACCCGATTTTGAATGGAAGAGAACATGGAATGCTTGGCCTTCTCCATTACCGCTTAAATAAATTAGTACATTTTTTCAAAGATAACTTTTATGCTGTAGCTGAAACTATCCCCGTAATTCACCAACTATTTTAGAGTTGTATTTTATAAGATAAGTAAATAGCAGATTGAGTAGAGGTGTTTGTTTTCGTTGTGATGTATGCTAAAAAGTCTGAAGCTAGTACTCCAGCAAAATTCACTTGATTTTTCTGAAAAAACACCAAAATTGGCACGTACCTCTCAACGGCTAATTCTGCCTAGCCCCCTTCTATTTTGAGTAGAAAGAAGGGGACAAAAAAAAATAAACAAAAAAAGTGATAGAAGCTCCCTACCTGGACTCACCTCAGTCTCCACCCATGCATTATTGCTTTGTTTCGTGACGTCTACAACCATGGGCGACTGAAGCGACCAAAGTCGGTGGTGGAAAGAGTGTGTGCACCATGTCCTCTTGCGCCTACATACTCTAGCGTGTGCTCCTCAATGGCAAGTCCCGCCTAGACAACTCACCTCCTATCACAGGCTTTTGAGAATATACCACGGATGAAGCTGATCGAGCTAGCGGCAGTCGTGATCAAGACAAAGAGGTAAAGATAAACGAGCTAACTAGACCGCTCACGCATATCGTATCCCACCTTTCATGTGTTTGGTTCGAGGGACCACCAATTTTTTGTCGCCAGGGTGGCACCCTTGGCTCGAGCACCACACGCGACCGGGTCGATGACGACAACGCTTTCGGATTCCTTTTTCCGAATCTTACAGCAGATAGACACGAAGCCCTCATTCCGGAACAGAAAGGGCGCCGGCTTGCCTTGCGGGGTTTTGTCTGCTCTCGGCTGTTGAGTTCAGTTACTACTAGTCCCGGGCACATCCTGCCGAGGCCATGCGCTCACACCAGCACAACCCCGTCACGCACTGCAAGCTTTTTATACCCTCTCTAGCTATAAAACCCCACACACCCCTCTCTCTCAGTCTCAGGTGAGAGAGCTAGCCAGCTAGTGACACTGCCAGGTGGGTCCCTCCGGCCCGTCTCCCCCGATCCCTCCGCTCCATCATTGTTCGATAGGTCTCGTTCGTCACTCTCGACACTGACTGAATTCGATCTCTTGTATGTCCACACAGGTGTGTAGCCGAAGATGGAAGCATGCGAGGAGGGAGAGAAGGCGGCGGCGAAGCTTCAGCAGCAACTGGTGGCGAGGAGGAGCAGCCGGAGGAGGTGGTCGTCGTCGATGGACCTGGATAATGAGGCGGAGAAGGTGGCCACGGGAGGCGGCGCCGCCGCCGCGATGCTCAGCAGGAGCTACTCCACTACCGTGGCCGTGGCCGCCGCCGACGATGTCGTCGTGGCCGGCGGCGGCGGCGTGAGGCCGCAACAAGTGCGGGTCGGCGGCGAGGGGGAGCCGCAGAGGAGGCGCATGGGAGCCGGGGCGCGGCTGGCACGGAAGATCAAGGAGCAGCGGGCGCGCTTCTACATCGTGCGCCGCTGCGTCTCCATGCTCGTCTGCTGGCACGAAGACGCCGACGAGTAGTAGCTAGCATCCATGCATGCAAGTCTTCCGATCCTCCGGCGCCATCAATGGCGTCTGCTTTGATCTGCCCGGGAGAGAGAGTGTTCAATGAGCCCTCCCTTCTCTCTGTTGTTCTTTTACTAAGTTTTGGATGAGACGATTGCAGTTCGATCTCGTCTTCAGTTGATCTCTGAACAATTTTCGTGTTTTACAGCATAGTTATTGCTATTATATGTCATTCTCATCAGAATTCAGTCACAAACTGGCCGCCGGCCTCGGATCCGCTTGAAAGAGAAATGGAAACTGCAGTTCTTTTCTCCTTGGTTTCATGCCTTTTTATTTGGATGCATGCATTGTTGCACTGTGGATGAATGGAAAGCAGCTGGCTCTGGCTAGAGCGTGTACGTCCATCTCCAACGGTCAGTAGCATAGCAACTGATGATCCATCGGCAGTCTGACTGAGCTTTGGTAACATAAGCACAACCAAGTAACCGCATGCAGCTGTCCTGTTGTGTGCAGTGGGTCATGGATCAGCTGGCGGGCTGCACACTCGCTCACAGTTGTGAGTACACTGTATATACATGGTGATGCTTACTTGATCTTACCTACAGAATCGATCGGATGGGGAAGAGGAAGAGATCGGAGAATAATTCTACATGGCACCATTCAGATCATCAGGTCTTATTAGATGGTGCGCAGCCAAAAAAAATAGATCATTTTCGCTACGACACAAGCAAGCAACTGAATAATAATTGCAGCTTTCAAAAAAGAAATGCCAGCATATGCATATGCTTGATCAACTCCAGCTCTTAACAATTTATTATAATATGTGAACTTATTACATAACCCCTGCACATTGTTTTCTGAAATATATATAATGCATTGTGAAGCTAATAAACCCATAGCATATATAGTTAGCTTACACGGAACTTAAATTCCATTTTAGCAAGGCGGAACAGTAATGCACGAAGCGGTTTTTGTCACCTATCAAGTTTAATCATTTTTTCTCCTACAGAGACAAATATCACCTCTAAATTCTTATGTGGACGTGATGAAAAGAGTGAAACGCGTGAGCTAAATGCGGTAAAAAGCGGAGGAGCTGGCTCTACTTGTCTACTGTCCATATTGTTAGCGAAAGCAAAAGGGGGAAGAGCTGGCCCCTACTTGTTAGCATCGTTGGCGGCTTCTCTGGGTCGGAGATCCCACGTGATCTATTGTGACCCTGAACTTGTGGGTTAGCACTAGACGACACTAGGTCACGAGGATAGAGACGCGAGCTCACAGTAGATACCATCGTCACATTTATTGTCATCAAGATCGAGCTGCTGCTACTACTGCTGCAATCAATGGTCACTATCGTCGCAGAGAAGAGAGGATCTAGGGGCGGATCCAACTTTGGCCCAAGACTAGGGACAAATTCAGCGGTGCGCACTAGCATCTAGTTTTTGGGCCAATTCAGCGGTGTGCACTGGCGTCTATTTTTTGGGGCCAATTCAACGGATTGGGCCTCTTTTAGGGACAAAACTAAGGGGACATTGTAGTGTATTACTGGGCCATGACTAGGGCCACAACCGCAAGGCTCCTAGGTGCAGGTCCACCCCTGAGAGGATCGACGACGGATGATGACTCTGACTCTAAAAATAAGGACATTGGACAATGCAAAAACTCATGAGTATATCAATCACTCTTAATCATGGATTGTAGCAGTCCCAGTCCTGATGTATGCTAGAAGAAGATCAGTTGTATATGGACTATAAAGAGTTCTTATTCGGTTAGACCACTGGATGCACTAGAGCACAAAAACACACTTACATGCATGGAGCTTGAGTAGAATAGAGGAACTAATCCCATAGAAATGTCGAAATGGTAAAAGAAACTTGAGAACCAGCTAACCAACAACCATTTTCAGAAAATTTACATGCTTGAAATGAAAATATTAAATTAAGACAATTTTTACTGAAGTTAGCAACACAAACATTGTTTTCTGATAAGTTGAAATGATACTCCATCTATTTCAAATTATAGTTCACTTTAGATTTACTCTAAGCCAAACTTTGTCTAACGTGGACGATATTTATAGAAAAACATAATATCTCCTATAATTATATCAAATAAATGCATTATCTAGAAATATTTCATAGTAATTCGTTGAAACTAACTTGGCAACATTACTTCAATGCTGGATTTTCAATGAATAAGATTGTTGTATAGGAACTATAAAGAGTTATCGGAACATCACATGTAGCAGCAGCAGCAACACAGAGCAACAATTTAATTATTTGCACCGGGAGAGCGAGTGTGGTGATCTCATTTTGTTGCCTATCAAGTTTAATCACTTTTTCCTACAAACACAAATATCGCCTCTAAATTCTTATGTGGCATTATAGTCCATCATAGATCCAACACGATCAAAAGAGAGAAACATGTGAGCTAAATGCAGTAAAAAGCGGAGGAGCTGGCTCCTAACTTTTCCGTGTCCATATTGTTAGCGAAAGCAAAAGGGGGAGGAGTTGGCCCATGCTTGTCAGCATCATTGGCGGCTTCACTGGGTCAGAGATCCTGCGTGATCTATTGTCACCCTGATCTGGTGGGTTAGCACTAGACGACACTAGATCACGAGGAGATAGACATGAGCTCATAGTACATACCATCGTAACATTTATTGCCATCAACATCGAGCTCCTGCTACTACTGTTGCAATCAATGGTCACTATCCTCGCCGGGAGGAGAGGATCTAAGGGGCAGACCCAACTTTGGCCCAAGACTAAGTGTGCACGTGCCTCTAGTTTTTAGGCCAATTCGATGAATTAGGCCTCATGTTGAGGGACAAAACTAAGGGGCGCACGGTAGTGGATATTACTGGGCCATGACTAGGGCCACGACCTGAGTGGCCTTCGGTGCAGGTCCACCCTAGAGAGGATCGACAACGGATGATGATGACTCTAACTCTCAAAATAAGGACACTGGACAATGCAACAACCCATGAGTATATCAACCAACCACTCTTAATCTTCCTGTACCTTTTGCACCACTAGAATAATTTGGCTAATTTTTAGTGCCTAATTTGAGTTAGTTTATTTAATTTTTATATATTTGTGAATTACAACAATAGAACTGTTGTGTTTGCGCTGCTAATTAGTTGTGATCAATTGGCCATTAACTTTTCATGGGTCGAAGCTCTTTTGATATATGCTAGAAGAAGTTCGATTGTATATGGACTGTAAAGAGATCTTATTCGGTTAGCCCACTGGATGCAATAGAGCACAAAAACATACAGAGCATGTGTAGAATAGAGGAATTAATCCCATACAAATGTTGAAACAGAAAAAGAAACTTGAGAACCAGCTACCCAACAGCAATTTTAAGAAAATTTACATGTTTGCAATGAAATTAGGACAATTTTTACAAACGTTACAGCATAGAAAGTGTTTTTTTATCAATTTTAAATTATAGTTCACTTTAGCTTTACTCTAAGTTGAGCTTGTTTAACTTTGATCAGATTAGTATTTATAGAAATACATAATAACATCTGCAATAAAACCAAATAAATGCATTATATCTAGAAATATTTCATAGTGCATTCGTTCGTTGAAACTAACTTGTCAACGGTACTTCAATAATGCTCGATTTTCAATTAACAAGATTGTTGTATAGGAACTATAAGGCCAATCTTATTGCACAGTTACATAGACTGAAAATTATGTAATGTGCCTGTGAAGTTTCATAGGGATGAAACTCTCATCTCATCCTATGAAACTCTCCCCTTCTCTCTTTGTCACGTCAGCAAAAACTGATGACGTGGCATAGAATTTAATGTCATGAAACTCTCATTGAGATTGGCCTAAAGAGTTATCGCAACAACACATGCGGCAGCAGCGCAACAACAATTTATTTGCATCGAGAGAGTAGTGATCTCATTATTAGAATAGATGAACAGGCACTGTAACACATACAACATCGGGAGCAATGGTGTACGCACTAAAAACATTAGACCAAAGCAGTACTCATTAACACATATATATTCAGAGCCTGTCAGAAAGATTTAGATCGTATACCTTGTTCCGCACACTACTGATGGATGCATGAGAGCATGTACACGGTACACGGTACACGTTGTAATGAGTTATTTAAAAATGGAAAAGGGCGTCAATTTGGGACACTCATCATCAACATTCTCTCTATACATGAAGTAGATAGGGACCGGGATGCATTCGTTCACTTTCACAGCATAGCATAGCGGTGGATTATTAGCACAAGCAGCTACTACTTGTCGATCTGGCCGAGCTTGCCGAGCCCGTTGCAGTTGGGGCAGACGATCTGTGCCTCGTCCTTCCTCGCGGCGTTCGCCCGCAGCGTCGACCCCGCCTTGCGGATGAACCCGGCGCCGTCGCACTCCGGGCACCTGATCGATATGATGATGGATATATATGATCGAGAACATTGGCCATGGATCGACGACGCGTCATAGATATCACCCTGTAAAATTAAAGAGATGAAAGAAAGAAAAAACAAATGATTTGCTTACGTGTCCTTGCGCGAGAAGAGGATGGGGAAGGCCGTGCCGACGAGCGCGACGGCCACCGCGCCGGCGATGAGGTAGTTGTTGCCCTCCGCCGCCACGTCGCCCACCGCGGCCACGGCCACCAGCCTCCCGCCGCCCCTCGTCGTCCTCATCATCGACGGCAGCGCCGCCGCCGAGGATGATGCAGCTGGCCGCCGCCCGGGAGAGCGGGCCGGCGCCACCGTGCAGGTGCAGCGACCGGCTGGTGGCGCGCTCACGACGGCAGCCATTGGTGTGGATCGGATGGATGGAGGTGCGCGGGAGATGATTCTGCGAGCTAGGAATTAAGCTCTGGGTGAGTGGGTGACGATGCGGGGTTAAGCAGGTTGGAGGTGGCGGCGGCGAGGATGAACTGCAACCTCACAATGCAAAGTGGGATCGCGGATAAGCGAGGGAGGGGGGCAGCAAGTGCCACGTAGCAGTACGTCGCTGCCAGGTCCCATGCTGTCTGTGAACAACCTCCCGGCCTCCCCCATCGCATAGCAGATAACGTGGGGCAGCCTCTGAGTCAGCCCCGGTCCTCGTCACTCGATCCTCATGCGCACTCTGCCATGGGATGGGTTTAAACACATGGAATTATTTTAGGTCCAAGTCCAAAATAACCATATTTTTCTTTAGTCGTGACGAAAACATGCTCAGGTCTTCTAATCATTTAATTAGTTCAACCATCCTATTTGTCATATACATATTATTTATATAAATTTTAGACATTTTGATATATGGAATTCATTTCATATTTTAACATATGTGAAATGTGTTATATTAACATAGCTCGTCGGTGAGATCCTCCGCATTGCTGCCACCCCACTCTATTTGCGATCCAAATACTTCCATTATCTCTCGATTTGACTTGGTTCGGTTTGGCTCGGGCCCCTAAGGGTACAGTTGCCCCCCCCCCCCCCCCCCCCCCACATTTTTTTCTTTGTTTGAAGATAATTATAATATAACTTGTATCATGAGTCACAATTTGATCGCAAAGTCATATATTGTGTTCCAGGCGTACAATATTTTGTTCCTCCTGTATATATTTTTGTTACAATAATCTCTCATAATACATTTGTTCTACGTGTATATATTTGTGTTCCATAAGTATACATTTTTTCCCCATGTATAATATTTTGTTTCATGTTTTTTTCACGATTTATTTCACCTTTAATAATTTGTGTTCATTGTATACGATATTTTTATTCCATAGGATTAGATGATTTGTTCTTATTGCTAATTTGGATGAATTGTTTCTTCTCTTACAAAAAAATGATTTATTTTATTTAATCTCAAACATAGTCAAGTGTGGTCTAGTTTTGAAGCTCTCGATGTAAGAAATACAGTGGTAAAATCGAAATTTAATTTGGATCTTCAGTTTGTAAAATATGTTTTCTTTTCCAAAATCCTCCCTGGGGGGGGAGGGGGGTGTGATGGTGACGTGTGAGCTTTTAGCGGCGTTCGTGCGGGAGCAGGGGTTGTGCTGCGACCGGCGGGGGCCCACATATGTGACGCATAGTTGCCCCCCTTCCCCACTAGCTATGCATCCTGCAACATTTTGGCTAGCGCTACATTCACCAGCAGCGAGATCAGAAGGGATCTCGGGTAACCCGAGGGGGGAAGACATGTTCTTTTTTCTCTTTGGTTTCTGTTTCTAAATTTCGTGTTCAATAGATGTGCAAAGTTTCTGTTATATAACCTTTGTCTTGGGCTTCTCTTGGGCTGGACTATGACTTAGCAAATGGGTTTCACAGACGAGCTTCTCTTGGTCCATGGCATATTTGGGTCATGAGACTTTGAGAGACTGTGGCTTGAAGAAGTTTGGCCAGAGCCCGAGACTCCTCCTTTCGAATTAGCTTGGCCATAGCACGGGGACCGACGGCCTACTACCAAAACTCCGAAGAGGGATGACCTTCCATTCGGCCCACTTTCGACGGTTCGTCTATTACGGGGAGCGGGGAGGACTAAAAAAACGGTGTGTATATCAACAGCTTATTACCTTATGTTTATGTTTATGCGATCATACAACTACATGAGCTATGAGAAGTACCATCATGGAGCAACGCGTGGCCTAATTAATTTACTCGCATTAGGGTACAAATACACAAGTAGAAAATGAAGCAGCGGCAGCAGGCACACGCATGAAACTGCTCCTCCCGGTACATTCCTCGCAGTCGCAGTCGCAGGCAGGCAGGCGCAATGATGAGTGCGCGCATACGCATCGCGGTGCGTACATACGTGGGCGCCAGCAATTCGTCCCTGCTAGCTTGCAATCGCATAAACCAGGCCGACCAGCCAGCAGCCAGACATGGGAGCCATCAACATATACGCAGCAGTTGCAACCCAACCACCACGGCAGGCATGAATAAACAACAATATATTCGTCGATTGATTCCCTATTAGATTCCATTGTTTTATTTATCCTGTTTTTGTTTTCTTTTCGAAGCCTAATAATAAAAACTATTGGCAGGTCAATTTTGTGATGAGCATGCAGGTGGAAACTATTGGCTCCAATAATAATGCAGAGCTAATTCGAAATTAGTATATTGTAACTACTTTGGCACTACAATAAAGTATTGATAGTATTTGTACTTTAGCATGCAGGTGACATAAGAGAGAATAGTAAGAAATACTTCTTAGTAAGTTGCTTCTATATATATAGATAAAATTTTGACCTTGTAGCATCCTTGATATCTATTGTGTATCTTATTAGAAAAGCTGATCAAAGAGTAAAAAATGAGAGTTTATATCCCCTCGTAATTGAAACTAAATTAGTATATTGTAACTACTTTGGCACTACAATAAAGTACTGATAGTATTTGTACTATTTGTTGTTTTCTATTGGAAAAACTATTTATGAGGATTTAATTAAAAAGCAAAAACAAATAAAGAGAGAAATATCAATTAATGCATCATAATGGGGTGGGCTAAGTGATGATGTGGCTTCTTGAGAGTTGAGAGAAATCTTTTAGTGGGGACCTTCTATGTAGTTATAGGAGATGTCAAAGCTGAATTATATTCATTATCTAAAAAAAAGTGCCAAGCCAATAACTGAAATGTCTGATTGATGGCTGCGCTGCTTGGACAGACCATGAGAAGCGCGTGAAGGAGGACCATCTCAACTCAAGATTGAATTGAATCGGATCTCGTATTGTATTGAATCGATTCCTCCGCCAGCATTGTCACCGGATCCAAGATACCATGGCCGCGTTGATGATAACCACAGAAGGGGACAGTCGCATAACATTTTTTTTCGAATCGAAAAAAAAGAAGCAACAGAAGATAGTCGTCAGACATTAAAATCGACATGGAAAACCTTCTCCTCGAACAGTTTCTTGAAGCAATGGGAAAGGAAAACCGGACACCTCATGTGCTTTGCTTCTGCAACACATCGACAAGCAACTTGCCCCGTGATCGATCGAGTCGAGTGAGCCCATAAGCAAGTATGGCCAAGCTATAGTGCGCAAACTCGGACACGGTGAGCCGGTTTGGTGTGCAAACAAGCCTGTCCCCGGTCCGGCTGTCCGTGTCAAGTTATCCCCTCCTCCAGCTCTGGTAGAGAATCATCTACCTCTTGTTTTTTTTAAAAAAAACAAAGAAAAAATACATTGTCAACTCTACCAAGCATAAATATAGAGGGAAATGGGCACATGGCGAACCCAATGGAGTGAAAAACCCATCTGCAGCTGTATCTCGTTTCAGACAAAAACACGAGCTTGTTCGGAAAAAAGAGAGACAAAAACAAGAACCGAGAGGCTGTTAAACCGTCGGCAGACATGTAGACACAATGATGGCATCAAAGATTTTGTGCTAATACCCGTGTCGATTTGTCTATGCAGACAAGCCACACAGAAAATTGGGAAGCCGTACCGCGCAACTTCTCTGCTCGCGTTGCGGTTGCCGTTGCAGCTCAGCTACCAGAACAGACACCGGTGGCAGCCATCTGCCGCACGGCCTCGTCATCGCTGGACCTACATGTGGTGTATACAAGTCCTTTGGGTACACGAAGAAGAAACAGCTTCAGGATTCAGTGAATCAGCAGTTGAAATGATCCATCGTACTAATACCCTATAGCATGGACCATGAGATGCAACCAGCAACCCAAACTGAAGTGAGTGAAGGGAGCATGACTTGGTTGGTGAGTGAGGATGGCCATGGACATGGTGGTACCCATCAGATCGCAGTAGAGCCCTGCAAGTCCAAGTCTGCAGCTGCATGTAGTATTTAGACGCACTTGCAAACAACGGAGTACTATCTCCATGAGAGGGAAGGATACAGAAAACTTACTGCAAAAGGCAGTTCAGCC
The DNA here is from genome assembly GCA_015476505.1 of Urochloa ruziziensis. Taxonomy (NCBI): domain Eukaryota; kingdom Viridiplantae; phylum Streptophyta; class Magnoliopsida; order Poales; family Poaceae; genus Urochloa; species Urochloa ruziziensis. The sequence goes on along the minus strand of CM027121.1, from coordinate 8,559,847 downwards.
ATGAGGAGAATCTAGGAGCTCTTTTTACCTGTAGGCACGTACCATAGATGTGCAATGCAGCTGTGCAGGTCCTTTTCAGCCGCATAAAAGGAGCCAGGTCGTCGAGCTGCCGCTTTCTGTGCTTTCATCAGGACAATGGGACAGTGATCCCCAGCAAGAAAATACTACCGTCCTGTTTAGATGTTTCGCGAAATTTTTTTCGAGCATGTTCCCTCACATGCATGGCATATTAAATATAATCGAAAAAATAACTCATTATATGGATGGAGTGTACTTCGCGAGACGAATCTAATGAGCCCAGTTAGGTCGTGATTAGACAATAGATTGCTACAGTAAACATGTGCTAATGACGGATTAATTAGACTCGTTAGGTTCGTCTTGCGATTTAGTGACAGAATCTGTAATTAGTTTTGTAATTAGTTTATATTTAATACTTCAAATGTGTGCCCGACATACTCGAAAAAAATTTCGCAAAACATCTAAACAGGCCCCGGTGTACGCTTGTTCAAATATCTTGCTTTGGACATTCAGGTCAGAAGTATATAAAAAAAGGAAAAAAATATCCCAAATCCTGAGGCCGTGTTTAGTTCCATGGTGAAAAGATTTTGAAATAGAATCTTTTCACATTTGAAGTATTAAACATAGATTAATTAAAAAACTAATTGCAGATTACGTCCGGAATTCGCGAGACGAACCTAATGAATGTAATTAATCTGTCATTAGCGCATGTTTACTGTAGCGTTACTGTAGCAATTTAGTGTCTAGTTACGGCCTAAATTAGACTCATTAGATTCGTCTCGCGATTTTCGGACCATCTATATAATGCAATTTATTTTTCAACTACATTTAGTACGCCATTCATGTGCTCAAACATTCATTTTGGATTTTGCAACTAAACAAGGCCTGAATATGACATGCCATATCACCAAAACTCAAAATTTCGGTCAGGCGGTCTATTCACATGATAAAGTACAATGAATCGCCTTGTTCTTTTTGCACACATGGACTGAACAGAGGTTGTTCACTTGTGACAAAAATAACATGCATTTCACGAACCTGATTGATCACTAACCATAGCGATAACAACACATAGTGACATTGGAGATCCAGATGCTGGTCAATTCATCAGGAGTTGGTCCATTTGCAAGACTGCAGGATGTTGGTCAATTCATCAGGAGTTAGTCCATTTGCAAGACTGCAAAACGGAGGAGCAGGAGGCTGGACCGACAAGAAAAACATCTTGGGCTATTGAGCCGCGCAAGAGCCAGAACAGAAATGAAGCAAGCATGAAACAATCATTCGTTGTGTTCTTACAAACGCAAAGAATGGTGACACATTGGATCGAACCAAATGAACCATCAATCATGCTAGCCATTTGCTACCAATAATGAAAGAACAATTTCTAATGTACCAACCGAATGCTCATTTCAGGATCACCATTCACGGTGAACAATAATTCCCCACCCCCACCTGCAAGCAAGCAAGCAAATCCCCCTATCTTCTCTAGAGATGATGAGATGAGATGCTGCTGCTCTCCTCCTATGTACAACACCAATAAGTCGATCGCTCTGTTCTACAAACCCTTCGTGTTTCTTCTTCTAAGTGCTACGTAGTAAGTAAATACATGAATCAAACAAGAAGCAAACAAGCAACAAAGCTTTCTGCAATAGTGGTAGTTCTCATCTCTGCACCATGGCGTCGGCGTGGCCGTCCTCAAGCCGCCAGCTCGTGCTCCGGCTCCTGGACCCATGGCTGAAGGCAGCGCTCCGGTCAGACGCGGCGTCGTTGAGCTCCGGCATCATGTGGGACTGGGACGACGATGCACGGGAAGATGAGTGGCCGCCGCGGCCAAAGCAGGCGAAGACGCTGCGCAGGATGCGCCTGATGGCGCCCCTCTCCGTGGAGGGGCTCTGCCTCGACCCCCAGGAGATCCTCCTGGGCGCGCCGCCGTTGTTGAATCCGCCGTCCATCTCCGTGTAGACAACGGGGAGCTCCCTCTCCTCGGGCCTCCTCCCGCCGGCGAACCTGCCGACTGCGAAGCCCCCGCCGGGGAGCCTCCATATGGTGAGCCCGACGGTGGCCTCCTCCTCGGCGGCGGCGGCGCCGTCGCCGGCGGCTGCCCGCGCACCCCCGGTGGCCCGCGGAGCGTCGGTGGGCATCTCGTGGCGGCAGACCGGGCAGGAGTTGCGGAGCGCGAGCCACGGGAGGATGCAGTCGGCGTGGTAGATGTGGCTGCAGGGCATCTCGCGGGCCTCGGCGCCGAGCTCAAAGGGCTCCTTGCATACGGCGCAGTGGGACTCGGCGGCGACGTGGGCGGCGTCGACGGCGACGACGGGCATGGACTCGACGGCGGCCTTGGACGCCGGCGGGTTGTCGCGGGCGCGGCCGAGGCCGCCGGCCTCGATCTGCGCGAGCTGGTCGAGGAGCCGCTCGAAGCCGGAGCCCATGAGGAAGTCTGACATGCTCTCGGGGAGCGGCCGGAGCCCCGACCCCGCGCCGTCGTCGTAGAAGAGCTCGAAGCTGCTTGCCGCAGCCGCGGCCGCAGCGTCGTCGGCGTCGCCGCCGCCGGCGGGGGAGCGGCGGAGGACTATGACGGGGTTGAAGGGGGAGGCGCGGGAGTCGGCGCCCGCCCCGCCGGCGCCTCCGACGCCGGCACCGCGGCGGGCGCGGCGGAGGCGGAGGTCGGCCGCGGCGGCGGCGTGGTGGTGGTGGTGATGGTGGTGCGCGCGCGGGCGGCGGAGGTAGGCGGCCCGCGGCGGGGGCGCGCCCATCTCCTCGAGGAAGCCGCCCCCGCAGGACGGGCAGGCGACGGCGGCGCCGGCGGCGGAGGGGGAGTCGGCGCCGTCCTCCGACTGCGCCGTGGGGCGGACGAAGCGGTCGCACTGGTAGCACCAGTAGGACGACGCCGGGGCCGCCGTTGGGGACGAAGCCATCGCAAAAAGGCGGCGGCTTTTGGGCGGCTCGAGCTCAGATCTGGGCGGAAACCGACGGCTTCGTTGAAAGACTGGAACTTTGCTGAGAGGCTAGGCAGCCGATCCGGGAGGCCGCTGCTTGCTGGCTGGAGGTGGTCGCCGGAGGCGGGCGGGAGGCAGAGGACGGGGATGAGGCGGCGGCGGCGGCGGCGAGGCCAAGAGGGGAAGAAGAGGAAGAAGGGTTGTTGGTGCGTGGTGGGAGGGGAAGGGGGAGGAAGAGGCGACCGATTCCGATTCCCCTTTGCGCGGTGGATGATTGATTGGTTTCGGGGATGCTTTTAACCGGCCGGCGGGGTGGAGCGGGGGAAGGAAACGAAAAGGCAAAGCAGGCGGGCAAGTGGCCTCCGCTGCCTGGAAGGAAGGCGACGGGATCCCAATCCCAGCCAGCCCAGCTCGAAATGAAAACCAAACCTGGCCGAAAGCGCGTTCAGACTCGAGACAGTGGACGCGGCATCGAGCAAGCACGCACAACACTAAGTCCAGTCTCAGCATCATTATTGACGATATAGCAGTGTATTAATGAAGAGAAATGTGAAATGGGTTTCATCCTCATAAAACTCTCTCTACACGGTACTCTAGACAGCTTGTGTCTTGCATGTTGTCTTAAGAACAACACGAGATGAAACTTTGTATTGAGGAAGGGTGTTTCATCATAGTTTCAAACTTCTCTTAGATGATGTGTCACTTCAGGTATGTGTGTCGATGAAACCCCCGCTGAGACTGGCCTAATACACGGCCTTGCAAATCAAGACGAAACGGTCTCGTGCTCCTGCCGCGCGCGGCTCGGCTGCTGGGGTCGTCCTCAGTCCTCGCCAACGGCGCGTGACGAAGTTTCATGCTGGTTTCGACCCACACGCAACGGAAAAGAAGAAAAGGCCTTTTTCTCTCTTTGCTTGCTTCTGTTTTAGCAATATAGGCCAGGGGCTTCTGTTTGTTTGGATCATTTTCACACGTGCGATAGAGATCACACCGCTTTGCCATGCAACAGAGCGTGCTACTGCTAGCGACTCCGCGTCGACGTGTTGTCGTGCAGTCGTGCGGTCACCGTCGTTGATTTACATATGCGCAGCATGTGCATACTCGCTCCAATTAACGGTACAGTGAGGGAGGTAGTTGAAGTTCTCGGCATGGGAAGTCGACCTCTGCCGTGTCGTGCAACACCAAGCGCATTTCTAGAGCTAGAGAGAATCAATTACAAAAATTCTTAGAGCTACAGCTCTACAAAAAAAATTAGACCTTTGTGCTAAAAATGTAGGACAATGGTTTAAGCGTTTAACATATGAAAGGATCATAGTCTTACCTGTTACCACCGCGGCTCCACAGCTTGCAAACTTCCAGCCAGACAGGATTAAAGTATTGACACAGCTAGCCCACAAGGAGGATTTCTTGCCGAAGATAGCTATAGAAAGGAAAAATAAATAAATATAAAACTTAATTCAATACGCAAAACACGCTTTTGCTAGTCGCTACCTACACATTGACCAGCAGGAGAATGGGGGTTCGGAGAAGAGATATCCACGGAGGAGTTATCAATGCAACGCGACGCGACGCAAGCGATAGCGTGCCGGCAGGCCGGTCGCCGAGGAAGCAGAGGCGGCGGCCGGGCGGACGGAGTCGGTCAACGCGGCCACCCCGCCGGTTCCCTTGACGACGGCGACGATGGCGACGTGCTGCACGCACCAGCTGATGTGGCATGCATGCCTACCACCTTATTCCATGGCCCACCAGTCAGTCAAAAGCAGCCAGGAGATTAGTAGGCGTGTGACTCGATCCGATTCGGCCGCACATGCGCCGCCCGGCGTCGCAGCTGGTTTCCTCGGCCAACGCATGCAAGGTGCTTCCATCTCCGTTTGCAAGGAAATTAAACGATTTGACCGAGATGCCCTTGGATTAGTTAGTGATAATTAACCTTCTCCCGGTGTCTTGCTGCCTAACTACATCCGGGCACTGACAGGCAGTTGACACAAGAGCAACAATATATAATTTAACATGTGGAGGGGCATTTCCGCCGCTCCCGGTCCGCCTTGGATTCTTCATTCTCCCTCCTCTCACCACACTACACCGGTCCTCCATCTTAATCTTCTAGCTAAGCTTGCATTTGGAAGTTCACACGTACATATCATCTTCTAGCTAAGGTCAAAGGCACCAAATTAAAATGTTTTTTTTCTTCTTCTTGTCCGTCACTGTGAAATATTCACATCCTATAAGGAAATGATGGTTAACATGCGAGGGGGCATTTCCGCCACTCCCGGTCCGCATTGGATTCTTCTCGCCTCCTCTCACCACACTACAGCGGTGCCTTATCTGATTTTTTTTAGCCTGGACTCCTAGTATACAGGTTGTAGTATCTGAACTCTACACAACACACTTACACCACCACACACGCACACCCCTAGAAACTACAACCTATACACCTCAAACGTCCTTCTGGAGATCACTAAAGCCACAGCCTCGTAGACGACGGGCGGCGCAAACCAAGCTGGGAAACATCCCCTAGGTGAGGCACCCGGGCGAGTATCAGCACTCGAACCCGGGTGGGCAGCCTGAGCACACGCTCAGCTGACCAACCGAGCTGGAGCTCGGTTCTCCCTTATCTGATTATCTCGTACTACTACTAGACCCTGTGATGATGGCTATGGCTTTGCTTGGTAGCTTGGTCCTCCATCTTCATCTTCTAGCTAAGCATGCATTTGGAAGCTCATCACACGTACATATCATCTTCTAGCTAAGGTACGGTCAAAGGCACCAAGTTAAAATGTTTTTTTCTTCTTGTCCATGACCGTGAAATATTCACATCTTATCAGGAAATGATTGCTAAGGCGCTGCCTTGTACTTGTACACCGTGCCGTATCTTAAGCTAGTTAAATCAAGCCAGGTATACTCCTATTAGTTAATTTGCGGGCAATATTGCAAGAGACAAGGACGTTTTGGCGCTCTAGGTCAAGACAGGACACTCGATATACTGATGACCGGCCAGTTCCGTGATTGGAGGTCGTCCCGGATATATTTTTATTAAAATTGTTGTTATTTGGTTTGCACGCATGAGAGAAGATGCATGTTCATATGCTTAGCCACTAAGCCTGCCGCACACATATATGCTCGCCCCCAGCGTCTGATCAAATTCTGAATGCCATGTGGACCAAGCAAAAGTACACTTATTGTATTTTATTATTAGTGCATCGTCCACTCCGATACTATATAGCAAGATTATTGTCTTAGGATATATGCTTAATACTAGTTTTATTTGCCTGGAAAAGCTTTATCTTTTTCGCTGTGCAAGTTTTTGTGATTAATTTGGCATATGGTCTCTGAACTTGGATTCGAATTTGACACGGGGCAGGGGGAAAACGAGGCTCAGCTACCATGTCGAATGGTTACATTTTTACCAATTACAATATCTTAAGAATTAAGATGCACTCCCTTCGTTCCTTATTAAGTGTCACGGTTGGTGTGCCTGCCACAAGTTTGACTCGATTCGTAAAAGATACGTACTACATTTGTATCTTCAAATATTTTTTTTAAAATTAGAATAAAAGATCTTTCTAATAATACTAATTATGTACCATAAATATTAATATTTTTAATATAAAATTAAACAATGCTTTTTCTCGTGAAGTGAGAAAGACAGTTATTTAGGGACGGAGGGAGTAGTTATTAGGGATGAAAGCGGATCGGATCGGAGCGGATAATACCTTTTCCACATCCTCATCCATATTTCTTTGTCGGATATGGAGCGGAGCGGATATCTTGCGGATGCGGTTACGGATGCGAATTGTTTCGGATGTCGGAACTGGTGCGGAGTCGGAGCGGTTTCGGAGCGAATGCGGATTAATATAGTCGGATAATACATGCTTATATGTAGTTTTTATAGTGACTAATAATTTCTAAACCAAACTATAATTTAGCAACACAACACGAAAAATACTCATCTTTATAGTTCATGAACCATGACATAATTTGTGGGTGTCTCATTATTTGAGTTGAGCTTGATTTGTAGTGTGGTGACATGATTAGCTCGTTAGATTAGTCGGATATCCTATTATAAGCCTCGGATAATCCACGTTCAATTGTCGGATAATCCATATCCATCGGATTTCGTTTAAACCATATCCTACTCCGCATCCACACACAATCGGATTCGGATTATCCATATCCTCACGGATATCAAAAATGCTTTTCCATATCCGCAAAATTTGGATCCGGAGCGGATCGGATGCGGAAATTATCCTCACCATTTTCACCCCTAGTAGTTATGATGTGCAATGAAATGTATATCTATTTGGACCACTTTTGTATCCAAAGTTCCAGACTGATGCACTGTTGGAATTAATAATGCTTCTATTTATCGTGTCAAATCAAAACCTATAAAGTTGCATCGGATTCTTGAAACGCGCGTGCAAGCATCTTGTAAATTTGGGAAGACGGAGTGCACATTTTGGCTAGTTGGGCGTGCAATGGTGGGGTCTCATTTCAATTCTTAGCTACTGTGGTTGATCCATTACGAAATTTGCAACTAAATTAGAAAAAAGGCATCTTCTTGTATTGTCTCTTAAGCTTTATGCACTTTGCAGAGTTGATAACTTTCCCCTGTGAGCATAACATCAGACAAAGCAAAAAAAAAAATGTAAATATAATTTTCTCTATGCCTCATGTTATTCATTAGCGGTTTGAAAGTTGATTTATTAGTCAAAGCTCGTTAGCTGCCAACTCTCGGTCGATGGGTCGCCGTCGTACATGCTATGATATAGTCATACGAGTATGTACCATCTATTGCTAGTGGCTGCCAACCGTGCTTACAAGGATACGCATCTTCCATCCATGGTCCATGGTCCTAGCAGCTTAGCTGCCTGCTGGCTGGCTTTGGTAGCACCAAGCAAGCAACGCAAGTCGTTGTCGGTTTGCCCAAATCCTCCTGATGAAATAATCGACGATGACACGATAAATGAAACGCTCAATAATCTTACCGTATTACATAAGTAGTTATTATATATTCTGTACAAATAATTAACACCAACACTTAATCTTATGCTATCTCGGTTCTAAATTATAGGTCGTTTTGACTCATCATCTTTGTTATGCACCTAGATAAACGCTATGTCTAGATTAATAGCAAAACGTATGAATCTAGATTAATAGCAAAATCTATGAATTTAGAATAGCCAAAACGACATATATTTTGAACGGACGAAGTACATATTTGCATTTTTGTCCCATGCGACTCAGATATTATCGTTAACTTTACTTAATTTGTCAGACAAGCCAAATTTAGTCTTAGATAAGCCTAAAGTCAAGAGCCCCCATCGATAACCAAATTAATTGCCCTAACTAATGTTGACAAATACTCCCTAAGGATGCTCGTTTGGGTTGCGTGCCCGTTAAAGTTGTTCAAGTTTGACCAAGTTTCTAGTGAATTGTATTCATATTTATGACTCTAAATAAATTTGTTAAAAAACTGCATTTAAAAACGAATCTAATGATATATATTTCATATCATAATTATTTATAATTGGTCAAACTTAAGATTCTGGAATTTCTCGAGAAGCGAGAAGTGCATTCTTTCCGGGACGGAGGTAGTATATAGTACGCAGGTGTTTCTAAAAAATGGAAGAAGCAAAAGTTGATCAAAAATGGAAGGACTCCACTATAAGAGAAAGCAACGATCTTGTCGGGCTCGAACAATTCACGGCAGTTTCCATTCGAGCTTCCAGGCTGGTGGTTGGGTCATTGGCCGTGTGTGTGCGCGCGTGCAAATTGTTGCCGTCACCAGCAACTGATCTCTCATCTCAGGGGTCTGATAGACTGGCACAACCCATATTTGGGTAGTTGGGCTATTCCCCTTTCCGGTGAATGCTACTAGAATGGATGGGTGATCGAAAATGTACATGTCGAGAGTCAACTCTCTCTGATCCCTTTGTTCATTGACAAACACCATCCTCATCCTAATCGCTATCCTAATGCTCGATTGCAGAGTAGAATTCAGAGGAGACGGAGAGACAATACAGTGCCGTATTGGAGAGAGCTGAAAAAAAAAATAATCTGAAATGGTGCTATTGCGCTGCAAGCTTGAAGGATGGTGAATTTAGCCCATGTCACGTGCAGTCGGGCCTCTTGGGCCGGGGTCCTGAATAATGGATGGATGGGCTGCATCCACAACATATTTTTTTCTCTCGTCGTCACCGATGGCTCAATGAATACTTCTACGCCCGCTTTGTCGAAGCTTCGTCTGATTTTTTTTTTTGAGGAAATCGTTTGAGTGAAAGAGTAGTGTTCGCTAATCACCACCACACCCCCATTAAGAAAAGAATGAAACGAAGACCCCGTGTGGCTGGGGGAGGAATCTTTCTTTATTTTTATTTTATTTTTGCCTTGAAAGGAGCTTGCCTTGGCCTCACTCCTTATCTTACTGCCCTAGCCTTTGGCCGGTTCATCTCGTCTGTGCCATTGATTAAGTCATATCCATACTAACCTTTCCTGTGCTGCTAAATAGGTTTTTGTAAAATATTGAGCATCTTTTTTTCTGTTCTTGTGTAAAAAGAAAGGAGGGGGAAATCTTGAGTTGAGTGGATGAGAGGTTGGGAGGCTGGTCTGACTTGCCTCGAGATGCATGCATAGGCTGCTGCTGGTGCTGGCACGCCATCTTTCTTTTGCTAATAACTTCAACTTTTCTTCCTCCTTCGCCTCACTTCCTCTGCTTAGAGGTAATGGTGGATTTGGAGCTGCTAATCCATTGTTGGGAGCACGCTCGATCCGTCACGTGCTCGCCACATTCCATCTCCTTCCTTCGGTCCACTGCCCGTGCGACAGCACGCACGCGAGGGCTGCACCCCAACAGCGCCGTGCACGTACTCATCACTACCCTACTCTATCTCTACTCTCGCCCGCTCGGCCACTCCTGCACTTTGACAGTTTCACTTTCACAGTTTCACCCCACGGTTACTTACCAACTGCACAATTCAGTGTCTCAAGACTTTTTGACGCCTTGTTTAAGTTCCGTGGGGAAAAGATTTTGGGACGAAATCTTTTCACATTTGAAGTATTAAATATATATTAATTAAAAAAAGTAATTGCAGATTACGTCTGAAATTCGCGAGACGAACCTAATGAACCTAACTAATCTATCGTTAATACATGTTTACTGTAGCAATTTAGTGTCTAATCATAGCCTAAATTAGGCTCATTGGATTCCTCTCGCGATTTTCAGTCCATCTATATAATGCGATTTGTTTTTTACATACATTTAGTACGTCATATATGTGTCCAAACATTATTTTGGATTTTGAAACTAAACGAGGCCTGAGTTGTTCCTGTTCTTCCAAACAAGAGGAAACAGACGAATCAAGAAGATATACTGGTGTCCTTAAGTACCCTAATGCACGGCTTATGATTGTGGATTCTGCGCACTGCACACAAATCTGATGTCTAGGGCAAAGGGGGACCTACAGAGCTTGCTGTAAAATCTGGTCTTACCGTACCATGCCAGTTAACAGAACACACAGCAGAGTGCTGCTATATTTTTTTTTGAAAAGTTTGAGTGCTGCTATATTTATCCTTGTAGTAACACAAAGCTCAAGCTGATAATCTGACTGAACAACAACATTGCCAAATTTAGCCAAAGGGCATCATAAGAGAAAAGGGACGCATGGGATGGAATCTATCCGGAGAGGAATGGACTTTTTGGAGGAACTGACCTGAAACCATCTCTTTCAATCACCAAAGTAGTAACATCACATATATATGAAAAGAAAAAGAAGGAAATTCTGCTCTACAACATATTCAGTCAGTCACACACCAATGGAGTAAGCACACAGGTAGGAGTATAGTACCACCAAGTTTCCATTTCTAAACAACAAAAAAAGAGAGCAGGTCAAGCTTGGCATCCCTTTCTCTCTCATACACCCCCACCCCAGCAACAAAACCCTAGGACCCAAAGCCCTCTGAGAGATCTCGGCCGTCCAGACACTGATCCAACGACCCAAATCGCTCCGGCCGTTGTACTTAATCGAGCCGCAACAAGGACCCTGACTCCTTTCTTCTCCAGTCTCTACTCTTCTTCCCCCCCGCTACCAGCACGCCACTGCTCACACTTTGCAGCGGAGAAGGGGAGGTCCAATCCAATCCCTCGCAAATCCGCTCCATTTCGCTGAATTAGAACGCATATCCTCCCGCAGATGGACGCCCTCTCCTCGATTCGTCCATTCTGAGCAGCCGAAATCGGTTCTTGCCGCTCCCCGATCTCGGCTAGTGCTCATTCCGTGGATAAATTTTGTTAAAAGCTTCAACTTTCTCGGTTTTGGTCGCGGGAACACGGTAATGGCAGGATTCTAGCGCGCCAAACCCTAAAGATCTTGGCTTTTCTTGCGCCCCCCGCCATGGTGACGGAGATGGCGGCGCGCGGCGGCGAGGCGTTCGGCGCGGAGGCGGACCGGGACTTCGAGGTCTTCCGCAGCGGCTCCGCGCCGCCCACGGTCGAGGGCGCCATGGGCGCCGCCGCCGCCGCCGGCAGCCTCTTCCTCGACGACGACCTCCGCGCCGACCCGGTCTACCAGAGCTACTACTACTCCAATGCGCACCTCAACCCGCGCCTCCCGCCGCCGCTGCTCTCCAAGGAGGACTGGCGATCCTCCCACCACCGCCTCCGCTCCTCCGGCCTCGGCGGGATCGGGGATGGCAGGAGGCAGCAGCCGGCGCCGGCGGCTGCAGAAGGGACGGTGGGGCTGCCCGGGATCGATCTTGGTCGCCAGAGGAGCTTCTCCAACGTCTTTCAGGTCGAAAGATCGAATCTCTTCTCCCCCTTTCTTTCTTTTTATATTTTTACTGAGTATTACATGTATCTTCATTCTGGGCTAGTATACGTCTTGTGAGAAAGCCTTGACCTCGTACTAGTTTTGTGGGATGCTGCTATTTTTGACTGCAGAGGGACGAGTCTGAGTCCATCCCGCTTCTTCTGTGTATATCTAGCGGCAAAGTACTTTTTTTTTAATCGTTGCTTGCTTCTTCTGTTGTTGATTCAACCGTTTCTTTTTGTACGGCAGATGTCCATCTCTTAGATTTGATATGTTTGACATGTATTAGGTTTCCAGTTTGTGTAGGCACTGCTGTGTGAATGCGTGATTGCACTTTAGACCTGTGGTTTTTGGGCGATGTGTTTGTCTTGCTGTTACGTGATCTGTTGATCTGGTTCAGGCGTAGTTCTTAGATGATCTGACTTCATACATAGAGTATCATGGTTTGAGCTTACACAAGGAATGTCTTTTCAAAGAAATGAGTTTACACAAGGGAACACTCACTTTCCTTATTTAGAGAGCTAAGTAACATTTTCAGCAAGCTTTTCTGATTTTGCACATGAAGGTGTTGCAGATATCATGATACCAATAAACTAATCTAGTTCCTCGAGTTCATGGTCTGTGGTTTTCAAAATATCTTATGGATCATGGAAGCATTGTTTCATATTTCACTAGTGTAATACTTTGATGCGCCTCCATGGTTGACAACCTTTTGTTGTCGGTTATCAATTGCAATGTATTTATGCATTGGATTTTTCCAGATACCAAGAAACCTTCATCGGAGCATGCATAACGTTAACTCCAGAACTGGTTTTGTCTTTGGTGTGCCACGATGCCTGTTTTAGTTGGAGGCGTTTTCAATTTTGCATGCATGCAACCCAGCTTTAATTACCACCGGTGCGCATGCAGAACGTTTTAGATTCCATGCGACTTGCCCAGCTGGAAAACACATCGGTACCTACAGCAGCGCCTAACGTATCATTTGATCTCAAAAACGCGTACGCGCCTAAAAAACTGGACTGGGAGTAGAATTTTAATAAATTTTGTGGTTTGCTGAGTTAAACGCCCTTTGTCTATTTGCGAAAAAGGAAAAAAAGAACGATCTTTGCCAATCTTGTTCTTATTAAGGAGTGTACTGCAGAATTCTTGAATTCCTGTTAACATGTTAAGATTGCTTGTTTTTCATTGTGGCTCTTTCCTTCTGCTTTAGTTTTAATCTAAATCAGATCTGTACATCTTTTTGTAAATGGTGCAGGACGACTCCTACCAGCGGGATATGGATAGGCAAACTGCCAGCCACAATAGTAATGACTTGCTAGGTTCTTCTGGAATACAGTATGGCCTCCATCGTGGACCTGGAGCTATGGGAGGCCTGCACTCTAGTAATAGTTCACGAGGCTTGGATGAAATTCAGAACAATGATTTATCATCAAATACATATGCTTCTATTTTAGGTTCATCTCTTTCTCGAAGTGCATCTCCAGATCCTGAGCTTGTGAGGAGGGCCCCTAGTCCATCTCTTCCTCCAATTGGTGTGAAAGTTGGTGCTAACGACAAGAAGATTAATGGTGGTTCATCTTCTTTCCGCCGCAGTTCATCTGCTATAGGTGAATCTGATGATCTTGTGGCAGCTTTATCTGGGATGAGCTTATCATCTAGAGCAATGAGTGGGCAAACTATGGACCAGTCTCAGCTCTATCAGGATGTTGATAATGTCCAGAAGTTTCTGTTTGATCGACAGGGTGACCAAACAAATGGCAATCAGCAGCAGCACTCCTACATGAGACGTCCTGAGCATGGACAGTCTAAAGTACCTGATAGCTATTCTGCAAATTTGGCCAATTCATCTACGATGAGAAACCAGATTAATGCTGGCAGTTTCACATCATTTGACAATTTGTCACTTGGATCTGGCTTTGCTTCCCCTAGGATTGGTTCTAGATCCCCTGGAGGGACTGTATCTTCTCGACAAAATTTAGCTGGTATGTCTAACATGCTAAACTACAGTGGAATTGTAAGTCCAACTGCATCACCTTCTCTTCAGACTCCTATTGATCCAGCGTATATCCAGTACCTTGCTCAAATTGCAGCTACCTGCGATGATCCTCTCATGGACAGGGGCCATCTGGGAAATTCTTACATGGACTTACTTGGTCCTCAGAAAGCTAACCTTGGCCCTTTACTTCAGTCACAAAAGCAATATGGTTACTATGGCAATCTTGGATTTAACCTTGGTTATGCTGGAAGTCCATTGACAAGTCCTGTGCTTCCCTCTTCACCTATTGCGCCAGGTAGTCCGCTTAGGCATGGTGATCGCAGCATGCGATTTCCATCAGGCATGAGAAACTTTGGTAGCTCCTTTGGCTCATGGAATTCAGGCATGGGTGGGAAGATGGATGCCAATTTGATGCCCTCGCTTTTGGAGGAATTCAAGAGCAACAAAAGTAAATCATATGAGCTCTCAGAAATAGCTGGCCATGTTGTTGAGTTTAGGTACACTTCTCATTGATGTCGTTATAAATACCATATTATACTAACATGCAAATCATCTTAGTGACTTGTATTGTGAAAGGATGCAACATAGTTTAGTTATTTACTAACTGCATATTTTCAAACTGTACAGTGACCAGGCCACTTGACTACTGCTATTTTTTCCCATCACAAAGAAGACTTGCTCTGTATTTCTATTCTGAAAGCTTTTTGTGTTATCTTACTATTTTTTGAATATTTTGTAGTGCGGATCAATATGGGAGCCGGTTCATACAACAAAAGCTAGAAACTGCCAGCACTGAAGAAAAAGACATGGTTTTCTCAGAAATCATGCCTCAAGCTCTCACATTGATGACTGATGTATTTGGAAACTATGTTGTTCAAAAGGTAGGAACATGGAAGTGCTTTCTAGATACTACCTCCGATTCTTTTTATTTGACGTTTCCGACAAGTAAAAAGAACTAATCGCAGGACAAAGGTGTCTGAAACGGCAAATATAACACAATGAAGGCAGTATCTGTTTGAGGTTTACTCTGTTATATTCTCTCTGAATTCTCACAGATCCTTTTTTTCTCAGTTTTTTGAGCATGGAAGCACTGCCCAGATAAAAGAATTGGCCGGTCAACTTATTGGACGTGTCCTTGCTCTCAGTCTTCAGATGTATGGGTGCCGGGTTATACAGAAGGTGCTTGTCAGTTCATTTTTTTAACTTTTTTTTTGTGTTTATTCAATAGAGCTTTGTGTTTCTTTCCTTGCAAAATTGTTGATGACTGCTAGGCTTTTACCTTGCACAACTGTTGTTTCTGAGTGATCAACATGTCATTTGAGTTACAGATTAGTATAGTTTTACTGGTCTGTAGTTTTCTCTTCCATATAACAAAGCAACTAAGTATGAGAACACATGCAGCAAACCACTGAAGCTGTTGTGTGGGAAATATGTTGGATGATTGCTGGAAAGCTTACTTGTATATATTTTATGTGTCCTTGTAGAACTGTCTAACCCTTTGCATCTGTAGAATTTACATAATTGGTTAAAAGACTGTACAAGTAATGTTTCTCTGATGCTATTGATGACGTATACACAGGCTATAGAGGTCGTTGATTTAGATCTGCAGACTAAGATGGTTGCAGAGCTGGAGGGACATGTCATGCGATGTGTACGTGATCAAAATGGGAACCATGTAATACAAAAATGCATAGAGTGCATTCCTCAGCATGCAATTGAGTTTATTGTCTCAACATTCTATGGCCAAGTTGTAATGCTATCCACTCATCCATATGGTTGTCGAGTTATTCAGGTGTGCTTCTTATATACATCATTCTCATCCAGTTGGAGCTTTATCAGTAGTAGTAGTATGCAGTTTCTTATTGTTTTATCACATGAATTGCTGCAGAGGGTTTTAGAGCACTGTGATGATCCTAAAACACAGCAAATAATGATGGATGAGATTCTCCAGTCTGTTTGCTTGCTAGCTCAGGACCAGTATGGCAATTATGTTGTCCAGGTCAGTGCCATGTTCAGTTTTTAAAGAGATACATGCTGTACTTGCCCTGTTTTTGTCAGTGGGCTCTGTTGTGCAGTAGCTTATCAAGTCTATTATGTTAATTGTATTATATTGCTTGCCTGATAACTAGTACCTTTCAATACTGAAATGTGGATTGAGGATCCCTTCCCTCCTTCCAATGAAATAGAGGTAGACTATTTTGTGTATCAACTACACTGCTCCTGCTGCTCAGGAGTTGCATTTAAGTGAATATTAGAGCTCACAGTCTCTTGTTGAAGTTGTAACACATAAATATGCATCCTTGAGTATAATTTCGAGGTGCAATCTTTATTCTAATACTTGATATTAAGTGACATTGGTTTTAGAATTTAGTTAACATTCAATTCATGTAAATTACAATATTACATGTTACTTGTAGCAATTGTTTCACTACAAACTTTTGAATTTTTGATCACCTAGGTTGGACACAGATTGAATTTTCTTAACTCAATATAGACATTCCATCGCTGAAGCCTTGTTCTGATACTTTAAGGCCTTGTTTGGAAACTAGTGGAATGGAGGGATTGAAGTGGAACTTAGTTCATTTTAAGATCAATCCCCTTCATTCCACCCCAATTCCACCCCAAACCTCTTGTACCCAAACAAGCACCAAAGTGGTTTCCTTTTACGTTTTCTCCAGTTAATGTATAGGGAACTTGTGGATTATGAGTGGATTTGTGCTACTAATTATTACTCTTCACAAATTATAAATAAATAATATCATGGAGATAGATAGCCTTTGATGTGATTTGTGAACTGGTGATGTCTATAAGTCTATTTGTCTCTATAAATTGTAAATATTGTGGAATTACTTTTGGGCACAATTCTACATATATTGTTTGTAGGGGCAATTGAGTAACAATACTTTTGCTGCCAAAATTTGAAATGTCCGATTGCAGACATCCCAATGTGTTATTTTCAGCCCTGCTGGAAGCAGTGTGCATATTCTTTTTTTTTTGAATTATGATTGATTCACAGAGTGAAGTGCTTTATTTATGATGTGGATGCAGTTTTTGGGATAGCCATTGTTTCTTAGTCATATCATATGTCCCACAAAAAAAAAAAGAGTAAATTTCATGGCCGGTCCCTAAACTATTGGCCAGTTCTCATCTAGGTCCACGAACTATAAAATTGCATTTTTGGGTCCCTAAACTATCTTACTGGATCATCTAGGTCCAAATCTGCTGCGAGGACATCCAAGAGATGACATGGCGTGCTGACTGTGAATCCTACATGGAACCTGACATGTGGGGACCATATGTCATCCTCCTCTCTCTTCCTCTCCTTCTCTCTCAACAATTCCCCACCAGTCGAGCTCCCCCGGCCATCTTCCCCTAGCGACCTCGCTAGAGGGAGAAGGTCGGGAGAGCGATAGCGGGGCGAGCAGGGCCGGGGTCGGTGCGGGGGAGACTGTCTCCCATGCGGCGACCCTGGCGCCGCTCGTCTAGCGGCACCTCCCCACCTCATAGAGCCTCAGCGCACCTGCTCCATGTCGGAGCCTGCATTGTTTTTCCCGCCCCGTGGCGGAGCTCCCCTAGGTAGAACCTCGCTCGACCGGCAGCAGGGCTCGCTCGGCCCGTAGAACCATGAATCATTCCGATTTTGGTGGTCCCTATTGCCAGAGCTCATCAATAATGGTTCAGGGGCAGAGCTAGGGAGGTGAGAGAGCTGATGGTGTGGGGAGTTGAGTGGAGACGGAGCGGTGGCGGTGAATTTGGCCGGCGATTGGAGCTCGGCTGGTTGGAAATTGCTAAGGGAGAAGAAGAGGGAGACATAGGAGGTTGGCATATGGGCCCCACATTTCAGGTTCCACATAGGCTTCACAGTCAGCATGCCACGTCAGCTGTTGGATGTCCCCGTGACAGATTTGGACCTAGATGACCCAGTTAGATAGTTTACGGACCCAAAAATGCAATCTTATAGTTCGTGGACCTGGATGAGAACTGCCCAATAGTTTAGGGACCGGCCATGAAATTTACTCAAAAAAAAGTCATATCATATGAGATCTTAAGGACCTCCTCCTTTGATTTATTTATGCCAGGCGTTTCAATTTCTCAATGTTTTATTTCTAACTTGTTATGTGCTGAACTTCACAGCATGTTCTGGAACATGGAAAACCCCACGAGAGATCTGCTATTATTGAGAAGTTAATTGGCCAAATTGTGCAAATGAGCCAGCAAAAGTTTGCTTCAAATGTTATTGAGAAGTGCTTAGCCTTTGGAAATCCTGTAGAGCGCCAGGTTCTTATTGGCGAGATGCTTGGATCCACTAGTGAAAGCGAACCTCTTGAGGTATGGAACCCTTCCTTTCGTAAAAGTTTTAAGTTGAACAGGTCAAATGTTTTTTCCCACTTATCTAGCTAATGGATATGTTGGAAGTTTGCCGTATCTTGAGGCCTTACTGAAATGGTTTGCTTGTGGTTGCCAGGTTATGATGAAAGACCAGTTTGCTAACTATGTGGTGCAGAAGGTGTTAGAAACTTGTGATGATCAGCAGAGAGAGATGATCCTTACAAGGATAAAAACACACCTGAACACCCTCAAGAAGTACACATATGGGAAGCACATAGTAGCACGCGTAGAGAAACTTGTTGCTGCTGGAGGTATGTTGCCCTGTCTTGATGTCTCCAGTACGTGTCTGTATTGAGGGGGGCTAATAATGTATATATTCTTATTGTGCTTGCAGAGAAGCGCCTTGGGCTTCAACCAGCATGCACTGCTGCCTGAAGGGCAAACGATCTAGTTGTACAGCTAACAGTTGCTAGGTTTGCACTCACGTTTTTTCTCTACTAAAAACCTTATATAAGGCCCCTTTTGGCCTTGCCGGAAATAAATACTGTATGTTTGCGCCGAAGAGTGTACATTAATTCTGTAGCTGAAGACCCCACGCAGAATCGAGGGAGGAGTAAAGAGGAGGAAGATGGAGGAGTAAGAAGCAACGTTAATTACTCTGCTGCTGTACAAATTAAACTTAGCACTTAGAGTGAGAAAGTAAGCTGTTAGCTGTCTAAAAGAAAAGCAGAAGCCATTAGCTCCCTGTTTTATCTGTTGATAAGTAGTGGCTTCTTGTTGTTTGGCCTTGTTGTAACATAAGCTGAGGCGCACTAGCCTTTGTTTACAGTTAAGCTGTTGTTATTAGTATCAGCTTTCCTGGACCGTTTGCTATGTATTATGACGTGTTTCTTGTGCTAATGGAGTCATATGTAATCTAGGTCTAAGATGTCGCAAATGTTTCATTTCAAGCTTGTCTTGCGACTAACAGAACTTTTTAAAGTAATTTATAGGCAGGCATGCCTATTTCACAATGCTGTGCTCCTTGAGATTTCTTTTGGTGGATGAGCAATGATGGTTCTTGTTTTTATTTGAATTCTGAAGGAAGGGAACGAAACTCTCTCTGTCCTGTTATAATGTTGCTTTCTGTCATGATCAATCCACGTTGTTGTTGGGCCTTATTTGTGCCTTTGAAGCTATGGATGGCGTGCCTCGGTATGTTGAGTGATAGAGCGGCCTCGAGCATTGATCTTTCGACAGTTTTCTACACGGCCGGTTCTTTGTGCGACCTAGTACTGTATCCCTTCTCTGCACAAAATGCTCCCTCAATTTCATCAAACTATAAGCCATTTTAACTTCTTCACAAGTCAAACTTCCTTAACTTTAACCAACTTTATAGAAAAATATATGAATATTTGTAACACATGAAAATTACTCTAATTAAATCCAAGTTTCAAATATGTCTCGACAGTGCACTGATAAAGCCAATGTGATTTCATAAATTTTGTATAGAAGTCAAACAGAGGACAAGTGTGACTCCATCCTTCACTCTATACCATACCACTTCTTGTGCAGCTCGTACATGTCGTCTTCGTCAGGGAGGACGCTCTTGACGCTCTCCCTCTCCTTGCACCTCCTCACCCACCGCATCAGGCTGGGGCACTCCGTGTCCAGGCTGAAGCCGCCGTGCTGCTCGTACCCGCGGAACATGCTCGAGAACGGGACGAGGGCGGCATCCAGGAACCCGAACTCGTCGCCGGCGAAGAAGGCCTTGTCCCCGAGCACCTCGTCGAGGCGCTTCAGCTGCTCGAGGAGCTCACACTTCGCCACCGCCTTCTCCTCGCCCTTGCTCTTCAGGAACCTTGTCTGGGTGCTAAACACCTGATACAATAATTTTTGGCTCAATTTACTGCCAAATTCAACCTTTTGTTTGCATGTTATAATGGAATTCAAAAGAAGAGGAGAAAATGATTTAGCTACCTTTTGGTCAATGAAGTCGGCCCAGAAGCGGGCGTGGGCCCTGTGGACCGGGTCTTTGGGGAGCAAGCAGCGTGCCTTGTTGTTGCCCCAGGTGTCGTCGATGTACTCGAGGATGTTGAGGGAGCCGCAGACGGGGCGGCCGCCGTGGACGAGGATGGGGACGGAGCGGTGGACAGGGTTCATGCGGCGCACGAGCTCGCTCCGCTCCCGGACGCGGAGGTCCTCCTCGACGTAGCGGAAGGCGACGCCGAGCTCCCGCAGCGCGATCCGCGCCCGCATCCCGAAGCCGTTCGCCCAGAAGTCCACGCACGCCACCTCGCCGGCGGTGTCCATGGCGGCGTCGTCCCGGTGAATTGGCACCGGCAGCTTCTGGTAGAGGAGTTGTGGACTGCGAGCAATGGTTGGAAGCGAGATTTATTTAATTTATAGGCGACCGTGAGCCGTGGCATCACCGCTGACGCGCTGCGTTGGCTTCACCGATCTCTGCTGGACGTGTCGTATGTGTACTGTGTAGTCGTGCCCGTGGAAAAAAGCTAGCGTCACGCATGAGCTCTCTGCACTCTCGTCAACAGAAGATGTGCTGTAAGTAGTGATTTTTCTAAAAAAAATTCTACATGGACTTTCAATGTATAGAATTGAAAGAGATGGACCCGGGATTATTGTGGTGTTTTTTTTATTTGAATTGCGAACTCGTGTAAGAAACGGGAGTCAATTACCTTGATGCCATATAAATTTTTGAACGTTCTGTCAGTTCCATAAAAATTTTAGAAGTTCCTTTGATGCCATTGAAATTTCATTCTATACCTTCAATGTCATTTATTGCCATTTCCGTTCGTGTACTGTTAACTAAGATAAAAAATGACAATTTTGACTTTAACCCTACATGTCAGTGGCGAAAACAACTCTTAATTCCTCTCTCTATGTTCCTTTTCTCACGTCGATGGCCGCCGCCAGCAGCAGAACGCCCGAGCCCCGCCGGCCGTCCTCTATGGCTTGTGCCCATGGCGCGGCGCGATCGGCGCGCCCCACCGTCCCCGTGGCATGTGCCGCACGCATCATGGGGGCAGTGGCGTGCGACGGCGGTCGGCGCTGCGTGGCTTGCAGGCGGGTGGCACCCGTGTAGGCCTAGGAGCTTGTGACGATCGGAGAGGCCTGGTGTGGGAGTGGTTTTAGTGAGGCCAATCGGAGATTGAGGAGAAAAGGAGCACAAGAGAGAGAGGGGGGGAATTAGGAGTTGGCCATTGGCTGGTGGGCTCAGGGGCAAAATTGTCCTTTTCCATCTCATTTAACACTACAGTAATGGAAATAGTAACAGAATGACACTAAAGGTATGGAACAAAATTTCTATGGCACTGAAGGAACTTATAAAAATTTTATGACACTAAAGGAAGAGGCAAGAATTTCTATGGCATTAAGGGAATTTACTCTACTAAGACCTCCTCTGAACCAACTATGGATGGATACACATCAATTACATGGCCAATAGTTTGATCATCCCCACATAGAAGATGGCCAGATGGGTACCAACCTCTCACGTCACCAAGATGTGAAAATTTTTGCAAACTTTTTATGCAATGGGAAGCGTGCTGCAAGAGAGGGAGCACGTTTCCTGTTGCATTTTTTTTTAATAAATGGAGGAACTAAACAGGCCTTAAGAGAGTTGCCCTAAAAAAAAACTGGCCCTAAGAGAATGACCTAAAAAAAACAGGCCCTAAGAGAAGAACAATCAAATATCCAATGATATGGTAGTGTACCGACAATGTTAGAATGGGTTTGAGCCAGGTGTAAAATCCAATTTGATTCACTTTTAAGCCCACAATCATACTATTTTTTATTTAATTTTTTTCTGTCAACATAGCGGTTTGTTTGTTGTTCTAACAAGCACGATAAATAACCTTCTTTTATTTAGATATATATATAGGAAAAGCCATCGGTATCAGCTTTCCTAGGCTATTCGGTATGTGTATGCCGTGTTATATATTCTTGTGTCTCGGAGTGTGTAATCCAGGTGAGAATGACGTGTATATGATTGTGCATGTTGATGAAAGTTTTCTTTCTAGTTTTGTTGCAGATAAACTTAATTTGCTTTTGGCTCGGTTTGTTTGTAGTATCACACCGTGTGGAAGCTGTTGAAGGTAGTGAGATATACCAGCTAGTTTCTTCTCCGAGGATGAGAGTGATGATGGCATAAATGATGGATATGTTGCCATGCGTGTCATGATCATCCATACGGTTGTTGTGCCCTGTGCGTATGCTGCCATGGAAAGCTCGTCATGGTGATGATGGCGATGAGGATTATCCTCATATAAAGGGCATTTGGCATATGTGAAAGGCGAGTGCAGCAAGTTAACCAATAGCTCAAAATCTCCTCTGCCCCGGTGGGTCTATAAATGCAATATTACTCCACCTACTATTTGCTTCACAGGCAAAAACATCACACAAGACAAATTTCATAGACAAGTAAGTTCCCATGTCTCTATGCTTGATCATTACTGCTGTTGATCGACCTAACAAACCGATCGATTCTTACAAAAATGTGCGTGCAGATTGACTGAGTACATAATCCATCGACGACGAGCTCCGCCATGGACACGACCGGCGGCGAGAACGAAGAAGACGTCGTGGCCCGAGGTGGTGGGCCTGCCCGTCAAGGAGGCGAAGGAGATCATTCTGAAAGACATGCCCGGCGCTGACATTGTCGTGCTGCCGGTTGGCACGATTGTGACCCAGGAATTGAACTCCAACCGTGTCCGCATCTTTGTTGACACTGTTGCTCAAACCCCGAGAGTTGGATGATCCGCTCCAGCTTATACCGAATAAAGTCCACCTTCTAATTTCCCAGATGGTCAATAAGTCTAGTCTTTCATTGGTCGTCCATGACCAAGTTTAGCTTAGCTAGATCAGAAAAAGGAAGATCAAGAGAGCCTATGCATGGTATCCTGAATAACCTTTGCTTGATGAAATTAATAAGTGTGCCCTTGCTGAAGGATGAGAAGAATGACACACTTATTCTATCGTGAACCTCCCACGTGATTCGCGCGCCTTGCACGCGTTGCCAACAAATCTGTTGATAGGCTTGTCCTGTCCTGATCCCCTCTTGTTGTTTACTGTGGGCTGGCCATGCTCATTTATCCAAGCTAGCTCCTGCGCATGCATATGCTTCTTGCACGCCATCAAGGCATAAACATCTACTCATGTATTTTTGGTTTTGTTTTTGTTTTGAGGAATAATTGCCGTATGCAAATTACAAATTGGATAGACGTGGCAGCCTATTTTGCCTAAGAAATTTGCCAGCTAGCTAGCTTAATTAGCAATCGATAGTTTCTACGCCTCCCCAAGACAACATCCAAGAAAAGAACAATAAAAAAAATTATATTATAGTCTAATTACAAAATTGTTCATCCCTCCATACTCTATATTACCATAGGGTGGTATGGAGCACCGAAGAAGACCTGTTATATAAAAAGTTATAGCTCCTGTTTGAGACATGCAATATTTTGGTTCAACACACGTTATTATTTGTAAGTGGTTATTTAGACGTGAAAAACCGGAAACAAAACAAGAAGGACGGTGGGGAGCACGTTATTATCACAATGTCACCACCTTTGTTGTTTATTAGGTGAAGAGACCATGTTTTGGGCACCTGCTAGAGCAGGCAAGATCTGTGTTCTTTTCCCCACCTCGTGTGCCTCGTGTATACATTAAGTACTGCTAGATATCACCTATCGAAAAACAATTGCCCCTAGAGCACGTAGGCTTTCCTCATTTGCACAAGTAATCTTCTTGCTAGATTGTACAAATTTAATGTCTTGGTTTTTTAAGATACCAGCGTCAGTACTGTCATAGTGTCATGTCATGGACACCATCTCCTTCAAACCACAACACCACATGAGCAGCAGGAGCTGCCATATTGCTGCTGCTCGATCACGGCTGCTCGGGCGACGCCGAAGCATTTCATGGAGGTGGTGGCCGCGGCGGGGGCAGGAGCACACTACATTGCAGCAACGCCGCCAATTGCAGTATGATTCCGCGGAGAGAACACGACATCATCTTGATGAGGCTGACAGCCGCCTGAGCCAAAACACCGGCATTTTCCACCCATCTATATGGCGTGATTTCTTCCTTGGCTACTCCAACACAGAAAATTCATCCCAGCAACAGGTGTTTCTTATAGATCGATCTCCTATTATATACCTATATAGCTATCATTTTTTTTTTTGAAATTAACGAAGTGATCATAGCAAACCGGTCTAATAATTATTTCATTAATTTATTTAGATAATAAATACAAAAGGTCAATTGATACCAGTTTGTACTTTTCACTATATGAAGTGTTGATTCAGCAGGCTTGGATGGATCAAGCAGATAAACTCAAGGAAGAAGTCGCCCAAATAATAATAGCAAGTTCAACTACTAGTGGCCTGCGTGAGAGGCTGCTTCTCATCGATGCATTGGAGCGACTGTGCTTGGATCACCTGTTCGAAGAGATCAATAACGCTGCACTGTCACAAATTGAGGCTGCTGATGTTAGTGACTGTGACCTTGGAACAGTAGCTCTATGGTTTTATCTACTTCGGAAACATAGATATTGTGTTTCACCAGGTAATTAAATAATAGAATTTCAAATAACTACACCTAACACCATACTCAGCTCGACCCATGAAGCCAAGTTTAGGTAAGCTATGCATAAACCAAAATGGAACTTCCTAAAATTATACTAAAAAAGGTAGAGTAGCCTGGGTATGTGGCATCGTGGACAGTGCATATGGATTCTTTTCTTGTCCTCCATATGCATATGGATTCTATAACTATTTCACACACCAAACCGGTCTAATAATGTCATATACCCTCAAACTTCCAGTAAAAATATTGTGCAGAGGTGGTGCTGTATAGCAATGCTATTTATATTTAGGGCTTTTCACAAAGGGAAATAGTCTTTTTGAGCTCCAAACTTTCATCTGCATTGAAAGACTGGTATCTGACTAATGTGAGGCCATTGGTACGGTTCAGATGTGTTTGCAAGGTTCAAAAATGTGGATGGGGGTTTCTTAGTGAACAATCCTATAGACTTACTGAACCTCTACAATGCTGCGCATCTGCGGACTCATGGGGAGGTAATACTTGATGAAGCCATACTGTTCACAAGAAGGCGTTTGGAAATGATATTGCCCTTCGTGGAAGGGTCATTAGCACGTTGAAATAAAATCTACACTGGAGATCCCACTCATTAGAAGGGTTAGAATCTATGAGTCAAAGTATTATATCTCGACGTGTGAGAAAGATGCTACACTGCATGAGAAAGTATTGCAACTTGCAAAGTTGAATTCAAATATTATGCAGCTCCTTCATCAGAAAGAGTTGAATATCCTTACAAGGTGAAGTGGCTGCATGTGTTGTTATTTGAAATTTAAATTACAAAGTAACATTTAAAGTAACAAATAATTGACGTAATATTTCTATAATTAATTTTAGTTTATACTCCCTCTGTCCCATAAAGAGTGCAATTCTGGCGTTTGAAAAAAAAATCCCACAAAGAATGCAATTCTAGAAATTGGATCACAACTACCTTCCTAATTAGGTGGTCAGATTTGATTTGCATGCCAAAACTAACCACTTTAGGTAAAAACCGAGGGCAGGGGAGTCTTTTCGCACCACCACTAATCTGTATGAAAAAATATAATTGCACTCTTTACGGGACGGAGGGAGTAACTCTAATGAATTTATGAAATGGACTTTACGATAATTGTTATGCATGCATGTACAGATGGTGGGAGGATATAAAGATTGAATCGATGCTTCCTTTTGCTCGAGATAGAATTGTGGAGTGCTTTTTGTGGATCTTACGAGTATACTTCGAACCATGTCATTCACGAGCCCGAATAATATTGACAATGATTATTGCCATCGTGACCCTCTTAGATGATATTTATGATTTTTATGGATCAGTGGAAGAATGTGACATACTCACAAATTGCATTGAAAGGTTGTACCTCTTTCCTTGCTTACAATTAATGATTTTATCCTAGGTTCAGTTCATGCTTGTCATGACTGTGAAATAAGCAAAAATAATAATTAAAAAATATGATACTTTTAACTAGGTAAGTAATTATACATGTTTGGTAAAAGTTCAATCTAGTTTGAGGTGATGAATCCAACAAAATGAGGAGGGACCAATGCGATTGACGAATAGTTAAATTGTATTTAAAATTCACACATGTAGTGACAATTTTCTATCGTGTTGATCATATAGACTTCATATGCTTATCCGAATCATCATTTCCAGCTGGGATTCAAAGGCCACTCAAGATCTCCCAGAATGCATGAGATTTGCTTTGGGGAAAATATTGAATAGCTATGAAACCATTGAGAATATGCTTCACCAGGAGGAGAAATATCGGGTGCCGTATCTAAGATACTTTGTAAGTTACCTTCTGCATTTACACACTTCATTTTCTCGGTGAATGATTATTCGGTAGACCATGAAGATATATCTAGTTAGCTAGTAGCCTTGCATGCTATGCTAACTTTATGTATCCGTGCAAACATGTTTATAAACACATACTATCTGGCTATTTAAATATGGAAAAAAAATCCATATATATAGTTACTGCAATTTGCAGACGGGAGACCTGGTTAGAAGCTTCAACATGGAGGTAAAAATGCTTCAGGAAGGATACATTCCAAAGTCTGTAGAAGAGCATCTAAAAGTTTCGTTAATAACTGGTGGATGTCCCATCTTGTCCTGTGCTTCCTTCGTTGGGATGCATGATATTGCAACAAAGGATATTTTTTATTGGGTTTCTGGTGTCCCTAAAATGGTCGAGGCACTTTCCATAATTCTCAGATTAGTAGACGACCTCCACTCATATGAGGTAATATTTTCCATTCGTTATATTATTAAATACGTATGATTTTTAAGCTTGATAACAGACTCATACTTCGTTTTTCAATTTGCATTGTGACTTTTGGTATTGATCACATATGTAACATATCCTTGTCATTATGGAGCAATGCTGGGGGAGATAATCTGACAAGCTAATTAGGATCGATGTTGCTTGACATGTGCTGTATCTTTCTCTTATCAATATATTTGAATATTTAACTTCATGCAGTGAGAGCAACGGATTCCTCATGTTGCTTCGACAATCAATAGCTACATGAAGGAGCACAATGTCTCAATTGAAGTGGCACGTGAGAAGATACACATACTAAAAGAGGAGTCATGGAAAGATTTTAACAGCGACTGGCTGAGTCCGAACGATGCCTATCCAAAACAGCTATTGGAGAGGATATTCAACTTGACACGGACGATGGAATTCATGTACAACCAAGAGGACAACTTCACAAATTGCTGCAATCTCAAGGATACCATCCAATCATTGTTGGTGGAGCCATTTATGATCATCATTTAGTATTGACACAACAATATATAAATTGTATGTTTAATTAATATTATTGAGGTCTTCTTCGGTGCTTTATACCATCCTTCTTTGGTACTAGCAGAAGGGCACGTGCCGCAGGCACGTGTTTTAAAAAATTACTAATTTAGAGATGTAGTCTACATGGACTCTTTAGATTAATGTAGAGCGTTCGATCATCATAAAATCCAACGGCGTAGGCTCAAAGGTGAGATGTAGTCAACATGGACTCTTTAAATTAACCTAGAGCGTTCGATCATCATAAAATCCGACGGCGTAAGATATAGATGACGACGGACGAAACGAAATTACGACGGACGAAACCAAAATTTCGTCGTCCTTTATAGTATAGATATAACATAGAAGCAATGGTGATTTAATAACTACACTCTAATATATTTTTTTTGACCGGTGTGAGCAAAATAAATGACGAAGTGAACATGTGTGTATGTAAAAGGAAATAAACATATATCGGATCAAATGAATATAAAAAAATTGAAAATAAAAAATGAGAATAAATATTTCAAACATATGTCAGTAATGCCATAATTTTTTTTGCATAATACCTATATATACTACTATACTACTCAACCTATATCACCTTATACTATAAGTGAAGTTCAAGTACGTGGTATACAATTAATTTGGCATTATGTGGCGTCAGCTCATCCTTCAGCAGTCAGCACCCAAATGGAGTGTTGTGTCCTGTTTCCTCTTAAGTGCGTGTCCTGTTTTCGATGCAAGCTAGCTCGGGCACACTAGGCTTTGAACTTTTGAAGCTAATAATCTGAAGTTAGTAGTGTTGGTTTTTAGGTGATGCTTTAATGGAGTGTTGTGTCATCTAGATCAGGTTGATGGTTTCTTCTTTCTAAAGGATGGGAATGGTTGTTGTGCGTGTGGACAGAGCTGAGCTGTAGATTGATGCTGGTGACATTTCAAGCTTGGCTAAACTAGGCGACGGTGGTTGATTCTTCTGCAAGTTGTCTACTTGGCTGTTGAGGCCATTCATGGGCCACGTCGATCTTGGGCCTCTAGTGCATTGTATTTTTTTTTTCAAGTGGTGGAGAGCATTTCTACCTTTTCTCGGCGACTCGGCCCTGCACAAAGCTCCTTCCACCATCAACATTTCTTTTTTTTTTTCCTGGGTGGGGATTTAGTTTTCTTCTCGTCAACTGTTCAATTTGACACGTGAACCTCTTGTCTTACTCGAGGCTTTCAATCAACAGCTTGAGCCTTTGACCATCAGCAACATGCATGCTCGCTCGTGTGACACGTTCATGCATCATGCACAGAGTCAGATCTACCTTGGCAAGCTACACACGGGATGATCCTCTATCTGTATAATCCTGAATTCTGACCCAAACCTGCCTGCAGCTCTATAAATAGCTAGCGTATCCGTGCTGAGCCGAAGAACCAGCAGCAGTACAAGAAGAACAAGTCACTTGCATCCTTTCAACTTCTTCCTCATCAACTCAGACCGTGAGTGGAGTACCTCGCTTTAATTTGTTTGCATGTTTTTTTTAAAAAAAAATCTTATAATGGCATATAGCTAGATGTTCTAACTATCCAAGGGGGATCGACCGATCGATCAATCCACAGCTAGCTGGCTGAATTGAAGATGAGCTCCTCGACGGAACAAGTGGAGTGCGGCAAGACGTCGTGGCCGGAGGTGGTCGGGCTGAGCATAGAGGAGGCCAAGAAGGTGATCCTCAAGGACAAGCCCGACGCCGACATCGTCGTGCTGCCGGTGGGTACGCCGGTGACCAAGGATTTTCGCCCCAACCGTGTCCGCATCTTCGTCGACACCGTCGCTGAGACGCCCCATGTGGGCTAGCTGCACAGCTTTCTTGCTCAGAACATAACATGCCAAAAACATCTTCTATCTTTATGATGTGTGTTTCCTATGAAATAAATTAAATAAGCATGGGCATGGCTTGTAGAGATACTGTTGCTGCGCCCCGTGCAGTATATCCTTTCTTTTCATTAAATAATGTCGTATTGTGTGTAAAACGTCTATCCTGGCATGAAAAAGGTGAATCAGTTGTTGGCGTAACAAAGATATCGTCTTCTTGTTTCTTATTACTCTCAGGCTTCTCCATCTTGGTGGAGTGGTGGTGATGCACAAATCATTCGACGCACAGACGTGTCTAATATCTAAATTAAAATGCATGCAACGTACCATAAGTGTGTCGGCCATTAACAGCTATCGCATTTAACACTTGCGGATAATTGCCGAACTCAGATTTGAAAAGGTTAGGAGGCTCCAAGAGCTTCTCCATTTCTGGCTCTCTATTTGACTATTTATCTGGCTCTCTCAAAAAAATCCTTTTCATACTGAGTTACTCATCCCAACAGACTCTCCATTTCTCCTTCTCCAAATTCCAATGGCTACTTTCAATTCTTCCTCTTTCACAAACTAATGTATACATTCCACGTGTCATCTCTTCCTCCTCCATCCTTGGTGCGAGAAGCTCCAGCGCAGGGCAGGCGGCCCCGGCAGTGGCGCCCTCTCCTCGCGCAGAGCAGGCAGCCCCAGCGGGGGCGCCCCTCTCCTCCTCCTCCATCCCCGACGCGATGAGCTCTGGTGCAGTTCTCCTGGCCTCAGCGGCGGCGCCCCTCTCCTCATCGCCCATCTGCAACACAAGCTCCTCTCCACCGCGGAGCTCCTCCAACGCCCGGCGCGAGGAGCTCCGACACAGGGTAGGCGGCCCTGGCGACGACACCCCTATCCCGCGGCCAGCTCCTCCCCGCCAGGGAGCTCCTCCAACACGGGAATAGGCGCGCGTATACGAGAGGATGAAGATGGCGAGGGGATTCGGCTCGGCAAAAAGGCTAGCGGACCGGAGAAGGTGGCAAGGCGGATAGCGAGAGAAGGAATATGGCCAGTCCGTTGGAACGGGTTTTGACGCCGTTTTCCTATTTTTTTTAGGATACAAAACTCAGCCAGGCTCTTGGAGTTGCTCTAAGAAATACAAAAGCGTCCATGAAGGAATACATAAAGAAATGGATTTAGATATAGATATTTTCTATTTTGACGGGTACGCACATGAAAAAAAACAGTATTTTCTTTGTGAATAAAAGAAAGTAGAATGGTTAAATGGGATGTGACTAGACAATTTTGTGCGCATGTTGGGTGTGCGCGCGCGTGTGGTGGGTCTCTTTGGATCCATCATATATGGGCCAGATGGCTAACTAACTTCTGCTATGAGTTGATAACAAATAAGCAATTGCAATCACATGAGTACATGACTTGAAATTACTAAATAATGAGATGTGATAGCACATTTGGATTGGAATTGAAGTGTTGTGGGAGTTGTTGGATTGTAAAAAACATTTGAATGGCTTCATATACATATGCTTTTTACATGGCGTCGAAAGCATGTTTAGTTTTGTCAAGTTGCATATGTACAATGGTACGTTTTATTCACAATTAGGAAAAATTACAATTATTGCAATACTAATTATTAAATAATCAAATGTGATAGGATATTTGGATATATTACAAAACATAAGGTAAAGAATCGATGTGACTAATGTCTGCTATCCCCACTGGAATGAAAAAGTATGTATGCATATATTATCCATGGTTTTTTACGTGGATAGCTTGTCTTGTATTTGTGCAGACACTGTTACGTACGTATTAAGAAATTTGTTTCTTAATAAGAAACCAATAATTGTAGTCCGCTCTGTCTTGGTGTGTGGTACAAGGCCCAACAAACCTTCTCTTCACCAAGGCAAGTAATCCTACAATTCCTGGATCTCTAATGGTTGCCCCCCCCCCCCCCCCCCCCACACACACCATAATGATGTCTATGAGGGGTTTTTTGGTTGTTTTGATTGATGTCTACTCATCCTGTTCGCTATGAACTACTCCCTCCGTCCCTAAATAAGTGTCGTTGTTGGTGTGCGTGCCACAAGTTTGACTCGATTTGTACAAAATGCGTACAACATTTGTATCTTCAAATAAATTTGTTAAAAAACTAGACGAAAAGATCTTTCCAATGATATTAATTATGTACCATAAATAATAATATTTTTTAATATAAAATTAAACAAAGTTTTTTCTCGGGAAGTGAGAAAGACAGTTATTTAGGGACGGAGGGAGTATATCCGAGTGAGGCATAACAAATTATTTTTTTCTTTAGTGGTCGTTTGGATGTGTACTTTTTTCTGATGGTTATTTTGATGCGTACGTTTTTCTAGATCCCATAATTCCTAGATCTCTAATATAGCTGTTTTGATATGCACTTTTTTTCTTTAGTGGGTTTCTTTTGCATTTACCTTTGTAATAGGAAAAGCAGATGATACATTTATTTGAAAGAAATTTACTTCTGTTGCTAGGGATGGTAAACTGAGTACATCCTAGAGCTAACGGTATAATCTAAAAAAGTAGGCACCTGGTAATTAAACATTCGGGGTCACAATATGCTACACTCAAGAACTACAGAACCACACTACACTATGGTAGAGGATGAGATCTCTAGGAGGATTTATGTGCTCTTTTGTGTTGATTGATGTTGTCAAGTAAAATGTGCAGCCTAAATAATTTTAATGCGCACTGATCAATTATTATATATTTGTAAAAGCATCGTAGCAACATGTCTATCACGTTGTCACAGCCATTTGTCGCCTAACACAGCACGCGGGGCACGCCTCGCCGCAAGCATCCAGCAGACCAGCAGGCCCGTCCTAGCTAGGTGGCCTGTGGTGCAGTGCAGTACAGTGTAGAAGTGAGGTTCTTCAGCATGTGCCATGGCAAAGCGTGTGAAAAATCAGAGGACGCTTTTCAAGCATTTTGGCGAGGAAAAGCGCTTGCGCAGTTGCAGGGGGAAAAGGAAAATCATGCCGCTCGACATGATCCCTTCTCCACTCTTGCCTGGTGGGTCCCTATAAATACTTTACCCTGCACTGCACCCATCTCCACAGGCGCAGTGCAGATCACACAACGGCATTTTAATCACGCATCACTAACAGACACACAAATCACCAGCTCCATAAATACATCGGTAATAACATGAACAGTAGTATTTTCCATATAATATAGTACAGTAATTTTATGAACTCCGTACCATATGAGAAACAGTGTGCAAAACATTATTATGTATGTAGTAAACACTGATTTGTAAATTAATTACAAGCCATACTAGCTAGTATCCATGTCGTTTAATAACATGAACCCCACATGAATGGATAGTTCAAAACCCACCTTTTTTGGCATGGAAAAGTTTTTTTTTTAATATGATGAGCAAGAGCCCCCCCCCCCCCCCCACCCAATACACCCCGACAACCACATGTACACACGAAAAAGTTTTGAAAAAAATACTGTCAAAACATTTTCAGAAAAGCTTTTGCAAAAAGATTTTTAGAAAAGTTTTTCCGAAAAGTTTTACAAAAGATTTCAGAAAAAAATTGCAAAATATTTTCAGAAAAGTTTGGAAAAAAAGATGACAAAAGATTTTCAAAAAAGTTTTGCAGAAAAAAGATTTTTAAAAAAATTACAATTTTTTTGAATAAAATCACCTGCCTGCACGGCAGTCGCTGCTCGGCTTGCCTTGCGCCCTCCCCGGCTGCCGCTCGGCTCGCCGGGAGGTCCGGCTAGTGCGCAGCCGTTCCCACACTCAACCAGCGCGCTGCCGCCCTCGCACTTGGCCAGCCCTGCCGCCGCTTAGTTTGCCAGGGAGGCGAACCCGCGCCGTTGCTCCCGCGCTCGGCCAGTGCCGCTGCCCCCGCGCCCAGCCGGCCAACGTCGCCGCTCCCCCGGTTGGCTCGCGCCCCCACTGGATGGGATTTGAGTGGAAAACCAGGAAAAAGAAACCAGAAGAAACCAATCGAGCATAGGTCAGTTAATCATTTTTACGGCCACAACTAGCACTCATTTTGAGCTTTCATGAGGCTTGGTTAATTACTAAAAGAGAAATTTTAGAATGCTTCATTCCGAGAAATCGGATGGTGGAAACAAAGGGAGTACCTAGAGGTACCTAAACTGAGGTACCAAGAAGTACCAAATTCATACCAAAATAGGAAGGGTACCTCCCGGTACCTCTCGGTACTTCCTGGTACCTTTACCAAAATAGGAAAGGTACTTCCCGGTACCTCTTGGTACTTTTCAAGCATTGTAAAATAGCTTATTAAAAAGTTACAGATTTTTTAGTTGATAGCGATATGACTATCCCTGTTTTTTCGTCAACAGTTTTGACCAGCAAGGCAGCAACCTGCTCGATCGTGTGCACGCGTGTATGTGCACATACACAGTCAGATGGACACCTGCACACGCCCCGCTGCACACGGGATGATCCTCGGTAGAATCCTGATCCAGACCTTCCTTCAGCAATATAAATGCCGTACGTATCCATGTTGAACCAGCAGTACAATGCAGGAAGCACAAGTCACCTGTAGGCTAGCTGTAGCCATCAACTTCTTCACCAACTCCGATCGACCCATCCACAGCTAGATCGAGACCGAAGATGAGCTCCTCCGTGAAGCCAGAGTGCGCCGGCGGCAAGACGTACGTCGTGGCCGGAGGTGGTCGGGATGAGCATAGACGAATACACGAAAAAAAGATCAGATAGACATTTTTTTCCTGGTTACGAATGAATTTACTAGCTTTGCTAACTTCATGAGAACCTATGATGCCTTGAAAGCTAAAGTGAAGTATTGCATGAGCTATTGGACTGTAGATAGCAAAATTTCGAAGGCTACTTTTATCAAGTTCCATATGTCTAATGGAGTAGTGTATATTCATGGCCCGTTCAGACACACTGTATCAATTATTGCAATATTTATTCGAGAAAAAATATTGCAATATTTAATAAAAAATTAAAGATTGTTCAAATCACATTGGATATGTTAGAAAACATAAGAGCAAAAAGTCAGTGTAACTTTATATATATTATCCACCTACATAAAAGTATGCATACATATTATCCGTTGTGATATGTGGTTGGAAGATATTGTTCTTTAGGTTGGTAAGTTATTATCTTCCTTTATATGTCAAACCTACCACTAATAAAAAAACTAATAAAATGAGGTAGCACGATCTAGAATGTGAATGAGGTGGCATACATTTATCAAAAAGTTGTAGCCACAGGTAACGAACTAAGGGTAATCTAAAATTAAAGCACTTGAAATGTTATCTATGGCTAATTTTTTTCTATATTAATGTTACATTCCGAACAATATAATTTCTGATATAAAAGGCACGATTTTATATGCCTTATTTTGCGTTAACGTCGACAACTAATTAAAACCTGTAACCTAGATATTTTGACTGTACACTGATCAATTATATAGGATGATTTGTAAGTGTTGCAATAGCTAACAACATCTCTGTCACGTACGGTTTCATCAGGATCATGTGTCGCCTAGCACAGCACATGGGACACGCCTAGCATCAAGCATGCATCGAGCTGGTCAGCATCTGCCCGCCAAGTCTGACCAAGGCGCTAGTAGGGCCAGACGCAGTGACAAGACGAGACAGCACGCGTTGCTCACCTTGACAGGCTATCGTCGGCGTGGTGCCATGGCAACAGCGTTTGGTTTTCGTGCGGGATCGTTATCCTCGTCATCTTGTACTATAAGTGAATTATTAGCGATGCATGCAGGTCACTAAGTCCAAGACATGGGCACGTGATTTTCATTTCTACCTGCATCACTACTGGAACTACAAAAAACGACCTATAGGCCTTGGATACTTTATCGGTTATGCTATAACCGGTATTAAAGGGCAAATTTAGTACCGGTTTGTCAGCATAATACCCCGAGGAGCACTTTAGTTCCGGCTGGTGTTACTGGCCGGTACTAAAGTACGTCTCGTGGCACGGGCCGCAACGGCTAGCACTCCGATCGGGTCAGCTTAGTACTTTTTAGTGAGCTAACTAAGTATATGTATATTACATATGATCGTAACGTAATATTACTTTATACGCACAAGAATACAGATACGACTAGGAATACACATTATTAGAACTAAAATTAAATAACAAACAAAATAAAATAAAAGAGAAAATAAAAAACACCTTAGTACCGGCTGGTGGTACTAAAGTGCGCCGTTTAGTACCGGGTTCACAATCGGTACTAAACGACGACCGGCCACTTTAGCCTCGATTATTTAGTTTCGGTTGAAGAACCGGTACTAAACCGGACTTCCCAACCGAAACTGAAAGTGGATTCTCCACTAGTGCATGCCTCATATGGCGCTGGGCATTTGAGATCGCCAAGTGAAATTAAAGGCCATTACAATCCATGTCGATCCATATGATCCTCCCACTCTACTCTGGCCGAACAGGGGTCAATAAATTATAAATACAGACGGCTACAGCCTACAGTCGACCAGCTAAGGCGCAAAACACACTACACTCCTCCTACTCCTTGTCACAACTCACAAACATATAACCACCAGTTTCCGTAGACACGTAAGTTCATTCCCCTCTCGGTTGGATAGAGTATATTCATTCCAAAAGATATCGTTGATGTTTACAATTGATTCCTGTGTCTCCTTTCTCTCTGAACACACGCATGCAGATTTACTGAACGCGGGCGATGAGCTCATCAGTGGACGCCACCGGCGGCGAGAAGAAGACGTCGTGGCCGGAAGTGGTGGGCCTGCCGGCGGAGGAGGCCAAGAAGATCATCCTCAAGGACATGCCCGACGCCGACGTCGTCGTCCTGCCCGCCGGCTCGCCGGTGACTCTGGACTGGAGGTCCAACCGCGTCCGTGTTTCGTCGACACCGTCGCTCAGACCCCGACGGTGGGATGAATAATGATGAACTGCCTTCATGCTGGATCAAAAGCTGCTAGCCCACCTTTGATTTTTCTTGGCTGTCCGTTGTTGGTTTAGCTCTGCTACACCAGAAAAAGGATGATCTAGAAATTGAATCCCAACTACTGGAGCTAGCTGTCTAGAATAATAATAAGATTGATGAAATGCAAAAATAAATAATGCTTTGCATACGTGTATCATGCAATTGCATGATAAATGTCCATCTCTATCCTTTATACATTTGCTCCAGAGCTCCTCAATCCATATAAATGTACTACAATGTCCTTGGGTTGGTTGTTGTGAGGAGATGTTTTCCATAAGCTAGCATTTTCCACAATGTAGTGATTTCATTTTATAAACCTTACCGCCTTTGTTTAAATTTTGGGACCTATAAATAAATCAAAACAAAAAATAAATTGTGATCATGTAAGGTGAATGGATCATCGGACGGGATCCATAGCGGATATGAGGGGAGAACCGACAACCGCCCATGCCGGGAAGAAGGGCGGATGGTAGTGGAGCTGCTGTGGCATGGCAGGCGACGACGCTACGGCATCAAGGCTTCCGCCTTTGGCGGCGGTGGCATGGCAGGCGACGACGCTACGGCCGACGACGTGCGAAGCAAGAAAGCTAGAGCTGAAGAGTTGAAAATACCAGGGCATTGATTAATTTGGTATAGGGCCTTTGATTATATAGGGCGACTCGACTTAACTTCTAAGCAACCTAGACCTTGCAAAGCCAAGTTTTCTAGACTCTAGATTCTTTCTAAACCCTAACCTAATCTGCGAGATCGACTGCCCTTTGAGGCCCCTCTTGGGCCCTTGGCGCCGAAAATCCTATACATCTTCTGGAAGATTTTTTTTCCTCCCCACATTTTCTAATGTTTGAGATTCGTGCAACCGCTTGACACTGTTAGATCTACAGCTGAAACGTAACCTCAACTTGCCGTCGCCGCTCCCACCCCTGTGCGGGCCCATGCGCGGCCGGTATTGCCCGCCGCGGCCGCGCCGCTCGCCCCCCGCCCGCGCCCGCCTCCGCTGGTTGTGCCACTTGCCGCCGTGCTCGGCCCCGCCGCCGGCCGCCAGAGCCGGCTCCGATGCGCAGCCGCCTCTGGCCGCCCCGTTGGTCCTCGGTCTCCGCACGGCCGGCGCCGTCGGGTTCCCGACCCGTGCGCCACCACCGCTCGCCGCCCTGCCCCGCACGGGCTCGCCGAAGATCCTCCGCCACCAAAGCCGGAGAAGAAGGCGCCGACGGTGGCCAGTGATTTTTTAAATGTTGATTTTTTTAAAAAAGTAGAAAATGTATTAAAAATAATTGTTTATTTTTTTCAAAAAGTTACGGTTCGACATTTTTCAAGAAGTTGTGGTTCAACATTTCTTGAAAAATGTTGGTTCGAAATGTTGCGGTTCAGCATATTTGAAAAATGTTCGTCAACATTTTTTGAAAAATTTTAATAGCTGGAGAAGAAGATGGTGTTTCAACTTTTTTTTAAAGAGAAATGTTGAGGTTCAAAAAAAATATTGATGACAAAAAGTTGAGGCTCAACATTTTTAAAAAAATATTGGTGACAAAAGGTTGAGGCTCAAGATTTTCTAAAAGTGTTGGCAAAAAAATGCTGAGGCTCGTCATTTTTGGAAAATGTTGATCAACATTTCTCGAAAATATGTTAGGCTCAACATTTCTGGAAAAATTGTAGGCTCAACCTTTCTCAGAAAAATGTTGGTCAACATTAACATTTTTTTGGTGAAATGTTGTATGGCTCATCTTCAACTAGGCGTTATAGTAGGCTTTATAGATGGATTCTTAAAAATCTTACACAAGACATATAGGTGCCCCCCTTAGCGCGGTTGCTCTGGCGGCCCCCTCACCGCTTCAACATCCATAAACCTTTTTTTAGAACAATTTGAATTTGTATGAAAAAACCCCCATGAATTTCATAAATGAGCTGTGTTCGAATTATGGGTAACTATCATTGCGGGTTACTGAGACAGTGAGACTAGCCACAGCCCGCAACGTACAGGATGCTGGAATTTTGGCTAGCTATTCCGGGGCCTGGCCTGGAAATTTGTATGAAAATCTTTTTGTCTGCGTCGATTTCTGAACCTGCATTTCTCACGTGTTTTGTCTTTTATTCCGGGGCCTGGCCTTGCAGTGATATGCATGTTTTTTTTAATGAAAAGTGGTATATATATATGCATTGATGCTTAAACCTTCTCTCTTGGTTCAAGCATCGGCTTTCACCACACTGTGGGTATATAGGATTCAGAATGGATATTAAATATTTGTGCTAGATATATAACACGGTCCCTAGTATCTCTGTGATCAACTGGCACAAATAGTCACAAATACCTATTAATTGTGTAACTTAATATAACTATCTGTGTTACCTGAATATATAGCTACGTTGGAGTTTGTCCTAAATCTAATTTCTTTGCATTCTTTGCATTTATTTCAGAATGAATCTATTAATATATTTTAGTAAAAGTTAAAAATGCATTCTATTAAAAATGCATTCTATCTGTAACTTAATTTTAGAATGAATCTATTGATATCATTTTTACTTGTCAACCTTTATTTTTTCTATTATTTATAGTCAAAGTTAAAAATGCATTCTTTGTATTTCACATTCTGAGGATATACTAGGGTATCCCTGCTCGCTCTAGATCTGAAATTGAAGCCGCCAATATATGCATATAGCACCTCAGTAATCTGCCAATATAGTGGCTTATGGGCGTGTTCAATTCCACAAACTTTGCAAAAAAATTTCACCTTGAGAACCTTGTGAGTTTATTTCTTCTCTCTGTACACGCGGTCCAATAAAAAAGTTTTTACCACTTTTCGCTTTTTTACTGGAATTAAACAGGCCCTATATTATACTGTTTGCTGTTGTTGTAACATAATCTGAGTGAAGCCCGCTAGCGCCTTCCTATAATTCGTAGATTGTTTGATTTCCTGAAGCAAGTAAAAAAAATGAAAATTCTGAACTGTTTGGTATGAATGTCATGTTTCTTGTGTTAGTGGAGAGGGTGCAGTGCAATAATCCAGGTCAGGCTGATGTGTAGTATATATATGCACGCATATGTTCTTGTTTGTTTCAGTAATTATTTGCAGTTTGTTTGATCCATATATACATTGCATTTGATGATGAAGGGTACGCATTTTGGTGGCATATATGCATGCATCACACTGCAGTGTGTCATCATCCTTGCATGTGGTTCTTGTGCGTTTGAGAGTTTGTGGGGGTACTTTGGCACTCAGCCGCCGTGCATGCATTTATGGGCCGGGATACGGTGGAAAAGGACTAATCGAGCACTAGTGCTTCTTCTGTGCCTCTCCGTCCTTTCGTAGGCGCCCCTGGCAAATGGCAATAATCAGCAGGGTCATGTGGTTACCTCGTACAGTACAATAATATACTATGCTAGAATAATTAAGAACGGAGCATACGGTCAGATCGAGAAGAAATTAAGACTCACAGTCACCATCAGTGCAATTAACAGATGTGGAATTGATTGAAAAGTCGCCATCGATCCGGCATCTCACACAATTAACACGCCGTGCATGCATTGTGTCACTACTCACTACAGGCTAGATGTGCATGGTTTCTTCTTGTTTGACTAATCTCTTGAGTGCATGCATGGTTGTTTCCTCGTACATGTGGAATTGATGTGGATTACTGTTTTGAGCATTTTGCACAATGCAAGATGTGCATGGTTTCTTCTTGTTGGCTAATCTCTCTTGAGTGCTTCTAGCTAGCTTCTGGTCTATATAAACCGCCGTTGGAGTATGGAACGACAATCCCAAAGAATCAAGGCACACAAGCGAGCCATTACGACATTGCACGAGTTAAGTGCGCCTTACATACCAAGGTACAAATTAAAGTGCTAGTTACTAGTTTGGAGATGCACATCAGCAGCAGTACTGTCAGTGTCATGAGTCTCATGACGAACTGCCATATCGCTACCGCTCCTGCATCATCGCCGCCGCTCATCAGGCGATGCCCGAGCATTTCATGGGGGTGGCTGCAGCAGCGGCGCCGCCACACCTGCAGGTTGCAATGCAGCCGACCGCAACAGGATTTCACCGCGCCAACACGGCATGGCCTTGATGAGGATGATACCCGGCTGAGCCAGAACGCCGGCATTTTCCACCCATCTATCTGGGGAGATTTCTTTCTTGGCTACTCCAACCCAGCAGCTTCATCGCAGCAACAGGTTTGTTTGTCTATGCCTATAGATAAATAATTATTGAAATTAATGAAATGATGTTAAAGATTCTAATAGTTAATTTGTGAGTATGGTTATATGTATCAACCATAAAAATATTCAGAACAGTCAGGACATCATTGTGCTGAATTGAAGTTCTGTTTTCAGCAGACTCAGATGGCAGAACGAGCAGACAAACTCAAGGAAGAAGTGGCGGAAATGATAGCAAGTTCAACTTTTAGTAGCCTGCATGAGAGGCTACATCTCGTTGATGCATTGGAACGTCTGTGCTTGGATCACCTGTTCGAAGAAGAGATTAATGCTGCATTATCACAAATTGAGACTGCTGATGTCAGTGGCTATGATCTTGGGACGGTAGCTCTGTGGTTTTGTCTACTTCGGAAACATCGGTACAGAGTTTCACCAGGTAATAAATTAAACAAACCACGTAATTCCAAATAGTTATGCACGGTTGTGTATTGCTAAACATTATATTCTTCTAATTCTAAAATGCTGGAATTTTTACAAATTCATTACCATGTTCCAGATGTGTTTGTGCGATTCAAAAATGAAGATGGAGGCTTTTTAGCAGAGAACCCTGCAGACCTACTGAGCCTTTACAATGCTGCGCATATGAGTACCCATGGGGAGACAATACTTGATGAAGCCATACTATTCACCCGGAAGCATTTAGAAATATCATTACACGACATGGAAGGATCATTATTAGCACGTGAAATTAAATCTGCGCTTGAGATCCCTCTACCTAGAAGGGTTAGAATATATGAGTCAAAGTATTACATCTCTGCATATGAGAAAGATGGTACACTACCTGAAACGATATTGCAACTTGCAAAGTTGAACTCAAATATTATGCAGCTCCATCATCAGCATGAGTTGACAATCATTACAAGGTAAAGCTAAGTAATTGTTACCATTTGAGATTCTATTGTGTGCTTACATTTCAAATTTCAAATAACTAGAACCATCACTGGCCTCTAATAAATGTACATGCATATAGGTGGTGGAAGGATTTACACATTGAAACAAAACTTCCATTTGCTCGAGATAGAGTTGTGGAATGCTACTTGTGGATCTTAGGAGTATACTTTGAACCATGTTATTCACGAAGCCGAATAATATTGACAATGATTATTGCAATTGTGACCCTCTTGGATGATATTTATGATTCTTTTGCAACTCCAGAAGAATGTGAATTACTTACCAAATGCATTGAAAGGTTTGTATTTTCCCTCCTTATATTTTTAAGAAGCTAGATTCACACAAGTTCTTGTCAATCTTTAGTTTGAAATTTTTAAAGAGAAGTAAGCAAAATATATTCTACTTTATCTAGGTAAGTTATATGTGGTAAACTAAAAAAACACTTTTGTGATAACTATATTACAACGGTAACCCGTGATTATCTGTCTTTAGCTTAGCCTGTATGTATGTGGTCATGCACATAAAAAGCTCCATCTAGCTTGGAGGAACCCAACAAGTGGAGGTTCAACCAAAGTGATAGATGGATAATTATACATTTAAATTGCATTAGATTTTTTATCATGG
This sequence comes from Urochloa ruziziensis, assembly GCA_015476505.1. NCBI lineage: Eukaryota > Viridiplantae > Streptophyta > Magnoliopsida > Poales > Poaceae > Urochloa > Urochloa ruziziensis. Next base: position 8,517,863 of record CM027121.1, on the reverse strand, counting down.
TGGTTATATTAATTTCATATTATTTTTGAATTATCTTGTCCAGCTGGGATGCTAAGGCGGCTCATGACCTCCCAGAGTGCATGAAATTTGCTTTAGGGAAGATATTGGATAGCTATCAAACCATAGAGAATATGCTCCACCAGGAGGAGAAATATCGCATGTCATATCTAAAATACTTTGTAAGTTACCATTCTCATCTATATTTTTATTTGAGAGATGATATACATATGAAATATTTTGTTACAAACTGTTTACAAAGGCTCATGAGGAAAGTAATGTAATCAATATTGGCATTATTGCTCAGAAACCGGGCGTTAATTCAGATGCTTTTGCACATACATAGAGACTTGTGGGTAAACATCCGCAAAACCATTTTTAGTATGCATATCATTTATCTATTCCATTTTATCAGTCCCACTTTAAATATTTATCCGAAAACTGAAGATGTATCTAGTTAATCTAGCAGGTTTGTATACATATGTTAAGTTGATGCTATCAGCACAAGCATATCTATAAACACATACCCTTCTTTTCAACATGTCCACAATTTCCATAAATTAACTTACTGTCTTCTATTTGCAGACTGAAGATCTTGTTAAGAGCTTCAACATGGAAGTAAAAATGCTTAAAGATGGCTACATTCCAAAGTCTGTTGAAGAGCACCTGCAAGTTTCAATAAGAACTGGAGGGTGTCCTATTTTGTCGTGTGCTTCCTTCGTTGGGATGAATGATATAGCAACAAAAGATGCCTTTGATTGGGTTTCTAGTGTACCTAACATGGTCAAGGCACTTTCCAGAGTTCTCAGATTATTAGATGATCTCCAATCATATGAGGTAATATATCTCATTCCCATTTTCATTTTGAACTGATGGGACTTTGGTATTGATATTAAGAAATGACAAGCTAAGATGTGGCTTGGCATCATATTCATGCTATCTACATTTCTCTTACCAATATTTTTGAATGGTTCACTTAATACAGCGGGAGAAATTGATCCCTCATGTTGCGTCAACAATCGATAGCTACATGAAGGAGCACAATGTCTCGATTGAAGTGGCATGTGAAAAGATACACGATCTAAAAGAGGAGTCGTGGAAAGATTTTAACAGCGAGTGGTTGAATCCAGACAATGCCTACCCGAAGCAGCTATTGGAGAGGATATTCAACTTGACGAGGACAATGGAATTCATGTACAACCAAGAGGACAATTTCACAAACTGCCCCAACCTAAAGGATACCATCCATTTGTTGTTTGCGGAGTCATTTACAGAGCTTATTTAGGATTTGTTTGTTGGCAACCAACAAATTAGTAATTGTTGTTTGGTTCGAATAATATAGGGGTTAGCTCAACCTCCAGTTCCCATGTTTTATGGATGTAAAAGTGTAGAGGTTTTCTTCGGTGCTCCATACTACCTTATACTGGTGTTCAAAAAGGACCAGTATAAAAGGATCTGACGGTCCAAATTAGTTGTATACTACTAGACCTTCACCTGTAGTATAAGGTAGTATAGGTCGAGTAGTATAGTAGTATAGGGGTATTATGGGAAAAAATTATTTTTAACATGTGATATAATGTGGTATAGATCGAGTAATATAGTGGTATAGAGATATTATGAGAAAAATTATTTTTATTTTTATACTCATTTGGTCCGATATATTTATTTCTTTTTACACATATGTTCATTTAGGTTAGGAGCTCCAATAAAAAAATTATATTACAGTCTAATTACAAAATTGCCCATCCCTCCATAAGAAGACCTCAAAAGTGTATGGGATGTAACGTTTTATATGTGTTATATGCAGTTGATTTTGAAGAGAACTTTACCAAATCTCGATTATATATGCCGCAGACCGTGTACCGTCACTATCAGAGTTTCTTAATTAATTGACCACATATACAATTGGTTGCAGTTTGCATCATCACTACGACATCAGCAGGTTTTTTTTTAATTATCCGAAACTTGTTCTTTGTCTTGGTGGTGAAGAACATAAGCGTCTTGCTCTGCTCGACTTAAATTAAACAAAAACACCTCATTTGCCCAACTAGTATAGTACAACAAAATTCAGTAACAACTAACAACATGCGCAGCAAAGGCATGTTCAGCTTAATGTTCGTTTCCGTTTTCGTCTTTGACAGTGTGCATGTGATATAACGGAGTATATAGCCGAACCGAACGCTGACGCCTGACGGTCGATCTCTCCGAGTCCCAGTCCCGGCCCGTTTCCGCCCGCCCATGGTCCTATATCTCCGATGATTGATTGAAACATAAAATTAATAATACCTTCTGTTCGAAACAGGAAAGAAAACACAAAGAAATCAAAGCAAAAGCGGGTGTACGTGTGCGTCTACGTCGCGGGCGGCGGCGATATGGAGCACCACGACGCCGGAGAAGAGGAGGAGATAATGGCAGGGCTGGAGCCTCTCTTCTACGACGAGGCGGAGGCGGTGGCCGCCGAACACGAGAGGCGGACGCGCGCGGCGGGAGCAGGAGAAGGCGCACAGAGAGGAGCGCGAGAGGGCGCTGCGCGAGCGGAGGCGGAAAGCCCACGACGCCGCCATAGATCGGATCCGCGACTACGATCCCAAGCAGGGCGGCGAATACTACACCCGCTACAGCTTCACCGACATGAGCAACTTCGACCTCGACGAGGAGTGTGAGTAATTAATCCACTGTGTCCACCCATCTCGATCTGCTATCTCCACACAATGTAATTAAACTTGGATGAACATAATCTTTCTGTTTGATTTCCCTGACCTGTGCCCCCACATGCATGCCATGCAGCGCCCCTTGGACCCATGAGATTCACAGATAGAGTGTACAAGCCAGGCGATTACTGGGAGCTGTGCGAGGCATTCAACTTCCTCACGGTGAAGGTAGTTTCCTCTGACGTCGGCTTCCCGATCGACGTGTACGGCACTGTCATCGCCAGAGACAAGCACACGGCAAAGGTCTATTTGCACATGGCAAAGCTCTTTGCCGTGTGCGGCTCACGGCAAAGAGCACACGGCAAAGTTTGGCCGGCAAAGGCCATCTTTGCCGTGAGCCCCAACGCGGGCACACGGCAAATCTTTGCCGTGTGCCAAAGCCTTTGCCGTGTGCCGTTGTGGGCTTAACGGCCGTAGCCGTTACGAATCTTTGCCGTGTGCCGTCACGGCGGGCTCACGGCAAAGATTTCCGCCAGGTGGGCCCAACCTGAGCTCTTTGCCGTGGGCCAAAGCCGGCGGCCCACGGCAAAGATTGCCGCCAGGTGGGCCCAACCTGGGCTCTTTGCCGTGGGCCAAATCCGGCGGCACACGACAAAGATAGCCGCCATGTGGGCCCAAACTGGGCCTTTGCCGTGGGCTGAGGTAAAAGCACACGGCAAAGACCCGGCCTTTGCCGTGCGCTAAGGTAAAAGCTCACGGCAAAGGCCCAGTCTTTGCCGTGTGCTTTTACTTTAGCACACGGCAAAGGCCGAGGCAGATCCCCTTTTTTTTATTTCAATCATGCCCCCAATACAAAACATCACAGGCAGTTTATATATCACAATACACATCACAGACAGTTTGTATACCACAATACACATCACAGGCAGTTTATATAGTCCAATCATCCACATATGCAAATAAAAGTCCATAAAAGTGCATAGAAGTTCATACATGCTCATACAAGTCCATAAAAGTCCATGCAACTCGATCCTAAGCAACTACGAGTCCATGCACGTCCATACAATGCAATTTCATAAACCTCACGCAGATGGCGGCGGGTGTGGCGGGTCCTGCGAGAAGGGCGAGCCGTGATGGGGTGGCGGGTACGGCGAGCTCATCGGTGGCATGCCGGGTCTCATCTGCGGCCACTGCTGGTACGGTGCGCCAGGAGGGAGGGGCGTCCACGGGCCGTACTGCGTCCACGGAGGCGGGATAGGAGACACCTGAGGGGGCGACATGTCCACGGGCCCATCATTCGACGCCGCTGACAGGTTCTGCACAAACGATGCAAAATGCAACACAATCGCTAAGCTATGATCATTCTAGGTTTCTAAGTCACTATGTGGAATCCAACTAGATGATATATCCTAAGTCATAAGTTCTAAGTCAATATGAGGCCGGAATGAAACTTCATGGTTTTCAAGCGACTCACCGGAGTAAGCTCTCTAACATTTGGCGGAGCGACTAACATCGGTGGCGGTGGTGTATGACCTACCACCGTCCTAAGGCTGCTCAAGTACTGGTACATCTGAGCATACCGCATCCGCTCGGCCCGCTCGGCCTCCCGCTCGGCCCGCTCAGCTGCCTCCTTGCGCTCAATCTCGGCATAAATTGCCTGCTTCTCCGCTGCCCACTCCTCCCTTTGAGCTCTCATACGGTCCTCCATCTGGGCCTGCAATTTTTCATGGCAATGTGATAATACAAAGCAAGCACTAGCGATAATCAATTAGCAACAGGTAAAACAGAATTTACCTTAAATTGATCCATCTGGATCTGTGTAGTACTCTGCCGTGGCCGTATGGGTGGGGTCGAGTCCGTGGCCCTGGCTTTAAGCGAGGAGAGAGTCGGAGTACTAGCCGTGTCCACTAGGCTGTTGGCAACGCTGTACCGGCCATGCTTCTTGCCTCCTCCCGACCTCATGAGCACTTCTCCATCAATTTGCTCGGTGATCGGATCGAACTCTGGCCCGTGGACCTCCCTTGCCATCTCTGAGTAGTCACTGAGGCGGCTGTGGACGCTCGGATTTGAGTACGCCTCGGGCCCGTCCAGCGGGTTGTAGACGTTGTCGGGGGCAGTCGCCTTGTCCTTGTGAGACAAAGCGTATGCCATGAGCGGGGGGCAAGGCTGACCACCATGTGTTGATGAATATATGATAAGAAGTACGTTACCTCATGTATATATGTACGTATGAGTTCATATTATTCAATTCAAAAAAAATTATAAAATTATGAAATGTGTATGAATTTACGAAAATTTGTCCTCGCTACGTCTATGTTGCCTTTTATCTATGGAAAAACTTTTGAAGTCAAAACCTAATTCGACTTCAGTTACGCCTCTCAATATGAACTACTCATTCTCAACTCTCAGAAACTTCTCCAGAGATTCTTCGATTTGTAAGCAGCGTCCGTGACAACTTGTGCGAAACGTGTTGAAATTTTTACCACATCATATACACATGAAATCATGATGGTAGGAGAAATCTGATGATTTTCGGACTTGGATTTTTTTCTAGAATTTAAAAACGATTTGGCCTAACGTGCATAATCATGTTTCTTGAACCACACGCTAGAATTTTCATTACAGTTCATGGATAAGGTCTCAGAATGGACTGAGTAACGTGTATGGTCCCTTTGAATCAGTTATATTCCATTATTTGACACTCTTGCAGCTCAAAAGTTATTTTCAACGATAAATCGAAGAAAAGAAATAAAATAACTAAATATAGCAAATAATTTGTGAAATGCATCAAATCTTAACATGGAACACCAAGCAAGTTACATTGACACCACAAAATTTTTGGGTGACAAAAGATTAAAAAAAATTTAACTTTGCCGTGGGCCCTACCTTTGCCGTGGGCCACGGCCAGAGGCTCACGGCAAAGGGCTTACGTGGCTGTGTGCCAGCCCTTTGCCGTGAGCCACACGGCTAGCGCACGGCAAAGGGTGACGGCCGTCACACGCCGTCACCTTTGCCGTGGGCCGAGTGATCAGGCTCACGGCAAAGGTTACAACTTTGCCGTGTGTTGTCCTTTGCCGTGGGCCCAGTATCTGGGCCCACGGCAAAGGGGCCCCTTAGCCGTGGGGTAATTCTTTGCCGTGCGCCAGGCCACAGGGCACACGGCAAAGACGCACGATGCCGTGTGCTCTGGCTTTGCCGTGAGCTTGCTTTCTGGCACACGGCAAAGGGCCGGCTTTGCCGTGTGCCCGTGGTAATGCTCACGGCAAAGACTACGGCACACGGCAAAGGAGCGGTTTCCGGTAGTGCAGCATCGATCACAAGTGTGTTAATCTCTTCCGCCGCGATAGAGATCACTCCCAGCTCATCAACTCTAAGGTATAACTTTGTTATTTTATTTCAAGCAAATACGTACTACTAGATGTTAGTCAAAAGCTGAATTCTGCTGATCTGAAATTGATTGTATTGACCGAAAATGTAAAAATATATAGCAGCTGTTGTTATTGTCATTAAGTATAAAAATGCAATTCTCATTGTTGATAACGTCATTTTTATTTGTGACACAAACTCCCTTTTAGTGCTTTCTATAATTTTTTTACTGCTCACGTGCCACTCACTAATATATAATGACTTATGATCCATACCCTTTAAATTTGTTACAGGAAGAATCGTTGGTTCTGACAGGCCCAAAACGTGGAATCATATCGCTAGACGATACGTATGTCGAGATCGATCTGAAGATCAAGGACGATGGAGATCACAAGGACAAAGAACTCAGTAAAGGATACGTATCAATCAGGGGCGCACGCCGAGCAACGAAGAAATACGAGCTGGAAAGCCGATCTCTCGATATCAGGCTCAGTACAGTGGAGGTGATCTACGGAGTTGTGGGGGTTGCAGTAGAAGCCACCATTGCAGCTGAAGTTGTACAGGGAGAATTTTATGGAAAGATCACTGCTACCCCCTGCCAGCATCCAGAACAACAGTCTTGTGCTTCATGACAGCCAAGTGGATGGCGTGATGCCTGGTGATGCTAATAATAAAGGAGGAATTGTCCAACTTTCACGGCCCGTCGTTGCTGTCTGTCTAAATGACACGCTGTCAGTGACCATTGTTTCAAGGGCTGGTGATGCTGAAACTGAATGCAGCATTGGTTTTGCTCCAAGGATCAATGGTAGAGATGTAAGCGAATTTTCTTTAGGTGACATTGTAATGCGGGTGAAGGTTAATTGGTCGTTGATTGATCCTTGAGCAGGCTCATGGATCGACTCGTCGGTGTAATTATATATGTCAGACTGAGTGATGCAACGCTAATTTGGTCATCATTAGTGTGATTGTTTTCTTCTGTCAGTCATCTTATGCTTTTATGGATCATACCTCAAGTATCTATCTACTATAGTGTAAAGATACTCCTTTCCATTAGCGACAGAGAGTTGATCCATCAGCTAGCCGTCGACCAGTGGACGTGGGGATCAACAGAAAAACAGTCATCGTTGGATATGTGGACGGTGAGCTACACGCGGCCGTGTCGGCAAGAGTTCATTGCCGGAGACAGTTGGGCTCGCCTAGCTTACTCAGCATTTTTTAAAAAAAATACGATTACTAATTTTATAAAATGGGGGAAAATATAAATTGAAAGAGGAATTTTACAAAAATTGAAAAGTTCATCGAGAAGGTTTGGCTTCAACGATGCATGCAATCTGGATAGGGCCAAGACCAGCTCATAGGCCCACAATCATATGAAAGTGAAAGCTTTTCCGATGAGTAGTTACATGTTCTGTTCATTAGAAGTTAAGGAATCCGAGAGGCGACCATATTGATCTGATTCTCTTTTTTCCATCTTGGCGTCGGACTCGTAGCGACAATAGATAAAGGGCTCGAGCACCCGTGCTATATTATAATTTACAGTTACATGTTCATCAGATTCTCCAATCGATTTTCAAGCTACTATACTGCACGGCGCAAACGCTAATTAACGACTTGGTGGCGGTGGCGTGTTGCACGGCGAGCGGCGGCGAGATGGGCTCCTCCTCTGCGCCCATGGCGGAGGAACACGACGACGACGAAGAGGAGATGCCAGACCTGGAGCCTTTCTTCTTCGACGAGGCGGAGGCGGTGGCTGATCACGAGCGGCGGTTGCGGAGAGAGCAGGAGGCGGCGCGCAAGGAGGAGCGCCGCGTCTGGGCGGTGAACGTCAACAAGGCCGTCATGGAAAGTATCCTCGACTACGATCCCAAGCAGGAGGGCGAATACTGCACCCGATTCCCCTTCGCCGACTTCAGCAATTTCGACCTCGACGAGGAGTGTGAGTCGATCGATCGATATAGTTCTATCAATTTAATTAGTTCAATTTGTAAGCATGAATTCAATTGTTTCTGTTTTAATTTGTTTTTGCATACCATACAGCTAGCGCCCCTTGGTCCGATGAGATACACTGACGACAGAGTCCTCAGTAAGGGCGATCGGTACTTGCGGCATGCTGGAGTAAACATCCTCTCCGTGAAGATAGCATCTTTGGATGTTTGCTTTCCTGTCCAAGTCTATGGCACTGTCATTGCCCGGGACAACATTGACAGAAAGTGCATTTATCTCTTCCGTCGTCAAAAAGATCATTGTCAACTCATCAACTCTACGGTAAGTAGGATTAGACACTCCCTTATTGCCCATACAGAAAATTCCAATATTTAATACTGGTATGCAGTAAATTTCAATTTTCCACTAGTTATCTCTATTCTCTAGTGGTTGTCAATGAACACGTTGCATCCTCTGGTTCTGAATCTGTATACTGCTGAAATGTGGAAATGCCTCTGATCGATCTGCTTGTTTGTTAATTTTGTCGTGCACGTGTTGCTTCTTATTGATCCATTTTGGGACATGTAGTTACATTCAACTTTTAACCATACACATGTGTACACACAAATCACTGGACTATTACATATAAGAATGGCATATATATAGTAACAAGTCATCCGTGTGTGGCCTGAATTTTAGTTTTCTTTGATTTATATCAGAGAGATGTATTTTTACTAACCTATCATGTAACTTTTCCATGCATGTATAGGATGAATCATTGATCTTGACTGGCTCAAAACGAGGACTTCTGTTATTAGATGATGCATATGTTGAGATTGATTTGAAGATCAAGGATCACCAAGGGCAGGAGGAAAAAGAACTTAGTAAAGGATTCTTGAATATCAGGGGCACAACAGGTCGACATATGGGCAAATGCGTGGTTGAAAGCAAAGGTCTTGCTACCAGGCTCAGTACCATGCAGGTGATGTATGCAGTTGTGGATAATGCAGTGGAGGCTACAATTGCAATTGAAGTCCTAAGGGGAGAATTTTATGGAAAAATCACTGCTTGCACCACCAGCATCCCGAATCATCTTGTGCTTCATGATAGCAAAGTGGATGGTGTGATGAACGGCAATGGAAAGGGTGTTATTCAACTTTTGCTATCCGTTGTGTCTGTCTGTCAGGATAAGAACCTGTTAGTGAATATCGTAGCCCAGACTGGTGATGTTGAATGCCAATATACCATTGCTTTTACTCCACGTATCAGAGGTCGAGCTGGAGACGAAATTACTGTTGGTGCCACCAAGATGCTCGTGAAGGTTTCTTGGTCACTTATAACAATAGTCGGGTGGTATTGTGATGAGCTTGTTTATGTTGAGCCAGTGTTTAACGTGATCGGCTTTATGATTCATGAACATATGCAATGTTGCATCTTTGATCGTTCATTTATATGCTAAACTATTACTATAGTTGGTGGAAGTTTTGGATGTTGTAACTTGCTTTCGTGTCATAAGAGAAGATAATGAGAGAACATGTCCTTGACTACATGCTGATAATTTTAATTTTCTCGAATGTGAAATTTTCCTATACGTATTCTATGAATAAATTTAACAGTCTCCTTCACGAAACTTTCCAAATCAATGTAGGAGTATCCGCGTAGGAAATATATGACTGGTAATGGATAGAGTATATTATATGGAGCAAATGTTATGTCCATTGTTGGCATCAATTCGTTCAATGGCTCATATTTCATCGTTAAGCCCTGAACTTAATTTGTGCATTTACAAATGATGCACCGTGTAGAGAATAATAAAGGTAGCTTGCGAACATAATACAACCGGCCTGCTTGTCATGGTACTGAATTGTCAATGCTGGCGGCAGCAGATTAACCGGCCTGCTTGTCATGGTACTGACTTGTCAATGGTGGCGGCAGCAGATTAACTCAGATAAATCAGAGTGTAGAACATCTGGCTTGTAACTGACACCAGCAAACAGAACACCAAAAAGGAACACCTGATAGCTGCTGGTTTGAAACAATCGGTGACCAGCAGTGTGCAGAATCACCACCAACTGATATGGCAAATAATGTACTACAAAACATTCCAATCCTACATTCCTCCTTTAAAGCACAAAATGGACATCCATCGACCACAGGACCCACAATAGCTCAGATCATTCGACAAATTCATGACAAGTTACACATGTAAAACCTCATAAAACTTCTGCTAACTTATTCAACAAGTTCGACTCTTATAATCCTGAGGGGGAAAGGGTAGCAAAGCTAAGCAGACTCTGACTTGGTGTAGATCCTAACGGCAACAGCTAGGCCCAGGATTGCAAGAGGAACCAAGAACTGGAGGATCTTGATAATGAACTCCGGGGTCTTGTCCTGGTTGTAGTGCGGTTGCTTGGGGGGCACATACTTTGTCTTAGCAGGGATTGTTGATGAGTCGATTTCACCCAGCAAGTACTCATCCATCATCGCACGGGCAGTGGTGCTGTGCCCGACATCCTCAAAATCATCGGTCGCATCCTTGCCTGTAGAAGGTCCAAATGAATAGGTCACAGCAGATCTTTCGCAACCTTAGTCTATCACTAGTTAGTAGTACACAAAGACAGAGGCTTACCAGTTGAGGACAGCAGAACATCATCACCTCCTGGGTGGTCTTCCAAAAACTTTGTCACATCGTACACCTATTCCATAGCAAAATACAGAACTGGTGAGGTTCTCATGGAGAATGGATAATATTTCTAATTATAGTCAAAGTAACAACATTAATGAAAGAGCTGGTGTCATGCCACTGGCAAAAGAGAAAGAGATAAAAGATAATCAACTTGTTATTGTCAGATAATGTTATGCAAATGAAACATTTGAAGTTTAGAAGGAAACGAAAAAATGTAGATTGCAAGATTAAGTAGCATGCCTCATATCTTATCTAAGAAAACCATCAGGCTTTCGAGAAAGGCAACAGAAAACATCTTTATATGATAGGTCAGCATCTGACATACTACACTTCTACATTAATTTAACAAGCTTGCTAATGTGAAGATTAAAAAAAATGCTGACTTGTTAGTTCAAGATAGTGTTTAAGGTGCATGCTTTCCCTAGTATAACACAGACATGGCACCTTGACGAACAGAACTTACACTTTACTACGAGCTTGTAGGCACTAGGCAGGGCCAAACATATTGAAGAGCAAAGCACTTTCAAAGTAGCATACTACAGTTTGATGCCGCTGGCATTATAAGCTGTATAATCGGAGGAGACAAAACACCTGGAAAAGGTTTAACATGCATTTTTATCAAGTACTACTCCAGTTGTTAGTGATGTTTTAATGGCCTCTAGCCGGACATGGTAAAAGAATATCTGTCACGGTTCAGCAAGATTTAACTGTTTCCCAAAAAAAATTAGTTGTACAACCCCGGTATGCACTGGCACTTTGCAGAAAAAGAATTAGCACGTTACAACAAGGCATGAGAATGATGACATCATAAGAACAAAGGCGCAAAAGCCAAGTAACTAAATGCGGGGATCTGCTTCTAGGTAGGAACCAAACATGCAGAATCGATTTTGTTTGGCGGCGCACAAAAAGATGAATTGTAAACATCCAACAGAACAACGCAATCCATCAGTCAACTCAAAACTAGGGGCTGATTCGGCCGGCCCGAAAGCAGAGACTTGTGCTTTCACTAAAAGCAAACACCGAACCAACCAATCTGCGGGGAAACAGTGAGATGGTGGCCGGATCTGCAGGTTCGCTGCACTGGCTGGAGGTACACATACAGAATCAAGAATCCATCTTTGGAGAAAACTAAGACTGCCGCCGCTGGGGGCACCGCAGTACGCAGTTAAAATTGAACTAAGGACATCGTCCATGAGCAAAAACTCAGTGACCACGGCCGACTGCCCTGCCAGGTACCATGACTTATAACCCAGAGAACCTAACTTTGGATCAGAGTTGTGGGGGGAAGAGGGTCTCGGGATCGACCAAGAAACCATGGCCAAGCGAACACAAGTGGAGATGAGATGAGATGCTAGCATACCTTGCCGCCGATGACGAGCCAGCAATCGTCCTTGGAGCTGTGCTTGGCGACCTCCTCGAGGATGTAAACCTTGGACATCTCGGCTGCTGCGCGGGACGGACGGGATCGAGATCGATGGGCACAGGTCGCCGCAGATCCCGAACTCCCCGAGCGAGATCGCGACCGCGGCCTTGGATTGGGCAAACCGAGATGGGCAGGGCGAGGAGGGCGGAGGGGGATTTGCTTTTAAAACCGCCGCGGCAGCCGACGCCAGCGCAATCGAATCCACCTCGGCCACAAATCCCGTCTTCACTACTGCTAGCTTCCGGCTCCTCGCCACCAACCCCCACCAGCCAGGCCACCACACGCCCAACCAAACTCTCCCGTCGGACCCACCTGTCGGCGGCAGGGTGCAGCAGGCCCTTTGATTTTATTTTACTACCCTGTGTCACATTGGGTTTCAATTTTCTTTTTTTTTACGTGTTTTTTTTCCTTTTGGAAAACACTTTTGCCTGCGTTGTTGTTCTTTGGGTTCAACTGAAGAGCATGCTGAGATTCAACCATGTCCTATTTTTTTTCCCTCTTCGTAGATGCAATTAAATGGTAGATGTACGATCACATCTCAAGATGCTCATAACAAACAAAATATGTGTACTTAGTTGGTCTCAAACTTAGCGCTTTATCCGCCAACAACCCCATTATGACAATAAATCAAGTGAACGAGTGATACCATTGTGGGCATTAAAAAAAATCCTGCCATTTGATTTGTAGTTGCACTGACGTCATGCTCCTTCAGATCAATGTAGGATAAATTACATACATTGAATATAGGTTCAGCTTCAACTATTGTTTTAGGGCGTGTTCAATTCCTCTAACTTTGGAAAAAGTTGCAAAAGGTTTTCACCTAGGGAATCGTGTGATCCGTGTCAGTCCATTTCTTCTCTGTGTATATGTGGCCTAATGAAAATGGTTTTACCACTTTTCACCGATTCATCAGAATTAAGCACGTTCTTAGTACAAATATGTATGATATGCTTGATAAGGGAATGGAAGGAAACCATTCATGCTGAAATTAGTTTTGGGGCAGATGGATATGATAAGAATTGGTTCTACGTCGAGTGGATGTAGCAATATGCTTTGTCATTTGGTCCTCGTTTGTCCTCAGATCCAGATCTTCAGTCGGACTTCAGCCCGACGAGGATCGGCAGTGAAGAAATTTGGCCTGTTCTAGAGAAAAGTATGGGATTTTTATAATTTTATAATAATATAAGTAAAGAGGTAAAAATGGGAGCTTTGGTTCGCATGTGGAGACGGAGGATTACATTGGAGCTAAATGCATATAAGAGCATCTCCAAAAGGCTCTATATCTGGCTATTTAACATAATCACTCTCTATTCTGCATCTCTCGCTAGCAAAATATAAAAAATAGAATAGTTCTCTAGGGTGCATGCAAGATATAGAAAGGCTGTTGAAAACAGAAAGATATAGAAAATGACTTTTATGCAAATGACTCTCGAAATGATGATTTAGAGAGTGAGTTTTAGAGAGACTCTTGGAGATGCTCTAAGAGCAACTTCAATAGTCTAGCTAAATCCATTCAAATATGTAAAAATAGAAATACACTGAAAAAAAGATCCAACAACCTCTTCATCTTCCTCTCTATTTTATCTGGCCAGCTATCCCCCCCCCCCCCTCCGCTAGGCATTTTTGCCTAGCTGCTCCCACTAGCTATCCCTATTCTCAAGATTTACCTAGTATGTTGGTTTCCCCACCATTTAGTTAGGAGAATAGGTAGACTCTTGAAGATGCTCTAAAGCATATATTTACCTACCTACCACCAAAATAATGAGATGTTCAATCTCTAGTTAGGGCAAGGCTAATGGTTACGCTCGCATGGGGACTGAATGGGTGCAAGGTCACTCAGCTACACAGTAAAATGGAGGAATAGTGGCGGGGTTCATGCATCAGTCAATGCTCTTTGTTGTTGGGAGCCAATAAAAATGGCAGGAGCTTTCCTATGTTCTCTCAATGTCAATTAGGCCAGTCTCAGTGGGAGTTTCATGGAGAGTTTCATGGCATTAATTGATATGACACATCAGCAAAAATGCTGACTTGGCAGGGTCATTTATGAGGGGAGTTTCATGGGATGTGAGGGGAGTTTCATCCCCATGAAACTCTACTGGCACAGTTACCTAGTTTCTGTGTCCATGAAACTCCCACTGAGACTGGCCTTAGGAATTTTTCTGATGTGCACAGCTCTCAGCCTGTCTCTTAACTTTGAAATAGAGGAGCAGAAAATATGACCATTATATACGATAGTCAGTTGGGGTTGGTGGTTTAATATACAAAATAGAAAGTTCTAGAGCGAGGACTCGGGACTGCTAGTTGACGGTGGTGGTTGGGCGCTATACTCCATGCGTTTTTTTTTTTTCGGGTCCATGCGTTTTGTTATCGATTGAGAATTGGGAAATGGAAGAACCTACTGTAGTGTATATAAACAGTAGGCTGGTGCCTGCGCCCCGGATTTGTGCGCTGCTTCTCCATTTCATCACAGCTGCCAGAATTGACCTCCATCGGGATTCAGTACGGGCCTACGGGCCGGGGTAGTTAGAGCAACTTCATCAGCTACCTTATTTCTTTGTATTCGTATGAGCTTTGTTTCCCTTACTTTTGTACAGCGGACATCATCAACAAAGCATTAGGACTTTTATGAACAGGCGTGCTCCAAAAATCATCTTATAATTTTTTTTCTGTTTTGTAGTATATAATGTTGGATTTGACCTCGGTCAGACTTTGTTGGGCCATTAGGCCCAAATCCTAATCCTACATTAATCCCTGTTAGTTGCCTTGATCGGGAGGCAACCCTAAGGTCCATTGGGCCCGGCCCCAAGTCCACAGCGCTATATAAATGAGGGAAGACCCCCTGGGTCAGATTAACGAAGTTAATCTCGAGTTAATCACAGGGGTTAACCCTAATCTACTCGAACCGGTTGTTAAGGCGCTGAAGGGCTTGGAAGCACGGAGTCCCGTTCTTCTGCACCTTCTGGATCTACAGCTTCGTCAAGCCTCCATCATGAACAGAGAAAGTACTGGTAAGTACCAAATTCCGCATTAGTTTAAGTTTCAGGTGTGATCTAGATCTAGACTAGAGATCCTGAGTTAAGTTGTTATTAATCATGTTAATATTGATCTAACAATTGGTATCAGTCGCCTATCTAGTCTGGTTTTGATCCCCTAGCCAAAACCGTAAGTTTCTAAGCCTGTGTTCATGTTTTAGTAGATCGGCTCATGCCCAAGTAAAGTGCCGACGTGTTCTGTGCTTGTTTATTCATGTACTTACAATTGATTAGTTAAGTTTTGTTCAAGCGCAGTGAACATTCAAAGTTCAATTTCAAGTTTTAGTCAGTTTTATCTAAGTAAGAGAATTTGTACACGCAATTTTTTTTTCTTTAGATCAGTACGGTTGTAGGCACTCTATATGTTTCAGATTAGGTCTTTTCTAACACACAGTGCCTAGAGCCATACGGTTTTTGGTCAACCTTCATGCAATTAGTTAATCACAGCCCAAATCCCCTTGATTTCAAGTCGTTTTTCATGCACATGTTAGCACATCTCAGCCCAACCCGAAGCAAATTAGAGGGATAAACTCAGAGAAATCAGATCACGAATCCAAAAGAGATCTAGGGTTCACGAAACCCTGACCCTAAGTTGAGAAGAGGCTTACCTCTTGGCGGCCGTGCGTGGCTTAATCTCGCCCCACACGACTGCCGTCCCCAACGCCGGCGAGCCTCGGCACCCGCACGCGCCAGCGACATCAGCTCGTCGCGGCGCGGCAGGATGCCTCGGCCGCGCGTGCGCCTCCACGGCGTGGACGCGGTGCTCCTCGCGACAGCTCATAAGGTACGAGCGACCGCCGGGAATGGAGCCCCGGTGGAGCCCCTCGACGGGCCGCGCGCGCGTCGCACGCGGCGCGCCGAGAGGGCCCGCGGAGCTCCGGCCAAGACGGCGCACGGGGGTCTGCGTCACCGGATCTGGGGGAGAAAGGCTAAGAGGCGGCGGAGCGGGCGGCGGCCGGCCGCCGGCCGCCGGCGGCGCTCAGCAAAGAAGAGCGCGGGGGGAGGGAGGAGCAAATGAGTTAGGGTTTGCCCTCCCCCCGGCGATTTCGGCGTTTTATACGCCCGTCGGCCGCTGTCGACCGTCGGATCTTACCGACGGACGAGATCGACTCGGCGCGGGGGGTGGGGCGGTGCGGCTGAGGCGCTGGGCTGGATTGGCAGCCCATCCGTCCGCCCTCTGGGCTCAAGGCCCGTTAAGTAAGCGGCCGTACTTTGCTCACTGGGCCGCGCGCGCTGAGCAGTGACCTGACCCGAGCCCGAGCCGTAAGTGGCGCCGCTGCGCTAAGCTGGGCCGTGACGTGCTGGGCCGCAATGGGCCACGCGTGCGCGCTCAGCGCGTTGCGTCGGGCTGTGCATGCTCGCGGGCTGTATTTGGGCCGTACTGTGCCGCGCGACGGGCTGCACCGCTGTGTTGGGCCGCTAGCGTGCAAAAGTTGAGATGGGTTGAGCGCGTTTTAAGGAATTGTACTGGGCTGCTTTAAGTCATTTCTTTTATTTAAGTTTTCAGTCCCCTTTTCTTTTAAGGCTATATTTATTTCAGCACTAATTTGAGTTAATTTTTTGTATGAGTCAACTTTATTATAAGTGGTTGATGTGCTCTTATAGTTTCACTGAAATTTTAGTAAGTTGTGTTTTAAGTTGTAAGCTTTAAGTTTTAAGATTTAAGCTTTAAATTTAAGTTTTAATATTTAAGTTTATTGCTTCCGCATTAAGTATAAATTTATTTCTTGCATAAGAAATTTAAACATTAAGTTATATTATTTATTTAAGTTGTGTGTTTTTTTTTAAGTTTTGAGATATGAGTTTTCAGTGGCTCATTGTTTTCCGTGCAAGTTTATTTCTTAATTGCAAATTAAGTTTGAGCTATTAAGTTTTATGTCGTGCTTTTGCATGTTACCATGATGCGATCAAGAAATGTTAAGTTTTCATGCTCTTATAAAATAAGTTTTAAGTTTTCATGAGCATGATATCTTTATTGTGCAATGTATTTATTTTCTTGCACTGTTTTACCTTACCATTAAGTATCTTTAAGTTTAAGTTTAGATTCAGAATAAGTTTATATAAGAATACTTTTGTCTTAAAATATCATTTTTAAGATAAATGTGCATTATGATTAAGTTTTGTCATGTTTTCACATAAGTTAAGTTTAAACTTTGCGTTATTTGTTTTTGACATAAGTTAAGCTGAAAGTTCGTTCTCTTTCCACCTAAGTGCATTTAGATGCCTCTATTTGAATGGAACCAACGAGAAGTTCATTTAGAGTACACTTGTAATTAAATCTGGCCAACGTTGTTTTAATTATGAGTTTAAGTTAAGCTTCGCTTGTTTTCCCCAACGGTGATGCAAGTTGTTGCTTATTGCGTGATTTTTGATCAGACCAACGTAGGGTTGAATTTCATGCTTTTATGTGCATCTTAATGTACTATTACTGAGACATATTTTATTTATGAATTTTCAGTTGATTATTGAAAGTTGCTAAGCACCATTGAGCATTATGATGGCACAAACTTCCCTAATTGGAATCAGGATGTGCTAGGCATTCTCAAGACCTTGGATCTTGATTATGCGTTACGTGAGGATAAGCCAACTGCTCCGGCGGTTGGAACTCAAAATTATGTTGATAAGATAAGTGAGTACAACTCAAATTCAGAAAAATGGGAGAGATCCAATGACTTGGCTAAGATGGTCATTAGACAAACCATCATTGAGGCCTTGAGAGGTTCTTTTCCGACTGGGATCAACGGTAAGGAATTATCAGTTAAGGAGTTTATGTACTCAATTGAGGAAATGTATAAGCGTAAGTTAGCCACTTTCCTCGTTAAGAAATTAGTGACCTCACGTTACAATGGTCAAGGTGCATTAAGGGCGCATGTTAATAACGTGGTCTACATAGCTGAAAAGCTAGAAGTGCTTGGGATTCATACCTCGAGTTCAATGCTTTCGCATTTGATCACTGCGTCCCTCCCTGAGAATTATGCCCTAGGCGTATGCAACTTTTGTAAGGAACCCGGACACATGCAAAGTTGGTGCCCCGGATTAGCTACATGGCTTCAGAAGAGAGGTAATTAAATTGTCTCATAAGTTTTATTAAGTTTATTTGTTCCCACCCATTTTGGTGGAATAACTCAGGTGTTTCTACACATATTAAACCTCCTTCAGGTATTCATCGACCTTAAAGGAAGGGATATTCAGGGGAGCAAATTCTACAAGACTTCATCAAAGTCAAAGACTCTGGAGCCTCACATTAGCATTAAGTCATTAGTTTTAGACTTATTTCCAGCCGATGATGTACTTTAGATTAAGAAACTCTGAATTTTTTTTTTGTTCTCAATAAGTAATAAAACAACATTAAGTTCTTTTAGTGATTATTTTTCATCGCAATTGTCTTTGACTGTTATTTAAGAAGTGAAATGAGTTAAGAAGTGATGAGACCTTGTCGAATATCTGACACACTCACGTTTAGACCACATATTCGAAGGGGAGAATGGAATGTCTCATCAGTTTTGAGATGCTCCTGCTAACAATACTAGTTAAGAATTGCTCTCATCTAGTAGAGTTATTTTATTGTCCATAAGTTTTAAGGGCAAAATTAAGAATAAGTTTTATAATACTCGCTACATCTCATTGCTTCAATTAAGAATAAGTTTATAATGCGAGATATAATACCATTGTAATAGGAATCATACTCCACAATTACCAACTGCCTCAAATAAGTCAGTGTGATTTTATTCTTTATTCTGGCCACCGCTGGGTACGGGATAATTTCACTCGTTCTGTTGTTCTATCCATTTTCTGGCCACCGCTGTTGTGGATTAGTTCAATTTGAATCAGAGACGGTTGAAGTATGATTTATGTTCATGATTCTGGCCACCGCTGTTTTATGAACATTTAATCATAGCTTTGCTTCTCTAGTTCATCTTCTGGCCAACGCTGATGTGGGCTAGACTAGCAAGGGAAGTTCATCAGTGGTATCTAAGAAAGATATAATAAATGTCGTGCCAAAGATAAATAAGTTAAAGAGCATCCTTTTATAAATTACTTTAGATAAGTTTATGGTTCGACACATTTAATATTCTGATTGTTCAGAGTTCAATGGAAGCTCACTAAGAAGAAAGGAAATGGGGGAGAAGAAAATCTTAATGAGATGCAGGATAAGTTTTCTCTGTATTGATGATTCAAGATGAGATATATATACACATATGAATTTCTCATATATATTTATATCGTGCCACAAGTGTTTTCTCCATTCCTTATCTAACTCTGTTGAGGATGTACATTAGTTGTATAACCACAACAGAGATAAGTAATGTTTAATGATAAGTTAAGTATTGGGCACAGAAGTGAGAGCCTCAATTATTTTAAGTCTATTATGAAGAGGCGATAAAGGAGTCTGTGAACTTTAACATAAGAATAGTTCTTTTCATAGCAATTTTCTGATGGGGTCAAAGCAGTAGGCTATGAAGGGTCTACAGGTTTGAAAGTGATTCCAAAAGAAGCTAAGATGCTAAGTTCATAGCTCACAATAATTTTGTGTGTATCATGGGCAACCATGGTTCATTTGTAAAGCTAAGGTGGATTAATTATTATCCTGATACTGTAAGGTGAATGTTTTCTCCATAAAGCTAACATTATTAAGTTTGCATTCCAACAACGGGGAAAAAGTTTTCATCATATCATAAGATGCATCTTAGTGAAGCTCTCCTAAGTTCTGGGGGAGTATGACACTGAGATGGGACCAAAGTGAGTATTAGGATTGTCACTAACGGGCAAATGTTAAGAGTAGCTCTGAAGTGATTTCAGATAAAATGTGAATGCATACACAGCTATGCCTGTTTTCTTTGCGTAATATAAAGATTAAGTCTAATTGAATGGGAAGACGTTCCTAATGCTTCAATTAGAAGCTATATGCTAAGATCTATAAGTGATTGACTTAGCATGACTAGCCGGAATGCTTGACAAAATTTTATTAGTCTTAGTCCAGGGGAGGTCCACTGGAAAAGGTGTATAAAAGATTAATGCACCAAATAACATGCTTATTTAATTAAGTACTATTTAGATAAAGTTTTGTAAAAGTGTATGGATGTAATTGTGCACATTAAGTTTACGTCCTTCACTCTTACAGATCTGAGCGATTCTGCAGAAAGCTCTAAAACAAGATTAGCATAATTAAGGCTAATTTTGTATGGCATGTTTTAGACAGGCATATGAGTTATGTTCCGGTATTATTAAGGTATTAACATTGATTTCAAATCAATGTTGCTGTATTTGATTACAGTATTCCTTTCAAGTAATTACATATAGTTGATGGTGTCAAGTACATTGACAAATATATTGTTATGAAAGAAGGGTCCCAGGATCAAGTCATTTTAATGCTTTAAGTGAATTGCTAGCAACATGACTAATTGAAGGTTTTGTCTCTTATCCGATTTTCGCGAAATTAGTATGGATTTGATGATTAACCTCAAATATGATTCTGGATGAGGCCGAATAAATAAACTCCCAAATAAGTTAGTAAGTGTTCTATCAAGGTATTATAGTGGACTTTGGTTAATGATGTCCCGGTATGTCTGTCATGTCTACCGATGACTCATTCGCTGGGTTTTGCTATTGTATTGAGTGTGAACATAAGGCGAACGCAAGTAAGTTTAAGATTAAGACTGTTCGATTAAGCGGGAGATTATTGATCTGTGTATATCCACCTTCACGTGATCAATGAAACTGAATATTATAAGATAAAGTTATTGACCATCGGTCAAGGGGGAGAATGTTGGATTTGACCTCGGTCAGACTTTGTTGGGCCATTAGGCCCAAATCCTAATCCTACATTAATCCCTGTTAGTTGCCTTGATCGGGAGGCAACCCTAAGGTCCATTGGGCCCGGCCCCAAGTCCACAACGCTATATAAATGAGGGAAGACCCCCTGGGTCAGATTAACGAAGTTAATCTCGAGTTAATCACAGGGGTTAACCCTAATCTACTCGAACCGGTCGTTAAGGCGCTGAAGGGCTTGGAAGCACGGAGTCCCGTTCTTCTGCACCTTCTGGATCTACAGCTTCGTCAAGCCTCCATCATGAACAGAGAAAGTACTGGTAAGTACCAAATTCCGCATTAGTTTAAGTTTTAGGTGTGATCTAGATCTAGACTAGAGATCCTGAGTTAAGTTGTTATTAATCATGTTAATATTGATCTAACATATAAAATGCAAGGATTCTCTGGTTGGTGCGGCGGTCAATGGCTACCTCTACCAATCGAGAAAAAGGCTCAATCCAAGCCATCAGCGCGCGTATAGTCTCACCAACGTTGGCACATACTAGATCCTTATAAAGAAAAAAAAGGTTGGTACATACATAAATCAACATTTAATTTGGCATGGGATAAAAAATCTTAGTTTGAGTTCAGCTGTTTTATCTATTTCACAAAAAAGTTCAGTTGTTCTTTCCTAGAAATTTTGGTGTATGATACGTTGTTATGCTAGCTAGTAAGAAATTGGGCTTCTTTATTAAAAAAACTAAGAAATTGGGATTACTGGTTCAGCCTGCATGCAGTTGTCTCAACCCGGCCTCTCCCCTGCTCATTTCTGTCCGGGGTGATGGTCTCAGAATTCAGAGAGCCTGAGGAAACACGTGCCTCTGCCGTGGCAGATAGTGGAGGGCGAATGTGATCCCAATAGATGTCGACACTACCCATCCCCGGCCCACACAGTTCATCACGGGCGTACAACCATTCATATCACGTTTTATTCCAGATTTGCGGCAGCATTTTCTTTTCTTTTTTTGAATCAACTCGCTCCACAATTAAAATGAAATTGTGTCACTCAACAAAAAATGCAAATGCTTTGGCAGTACCTTTTCTCATGGAGATTATTCTTTCTTCTCTCATGGAACATACATATATATGGTTGGTGAGAAACGACTGCATCTTCAGTCAGCTGCCCACAACAGTGCAAGAGTGCAAGAACAATTTGAAACGTGAATTCGCCCTGCTTATGCATCGTGCAAAACGACCATACTTCCCTTTCATCAGTGGCTGGCTAGAGTCTTCTTTGTAACTTTCCTCTTTTTTTTGCGCTTTTTTGCCTTTTTCTACATTTTTTTCTTGCTATTTCAATATATAACCAGTAGGGGCAAAAACAACTCCTGAAGTTTCACAAAAAAAAAAAAAGCAACAGACTTGACCTATCTTCCTTTCTTGCTTTAATGTAGTTATAATCCCTACTATTGAGTCACACGAGACAATCCAGCTTTGGATCTAAGTTTGTCAAGTTAAATGCTTGCTAATGATACTTCATCTTAAATCGGCTGCCAATGTTTAGCCAACGTGCATTTTACTTGCATAGATTAGCTAAGCATCGAAGAACTCAATTTGCTCGTCAATTAGACAGCTTGTATATAATTCATCTGAGCATGAAAGTAGTGATGTAGAGTTCATAGGAACACGTAAGAAAAAAAAATCGACTTATTTGTGGCTCGCACACAAACCTATTTTACACCTCTGATCTACTCTATATTTACCAAAAAAAAGCACGTCATTTTAGGTATTTTCAAACAGATTAGAGGTAAAAGGACACTGCTTCTTCTATTTATTGAAGGTCGATGTGTATATATTGGTGGAACATCTCTTCATTAGTTGTTCATCATTTATGGATCAGTCGTGCCTTTTAGGACAGTCCCAACCCAGACTCTAGCCATAGAGTCCATATGTTCAAGATCTATTATAAGAAACCATAGCCTCCAATGCAGATTTTGTATCTTGAAGTTTATCCAATCTCATAACCCGCTTGTCTTTCTCACAGATGGTCTTGATTTGCGTGAAGACTTGGTTCTTAGTTAAACTTGGTTTCTTCATTTTTTCTCCTCTCTCTTCAATAAATGTTTTGCCACATTAGCATTTTGCTTACATGACAGCATAATTAATGACTATAGACTCTACAGTAGAGTGTTCAAGAAGATGTGTTGGAGTTCTCGATGAGATTGTACTACCGAACCGAACGAAGAAAAGAATTGAAATTTAAGAATGATCGAATTCCATTTAGCCAGTAAAAATAAAGGTAAAAGTTTATTCCATCCATCTTTTCATCAAGCAGCTCGATCGTGCATGATGAGTGCCTTTTGCTCC
Source organism: Urochloa ruziziensis (assembly GCA_015476505.1). NCBI lineage: Eukaryota > Viridiplantae > Streptophyta > Magnoliopsida > Poales > Poaceae > Urochloa > Urochloa ruziziensis. The sequence goes on along the minus strand of CM027121.1, from coordinate 8,494,670 downwards.
TCGATCGATCGAGAAATTAAACACGCTCAACACAAAAGGGGAAAGAAAGAAAGAAATAATAAAAAGGTGAGAATGCAAAAGGCTATGATTTGACTTATCGCAATCGAAGAGAGAAGCAGCCCGGGTTTCATCCGGGGGTCATCTTTTGATGATGTCCATTCATCATGTGTCTCTCTACTTGTCCTTGGTTGGGTAGGACGCCATCTTGTTGATGCCGCAGAGCCCCTCCGGCTTGCCTGTTCCCCTCTTCATGCGGATGAACCCCTTCTCTCCCCAGTGCGGGCCCCACGAGTTCTTGACGATGATGTAGTCTTGCCCCTTGGTGGTGCCGTACCCCACCGCCGCCACGCCGTGATCCAGCTCCGCGCCGCACGGGCCATCGAACACGCCCTGCATATGCATGCAGAGTGCGCATCATTTAATTTCTTGGATTGCATAATGATCGAGATCCACGACGACTCATCCAATCCAAGTGAATTAAGATCAATAAGCTAGTAGCATCAATGGGCCAATGGCCGATGGATTTTATACGTATACATATAAGCTATTTCCTCGGTTTCAAATTATAGGTCGTTTTGGCTTTTCTATGTTCATAGATTTTGCTATGAATCTAGACATAGTGTTTATTTAGATACATAAAAAGTGATAGTTATAATTTGGAACGGAGGTAGCAGTAAGCACGTACCCCTTTGTAGAACTGGAAGTGCCTGCCGGACGCCTCGATGGCGACGCTGACAGGCTGGTGCGCGAGGGCCTTGACGAGAGCCTGCTCATCGTTGGCCGGCACGTCCTCGTACCCGGAGATGGTGACGACCTGCTCATCGCCGGCCTTCTGGTCGCAGTCGCCCTCCTCCATGAGGTACGGGTAGGCCTCCTCCGTGTGGAGCCCGCCGCTGCCGGCGATGTAGGAGAAGGCGTAGTCCATGATCCCGCCGTTGCATCCGTTGTTCCCGTCCGTGCTGCAGTCGATCAGCTCCTGCTCCGACAGCGACGTCAGGTTCCCCGTCACGATCTGGTTGATCCCTTCCACCGCCGCCACCGTCGAGAACGCCCAGCAGCTGCCGCACTGCCCCTGGTTCTTCACCTCCGTCACCGCGCCCTTCTTGCGCCAGTCCACCTCCTTCGGCACCTCGTCGTCTCCGGCGCCGGCGTACCGGAAGGCGGCGGCGCCGCCGTTCCTGGTGGTCCTCGGCTGCTGGTGGTTGAGGCCGAGGTAGGTGGCCTTGAACTCGTCGTGGGTGAGGTCGGCGAACTCGTTGAGGCCCAGCCAGTAGCTGCTCACCTCCCTGTTGATCTCGTCGATGTGCTTCAGGTTCTCCTTGAACACCTCGAAACGGTGGAGCTTCTCCTCGAAGCTCGCGTACGCCTTGCGGTACTTGGCCACCCACTCCTCGAACAGCTTGATCAGACGGTCGTGGCTGCCGAGGTCGTCAGGCGAGTACCCCACGATGGAGTAGAAGTCATTGTCGACGTCGATGTCGCCGCCGTGGGGGCGGGCCTCCGCCAGCAGCCACGCGCCGGCGCACAGCACGAGGACGGCGGCGATAAGGGAGAGCTTGCCCATCTCGATCAGTAGGGACTAGGGAGGAGAAGAGGCTCTTGCTGTTTGGTTGTGAGATCGCATGGGAGGATGCATGTATATATACACACGTCGTTCTGGTGATCTCGCTTGGAAGCAAAGCCAAGGCGCTGCGTGAAAAGGGGAAGGGAAGCCAAAAGAAAATGTGGCCGGCGCCAATGAGTGTTTCCTGAATCATGCCAAGGCTTGAAGCGTTGCTCTCTCTGTAGTCTGATAGACTTTGCTTCCAAGCATGCCGGGTGCAGAGAGAGCATGGGATGAGATGCTTGTTTGCCTGCAAAGTTCAGAGAGAGAAATCGATCTGAATGACGACTCATCTGAACCTATTCCTTCAGGGGAAGGAACTAATCTGGCATGCATCTCAAGTATGAACCCAAGGCAACTTGTACATGCAACCAGCAACTGCAACCTGATGGATGGGCTATCTCTGTCAATACTCTGGACCCTGGAGTCCTTTACAGGCTAATGCTTCTTGTCTCTGCTGAACATGGTACACAACAATGGTTGTTGTTTCTTTTGTTTCTATATGCCCTGTTTGCAGTTCTCTAGAGGATGGATGGAATATCTCAGTACATTAGTCAGTACAATGCTTTCTGTTTCATAAAGAACACGTTATCTCTTGGACCACGCTTGCTACATGGAGTAAAACAGGGGCATCAGGTTATCATATAGCGTCATGTGCAGTCATTGCTGTATATGCAATTCTCATCTCTCCGGCACAGGCCACGCAAGAGTCAACACTGACTTATCTCTTTGGTTCCCACTTCACTTCCCAGTGGAGTACAGTACGTTCCAACAAGCGACCAATGTCAGAAAACGTCTGTATGAAATCATAATTCACAACGTACATACATGTAAAATCGCTGTAGTCTGCTTAACTAACAACAATGCATTATGCATCATTCTATAACAATCCTATTACATGGACACATGACCGAATTAATTGAACGGAGGGTGGCGCTGGAATTGCCAGAATAGAATGAATGATCCTTCTTCATTGTGGCTTGAAACTGTTAAGCTTCCTGAACTCTTCTACTTTGCTTTTGATCATTCCTCCCACATGTGGCAGCACGTACATGTGCGTAGGATCAAGCGTGCGCACGATAAACCTCTCGGATGCAGGCAAAGAGGCATTCAGATCAACAATGAACTGCGCCATGGGTTCGTCACTGTAAACAAAAAAGGAATTAGCAACAAGTGTGGAAAATAAAATGATGTGGTCCGCTGATGTTACCACTTACCAGGAAATAAACAGCCCCTTGATTGCATTAACCATTTTTTCTGATCTGTGGACACGAGAAAATACCTTGTTGCATTGGGAAACGAAAACATGTCAGTTGAAGGAGCAAAAGTACCACAAATCTAGATCAACTGCAAAGTACACGCAGATAAAATAAAGGTGTGTGCAATGCAAACAGGAACGGTAGTGCCAAATTAAGAACAATCCTTTTCAGGCATTCTAGCTATACGTCAACAGTTTATATGTTGGCACTAAAGAAGCGTGCGTCGCTATGGATTCCGAAATTCTCTACGTAAGTTGATCAGCGTGTAGAATTGCAGATCAAATCATACAACAGCCAGGAAACCTACTTCGCTTCGTCGCACTACGGAAACAATGGAGAAGATAAAGTTCGCTCGCCCTCACCGTTGCTATGCTCTTGGCTCTTCCGTCAGCCAGCGAAAATCTAGGTCGGCGGCGGCGGCGGCGGCGCCGGCGGCGTCCTTGTCGCTTCTCGCCGGCGTCGCAGCTCTGTTTTGGTTGGAGCTCACCGCCCCTGCAGCATCTGCTGCTTATATTCTACCCGCTCGCTAGCCCACCGAAGGTCCGAAACCGAGGAGGATTCCAAAAGAGTCTGGGGCCTTGTTTCTTTACTGCTGCATCGGCCCCATTCGGCCCAGTCTCACACCACACAGCCCAATTCTTGAGCGACAGGGGACTCGGAGTCGGATATATATAGATTTTTCTTTTCCTCTGAAAAAATATTTCTTGATTTTTAAGATACAGTTATTTTTATTCTGGCCCCTGCAACGAAGAACTGATAATCATGGGTGCGTTTCCTTCGACAAGAAAACACGAGCAGTACTACTTATCTCACGGAACCACAATGTCAATAAAGACTCTAAAAGTCTAGATGGAGGAACTCTCTTTATGAATTGTTTTTTGAAAAACCCTCTTTATGAACTGTGCCTGGAGATCTTTCCATGCTAACTAAAACACTGGTTGCTGTATCTGATCACAGTTCAGTATTTTTTTTAATAAACAGTTCGCTAGATATTAGTGATTGTTTACGAGGGAATAGACACAACCCCACATGCTGACTACCACTCTTAAAATCTCATTGATTTATATACCATCTTCAAATTTCATAGGAGTAGCTCGGTTAATATGATGAAATTTACTCCCATTCTGTTGCTGCATCCCAGGCTCTCATAAAAAACTCACAAACATCAGAGCTAGTCCACAACAGCAATGCATGTGAAGACATCTTAGACACTTCAAAGCAGGCAACCAACTGCAGCTTTGATTTATCAACGCCACCAAGTGCCTTGTCAAGGGGCAAGGACCAAGTAAAAGGCTCCATCCGGATACAAAAGCAAGTCACTGAAATACACTTCTTTTATACTAGAAAACACAAATATACATTATTCTACATCGGCATGGCAATGCCATCCAATCATATAGCAGTTCCGCAGATACAACCACAAGGTACACATCTTTGGAGGGAGGGAAGAGGTGGAATGATCCTTCAGTCCTTCACTGTGGCTTCTCATAGCTGTTCTGGTCCCTGAACTCCCCTATCTTACTTCTGATCATTTCTGCCACATGAGGCTGAACAAACATGTGTGTAGGATCAAGCATGTGCACAATGAACCTCTCTGATGCCGGTAGTGAGGCATTCATATTAACGATGAACTGCGCCATAGGTATATCACTGGGAGCAAAAACAGAGGATTGACAGGAGTGTGGCTTGTTATCAACTTCTTTAAAGGGGTATTTTGAACATGCGGTTAAGAAGAAATAAATGAATGGCTTTAATTTTTAGTTGTATCCAGAGCTTACCAGGAGATGAACAACCCCTTGATCGCATTAACCATATTGCCTGTGCTGCGCACCAGACAAAATATTACCTGATTGGAAAACAGCACAACAATGTCAGTTGGAGTATCAAGCAGCACAAGTACTAAAGCTTACCTACAAAGCAGACCATATGCCAACAAAAAGTCAAAAACACATGCTGTGGTGTTTGCAAGAATAGCACGAACGAAGGTTGGAGAACCAAATTGTTGACAAAATACTCCCCATACTGTGAGAGGATTACAAGGCATCATGATTGCAAAAGGAAACTGCCCAGCCATGATTCCTACAACTACCATGATACAAGACGTCAGGATTTTATTTCAGCACTTCCTGAATATTGAAATCATATGCAACTATGGCCATAAGAAATCCTGCACTGTATAATTCACCAAATAAACCAGGACGATATCTGGTTTTCTAATTTTCTTTTCCTCCCTGCGCAAAATAACAGCCTGTATCTCACCACTCTGATCCAAGGTGGGGAGTTCGTTTTGTAATTGGATATTTTCTTGTGTATTCAAGAGAGAGAAAAAAAAACAACCTGTATAAATCTTCCTCTTCGCACAACATGAGCAGTGGTAGAAAAATTCCCCCAGGTAAAGCACATAATAGTTCACATGTTCTTGGGCACATCATTCTAGCAAGATCTTGTAATTCCTCATACAGAACAGCAAATTCTAGCAGGGACCATTACACGAATCATACAGTGGCAGAGCATGCTCTAAATTTTACGTGGGGCAAAAATGCTAGAAAAAACTCATAGTAAAAAAGATCGTGTAATGCATGCCTTGCATTCTAATTGTATCGCCCAAATAAGAGTACAAATTTAAATATTGAAGATTGCACCTCCTATAAAAATGTAGCAAATCTTAAATGCCACATTATAATTCGTCAATTCAACACAAACCAGGATCCAAGAACTAAATGAACCAAACCTTTCGATTTGAAAAATAAATCAGTCAATTCCTATTTCCCTGTTGCTAAAAGGTAAAGGAGAAAGGCGTGCTGCAGCTTCGACACGGAAACAAATCCAGGACCTTACTAACGCCTACACACGCAAGATCTGGGGCGACGGCATCCACAGTCCAGGTTCAATGAACCGGACTGCCCTGCCACCGCCGGCAATGGCGCCACCCACAGGCCGCCCTCCACCCCGCCATTCGCTAACTGAGACGTCGGCCGCCCACGCGGCCTCACCTCGCCACCTCGATCCTCCACCACCGCGGTGCCAACTGCCGCCGCCAGACACTCCTCTAAGCCCGCCGGCCATGGAGCCCTCCCCTACGACCGCGAACCGGAAACCCTAACTAAGCCACCACCATGCCTCAATCAGGGAGAAGAATGAAGAGTAGGAGCAGGAGGAGGAGGAGGAGGAAGACCCACCTCGTCACCGGCCGTCTACCACCACCCGCCGAGTTGATGAGCACAAATCGTCGGAGCCTCGGAGGAGAGGAGAGAAGAGCGAGGGCACGGAAGGGCAGTCGGAGACAGAACCACAGAGGGAGCAGCCCAGTCGGAGACGAGAGAGAATCTGCGTGCTTTAACTGGAGACGTAAATTGCACTTTACGTTTTTCCACGAATCAATAATGTTGCATTCAACGAAATCAAATTAGAAAAAGACGGATGAATAAATTATTTTAGCGTGATTTCTCGTTTTTAAAGCCCGCATGGGGATGCTGTTTTGCACGCGCGGGCACCGAAAATCCCGTGCGCTCGCTCCCCACGTGGTTGAGACCCACGCCGTCTAGTTCACGCCGTCTTTGTGTCTCTCTACTCTAACGACGGGGGACGCTAATTTACGCATGCGTCCAAAAGCTAACGGCAGGCCCCACCCACCCACCAGCAGGAGCGCATTGCCTCATCACCATGCATGCGCCTCACTGCCCACTCCAAAAAAAGTAACGCTCGGCCAAAAAGATATTTTCAGAAAAAAAGTTGCCCATAAAAAATTTCAAAAAAAGTTTTGAAAAAAGATTTTCAGGAAAAAGTTTTTAAAAAAATTGCACAAAAATTTTCAGAGAAGTTTGACAAAAAAGATGTCAAAAAATTTACATCTAAGTTTTACAGAAAAAGGTTTTACGAAAAATTTTTGCAAAACAAAAATGAAAAAAAGCACCTCGGCTCCCATGTCCGGCCAACGCCGCCGTGCCTTGCGCCTTCCCTAGCCGCCGCCACCGAGCTCGCCTCGTCGGGGAGCTCCAGCCAGCGCCGCCGCCGCGCCTTGCGCCTTCCCCGGCCCGGCCACCGAGCTCGGCTCGTCAGGGAGCTCCGGCCAGTGCCGCCGTCGCTCATCTCGCCGGGGAGTCGAATCCGCGCCGCTGCTCTCGCGCCCGTCCAGCGCCGCCCCCCCCCCCCCCCCCCCCCCCCCCCCCCCCGCGTCCAGCCAGCCAGTGTCGCCGCCCCTCCAGCCGTCGCTCGCGTCGCCGCTCCCCTGATGGGATCTGAGTGAAAAACATAGGGCAGAGAAGAGAAATGAGGAACAACACAGGAGAGAGAAACAACGCATGGGTTGGACCCCGAGCAAGGTACGCGGTAGGCGGACCCACACACGTGGAGAGAGCCCGAGGCGCCGAGCGCAGGTTCTCTTCCGCGCGGCCACATGTAAATTTGGGATTTCGTCTGCCGAGTCCTCTCGTGCGCTTGCTCTCCCACGTGAGTAGGACCCACGCCGGATATCCCAAATCTACAGCTGAGACTTCTCTGTGTCTCTCTTCTCAAAAGTTTGTTGACAAAATTTTGTTGCAAAAATTTTGTCACAAACAAGCAAGCAAAAGTTTGGTGACATAATTTTGTTGCAAAAATTTTGACGCTGGAGAATTTTATCACAAGCAAGCAAGCAAAAGTTTGTTGACAAAATTTTGTTGCAGAAATTTCTAGAGAATTTTGTCGTAAGAAACTAAGCAAGCAAAAGTTTTTTTTGGGCAAAGTTTTCCTCCAAAATTTATAGCAAAACTTTTGATTGTAGCAGATGGAGCAGTGCATGCGGGGCCCACGCATGTGGAGTAGGGTGCGCAGGAGCCGTGTGGGAGGGGGCGTCGGTTTGTCTAGTGAGGTCTACCATGTGCGTCGGGAGGCGCGCAGCGACAGGACTGCTGATCGAGCGTGAGTTGACGCCCGTGCACGTTGACTGCAATATTGAGATTTCGGGAGGAATGGTAGATATCAAGCTCGCATGTTCCTAAATCACAAAATTTCAGTAAGGGTCTTGTAATTTCTCGTTCAGAACCGCAGATTGATGGGGTGGAATAGCATGTATGAGTTCCATCTGCGACCATGCCAATTGAAAATGGAAAAAAACAGGAAAGTTTAGATTAGGGACGCCTGCTTCGCTGCTTGAGACGACAACTTCTCGGAGGTCTCCTATCCACCGTGGCTGCCTCGCTGATCTCAGTCCTTTTGCTCCCGAATTGGATTCAACACCAAGGATGAAGGCGGATCTTCGCTCGTTGGCGGCGCCACCCTGTCAGCCGCCTACTCTCCGGCGTCGCCTTTCCTCGTTACTCTTGTTCTCTTTTTCCAGCCAACTTGTCGTATAAAGATGTTGTGGGCCTGTAGGTGGACTTCTCCATCTGCCCACGGAGCCCAAGATGCACATCTCGGGCGAGCACAACCCACCAGCCCAATTTTGCAATTTATCGTAATAATTATATGAAATTTTTTCATAATGAGAAAGGTCATTTTCCTTCCAAATTACGAGTGTTCCCTTTTCCAACAACTGGAACCACGCGTTTCAAAAAAAAACAACTAAAACCACGCACAAACCCACACACCGCTATGCACATATATGCACCTCACATCACATAAGAAAATGTAACAAGATTTTGTAGACATGAAAACATTATGACCAGCATGCACGAAGGACTCACACGCACCAAGTAACTACAATTTTCATCTTTTATTTTTTTTTTCAATTTTTACTGCCTTCTTAGAGATATCATTAACTAGAGTTATGTTAGTGAAATTTTATTCGCAACGGCAAATGTTATTTTCCTTCTTAGTGTATGTTTCCAAGGACAATAAAGATGTAGGGGGCAAGGGCGGATCCAGGATAAATTTTAAGGGAGGGTGCATCTAAAGCGCAATTTGATGAAGAAAGGTTTGACAAGGTAAAATTTGAAAATTGTTACAACATAAAAAAGTAAAAAACACATGCGGTGGTGTTTGCATGAATGTCACGAACGAAGGTTGAAGAACCAAATGGTCGACAAAATGAACTCCATACTGTGAGAGAACAATGACACATGTTGTGGTGTTTACATAATTACATGAATAGGACAAACGAAGGTTGAAGAACCAAATGGTCGACAAAATGCTCCCCATACTGTGAGAGGATAATGAGGGATCAACCGGATCATGATTGCAAAAGGACCAAAACTGCTCAGCCATGATTCCTACAACTACCATGATACAAGGCGCGAGGATATTATTTCAGCATTTCTTGACAATTGTCATATGCAAAATACCTATCAATTTTCCCCTTCACTCAACATGAGCAGTGGTAGAAAAATTCGTTTTTTTATTTCAATTTATAAGCAAGTCCTCCAGGTAAGCCAACTAATAGTTTACATGTTCTTGCTTGGGCACATAATTCTAGCAGGGATCAGTGGCCGGAGCTAGGGGGGCTCCAGCCCCCCCCCCCCCCCCCCCCCAAGTCCAATCTTCCTCATACAGAACAACAAATTAATGGGAGTGTCGCACGAATCATACCCAACATCTACAGAACACATGGCTTCTGTACCCCCATGGGAGTTCCATCCATGTCGATTGAGAAATTGGAGGGGGGGGGGGGGGGGGGGGGGTGTTTGGGGGGGGGGACAGGAAGTTCAGATTGGGGATGCTCTCACCGCTGCTTCCATCCATGTCGATTGAAAAATTGGGGGGGGTGGGGAACAGGAAGTTCAGATTGGGGATGCTCTCACCGCTGCTTGGAGCCGGCAACCCTCTCGGAGATCTCCCGTCCACTGCGGCCGCCTCACCGGTCTCGGTCCTCTCGCTCCCGAATCGGATCCAACACCAAGGCGGATCCTCGCTCGTCGGTGGCACCGCCCCGTTAGCCGCCTGCTCTCTGGTGTCGCCTTTCCTCTCGTTACTCTTGTTTGTTCCAGGTCCCTCTTTTTGCAGCCAACATGTATAAAGATATTGTGGGCCTATAGGTGGACTTCTCTCTCCATCCGCCCACCAACGACAGACAGCTCAATGAACAGAACAGCCCACCAGCCCAATTTTGCAATTTTGTAGTAATAATATGAAATTTTCTAACGACGAAGGTCATTTTCCTTGCAAATTACCAGTGTTCCCTTTTCCAGCCACTGAAACCGCGCACGCACCCGCGCACCGCTCTTTACATATATGTACCTCACATCACATAAGAGAATGTTACAAGATTTTGTAGACATGAAAACATTATGACCAATATGCACAAGGACTCGTATGCACCAAATAACTACTTTTTTACCTCCTCTATTTTTTCAATTATTGTACTGCTTCTTAGTTGGCCTGTTCGTTTGGCTGGACTGAGCTGAAAAATCTGTTGATTTTAGCTAGTTTGGGCCGATTAAATAGTATTATATGAGGGAGCTGAATCCGCTAGTTAAATTTTATTCGTAACGGTGAATGCCATTTTCCTTCTTAGACAATGAAAAGACTTTCTTCCTAGCACACCTTGCGCAGCTGAGGTTAACAACGGGCTTGCCCTGGCCTATGTCTCTTGTAGTGTTAGGTTTAGATAGAAGAAGAGTGCGAGCACAAGAAAGTGGACTCCTAGAGCCCAACTAAAACAATTTATTTTAAATATTTTATTATTTTTAGTTGAAAAAAGAACCGGGCCAGCCCGAAAATGATGTCTCAAAACATCTATCCATGGTACGGTCAAAGGCCCGATTCTAAAGCCAGAATGACAAGAAATGGTAACAAGCAAAATGGCGAGATGATAGGAAGAATGACACCTGTGGTGAAGATCAAGTGATGTGAAAATGAGGGATGAGGAAAGGTGATCAGCAAGACTCATTGACGAACCTACATATAGACCAAAGTCACCCGTTTCTTATTGTTTCCCCTCATGAATGTAAAGATTTATTGCATTACATAGGTTAATTAGGTAGTGCTAAATTAAGCCTTAATAACGAGACGGAATTGTGCATGTGCGTACACATGAAGTAGTGCTCGTGTAGTGGGTCCAAGGCAGACCTAGGACAAAGTTTAAGGGAGGACATACCTTAAAGGTTTGACAAGCTGGAAATTTGCAAACTGTTACAACATCAAAATTTTGAGTGACTCACTGCAACATCGATCTCTTCGCTCGTGGCAGCCTTGTCAGCCTTAGCACTGTCGTTGCCCTCGCGGGCCTGTTGGAGAAACCACCACCCAACACTAATCATCCGATGGAGATTTTGGAGAAGCCTCCAAAAACCTCAGAAGCCTTGTAGAGGTTAGTGGGGGCACATGCCTCACTCAGTAGCGGAGCCAGGATTAAAATTTACCTATGGCGAACCTATTACTACTTAATTTTTTTTCAACCCTGTTAGCATCTGAATTGGGCGTTGTCGATGGTTAGCGACGGCCGCAGCGCCATCAAAGTCTTGAGGTGGATTAGGCGGCTTTGTTTCCATGCTATTGAGGCCGAGGCGTTGGCTATGCTCCCCGTCCGCCGTCATCACGCGCATCTGGCGAGCATGCCCGTTGGGCGACGAACCAACGCGCCGAATCATCAGCATCTCAAATCATAGACTACAAGAGTGAACGGATCAACTGGTTTTAGCAAGGCTCTTCATTTATACAATTATTACTATGGAGAGCAAACTAAATTACCATCTTGTTGTTGCTGAACCTAAACGGAAATGACTTTGTGGCATGCAATGACTAGCTAGGGATCTGTACCTTACCTCATCATCTGATCTCTAAGCGTTATCTTCTTCTATCTCCGGAACGGACAAACGACCTCGCGATTTCATCCATGGCGCGGCGCGGGAACTGCCGCTGGGGGTGCATGTAGGGTGGGGAATGGGGATTTCGTCGGTCGGTAGGTATGGCCGCCGCCATGGCTCGCCATGCTGGTGGCTCCGTCACTGCCCTCACTTTAAATTTTGATATAAAGAATATTAAGAATTTTTTATCAAGTACAAGCTTCAAAAATTTAGGGATGAAGCAGACTACGAGACCATTAAGAGTGTGTAAGTGATTTCCATTGAAATTTTCTAAACTTGTCGGGATCCGCGGAACTCAGTGAAAAGCTATAGCTCCACCCCTGCATAAACTTAGGTTCTATTAAGGTGTGCCTTCTCTCAAATATCGCCCTTGGTCTACCCCACAGAAACGAGTGACTTTCAAGATCAGAATGTGAGGGAGGGGGGCATGACCCCTTACTAATTGGAAAATCCATTAACCAACTACCAAATTGATCTTATCTATACTATAAAGATTGTCACAATTGAAACGGTTTCTCACCCAAAAGATTACCCTCCTATACCTCACAGAGGACCCACAATTCAGAGCCAAATGGTGGCCCCGGACGACCAGGGAGGGTAGACGCGTTTGGTCGTCCTCCCGACGTTATTTTGCGCCTCGACGCCATCCCGCCCCCCTATTCTTTCTCACCTTGGCATTTTTGTATACCCACTGCCTTCCTTTCCTTTTGATCGCGTTCTTTGTATGGTAATGCAATCAAGGCGCCGGTTTACCTGTCCTTTCTATTCGTTGTCTCCTTCCTTTTAATACTTGATTACTTACCATAGTTGTGGGAGTCAATCAGGGAATCGATTACTTACCATAGTCGTGGGCGTCCAGGTTCATCTCCTTAGCCCTCCTGCCCCCTATATAAGGCGCCCCTCCTTATTCTCAAAGCACACAATCTCTCCCTTAATTCTCATCATCTATTCAAGACTACTGATTTCTTTGCAAGGGCGTCGGCGTCGAGCGCGGCGCAAGGGTGGCCACGACGCTCGTCGTGTCCAAGCTCGCCAGGTAGAAGCGGAACGTGCTCCGCGTTGTGACGGTGTCCGGTGCCGTCGAGTGCGTGGCGTCGTTGCTCCACGACACCGGCGACGAGGAGAGCAACCTTCTCGGCCTCCCCGTCATCAAAAAGCTGGCTGCGGTGCCGAGTTGCTCATGGATACATGTATCGTGAATATTTTCTTTTATATATGTTGCTGATTGTTTAAGATTTAATTATACAAAAATTTCCTTCTGTTTCCGCCGGAGGCCCAAGCTTTCGATGTATGATATAATTTTTAATATGAGATGCTATTGAATAATTTTAATATGCGATCTAAAGACAATCCGAGTGCTTTTCAAGGCAATCCGAGTACTTTTCAAGGCAATCCGAGTAGTTTACAAGTCATACGACTAATTTCCATATCGAGAAGAGTCCTTGCAGTACTCTACTCTTGTTCTTCACGCCTGGTACGACTCCATCGAGTGCTTGCCAAGCCAATCGAGTGCTTTTTCGAGTTCTTGATCAGTCTTGACAGGTCTTGGTTGTCACGAGGCCATGAGGTGCTTAAGCCCCGTTGACAGTCCAACGAGCTTTAGGGATCTTCAAATCATCTTGGAGATCATCATCCGAGTGGTAATTTGCACCTAGAATTAGTAGTCACATCGAATCATTTTGGAGATCTTCATCCGAGTGGTTTTCTTGTACCCAGCCCCCGAGCATAGGAGCCAGCGGGGATGCATCGAGTAGTATGTAGTCAAAATAGCCACCATCAATAGGGTAGCGAAACAGAGGAGGTCGTGGCAGGGTTACAAGGTTGGTTTCGAGTAGAATCCTAACCAATTACTACTCAGAGAGTGCTTTTCAAGGCAATCCGAGTACTTTACAAGTCATACAACTAATTTCCATATCGAGAAGAGTCCTTGCAGTACTCTACTCTTGTTCTTCACGCCTGGTACGACTCTGAGTGCTTGCCAAGCCAATCGAGTGCTTTTTCGAGTTCTTGATCAGTCTTGGACAGGTCTTGGTTGTCACGAGGCCATGAGGTGCTTAAGCCCCGTTAACAGTCCAGCGAGCTTTAGGGTTCTTCAAATCATCTTGGAGATCATCATCCGAGTGGTAATTTGCACCCAGAATTAGTAGTCACATCGAATCATCTTGGAGATCTTCATCCGAGTGGTTTTCTTATACCCAGCCCCCGAGCATAGGAGCCAACGGGGATGCATCGAGTAGTATGTAGTCAAAATAGCCACCATCAATAGAGTAGCGAAACAGAGGAGGTCGTGGCAGGGTTACAAGGTTGGTTTCGAGTAGAATCCTAACCAATTACCACTCGGAGAGTGCTTTTCAAGGCAATCCGAGTACTTTACAAGTCATACGACTAATTTCCATATCGAGAAGAGTCCTTACAGTACTCTACTCTTGTTCTTCACGTCTGGTACGACTCTGAGTGCTTGCCAAGCCAATCGAGTGCTTTTTCGAGTTCTTGATCAGTCTTGGACAGGTCTTGGTTGTCACGAGGCCATGAGGTGCTTAAGCCCCGTTGACAGTCCAGCGAGCTTTAGGGTTCTTCAAATCATCTTGGAGATCATCATCCGAGTGGTAATTTGCACCCAGAATTAGTGGTCACATCGAATCATCTTGGAGATCTTCATCCGAGTGGTTTTCTTGTACCCAGCCCCCGAGCATAGGAGCCAGCGGGGATGCATCGAGTAGTATGTAGTCAAAATAGCCACCATCAATAGAGTAGCGAAACAGAGGAGGTCGTGGCAGGGTTACAAGGTTGGTTTCGAGTAGAATCCTAACCAATTACTACTCGGAGGGTGCTTTTCAAGGCAATCCGAGTACTTTACAAGTCATACGACTAATTTCCATATCGAGAAGAGTCCTTGCAGTACTCTACTCTTGTTCTTCACGCCTGGTACGACTCTAAGTGCTTCCCAAGCCAATCGAGTGTTTTTTCGAGTTCTTGATCAGTCTTGGACAGGTCGTGGTTGTCACGAGACCATGAGGTGCTTAAGCCCCGTTGACAGTCCAGCGAGCTTTAGGGTTCTTCAAATCATATTGGAGATCATCATCCGAGTGGTAATTTGCACCCAGAATTAGTAGTCACATCGAATCATCTTGCAGATCTTCGTCCGAGTGGTTTTCTTGTACCCAGCCCCCGAGGATAGGAGCCAGCGGGGATGCATCGAGTAGTATGTAGTCAAAATAGCCACCATCAATAGAGTAGCGAAACAGAGGAGGTCGTGGCAGGGTTACAAGGTTGGTTTCGAGTAGAATCCTAACCAATTACTACTCGAAGAGTGCTTTTCAAGGCAATCCGAGTACTTTACAAGTCATGCGAGTAATTTCCATATCGAGAAGAGCTCTTGCAGTACTCTACTCTTGTTCTTCACGCCTGGTACGACTCTGTCTGGAGAGAATCCATGTGTCCCTGTGGGCCCATGGTCGTACCTCCAACAAGCCCCCAAGCGCTTCATCGTCGAGTATCATCAACTGAGTGCTTGCCAAGCTAATCGAGTGCTTTTTCGAGTTCTTGGTCTGTCTTGGACAGGTCTTGGTTGTCACGAGGCCATGAGGTGCTTAAGCCCCGTTGACAGTCCAGCGAGGTTTAGGGTTCTTCAAATCATCTTGGAGATCATCAGCCGAGTTGTAATTTGCACCCAGAATTAGTAGTCACATCGAATCATCTTGGAGATCTTCATCCGAATGGTTTTCTTGTACCCAGCCCCCGAGCAGGCGCCCGAAAAGTCATCCAAACCACTCTTGCAGTGTATTCAGGAAGCCCCCGGCAAGTTGTACTCATTTGGCGAGTTATACTTAAAAGCACTTGATAACTGGTACTTGAAGATCACTACTCATACTGTGGAGTAGACTCTAGAGTACTTTCAAATAAGTACTCAGAAATTTGAAATCACTACTCGCCTTGTGGAGTAGACTCTGTAGTACTTTCAAATAAGTACTCAGAGATTTGAAGTTACTACTCGCCTTGTGGAGTAGACTCTGTAGTACTTTCAAATGAGTACTCAAAGATTTGAAATCACTACTCTTCTTGCCGAGTAGACTCTGTAGTACTTTCAAATAAGTACTCAAAGATTTGAAATTACCACTTGTGGGTAGTTGCTTTATAAGGCTAGCTGGCCTCTACAGGTGTTCAGCCTGGTCTTAGTTACATCTAAGTACTCAGAGATCCTGGAAAGTAGTCATGTGATCTACTCTTCGGACACACGAATGGAGTGAGTTCGAGCTGAATGGAGAAATAGCATACTTTGTTTCTTTTAAAATCAGAGTCTTTAATTCTGTGTTCTTTTTAACACGTGTCTGTGGCACGTGCATCCCTACTAGTATAAATTAATAAATATACACATTAGGCAATAGATTGGTACAATTGCACCCCTTTTGATTGGTATTCTAGCTCCACCTTAATTATGTTTGATCCGGGCAGGCTGGTTTAGGTTAGATGAGGGAGACAAATGCACTTATTCAAAAAAGGGGGGGAAATAGTTATCCTTGAGAGAGAAGGGGGGGTTCACCTCAGTAAACTACTGCAATGACCAATTATGCTGGGACCCGTTGTAACAAGTGTGCACGCTTTATAAAACATCTCGTGAGCAACACCCACAAAATCGAGCACTTTTATGCTGAAAGTTTGCAAAAAGGTCCGGCAGGGCGACGTGTAGCTAATGGTCCACCCTTGTTTTTGTTAAGTCGGCAGCTGGCCAAAGGCATCCAAAGAAAAAGCATCAGCAATATTCTATCTTTTCTTTACATTACCCGAAAATACACTATGCGTCTATGCCCCGTAATAATATATGAAATCTATACTCATCATGGCAATGGAAAACAACTTCTTTCTTTTCGTTAACAAATACTTATATCTTTACATATGGAGCCACATTTCTTTTCAACCAAAAATATATCTATCTCGTGGGAATCTTCATATATAACTAACCAATAGCAGCATGATACATGGCACATGGCCCATCACGTACGTTATACTCCCTCCGTTCCAAAATATAAATCATTCTAACTTTCTTAAAGAGTCAAACTATATTATCTTTGACCAAAATTATAAAGATGACTTTCAAAGATTTTTTTGGGAATTAGCTTCTTCATTGATTAAACAGTCAGATTACAATCCTCTTGTAGAGGTTGCAACAAGAAGCTAGGCGGGTTGCCTACCCAGAAACTAGGAAGACTAGCAGCAGCATTTTTAGCACAAGCATGAGCAGCAGCGTTCGCCGTCCGCCTGACGTGAACCAAAGAGAAAGAGCTGAAGGTCGCCACCGCATCTTGCATTTCGTGTAGGATTGTAGCGATCTCGGACCTGTGGTCGCCACGGTTCCTCCAGAGTGCCACCAGTTCTTGTGAATCCGTCTCTAGGATAATCCCTTCACGGGTGTCTACATCTATCAAACGAATGCCATCACGACAGGCTTCTGCTTCCACCACCAAAGCAGATGCGACCGAGGGCAACTGCCGAGCCATTGCCTTCACAAAAGAACCATCCGTTATGCGCAAAACAGCTCCAGTTGCCCCTGATAAGGTTTCAGCTGAGAAAGCTCCATCAGTGTTGATCTGACGGTGGTAGCTGCCACTTTTGCTCACTATAGTAGTCGATGGTGTAGGCTCCCCAGTGATCATTAAGTGGAAACAACAGTCCAATGCCCAGTCTATCGCCAGTCTCATGTCAATTGGATTTTGCCGTGACGCCGATCATTCCTGGTACCAAATAGCTATACTATGAAAAAATATCTAATGAAGAATCTAATGATACTTATTTTATATCATAAATGTTAGTACTTTATTGTATAAATTTAGTCAAAGTCGAGAAAGTTTGACTCTCCAAGAAAGTTAGAATGACTTATATTTTAGAACGGAGGGAGTAGTTTTCAAAAATTTGAATACAAGCTATAGAGTGCAAAAGACTGATGTATTAACTACTCTATATTAAAAAGCTCCAAGAATCGGAGCGATCCTAGGCCCGGTGGTACTGTAGCTCGCCTCTGACAGTGGGACTGTCCAACAATCAATATAAATCGCCGACCTCTCGGCGCCGTTCGAAGAAGAAAAGGAGCTCGGAAGAACCTGGAGACTTCTCCCGTCTTCTTCCAGCTAGACGAAGGCGTCGGACGTATGCCACCTCCATCTATATAGACGGAACCCTGTCCCGGCCGCAGGCCGATCGCGCCTCCCCAGCCGGCCGTCCCGTGCCATCTCGGTCAAGCGCGAAGCGGCGGTGCGCGAGCCGGGTGTGGAGCGACGTGATGCGGCCAGGGACGACCACGCCGGTTGGTGCGTGCCGGGTTGGGAAAAGCAGCGCGCGGCGGTTGGTGAAGGCATCGCGGCGAAGGGCGGTGTGCTGCGAGACCGACGGACTGGCGCAGCTGTGTGCGGAGCAGCACTGTGGGACCGACGGAGCGATGCGTGCCCGTCGGACCACCACAGTTCCCCTACCGTCTGGAATCGCTGCTAGGCCGCGCGCCGCAATCCCGCCGGCCGCCACCAGCGCTAGGCCGCGCGTCCCCCCGCCGGGCCTTCGCCGCACCGCTCCCCACGCAGACCGCCGCAGCTGCACCACCGGCATACACAATCGGTGGTCGTTCCCCTCGCGACGAGACGGAGCTGCTTGCACGAGCCCACACCGTCGACCAGGTTGCCTCGTGAGGTGCGGCTCGCCGGTGCTCTCCATCGCGGCACGCTGCTGGGCTCCAGCCCACTGCGCCGCAGGGGCGACAGCGCGTGCCTGCCGCCACGGGCGCTCCGCGCTGCTCTCCGGTTCTTCCCATCTCCGCTGCTTCGCTGAGCCCCTGCAGTTTCGGCTGGCGGCGCTCCACCTCGCGACGCGCTGCTGAGCCCCAATCAGCTGCGCGGCAGTGACGGCATCCCATCGGGCTCAAACTTCCGCGTCACCAGGGTCTGACCATGCGGCAGCTCTGCCTTGGGCCCCCGCCGTCCGTGTGGCCGTGCCTGGATGAAAGGGACAGAAGCAAGAGAGACAGAAAACAGGATGGAGATGAGGACGGGAGGGGAGGCTCTGGCAGCGCTTTTTTTCCATTAAAGAACTTACGATTGATAAGCGCTCTCCGCTAGGCTAGGAGCCGCACTGCGGCACGGCCCTGTTCGCCCTTCCTCCGCTGGGAGCAATAGACAAGAAAGGTAGCTTGGGCTCAGGAGAACGAGACGGTCTGCAGGTGCAAAGGAAAACGGAAGAGAGGATAAGATCGAGTCTTCGAGTAATCGAGTTCCATTCTGTTTCTCTTTTGCCTAATGGTTCATGAGTGGTCTGTTTTTTTTTCCGAAAAACATTTATGAGTGGTCTGTGACCTGGAATTTTTGTGCACAGCTGCACGTGAAAACGGCACCAGGGAAGGTGGTAGGTGGCATTGAATTGGAAATATTGACTCCCTACCAAGAAACCCAAACGAGCACCAGGTGAGCACCTATCACACCCGGTTCTGCAAAACAAAACCGAGTGCGCACCGTATGTGTGCCAGGATCAAGTTTCACACATATGGCAAACAAAAATGAATATTAGAGACAGTATCACGAATAAAACAATATAAACTAAAAAGACTATCAGAGTATTACACAGCTTAATCCTGGAAACGGAGGCTCCAACTCCACAAGCAGTCGACCGGGGGTTGCGTACGCCTAGCATCATCTTCAACAGCTTCACACATTTTCTTCTGAGCAGCAATTTAGCAAGGGTGAGTACACTTATGGTTGGTACTCAGCAAGGCCACAAAGATTAACCAGAGGTGATTTATTATAATCTTCAAGTAAATTACTCATGTGGAGGTCCAGGCCACTCGTGACCGTGAGCACGGCTGTTATAACAGTTTTACACTCTGCAGAGGTTGTACACTTTCACCATGAGTCGCGTAAACCCAACCACGCTGTGCTAGCTAGGCACGTATCACACTACCGAGGTATGACTGCATAGGGACGCAACGAGGCCTTTACAAAGATTCCCTAACAAGTGATAGTCCGCTAAGGTTCCAAGCCGAAGCAGGCATAACCCTCTCTAATGGGCACACCTTAGCAAAGGCTTCCTCCCAAAAAGGGCCGGGCTATACACCGTCAACGCTTCCCCTCTTGCCCAGTCCAGGTAAGACTATCCCAAGCTAGAGTTTCTAATTAATTAGCCAAGACCAGAGCCCATTAGTCTCACGGTTGTACTGTAAGTCCTGGGTGGTTTCCCATGTTCCGATTAAAGTATAATATTCTTATAAAAGCATAGGTAGAAGGATGGTTAGGGTCACTTGCCTTTCTCCGGCGAAAAGCTACTCTTACTGCTCATGTGCTCTTGCTCACTTGAACTCTTGCTCTTCAAACTTCCGAACGGCAGCACTTCTACTCGAAGCAAACATCGGGAACAAACATACAAGCAAATAAACAAGAGCTACTAAGAACAATACACCATTCAAAAGAAAAGCTTTAAAAGAGCGTACTAAACGATGGAGCTCGTTACTACAAACGCAGAGACGCAACGCTGAAACGGAACCGCGATTATAAACAAACTAACGAAAGATTTTAACTATCAAAACAAGAGCTAGGTGCTTCATTTATTTTAATTAGAAAAAGACGATGTAAGGGATACTTCAGAGAAATACCCTATGTTAAGATTAATCAAAATTACATTTATGTTAGAAAGACGCTATAAGACCTAGTCATATTTTATTTAAACATATTCAAGTATTTGTTACTTCAATTAGACATTTAACTTTAGAAAAGAAAGACATATGAAACATCTAAACGAATAAGTTTATCAAACGTGTTTCACTAATCATGTTATTATCATAAATAGATTATAATAGCATTTAATCATATTAACTTTCTCTTATAAAAGCCACTGTGTAAGCCTAATCACATTTTATTTAGAAAAGGCATGTAAAGTAAGCATTAACCAAATTAATATTTAATTTGTAAAGCCGAGATAAAGCCTAATTAAATTTTATTCAGAAAAGTTAAATAAATATTAACCAAATTAAATTTCATTAAGAAAGCACGTGGTACCTATGTTGATTTTTAATTACAAAAGCAATGTTTATAAGCCATTAATCAAATTAATATTTAAACTTAATTTAGAAAAACATAACTATCATGAATAACATCACTAACACGTAATTTAAGTGATTACAAGTCTAACGCAACGAAAACGGATCGAAACGGATTTAAAACGTGGAAGTTATACCTAAAAGAAGGCTGTAGGGACTTGAACGGAATTAACCGTAGACTTCAGGGGCTAGCTGGAAAGATTCCGCAGACTCAGGGAATAGTGCCCACGAATAGATGAAAAGACAGGGTTAGATCTGCAAAAGATCAGGGTCGGGTTTAGATTGAGAAGATCAGATCTACTCAGGGGGTTTTCTGAAATAATACCAAGACACAAGAAATTGATCTAATAATTACCAACTTTCCAGGGGTTAGATCGTAAAACGGCCAGCTTCTTCTTCCTCAGGGGGCCATGGCCGGCGGCACTGCATGGCCGAATCGCCGGTGATTGGTGTGACTAGCAACTCCGGCGAGGAGGGGAACCAGGCGAGGAGGACGATGGGATCACGCGGGGGTGCTCAACGGCGGCGGATGGTGACGGGAGCGGCGGGAAATCGGCCGGCGGCGGACGGAGGGCGGCCGGGTCGGGACGGCTTGCGGCGGCGGCGCTCCGGCGGCCGGGAGAGGACGGCGACGGGCGGCGGACAAGCGGCTCGGCTCGGCGATGCTCCTGGCGGTCACGGCGTCGTCCGGCTGCGCTCCTTCACACCGGAACGGCGGCGACGGCCGGCGGCGACTCATCCGGCGGCGGCGCTGCGCGGCGAAGGTGGCGGCGCTCTGCGCGGAGGGGCGAAGGCGGCGGAAGCAGCAGGGGGCGCGGCGCTGGGCGCCCGCCCTTTATAGGCGCGTGGCGCGGGGCCCGCCTTGGCGCGCACGCCAAGGGCGCGGCGCCGGCGGCCTGCCAAGCGGCGGCGGCGCTTGGCCGCGTGCGGGCCATGATGGGCTTTGCCGGGCCTGACTCGGGCCTCGCAGGCTCGGCCCGAGAAGAGAAGGCGGGGCCCACGGCAGAGAGACGGGGCGGAGCGGGTTAGGTCGAGCGGGTCGGGTCGGGTTCCGCCGGATCCGGCCCGATCCGTTAAGGAAAATGATTAAGTTATTGATTTCCGAAAATACTTTTCAATGCGAAAACAATTCCAGAAAAATCTAGAAAATGTTTTTAAAGCACGAAAAATACTCAGAAAATCCTAAAAATTCTAGGAAAAATCCTAGAGATAGATTGGGACACGAGGAGTCCAAATAAAATATCAGGAGCTCGTGAAAAGGATTTTAGAGCCTTCTATTAAATAGATTTAGCTCTAGGAAGAGGGGAATAAATTCTAGAAAATTCTAGAAAATTCTCAGAAGCGCCTAAACGTTTAAGGAATGCATTTTTGAAACCTTAGCACTCATAAAACACCAAGATGCAACTTAGCATGAATGCAACACGCAGAGAACATTTACTTTTATAGACACACACAATTAATTTTCTTTCTAGCTAAATTCTCTGTAAAATAAATAAATGTTGGAAAAATTTTAAAAATGAGAGAAAATCGTTGTTTAATTTTCTTAAAAAATTCACATCCTGAAATTGGAGAATTTCAGGGTGTGACAGCACCAGATGACAATTTCGTTTTCTTTTCTTTTTTTTCAAACCAGGTGACAATTTTTGAGCCGGCGCGGCGAAGCGCGCCTATCCGTCTAGTTTGATATGACATGTGCACAAACTAGCTATCGTATGCTGAATAGCTGATGAACAGTGATGAGCGGCAAGCAAACATGCTGAATATCTATCTCGTGGGGAATCTACATTGCGTAAACTAGAGTGCAGTGATGAGCGGCGAGCAACATATGATGCATGGCAAATTGTCAATGCCTACGCAACACATATGCATGCCGTTGCATTGTTTACATATTAGTTGCATGTCATTGTAATGTAGTAAGAGCTAAGAAATACTGCGCTAAGGTAAGGGTTGTTGCTTTGCATGCTGACTTGCCGAGTCACACTGTACTACTAGTAGTAGTCTATATATTATCTGGCAAAAAAAAGTATATAAATATATAGATATAGAGGCATAAGAGGACAAGATCATCTATCCACCCATTTGATTCGATTTGATTTGAGGCAGCAGGGAGAGCAACGCAACCAGTTGGACGTGCATATGCACATGGCCAAATGGTAGTGGTTGCTGGAATCCACCACAAGGGACCCCTGTCCGCTGATCCCGGGCACAAACCAGCATGCTCCAGTCCACCAATGCATGCATGCATGAGTGGAGTATAAACTAAACAAGACAGCTTCACACGGTTCCATGCTAGCTAAGCTACTTAATTAACCTTCAGCAGCAGCAGCAGCAAAATTAATCTTGCAGGAATCAGTATCTTGGATCACAAGCCTGATAACTTACCTAAAATATGCAAAATATCATCTATGATGCTTAGTTTTTAATCCTCCTCGTGTTATATATATTGTATATATTGTTATATACTCTGTTCTTTGCTACTTTTCTGTTGCTGGACTGTTTAACTAGTTTCAATATGCATATACTCTCTCCGGTTTAGTAAAAGAAGTCGTTTAGGACAGCGACACGGTCTTCAAAGTACAACTTTGACTTCTTATTTTTATAAAAATATTTATTAAAAAATAACATATGTATACTTTTATGAAAGTATTTTGTAAGACAAATCTATTCATGTAGTTTTCACATTTCCAAACTCAACGACTTAAAAGTTATTCACGATTTATATTCCCAATGTTTGATTCAAATCTTGTCCAAAACGACTTCCTTTACTGAACCGGAGGGAGTACTAATACTTTTCTTTTTGTGGGAGTCAAAGTCAAACACTGAAGGTATTTGTAGACAGTTTTGACCAAGCAACTGTAGACGAGTCTGAATTCTGAAACAGAGAGATCAGAAAGAAAGGGGGTCAAAGAAATTGATCAATGCATGTCACAGGCGGGCTGTCAGGAAATTGCATAGGTTAAAACAAACAAGGTGCTTTGTTTAGGAAGACACTGTCATAACGACAGCGGTAGCAGCTTTGACCAGGGCAATGGGGATGCGACTAGCCTCTTTGCTCTTTGGATGGAATTTCTGTCAACATTAATTCCAAAAAACAATCGATTGAAGAACAATGTCTGGGTGGAATTATTTATTCCATTTTATTTTGATTTGTTCCTTGTTAGCTATCACCTTTTGTTCTTGGTTCATGGTTGTAGCTTGGGCTATAGTTTAAGTGTGTCTACCGAATAATGTTTTTTAAGGAAAACTTTCTTTTTGTGAGGTTCAGCAAAACATGTATTTTAATCTGAACAACAATGTTCTGCTTGAAGTTCTTATTTCACATTTCATTTTGTTTTCGTGGCCATAATCTTTAGCTAAATAAATTGAAGCATGCATGCCCCGCACTTCCGTGAATAAAATCCACATTTTGACTAGATTTTGATTTGCACTATGTCAATAAAACTCATCCTCAGCTGGCATCAACAACTGGACAGGCGAAATTTCGAAAGAACTTTGTATTATATGTTACAAATTGAAATGCCTGATATCTATGCAGCATGAAATGTATATTAACTACAACGTCCATTGCACAAATGCCATGTAGACAAATGTCACCAATCACAAGTAGCATAATTGATCCTTGTGTTTAATAAAATAAACCCTTGATTGGCACCAACCATACAGCAGAGGCATAGCTAAGGGAACAAAATGGATGGAGATTGTTTATTTCCCATCTCCCTCCATTGTTTTCCCATGATGGAATCTTACAGCCTTTTGGCATCTCGCCAACACTCGATCATCACTCGCAATAAACAAGTAGAAATACAGCCTTGCAAATTTTCTGATGACAAGCACCGCATACTAAACCCCAAGCTCGTGGTATTAAATTGTCCTGTTTCACATACAAAATTGAGGCAAATTTGCAAACTCAAGAACTTCACAGAAATCTCATTGCAAAATTGCTCTGATGTGCCATGTTTTCAGCAACAGAGAGGTGGGTGTGGGAGAAGACATCACATAGGATGCCCGGCCCCTGGCTTAGCTTAGGTAAGTAACGTGAATTGGTGGCTGCTGATAAACATAAAACTAATCAGCTGTATGTGGGGGAAAGAGGATTAGGGTGGTGGATCCAATCTGTCACCTTTCGCGGTGTCAACATGTATATATATAAACACATAATTTTTTCTTCCTTTTTGATGAGTCAGGTCAGTCGTCCACAAGTGCTGCTGTGCAGCACAGCCCAGCACTGGAACCCACTCCCTGTCGTCTCATCCTCCCATGTGCCTCCCACCCAACACATTGCACTGCAGTCTTGCAGACCACCTGTCTCTCCCTCAAATCATTTCCCTAATCATGCAGTACTGCCAGTAAGATCTCTCTAGCTCGGTAGCTCCCTCTCTGTCAAATCAGATATAATCATGTGGTACATGTAAATAAGTGAAGTAGCTGTTGTCTATATGTAGCACAAAGTCAACATCCAGTCTACCAGGACAGGAGGAGCTAGCTCATCGGTTTCCATTTTACCTCAACCCTCAGATACTAGTGTTAGTTAGATAAATGTTAGAGAAGCGAGGATAAAAAACTAACTAAACTACATAAGTAACAAATACTATAATGTAACTGCTCTTGTTTTGTAATTCCTGGTAAGAAAATTCAAGAGCTGAGAGAGAGAGAGAAGCTCTGATCCTGACCTCTCTGTAGGAGTATTGCTGAACAATGCAGCAGGATTGTGGCAATGGCAATGGCCTCTTAGCTTAATTTCAAGAATTATATATATCCAATAGTTATGCAACCTTTTTCTTTTCAGAATTACAAAATCAAAGGAAAAATTTCTTACTCATCAACTTTAGTTCGTTCACAGGCATTTTCGCTGACAGACAGACAGACAGTCTCATCAACAACATGGCAGCAGCAGATCGATCGAGATCGAGACCCAGCTAGCAAATTAAAGTACTAGCAATGTCTCGATCTATCTATCAGTCGAGCTTCCACGCGTAGAGGTACAAGCAGAATCCGGTGGTTGCCACCGTCCCGTCGAGCATCCCCGCCACCACCGCCGCCGGTGCCGACGCGCTCGACAGCACGATCGGCCGGAATATGAAGAGCGCCGGCCGCGTCCCGGCGCTGAAGAGCCAGTCGTGCACGTCCCAGTACACCTCCACCTTGGCCCTGCTGAACGTCACCGACTGGTTCCCCCTGAACTTCCACTGCAGGTGCTTCACCTGCACCGCCTCCTCGCCGTCAATGGCGATCGTCATCTCCATGTCGTCAGCGCCGCCTCCCTCGCCGCCGGCGCCGCCGCCGCCGCACTCGATGGCGACGTCGTGCACGTCGCCCTGGTCGTGGAACCTTGCCTTGGCGGCGAACCGCCGGCGCCCGAACACGTGCTCCCGCCGCGCCACGGGGACGGCCTCGGCATCCGCCGCCGCGCACGGCGCCGCGCGCCGGAGCGCGTCCCGCCGGAGGTCGCCGTGGACGAGGACCACCTCGCCGGCGGCCTCCAGGGCGACGAAGTACCCGCACCGGGGCTCGGGGATCCCGGCGCCGAACCGGGCATGCCGGAGGTCCCAGAGCACGCGCACCGTCGCCGGGGCGGTGGACGCGCCGCCGCAGAGCTCGACGCGGCGCGAGCCCGCGCGCCGCCAGAACTGCCACGGCCGGAGCTCGACACGGCACTCCGCGGCGGCGCCGTCGGCGCCGGAGATGGCGACGGCGAAGGCGTGTGAGAGGAGGTCGCGGGACCAGGACACGGTCACGACGCGCGAGTGCCCGGCGATCTTGGCGCGGTACACGGAGGCGGTCACGGCCTTGCCTGGCTTGTGGTGGCCGTTGGCCGGGACGTCGTCGACGGCGGCGAGGTCGCACGACGACGGCGCCGCCGCCGCCGCTTGCTGGTCGCCGCTCCGGTGCATGTAGCCCGACGACACGTGGTCCTGCATGGCGCTACAGCTGCCGCGGCGACATGAGAGAGTAGTCGAGGACGGGAAGGAAAAGGAAAGGGAAGGAGAGAGAGGAGGGCGCAGGGGAGAAGAAGAGAAGGTTATATACTAGTGTCAGCTTTCAGAGAGGAGAGGAGGTTGTTGCGGCGAGAGAAGGAACATGACATGATAGAAGCTGATCGACGATCATGGACGATCACACTATTCTATTCAGCTCGGCTGGATACAGGCAAAACGCTGAATAATTGCATTGGATTCATGTGTTGTTCGATGATGGGCTTGTTTGTTGGATGCATGCATTTGTATATTTATATCATCATCATAACCACATCTTTGAATACCAAAAATATATGTGTAGCTGCACCATCAGCCAGCATGGTGATTGTGGATTCGATTTTGTTCTGTTTCCCTTGTTTGTGTCCATTTCAGTTCATTTTGCTCCATGATTTGCGCTGATTTCTCTCTATATGGGTCTTAATCGTCCCTATTGTGTGAAAACGAAAGGAGAGCATGGGGTGCAAGGGCAATGCTTGTTGTTTTCATGTGCATCTGGGAATGTATCCTTCTTAATTGGTTTGATGCATGCATGTATATCGGATCCATGACAGTGGCTTTGTTTGTGGGGCGCATACCATCATCATTTGAACACCTTCATGCAACGCAAGAGGTTAGATAGAGATGTGCAATTTATCGACTCCTTTAGTCCTTGCAATATATATGAGCTAAAAAAAACTAAAAAGTCGATTGAAGCAATGCAAAAAATAGAGAAGTGGTATATCATAGGGAGGGAGGACCATTTGCAATAACAATTTTGAACAGAGCAACCTAGCTACATGTTTTTTTTATGTTAGTATTGTATTTGCACTCAACTGCTGCTTGTTTAGTTTAAGCCCCCCAAACAAAACCAGTTCTAGTGGTCAACAAGTCTCCACATCCTTCCCTCCTTACATGGAGGAGATTGATCCCAAGATATGGTGACAGCATAGCATTGGAGGGTGGCCCTGCTTTTAGTTGTCACTCCCACTGTAACACAGATCCAAATCCTATGTGCACCATTCCTAACCCAACCAGCTGGGTTGCAGAGCCTCAGGTTTCAAGTACACAGATTCAGATGCACTACTGAAAAGAAGTGCACAAAGACACGCGAAACTGGGGCAGCCAGGCATATGCATGTGAGATCTGGAGCATGCATGTGTTGAACAAATGGTTGTTTATCATCCACTGGCCACTCCAGATCTGCTACCTCACCTCCTCACTGGGAGTGGAGAGTTCCTCCGCAGCTTCAACAGCCTCCACGGCGCACTTGCAAATTAACAAATATATATACCTATCTGTATATGTGTGTGTGCAGACAATCATAGAAATAAGTGAACCAAAGCATCAGTATGTGCACACATATGGTACAGCTCTACGAACCTGGGGAACCATGTGATCCAGAAAATAATGCACTTTTAAGTTTGTCGTTGCAAGTTTGGAACAGCTCAAACACATGTATATATCCTCGATAGGTCAAAATACAAAAGAAACAAAAGGAAGAGAAAAAAAAGGGAGGCACTACTTATCAACAATTCAGGCACACACCGACATGGCAGTATCTGCAGATTTCATTTGATGAGCAGAAACTTCATCTTGCCTTCAAAAACCTCCACAGCTTGATTACTGTTACTATTTAGTGCTTGATCAGCGAAAGACCTACAGACAAGCACTTCCAGCTTCTCCATTATATCAAAAAGAACAATGAAAAAGGCTACCTTCTGCACAACAGAGATCCCCTTTTGCACAACAACAATTGTAAACAACTCCTTGGTGTGAGTATGTATAGGTCGACCAACGCTCAGAGAAGGTGCACAGGAAACGGTTTAGCTAAAGTTTGCCGCCTCTGATTTTCTCATCCATCTTCAAGCGGCACCTAGTTAAGGTCTCTTCGCGATCCTCTGCATGTACACTTTTCAACATGTCCTCTATGTCTGCCTTGTGCTTCCTTTGCAGCTCACTGAGCTCCTCTTCCTGCTGGGCCAATAAATTTATTAACCTCTCAGTGACATCTGCTACCAGATGCTGATCACAACTGTACTCCCGCTCGTCATCTAAAGAGCGGGGGCTGCTACCAACAGAAGCTCTTCTAGAAATGCTGTCGACTGCAGATGAGTTGGACAAGTCCATAGATGACGATATTCGTTCAAAGATACCTTCAACAGGGTGGATGGAAGAGCCAAAGGATTGGTTGTCCTTATCTTTGGCACTCACAATATCATGTACATCATTCCTTTTTGGTATTCCATTGGCAATATTATCACCAATTTGAGGCTCCACCACCAATTGAGATATTTCACCATCTCTCCTGGGTGAGTCCGACCAGTACTTCCGTCCAGAAGGAAGCTGTTCTTGAACATAGCCGTTGTGTGAGTTATCAAGCTCATCACGTAATTCAGAAGTTCCATCATCACCTTCTGAGCTCTGGGTCTCAGAATGAGCACCTTCATCCCCTTGGTTGTCAACTGACTCCTCTGCTGCCCAATCAGGAATATGCGCACGTATCTCAGCATCTATCATTTCTGCAATTGCTGTTACGTCTTGGTCTGTTAGATCCAGCTGCACGACCATCTCGGTTGCAACACTGATTGAAGTGTCAGCTTCAATATCAAATGGGAAGTGGATGTTTTGAGCATGACCTGTGCATTGGAAGGAAAAATGGATAGAGGAGAAGTATCAGATTAACAATACAATGATAATTCAACGAGATTTGTTCATAAAAACCTGTTGAATCAGCAATGCGCAGCTTCAAAAATATTGTATTCAAATCCTTCCGTTGACTCTCAACTGTGATACTTCGACCAATTGCAGCATGTGGATCCACTGTCTCATGTGCATAGTTGTCAGTAGGATGTGAATCTGACATACTACCTGCATTTCACGATAAGGTCTAATGAGAGAAGCCTCAAACCAGTGAATCATTAAATTGTTGTTACATTTGTCAGATCATTACACTTCTTCATAAGTCATGAATATACCTGTGCGATCATGGCGGCCCACAGATGATGCTGCTCTGTCATATCTGTAACTTGTGCTTGGGTTTGGACTGCCAGCAGTATCTGCCATTTTTATTCTATGATCATATGAGAACCAGAGAAAGTTTACTGAATTCTGTATATGTAACATGAGATAGTAGCATAGCGCAAATATAGTCACCTACCTGCCGCAGTAATATTTGGATGCAGTGGATAGAATATTTTTTCATCACTAACATCTAAGAGAAAAGGATCCATTAATAATTCTTTTGCTGAGAGTCTTTCAGGGACTTTGGCGATGCACTTCTGTATAAATAATTTCACTTCAGGATCATCAATCTTAGCCAATGAACTAGGCTTTTCACCCTGTCATGCCACATCAAGAGGTTGTGTAAATTAAAAGATATAGTGTCACACACTCAGACTGTACTATGACGATCGATAAAAAAAAACATATATTTCCTAGGACACGCAGGGCATGAATAATGATATAAATCTGTTTAATAGAGCAGACTATTAGCTGACCAGTATATGCATATTCCGTAGGTGTGTTCAATCCACTCAAGTAAAAGAAGGACACAAAGAAAATTCCTCCAAAACATGAAATTGCTGGCTAATAAATTAGTTTGTGTATTGCATTAAAACAAGCCATGACCTATTTGCCAATGATGGCATCCACCAGTATGATGTTATATGTAGTATGACAGCAGGATGAGCACATAAGACAACATAGAAGGACACAAGAAAACAACAGAACTAGATGTTGTGTCTACGCACTCTCATCAATCCATTGTAACAGTTCAAGTGATTCCGTTACTGATGTAATTTCTATGAACAATAGTACTAAAGCACAGGCATATAAAATAGTACACAGCCACCACAGGGACATATGTGAAACTGCCTATGGCTCAGGTGCTATCCATCTCCATCACGACAGTTCAACTAAATCATGCTAGCAGTTACTAACGTATTTTTTATGCATGCTTCACTTAAAAACTGCAGACGATTTTTTTTTAAAAGATCAAGTTTCGTTCAGACCACGGTTGCATATGCTGGCAAGCAATGAACAAAATCTTAAGCACTAAAATGAAAGGGAAAAAAACTCCGTTGAAGCCTACAAGATATATCCATATTGAGAATATTAAATTGTTCTTTGAATAGGTGTCTTAGTTAGATAGCATGCACATTTTTTTCTAACCTTTTATCTTGATGCTACACCTTTGAATAATTTCAGTACATGCAAGATTTCTAGTGTCATAAATTGCATAAGAAAAATGTACTTGTTTATACAAAATAATATATCATTCTCAGCGCACTGTAATGATAATATATAACAATTTATGTCATAAAACATCGTTCAAATTTGTCCTAACCATAGATAGAAAAAAATAAAGGCAAAATGATTAGATAGAAAAAAATAATAACACAAAGGGTAAGTAAACTAACATCGGATACTTTCTTATATATCTGCGCTGCATTCGAACATTCACAATACGGATATTCAAACGTAACAAGCTCCAATAAACACATCCCAAATGCGTAAATATCTACGAGCTCATTATATTCCTCATCATAGAGTTCAGGTGCCATGAATTCCGGTGTACCTATGAAGAATAGAGGTCACATGAGAATATATAAATGCTTTATGAAAAAAATAGAATATTTTAATCAAATAAACTACTTACCAATAATACTATGAGCTGAACGTGCATTATCCAGGATAGTTGCTAAACCAAGATCTCCAATCTTTACCTCACCTTGGTTTCCATTTACAAATATATTATCGCATTTTAAGTCTCTATGTATTACTGGTGGGTCATGGCTATGTAGGTAGACAAGACCGCTCAAGATTTGTCTTGACCATTTCTTTAAGGCTCTAATGTCTACCTTCTTATGCTTAATGCGGTACCTAAAAAAGAATGAGATAGATGTAAAGCTCAGCATGAGAAAGAGCATGCATTTTGAGAGGCCTAACATGCATATAGGTTAAATTTGATTCATAACAATGTTGCGTGCTTTTAGTATTGGGGCAAACATGACATATCATCTAGATGACAACAATGTCAACCTAGATGGTTTCAATTACTTGATGTAGGATGCGCAAAACATCTAAAGGACAACAATTAGAATCAAAGAGGCACAAGAGAACGTACTGGCGTAAATTCCCTGACGTGAAGACCTCTGTGATGAAATTTATATTATTGTTTTTTCTATCAAGCCATGAATTATAGAACTTTATTATGTTTTTGTGCTTGAGGGTTTTGAGTAACCGCACTTCTGATCTCAACCTCTCCAAATCATCATTATTTCGAAGTAAATCGCCCACTTTGATCTGATTCCAAGCAACTTCTAGCCCTTCGAGTTGATCGAAAGCCTTGTATCTATCCAATAAAGTCTAAATCAAGGATCCCAAGTGCATAGGATTAGAGCAACAATTCGCAGATATAAATTCTATTATCATGCCATATCTCCACATGATTAAAATATCGAAGACATAACACACAAGTAAAGAAGTTGCTTTGTTTTTTTTTATCATGATTAACAAAAAGATTTTTTTTTCAAGTGAAATGCATACACACGACCTTGATGCCACCAAGCCACCATAAGCATAAAAAATAATAATAGCATTGGTCTTTTTACAATGTATAGAAAACTGTTCTATTAGCAGCACCTAGAAACTAGAATGATCAATGCATCTGATGCATAATATGAATGTGGCACGGACATAGTTAAATTCAAGTATCCAAGATATTTCAATGGCTAAAAAGAGCTATAAAATGCACAGCAAAATGAGACATCTATTCTTACTGACATCAGAAATGTACACTAAAATGCACAGCATGATGGCTTTTCTCCTATTTTAGGAGACAGAATAAGACAGTTAAATAATCAGGGCAGCCAAGCATGTCTTAAGTCACTGGCTGGAAGCGACATACCAAAATGTCAACTTGATGAGCCTAGGACAGCAGGTACTAATTGAAATGGAGGAACCGAAACAAAGACAATGCTCCAAGCAAACCACATCAGAACAATGACAGTTGGGTATTTAAATGAATGGAGGTCAGAATTTGCACACAAAGGCAATACATGACAGGCAGACAGACACAGTATCGTATAGCACGCCCCAAGAGGCATCTGGGCTGTAACTTTTGGTGATGAGCGCATCAGAAAGCATTCAACCGATCCAAATGGCGCAGGCCGTCCCTGAGCAAATCGCCGAGAACCTAAGAAGATCCCCTACGGCATGGACCGCATAAAAATGGGATCTTTAATCGATAGCTCGAAGTCAAACGACCCCCGGGGGCGGACTCCAAATCGGAATCAGGCGTCAAATGGCTGCGGAATGAAAATGAAAGGATACACCGTCTTGAAGGCGCCCTTGCCAAGAACCTCCGTGTACTGCAAGAGAACGGAATGCGTTAGCGCGGGGGGCGGGCCGAGGGATCAGAGGCGGAATCGAGCAGAGGCAGGGAGGAATGGAGAGAATCAGAGGAGGGTGGTCGGGGAAGGCATTACCCGCCCGTAGCGGCCGGTGGGGTCGACCTCGGCGAACTCCGGCTCCGTCTCCGGCTCCGGCGGCGTGGGCGGCATCGCGGCGGCGAGGGGGCGCGACGGCGGTTTGGGAGGGAGCTTGCCGTTTTGGTGGCGTCGCGGTTGGGCGCTTAATTGGGATCACAGGGGGCTCGCGGTCGGCTTCCTTTCCGGCCGGAAAGCAACCTTTCTGAGTTGTGTGTTGTGACCCGTCCCGACTCAGACGGTCAGACTCAGACCCAACCCAGACGTCTGCTGTGATTGAGCGGAGGAGACGAAGGTCAGAGTCACCGGCTTCGTCCTCGCATCACACTGCTTGGAATCACTCTCTCTCCTTCAAAAATCATAACTTTCTTTTCTTGTCCTGACAGCGTTTTTGGTAGAAGGTAAGTGACACCAATTCCTTTTAAATAGCTCAAGTTCACTTTGCTTTTCTGTGGTAAGATCAAATTTCATTAAAAGAAAGTCTAGTATATTTTCTAACAAGTATGAATTGGAGGCTAGTATATATTTTATAACATGTATTGGACCAAACATGTCTATGTACGCGTGGTTGCGGTTTTTGTAAAGCAAATTATTTGAGGCTATCCTTGAGATTTTTATATTTTGTAAATTTCATTGTTGTAAATACAAATTAGGCATATGCGTGTCATATGAATTTGACCAAAGACAATATGACTAGAGAGGCATGGTCCGCACGTAACATGCCTCGTGGTTGAGGAGATCCTTCATTTCTTTTTCGCCTAACGGTCGAGGAGACCATTCTTCTCTGTTTTCTTGACTAGTGCTAGGCAAGTATCTTAAATGCATACGTATAGGTGATTTCTCTAAGCATTTATGGTGGTATATGTAGGGATTTCTTCATTGTCCATGTGCCGTCCTTTTTGGATTGCATTTTCTTTCCCCTTTTTGTATGATGTTAGGCATAAGTAATGGGCGAGGGCTTTGCACGTTTATACGGTTTTGAAGGATGTTGGACTCAAGTTGGCTAGCGGAAGGCCTAGTGGCTAGCGGAAGGCAGGAGCCCGTCGTGGCTCGCTGCCCGCCAGCGTTCGAGCCCCAGGCTCAGGCGCTCAGCGTTGGGCGTCTCAGCGAAAAAAATCCCCTCGTCCGTCCCACACAAAAGCACATGGTAATAGAACCGGCCCGTCTTACAGGCAACAGTTCTCTGTGTATAGGTGGGGTGGGGGTTCATGTGTGAAAAGGTCTTCTTCTTAATACAATACCTCGGGGTGGGTCTTTACCCCCGCGGGTCGAGTTTTTTTTAAGGATGTTGGACTCAAGTTGTACCGTATACATCAGGTATTTCTTTGCTGTTCTTGTTGTGCAATAAATAATTATATAGAGCTTCTTGACAATAAATTATCTAAAAGTTAGGATATCTCTGACGAGGGCTATATTTCAGTTTGCCAAAGCAATTCACTTACACATGTGCCAATGCTTTTCAAGGGAACCTATTATGTAATAAACATAATTGAACGTTTTTGCAAAATCAATGTCTTACTTGGTGAATTCGAAAGAATAAGAAAACGGTAGACTGACAAACACAGTCAATTCAGTCCGATTCAAATGCCAATTCAAGTACTTAATCAAAATCATGACAATAAATTAAAATTTGTTATGCTTTGCTACATGAAACTTCCTTACATAGAAAGCTCCTGCAAAGTCGTCAATTTGGCCATATATTATATTTTTGAAAACCCAATTATTTACATACTACATGCATGTGCGCGCACTCACACTTTGAAACCCACATACGCACCTCAAATCCTCAATCCAATTAACACTAAGAGAGAGATCGTGTCATCAAATCTTATTAAGATTAACAAATTCATCATGTTAAATAAATTGGACTTTGAAAAAAAGGTAAACGTAGCTATATTTTGAGACCGAGGGAGCAACAAGTAGGCCAGGTAGACATGTTCCACCATAATAGACCTAGCCAAACATGCTATGCCCAGTTCACGACGATGGATCTAAAAGCTTAATATTATGCGAACCTGTTTGTGTTTGATGAATTCAAGCTAGACAAAGTCCCCTCTCAAAAAGAACACCTTTTTTGATAAAAGACAATTAACACTTGCCATTAATAAAAATGAAAAATGTTTGCAACCTACACAACACATGGATCATGCTCTTCATCTATCTGGCCTGGCCAACACGGGAGACCGACCGATGGTGGAGCTTTCCCGGCCCATACACCTCTGCCGTGACGTGCGTGGCACGTGTGGTCCTGCGATCGGACGGCGGGAGGATGCCACGTTGGCATCGGACGGCCCTGCCGTCCCCGTCGAGGAGGAGGGGGCCAGGTTGCCCGTCGCGGTTGGTCGGGTTGGCTGGCGGCCCTGACCTGACCTGGTGGTTCGTTCGTTGGCACGGCCACGGCAGAGACGCCGCGTCTCTCCCTGTCGTCTCCAACTTTCCCTTGGTTGGTTTGTGGTTGCCTTGCCTTTGCCTCCCCTTCCCCCCTCCAACCTCTCCAGCTTGATCGATCTCGGATTGCTCCTCTCCCTCCCTCCGTTCCATCCCAACTGACATTGCCGCGGCGCGCACGACTTCCGCCCTGCCCACCGTCCGCCTCACGCATATATACGCGCGCGCCTGCCTCCCCTGCACGCCAGCCTCTGCCCCGCCCGCCCCCACGCTCTCCGCTCCTCGCCCCTTCCCACGCCGACGCCGCCACCGCCTACGGCCGGTGGCTGATCGGCAGGGGGGGTTCGGCGCCCGCTCTTCCCTCGATCGGAAGGCCGGCCGGAGCCGCGGGATTCAGCTCCCTCCGGCGGCCAGGGGAGCTTCCGGAGGTCAGGTACCCAGGTCAGGTTTGGTCTGCTGCCAAAGCTTCCGCCTTTCCGCTCCCCGCTTTGATTTGGTCCGATTCGTCGTACTAGCCACTTGTAGAATAATATATCGTTTCGCTATCCAAACAAGATCTTTTCTTTTTTCCCCCTTCTTTAATAATACAGGAAAATAAAGATTCGTTTTTTTAAGCGACGCGGGTAGGTGATTAGCTGGTTTTGGAATTGGAATTTTAGATGCAGAGCGCCTTCTGCTACTTGCTCCAGCTGCTAAAAGGAAAAAAAAACATGCATGGGCTGTTTTCCGTTTTGAATTTGGAGCTGCCGTTTTGCGTCCTATAAACAGAAGTAGTTAATTCAGCTGTTTCTACTGGCGCCTCCTCCGTACTTGGGAGTAATTGTAATTCAGAAGGAAAAAATACAAGCTGTTTGCATTTGATTGCAAAAGGAAAACTGAAATTGCTCTGCAGCAATTCATTGTACACGCACAAAAACTTGCGATGCTACTGTTTGTGAGGCTCACTAACCATACTGAGGAACAAGTGGGCGATGGGCGTTGCGCGTATTTTTGATGCAGGGGCAGGACGACTACTCTGCTTACGCATTAGCTATGTAAATACACGAAACTTATTTGGAGTTATGGATTGACACTGTCTGTTGTTTCCTCCAGGCTTCCCTTTTTGATTTCACAAAGCTGCCACCGTTATGATATCGCCAAATGATGCTTAGCATTTGTCAGTTGAAACTGTCTTGCTCCTCTTGCTGCATCCTTGTACTAGAGCATGGCGAAACTCGCAACTCTCAGTCGTAGGTTCGTATACCTGTTCTTGTCTTCCCTTTAGGCTTTAGCCATGAACTCCCTGACAAACTATTTTTGCCTGCTAATTCTTTCTGGCGTGTTGATGCTTGCAGTGTCCTTAGGTTTCCAAATGAAAGCATGAGGCTTGTTATGGTAACGATCATTGGAGCGGTCCTTGGCTTTTTCATTGGAATCTCATTCCCTTCTGTCAGCATAACAAAGGTATCATGATAGTGATGTCAACATAGCTGCAACATTTCCACTCACTGTAAGGTTGTAACTTATGTCTGTTTGATACCTGTCAGCTTCACTTCCCTGCTAGCTTTGTTTCATACATTGAGGACAAAAACTCTGGGCTGACTACCCAAGCTATACTCAATCATGCCTGGACTTCTGCCAGAAATGCAAGGGGAAACGGTACTGAACCAGCTTCAAAAGATAATTTAAAGGTTTGTTATATTACTTTGCTATACTACTAGCTAATCGCGACGGGCTGTTTGAATGATATCCATTAAATCCGACCCTCTCCTTGAATATGTAAACAAGTTAATAAATCATGTGATCGTCCTGATCGCTATTTTGCTCACAAGTATTTAGTTCATTCTTACTGACTGAGAT
Organism: Urochloa ruziziensis; assembly: GCA_015476505.1. Classification (NCBI taxonomy): domain Eukaryota; kingdom Viridiplantae; phylum Streptophyta; class Magnoliopsida; order Poales; family Poaceae; genus Urochloa; species Urochloa ruziziensis. Next base: position 8,457,352 of record CM027121.1, on the reverse strand, counting down.
TTTCCTTGATGATTTTTAGATTTATGTCCCAACAAACCCCAAGGGCGCAGAGAGGCTAGCACCAGGCATCGTTGTACCAGAGTCTGATTTCCATCTGCGCAGGTTATGGGGAGAGCCAAGCGAGGTATATTTTCTTGTGCACCATACCTGCATCATCTCACTGATCTCCTCCAAGCGAATTTGAAATATTTATTAGAGCTGAACATGTTGAGAAGTATTCTGAAAACCTAAGTTTCTGTCTCTTTGATTATTCTCTTTCAACATGCTCTAAGCGTATGATCCTTTTGTTCCCATTTCAAAATTTCATGTTTTTGTGTTTCTTTTGACATGTGCTACAAGCATGTACAGTGCTTAACATCACTATCCATTGTTGGGTTGATAAATAATTCAAACTGAAGATCCTAACTTTTGCACTGTTTCCACATTTTGTTACTTGCAATGTTGTATGCTGAAATTTGATTTTGAATATACAGGACCTACCCTTCAAACCAAAGTACCTTGTTACCTTTACTGTCGGAATTGCACAGAAGGAAAATATAAACAGAGCAGTGAAGAAGGTAATTTTGCCAACAGCATTAGTGAGCTGAAACAAAATACCTAAATGAAGCCTTTGATCCTCATGTGGCATTTTTGTTTAACTCAGCCAACTGATCATTTCGTTGTTGATGCTGCAGTTTTCTGACAATTTTGCCATTCTGTTATTCCACTATGATGGTCGGGTGACTGAGTGGGATGAATTCGAGTGGTCAAAGCGAGCCATCCATATAAGTGTCAGGAGACAAACTAAATGGTATTTTTCTATGCTCTAGTGTACTGATTGTATTTCAGTTGCTTTGAAGTAATTGTTTGCTAAAAGTTTGTTTGCCAACATACATCTATAGGTGGTATGCCAAGAGATTCCTGCATCCTGATATTGTTTCAGCTTACGAGTACATATTCATCTGGGATGAAGACCTTGGGGTGGAGCATTTTAATGCAGAGGAGTATGCCTTCATTCTCCACACTTCCTCTCTGTGCTTCTTGACATGACTCGCTTACATATTATTATGGTGTTGGATTGCAGGTACATCAAACTTGTTAAGAAGCATAACCTGGAAATCTCTCAACCTGGATTAGAGCCTGATCGGGGTTTAACATGGCAGATGACCAAAAGAAGAGGTGATCGTGAGGTTCACAAGTGAGTGTAATTCTGATCTGAAGCAGATGCTTGTTTGCTCATTTGTTGAGGTCTAGTGTTTAATTTTAGCATCATTTGTTACAGGGATACAGAGGAGAGACCGGGCTGGTGCTCTGACCCTCATCTTCCACCCTGTGCCGCGTATGTGCTCCCAGGATACTTCCTAGTTCCCAGCATATTGTCACCGGATTATCACGCATTACAATAGAGAGCTAACTTTGGTATCTTTGATGTACAGGTTTGTTGAAATAATGGCTCCTGTCTTTTCTAGAGATGCATGGAGATGTGTGTGGCATATGATTCAGGTTTGCCCTTTGCCCTTTCACTTCTATCCTCACTCTAACCTCATTTACATAATTGTTCAATATTGATTTTGGGTGCAGAATGACTTGGTTCATGGTTGGGGCCTGGATTTTGCTCTCAGGAAATGCGTGGAGGTATGTTTTGCTTGTGACAGTTCTACCATTCTATCAGCCTGCTATCCTGAATATTTTCACTGAATGAAGTCATTGCTTGCAGCCTGCTCATGAAAAGATTGGAGTTGTCGATTCACAGTGGATAGTTCACCAGGTTGTTCCTTCTCTCGGGAACCAGGTAAGGAGAAATACTCTCTGTTTCTACTTTCTTCAGATTGACAGCTGCAACCACAACTATGGATTTCTTACCTCTTCCCTACCATCATATATGCAAAAACTCACAGGGGCAGGCAGAAAACGGGAAAGCGCCATGGGAAGGGGTACGTTGGTTGTCTGAACACTTGCCACTGAATCCTTTCCATAGAGGAGCAGCAGTTTTCCATTTTTTTTTCCTTCTCGCAGATCACTAACGACCTCATGGCCATCTTCTTGTTCTTTGGAGGCTCACAACATTTCTTATCTATCATCCAGGTGAGGGCGCGGTGCAGGAAGGAATGGGGCATGTTCCAGACGAGGATGGCGGAGGCGGAGAAGGCGTATTACAAGATGATGGGCATCACCCCTCCAAACTCCACGCTTGTCTAACGCTTGATGATACTACGATGGTGGCGGCGGTGCCGGGTGGGGCTGATGGCACTAGTACCACTTGATATAGAGAAGAGGTAGAGATGGTGAGTGCGTGTAGCTGCTGATGAGAGGTCCTTGTGTAAGTAGTAGATGCGTGGTGGATTTGTGATGGGAGCTTGTGTACACGAGGATGTTATCTGATCTATATATACATATATACCGATCGATTGTTCTGCAAGAGCCCTGATGCTCAAGCCAATTTTGCTGATGCTCAAGCTCAACTGTTGTGCTTGGTACACTTGGATATCCATGTTTGCGAATTTCACCACACAATGATGCGCACGACCTAAGCAACGAAGAAGATCGTTGGCGCCAGGCGCCCCCATGGCTAAACATGCTGTAAGTAAAACATTACTGAAACTAAAAATGAAAGGTTAACATCTGAACCGTCGGCTGCAGATCTAACGGCTGTGCTTCCCCAGTCCCAACCGATAACTCCGCGCACCGCAGACACATGCCGTCGCCTCGACTGGTAGCCATGGCGGCGGCGGCGGCGCTGCGGCCATCCGCCTCCTCGTCGCCGCTGCTCCGCCTCCCACGCCGCTTCCTCTCGCTCACCGCGACCCCATACCCGCTCTACTACGATCTCATCGTCCACCGCCCCGCCGACCCCAAGCCCCCCAAATCCTCCCTCGACGCCGACCGCCAGCCGCACTCGCCCCCCGAGGAGCAGCCCCTCGACCGCGCCAAGCGCCGGTACCTCCGCAAGCGCCGCAGCCGGCTCCTCCCGGACCCGGATGCCGGCGCCAAGCCCTCCTCGTCCGCCTCGTCGGAGTTCGTGGAGCTCCGGCCGGAGGTGGTGGACTTCCCGCGGCTGCACGCGCGCGAGGAGGCGCTCTACTTCCACGACACCTTCGCCATGCCGTGGGAGAAGGACAAGCACTACCGCATGCTCTACCGCCTCGAGAAGAAGTACTTCCCCCACCAGTCACTCGACAACGCGTTCGTCCCCGCCGACGCCGGGTCCACCTCCGACGCCGACAGGAGCCTCGTCTTCTTCGACGACGAGAAGAAGGACGATGGCGGAGAGGACCGGGTGGCAAGTAAGAAGGATGGTGAGGGCGACAAAGGGGAGGTGCTGGAGAGGAAGGTGGAGGACTTCTTCAGGTCTCTGAGGAAGGGCCCCGGCGAAGCCGAGGCGAAGGCCAAGAGACCGGCGGCGGCGGGACCGGACCCGCGGCAGGTGAAGCGCGAGGTGCCAAGGGAGGAGGAGCGGCCGCAGCCGTATCTCGTGACCAGGACGACGGAGCTGCCGCCGAGGTGGGATGGGCCAGGCGGGACTGTCGTGCTCATCGACAAGCCCAAAGGTGATTGCGGCATTTCCCCTCCCCTTTGCTGCATTCTCATCGGAATGCCATTGCCATCCGGTTGCACCAACAGCACTAGATTGGCATCTGTGAGATTTAAGATAGCAGCAGTATTCTAGCTATTTTATGATCTGGTACACCACAGTCCACAGGTATATTCCTTTTTTTGTGAAATGTGAACAATTACATGGCAGTCAGGCAGTGTGGCACTACTGCAGCTTGCCTATATGCTTTCGTGTTGTGTTCCCTATCTTGAGAGCTACTCTTGATAATTTCCTATAAAGGCAGATAATAATTAGTTAGTGTGCAGACAGGACTGCTTGTGGCATTGTTTGGTTACACCCTGTTGCCTTCCATCCTGATTTATCTGAAACTCATCTTTCTACTAATCAGGATGGACTTCGTTTACTGTTTGTGGAAAGTTACGGCGCTTAGTGAAAGTGAAAAAGGTGATATCAGGGCATTTCATGATATCAGAATGTAGTATTAGCTCTTAGCACTCAGTACGTGTTTGCAATGTCTGTGGTGGCAGGTTGGACATGCTGGTACTCTGGACCCCATGGCAACTGGAATGTTGATTGTTTGTGTGGGAAAAGCAACCAAAATAGTCGATAGGTAATGTCCTATAACCTTTTGTCAAAGCTTATTCTTGTGGATACTGGAATGATATTCCTGTGGCTTATCTTACTTCAAATTTGCTCTAGTATATTATGTTTTTGGGATAAAATAAAATATGGTCTCTGGAATAATTGGTTTGGATGCTTCTGAAGCTACAAATGAATTCATGTGGCTGTAAATTCTTTTATTTAATGAATGTTCTCATGCTTCTGAAGCTACCAAGGAATGGTTAAAGGCTATAGCGGTGTGTTCCGACTTGGAGAAGCCACATCAACCTGGGATGCAGATTCACCTGTATGTATCTTAGCATCTCTACAATGGTTTACTAAACATTCTCCTATCAGGGATTGCAAATGAATCTACATTATTGTATGGAATTTAGGGAAGCAACACCAAATACCAATTTGTTAGGTTCACAGTTAATTATGCTTCCGTTTCGTGTTACTGAAAAATTATATCGGAAGATTCTATCCTGAAAGGAGGTTATCACTTATCAGCATATATAGTCCACATATCATTTAGTTGGTGAATGTTAACTCAGCAAGAATTTGTTGATCGCATCTTTACAAATGCCAGAAATTACGAACTAAATTTTTAGATCTTAGTAGTTAATTGTGTGCAATCTCTTCCTTTTTATGAAATAATTAATTTAAATCCATTTGTTCTTTACCAAATCTGATTCTGCATACTTAATTCTTATATTATCTCTTGTTCTGTATTTTTTGGAATTCTTCTTAAATGTTGGTTATGCCTGCAATCCTTCTATGATCAGGTTATCCAGAGGGAATCATGGGAACACATCAAAGATGAAGATATTAGAAAGGTAGCAGCATCATTCAAGGGTGAGATATGGCAAGTTCCTCCAATGTTTTCTGCCATTAAGGTACATTATCCTGGTATCTAAAGATAATTTCCGCATTTAATTTGTTTAAGAGAATGTTGCTAGAGTAGTTTGTGGGAGTTGCTAACTACTTCGTCCGTTCTTAAACTTTTGAACTAATTAGTTTGTCCTAAACGTTTATTATCTGTCATGCATAATTTGCTCAGCAGCTTTACACTTTTGGATATAAGCTACAAACCACTTGAAGTATATGGTTTGATTCTATGAAAAAAAATAGATAAGGTGCATATAGGTTATAGTTGCCCACCTTATCTCTGGTTTATCAGCCATGAAATCACGAGTTTATAAGTTTATTTTCTTATGGTTGATGATGGTCTCAGGTTGGTGGTGAAAAGATGTATGACAAAGCAAGGAGGGGTGAAACTGTAGAGCTTTCACCAAGACGTATATCAATATACCAGTTTGACATCGAGCGCAGTTTGGAAGACAGGTATTCTTTCCTACCTCTGAATTCATAGGGGATATTACGTATCTGGATAGTGTTTTGTATGATTACCTGAACTCCTCTTGACATTTTTTTTGGGCATGTCTACAGACAGAATTTGATATTTCGAGTTACCTGCTCAAAAGGAACATATATTCGGTCCCTCTGTGCAGACTTGGGGAAAGCACTTGGAAGGTTTGCTCAGTTATTCTTGTATATAGCCTTATTTTCTTTTTCTTTCTGTGTGTGCAGCCTGCATAAATGAACATCAGAATGCATAATGCACTATAACTGAACAGAAGTGTTAGGATTACATTCAAATTTCCTTTTTTTTTCAGGTTTCTATAAAGGTTTTGAGTTGTTAGAGCATCTCCAAGAGCTCTTGTATTTTGTTTGTTAAATATGAGAATTGTACCCCTTTGTAAAAATAGAAATCCCCCCTAATTCAATGGCCTAATCCAAGAGACATGTTAAAACGTGGCCTCTATAGCAAACGGGCAGCGTTGGGCAAAAATAGCAAGCGAGGACGGTAGGATAGCAATCCTCGATTTATAGCAAAGCAGATAGAAGAGTTGTTGGATGGAGGTTTTTTTGAATCCTTTTCTTTTTTTAGCCAAAGGAAGTCCAGAGCATCTCCAAGAGCTCTTGTATATGGGCTTTCCTTGGCTAAAAAAAGAAAAGGGTTCAAAAAACTTGCATCCAACAGCTCCTCTATCTGCTTGGCCATCCATCGAGGCTTGCTATCTTGCCATCCTCGCTTGCCATTTTTCCCCAACGCTGTCCGCTTTCTATCTTAAATATAGCCATCACATTTTTTGCTAGTCTCTTGGATTATCCCATGGAATTAGGGGGTTTTCTATCTTTACAAAGAAGGTATAATCATCAAATTTAGCAAACAAAATACAAGAGCTCTTGGAGATGCTCTTAGGATTGTGCAATATCCCTTCCTACTGTCATCCTTTTATATTACCAATTACTTTATGTGCCCAATCGAGTTCAGAATTTCACTGAACAATCCTAGTCCCAAATGTCCATGCACAACCCCACCTCCATGGCTAAGGATCAGCGTTGCAGGCATCGTTGATAAGTTTGTAGGATATATTTGCTTAGATATTTGTTAAATTGTTAGGCTCGTGTGCTTGGTTTGTTAGGAGATTTGTTAATTAGTTTGGCAAACTTGTTGCTTGGTTTGTTAAGAGAGTATCTGGCCATTAATAGCCAGACCTTATAATTGTAGAGTTTAAGGGCGACTGCCCCAGTCTTACTTAAAAGACAAACAGACCTTATAATTGTTATGGTTAAGCAAGGCAATATAGTTGTCGCCAGGCACTCGTGTTTTCCCTTGCACTCTTGTTTCCTTCTACAGTTCTACTCGTCCTTGTCGTGCACAGGCCACTCGTGTCCTCATCACTGTTCCTATCCATCTCCATCTCCTTCATGCTAATATATTTTGATGACTTAATTCAGTCTATTCATTCTCCTGCAGCTGTGCTCACTTAACTGCATTGCGGAGAGACTCAATAGGTAATTTTTTATGCTTCAAATCTTGGATACTGTCTACATGGTCCAATAGTTCTAATCAAGTGAAAATTCGTTCCCTGTGAAGGTTTCTAACACTCGCTTTGCAGGTGAATACTCAGTCAATGATGCCTGGAACTTCGATGAACTTGAAGAACAAATTACCAAGGGATATTTATGAGCATTGACCGTGCCTTCTGGATGATGCCAGTGAGCAAGGTTACATGCAGCTTGCAACCAGTGCCCATGGCACTACGCCACTACTTGAACTCAAGTCAACAGTGAAGTGGTACCATGGGTAGATAGATGTGTGTATTAAATCCCGAAATGTGCAGCCATCTCACTTCGAAGGCTGCTGTCAGCGTGGATTGGGTTGACCTGAAGAAATGTGCACCCGCTCAGTTTATCACCAATTCACCATAGAGGAGAAACACGAGATTAGTCACAGATACAAGATCTAGTTTGCATTTATCTGAACCGTTGATTTTCTGAATGAAACCCCAATTCTCAATTGAAGGGTCGCCAAAGTTATATACATGAGTTGACTATTCAAGGGACGGAGAGAGTTTTTTTACATGTTTATGTTTCATATCTCAACTTGCCATGAACAATGTTAAGAATATATATCATGACTGTTTGTTTTGATCATGTATGCAAGCTCTTCAAGGAAAAGGAGATATAAAATTTTATATAGGTTAGTTTGGATGTCTGATACTTCTTTTATATCAAAGGGATGCCACTTCAGCTTTATTCATTAGTATAGAAATTATCTTTTTTTTCTGGATTTATTCTTTCAGAAGATCGGATCACAATGAACAGAATGTGCCCACAGTACTGAAGTAAAACCCAACTACCGCTAAACCTGATCCTGAATAAAAACCCAACTATCGCTGAACCTGATCTGAAATAAAACCCAACTACCGCTAAGCCTAACGCTTCGACTGAACAGAGTGCATGCAGTACTGCAATACACAATGGTCACATGTATGAGAAATAACTTCAGTTTTACTAAGAACACACAGATGGTACCGTGAGATATACAGGATCTACAGTCGTGGAATAACCAACATATCAAAAACTTCAAGATGATGGAAGGGGACCATGAATGCAGAGGAAAGCACTTGGCAGCTTGTTTCTCACTAGAAATAAACATGAAAATAGAGGAATAAAAGTGTTGTTTCCAGCATACATACAGAGCACTTGGCAGCTTGTTTCTCACTAGAAATAAACATGAAAAATAAAGGAATAAAAGTGTTGTTTTCAGCATACATAGAGAGCTTTCAATGTCTTGCTTGTAAGGAAGATCAATTGATTAAAACATTGTAGTCCAATTATGGCCAGACACAACACAGCCATGATACACAATAAAATTGATTAAAACATTGCAGTCCATATTACTACTGGCACAAATAGAACCAAAGGGATAACACAGTACGAGCACTTCAACTTCGGTCCTGCCTTTCCCGTCTGCTCGCTGTCGGAGCCATCCTCCTGCTCCTCACTGTCGAAGGCCATCCTCCTCTTGCTCTTCCTCCGACCGCCCCTCGCTGTCGGTGACATGCTCCACCTCCTCCATCTCCTCGCTGTCAATGCCTTGCTCTTCCTCCGACTGCCCCTCGCTGCCGGTGACATGCTCCTCCTCCTCCACCTCCTTGTTGTCAATGCCTTGCTCTTCCTCCGACTGCTCGCGGTCGGTGCTATCCTCAGATTGTTCGCTGTCAATGGTAATCGGCTCTTCTTCCACGACCAGATCAGGGTCGTTCAATTCATACTAAGGATCATATTGCTTCACCGGATTGCGGAATTCAGCTTATGTCACCTTCTCTTTCTCCGGCTTGCCGCGAAGTAACACATCCACAGAGGCAAGGCGGGCTTGAATTTTTCAGGGCACTGCTTTACATATGTTACTCCAATTCCGGAACAAATCCCTAAGGAGTTCGCCAGTAAAAACAGAACGACATGCAACGAATGCCTCCAGAAGACAGCGGAGCCATTCTGGAAACCGTTTGGCTTCTGAAATGACAACGATTATCTGGTACAGTGTCTTGGCTACATTAGCAGGCTTCTTCACGACCCTCTCAAGGTAGTTGATAAGAACATCGTGCGAGATGCATAGATATTTGAACGACAGTGCGACCTTGGTGAACTTGTTCCCGGTGTAGTTTCCAAAGAACGGAAGCTCACATCATTCATGCTTATGCGCTTCGTCCTAGTCACTAACTTCTAGCCTGGCATCTTTGAATAAATGTCATATGTTCTCATGTAAAAATCCAAGGAAATATAGATCTCTAAGTGAGAACAGAAGAATCAAGTCTTCGAAAGGCGGTGGTACACGTAACATTAGCTTGAAGAAGTCAATTCTGTCAGTGGTGATTAGCCTTACGTGGTGTTGGCCTCCGTAATTCATCTCGAATGGCTCAGATAGGTCGCGTAGAAGGCTATCAATCCAATCCATAATCCTTTGTTGCTCTGCCACAAATGTTTGATTATCCCTGTGAAGTTGCCATACTCTGCTGGGTGTCTGTCAATAAGGAGAAACAAGATACATAAAAATTGTAAAACTATAAAATTTTATTTGGTTTGTCTATATCTATTTACAATTCACGTGGGAATACGTCAACCTCGTAGTCTGCCTTTCGACTTAGGAACGCGAATAGAATAGGCAACGCCGCCAACTTCCGAAAGGCCCACCCGGCGGCACTCGCCATCCAACTCTTCTCTCCCGGGTCGATCTCGATTCTCGTCGTTCTTCGGCATCGGCGCCCGCCGTCCGTCTCTCTCTCTCTCTCTCGTCCGACGGTCGAGGCGCCGGTGAGTGCCGGCTCCCGTTCTGCGCGGCCGGCGGGCGGACTTAGGCGTTCCCGAGTCCGCCCGAGCGCGGCGTGCCGCCGGCGCCGCTGATGGCAGCCCCAGCCCGCGCAACGGATCGATCCGTGGCCACGGCGCTCAGCGTGGCGCGCTACCGGCCGGAGTACGGCGGCAACGGAGCTTGGAAGTACCGATTACGTACATGCGGGGTGGGATTTGGGAAGCCATCCGGTGTTCGCGCGCTCTGAGGACGGGTGCCGAGGAGACGCGCGCGGCCGTGCTCAGCTCCGCTGCGGTGATGGCCGCCGGCATGCATGGGCTCGCACCTCGCAAGAAGATGCCGGTTATGACGACTGTCGTATGCGTCCTCCTTGTGCGTCGTACCCACCGTAGTACTGATCCTAGTCGCGAGGGATTGGCTTTCAACCTTGGATATGTTCAGTGATCTGCCTGCTATGCCGCTGATTCTTAAGACTCCTTTACTGAATTCTCTGTCCTGGCCTTGACGATCCTTGGTTTTCAGATAAACCTCAACAAAATTGTCATCTGGCAATGCAAGTCCTCGTTTTGGGTCAGTCAAGATCAATGGTTTATCCTGCAATTAAGGACGTATTTTTCTTCCTATTTAGTGCTGGGAGAGTAGACAAAATTCTACCCACACAGACACAGCACAAGGAAGTTGCTCCTGCAGATGAGGAAACTGGTAATGGTCCAGTGTTTAATCAGCAGACACGTACGGAGATCATCTAAATCTACCAGTGCAACCATGAAAATACAGAATGTCCGGTGTGTAAGAAAGTAAGAAGCAACGCATGGCTAGTATATGTATATGCTTTCGTTCTGAAACAACTGTATCTGTATCACATTAACATTACGATTCGGTCATCTACGGTAGTCAAATGATCAATCAGTGGCGCCTGAAACTTGAGGCTTCATATTTATCTGAATCAAACAAGAAAGGAGGGTGAGAATTGTTTGTTTATCTCGATAATATCTGGTGGATATGTTGTCGATCAATAGAAACCGATAGCATGACCGTACATATATATGTAAGAAAGTGTGCAATCTCTGAAAAACGCATTCCTCCGCCTCCGTTGGCTGCTTGGCGCTCACCGCGTTCTTGTGATCTGATCTGAATAGTGGCTGCCGTGCACGACGACGGCGTGGAGGTGAAGATCCCCTCGACGCGCGGATCCAGCCACGGGTGGACGGCTCAGCGGCGACGAGGTTGTTGTTACAGGCCGCGATGCCGGCGGCGTGCTTGCACCTGGCGGGCGGCTCGGCTGCGACATCCCTGGCGGACAGCTCGTGGGGCTCCGCTCGCACCGGCAATATACATGCTCATGGCGACCAACAGCCGGACCTGCACGTTCCTGCAGTCGCCCGAGCGCGGCGTCGCACCGGCGTGTGGTGCGGGTCTGCAGGACGCTCTGGACGGCGGCGGCAACGGCGCGTCGAAGTACGGGCGGGAGGCGCTCTTCGACGTTGCCGCCGGGAGACGATGGAGGCGCCGCCGTGTTCCGGCTCGAACGCCGTCGGCAATGGTGCAGAGGTCTAGGGGCCGACGACCAGTCAGCTCGATCTGGGCCGCACTATTTCGATCCGACGTCCAGGGGAGGCCAAGGGCTGGACGGTAAATGAAATACCGTCCGCCGCCGACCAGTATGCGTTTGCGGCGACGGCAGCGGAACTTCCAAGTACGGGTGCGAGACGTTCTTCGCCATGGACTGACGGTGGAGGTGCTCGCCGCGCGCGGGGATGGGTGCCGACTGCCGCGCCGCGAGGATCGGATCGGAGGTGATTCGTTCAGGACGCGGACGACGCTGCGTTGAAGACGGCATGAGACGACGACACTCCTCGATCTCTGATTTGCTGCTGCTGCTCACATAATCACGTTTGTACTTGTATTGCGTTGCGTGTACCCTAATCCAAGCAGTGGCGTCGGGATCGCCTATAGGTGCTCTCTGGCCGTTTCGGCGCAGCGGACGCCTCGATTGGTTAACCCATGGCGAAGTAGCTCGCCGGCGCGCCAGTCTCCGATGTGTGGCCATTATCGCGGCAAACTCCAGTTTTGCGTCGTCGCTGACACTATGTCAGGACCCACACACTGACCCACAATGTCCTGCTTCGATCAGCACGCCGCCGTGGAAGAGAACGCCGCGGCCAGCTCCGGCCGCGCGTTTGCGCAGACTGTGAGTAATCATGGAGCGCCGTTTGCGGCTGACCCTGCCGCCGGCTGACCCTGCCAGATTACTCGCGGCGATGAGCTTGTTGTCTCCGGCCGCGACGCCGGCGTGCGTGCACCTTCGTCGGCAGGGGCAGCTCGTGGCTCCGCTGGCTCCGGCAGTGTTCCCGTGCTCATGGCCACGATCAGTGTGGACACGCGGGAGTCGGCATCAGGCGCGCCAGAGTGGGAGATAAAAATATATGTTTATTCATAAGGTGGGAGATAACTTATCACTAGATTTTAATTCCTCCCAATTCTGACTAAACAAACGGGCTTTGCTCTATTTGATTATATATATGCGAGGTATAGTATGTACTTTATAAATGCGCCGTTTGGCTTGGTTTAGTAGCTGGAAAATTGACAGAAGGGCCGAAACTCCGAAGCCTGAACGAGACCCTTGTCGTCTGTTCTCATCAGTCAGTCATCTCCACGGCAGAAGAAGCAGGAGACGGAGCTCGTCGCCGCCAATCATCCTGCGAGCGCATATCTGCTCGCTGTTAGTGCTATCCTGCTCTTCCTCCAACTCCTCACTGTCACTGTCATCCTCGTCCTCCAATTGCTCATTGTCCATGTCATCCTGCTCCTCTTTCAACTCCTCACTACCACTGTCATCCTCCTTTTCCAAAACCTCACTATTATTGCTGCCATCGTCCTCCTCTAATTGCTCACTGTCGGTGCTAACCTCCTCCATTGTAGGGATATCAAAGGGTTGTGAAATTCAGCTTTTGATATCTTTATCTTCAGTGCCTTACCGCAAAGTAGCATTGCCACAGAGGTAGGCGCTGTAGGTGGAGAAACAAAAGATAGTTTGAACTTTTCCGAATCGTTAATCACCTCTTTGTAGATTGTACTCCAGTTCTAAAACAATGCCCCAAAGAGGCTACCAGTGTGTTTGTGATGCTTAACAATAAAGTAAAAATACATAGTGAAAGGGCCTCTAGCCTAGTGGTTAGAACACCTAAGTAGCACCCAGCAGATCCAGATTCGACTCCCCGTAGGAGCGAATTAATGGCTCTGGAATAAACATATTATAAAAAAAGGAAAAAGTCCTATTTACCTCCTTGGATTATAGGTCGAGTTTGCTTTTCCTCCCTAAACCGCAAAACCGGATATATAACCCCCTCAACTATCAAAACCGTCTATTTTACCTCCCCTGAGTGGTTTGGACGCCGGTTTTGGCTGACGTGGCGGTGGGCCCCACATGTCAGCGTGGGCCCCACCAATCTCTCTCTTCTTCTTCTCTCCTTCCTCTCTCTTCCTCACTCCTCGCTGGGCAAGGACGCCGGCGGCAGAAGGCGCACACCGCCGCCACCAAACCCACCGGCAGCATCTCCAAGAAGGCGGACCCTGCCTCGGCCTCACCCGGGGCCAGCTCCTGGGCCGCGCCGCTGCGCTCGGCCTCGCCCCGCCGCCGACGCTCCTTGCCCTCTGCGCCGACGACCTGCATCTGGGAGGGCCACGTCTAGGCTCCGGGGAGGACGAGCGGCAGCGCCATGGTTGCAGTCGGCCTGCGCCCGCACAGGCTCCAACGCCCGCGCCCGTCGCAGGGCGGCTCCTCCTCCTCTCCGCGAGGCAGAGGAGCGTCAGCGGAGGAGGCGAGGCAGGGGTGCGCCTGCGGCGCAGCGGCCACGCGTAGGAGGCGAGGCAGCGGCCGCATCCTAGGCGGCCCCCGCGGCGGCCTCCCCCGCCTCTGTCTCCATCCTGGGCGTGCCTGCCGCATCCCTGCTGCTGCCTGGCGTCGTCGGCTCCGCCGGCTCAAGGAGGGCGAAGACGTCGTAGGAGTTCCAGTAGGGGGAGGAGCCCGGGGACGACAGCGGCTCGGGGTTGACCTCCGCGAAGGAGGCGTCGGGGTTGACCTCCGCGCAGCAGCCGGCTGAGCGGCCGACGGGGGAAAGAAGGCCGGCGGCCAGCGGAGGAGCAGAGGAGAGGAGGTGGAGAGAGGGAGAAGAGAGGGGGTGGGGCCCACGCTGACATGTGGTGCCCACCGCCACGTCAGCCAAAACCACTGTCAAAACCGCCGAGGGGGGTAAAACGAACGGTTTTGAGAGTCGAAGGAGGCTAGATGTCTGGTTTTTCGGTTGAGGGAGGAAACGTGGACTCGTCCTCATGTTCAGGGAGATAAAAGAGACTTTTTCCTAAAAAAAATAGGTAGGGAATTCCCCTGCCGACTTCGGTAAAAATTTTTTTAAAATTACATACCCCCATAAGTCGTCTCAAGTTTGACACTGCACCCCACTATTAAAAATCAAGTCAGCGGTGAAGTGCTATGTTTAGTAGATGTGTTTGTTGTTTGTTGAATTAGTAGATGTGTTTGTTGTTTGTTGAATCCATCTCACTCTGAGGGTTGTCATCGTGGATTGGGCAAATCTAAAGAAATGCGCACCTAAAATTAGTTAAAGATATAGAAGCTACATTATTGCATATAGCTAAACCTTTGGTTTAGCCAAAGTCTTGTCTCTGAGCTAACTATTCAAGGGCTGGACAAAATTTGCATTATTTGTTTATGTTTCTTCTCTTAGCTTTTCATGAAAAAAAAAGATTGAGCAATTACTATTAGAAGATGACGGTTGATTGGATCATGTACATATTAATTTCATGAATAGGTTAGGCAATATTTCGTATTGCAAAGCTGACTATTTGATTTGATCATGTATACATCTCGTCAATGAAAAAGATATATATGAGTTTGGAAACCTAATGCATCACTGAAACTCCGGAAATACAAGACCACAACGGTATGCGGCCGCCTGTGTTATCGTCCACCGTTCGGTACTGCTTTAGGATTCGGGTTGGTCAACACTCCCCGCTTTCCCGCTGCTATTCCTGCTTGGACGCTGTTATTCCCGCATTCCGGTTGCATTCCCGTTCACGAGTGAGAGGAGAGAGAACGGAGGAGAGGAGTAGAGCAGTGGAGCACTACGGCGGCGAGGAGCGGAGCACGAGTACGGCGGAGGACGACGGCATCGAGAAGCAAGAGGAGGACGGTGGCCGGTGAGCCGGTAGCGGAGGATCTGCAGCTAAGAGGGCCGCGTCGGCGAGCGAAGCGATGTGCAGATCTACGGTTCCAGTGAGAAGAAGGGTGAGTAAACGAGCTACAGCTAGCAGGAGCGAGCGGAGGACAGTGGCGGCGAGGAGCAAGCGGAGGGCGGTGGCGGCGGCTGCTGCAAGAGGCAAGCGGGGAGAATGGAGAGACGACCGCGGCGAGCGAAGAGCAAGAAGAAAGAGCGGAGGACTGGAGAAGTAGAAGCAAATGGGGATTGGAGTAATTCCTAGTGTGGAACTGAACTGCAGATGGGGACTAATTAATCTTGTGCTGGTTCATTAGTAGGGACTAGGGATTACACAATGCAAGCACAAGCATGTTGCGTGGTCGACGAAGTAGTAGTTTCGGTTGTAGGCTTTGTAGCAGGCGCCCTCGCCTACTTTGGTTTCCGATCTCCGAGTCCTGGTTGTACTATGTAAGCCCGGCATATATATATATCGCTCGTCGTACATCCTGGCTGGCAGATTCCACGGCTCGCGCTCGGCGGGCATCATGGCGGAGGAGGAGGTGGAGGCGCCCACGTGGGCAGAGGCGCAAGCGATGGAGAAGCGCTTGTCCTCGATCCGCGACAAGATCCATGACCTCAATTCCATGGTGACGACCAAAGACGACGACAACCTGATATTATCCGGCCTGAGCGGCTGCTCCTGATGCGGGAGTACGTGCGGCTCCTCTCCGAGACGACGAGGGATCCGGACTTCTCCGGCATGACCGAGGCCGAGCGGTCGGCGGAGGCGGAGAGGCTCCGGCGGGAAGCGCTGGAGGAGGCGCGCCGCCTCGAGACGGCGGGGGATTCCAAAGGCGGCAAGTGGAAGGAAGGCGAGGCCCGCATCCTCGACTTCGATCCCAAGCAGGGCGGCATCTACTTCAACCGACGCGCCGACGTCTACCTCCCCACGTTCGACCACGACGAGGAGTGTAAGGAAGCCGGCCGCCTTTAATTTCTTCCCTTGGATCCTGCGATTTCTTCTGCGTGCTTCCATGACAAATTTACTCATCACACAACTACTGTATAGTATTGTATAGTATGTACATGTTGATTTATTTCTTTTCTTAATTTCCCAACAGCGCCCTTTGGTCCGATGAGATTTACGGATGCAGTTTACCGGAAAAACCAGACTGTCAAGCTTTGTGGAGTGCTGAACATATTATCTGTCAAGATAGCGTTCTCCGATGTTGGCTACCCAATCAAAGTCTACGGCACTGTCATTGCAAGAGACAACATCGACAATAAGTGTGTTTATCTCTTCCGTCGAGATACAGACCATTGCCAAGTCATCAAATCGAAGGTAAACAAAAATGCTTTACAAGGTCATCAAATATATCCGTTTCTTGTTTAATTCAGATGAATATGGAAGTTGAAGTTTTAGGTGTCACTTACTAATCACCAGAATATTATATGAACGTATCGTAAAGATAACGGAATACAGATATAGATGTTCAGAATGAATAATATACACGCCATGCTTTTGTTTCTTTACACAGTGGGCATTCTGTATCTGCAGGTAGTTAGTATTTGTAGATTTAGATGACCAATTTCAGGTTTTTGATTAAACACTGGACCATTACTAGTTTCCTCGTCTACAGGAACATCTTCCTTGTGTTGCGTGGCTGCAATTTTGTCTGGTACTTTCCAGGACTATATAACAAAATATGCACCTAATAACCTATAATGTAATTTTTTTTGCAGGATAACCCATTGATCTTGACTGGCCCAAAACGAGGACTTGCATTGCTAGATGATAATTTTGTCGAGATTGATCTGAAAATCAAGGACCGCCAAGGGCAGGACAGAGAGCTCGGTGAAGGAGTCGTAAGAATCAGGGCCAAAACAGTTGTATCGTTGGAGAAATGCAAGTTTGAAAGCAAATCTCTCGCGACTAGGCTCAGCACTGTGGATGTGAATTATGCAGTTGTCAAAGGCGCAGTGGAGGCAACTATTGCAGTCGAAGTTCTCGAGGGAACTTTTCGAAAAAAAGAAGTTCTCGAGGGAGATTTTGTTGGAAAAATCACTGCCCACACCACCGGCATCAAGAAAAGTGTCGTGCTTTACGATAGCAAAGTGGCTGGTGATGGCCATGGAGCTTTGCAGGTTATGCGGCCCGTCGTGTCTGTCCATGTGAAGGTTAAGCTGGTGATTGTTGCAAAGACTGGGGATGGTGGTGAATCTGATCGCAGGATCGTTGCGTTTACTACTAGGGTCAAAGGTAGAGACGAAGAGGTAATTGATGTTGGTGCTGCTAAGATGAGCGTGAAGGTTGCTTGGTCGATAATGGACCCCTCGCGTTAAGCATCATGTACTTTGTGTGGTTACCACATCGAATTAAGTGATGCTCTGCAGCTACCATTGGCACTAATTAAATGTATTCTGTAATCTATATAGTACCCAGGATATATGCTCGTGCATGTCGTAACACGATATATGTTTGTTATTATGTGATGGACATTAATTACTGTGGTGCATTGTTTGCTGTTTTATGTTGTTAGTTACTACAGTACTGTTTTGGTTTGTTTGGTGGCTCTGGTGTGAGCGAGCAGGAGACGCGGTCATCTGTTCTCATCAGTCAGTCATCTCATCGGCGGAAGCAGGAGACTGCCCGAGACGACGGTCGTCGCAGCCGACCGTCCTGCGAGCCCATGCCGGCATCAAGGCATGCAGCGGAACGACTGGGAACGGCCGCGCGCGAGCTAGCACTGCACAGCCGTGCTTGCAACTTTGCAAGCTCCGTCGCCGTCGCAGAGCTCGAGCCTCCCGGTAGCCACCACGCGAAAGCATACGCCGGCGGTAAATGTTGTGTTGAGTTTCCCGTGAGCTGCCCCCCAATTTCAGCGCCGTCGCCGCCAGGTGGGCCCGGCGCCGCCGCCGCCGCCCGACGTTGTTAGGGTTCGGGGTTGGGGGGCTGCTGCTCCGACGGATCTAGAAGGGGTCCGGGAGCGGCGGCCGGCCCGGCGGAGGCGGCGGGCGGCCGGTGGAGGGCCGGGCGGCGAGGGCGCCGCCGGCCGGACGGTGGGGGCGGCGGTTGGGCCGGCGGGCGTGGGCGGCGCTGCGGGACGGCTCGTTAGCGTGGGCGGCGGAGGCGGCCGAGGCCGCCAGAGCCGGGGGTGGTGCCGGCGGCGGGGGCGAGGTGCCCACCTGGCGGCGACGCTCGGAAAGAGGGTGGGCAGCTAACGGGGATTTGAGAAGATCCGCGTTCATACGCCGGCCGCATGACCCATTGAGCGGGCCGGGGGTTCCATTACCGACGGCGCCGGCACGCCACGCTAGAACGGACGCGGGAACGCGCAGGTCCGGCCGCCGGCCGCGCATGTCCTGGCCTCCTGGGTATATCCTGTTTGCATGTCTTGTTCAATAGCTGAAAGATTGGCAACAGACGAAACTCTGAACGAGACCCTTGGGAGCAGATCAGAGAGCGCGCGAGGACCGTCGTCGTCTGTCCTTGTCAGAAGGAGCAGGAGACGGCGCTCGTCGCCGCCGATCATCATGCGAGCCCCCATGCAGGCACGAGCACGTACGTCCTCCATCATCTCCTCAGCACCCATCCGCCGGCTCCGCGGACGGCGTCGCTCTGCCGGCCGGCAGCCACGTCCGTCCCGCGCTGGAAACGCATACGCCGGCCGGTGGCGCCCATCAGCGACGCCGCCGGCACGCCGAGCTCGAGGCCTCGAGCGGTCGCGGGAACTTGTGGGGACGGGGGCCGGCGCTCCCGGACGCCTCCGCGAGCCGCACGCGACGAGGATTGCCAGGCTCCAGGGGCGGACCGCGGACGGTATATCAAATACCGTCCGGGGGCGGACAATATTTTATTTACCGTCCACCCCTTGTCCTCTCCTGGTCGTCGGATTGATCACCGTGCGGCCCACAGTGAGCTGACTGGTCGTCGGCCTGGAGACCTCTCCACACTCCACGCGCGCCTGACCGAGTAACCGCTGTTCCCCGGCCCTGGGCACCCACCGCTCGAGAAGTGCCCTGCCGGCCCGCAGAGCATCGTGGGCGACGCTGGCTCCTGCGCGCCTGCGCCGTTCGTTCACGTTACCATTGCCGGCGGCGTCGAGCCGGAACACGGCGGCGCCCTCGCCGAGGAT
This sequence comes from Urochloa ruziziensis, assembly GCA_015476505.1. Lineage (NCBI taxonomy): Eukaryota > Viridiplantae > Streptophyta > Magnoliopsida > Poales > Poaceae > Urochloa > Urochloa ruziziensis. Next base: position 8,438,203 of record CM027121.1, on the reverse strand, counting down.
CGAGGCCATTGTGCTGAACGAAACACGGAGCACAGGCAGCGGCCGACGCCGTGTCACGCCTAGGGATATGCTCGTATGGATACGCCATGGAATTGCTTCAGGAGAAGGAAGCAGCTGCCGTGACGGGGCCTACTGGCCGATGATCAGCGATGTCCACTGGCCAGCTCTGTCGATTATCCGGACCTGGGATGGATCCAACCCAAAGCTACAAAAAGCTGATTGCCGAACAATGCTTTTCTTCAGTTGGCGTGCCATCCATCATATTGTACCAGCTACCAGCTGTAGCTTCCAACAAAGCAAAGTGCGCCTACTGCGCTCACTACCAACTGTGCAAACGAAGAACAGAAACAGAAGGAAGTAGCCATCGAACACGGCCGGGGCGCTAGCAGCGGACGGCCGCGACCGCCGCTCCTGCGGCCACGTCGCGAAGAGCAGCATCCCGCCCGTTCTACCCAGCTCCGTTCTCCGCCGTCGCCGCAGAGGTCGAGCGTCCCCGCGACACGCGAACGCAGAACACGCCGCGCGACCCGCATGGCCATGGACCTGGGCAGGCAGGGGCTCCCGTCAGCGGCGCCGCCGGCACTCCGTGCTCGAGCGGACGCGGGAACGCGTAGGTACGATCGCCGGCAACGCAGAACGGGCGCTGGTGCTCCCCGGCGCCTCCGTGAGCGGCGCCTAGAGGTGGACGGTAAACCAAATACCGTCCGGGGTGGACGGTATTTCATTTACCGTCCACCCTTGGGCCTCTCCTGGTCGTCGGATCAGCTTTGTGCGGCCGAGATCGAGCTAACTATTTGGAGACCTCCTCTCCCAAGTCCTCCGTCCTCGCCGACCTGCTCCTGACCGCCCGTCAGCTGTTCGTCGCCATGAGCACGCGCGCATTGCCGGTGAGAGCGGGGACACAGATCACGAGCTTCCCCATGGCGACGGAGGGATGCAGCAGCCGCCCGGCGCAACCACGCCGGCGTCGCGGCCTCGGACGCGCCCAGAAGCTCGCCGCCGCGCGCGACGGAGTTCACGGCCGGGGCATGTCAGCCACCCCTGCCGGCCTTGCGCTGAGCGCGGGCACGCAAACGGCGCACGCAAGCGGAAGGTCGCCGGCCAACTGCGGGTGCGCACGCCGCGTCGACGTTGCGGCGCCGTGGCTGGAGCCTGGAGGCGTGCCGCGTGGAACCCCGCTTCCTCGCAGTCGTCGTGCACACGGCGGACACCATTCAGAAGAACGTGGTGAGGTGACCGCGCCAAGCCGCCAACGGCCGTACGTTCATGGCGCGGCCGCATCTCGGGCTTCGTCTGGGCGCTGTGGAGCTCCGGTGAGCTCTTCGCGACGTCCAGGGCCGGACAGTGATGGAGACACCATGGAATTGAAGGACGGTAAAAGGGATGGGGATGCTTCAGGAGGAACAAGCAGCTCCTAGGACCTACTGGCATATAATCCTATCCTATCCAAGTGTTCGTTCAAAAACAAAAGTTCTATCCAAGCGAGAGAAAGCTGATCAAGCATATCAGTTGGTGTGGCATGCATCATAGTAGCTTCCTTCAAGGCAAACATGTGCCTACTGCGCTCACTGCCAACTATGCAAATAATGAAGAACAAAACATAAGGGCGGAATGGAAAAACATGCGTTTGACAGTGTGAAACATACAGATATTGCTAAAGCCAGCAGGCACGAGGCTGCGTAGACTGAGCAGAAGCAAACATGGGGACGTATGTGAGTACTATGTCAGATCGAGATAATATCAATGCCTGTGTCATGGCACTATTGCAGTTTAAAGAAAGAATGAAGATATTCAGTCTCAGAAAACGTTGGTGTGATGGTGCAACTAACAAATATTTTCATTGGGGAATAGAAAACTCAAAATAAAAAAACAAGAAAAATGGAAGTGGTCAGGGCATCACAAAAATATGGTACTTCTCTCTTGGGAATGACTGAAAATCGTAAAACGAATATTAAAATAAATATAACAAAATGATATGAATCCAATATCTACAATGTACTTATGGCATACTCTACTTGGATATTGGTTCATACATGTCTAATTAATCATGAAAGATCGGCTATTCCAAAGATAGTCATATCTGTGAAACTTGTGGAATTCATGGTTCGCGCTCTACCTGTTTCAAATACATGTACTACTACTCATTAGAAGGATGTAAAAGTTGCCTAAAACCATCCATTTTTGTATAACTTATTAGTACCTTAATAAGTTCCTCTTAATTACTACAATGGTTAATCGAATTTATTAATCTATAACCATGCATGTTTCCCTGTCTCGGAGAAATAAGTTTACTCGTGACTTTGCTATTTCACATTCTTGAACTTAAATGGAAAATACAGATTGTGTATCTGTTGATTTATTGATCCTACATGCTTAAATTCAGTATTTTCCTCATCTGCAGGAACAGGTCCCTTGTGTTGTGTGGTTGCAATTTTGTCTACTTCTCTCCCAGCACCAAATAGAAAACAAATATGCCCTTAACATAGAATGTAAACTTTTTTGCAGGATAAATCATTGATCTTAGCTGGCCCAAAACAAGGACTTGCATTGCTAGATGACAAATTTGTTGAGGTTAATCTGAATTCAGTGGAGGAGTCAGGGACGATCATTGGACACATCCGAGGTTGAAAGCCAATCCCTCGGAACTAGCCTCAGTACTGTGGATACGTAGCAGAAAAAGCAGGATACATACGAGTACGACGCTCGTCATCACCGGCGGTCGTCCTTGGAGCCCATGCTAGCGGCATCACCGCAGCGGGTCTGAGCACGGCCGCGCGCGTCTCGGACGCCTCCATGGTCTCCCCGGCACCCATCCGCGAGCCCGCAAGCACTAGATGGCAGCTACCGTCACTCCGGCGGCCTCCCTCCCCTACTTGGAAGCTCCGTTGCCGCCGTACGCCGGCCGCCGTGGCCACGGATCGATCCATAGCGCGGGCGGGAGCTCCGATCAGCGGCGTGATTTCATTTACCGTCCGGGGGTGGACGGTATTTCATTTACCGTCCACCCCTTAGCCTCTTCTGGTCGTTGGATCTGACTTGTGCGGCTGTGATCGTGCTGACTAGTCGCCGGCCCATCTCCACAGTCCTGGTGTGCCTGTCTCCTGCACGTCCGCGCTGTTCGTCACCATGGTCATGCTCGTGCGCTCGTTGGCGGCGCCGTGAGCATTGATCTGCGCGAGCGGCGGCACACAGACCGGAGTCCGCGAGCTGCTCCTGGCGTCCAGCCGGAACACGTCGGCGCACCATCCGGCCGGGGCCTTCGCCGAGGACTGAGGGCTCCCATCAGCGACGCCGCTAGCTAGCCACGTTCGAGAGACCGCAAGAATGTGTTGGTCCGGTCATCGGCCGGGCAGAACTTGCGAGCCGCGCGCAACGAGGATTGACGGCGCCTGGCCGCCGAGCTCCATTGGCGATGCAGAGCCTCGTTGGCGCGTCCGCGAGCGGAGCCACAAACCACGATCCATGGCGACGAATGGATGGCACGGCCGTCTACCAGGGCCGGCCGGTGCAAACACGCTCGGAGACGTACGAGGGCCGCGCCGGTCGTGGCAGCCACGTTCTCGGCTGTCATGACGGGAGGCGCGTGTCTTCGCGTGCGCCGCCGCGGGCACCAAGGGGCCGACTGTCGCACACGACGCGCCATTGGTACTCACGGCCGGAGCTAGCTCGCCGAGCTCTCCGCACTCTACCGACGTTGCGGTGATCTCTTCCCGGCCGGAGCCGGATGACATGGTGGTGGGTCCTGTGGTCGCTGTCACACGTCGTACGTACGCAAACTGGCGGACCCCAATAAACGCGCTTCCGGGTTCCGGCGTAGCATGTGCCGAAACGGACTCGACTCGAGTTTCCTCGTCGACACCGAAAGGGATCCGGTCGATCATCCCCTTAATTTTCCTGCCTGCCTGCCGTATGCGTGTGCCAATATAAAGTGGTGCTTCAGGGGACAAAGCGATTGACATACTGGATCCATCCCCCCTCTCGCTCGCGCGATGGACGCCATGGGGGATACGCGGCCGTTATCGGTGGGCGGCATCTTCCTCAGCCTTGGGCGCGCGCAGGAGGATCCTCGCCGGTAGGCAGCTGGAGCGTTTCGTCTCCACGGCTACGGACGACACGGCGGTTATGACCATACTCGACTGCTGCAACGGCCTGCTCCTGCTCGCCGTTTCGGTGGGCATTCTGCATTTTCATGGTTGTACTGGTACATTCAGATGATCTCCGTATGTGTCTGCTGATTAAATACCGGAACATCATTACCAGTTTCCTCATCTGCGGGAACAACTTCCTTGTGCTGTGTGGCTTCTCTCCCAGCATTAAATAGAAAAAAATATGCCTTAATTGCAGGATAAACCATTGATCTTGACTGGCCCAAGACGAGGACTTGCATTGCTAGATGACAATTTGTCGAGGTTTATCTGAAAACCAAGGATCGTCAAGGCCAGGACAGAGAATTCAGTGAAGGAGTCTTAAGAATCAGGGGCATCGCAGGCCGATCACTGAACACATCCAAGGTTGAAAGCCAATCCCTCGCAACTAGGATAAGTACTACTGTGGATACGACGCACAAGAAGTCAAGAAGCAAGATGCACTCATACACACGACGGTCGTCATCACCGGCGATCGTCCTGCGAGACCATGCCGGTGGCAGCACCGCAGCGGGGCTGAGCTTGGCATGACCAGAACTCGTGTGAGAAAGAAAAGAATCTTGGCGGCTGTGCCACGCTCACCAAACGGCACAAGCTTGGCGTCCCTCTCCGGAACCTCGTGGTCAGGCCGGCAGAAGAAGCAGTAGACGACGCTCCGAGCGATCGTCCGCCTGCGAGTCCATGCCAGCGGCATCAAACGAAGCAGGGCTGACCACGGCCGCGTCCGCCACTCCGGCGGCCACTTCGAGAAGCGCCGTACTTCCAGGCTCCGTTGCCGCCGTCGTCACAGAGCTCGAGTGTCCTGCGCCACGCGAACGCATACGCCGCGCCACGGCGGGCGGCATGGCCATGGACCCGAGCAAGCAGGGGCTCCCGTCAGCGGGGCCGCCGGAACGCCGCGCTCGATCGGACGCAGGAACGCGTAGGTACGGTCGCCGGCGACGCAGAGCAGGAGGCAGCGCTCCCCTGCGGCGTCTTCGCGAGCGGCGCGCGGCGAGGATTGCCGACGCGGGCGGCGCCTGGGGGTGGACGGTGAATCAAATACCGTCCGGGGTGGACGGTATTTCATTTACCGTCCACCCCTTGGCCTCTCCTGGTCGTTCGATCGGAACTCGTGCGGCCGAGATCGAGCTGACTAGTCGCCGCCGGCCCTCGAGCAGACCTCTCTCAGTTCTCTCGCGCGCCTGGCCGGCGTTCCCCCGTTCGCGCCCTGGCGGCACCGCCCGGGAAGGCGGCCCTGCTGGCTGCAGAGCTTCGCCGGCGACGCTGGCCCTGCACTACGGCGCTGTTCGTGACCATGGTCGCGGCTCTCGTCGACGGCCGTCGCACATCGATCGCTCGAGCGGCGGCGCAGACAAGGAGCTGCCCGGGCCCTGGCGGCGGCTGCCGAGGTCGGCGCCGGAGCTTGCCGTCGAGCCGCGCGGTCGCGACGGGTCCAGCCGGAACACAGGCGCGCACCATCCGGCCGGGCACGGGATTGCTTCAAGAGGAGATGGCAGCTGCTAGCCTGCGACGGCCTGATGCTTCTTTCGGCCGGGCTGCTGTCAGATGAGTAACCATGGCCACAGACCAGCAGAGCCAGCTCCGTCAAATGTACGTCCGGGCCTGGGATCGAACGATCGATCCACGTCCACAATCCAATCCCAAGATAGAAAGCTCACTCAACAATGCTTTTATTCAGTTGGTGTGCCATGCATCATGGCTTCCAATAAATGCCAAATGCGCCTACTGTGCTCTCACTTCCAGCTGTGCTGTGCAATGAAGAACACAAACACAAGGGAAAATAGAACACGCTTTTGACAGTGGCAGCAATATAGAAAACCAGCAGGCAGGATTCGCTATGCAGTCATCAGGTGTCAATGTTCAGGAAAAAATAAAAATCGATGGAGTCGGCGCAAACTGAGCTGAAGGAAAGATGTCACGATCGAGATGGTGCCGATGCTAGTGTGCTGCTAGCTTCAAAAAAAGAATAAAGAAATTAGTTTCAAAAAAAATGTTGGTGTGAAGAGGGCAAACATGCGTGCATGTTGCAACTATCAACATATCACACACTTGAAAATCCACAAGGCAAAACTGCTTGTTCATATGTTCGCACATGAATTTTTTTGTAAATATGTGCCACCTGCATTCTCTATCCATAGATTCATGCATGTTTGGTCATGAAAGATCTGCTATTCCAAAGACATATCTGTAAAACTTGTTTTTCCATTATCTAAAAATGTGTGAAACTTGTGAAATTCATAGTTTATGCTCTACCTCTTACAAATACATGCACTACTTCCTCATTAAAAGGATGTAGAGTTGCCTAAAAGTATCCATTCTGTATAACTTATTAGTGGTTCAATTATTTCCTCGTAATGACTACGATGGTGAATCAAGTTTATTAGTCTATAACCATATTTCCCTGTCTAAGATAAATAAGTTTACACATGACTTGGGTATTTTAATATGCTTGAACTTAAATGGAAAATGTTGGCTGTTTTAAATTCTTATTTTTGTACAGACTAAAATATAATTATAAATGGCATGAAACCAACTCCTAAAATCTTATTGTTCTGTCCGGGGAAAAATGTTTGATAAAAATGTTAGGTATAATTAGACTTAGTTGACCACTAACTATGCTCATGTTTCAAATAAAGTTGAACATATAATCTGTCAAGATAGCGTGCTATGATGTTGGCTACCTGAACTAGTACACATTACTGTTGTGCATTGTTTGCTGTTTATGTTCTTACCTGTTCTTGTTTGGTTGGTGACTCTGCTTTGGGGTCAGTATGGATTGAGTTTGATGATGTTAGCTGCCTCAGGTTCATAAGCTTTGCGAGCGATAATATTCTATTACTCTATTTGATTATATATATCCGGGGTATAGTATATACTACTTTATAAATGTGTCGTTTGGCTTGGTTTAGTAGCTGGAAAATTGACAGAAGAGCCGAAACTCTGAAGTCTGAACGAGAGTGCGAGACCCCTTGTCGTCGGACCTCGTCCTCATCAGTCAGTCATCTCCTCCGCAGAAGAAGCAGGAGACGGAGCTCGTCGCCGCCAACCATCCTGCGAGCGCATATCTGGTAGCATTAACGCGTGCAGCTAGCGGGATCGAGCACGCATGCCCGCGGGCGTCTCGAGCGCCCCCCTCCATCATCTCCTCGATCGGCGGCGCCCATCCGCCGCGCGCGCGAGCACCGGACGGTCGCTCTGCCAGCGGCAGCCACACCGGAGAGCGCCCCCCCACCCGTGCGTGCGTCCAAGCCTCCGTCGCCGGCCGTCATCGACACAGAGCTCGACGAGCTCCCTGCGCGGCTGCGCCGCGCGAACGCATACGCCGGGCGGCATGGGCCGGTTCAGCGGGAGGGCAGGGGATTCCATCAAAGGCGCCGCCGGCACGCCACGCTCGAGCGGACGCGGGAACGTGCAGGCCCGGCCGCTGGCCGCGCAGTACGGGAGCGCCACCGCGAGGATTGCGGGGTGGACGGTAAATCAGATACCGTCCGGGGTGGACGGTATTTCATTTACCGTCCACCCCGTGGCCTCCCCTGGTCGTTGGATCGGGACTCGTGCCGCCGAGATGGAGTTGACTGGTCGCGGACCTCAGCCCTCTCCGCGGTCCTCGCGCACCTGGCCTGACCACCGTTCCCTGTGCGGCGACCCCCGAGCTCCATTGGCTATGCCGGCTGCTCCCGCGCGTTCCCGCTGTTCGTGGCCATGAACACGGAAACATTGCCGGCGCTTGTCGACGAGGGAGAACGCCGGCCTTGCGTTTCCACAAGGTCGGGCACGCCGGCGGCACCTCGCCGGATGTCATGAGGCGTGTCTTCGTCTGCGCCGTGGCCCGTGGATACTCATGCTCAGAGCGGAGTGCCGTCGTCTGTCCTCATTGGCTCACCTGCTAGTCCTCTCCTCGGCAGAAGCAGCAGGAGGCGACGCTCGTCACCACCGCCGAACGTCCTGTGCGAGTCCATGGCGACGGCATGAAACGCAGACTCTCGTCGCGGCTGTGGCACGCTCACCAAACGGCCAAGCTTGGCGTCCCTCTCCAACGGCTGTACTTGGAAGCTCCGTCGCCGTCGCCGTCGCGCGCCCCGCATACGCGGCCGGTGGCGCGCCGCGCGGCATGGCCATGCGCCTGTACCTGTTGGGCGGGAAGAGGCTTCCATGAGCGACACCGTCGGCACGCCGCGATAGAGAGGCCGCGGGAACGCGTGGGAACGAGTGCCGGCGCGACGAGGATTGCTGAACTGGAGGGGGATGGTGAACCAAATACCGTCCGGGGGTGGACGGTATTTCATTTACCGTCCACCCCCTGGGCCTCTCCTGGTCGTTAGATTTGGCATCGTGCGGCCCACACCGAGTTGACTAGGTCGCCGGCCTCAAGACCTCTCCATAGTCCCGTTGCGCGCCTGGCCGCCGTTCGCTCGTTCGCGCCGCCTGGCCCGCAGAGCTTCGTCGGCGACGCTGGCTCCTGCGCGCCCGCGTTGTTCGTCGGTCGTCGCGTCACCATTGCCGGCCGTCGGCGGCTAGCCGGAACACGGCGGCGCACCATGGCCGGGCCCCTCGCCGAGGATCGAGGCCATTGTGCTGAACGCAAGGCGGAGCACAGGCAGCGCCCGACGCCGTGTCACGCCTAGGGATATGCTCGTATCGAGACGCCATGGAATTGCTTCAGGAGGAGGAAGCAGCTGCCGTGACGGGGCCTACTGGCCGATGAGCAACCATGTCCACTGGCCAGCTCCGTCGATCTAACCCAAAGCTACAAAGCTGATTGCCGAACAATGCTTTTCTTCAGTTTGTGTGCCGTGCATCATATAGTACCAGCCAGCTGTAGCTTCCAACACAGCAAAGTGCGCCTACTGCGCTCACTACCAATTGTGCAAAAGAAGAAAAGAAACAGAAGGAAGTAGCCATGCTTTTTATTTTTTGTTTTGAGGGCACAAACATGCTTCTGACAGGGACACCATACGAATTTATTTGGTAATACCGTCAGGCACAAGGCGGGTAAACTGAGCGCGCTGTTTTAAAATCTTGCTCTCCTAAAGATTAAAATGTCTGTAAATGTCATGGAACCAACTCCTGAAATATTATTTTCCCTGTCTAGTACAAATGATGATAAGAATGTTGGGTATCTCCGTATTTAGCTGACAACTAATTACGCTCATGTTTCACAATAAAGTTAATCGCTGTAGTATTTCATTGTCCTTTCTTGATGTAATTATGATCATGGAAGCATTATCGACCAAGCAACCTTCACACGCCAACTGCCATTTCATCTTCATCTCTACCGTTGGTCCTTGGTTCAAATTGAATGGTGCATTCAGTCTGGACAACAATTATCAACATGTCTTTCACATAGACAGACGCAACGGGTCGCACGAGCGAGATAGATCCGTGACCATCACAAGTCATGGCACCGGCCACTTCGCTATCGTAGAGCACAAGCCTGTTCTCAATGCTAGTGGTGTGAGCAGTGACCTTTCCATGAAAATCTCCATGGAAAACCTCAACTGCAATGGTTGCCTCCACTGCACGTCTCACAACTGCATATGTTACATCCATGGTACTGAGCCTATTTAGTAGCAAGAGATTTGCTTTCAACCTCGCATTTGTCCAATGACCGGCCTGCTATGCCCCTGATTGCTAAGGTTCCTTTACTAAGTTCTCTGTCCTGCCCTTGACGATTCTTGATATTCAGATCGATCTCAACATAATTATCATCTAACAATGTGAGTCCTCGTTTTGGACCAGTCAAGATCAGTGATTCATCCTGTGAGAGAGAAAATGTTAGTGGCATATTTGTCCAATTATTGCATATAAGTGTCGCGATAAAAATAGGTGGAATTTCATCAGGGACACGGTACATGGAAGCTGAAACTATTAATGTCCCTATGCTTGATCAGAGTGCACATATGAGGCGGAGGAGGAAGACGAGAGGATGGAGAGGGAGGGGGCACGGGGTGGTGGGGCCCGCTCCTCGTTCGCCTCGCGCGCCACGTAACATCCCCTACCTACCTGATCACCTGTTATGCACACTACTGTGTCTACAAACAAGCACTAAAAGAACAAACACATAACAGGTGATAAGGTAGGTCTGTACATTGTGACTTTATTTTCCTCTCTTTGAGAGGAAGGAATGCAACCTGAGGTTAGCACGTGCAAAAATAAAAGAGCTCTTTGTTTGTTAAAAAGAAAGATAAAGTTGCGGAGTACCTCTCTCTGGCAACGAGAGTGCCATACACATGGATCGAGAAGCCAACATCCGAGCATGTTATCTTGACGGGCAAGATGTTTACAGCCGCAAAAGCCTGTAACAATCTCCGTTCTTCTTGTAGGGAGCATCAGTAAATCTCATCGGACCAAGCGGCGCTGTGCAGTCGTGACTCGTGAGTTAAAACAAAGAGAACAAACTCCAAGAACTGGTGGACAGAATTTGATCCCGTTCACTGTTGCTACCTTGTGAGTGGAAATGATAACAAAGAAGCTGAAAACTCAATAAAATCATTTAGTGGGTATGGTTAAGCGTAATGTTGGGGTATGTAGCTCAACTGGTAGAGCACTATGCAATGCTTGCTAGAGGAACGAGGTTCAACCCCTCGCATCTCAATTAATAGTTATTTTTTTTAAAAAAAATCTCCAGGTAAAGTATTATCCATTTCGTACGTTACAACAAGTATTTAATAGATGTGTTGATGCAAAAGTAGCATGTAGGGGATGTAGCTCAAATGGTAGAGCGCTCGCTTTGCATGCGAGAGGCACGGGGTTCGATCCCCCGCATCTCCATGTTTTTTCGTCCTTTCCATTTTCTTTTTTTTTTTCTTTTTTGTTGAACTTCTTTCTAACCATCCAGCCAACAGAGCCAGCGTGCGTCGAGACCCGCACGCCGCGTCAACCATGGCAACGTCGCCTCTCGAGTCTCGACAACATGATGATTGCCTGGTTGGAGGTATTCCAGGATTCGAACTCAAACTTTCTTAACCCTAGATTAGATGGGTTTCATACTTTCATTTCACCACGGTTTGGTCGTGAACATCCTTCACTATCAACCCTAACTCCACGGTCAGCCACATCGATGCCATCGTGAGCTCATATGGATTGGTGTTTCAACTCCCTAATTGGCGTTCATCCAACAAAGTAACTGAAGAGAAAAATATTTAGAATGCAAAATTATTCTAACCATCTCACATAAACGGACGGCCGAAACAATACTGATAAGAACATCTTACTAGGTGCATAGGTTTTACGGGGAAATGAATATTCAGGAGCAAATAACAGAGCACAATATATCATGAACCATCTACACCGACTAACTATGGTTAAACTGAGAATTACCTGTTTTACCCACCACTACATTTATTACTGATTTAGAATTCGCTAAAACACCAAAATGTAGTAGACCACATCAAACTAGAATCTACATACACCTCGGAGGGATGTCAGTAAAGAGACAAAGACGAGCTGTTGGTCAATCTTCATCCTGAGTTTCCTCATCATCAGCATTGGCGCCATACCTCCAGCCATCTTCAACGTTGTTGCCCCCATCTTCTTCAGTCTCTTCACTATCATCTTCGTACGTAGCCTTACCCGACCACTGGTTCTTGACACCACTGATATTGGACGGTAACGCACTCGGGATCTTGGCATTGTAGACTTTAGATGAGTGGGACTTGTGCTTCTTCCTTCTTTTGGGGTTTGCTGCAGTATCACTGATATCAGCATAGCTATACAGATAGGTTGGCTCATTTACGCCATGATGACAAGCAGAAGAACCGAGCTTACCATTTTCCTCTTGGTTGTGTTCAGGATGCTGAGTTTTTAGATGAAGGTTCAATTTGTAACCATGGATGTATGCTTTGTCGCAACCTTCATAGGGACAGACATACGGGCGATCAGCAAAGCTTGTAGTTGCTGGAGTTGAAGGCTTTGGTGTGCTGTGCAGTTTTTCCGCTGGTGGGGTATGCTGCACAGAAACATGAGTTCCAGTCTGCACCATGACCGCAATGGAAACAAATCAATTACAAAGAGCAAGAGTATGCAAACATTGTATTAGCAACTGCAAAATTTATGGAACACTATGGAACTTTTAAAGAGTGATTACTTACATGGTTTTGCCATACTAAAGCAATATGGGATCAATCTGGCTAGCTAGATACGATGCAACTTATTGCAATCAGAGCTTTGCTAATGTGTTGCAGTTAATATTTTAACTTGCAGAAAAATTAGAATATCTTTCCAATGACCATGGGAATATGCAAACTGCGTTAACACATGCAAAGGGTGTGCAAGTTTCAATTAGCAAATATGACTTTTCTTAATGCAACTCTATGGACTTTAAAAATGATTATCTAGGCAGTTGTTTTCCTTTCCTGAATGCATATGCAGTCAGAAGTGAGACATCCTGCTGACAAATTTCTCGAAGGGAGAGCATCCCACCATCCTAATCCAATGTGCTTGGCTGCTAGCCAACTTAACCAAGGAGACTCCTTGATTATTTAGTAAACTGATGAGATTAATACGACAAACTTGATGTACTACAACTTATTGCAATATGAGCTTTGCTTTGTGTACAGTTGGCATATGCAGTTAATCAGTTATACTTGCTGAATAGTCCAAAAACCAATCTCCAAGCATGCCAGGGATAAAGCTGTTTCTTAAGTCCTATGTAAACCCACAAACAACATAACCCAGAGCGTACCCTTCACCATATATAAAAAGTAAATGCGTAGGAGGACTTGTTTGGCAATGTAACCTTCATCCTTAGAGAAGGAGGGCTCATAGGCTGACCGCAAACTATAAATAAGCACAACATACAACACACGAACAAAAAAAGAGCAGCTGCACTTAGCAATACTGCAACACAGTTTAGCATACTAACACGGGGGTGTAGAAGATAGTGGTTAAAAAGAATAGTAAAACTGCAGGGTACAAGCAACCATGAGGGTAAGTGCATGATGATTACAGAAGTTTAAGCACAATAACAGCATACCTTTTCATGTGATTTGACATGGACTCTTAGTTTGGAGTCGCTTGTAAATCTTTTGCCACATGCTGGGAAAGGGCATATGTGATAATTCTCCAATGCATGTGTTTTCAGGTGTGACCTTAAGTTAAAATCCAACGAGAAGGCCTGAAATTCAAAGAATTTGTTTGTTGCCAAATGTCCAAATGTAAATGCGGTATAGCCAAATAACATGCAACCATAAGAAAACTAAAAAAGACATTCATTCACATTAAAAGAAAGGAATTGGAAAGGACAAGTTGACAAGGCGGTCTGAGTGAGGCCACCATATCCTCATGCACCCAAATGGTGAAGGGCCCTACTTTTTTAGAAGAAAATAAAAACTATTTCAAACTGATCATTCATGGAATCATGGATGTACAAACTGGAAGCTTTTTGTGGTATAAACCTCCAAATTAGAAATAATTTTGACAACATATCAACTGAGGACGTATGCACACATACAATGGGGATGGATGGATCAACAAAATTTGATTAGATTGAACTAAAAATTAAAGAAACATATACAGCATGCCATTATGGCAGCCCACCAAAATTTGATCAGCATGCCATAATGGCAGCTCACCAGGTTAGGGACAACATGGTACATAAAGAATGGTATGGACATATATATGACTTGGAAAGGATAAGGTTTATGTTTGATGGATGAAAGCAAAAGAGCCACAGTGCACTAGAAATCCATGGTACCTTATAAGTGCATTGCTAGAGAGGGATGAGGTAATCACCTTACCACAGCCTGGATGTGGACAGACAAAATCCTTTTGTCCTGTGTGTGTAAGATAGTGCCTCTTCAACTTGGAGCTATCAGCAAATTTCTGCAAGACAGAAAAACTAGGAAATTAGGGTCTACATTGACACTTTGAAAGTTCTCAGCATACATATAGCAGAGGTGTGGCTTACTGGTTTGCAAGCATTTCAGATAAAACAGGGCATAAGGGCTTAAAAAGTTAAATGTACAGTTGTTTGTTTAGGGCTCTTCTGTACAATAGATAGCATCAAATCAAGTTATTATTTATTTTTTCATTAGTTGCAATGCAACAACAGAGTAAATCTTGAAAAAGAACAATTACACTATAGTGAAATAACATGGCTAGTCAGGATGAAGGTTGCGCAAGTACAGATGCCACAAAAGAAATGTCTGATCTTGGAATACTCAGGTCAACAAGAACAACTCAATTTTCCTTAAGAAACAAGAACATCTTTAGAGGTTTCTTGAATGAGTGCAGATCAGATGATCAGTACACCGACGCTAAGGAGCATAAATTCAACAGTAACAAAAAATAAGGTGGTACTATTGCTGGTTCCCAGCGGAGATACCTTCCCACAGCCAGGCTCATTGCAGACATACTGCTTCTCATTGTGCACATGAGCGTGCTTGCGGAGCGCCTCGACATCAACAAAGGTCTTGCCGCAGTTCTCGTAGCTGCAGAGGAAAAGGATCTCGGTGGTGGGTTCATGCTTGGGCGCCTCCACCTCCAGCACTTTGGGGGTTTCCTTGGAGCTTCTGTGCCCATCCTCTGCACACAGGTAGGGAAGGGGGTTGTGGTTAATCACCAGCTGCAGAGTGCAGGCTGCAACAAATCTGCCCTAGCTACTGTTCTAGATCCATGAACTATCAGCATTTTCAATGGACACCTAGGCCTAGCCTCTTGAGATTGAAGAATTAACGTCCTATGCATCATGCAACCCCAGAAAGGGGAAAAAACACAAGGAAATGGAGAGAAGGGGAGGAGATTCAGGGGTGTTGTTAATCAGTACCTCTGACCCACTTGAAGAGCGAGCATTTGCCGCCGGTGGACGCGAGATCCTGCGGGATCCTGTGAATCCAACGCAACCAAAAGCAATGCGGATTGCACAGCAACGGACTCGCACACGGTTAATTCGACACGAGGCGGACAGAATCATCGAAAGTTGCCAGCTCAGCGAGAGAGAGAGGGGGCAGGAACGCACCATTGCTTGACCCAGCGGGCGGCGCGGCGCGGCGGGCGGCGGACCAACTGCGGCTGCGGGTGCTGCGGCGGGTAGTAGTACTTGTTGTAGCCCCCCGATCCGGCGGCCGCCGCCGGGTACTCCATCGCCCTCCCTCCTTCCCTGTGCCTCGAATCGATGGCTTGCTCGCTCCCCCTCCCCTAGGGTTTCGTCTTTCTCTCTCTCGCCGGCTGCGAGTGGGTCGGAGCAGCCTCTCGGTCGGTTTGGCTTGGTCGGTCGGAGTTGGAGCTCACCTTTGCTCGCGGGTTTAACGGCGGCCGGAGAAGGCTTGCTTGGCCTTGCTTTCTTCCCCTGGGCCCATCTGTTACTGTGCGAATCTTAAAGCACAGTTCGACCATAAATGAAAAATCCCTCCTAATTTTATTCTATGATGATATTCTCTCCTCTTTGACATGGTGCTCGATCGACTAATCTGAACTTTAAGTCTGCCTTCTGCACCTCATTTCGCACTAATTCGCAGCATGCTACGGAGGCACAAGGTTTACAAAAACTAAATTTCGACGTATATTTGGCATGAGTGTTACAACATCTGTTCTAGACTACGAATCTTATTTTAGAATAATATTATTTTAATAGAAAATTATGAAAATAGATATCAAAATAGAAAAATATGCTATCGGACATCGAAAAGCTGATAGGTACATATCGGTTTTGTAATAGGCGAGTAGAGCTCCGGCTCGCACGTTAGCAGTCGGCACTCGGCAGGCTTGAAGACCTGTCGGCTTCTGGTTGGCCGATAGCCCTATGCGGCAATAGTGCACAGTGGTACCCAAGATTTGCATTTTTTAATTTTGATATCTATTTTGATATTTTTTATTAAAATAATATTATTTTAGAAAAATCCCAGACTAAAGCTCCATGAGATCGGCATAAAAGCAATCCTTCTTACACGATTTATATTTCAACTGGCACTGCAGCATCTTTACAAATTATGCGCTATCAATTTTTAAACTTGGGGTGTAAACAGTCAGTAAATCACATTTTCAAGGAATTAGTAACACAAGAAGCTATAACTAGAATCAATAACTATTATCATCACGGCATATCAGCCACTCGGCATCGGTGATGACAACATGATCCATCACCAACAACTCACGAAGCAACACAAAGAAAATAGATCACTGGGAAGACTACAGGCATTACAAATCAAACAGCATTGAATGAACAAAAAACTAGTCCAGCTTGCTTATTTATTCATCACATCCGGGGCTTGCTGCCTATTATTTCAAATAAATACAACAGCACGAACTATAAGCGCTAGCTAGGTTTGTCTTGGCAGAATAATAATGATAATATTACAAAGGGTGGAACAGGCTCAACATGATCCTGCACAATGTTCACCAGGAAAGGAACGTTTTGAATACAATGATGCGCGAGTCGTGTGAATCTCTCTGCCCCCTCTCTAATCGGCGCGAGATTGGCCAGCACGGGAGGAGAGGATGATACCGACAATTAGACCGTACAGAGCAAGAGCTTCCGCAAAGATGAGGATGAGGATCATGCCCACAAACAACTTTGGCTGCTGTGCGTTCGCCCTGCAGAGGAAACAAGACAGAATAAGCAAGGATGTCTACTTGCTGCAAAGGACAGAGATGTAGAAATTCTGGCCATGTAACAAAATTTGCATGCTAATAAGAAAATACAGGCCATAGTGGCAACAAATAACAGAAGCTACTGGCTACAGTGACATTATTTTTACACTCGGTATTAATAAACTTGGTACAACACTGACATTATTTTTACACTCAGTATTAATAAACTTGGTATAACAGAGCTCCACAAGGACAGAAGATGAGGTAACAAAAGAAACGCATTCAAATACATTTGCTAAAGCAGGTCAGCTGAGAATCAAGGCAAATGGCTAGAGATGGCACTAGCAAACAGCATCAGGGATAACACAACAGAGAGTCCAAGATCGCAGCTTGTAGAATTAGAACATATGTAGTCCCTCCATTCAAAAATATAGTTCGTTTTGTCTTTTCTAGGTTGATAGCATTTGTTATGCATCTAGACATACGTTATATCTAGATGCATAGCCAATTCTATGAACCTACAGAAGCCAAAATGACCTTTTAGTTTGGAATGGAGGGAGTATCACCAAAGCCAACCAAAACTACAAAATGAAACCCTTAATGCCACAACCCTTAACCCATTCCCTCCCTCACCAAGTCCAGTGTGCATGCCCAGCTCACATGGAAAAATGTTGCACATGATAAGAAAAATACAATGACAACTTACTGCAAGCAAGGGCTAAGCTGTAACAAATTTTGCCATGAAACAAAATATAACTCCTGTTAAGAAAACCTAGTTCATAATAGCAACAAATAACAGAAACTAGCGGCTACAATGGAATATTATTTATACTCAATCTGAATAATTTGGTTCAACACAGCTCCAGAAATAGAAGCTTAGGTAACAAAACAAAAGTTGAAGTAATTTGCAAGCCAATCATAGACAAATTCGTTAGAGCAGGCCAACTGAGAGTTAAGGCAAATGATTAGTGATAGTATTAAGAAATCAGAGCATTATGACGCTACAAATGAAAGTTTAGTTTTACAGGAGTAGGTAGCACCAAGCAACAAATACAACCACAAAAGGGAAAACCATTAACGCCATGACCCTTTACCCATTTACTCCCTCCCAAAGTCTACTGTACATGACTAGCACATGTGGAAAATTGCTGCAGATGAGTATCTTAAAAGCCCATTTTCTTGGAACAAATTGTGAGATCTCAGATGACAGCTAAAACAGCTTCCGAATAAATGGACCACTACCATGCTCACTAACTAACAATTTGATAAAGGGCACATCAAAATGATGAAGTAGCGTTCTTCTTTACTACACCAATCCAGGGGGCGAAATCTGACAACATTGCTATGGATAAGTACTTTTTGAACATTCTATGCATAACTACTGAAGCATGCCCAACTCAGACACAAGAAGCAGAGGCTGCACAGCCGCAGGGCCATAGATGTTCACTCCACAACAGGCATAATACGAGGTCAAACTCAAACAGGTCTAAAACTGACAGGGATAAGTCATTTGCAATTTGTAAGAATCAATGCCTAAGGCAACACATAAAATCAACGCATTTTCATCAATTAGGCTTTGAGCTATCACTCTCGGTCATGCCAGTCACCCATCCGACATTACTTACTTCCAGATCTTAGGTTGACAGCAATTTATCGAGCAGGAATCAGTTACAAGGACGCTGTCAGCTGGAATCAAACCAGATAGAACATGTACAAGGGACCTCAACTATATACAATGAGAGTTCCCTTGAGTAGCAGTAGCATCCATGATCCGTATGATCCGTGATCCCCGCAAAGAAAATTGAGTAAATGAGATGAAAAGAGTAATGTTACCTGACACCAGCGTCTCCGACGATGCCGATGGCCATCCCGGCGGCGAGACCGGCGAGGCCGCAGGCGAGTCCGGATGAGAGGTGCGCGTAGCCGTCGAAGAGATAGTAGGGCTTGGCCTTGGGGTTGATCCCGGTGGAGATGATGACGGCGATGATGAGGCCGTAGATGCCGAGCACTCCGGCCATGACGACGGGGACGATGGACTTCATGACGAGCTCGGGGCGCATGACCCCCATGGAGGCGACGCCGACGCCGCTCTTGGCCGTCCCGTACGCGGCGCCCATGCCTGAGAAGGGACGGATCCGTCAGCGAGGGAGGGAGATCTGAACATCTGGTGCGCGTGGTGAATGGAGAAGGGGATGGTTGTGCTTACATGAGAAGACGAGCGCGGCGGCGGCGCCGAGGAAGCCGAAGAAGGGGGCGGTCTCGTCGCCGCTGAAGCCCGCCATGGTGGAGGAGGTGGAGGAGATCTCGCCGGAGAGGAGAGGAGAGGATCGGGGAGGGAGGATGGACGGGGTCAGGCCACGATGATCCTGCTGCTCTCTCGATCTGCCTGTCTCTCTCTCTCCCCTCTTTTTCTGTGGACTCCGGCAAACGGCACGAGGAAAAAAGAGTAAGAAAGCTATTCATCCGTGGGCTGAATTGTTGGGCTGGATGGAACTGACCTCAAAGTAAGTTTGGGCCGACTACCCAGGCTGCTTCTTTGTCCAATAAATTCGGTTCTCCAACCCGTCAGTGAAGGTTTTCCATTTCTCTTTTTGGCACGAGCTAAGTTTTTCCATTTGATTAAAAATGGTGGATGAATTCTAAAAAAACAAAAATGGTGGATGGTGGCCTGCTAGTACGTAGGAGTACGTATGTACGTACTCCCGTCGATGGGGCCTAGAGGCAACAGTTGACACTATCTGCTGTACATACGTATGTAATCGTACGTACGTTGTGCGCGCGGTCCCGGTCGGCCGTTCACGTCGATCGATCGCACATCATATACATCCATCTTCCATCGGCTTTGCTTGCTTTCGATGCAATAGATGGAGATCCAGATGCATTAACCTTAACCAGTAAGCTACCATTTGATCGCCACCGGGCCCGGTTTTGTACTAACTGTTGGCTCATCGGCCAGCTTGTTGGCTCATCTCTTTTGTGCTAACTGTGTTTAAACAAAAAGGTCTTAAGATTTGCTTATTTACTTGTCTTTGCTACCTTGATCCATGTAATATAGCCAGCACTGAGCCAGATGCAATTTGTATTGGTATCTGAAAATTTTGGTGCTGAGGCCTGAGGGGGGTGTTGGGTGGATGACGATGCCGAAACGGACTCCGTCACCAACAGCTTCGGAATGGTATTCGAAGGCTGGCTAAGGAGACGCCGGCCCTTTGGAATCACATCAAACACACATGTCAACTAACAGCTCCGAAGATAAGACTTGTATTCAATAATCATCAACCGTCCCATATGCTACAGGAGCCCTCCTATTTATTGGGGAGGCGAACCGACTTCATGTGCTATTACATTTCCGTCCGATGCAACGGTCAGATTCCTAAAATTTTAGGGTATTACGAGATTTTTACACCATTAATGCTTTTTATCAAACAAGGGCCCACAAGACGAAGGGGCCTTCGGTGGGTGTGGCGCCGAAGGCCTCTTCGGACTTCCTCCATCCCCGGAATTGCCGCTTGTGCGCTTCGGACGTCGCTTGTCATTGTCGGACCGCACTGACATCAGGCGAGCGCCACCTTCTTTTGGACACTTCAAGACACGCCTCGAGCTTCGGAATGGGCTCCTGATTCCGAAGCTCCCACTGTTCCGGCCATCTATTTTTCTGAAATGCACAACACGATACCGTGGTGACCCTTCTCGAAAGAAGCCTTCCGAAGGGGATTAGATGCAAGGTGGGCAGGCGTTCCGAAGTCCCTCCCCGAACAGGGGCAACCACAAACGAAGATCCGGGAACCGGCTTTCTTGAGAACCGTCATCACAGATTCACAGATGGTGACAGTACATTTTTTATTTTTATTTTTGCACGCAGAAGGTTGCTGACCGGTTCCAGCTGCCATTGCAAACTCTCTTTGGCTTAGTGCAATTCTGATGACTATTACACTGTGTCATCAAAGTTTAAGAATAATTAATGACCCTTTTCCCGGCAAGAAATCGGGGGCACACCTTTGCACTATGCAGACGCGTGCGCCCACTACACTGTAGTATGTAGTATATTTGTACGGTTAGACTGTACCCAGTACCTTTCGAGCTTGCTCAATTTCTAGTGTGATGATGCATCTTTTGGACCGCGGCGCCTTTCGTACGGGCAACAGCCGGTGGGTCTATACTACTGCCACTCATGACGAGGCCTATACTACTGCATATGCACGTACATTTACACTGCACACACACTGGTTCTTCGTCATCACAGCAACCACCACACGATCGACGATGAATCAGCAGGCCATCGATCCAGCACAGAATCTCATCTCACCAATAATCCATTGGACAAGCTATGGGACAAATAAAGTGACCAGGATCCTTTTTAAAGCATTCCTCCAACATATAACAACATGCATGCTGTACAGTACACACGACGCTTCTGAACACACATATGGTACATGTGCGTATGTATGGGACGCCATCATAATACTTTTGGATGGATGGATCCACACAATTATTTTATACGCAACGTATTAGCTAGAATTAAGATATTTTTTCTACCCTCTCTGTTTCAAATTATAGATCGTTTTGACTTTTCTAAATACATACTCCATCTGTTTTAAAATGTATGTGGTTTTAACTTTTGTATATTCATATTTTTGCTATGCATCTGGACATGTTATATCTTAGTACAAAGCAAAAACTATTGAACATAAAAGTGCCAAAATGATCTATATTTTGAAATGGATGTAGTAATTGTTTTTACCATGTATTTAGACATAGCGCGTACCTATGCATAGAAAAACTATGTACCTATAAAGCCAAAACAACCTGTAATTTATGATGGATGGAGTGTATGTGCAGACACATAGAGAAATTATTATCGTGAAACACATAGGACCCTTGTATTTTTCATATATATAACTTTCTCCGATCCAATTCTTCAATAGTTTTTTTTATTTCGCTACCGAGTAAATAAATATAACAAAACCAACAATAGTATTTATGTTTAAAACAACTTAATTCAATATAATTCTAGTTATCAAATATATAAGGCCACTAAAAATCCGAATCATAAGTTTGTGAAAATATGAAACTAAAGGGATATATCACACCCTTGCTATAAAAAAAGAGACTGTGATACCGAGTTTAATTCATCCCATGTCAGGCAGGGCCAACTCGGCCGTATTGGTAGGTTAATTAGGTTCCGTGCATCTGCAACTCAGCTTAAATTTAGAGACGGATTTGCCAATGGTGGGCACCGCCGCCTTGTACTTGTGTGTTTGTCCATCCATCTAATATTTATTTATACCTATAGTACTGCACCTGCATGCATATGTAAAACGTGCCACATTGTATAAACAAATTAAAGACAACAATTTTTTTGAGGAAATTAAAGACAACAATTAAAGTATGGAGTACCACATTTGCTTTTCCGAAACGTGGACACGTCTGTATGAACGTATACACACACACGGGTACACTACTGTTGGCGCGCGTGTGCACACATGTGCAGGCTTTTGCATCCACATCGACCCATCGCCGGCCAACAGCAGTTTGCACGAGCCGGAGAGATAAAGATTGTGCACATGATCGTCGATCACACATCTATCGACCTCTCTACCTTTCGTTTAAAGCGTCCTGATCATGGTGAAATGGATATACATACGTACACTTTCACTAAAGTTGTGTGACCACACAACAACGCATACTCTAGCACAGTGCTGCAATAATACTCTGTAACAGTGTATATTTGTGCATGCGTGTTTTTCAGTTGCTGTGCACAGCGTTGAATCACCATTGGGCTAGTTTGCCACGTGATGATTTTGTTTTGAAGATGGGAATATGTTTAATCTTTTCATACAACATCTTCCTTATCACAAAGCGCCTTCTTATTGCACCATGTTTTTTTTTTTACATTTTTTCTACGAAGCTTCAAAGAAACTAGTAAGCTGTATCTTCTTCTCATCACGTAAAAGTCACGTGTATGTTCCCATGGTGACATACAAAATGAAATAGCACCAGCCGCCTATGTGGCTAGTCCCCATGTCTAACTTCTTCCACATGGATGGCTTAAGGCTTTGATCTGTTCTAATTATTAAACTCTCCTTAGGTTGATTATTTATTGATAAATATTGTGGATTCTCAAAAGTTAATTTGGTCCAGGGCAAGAGTAGGACGATGAGACTCGACAATGATATTATGATTTATGATAGAAAAACTGCACAATCATAAAAAGATCAGCTAAAAGGGCTTGAATAGCCGAGAAGGCCACTTTAACTAAAGCATGCATTTTAATTGACCAAATATTGTTCACATGTTTCTTAGCTATTGCACATTTCTTTTTTAAGGTATTGATTATAAAGTTACCCACATACGTACACTATTAAGTGAAAAGAGTTCAAACCTTTATATTTATTTTTAGACTATATTTAATATCTTTGATAAGCAAAGTTAATATAAGAGAGAAAAAAGAGTTCAAACATTTATATTTCTTTTTAGACTATATTAGGTTCGGTGAAATTGACATACTAGGCAGTTTCTGAGGACTGTGAAACAGCTCAAGGACTTAATTGTCCGTGATGCTGTCCATGGGGGCGTGAGCTAGGATCCATATTTCGGTGCTAACTGTTTACTAATTATTCAATCTATTTTCTTGTTATGATTCATAAAAATATTTCCTCGAATATGAATCAGTTAATACCCTACTGTCAGTTTGATTTGGTAGCAAATAGCAAAGGTAATTTAGCACTTCACTATTAATTCATATCTTTTTTGGCCTAGGTCAGTTTTATATAAGATTCATGGGGGCATTGTGAGGAATTTTTTATTAGTAATGGGATTACACAAAAGCAGTACTCCTATGTATTTCAGAAAAGTAAGTTTAATTTGTCTGCAACCTAGTATTATCAGCTTGACATAGTATTGCCACCCAATCATGCAAATAAAGCACTTGCACTGTTAGTTAGCAGGCTTTTTAGGGCCCCTCAAAAAGAAGAAAAAAGGGGAAAGGAAAGAAATTATATAATATAAGAAAAAATGAAAAGAGAAGCTGCTTGCAGCCTTCAAACTCTCCTGCATTCTCCCTTTAAACAGAAAAGTGCCGTTAAAATGCCTGATTGAATTGAAAGATGACCAAGCTAGTGGATTAGTGTGATAGTTTCCGTCCAGTTAATCAACGATGATCAATTCAATATATGCATAGTCGCTCCAACTTCAAAAGCACTTGCAGATGATTGACCTGTTAGGCAAAGCTTGATTGGGTCCCGCTCAAGCACTTCTTCTCATCCTTCTTTTTGTTGTGGCACTATAAATTTTAGATTCAGAAAGACACAGTATATCTCCCCCCCCTAAGAGCTGATCTTGATTCCCAACAAATGGTGCATATATTTTAAGAATTGATCTCTGGGTCAAGATACACCTTTTGTGTGGAAAATCATATTTTCCTTCCTTACTTTTATTGGAGCTAGAAATTTACACACCAAAGGTTAGTTCTATTCATTTTGTTATTACCTGTAATGAAAAAGAGAGCATCCAGTTGACAAGTCATGTCATTTCTGAAGATATGGACCAAAGATCTGCAAGGCCATAGATAAAAAAGGAAGAAAGAAACGATGGAAAGCTTTTCCATGGAATCAATCCAACAGGTGGTGAACGGTGATCTGCTGAATGTGTTACTATATCACTGAAAAGATAGCATGCATAAGGTTCATGTTTGGTGCACTCTGTCGCCTAGCTGGCCTATAGATGATGGTTCTTTTTTTCATGGAACCAATTCTCAACTAAATCGCATAATGTCCATTTATAAACAAAGGGGCAGGCAAATGATGCTTCATCCAACAAATAAAACGCCTAGAGAAAATGCAAGTTTGCCTGGTCTTGATTGATTTGTCATTTATATATAAAAAAGTTGCACCCCATGCATGCGTGGAAGGAACAAGATATCATGAATCAGCTGGAGGAAGAATATCTTCTCAACAAATAAAGACGTCGTCTTTTTTGTTGGATTTGCCTGCTGCTGTATTATATATTATAAAACTGAGCAGTAGAACTGCATGGGACTTGTATATGCAGATATTTGAGATGCTAGTGTCGTCACTCACATGATGTATGCAAGACCATTGAATAGCTTTTGCTGATTCTAAATAATATCAGGAAATTGAACTTATTGTTCATTCCCACATGATCAATGAGCTAGCAAATATACAGACACTCCGTTTCAGATTGTAGATCAGGGGAGAAGACAAAAAGGTAGAATGGCTTCTCCAAAAATGTAAAGAAGATAGAATGGGCATGGCGCACTATATTAATCTTGACTGTTTGCACTAATAAATGCACTAATAGCTGGTTATGACCACATATATCTTGGCAAGTTGGCAGAAGCCAGGAGCTACAAAAAATCATCCCAGCATGCACTTGCTGCTAGTTTCTTTCGCTGGCCACTTACCAGTACCTGCAGTGCACTGACATAACCAAAGGGCCAAGGCAACAACATCACTCTTTCCGATCCAACAAAGGAAAGGCAGGCAGGGAGGGAGGAAGATGACTCTTGCCCAAACAGACGAAAAAAATTGTGACTCAGGGGAGGCCAGGAAAAAGCTACACTCAACTTTATTTGGAACATCCAACCAAAGGAGCAGTGATGCAGCATCTATCTTCATCTTTATATAAGGCTGCCCCCCTGCACTCCTTTGCTTCACAACCACTGATCGGTCGATCTCAGGAGGAGAAGCCGGGCATTTAGCAGAGCTAGGCCATCTCATTCTCAGTAGAGTAGGCCATGGATATCAGCAAGAAGGCCTATGTGGTTGCCATCGTCATACAGCTGATCTACGCTGGCATGTACGTCGTCTCCAAGGCGGCATTCAACCATGGGATGAGCACCTTCGTCTTCATCTTCTACCGCCAGGCAGCGGCCACTGTTTTATTGCTGCCCCTAGCCATTGTCCTCGAAAGGTAACTTGCTAGTATCAATTATAAGCAATATGCAAAACTGCAAACAATTTTTCATTTGTCTCTGATATACGGAGTATATGATTATTGATTGGGTGATATCGATCGATGCGGTTAATTTGATTGGCAGGAGGAATGCACCACCCATGTCATTCCGGTTGTTTCTCAAGCTATTCTTCTATGCATTGCTAGGGTATGTGACACCTGATCAGTAATTCAGTATTGCTATGATCGGAAGATAACAGCCTTTCTCTCTACTACTTTGGAATGATTTTGTTGTCTTGGAATTTGTAGGAACACATTGAGCATGAACCTGTACAACATAAGCCTCAAGTACACCTCTGCAACCGTGGCATCGGCAACCAGCAACTCTGTTCCTGTGGTCACCTTCTTCCTGGCAGTCCTGTTGAGGCAAGCCACTAAGCCCCCCACTTACCAAACATTTTCTGTTGACTGCCAAGCCAACAGATTATAAATAAGAGCTCTATAAATAAATCTGAACACTAATTACATCTGCCTGATGCAGGCTGGAAGTGGTGAGGCTGAGGAGCCCGTCGGGCATGGCGAAGGCCGCCGGCGTGGCGCTGTGCCTGGCCGGCGTGCTGACCATCGCCCTGTACACGGGCCCATCCATGAGCCCGGTGAACCACCACCGCGCCTTCGCCGGCGCCGCCGAGCACCATGTGAACACAAGCAAGGGGACGTGGATCAAGGGCACGTTCCTGATGCTTCTGTCCAACACGACGTGGTCCCTCTGGATCGTCCTGCAGGCGTCCCTGCTCAAGGAGTACCCCAACAAGCTGCTGTCGACGCTGGTCCAGTGCCTGCTCAGCACCGCCCAGTCCTTCCTCCTCGCCGTCGCCGTCGAGAGGGACCCCGCAGCCTGGAAGCTCCGGCTCGACGTCGGCCTCCTCGCCGTCGCATACTCCGTGCGTGCAATAATGATTCGTTCAGTTACTGCAGTCTAATCAGATTTCAGACAAAGAGTGTCACTGACTGATCGAATAATGGATTTATTACATTTATAAATATGTATATCTGCAGGGGTTCGTGGTGACGGGCGTGTCGTTCTACCTGCAGGCGTGGTGCATCGAGAAGCGGGGGCCCGTGTTCCTGGCCATGTCCAACCCGCTGGGCCTCCTGCTCACCATCTTCTGCTCCTCCTTCTTCCTCGGCGAGATCGTCCGCCTGGGAAGCCTCCTCGGCAGCGGGCTCCTTGTTGCAGGACTCTACAGCGTCCTCTGGGGCAAGAGCAAGGACCACCTGCACACCCAGCCGCCGGCGCCGGCGCCTGCGCTGCCTGTTAGTCAGGAGGCGCCGAAGCACCAGAGCACCGGTGCCATCTGCGGCAGCGCCGGCGATGATGACGAGGAGAAGCAACAGCAGGGCAAAGATGGTGAGGAGACGCAGCTCAAGGACCTGTTCGCCATGGAGGCGTCGCCGCTGCGTCATCAGGTCGGATGATGCCAGAGAGTTCATCTCAGGCATGCATATGTATACGGGATACGGTATATATACGTATGTTATGTACGTGCTGTATTTGTAGTCCTATTCCCACTTTTTTTTAGAAACTCCTATATATCCTCTACTTTTTTCCCCCCTAGTAATGCGTGACCCACGTGTACCAGTAATGTGATGTGTTGGGCCAAAATTGTACTCGTGAGCACCCAACTTTTTTTTTTTTTTGAGAAACCGGGATTTCATTCATTCATAGTAATGGTGATTACAACTCATTTTACAAAGACCCTCTTCAAAGAAAAGGAAATTGCAATCCGGTCCTTGTAAGCACCTCCCGGTGTTCCTCGCCACCGGCGACCGGAATCCGCGGCGTGGAGCCGACCTCCTCTCCGACGAAGAAACATAAGTTTTAAACGCCGTCTTGAGCAGCACATCGATGACATGCATTCTTGACGCTGAACGACCCGGCTTCCAAAGATGACCGACGGCCATCATCATCGCCAGCACATGAGAAATCTGACGCTCGATCCGCCAGAAGTCCCAGCACGCCAGACGACGAAGCACCCAGAGGGGAGCTGAACCACCATCACAGGTGGCAGGCACAATCCGACCCGGTTTCAACGAGCCGGCAACTGAAAATCCGATGAAAACATCACCGGCAAAAGCTCCGAAACTCCTTGGACCAGCAAGAATGTTATAGGCAGCGGATTTGGCGTTACCATAAACGAGAAAGACACAAACGACCCAAATAAGCACACAGAGAGTTTGAACATCGCCGCAGAAGAAGAAAACAAATAGAAGATCGACTATGTCAAACCCCCTGCAAAAGACAACATCGTTGTGCCCCTCCCGTCCATGGAGCAGCTCAGTAATCCGCCCCCCAACAACAAAGCTCAATCCGAAGAAGCTCGGCATCGGTTCCAACCCTAACCCTAACCTGGAACTGTAGACGATGACGGAGACAGGGAAGCCGAAAAAGACGAAGAAGCTCCCACCCAAGTTCGATTGGGGAGCCCCCTCGCCTCCTCGTCGTCGTCCGTCGAAGCCCCAACAGAGCCAGCAAGAGAATCCACTCCGCATCACCGGAATGGAGAAAACTAATCCTATTCTACCAGCTACATACCTAGTAGATAAGGATATGTACACCGCACAACGGATTCGAGGTTCCCCCCAACCTCCGGTACCGAAAGGGCCACCGGAGGCGAGGGGGAACCGGCGAAATCGCCGGCGGTCTCCTTGGGTCGCTCTTTTTTTACTGTAGACGGGAACGAGAGAGCAGACGAAGTTCCCTTTCTTCTTCTTTACTCCGTATCTGAGTGTCGTGCTTCATGTGAGCACCCAACTAGCCCAGATGAGATGAGTAGCAGCCAGCTAGCCCACCCAACACGGTCGAGCACCCTCTCAGCAGCCCAGATGAGATGAGAGCTATGGCCCGTCCGAGGCCCACGAGCAAAGAGCAAATTAAGTAGCTTTAGTTGGAAAACCTAGGGCGACGTGCTCCGCCCCTCGCCGGCTCGCCAGCGGCCGGCGGCGGTACGTGGATGCCGGCCGCTCTCCATCGGCTCAATTGTTCTCTTCATGGAAGAAAGGAGCAGATCAGTATCATGGAAGAAATAGATTGAAAATAACATGGTTTGTACCTTGCTAAAATCCTGCATGTAATTAGATTAGGCGCAGTCCACGTCAAGTCAAGTACCGAAGTCCCAGTTTTAGTGGCCCGAGGTGTACTGTTAGCAAAACATTAATCGTGCTTAGAAAAAAAATGGGGAGCTTGAGATGATCGGTATTCGTCTTCAATTCAATTCCAGTGGAGGGGGGCAAGATATCAAAGGGTGAGACAGTACCATAGCTGCTACCCTCTCTGGAAGCTAGTCTTAACTTGGCCGAAGCAAAGCAAGCACATCCATAATAATATTAATATGTGCTCATAATCTAAATAAAAAAAAAAGATTAGCCAGGCTTGACTCGGGTGTCCTTATCAGTCAAGGCTGCCATTTTAATTTCTTGATTGCAATTTGGAATATCTAGTCATCTGATCTGTTTGTTTATTCTTAGGTAGCATTACTATCTATGCTTATACATGTGTAGAGGTCTTTGTCATTTCCCATCAAAAGAACAAAGCTGATAGTCGTTGTTATCCCCTTCTTTTTCTCTCTCTGTCTAAGTCTTGGGTGGCCATTTAGCTAGGCTAGGATCCCGCTCCAAGCTTTCTCGGTAGAAGCAGGAACTCGTGAACAAAAATGCTGTTTGATGTGGCTTTGAATTCACATTTAAAGTACTCTCTTTTCATCATAATTTTGCTGCAAACATTATAAGAGAAACTAAGGGTCAAAGTCTAGTCAGGACACCTATTTGTTTTGGGTTCAAGAGCTTCAGTATGAGCAAGTCCCAATACATACTTTCAGCCGGGTTTTGGGGTTCAACTTGATCGTGTATATTTTGGCTACTTGCCATTTATTCCTCGGCGATTTGTATGTCGATGTTCTAAAGAATTCCGGTCATTCCCGAAATGCATGGAAGGCCTGAAACTCAGAAAGTGCCTGCTGTACTGGCGCTAGCTATAATATAATTACAGTGAGAGCTGAAGCAACACATGGCCTAATAAGAGCCTAGCTATAGATAGTGTAGATAGTTGATGTACTCTAGTTTGTAAAACTGAAACATATATACCATTTAATTTTTTTTTCTTAAATATGAAACTTTGAATGCACACCCCCATAAAAAACGCATGGATCGGACATCCAAATTTGTAGTATTGTTATTGATGAATGATGACGCACGTGTTTGAATCCTTCAAGCTAAGTCTCAGCTAGGTTTGACTGATGACTAGTCTCTTAAGTCTGATCAAATCAAAGCTGATTAAATGTATACAGTAGGGCCATGCATTTTGAACAAGGCTACATAGCAGCCAGGTACGGTCATCAGATCCTTGTCAGTCCAATCAACCTGCTTTGTTATATCTTACTGGCCGGCCCTTTGTTCAAATTTGCTGCTCTGTCTTCAAGGTCTTGGAGAATACATGGTCCATCAGAAAACACACACATGTATTTTAGAATTAAAACTTTATGACAAATTCTAAAACAAAGCATCACCGACCCATACATATGCTGGCGATGGCTTAGCAGAGAAATAAATAAACTTGCCTGCATGCATAATCAGAAATCAATGCAATTGATTAGAGCTAATGAAGCTTCTTAGCGGTCCCAGGTCCCAATCGATGATGCTGCACAGCACCGCGCTACATCGAATCCGCTGTGCTTGCAGGATAGTACACTCTGCACGCAGTAGTGGATCATCTACTTAAACAGATAAACTGTAAGCAGCCACGGCTCAGATTAATATGCATGGATTCAGACTCACCTGCACATACATTGAATATATTTGTGTACATGTGCTGTTATTCGTACTCCACAATTCCACATAATGGAGGGTATATAAATAATACAGGTAGGCGATTCCCAAATTTTTTCCCTCTTTTGCTTGCATTTCTACTTATGCGAAATTGAAGCAAGGAATGTAGCAGCTACTCAAATTGCTAATTGGTCAGTTGAACACAAGTCATTTGTGACTAAAAATGTCTCTAATTTTAGCTAAATTAGCCGTCCTTGCAACACGTACACATGACACATCTGCATATATATTATACGTAGTAGTCAGTCCCTGTATCCACACGCTACTACTTATATATGTGTCTTCACTCTGCTATATAGAGTATGTGTGTGTGTAATGTACCATATCAAACAAGGCAGGCGGGTCTCGCCCGGGCTTAGTGCTAGTCCTCCATCCATCTGCTCCTTGCAGACATCTAAGCAACATACAGCTATTTGCGTTGAGAACGATATCGTTCGACTGAGATGGATGCAAAGAAGCCTTACGTGATCGCGATCATCATACAGCTCATCTACACTGGCATGTTTGTCATCTCCAAGGCAGCCTTCGACCATGGCATGAACACTTATGTCTTCATCTTCTACCGCCAGGCCGCTGCATCGCTCCTCCTCCTGCCTATGGCGCTTCTTCTCGAAAGGTAAGCTGGCTTACATATAATGGCTTCTTCTGATCAATGGCTTACATATAATGGCTTACATATAATGGCTTTAGATCAAACTTAATTCATAAATGCTGCTTTTCTCAAAAAAAATTCATAAATGCTG
This sequence comes from Urochloa ruziziensis, assembly GCA_015476505.1. NCBI lineage: Eukaryota > Viridiplantae > Streptophyta > Magnoliopsida > Poales > Poaceae > Urochloa > Urochloa ruziziensis. The sequence goes on along the minus strand of CM027121.1, from coordinate 8,406,987 downwards.
CTGAAACGAAATGAAATGGTTCTGAGATTTGAGAGGTATTTTATTTGCAGGAAAAATGCACGATCCCTGTCGCCTGGCTTGCTCTTGAAGCTCTTCTTTTTAGCTTTAATCGGGTATGGCAATATGGCACACGCATGCATGTTGATTAGTAATACTAATGTTTCTGTTCCTACCAAATTAACTAGCTAAGTAGGAGTGACATATGAATCTTTCATATTTTTGTAGGATCACATTTAGCCTAAACCTATACAACGTGAGTCTGAAGTTCACATCTGCAACCGTAGCATCTGCAACCACCAACGCCATGCCTGTTGTCACCTTCTGCTTTGCGCTGCTTCTAAAGATGGAGGTGTTGAAGCTGAGAAGCTCCTCGGGCATAGCCAAGCTCGCTGGAGTGTCGCTCTGCCTTGCCGGAGTGTTTGTCATCGCCTTCTATGTTGGTCCAGCATTGAGCCCCATCAACCACCACCGCGTCTTCGCCCCCTCGCACACCTCAGCCTTGACAAGTAGCGCTCCAAGCAGGATGACATGGATCAAGGGGACGTTCTTCATGGTCCTTGCCAACATGGCGTGGTCCCTCTGGATCGTCCTTCAGGGCAAGCTGCTCAAGGAGTACCCCAACAAGATGCTCATGACGGTGACACAGTGCGTGTTCAGCGCGGTGCAATCTTTCGTGGTCGCGGTGGTGGCAGAGAGGGATTTCTCCAAGTGGAGTCTCCGATTGGACATCAGCTTGCTTGCTGTCCTCTACAACGTAATAACAATGACCTGCTTGCTTGGATTTAAAATTGAGTTAGTACTACTTCAATTTGGTACTAACAATTACATATAGTGGTGATATTAAACCAATGGGTGGTGTCTAACAGGGGTTCGTGGTGACTGGAGTGACCTACTACCTGCAAGCATGGTGTGTGGAGATGAAAGGCCCTGTCTTCTTGGCTGTATGGAACCCCCTCTGCTTCGTCTTCACAATATTCTGCTCCTCATTCTTCCTAGGGGAAATTGTCAACCTTAGCAGGTAACTATATATCTAGACTGTCAGACTAATAATACCCAAATGACTGTAAATAAGTTGGATGCATATATTGATCTTTCATGGATGAATTGATGGACCGGAGGATCTTCTTCTTGTTGTTTTTTGTGACAGTGTTGTTGGAGGAATCCTGCTGGTTGGTGGCCTTTACAGTGTGCTCTGGGGCAAGAGCAAGGAGATTAAAAATGCACCTTGTGGCAAAGTGAATACAATGGATGATGCAGATGATGAGAACTGTCATCATAAACCTCAAGAACAGGAGCAACCGACATCAGCATCAATAGTTGAACAAGTGTGATGGAATTATGATCAATATAATTTCCATCTGATCCTAGCCCTTAGCTATATCTATTCAACATATATAATGATATTAATCAGAGAGAAAAATCTGAAAAATTACCACATTCGTTGGAGATATAGAGGAAAAAATATTCTTACTTCTTTCCAAAGTGAAAGAAAAAAAATCGCACCATTAAAATTTCACATCAATAGGACTATAGCGTCATGCACAGCAGACCGCTTAGGTCCATGCATGTAGGTAATGATCCTTCGTTAGTGTCTACTTTCTCTACCTGATTTTCATTGCTATTTGGAAGCTCAAACATGGCACACCATCACTATTCCAAGGCAAAGCGATGTGCTCCTTTCACTGCTTGCAGCAAAGTTGCTTTATATTGTGTTGGTACTTTGCTTTTTAATGCTTTTAGAAGCCAAGTTGCACAAATTTGCAACATGCTGTTCAAAAACGTTGCCTCTGGTCTATCTAAATGTGATATACTGTCACAATCTAGTGTTACTTTCTCAAATATATTGCCGAGTTTTTTTACGTTCGGAGATTAACAAGTGCAATCATTGATCTTTTTTATATTATTGGCAAACCCTAAATAGATTGATACTATTGATACCTTCCAAAAATAAAAAAGAAAATACTGAGGTAAAACCTCTGAAAACCTTGAAAATAACTTCAAGGTTAATTATCGCAAGCAGCTTCACACTCTGAACCAATGAATGATCTACTGGAAACCTTCTGGTTTACTATGGTCATGTGAGGTGGTTTTCGAGACTTTGTACACTCAAATTCAAATAGAGAGTTCAGGCTGTTTTTGAGGAAAATGAAGAAAAGCGCTACCTTGGTGTGACAGCGTCATAATTGAAATCCTTAGTTTAATTTCAAGATTCCACTAGTTTAACCAGATCTCGAGGAACGCTTGACCTATAGCTAGCTAACTCAACACATGTATTAAGTAACTTGTTTAACGGGCCACCAGTCAGCCATAGTATACTGTTTGTTATACCAGTTTTCAAGAAGCCAGAGTGACTTAGTCTGGATGCACGCTGTTTGAATCCTTCAAGTGTTACTTATGATTGACTAGACTAGTCCTAAGCCTAGTCAAGCGAAGGTAAATTGCTTTTTTTTTGTTGAATCAGCTGGTCATGGTAGTTCATACTTCATACTATGTATGGTACCATATAACATTAACATGTTTCTGTCAGCGACCGATGACGATGATCTGCTCCTGACAGATGCATCATTCAGCAAACTTTTTGAAACGACTATTATTCGGTATATATGATTAAAATTGATCGACAACTATCTGCTGGTTGGAGCTTTGGATAGCCCACGCCATCAAGGTCCATTCAGACAACGATGCCAGATTACTCGTGCGTAGGAGTTAATCGCTCTTTCGTTTTCAATTCGGATTTCGGTGTTCTAGGACCCATACCGTACCATAGAAGAAGACTCAAATGTTTGACTCACAGTATGTTTAAAACGATCAAGTAGCTACATAAAAATACCCTTTATGAAAAGGATAGCTTCACACTATACACCATCCACCATAAAGCTGTACTAAACACCAGTAGGCGGTCAAGTTGAGCTGTGGAAACTGTTAAAGGTGATGCAATAATGTAAAAGAAGGAAGCCTGTAGCAACAAAAAGAGGGGGTGACGATTCAGACTCCAATGGTTGGAGTACAACAGAGAAGAGCGACGTGATAAATTTCCCTTCTCCTTTTCCCGCTTGTTGTCTAGCTTTTTCTCCTTTAACGGATTGACGAAAGAAAGCAAACGGATATACACCAATACACAGTCTACACCCAAATATCTGGCCAGCTATATCAGATCAGACTGTATTCTGAGTTGCTATATGTAGCTCACATATATCAGACAGGACTGCTTGCTGGTATCCAATTTGCACTTGGCACAGCTTACTGTGTTCTTCTTAATTTCATCTGTTCGTTGATCTGAGAATCCGTGGAGATGGAGGCGAAGAAGCCATACGTGATCGCCGTCGTCATACAGCTTATCTACACTGGCATGTTCGTCGTCTCCAAGGCAGCCTTCGACCAGGGGATGAACACCTACGTCTTCATCTTCTACAGAATGGTCGCCGCGTCGCTCCTCCTGCTCCCTATTGCGATTGTCCTCGAAAGGTAACCTGCTGCAGACACCGGCCTGATGAATGGGGTAGAATGAGCTGGTGATTTCTACATTAACTTCAAGGGATTATTATTTGCAGGAAAAATGTGCGGTCCTTGTCCTTGGTCCTGCTCCTGAAGCTCTTCTTCTATGCCTTGATCGGGTATACATGTCTTGAGATTCAGATTGTATTTGGCATGCATCTCTTTTGCAACCAGTTCTCTGATGAGATTTACAAGTAGTGGTAGCAGCAGTGAGCTAGCAGTGACAACATATGTTGCTCGCCTAGCTAATACTATTTTGTAATGGTAATGATTTGCAGGAATACATTTAGCCTGAACCTGTACAACGTAAGCATGAAGTTCACATCGGCAACGGTGGCATCTGCATCGAGCAACTCCATGCCCGTGGTTGCCTTCTGCTTGGCGCTGCTGCTGAGGATGGAGGTGGTGAAGCTGAGGAGCCTCTCCGGCAAGGCCAAGGTCGCCGGCGTGGCGCTCTGCCTCGCCGGAGTCTTCGTCCTCGCCTTCTACACCGGGCCGGCGCTGAGCCCCGTGAATCCCCACCGCGCCTTCGCTGTCGCCCACGCCTCCAACAACAATATTCCGAGCAGGATGACGTGGATCAAAGGGACTTTCTTCATGGTCCTCGCCAACGTCACGTGGGCCCTCTGGATCGTCCTGCAGGTACGCATCTCCGTTCAGCTAGTACTCCGTACTTTACTGTCGAGATACGATGTATCAATATGGGCTACTGTATATGACCGCTAACCTCCAAAACTCGTCCCAATCTAAATTTTCACCTGCTCATCGTTAGTGGATTCCACTTTGTTAAAGAATAAAGATACATGTAAGGGCACATCAGGTTTTGAGGTAAAAGAACAATGATAGGCAAATGATTTTGTTAGGTACAACAGTGACATAATGGTTAGTGGGATTTGGGGGTCTGATTTTAACATCGTTTTCAATTAAAGAAGATCACAACAACTGTTGCTTTTCTATTAGCATGTGCATTACATACCGAGTACGTTGATAATGACCCACAATACTTGGCAAAAAAAGGACCAACAACAGTGCGACGTAATCAAGATTTCTACTAATTGTCGATCGCCATCTAAAGCACAAGGATGGAGGCAAGAAATCTACCGAGTAGTTCACTGCTGAGTTTTTTTTTTTGAAAAAGTCCAATTTTTACAAATTTGGCCCTTTCAGTGGTTTTCATGAGCGATTTTGCATTTTCTAGAAATTCAAAAAGTTTGGATCTAACAAAAAAGTCATAACTAATTTCATTTAAAATAAAAAATATCAAATTGGTCAAAACATTCCTAAAAATTTAACATATTTTTTGTTGCTCTATTTGGCTTTATTTAAATCTTATTTGGTCCTATCCCTTGTATTTTATTATGAGTATAAAAATTTAAAATAGTATAAATTAATACGTAAAGTCCAAATAGAGTACCAACAAATAACCTATATTTTTAGAAAATTTCTTATACCCATTTCATATTTTTATGATTTGAAATGAATTAGTTATGAAATATTTTGTTTAAACTAAAACTTTTAATTTTTTAGAAAGTGCATAACCACCGAAAGAGTCAAATTTGCCCGGTGTTGACAGCTGTATGACCTTTCCTATCCAGTTCTGTAGTTGTGGATTAAAAATTAGACTTTTGCTATAGTTGAAGGTTGAAAATATGACTTTTTTTCTTTCTTTTTTTCACCAACTAACTTAATTATCCAAAAAAGTATTTACTGAGGCAAAGCATGTACTGAAACCTGAAAGCAACTGGTTATTATGCACCTCTGATCAAATATTTTTATATGTATTTCTGTCTTTGCAGTCTGCACTGCTCAAAGAGTACCCCAATAAGATGCTTGTTACAGTGACACAATGCGTGTTTAGCACGGTACAGTGTTTCTTCGTTGCAGTGATCGCTGAGAAGGACTTCTCCAAGTGGAATCTCCGGATGGACATCAGCTTGGTCGCCATTTTTTACACGGTAACAATCGTTGGCACGCTTTGTTTTCTTATTTTCAGATTAACTAGGCTCAAAGTAGTTCATGATAATTATCTTCACAAAAAAAAGTTTATGAAAATTATGATAAAATACTGCACGGATGGATGTCCATCAAATTAACTGTGGGATCCGACAGGGGTTTGTGGTGACGGGAGTTTCCTACTACCTACAAGCTTGGTGTATGGAAATGAAAGGCCCCGTGTTTCTAGCAATGTGGAACCCACTCTGCTTCGTCTTCACAATATTCTGCTCCTCCTTCTTTTTGGGAGAGATTGTCCATCTTGGCAGGTAACAAATTAATTATATTAAGAGTTATTTTGCAATGCTTGAATAATATCAGGAGGTACCGGGAGGTACCTTTTCTATTTTGGTTTGGATCTCACTTATTTTGGTACCGATTGGTACCTCTTATATCTCAGCCGTTGATTCCAGCCTGATGGACGATCCTTATTTGTTTTGAGTATTGTAAAATTCCTCTTATATTAAACAACATGAGCTGTGTGAATTGATTGTCCTATTTGCATTCTCTTTCATTGCTGCAGCATTTTGGGTGGAGCTCTGCTGGTTGGCGGGCTTTACAGCGTATTGTGGGCTAAAGGCAGGGAGAGTAAGGTCGAGCTGATGAGTAGCACGGCAAAGATGATCGATGGAACCAAAGATGAGCAGGGTTACAAGAAACCACAAGAGAAGGACGACGGCAACAAAAAGCAAGAGGAATCAATATCGTCATGGGGGGTTGAACAAGCGTGATTATGGATTCAATCAGGAGTAGTTTCTATGCCTCTCTGACTGAATCAACGACGCCAAACCAACTCAATGCACGACTCATTGCTTCCTCTATTAAAAAAGTACCGAGATTATTTAGAAGAAGACTTTCGAGAAGAAGAAATACAAATTTCTCGTCCGCTGGTACTCAGATGCAAACGTGTCCTAATTAAATATTTTAGAGCAATCGTCTCTTATAAATACGGCCCAACAGTGTTGAGATTACTGTACAAAAGATTTTCTTCACATGTCAGGGATTTGGCAATCATCAAAAAGGAGTATTTAAATGGGTGCAACTTATATCTCTTCTTGACCAATCAGATATTCTTTTGGAGTAGTTTGAGACCAACCCATAATAAGGCCATAATCTTTGCAACTCGTTGCCACGACCAACGGGAAATCCTTCATGGCGGTTGTACTCCTATGAGGTACCAGTGGCTGATGTCTTTTTCATGCATGGTTGGCTGACCGTCTGGAAAACATTTATTCTATGGTGGTTTTCCGTCAAGGTAGAGTGATCTTACCTGACAGCTTAATTATTCCTGACGGATCTCTCTCATGGTGTGCGTCAAGCAAATTACCCCTGGCGGTTTTGGTTCAATTCTTTTTCCTGACGAGATCTGCTGTCGTAGAAAAACCAATCTGAGGTCATGATGAGCACCAGCATTATTGAACAAGCTAAGTGTGCTGGTATATATCCCTTGCTGATATATATAGATAATAATACTAACTAATGTGCTCGTGTGTTGCTATATGCTAAAAGACTACTCCCTCCGTCGTCGTTTTAGCCTTCAAAATTTGTCCCAAAAAGAGTGTCGTTCTCGCTTTCCAATACAACTCTATCTCTATCTCTCTCCTCATCTATTCCTTCTCGATTCTTGTGCGCTCTCTACTTTTTTTGCCCTTTCTTAATCCCCGTGCCCAACACCTAAAACGACATTCTTTTAGGGACGGAGGGAGTATGTGTTTAAAATCTACCATAGTCCATAGAGTGCGATCTCGTTTGTAATTATAGTCTCGAATTGGATCTGGCAAAAATTTCGTGTCACGCGCTATCGGAATCGCCACCTTTGTCGTGTGCCAGCAAAGGGCATACGACAAAGTTTAGTCGATAAAGAGAGCCTTTGCCGTGTGCCTGATATGTGGCCAGGCACAGAGCCAGCGGTGGGGGAGGGGGGCTCGAGCCCCCCTACAATTGCGGTGTCAAAGGAAGGCCTCTTAATTCCCCGTCCAATTTTAGTCAAAATGTGTACACTAAGAGGGGTTAAAATTCATTGAACCAACAATCCAACAAAATAGAAGCCTAAAGCCTAACTGATGTTTTTGTTCAGCCTCTCCTATTTTTTTCCTAGCTTCGTCTCTATATGTGGCACACGACAAAGATGATTTTTCTGGTAGTCATGCATCATATATTAGTTAGACTAACAAACCTCATTGCTGCTAAGCTCAAATAGCAAGCAACGTACGGCCAACCCACATCTATACGTGAGGTATAGCTCAAAGCGTGTATATGCTGGAGAGGCTTGCTCCGCCGGAGGAGGGAGTTCGCCCGGCCAGAGTACCACGCACGGCTAAAGGAGCTCGACCTCACCCACAGGCCACAACGCTGCCCGGGTCTCCTCTTCACCGAATCCGCCTGATGACCAGCTAGCTGCATGACAATGACTATGCTGACCTGCTCTCTTGCACACACACACAAAAAAAAAAAAAGCACTGTACTATGATGCTCAGGCTATTGCTGTAAATTCTTTTATTACTCGGCACGAGGCAGACAGAGAGGCCTGGCGTTGGTCATGCCGATCGATTCACACCCCACTCATGTGTTGATATTGCCAATTAAATTAGCTGCAATCTGTAGCTATCAGACACAGGGAAGCTCTCTGTCCGACGACTGCATTGACCGATACTGATGCCTCATCGATTCAGATCGCACAAAGATCAATGGAGGGAAATTAAACAAAGACGACGACTTGAGAAGATCGATGGCCCTGCCATGGCCAAGGAGAACCCTCCTCAGCAGTACCCTTCGCTGCCGCTAGCTTCTCCTCCGCAGTCCGCACCAGGTCATATATGCTTCGGTCGAATAGTCGGATGGCTCCTGCTCTGCCCCTGCCCCTTGCTACAAGTCAACCACTACAATTTGTAATTATCAATTCCGGATTTGAATTTGGATTTGACGTGGTATAAATATGCTATAAATCTTATGGACACAAAATATTTTCTAGGCATATTGTTAGAAATCAACATCCAGAGTTTCTTGTTCATGAGTGCATTCTGACACAAGAATGTATTTTTACGCAAACTTAACGGAGGCTAACAGCTCTGTGCTGTGTGGGTGGGCAGCTGCCAATGGTGGCAGATCGAGTATTTTGTGATTAGGATATGTGATTTAACATGATAGCTCTATGGTATTGATACCATTCTCCAGCTTTTTGTAGTGCTTGCCACAACTGCGACGCTCCTCTGTTTATTTCCAACCTGAAAAAAAAAGAAAAATCCGAGGAGAATATTGAGCGGAAGGATATGAAGCTGCAGGTGAATACGTGTGGAGTGGGACTGGACACGTGTTGGGCAATATTTTGCCCCCGTCGGACGTACGTCTTGGTAGAAATCAAATCAAAAAGAGGTTGATCTTATATATGGGTCCCCTATGGATCGCAGTTGCTAAGCCAATGCTCGGAGCTAGCTAGCTACTAGGCTTGCCTCTGCCATGAACGCAAGCACGAAAGCCTATGTTGCTGTCATCGCTGTACAGCTCATCTACACCGGCATGTTCGTGATATCCAAGGCGGCCTTCGACCATGGCATCAACACCTACGTCTTCATGTTCTACCGCCAGGCTGCTGGCTCCCTCCTCCTCTTGCCTCTCGCCCTTCTCCGCCACAGGTAAAACCTACATATATACATTAGTTTATGAAATTGGCATAATCTCGTGCCGGTTCGTTAAAAAAAAACACTAGTCCATCATCTTGCCCAGTGTCATATATATTGGTATGCATGGGATCCATTTGCAGGAAGCTATTCCCGAAACTCCATGTCATCTTGGATGCTATTCAAGCTCTTCATGTTCGCCTTATTCGGGTAAGTATAGGTGCATACTACTAACACACATATGTTGGGATTTACAATTTCTACATTTAGAGACAGAGAGTTAAAAAAAAAAATCTTTGGATCACGGATTGACATTTTCTCTGTCTTCAGGATTACATTTAGCATGAACCTATACCATGTAAGCCTCAAGTTCACCTCTGCCACCGTGGCATCCGCAACAGACAACTCGCTGCCTGCTGTCACCTTCTTCCTCGCACTGCTACTGAGGTCGTTTATTTGAGGATACTGAGGCGGCACTGATTTCCAAGGCTTTCCATTGCTACAAGTAGCTAGCGATTCTTCAACTAAACCAGAGTTGCTTTTTTTTTAACTGCAGGATGGAACACGTGAAGCTAAAGAGCTGGTCAGGTGCAGCCAAGCTCACCGGCGTAGCGCTTTGCCTCGTCGGCGTCTTGGTCATCGCCTTCTACGCCGGGCCGTCGCTGAGCCCTGTCAACCACCACCGTGCCTTCGCCTCTCACGCTTCAGGTCCATCAGGAGCAAATGTTACACGGGTTGCCTGGGTCAAATGGACGTTCCTGATGGTCCTTGCCGACGCGATGTGGTCTTTGTGGATCGTGCTCCAGGTCAGTCCCTCTTTGCTAGCTGCTGCAGTGGAGAGTTAATTAGTTTCATGCATGAGCACTACAGAGCTTTGTCACTCACCATCATGTGTAGTAGATTTCACAGATCAAGATTATGTACACAGGCTCCGGTGCTCAAGGAGTGTCCGGATAAGATCCTTGTGACGGCGGTGCAGTGCTTCTTCAGCACGGTGCAGTCATTTGTGGTCGCCATGGTCGCCGAGAGGGACTTTGCCAGGTGGAAGCTCAGCTTCGACATCAGTTTACTCGCCATCTTCTACGCGGTAAGTTTTCCTTCATCTTTCTTTTTCATTTCAACGATATCTTTTGTTAAGTGTAAGTCAACTTCCAACTGCAGCCTTCTCTCTCTATTCCTGCGTACAAAAATAAGAACAGAATTTACCATTATAACTGATCGAAAATTTAAAGATAAACTGCTATAACTGAAACGATGACTGATATAGCGCGTCGTTGAACGGATGCATGGATCAGGGGTTTGTAGTGATGGGAGTGGGCTACTACCTGCAAGCTTGGTGCGTGGAGATGAAAGGTCCCGTCTTCCTCGCCGCATGGACCCCGATCTGCTTCATCTTCACAATATTCTGCTCCTCTTTCTTCTTGGGAGAGATCGTCCACCTCGGCAGGTATGCTAATTATGTTGATTATTGGCCATTGATCTTTTTAGAACATATATGATACATGGAAAAATTAAGAACCTTCTTCGATCTGTTAATTATGTTTTGCGGCAGCATTGTAGGTGGAATCTTGCTGGTTGGTGGCCTTTACAGTGTGCTATGGGGTAAAAGCAAGGAGTCCAAGATTGAGCCGTGCAAGGAGATGACTAAGATCGATGATTCACAGGATGAACAAAAGCAGAAGCATTTAGAAATTAAACAAGAACAAGGGCAAGTAAGAGGAAGAAGCAATGACAGCACCACACCAGATGGACAAGTGTGAGCAATCCATTCGATTCGACTTGGATATATACACAAGAAAAAGGGGGCATGGTGACCATTTTCCATATCATCAATTGACAGCCCTGGAGAGAAAAGGCAGAAAGTGGCAAACAAAAGTAAATTACTGGTGCTAGAGAGAAAAGGAATCAGAATTAGTTTGCGTATCTTGAAAGTGATGCTCATAATGTTCAGTAGCATCAAATAAATGTAAATAAGATAAAAGGCTACAACAATGAAGATTAATTATTTATGGTAAAAACATATATACTCATAGCATCATGTTGCTCTTAAAGAGTTAATTATTTTAAATGTTGGAGGCATTAACTGTAATAAGAATCGGTTGAGTGCAAAACTCGTGCAGAGGCTGGAATAAATTTCTTTTACTAAAAAAGTATAATGATGATAACGTGATCCAAATTAACTCCAGTTTCATCCCTACAGGACCTAAATTGGGGGAAAAAAAGACAGTGCGCGGTCTGCTTTCATCCCGTCCAATTGCAAACACCACACAATTACATTTTGCGGGGGTGATCAATCAATATTGCCGTGCATGATTGATTCACACTCCATTCTTTGCTGGTGGGTTCTTGTGTCATATAGTAAGTCATTAGCAGTTGCACGCAAGTTACAGGATGTCATTGCTCAGTCGACTCAGATCCCAAACGACGCGCGCAGAGGTTAAAATAAGACAGCATTGCAGTGCATGTCACAAGCACCCAACAAACTTCGGTCTAACATATCCGTATACGCACAAAATCACTCTCTTACCCTCTGCTACCTCGACCATTCAAAGTGCAAGCCCATCTACATCTAGCAGCTACCCCTGTCTCTCCTATGTGGCGTAACTAGCTATGGACACAAGCTTGAAGCCATATGGTGTGGCCATCATCATACAGCTGATCTCCACCGGAATGTTCGTTGTCAGCAAGGCCGCCTTCAACCATGGCATGAGCTCCTACGTCTTCGTCTTCTACCGCCAGGCCGCTGGCTCTGTCTTCCTGCTACCGCTCGCCCTTCTTCTCAACAGGTAACATACAGCCAAATGTACCCACCTAGACCATGGTAGCAGACTGATCTTAGTCTGATAAGGCGATCCTGCATTCCTGCGTGTCAAATGTTTCACTTCCTGAAAACTATGGATTTCTGTTTTCTTTTTTTTTAACGAGGAAGCATGAGATTGTCCTCTGCTAATTGCATTAATAAAGAAGGGAAAATTGGTTGATTTATAGGGGAGAAGTGTGATCGGTGTCATTTATGGTGCTTTTGAAGCTCTTCTTTTGCGCCTTGATCGGGTAAGCAATAAGCATGTTCATATTCAGATCAGCCTTTTTTTTTTTTACTAACTCTCTGTTTTGTTGTCTGCTTACAGGTACCTTAAGCTTAAACCTGTACCATGTGAGCCTCAAGTTCACCTCTGCAACCGTGGCACTCTGCGTCGCCAGAGTCCTGGTCATCGCTTTCAATAGTCAATACTCTAGTAGTGATGTATGATTGATTCACACTCCATTCTTCATTGGTTCCTTCTTGTGTCATATCCTTTCTTTTCTGATTGAAACCTGGTCGCGCTCGCGGCCAGGCAGTCCGTCCACGTCATAGCAAATAGCTAAGGCCGTCGGATCGAGCTGCGAACGGCACAGAGCGACCCAGAGGAGACCGAACTATTACAAAACAGTCCCTGAACTTTGCAGAAATTGTACCCGCAGCCCAAACCTTCTCTAAGGGATGTTTTCACAAAACCCCCTGGATTTTATCAAATAACGCCCGCCGTCCACCGGACCTCTCACAGTATATTTTTCATAAAACAATCAAACTTTATTGAAATACAACCCCCCATCCACATACCTCTCTCACGTAACTTTTCAAGAAAACCCTCTTACCTCATGAAATTACAAATCAGCATGTTTCTATTTGTAAAGTGCAAAAAGGAATATTGTGTGCTTTACTTAACCATTAAAAATTGTAACACCCTAAAATTCAACTTTTGCAATTAATAAAAATTTCTAGAATTTATTCGTGCCCAGTTAAGATTTTTAAGGATTTTCTAGAATTTATTCGAATTAAATGCATGTTGGAAAATATTTTCTCAAATTAAAATAAAGTTTAGGTTGCATTGTTGCATTCATGCTGCTGCATTTCATTTTTGAGTTGTTCGAATTCAAGTTTGGTTGAATTCGAGTTAGTTTGATTGTTGTTTTATTTAAATTCAGCAAGTCCAGTTTTGCCCCTTGATTCTCTTCGGCCCGCGCAGCTTCGCCCCTCGCTCTTTTCGCTTCGCAGCCCAGCCGGCCGAGTTCGCAGCGCGGCCCAGCAGCCGCGGCCCAGCTCCCCGCGCGCGTCCGCCGGCTTGCCGACGTCGAAGGCGCCCGCGCAGCTTTCCGCCTTCACCCCTCGCTCGCGCCCGCGGCCGTCTTGTCGATTTTTCGCTTTCCTCTCTCGCTCGCGCCCGCGCCTCCGCCCGCCTTCGCCCAGCCGCTGACCGGTGGGGCCCGCGTGTCATCCCCGCCGGGCAGCCGTGCCCGAGCCGGACTCGATCTCGAGTCCAAGCTCCGCGCCCGCGCGCGCGTCCCGTGGCCCGCACGCCAAGGCAAGGCGCCTGGCGCCTATTTAACCCACGCCGCCGCTCCTCGCGCCGCCTTTTCCCCTAAAACCTAGCCGCCTCGAGCCGCCGCCGCCGCTTCCAAACCCTAGCGCCGCCGCCGCTCGGTCCGCCTCTTCCCGCCGTCTCCAAGCCTCGCCGTCGCCGTCAGCGAGTTCGTGGTGAGCTCCGCCGCCCTCCCGTGCCTTTGGCGCGTCCTCTCGTGCACCGCAGCACCCGCTCGCGTGCGCCGCCGCTCGCCAGCCATGGCGCCGCCGTGTTGTCACCGCCGCCGCCGTCGACCGCGCGCCGGAACGGCCACGCGCCGTCCGATCTCGCTCCGGCGGTTCAGATCGTAACCCACGAAGGGGTATGAAGACCGGTCCACCGTGGACCCGTGGACCTCGTCCACGGCGTGGTCCACGGCGCCGCCCCGCGCCGACGTCGTGCTGACGTCACTGACGCCGTCAGCGCTGGCGTCAGCCGACCGTCAAGACCTCCGTCGCCGTCTGCGGTTTTGCAGAAAAGCCCCTGGCTTTCTCCTTATTTACATATTTACTTCGCGCAGTTCTAAGATCTTTACGGTTTAGTCCTTTTATTTACGTTTAGGCCCTTGGAAGTTCCTGTTCTTTACCAGCAAGCCCTCAATCTTGTTTTTATCATAACTTTGGCATCTTAACTCCGTTTTACGCGTTCAAGATATCGTTGGAATCGTCGTTTTATGTACAATCTATATGTGTGGACCATGTGTTGGTTTCTTATGATTGTTGTACTGTTTTCTTATTATTTCTTTTGCTTCTGCATGTGTGTACCGGTAGACGATCCGCGCTTTGCTGACTTCCCGGGAGAGCTTTGAGGAGTTCACCAGCGATTTCCAGGAGTTCTAGGCTGCGTCTCTGCCAGGCAACCTCAAGGTCTAAGAGGAGTTTCGTTTGCAGCGTTAAATAAAGACTCTATTTATTCTATGGAGACAAACCTTGGCTTGTAATAATGCTATTTACTACTCTCTATTTATTCTTGCACGCTGTGATATTTATTTTTGTCGATTATATGTGAGTTGCCTTGGTTAAAGACTTGCATATGAGATGGTTCGTTTTCTTCTGAAAACGGACGTGACAAAAATATAACCAAATAGATGAAGAGCTACCGTTATCTACTTTAAATGCATAAAGATTGTGTGCTTTATTTAGCCATTAAAAAATATGCATTCCAACCAAATAGATGAAGAGCTACTTTTGTGCAAGGTATCCAGTAATAATATTAAATACGAGAAACATCATTTTACCTTCAATAAAAATTATAATACACATAACCAGTGTTTAATATGTGATTGCACAAGTTCAATTACAAATTCATTAATTGTTCGTAGCTTCGTCGTAATAAATACAAAACTTGACCTTCAATACAGACAAAAAATTTTAATACGACGTCCATAATTATGCTTAACTTTAATAAATACATAGCAAAACTAAAATAATATATTTATGATTTTTTCTCACATGTCGTAAGCCGAGAGAAGTCAACAACCACGAACAATAACACACGGACGACTAAAACATCCAGCTCTTACAATGATAAAATAGGAACATACATTATCCACTTCCCTTTTAATAAATATTGTTTTTTATTAACTCAACTAAGAGCAAATTATGATATGCTAATAACTATATTTAGTCAAATTTTATGCTTACGATTTTTCCCTTCCACATGTTAAAGGCCAACAAAAGTCAACGACCAACGAACAATAACACACGGACAACTAAAACATCGAGCTCTTACAATGATAAAATAGGAACATGTTAGAGATCAACAAAAGTCAACCAACACAAACAATTGAATACACACATGACTAAAACATTCAGATCTTGCACGCTACATTGCCTACTAAGTATAAATTAATATTTAATAATACAACTATAAATAAAAAAGAGGGTCACCTTTGCGCGGCAATGCCGCGCATATCCAATAGTAATATTGAATACGAGAAACATCATTTTACCTTCACTGAAAATTATAATACACATAACCAGTGTTTAATATGTGATTGCACAAGTTCAATTACAAATTCTTAATTGTTCGTAGCTTCGTCGTAATAAATACAAAACTTGACCTTCAATACAGACAAAAATTTTAATACGACGTCCATAATTATGCTAAACTTTAATAAATACATAGCAAAACTAAAATAATATATTTACGATTTTTTCTCACATGTCAGTAAGCCGAGAGAAGTCAACAACCACGAACAATAACACACGGACGACTAAAACATCCAGCTCTTACAATGATAAAATAGGAACATACATTATCCACTTCCCCTTTTGATAAATATTGTTTTTTATTAACTCAATTAAGAGCAAATTATGATATGCTAATAACTATATTTAGTCAAATTTTATGCTTACGATTTTTCCCTTCCATATGTTAAAGGCCAACAAAAGTCAACGACCACGAACAATAACATACGGACAACTAAAACATCGAGCTCTTACAATGATAAAATAGGAACATATTAGAGGTCAACAAAAGTCAACCAGCACAAACAATTGAATACACACATGACTAAAACATTTAGATCTTGCACACTACATTGCCTACTAATTATAAATTAAATATTTAATAATACAACTATAAATAAAAAAGAGGGTCACCTTTGCGCGGCAACGCCGCGCATTGTTCTAGTGGTAATTGATTAGCAGTTGCGCTTGCGCACAAGTTACTGGATGTCATTGCTCGGTCGATTCAGATCCCATAAGACGCAGAGATTAAAATAAGGCAGCATTGCAGTGCAGGTCACAAGCACCCAACAAACTTCTCTGTTTCATATCCATATGCGTACAAAATCACTCACTCACTCTCTGCTGCCTCGATCATTCAAAGTTCGAATCCATCAACATATAGCAGCTAGCCCTGTCTCTCCTATGTGGCGTATCTAAGTGGCTATATGGATGCAAGATTGAAGCCCTATGGTGTGGCCATCGTCATACAACTGATCTATACCGGCATGTTCATCGTCAGCAAGGCCGCCTTCGACCATGGCATGAGCTCCTACGTCTTCGTCTTCTATCGCCAGGCTGCTGGCTCTGTCCTCCTGCTACCTCTCGCCCTTCTTCTCAACAGGTAACATACAGATAACTGTACCCACCTAGTAACAATCTGATCTTAGTTATTGTGAGAAGGTGATCCTGCATTCCAGGGTTCCAAATGTTTCACTTCCTGAAAACATATGGGTGCCTGCTTTTATTTATTTTTTTAACGAGGTGGCATGAGATTGTGCTAATTGCATTAATAAAGAAGGGAAAACTGATTGATTTATAGGAGAACAGCGCGATCGATGTCATTCATGGTGCTCTTGAAGCTCTTCTTTTGCGCCTTGATCGGGTAAGCGTGTTTATATTTAGATTCAGACCTTCAGTCTGTTTATTGACATAACTTTTCTTTTGAAACTTTTATTGACATAAGCTTTGTTGTCTATTTACAGGGTTACCTTAAGCTTAAACCTATACCATGTGAGCCTCAAGTTCACCTCTGCAACTGTGGCATCTGCCACTGACAACTCAGCGCCTGCCATCACCTTCTTCCTGGCGCTGCTACTAAGGTACGGAGTACTCCCTTTATATTGCTTTTTTTTACGTGACCATGTATGCTTGATTTTTATTTTCTTCACTTGGCTGCAGGATGGAACATGTGAAGCTGAAGAGCTGGTCAGGCATAGCCAAGCTCACCGGCGTGGCGCTCTGCGTCGCCGGAGTCCTGGTCATCGCTTTCTACACCGGGCCGGGGCTGAGCCCCGTCAATCATCACCGTGCCTTCGCCCACTCCACGCCTCAGGGCCATCACCACCTGTAGCAAATCTTACCCGGGGCGCATGGGTCAAATGGACCTTCCTTATGGTCGTTGCCAATGTGGCGTGGTCTCTCTGGATCGTCATGCAGGTCGGCCATCGTTCCACTGACTGATGCATGACTAGTTGTATATAGCATAGATTTGCTGCTATTGTCGCAGGTTTCAGATCAAGATTCTGCATTTGAATTATTGACAGTCTGCGCATGCTAGCAGCAGCTGTGCCTGCATCCAAAAACATTGTTCTAAGTTCTGACAGCAAGCAACATGTCTCAATGTCTGTCGACTGAACGTGCAGGCTGCAGTGCTCAAGGAGTATCCAAATAAGATGCTTGTGACGGCGGTTCAATGTGTGTTCAGCACGATGCAGTCGTTCGTCGTCGCGGCCGTTGCCGAGAGGGACTTCTCCAGGTGGAAGCTTCGGCTCGACATCAGCTTACTCGCCATCTTCTACTCTGTAAGTTCTGGGAGGCTTATGAATTCCTAATCTCCTGAACACCCACAATACACCCATGGATTCATGGATGGGTCAGGGGTTTGCGGTGATAGGAGCGGCCTACTACCTGCAAGCATGGTGTGTGGAGATGAAAGGCCCTGTCTTCCTCGCCGTCTGGACCCCGCTCTGCTTCGTCTTCACCATGTTTTGCTCCTCCTTTTTCTTGGGAGAGACTGTTCACCTCGGCAGGTAGAGACTGACATGTACTGGTGAGAGTAGCAATTTTTGAATCCATGTAGTGAATCTTTGTTTGCTCTTTCGATTCATCATGGCAGTATTCTGGGTGGAGTTCTACTCGTTGGAGGTTTCTACAGCGTGCTTTGGGGCAAAAGCAAGGAGAGCAAGATGGACGATGGCGCCCACGAGGATGAGCAAGTCCAACACAAGAAACATGCAGCAAAGGATAAGGAAGGGCAGGATC
This sequence comes from Urochloa ruziziensis, assembly GCA_015476505.1. Classification (NCBI taxonomy): domain Eukaryota; kingdom Viridiplantae; phylum Streptophyta; class Magnoliopsida; order Poales; family Poaceae; genus Urochloa; species Urochloa ruziziensis. The sequence goes on along the minus strand of CM027121.1, from coordinate 8,388,789 downwards.
ATGAGATGGATGCCATGCAATCAACAGAGCCATCATCCGTATTGCCGGCTGAACAAGTATGATGCACAAATTGTGGCAACATACAATTTTCCCCTTGTTTGGCAGGGTTGAAAGGGGGTATCTAGTACTGTATGTAAAGACTCACCAGACAATGTTTTGAGAAGAATATGTTTTGCTTGCAATTTTTTAAAGAAACAAAAAACTAGTCCAGTCTACTAGAAGGGATCTGTGTCTTTATTTTCTTCGTACACATACGTTAAGAATTTTTCATGGTTAAACTATTTGAATTGGTCCAACCTATTTGAGCCAGGTCTTTCTCTTCTTCTCTACGCGTGGATTGAAATTTTAGTTCTAAATTTGTAGAGTTGCATAGCACATCGTACGCTACAAATTTTTCATAGTTATTTCACCAGGTTAGGGTCATCTAATTGTCGTCCAGACTAATGATGGTAAATCCGAAAGCATCATTGAATTTACCCCAAGGGTCAACGCGTGGAAATGAGGATGAACTTACTGTTAGTGCCACTCTAAGATGCGCACATGTCACGGTTACTTGGTCGACAATGGACTTTTAAGTTAGATTTGGGGTTGGCTTGTCGATAAGTTTAATTTGTTTGGTTGAATTTATCTACATGCTTTAGTGCAACCATAAATATGGCACCGTTAGGTTATATTAGTTCATGAACCAATGAACCCGTGCTTTCATACAGGATTAATAATTCTGATATATATATAGGCATTAGCTATTTATATAAAAATTGTGAAAGGGTCTCTAGCCTAGTGATTAGAGACCATCAGGTCCAAATCCGATTCCCTATGAATGCGTATTAAATGGGCTTGGAATGAGAAAATTATATATAAAAAATAGGTAGTGGCTTCCCCTGCTGATTTCGATAAAAAATATTTATGTAAAAAATAGGTCCATAGCTAGTAATTAAAATAATTTACATTAGTCCCTCTTATTTGTTCAATATTTTAATATAATATTTATATAGATACATATATTTTAGTAGGTTGTGATAGCTTGAATTAATGCACGTTCTCACATGTTTGAACCCTTAGTTTGATGTATATGTTGAAAAGAATTCATTATTCTCATCGCTTCATCCATACATAGATGATACATAGTCTATATAAGCATATATTCCCTCGTACTAAAAACAATAATGTTATAGAATTCAAAATTTGTCCAAAAATATTATTATGGGATTCAAACATCGTGCATCCATAATCTAGCACGCTAATCTCATGCATGCATGATTAAATAAAAATATATTTTCTCTGTGTTCCATGTGCAACTAACTAACTAAGGATATTTATAACACATTTATGTAGAATTAGATTTAAGATTTATTTTGGTTATTTTATTAATAGCATATTATGTATGTAATTTATATGTAAATTTAGAGGATTATTTAAGTTACTTTTTATATAATGGTATATGTGAGTAATTTTTAATGAAGATTAGGAGTTACTTTAGTTTGTTTTCTTATAATGACAAATATCGGTAACTAGATATAGAATTTTTGGTGAGACACTGTACACGCTCACATATACGTCACTATGGATATACACATGCAACTCTACCCCTATGAACAGGCCAGAGACTAGAGTAGCCTCCTGTCGTCCTGCCCTGCGTCACCTGGATGCTAGGCACCTGATTCTAACGCCCCAGTCAACCCACCCTAAACTCTAGCAAGGATGCGGCCGATGGGAATCAAAATCGGACTAGCAACTTCACACTAGAATCGAAGGTGACATATCAAGGTTGATAAAATTACCATAGATGCCTCGCTATTGACGGGCATGCCCTTACCACTAAAAAATAGCGTCACTCAAATTTTAGATTAAATTTTAAAAAATGCGAGCACCTATGCGGAACAATTCTGGTGGACAAGTTCCACTACAAGGAACTTTATATAGACCTGGGGAGTTTCTTTTCGCTTGCACATACGAACGCATATGGCTACGTCATTTTGTTTTATTTTTTGAACTGTAACGTAGTATACTTAGCTTGCGTCTCCATCAAAGTGAACTAGTTTATCCACCGGTAGCTATGTAGCTACATATATGTTGTTGGCCCCAAATTTATTTATTTATTTGAAACCATAAACCCTGGAGAGATTGTCGGATTTATATTAACTTCTCCCTCCGTCTCAGGATATAAGGCGCGGTCAAACTTGGCACGGTCTTCAATAATAACATTTGACTCTTAATATCTTTCATGATATAATACTTGTAGCAACAAAATTATAGTCATATGAAAGTACTTTTAAATATGAATACAATTATATTATTGTTGTAAGACAAAGTTTTTATCATACAAGCTTAATTGTAGGTCAAAGTTTTTAAAGTTTGAATTTTGATTTACGTGCGCGCCTTATACAGAGAAGAGATTGGCCGACCAAATTTAAACAAAGAAACTACACAAGTATAGCATCTAGTTAGTCAACTACCTGGCGTTAGTTAGCTTTGGAGATAGATGCATGTGAGTGCTTGGCGATGGATGCAAAGGGTGAGAGGATGAAGAAGGCCTATGCCGTGGCCATGGTGATTCAGGCGATCATGGCCTCCACTGTCATTCTATCCAAGGCGGCCTTCGACCACGGCCTCAGCACCTTCGTCTACGTCTTCTACCGCTTGGCAGCTGCATCCCTGTTCCTGACGCCCTTGGCTATCCTGCTTGAAAGGTGCGTGGCCAAGATGACTTCAAACAAGAAGTGTTGTTGGCCAATGTCTTTCTTCATGATTTGCATTTGAACATGCAGGAGAAGGGCACCACCAATGTCTCTCCGGCTCCTGTCCAAGATGTTCTTGTACGCTCTAGTCGGGTATGTGTTGGCCAGAATAATTTTGCGATTTCTGCCGGATCAATATATAAGCTAGCATTACAATCAGTTCTGTCTAGTACTGTGAGAGCGTCAGCTGAATTATTGAGCTTTTCTGCTGCAAAAAAAAAAAGCATTATCCGACCGTACTCTTGTAGGAACGCAGTGAGCATGAGCCTGTACAACGCCAGCCTCAGGTACACCTCTGCAACCGTGGCATCCGCGATGTGCAACTCGATCCCTGCAATCACCTTCTTCCTCGCGTTGCTCATGAGGTATACTTGCGTTGCTTGTTACCGTTTCCGTTACCATGACCGATAATTTGGCCATGAACAAATACCACTTGTTTGTTCCAAAAAAAAATACCACTTGTCTGCATATACATATCATACATGCAGGATGGAGGCGATAAAGATGAGGAGCTCGTCGGGCATGGCGAAGATCGCCGGAATCACGCTCTGCCTCGCCGGGGCCCTCGTCATCGCCCTGTACACCGGCCAATCACTTAGCCCTCTGAACCGCCACCGCGTGCTTGCCGGCCATGGCGACAAGCAGCAGGCTGTGGAGCAGCATGTCTCCAAGGGCGTGTGGATCATGGGGACATTTCTGATGCTTCTTTCTTGCGTGGCATGGGCGCTCTGGATCGTCTTCCAGGTCAGTCAGTCAGTCATCAGGCAGTAACCTCTGCTGAACTTCAAATTTTCTTTATAATCCATGTCATGTGCAAGCACAAGCAGGGGGTGTTGCTGAAGGAGTACCCGAACAAGCTGCTGGCGACCCTGATCCAGTGCCTGTTCGGGACGATCCAGTCGGGCGTCATCGCCGTGGTCGTGGAGAGGGGTCATCCCTCCAGATGGAAGCTTGGGCTGGATGTCTCCCTGCTCGCCGTTGCATACTCTGTACATTCTCCAATCCTGCTACTTTGCTGCTGACCTGTATTTCAGTTGATCTGATATAATCCATACATGTGAATGCGATGCAGGGCATCGTTGGGACGGGGGTTTGCTTCTACCTCCAGACATGGTGCGTGGGCATGAAGGGCCCTGTGTTCCTGGCCATGTGGAACCCCTTGAGCTTGATGCTAACTGTCCTCTGCTCCTCGCTCTTAGGGGAGACTGTCCACCTAGGAAGGCAAGGCAGGCGCCACTGTTAATCTATACACAGACTGAAAAATTATTATGAAAAAACTGACGGCACAAGTTTTCTTTTCCAGTATTTTGGGTGGGATTCTGCTGGTTGGGGGCCTTTACTGTGTGCTCTGGGGCAAAAACAAGGAGGAAACACGAGAGGCCATGGCATCAGATCATCAAGAGCAGAGTAGAGAGCAAGAGGAGGAGATCGGGAAGAACAAAGTTGATCAACAAGTCTGAAGGGATGTCTCCATACAACATGTGTGTGTACGTCCACTGTCCACACCGTGAATGGATACGTAACTGGCAAACAAAATTGTAGCCAGCAGGTACCAGCAATTACAGTGTTGTCCACACCGTGAATGGATACGTAACTGGCAAACAAAATTGTAGCCAGCAGGTACCAGCAATTACAGTGTTGAAAATTTTATGTGAGCGCCTTTTCCAACTTATTGGCACGACTTCATCCATATTTCTTTCCTGAACCAAAATTTCTTTTGACCTGTATCTAGCAGCTGTAGTCTTTTGTCTCGTACTCTTGTCTCGTCCTTGTTAAATGCTAAGCTAATTGGTGTGTTTTGGCGTGTATACACACGCATTGAGCCATATGGTGATGTCATATGCTCATGTCCTTTTGTGAAACTATATACGTACTGGCTGACGTCTCCAAATTGCATTACTTGTTTATCCACCTGTAGCTATGTAGTTACATATATGTAATTGGACGGCCAAATAGAGTGAGAAAACTGCATATAACGCACTTCGTCAGAAACGGTTTATGTGCCGTTGAATAAACCGGCCCTAGGAAAACGGTTGAAGAAACCATATGCATTTTCATGACTGATTTTATTATGTAGACTGGCCCTGAAAATGGATTTATAGGGCGCTTCTTTTGGCCGCCCACTTACACTAGCCAACCTTGGAAGTCCGTTTATGGGGGGCTAGCTGACTGACGACGTAGTACAACTATATATTTAGGTAACCCATACTCCCGCCGCAGGGCTTATAATTTTGAGAGCCATAAGTATTTAAAATTATCTAATAAATTAGGGCCCGTATCTAATAATCAAAAAAATTATGCTTCTCTCTCACTTTTTAAATATTATAACACAACATTTATGTAGATGTTAACTTAGGCCAGTCTCAGTGGGAGTTTTATGGGTATTAATTTCAATGTCATATCAACAACTTTGCTGACATGGTAGGGTAATTAACAGAGTGGTTTCATCATATATGAGATGAGTTTCATCCTAGTTCTGAGTTTATATAACCGTGCAACGAAACTCTCCACTGAGACTGGCCTTATTAATTTAGTTAGTTATTAATTATTTTGTACAATCTTTTACTCACATTCTTCATATTTTTTCACTTTGCATTGCACCTCAATATATGCTTATGTTTTATCAAATCATTAGTTTGAGTTATGTGTTCGATATGAAAGTTGGTATTCTCATCGCTTTTTTCATACATGTTGTGTGTATACCTTAAGTTAATTAGTTTCTTATATTAACAATGACAAATAGGTAATTTAGAATTGTACATTGGTTTAATTTGGGATGTTTTTTTATTACACTAGTAGGTAATTTATATTCAAATTTGCAGGTTTACTTTGAATTGTTACGTTTGCGGGTCACTTGGATGTAAATTTAAGGTGTATTTTTAGTTATTTTCTATAATGACATAATTGGGTGGTTGAACATTATAGGGCTACTTTAGCATATTTTTTCATAATAGAAAATGTGGGAAATTTAGGTATTGATTGACAGGGTCACTTTGCACTATTTTTATAATAATAAAGGTGGGTAATTTTTTTAAAAAATAATTGATCCAATGGCTAGGATAATTAGAGCCTACCGGATTTGGTAAGATGTTTCTTATTTTTGTGAGGATTTGTAGGGTTTTTTTTTCTGTCACATCTCCTGAGGATCAACCTGGAAGCTCCAAAAAATATCTTCAGTTAGTAGTATAGTAATATAAGATAGTAACATTTAGTCATCTAGCTAGCGATTTGTAGTGTAGTTAGCTTAATAGACATGCATATGAGTGCCGAACGATGGATGCAAAGGGTAGGAGGAGGATGGAGAAGAAGAAGGCATATGCCGTGGCCGTGGTGATTCAAGTCATCTTAGCCTCCATGGCCATTCTAGCCAAGGCGGCCTTCGACCGTGGCCTCAGTACCTTCGTGTACGTCTTCTACCGGCTGGCAGCTGCATCCCTCTTCCTTACGCCCTTAGCTATCCTTCTTGAAAGGTGTGTGGTTAAGATGACTCCAAACAGGTGTTGTTGTGATGTTATATTTTTCGGATCCTATCCTCTTTTTCTTCACGATTTCCCTTTGAACCTGCAGGAAAAGTGCACCACCAATTTCTCTCCGGTTGCTGGCCAAGATGTTCTTGTACGCTCTAGTCGGGTATATGTCATGTGCCAGAATAATTTTGCAATTTGTGCCTAATCAAGCCAGTAAATTAATTGTGTTTAGTACAGTCAGCTGAATCATTGAGCTCTTTTTAGTTTTTACCCCCCAAAAATTGTCTCTTGTAGGAACGCAGTGGCCATGAGCCTGTACAACAGCAGCCTCAAGTACACCTCTCCAACCGTGGCATCCGCGATGAGCAACTCTATCCCTGCCATCACCTTCTTCCTCGCGTTGCTCATGAGGTGCAGATCATTAATTAATTACCATGGCATCAATTGCTGTCAGTATTATGATTTGATATGTGACCATGTGTGCAGGATGGAGGATTTAAAGATGAGGAGCTCGTCCGGCATGGCCAAGGCCGCCGGAATCACGCTCTGCCTCGCCGGAGTTCTGGTCATGGCCCTGTACGCCGGCCGGTCACTTAGCCCTCTGAACCGCCACCGCGTGCTTGCCGGCCACGCTGGCGACAAGCAGGGCGCCGACCATGTCTCCAGGGGCCTATGGATCACATGGACGTTTCTGATGCTTCTTGCCTGCGTAGCATGGGCACTCTGGATGGTCTTCCAGGTCAGTCAGTGATCAAGCAATCGATGCCCGTCCGTCAGTAATCTCCTCTGATCTCCGAAATTCTCAGAACATAATCCATGTCATGTGCAAGCAGGGACTGTTACTGAAGGAATACCCAAACAAGCTGCTTGCGACCCTGATCCAGTGCCTGTTCGGGACGATCCAGTCGGGTGTCATCGCCGTGATCGTGGAGAGGGATCGCCCTTCCAGATGGAAGCTTGGGCTGGATGTCTCCTTCCTTGCAGTTGCATACTCTGTACGTGGTGCTGACTGAACATCAGTGTTCATCAGTGTTCAGGGCCAATCTGACGTACTCGTCGATCAGATGCTAATCAAACGCGGCGGATGCAGGGCATTGTGGGGACGGGCGTTTGCTACTACCTGCAGACGTGGTGCGTGGGCGCGAAGGGCCCCGTGTTCCTGGCCATGTGGAGCCCCTTGAGCCTGCTGCTCACTGTCCTCTGCTCCTCGCTCTTGGGGGAGACCGTCCACCTTGGAAGGCAAGTTATTAAGGCAGGCTCCACTGTTTAATTTGTTCGTTTCAATTCTTCTCTTTGCGTAAACTATGGGCCTGTTTAGATTGAAGGGGGTAAATATTTGCCCCAAGGCAAATGTTTTGCCTCCTCCATTTGCCGCTAAAATTTTGCTCCATTCGGGTGTTTGGATTGAGAGGTAAATATTTACCCTAAGGGCCATTTGAATGGGCCAGTTGTTGGGATGGGAAGGGACGAGAGAAGTTTTTTTAGACCCCACCAGATATTTGTCTCAATTTGACACTCTTTAGAGGCAAATGAAATTTGTGGAGGGGTAGAACATTTACCTCACCCCATTTGCCTCTATATGTTTGACACTTTTAGGGTAAATTGGGGCAAATTTGTCCCATTTACCCCTCCATCCAAACATGGCATATATCACTTTGTTAGTACTGTTTCAATGTGCTGGAGCACAAGCAAGCCACACTAAACTAATAGAGGATTTGTTTTTTTTTTAACCTTTTCTTTCCCAGTATTTTAGGTGGGATTCTGCTGGTTGGGGGCCTCTACTGCGTGCTCTGGGGCAAAAACGAGGAAGCACGAGCGTCGTCCATGATTTCGGATCATCGACAGAGCAGTGAACAAGGTGACGCCGATGCCGGAAGTTGTACTCCCGTCATCTTACAAGACCAAGATGAAGATAAAGAGGAGACGGCCGGGAAGCACAAAATTGATCAACAAGTCTGAAGAGGGCGCCTCATCATTCAATCACCTAGCCTACCATATCCACACAAACGAGATACATCAAACCGGCCATTTAAAGATCTCTGCCCCACTGTATATAACATTGCTCACCATTCACATGCTACGATGGCAAATGTCACGAGTTCAACGCCGTTAACTATCTCTTTCAGAAGAGAAGAGCGTTGGTAGATGAGAAACTAGTAGGTAGTAGCACAAGTCTCCAACTTCAATTTGATTCAAGAAAATGATACTTTTAGAAGACACTTAACTAAGAACGGACAATTTATGGTTTGCTCTATGTATCTCCACCGGATAAACCATAATGTTCCCTTCCATCATAAATTGATTTGGACACTTAAAATTTGTCTAAAAATTAAAAATTTTCTTTGGTACCTAAGAAAGGTCATTCTAACTAGGATAATCTTTGGAGGAAAAACTAGAAGGGGTCAAAAGTGTAGCTATTGCAATTTAATAAAACAATCAAACGCCTATTTTTTTTTATTGCCAACATGGAAAGGTAATATGGAGGATTGTCTAAGTTGCTACTGGTTTAACCCCACCTAAATCAATAACCCATATGCTAGGGAATTAGCTTCAAAATTTTAATGCACAAGTGGTCATTACTATTCTAACAGGGACAACAACTCTGTATTTAGCAATATGGTGTTGTCCAAATTAAATTATCTTTGATAATGTTAAACACATGTCCTTTATGCAAACCATTTTCAGGGAGCTATTTTGGTCACTATTGCAACACGAAGAGAAGATAAAGAAGCAATTGATTTTGGTCACTATTGCAACACGAAGAGAAGATAAAGAAGCAATTGATGAAGGCGAGCACTACTTTGAAACTGATAGCCTTAGAGCTATTTGCTAATCATAGATGGAGCACAATAACAGACTTTGTGCATAACTTTGCTTTTTTCCCTATTAATCTTGCGGTAGAAGCTGAAATGATATAATAATTGAAGTTTGTGTACGGTAAAAGGTAGATGCTGGAAATTTTTACATTATCTAAAAAAATCCGAAAAATGCACGGGATCTATGCACGAGTCGGTGATGTTCTGGTACCGTTACCATTATTGAGTTATATATATGCGAGCACTTTTGTCCAACTTGGAATGACTTAACACCCATCTAATTTGTTAATTTCGTGAAACAAAGCAATTGACTTATCTAGTAGCTATAGTCTTTGTCTCGTACTCTCGTCTTGTCCTTGCTAAATGTTAAGCTAATCGATGTAGTTTTCGCGTGTATACGGACACATATAGTTACGTCATGTGCTCATTTTTCTTTTGTGAAGCTGTAGTATAGTAGTACTGATTTACGTTTCCATCAACTTGCACTTGTTTTACTTTTATCCACCTGTAGTTGTAGCCATATAGCTACACATATGTATAGATTGATTAGTAGTAGTGTAGGTAGCTTTGAGTTGACGACGACAAAGGAGTGCAGAAGAGGATGAAAAAGAAGGCCTATGCCGTGGCCATGGTGATTCAGGTGATCATGGCCTCCACTGTCATTCTATCCAAGGCGGCCTTCGACCGTGGCCTCAGCCCCTTCGTCTACATCTTCTACCGCTTGGCAGCGGCATCCCTCTTCCTAACTCCCTTGGCTATTCTTCTTGAAAGGTGCGAACGTGCGTGGTTAAGATGTCGACGACTTCAAACAAGTGTTGTTGTTAACTTAATATATGATGTTATCTAATTTTGCCATCATCTTAATCTTATTCATCATGATATATGGTCCCATTTGAATTTACAGGAGAAGTGCACCGCCAATGTCTTTCCGGTTGCTGGCCAAGATGTTGTTCTACGCGCTACTCGGGTATCAAATTAAATTGGACACAATAATTTTGCAAACTCTGATGAGGTTCTGCCGGATCAAGCTAGTAGAATGGATTGTCTTGTACTGTCAGCTGAGTTGACCTTATTTTCTTGACAAAATAAAAATATATATTGAGTAGGAATACAGTGAGCTTGAGCCTCTACAACGTTAGCCTCAAGTACACCTCTGCCGCCGTGGCATCCGCGATGAGCAACTCGATCCCTGTCATCACTTTCTTCCTCTCGTTGCTCATGAGGTACTGAACGATATGTTACCAGCTTCGTCATTACCATGGCCATGAATGAATCAGTATTAATTATTTAATGTCTTTGGTACTATACTACTCCTGTACGCTGGCCTTGGCATGTAGGATGGAGGTGATAAAGATGAGGAGCTCGTCGGGCATGGCCAAGACTGCCGGAATCACGCTCTGCCTCGCCGGGGCCCTCGTCATCGCCTTGTACGCCGGCCGGTCACTGAGCCCTCTCAGCCGGCACCGCGTGCTCGCCGGCGGCAAGCTTCAGGTTTCCGAGCACGTCTCCAGGGGCATGTGGATCACAGGGACGTTCCTGATGCTGCTTGCCTGCATAGCATGGGCCCTCTGGATCATCTTCCAGGTCAGTCAGTATTCAGTAATCTCCGCTGATTTTTCTGAACTTTTAAGTTTCTCAGAATATAAATTCATGTCATGTGTGCAATGCAAACAGGGGATGTTGCTGAAGGAGTACCCAAACAAGCTGCTCGCGACCCTGATCCAGTGCCTGTTCGGCATGATCCAGTCGTGCGTCGTCGCTGTGGTAGTGGAGAGGGATCGCCCCTCCAGATGGAAGCTTGGGCTGGATGTCTCCCTGCTCGCAGTTGCATACTCTGTAAGTGCCCTCCTATCAAGCTTTGCTGCTGACATGTCAGTCTCAGTGAGTGAGTGAGTGATCAGCCTGATGCAAAATATAATCACAGTACTGCTCGATGGATGCAGGGCATCGTTGGGACGGGGGTTTGCTTGTACCTGCAGACGTGGTGCGTGGGCATGAAGGGCCCCGTGTTCTTGGCCATGTGGAACCCCTTGAGCCTGCTGCTCACTGTCCTCTGCTCCTCGCTCTTGGGGGAGACCGTCCACCTTGGAAGGCAAGTTTCTCTTTGCACCATACATTTGTTACTACTATCTCACATTGTGCCGGGGCAGTAGCCAGATTATATTCTTTAACTATCCAGCATTTTAGGTGGGGTTCTGCTGGTTGGGGGGCTGTACTGCGTGCTTTGGGGCAAAAACAAGGAGGAAACACGAGCGGCCGTGGCATCAGATCATCAAGAGCAGAGTAGGGAGCAAGCTGATGCAAATGCCGGAAGAAGTTGTACTCCCGTTATCTTAAAAGACCAAGATGAAGACAAGCAGGTGGAGGTAGGGAGGCACAAAATGATCAGCAAGTGTGAGGAGGAAGGGCCTTAAGTCAATTCATCAATCACCTAATTCAGAAGGAAGCAAAATTCAGCCACCAAAATTCACTTCCTTCTTTTGCCGCCCATACCAAAAGAAGCACCAGTGCATTTCGTTTTCACGTTGCCATGGCCTATATAAGTTGCTTTGGAGGGTCACCACGGCCAGGCAATTCCAGTAGGCTCTCTCCTTCCTTTCTCTGTGCAGACATCCAAAACAATGCCCGGACTAGATGTTGATCTGAATGTAGATGCACCCGAATCAGGCCAATTGAATCCCATAGATTGGGATGACATTGTAGAGTTTGATGGCCCGGCTCATGAACTTGATTATGATATGGTTTGGAATGATGAGATCCAAGGTGTGTTTTCAGACGGTTTTTTTTATTCACAAGCCTGCCTGCCTTCTTTCTATGATCTGATTTTTTTTTTATTTTTTGATCTTTTTTCTTGTATTCAGACCAAGCAGGAGATGAGGATGTACATGCTGATGCAACAGACGGAGATGGACATGCTGCCGTAGCAGATGCCGTGCAAGGAGAGGGTGATGTAGATGGACGAACCGAAGGAGTGCAAGTACCTGACGCCGATGGTGTGCAAGGTCCATATGCAGATGTCATGCAAGGAGATGTACATGGTGATTTTCAGTTTTCAGTAGTATGGTCTTGTCTAGTTTACTTTTCTTAGTTTCAGAGTGCTCATTCTTCTGCTAATGTTTCAGACGTCTCATTAACATTTCTGCAAGGTGCATCAACAAATGGAGGTTAGTTCCATTCATCATATGCTTTTTGTTTCAGATTTCTGCATATTGTCGGACAACCAATAGTATACATGTTGTTTGATGCAGGTTCCAGTAGCAACAAGAGGGGGTTCTTTAAAGATGAATTAAAGATTGCCGTGTACCTAGAGTTGTTGGCAAGAACTGACCCTCCCGTTCTGCGCCGTGGAGTTACAAAGGCAGTTTCAGAGAAATTTGATGTCCCTCTTAGAGTTGTGCAGTCCATTTGGAAGAATGGACAAGCTGGTGGAATAAATCAAATTGTGAACAAGTGGTCTAGGAATTGTGGTCGGAAACGAATAGAAATAAATTTAGAAGCCATAAAAAACATCCCTCTTAGACAGCGCTCTACCTTTCAGGATCTTGCTAATGCCTTAGGTGTGAAGAAGAGCACTCTTCATAATCGTTTCAAAGAAGGCTATTTTCGTCGTCATACTAATGACCTCAAGTTTAGTTTGACTGATGAAAACAAAAAAGCACGCGTGAAGTATTGTTTATCCATGTTGACTGAATTGTTTTTCAAACCAATGTACAATGTCGTGTACATTGATGAAAAATGGTTCTATAGGACTCGTAGGAACCAGAAATATTATCTTGCCAACGATGAACAAAGACCAGAACGCACGGTTAAAAGCAAAAATTTCATAGAGAAGGTGATGTTCTTAGCTGTTGTTACTCGGCCTAGATTTGATCAGAATGGCAATTGCACATTTGATGGTAAATAGGGATTTTTCCCTTCATCAAAATAGAACCTGCAAAGAGATGGAGTCCAAACAGGGATAGAGGTACGTCATGTTTCATTTTTTTATCCTGTCTAACCTGATTTATTCTTGGCACTCAGTATACATGTTGTTACGTCTAGGTGTGCTAGTCACGAAGGCCATGACATCGGTCACCAAGGATGTTAGCCGAGATTTCCTTGTGAACAAGGTTCTACCTGCTTTGAAAGCAAAGTGGCCAGCTGAGGAAAGAGGCATGCCGATCTTCATCCAGCAAGACAATGCTAAGACCCACATCGACGTTAATGACCCTGCATTTGTGCAAGCCGCTCAAGGTGATGGTTGGGACATTAGGCTAACATGCCAACCTCCCAACTCACCTGATCTAAACGTTTTGGATCTCGGGTTTTTTGCAGCAATCCAAGCACTGTTTGAGAAAGGAACACCAAACAACATTGAGCAAATTGTGCAAAAGGTTGATGAAGCATATCAGAACTACCCGGTGGACAGAGCCAATCGCATTTTCCTAACTCAGCAAGCTTGCATGATGGAGATCATGAAGCACAATGGCGGCCAGCACTACAACATTCCTCACATGAAGAAGAGAACTCTGGAGCTGCAAGGACGTCTCCCCACTACTCTGAGTTGCTCTTTGCAACTTCACAATCAAGCCATGCAGTTCGTCGCTAGTTAGAATTAGAAGATATGTATGCTGTTTTTTTTTGTTGTCGCTTCAGTATCTTCAAGTCATGTATCCCTAGTTTTTCAAATGCAAATCATCTTGAACATGAAAATTTTCATCCATCAGAACTTACAGTACTCGTACACCCAACACTAAATTTGCTCCAAACAATACTAGGACTAGTACATGAAAGGGAAAATAATCTTTAGCATGGACATCTTAATTTCTTCAACCTTCTCAGCGTCCAGACCTTGATCTGGAATCTCTGGTAGTCTACTGCAAACATTCCTGTACCCACGACCAATCCAAAGCAATGTTGCTGCAGCATCATTGACGTCCTCCTCATGGTCTCCATACCAGAGAGGAAATATCAAGGGGAGCATCAAACTAGACCCTTCATGATTTACCTTGTCTGATTGAAACTTGTTAGCATCAGTTGAAGCCAACTGCAGTAGGGCATGCACGGCATCAGCTTGGTCGACTTCGGCATCAACTTGGTCGACTTGGGCAATGTCAATCTGGGTGTCCGGCACCTCAGTCTCACCTGCAAAAGTATCCATCACGTACTGCACCTCGCTCTCGGCCATGGGGTCTTCATCTTCGTCGGCAGAATCTGGTGCCCAGTTGACGCCACGAACGTACGGCACCTCATGGCGATCCATCTGCACAGCAACGATGGCACCGGAGTACTACTGCGGCACGACGGCGTGGTGTAGCGAGGCGAGCGAGGTTGCCGGGGACTGGAATACTACGGCGGCACGACGGCGTGGTGCAGCGAGACGGAGTAGCACAACGCCAGGATACTTATAACGGAGGAATACAGCGCTGTATACGTGGGTAACGGTAAGACGGCGATGCTTTCATTACGTACTGCATACGAGGCGTCGTCCGTGCGGAGTACCGAGAGAAAAACGGGAGGACCACTTAAGACGACGCCAATTCTTGGAAAGTTGAAATTTGGTTAAACGACTCCGATAGATGGATTTGGTTAAACCACATAGTGCATTTGACTAATCAATAAAAATAGTACTTCCTCCCTCCTTTAATATATGACAACGTCATATATAAAAGAACGGAGGTAGTAGTAATAATAATTAGTACTAGATTTGTTAACTTCTGATACTATACTTGGGTATTGTCCACATTTTTCTATTTCTATATTACTCCCTCCGGTCAGTTTCAGTTGTTAGGCAGAGTAGAGCTACATGTGCAAATTAAAATCCCTGTGTCAAACATCAACTAAGACTAACCAGAGGTAGTACCTATGACTATTAAAATGATCAGGCGGCATGCATATACGACGCAGGGCTACCTAGTTTTTATTTTATTTTGATTTTTTTTTTGAGCTGGTATATACAGCGTTGTCGGTCACCTGACTTGTACTGTACTTTTTAATCCAACTAGCGACACTGTACAACGGGTGACTCCACTGGCCACTGCTGTGTGAGATTGGTCTCTGGGCTGGGTCAAATTGTAAAGGCAAATGAAGACAATAGGCAGCAGGGGACGCCACTGGTACGTGTGTGAGTGGTCTGTACTGGTCAAAATTGTAAAAGCAAGTGAAGACACTCCACTAATTAAACTGGACGCGACGCGACTGATCGAGCAGTAGATCGAGCAACCGCGAGCTAGGAGCCTAGGAGCATGGCTACGATGGGCGCAGGGAAGAAGACGATACCGTACGCCTTGGGAGTGGTTATTCAGGTAATCTATGCCACGACGATCGTGATATCCAAGGCGTCATTCGACCAGGGGCTCAGCATCTTCGTCTACATCCTCTACCGCCAGGCCGCCGCATGCCTGCTCCTGCTGCCCGTGGCCATCCTCCTCGAAAGGTGCTTGCACGATTTCAAGCTAGCTCTTTGCCATGGTTGCTTGCTCATGCATGAAATCATCGATCAAGGTCTCGATCTTGTTGCAGGCGAAACGCCCCGCCAATGTCTTTCAGGCTGCTGCTGAAGATGTTCTTGTACTCCCTGGTCAAGTATGTTTGTCGATCTTCAGTTCTTCACACTATTAGATCAATCCATTAGAATCATCATAGATTTAGTATACCTGCTGACACAATAATTAAGTTTTCTACCTGTTGTAATTGTTGTTCCGATTGCTATTTTTAGCACACTGGGGTCATGCCTGTATAACACCAGCCTCAAGTACACCTCTGCGACGACGGCAGCAGCGATATGTAGCTCTATCCCTGTGATCACCTTCTTCCTGGCTTTGCTGCTGAGGTAAAGGAATGGACTATGACCTGCGAGGTGGTGATGGCATTGATCATGGCAAATATTAGCATCTGATGTGACTGCAGGATGGAGGCGATGAAGCTCAAGAGCTCGCCGGGAATGGCCAAGGCCGTTGGCATCACGCTCTGCCTCGCCGGAGTCCTGGTCATCGCGCTGTACGCAGGGCCGTTGCTGAGGCCCCTGAACCACCACCATGTACTCGCCGATCATGGCAGCAATCAGGCTGCAGCAGCACAGCGTGTCGTCTCCAAGGGCTTGTGGATCCTGGGGACTTTTCTTACGCTCGTCGCATGTGTAGCCTGGTCCTTCTTTTTCATCTTCCAGGTCAATCAATTCCTCCTCCCTCCTACTTCTCTAGGAATGAGAAACATCTTCAGTAATGGATCTCTGGATTCTGGACCATCAGATTTTCTGAAAGAAAAATAAAACGGAATAGAAAGAACCCTGAGCGAACAAGAAAATCTACATGTCTGTCTTTGGATTCATTGATACATACGTGCAGTGCAGGGGCTGCTGCTCAAGGAGTACCCGAACAAGCTGCTTGCAGCCCTGATCCAGTGCCTCTTCGGCACGGTCCAGTCGCTCCTCATCGCGGTGGCCATGGAGAGGGACCACTCCAGATGGAAGCTTGGCCTCGATCTCTCCCTGGTCTCAGTTGCATACGCTGTAAGTCAAGTCAACACTTGTTCAGTGGCTCCATCAACCAGCTGTGGCCATACAGACGCATGGTCACATGTGTTTTTCGTTCATGAGATGCAGGGGATCGTTGGCACAGGCATTTGCCTTTACCTGCAGACATGGTGCGTGGCCATGAAAGGGCCCGTCTTCCTCGCCATGTGGAACCCATTGTGCCTGCTCCTCACCCTGCTATGCTCCTCCCTCCTAGGCGAAACCGTCCACCTTGGAAGGTACTTGTTGTAGCAACCATTGATTTTTTTTTTTTTGAAGTGTTGATAGTAATGTCAAGACCTTTAGAGTCACATCTAAATTTGTTTCTTCTTTTTATTCAGCATTTTGGGTGGGATTCTGTTGGTCGGCGGCCTTTACAGCGTGCTGTGGGGGAAAAGGAAGGAGGAAACTCTATTGGCGATGCCACAGGATCATCATCATGGGGAGAAGAGTACCAAGGATAAACATGTCGATGGCAAAGAGAGTGAAGCTAAGGCGCCAGCGTCATCGGATCAGCAAGTGTGAGGAGAATACCCTAACCAAAAAAGCAATAGCATCAGAGGAAACTTTCCCTGACAGTTTTGTCTTAGTTCCTTTCCTTAAGAAGATCTGTGTCACGAAGAAATTAGTGGACAAGTGTGGTGAAGCGGTTCCACCTCGATTAGCTCACTAACTGTGCTAGATCTTATTTTACTATTCCTAATTGCATACTCCTTTTGAAGCATACACATAAAGCCACTCAGGTGGACACTCTAGAATAAGAGAGAAATTCTCTGGAAAAAATAAAACATATGGCCTAATATTCAGCAGCTCAAATCATCACAGCTGTTAGATATATTATATTTTCTAAAAAAATTACCCAACACTGCTATTTTTTGAACTGAAACCCAACACTGCTATTATGAAAATAGCCTAAAGTAACCCCTAAATCTATATCCAAATTACCCCCTATGTCATTACACAAAATAAACTGAAGTAACCCCCTAATCTTCATCAATATTACCCACTTATGCCATCATAAAAAATAATTAAGTTACTCCTGAATTTGCATCTGAATAACCCATCACCAACATTAAAAGTAATTTTAAGTAACCCTAAATTTACATCTAAATTATCCACATGCTCCATTAAAATATCCAAAGTACTAGTTAATATATGATTCTGAATTGTCTATTTTTTACCATATTAGTATAGAAAATAATAACTAAGATATATGCGCATGATTTGTGACACCATTTATAAATATATTGATATGAGGAAGTGATGATAATGTAGATTTCCATATTAAAAATATAGTTTAAACTTAGGGTCCACTAAACAAATTCAAGGGTCTAGTTAAATGTTAACTAGTTGTCGTATGTAAGTAGGAAGTAGGAACTTGTTGCTTGCACATGGACGACGTATGCAGGGCTACCAAATAACTTTTGTGAACTGACGCCTGACAACTTGTACTTCTTTAATCCAACCAGCAAAACATGTGCATAGTTTTAGTCCTCATCAGTGCCGTGAAGATTTTATTTGTACTCATTTAAATCACGACGTATATACAGTAGGACGGCAAGAGTGTGACTCCAGCTACACTCGGTGCAAGTACGTGTTGAGTGTGGTCGGTGCTAGTCAGATTGTATCTAGGCAGCAGCACAGCAGATGAGGGGACTCAACTGGATGCAACGACCGCGAGGAGGAGCATCGTCAGGACGAGGAGGATGCTGGGCGTAGGGAGGAAGACGAGGCCGTATGCCGTGGGTGTGGTGATCCAGGCCATCTATGCCGGGACGATCCTGATAGCCAAGGCGTCCTTCGACCAGGGGCTCAGCATCTTCAGTCTACCTCCTGTATCGCCAGGCTGCCGCGTCTCTGCTCCTGCTGCCCATGGCCATCCTCCTCGAAAGGTGAAACGTGCCTGCCAATGTCTTTCTGGTTGCTATCCAAGATGTTCTTGTCTGCCCTTGTCAAGTATGTGTATCTTCACGCCACTGGATGATCGAGCTCTAGCATCTTATAACAGATATTGTTGTTGTTGTTGCCTCTGCTGCCGTTGCTATTTTTAGCACACTGGGGACATGCCTGTATAACGTCAGCCTCAAGTACACCTCTGCGACAGTGGCGGCGGCGATATGCAGCTCCGATGCCCGTCACCACCTTCTTCATGGCGTTGCTGCTGAGGTACGTAAGTTAGCTGCGCGGTGAACTGGTTGGCATCATCATGCATGCTTGCACTATGCAGGATGGAGGCGATGAAGCTCAAGAGCTCACCGGGAGTGGCCAAGGCCGCCGGCATCGCACTCTGCCTTGCCAGGGTCCTGGTCATCGCCCTGTACGCCGGGCCGTTGCTGAGCCCACTAAACCGCCACTACGTCCTCGCCGATCACGGAAACAAGCAGGCTGCGCCAGCGGCAGCACATGGTGTCATCTCCAAGGGCCTGTGGATCATGGGAACGTTTCTTATGCTCATCGCGTGCGTAGCCTGGTCGTTATGGTTCATCTTCCAGGTCAACCAATTACTCCTCTTCTCCTCCCTGGTGCATCTGGAAACAATAGACACTGTCAGTAATGGATCTCTGGATTCTGCAACATCAAATTTTATGAACGAATCCTGGAACGAACGAGCAATATACTGTCTATAATATTTTTTGCATTCATTGATCAATACATATGCGCAGTGCAGGGGCTATTGCTCAATGAGTACCCGAACAACCTGCTTGTAGCCCTTATCCAGTGCTTCTTTGGCATGATCCAGTCGCCCCCCCGTTGCAGTGGCCATGGAGAGGAACCATGGACTCTCTAGATGGAAGCTTGGCCTTGATCTGTCCTTGGTCGCAGTTGCATTCTCTGTATGTCACCGAATATTCAGTTGCAATCTCCATATTTGGCATATCGAATGCTTGGACAGTACTACCTCCGTTCGCAATTAATTGACGTTCCTGACCAGACTTTGTACTGGAAATCAGGTGTCATATAAAGAAAAATACAGGGAGTAATCCATTACAAGTCTCATATTCTCATACTGTCAATTGGATTAAAAAAAAAGGGCGTACCCAGTGCCGTAGGCTCCCGCACTATGCGGGGTCTGGGGGCAGGTTGTTTAGCACACAGCCTTTCCCGCACATAAATGTGCAGAGGCTGGGGCTTGAACCCTGGACCTTCCGGTCACAGGCGATGAAGCTCTACCACCGCACCAAAGGCCGCCCTTTTTATACTGTCAATTGGATTCTTGGACATTAATAAATTTGTAACAAGTCTTGGATTCTCATGGTTACACTATAAAAAGCAGTATGAAGGTAAGCACAGTATGCATAGGGATCACTATTATATCCAACCTTTGTAGGAAACCATTGTAATGATACTTGGTCTCAGTACCTTTAACACCAAGCTACTTCATGATGATTACAAAAGGAATTGAAGAGCTATTTGCAGTGGCAGATTAGCATTGGAACTTAGGGAGGGCTTTCTTCTTTCTCTTCCTTTTGTGAACCCGTTTCGAAAAATGCCCCCCCCCCCCCCCACCCCCCCCCCCCCCCCCCCCAAAACAACTCCTAAGATTCCCAAATGGGTTCACCCATGCCAACGAGCATATAATGTGAAAGTAACAAGTAATACAGAGAAGAGTGAGGTGATTACTTTTTGCTTCAACAGAATGGAAATGGGTAGGAGTGTGAATTGCAATGTCATGTAGTCATGTATGAGTTGAAGGAACAAGTGCGGCTTGACACTTTGTTAGCTATTATGTTTCCTTTTCCTTTCCACTGATATGGCATTAGCTTTATTACTGATTGTTCAACAAATTCGAATCAAGGATAGAGAAAATCTATTTTGCTTTGGATAAAACAAAATAGCTAGTTGGTGTGAATCTGCTACCTGAATGGATTTTACATGTGACACATTCGGCAAAATAAGAGCTGGAATGTAACAAGAGCCCTAGCTAGCCTAGGAAATAACGGATGAAGATTTTCCGGCACGGTGGCGGGATGGATGAGCTCACCGGCGGCAACGGGAGACGTACCTTCACCCCACGGCGGTGATCTGGCCGGAGGACCAGGAAGGGGACCGGCAGGCGAGGGAATATGGCGCAGGACTGGATGCGGCCCCGCAAAAGGTGAGGGGTGGTTGCGAAACCACGCTCTTGGGGTACCGTGCCCGAGCGCCATCGTCGCCGGCCATCTCCAGCGAGGTCGGGCTGGAGACGGGAAAGATGGAACTGAATCAGGGGCCTTTCTAAAAGACGTTGCAGTTTAGGGGTATTTGTGTAAAATATTGGATCGCGATTAATAGTCGCGATCCATTTTAGGGGGTTTTATGTAAAATATTGGATCGCGATTAATAGTCGCGATCCAGTTTAGGGGGTTATATATAAAATATTGGATCGCGATTAATAATCGCGATCCAGTTTAGGGGGTTTTATGTAAAATATTGGATCGCGATTAATAGGTGCGATCCATTTAAGGGGTTTTTTAAAACATATTGGATCGCGATTAATAGTCGCGATCCATTTCCGGGGGTTTTGTGTAAAATATCGGATCGCGATTATCCGCCCTACGGTTCGTCCTCCTGCGGGCCGCCGCGCCGCCGCTGCAGGGCAAGCCAAGAGATGCAAACCGCAGCGGCCGCCCGGAGGGCCACTGTGGCGTGGGCGGCGTCGGCGTTCCACTCCTCCGCCGCTGCGCTCTCCAAATCCACGGTAATTTCTACTCGTACCCGAACCCTCCCGCGCTCTGCCTCCAACAATCTTGGCACGATTTGCCTCTTCCTCCAGACGTAGATACAAGTAGCATCGATGTAGGGATAGAACGGTCTCCCCGTCTCAGCACGCCTTTGCTGCAACTTTTCTGCTTGCAATTCGTTAGCAAAAATATGTGTGCACTTTGCTTCCTGACAGCCAATGTGCTTGGCATCCATGGCTCAGTTGTGCTAGCTTCTGCTCATTAGCCTAGGGTGTGGGTGGTAATCTTCCATTTGCGCTGTATACTTGTACGCTATCACGCTCCCAGTTGTAGTGCTTTCAAGTTTCATTCAGATAATCAGATGTATTTGGAGGTTCTAATGCAAAGTAAAATAAAAGCCAAACATTTCTTCTTGTGTGCAAAATTGAGTTGTTGATCCACGTAGAGGAGCCAATGAAACTCAAACTTTAAACATTTTGCTGCTGAACCACTTCCAGAGCATTGTATGTCTTTCCTCAATAATTTGGAATCTAACAGTTATTTTGGGTAGCCTCATATCCGGTTCGTTGTCCGCGAGAAACGCAGGGATGCAAAGAGTGCCCTTAAAAACATTCTGCTCAATGGCAGCCCGTATCAGGTAATATTCACCATTTTTCCAGTCTGCACTTGCTAATCATCATCCCGTTTTCAGTGTTCAATTATCCTGGTAGATGTGAACTATGAGGATTCTTCTGATTCTAGTTGTACCAGATGTGTGTTGGTGCAGATGGGTAAAACAAATGTACCTTGACAGTTCAGTTTATACTATATGTTAGCATGTACCATGTACATGTGTGTGTTTGATGGGTTCAGGCATATGCGTGTGGGGGTATTCCCGACCTATGGCCGTGCATATCCCTAATTTCTTATAAGATGCTTACTTCCCTGTGGAAAAAGAATTTACTTTGAAGTATGTTTCAATCTTCCCTACAGGAAAGCAGTAACAAGCAAACGAGAAAGCAGAAAGGGAGTGGCAGACCAAAGGTCCAGCATTCTTGTCCAGGGAAAATTCCATATGGCAAAAACAAGCGTAAGTTCTTTCAAATCATTTGCTGTGAACTGCTTGTGTTCTCATGGACAGATCTGTGTTTTTAATTAACTAGAGTACCAGACTGATGGAATGAATATTGAAATTTACAAATTACAAACACAATGAAAACATTTCCCTGAGTCTTAAATTGGCTTCTTATGATTTTTGCTGCATTGGTTACTTCAAATGTGAATTGAGCGAGTCACAGACATTAGTACACCTGGGCAATCATTCTACCATATTCACTGAGTGACTGTATTATTGTAGATAAGGGCATTTCACCATCTACTGTTACTTCCAAATTAATTTCTTATATTTGGATGACAAGAAGTGCACACTGATGTTTAACATAGGTGGGCAGAACTGGAAAAGCTTTGATGATGACGAATGCACAGAAACACCATATGGTACCTTTGGTGGTAAGAGATCTTTTACGTGGTACTGGCCTGGGGAGAATGATGAGCTTGGTAGTTCTCCTAGTGGTTTTCAATGGAGGGATGAATCTCAGTCTGCCAAATCAAGGAAAAAGTTCTTGAATGAAAGTGACCTCGATGAGGAAGAGGAATCAGGCCATGATGATCTGCGAAGCTATAGGATCTCTCTTGGGTTGCCAATTTTAGGCCCCTTAAAACTGGAACATATTAAGGCTGCGTGAGTCATCTGAGCATTACTTACAGCACCACATCACATTTTCTAGGTTTCAATGTCACAAGGTTACTGATTGATTATCTTTCTCAATATGTTGCCTACTTGCCTCTGCAGTTTTCGCGCATCTGCTCTCAAGTGGCACCCGGACAAGCATCAAGGACCTTCACAGGTTAGATGTCATAGTATGCATTGTCCTTGCATATTATCATTTTCTTCACCTGTGCCTCTTTCAAGGATTTTGTGATACGGTTCTGAACTTTCTGGTAACTGGCGCTGAAGCTTTTGCCATTTCAATAGCTACCAGTGAATTCTCACCATGTTTTGCATGTTCTCATTTTTAAGGAACTGTCTTGTCATGCATAACCAAATTGAAATGCACAGTGTGCTGGTATATTGTATTGAGTAGTAAAAGTGATTGGACATTTAAAAAGCGAAAATAATAATAACTTGGTTCTATTTTGTTGATTTATTGAGCTATATCCAAGTTGTTGATAGGAACACATCTGTATCCTCCAGGCTGAAGCAGAGGAAAAATTCAGACACTGTGTGGAAGCTTACAATGCATTGAGTTGTGCCTTCAAGTCAAGTGGCTAACTACCTTTGGCGTATCCAAGTGCAACGGAACTCTTTGATAATTTTCTGATAACTTCTAATGATGCGTGGAGCTGCTGTAGTTTCAGGACACAGAAACTATTAGAAGAAATTGAGATTTAGAGTTTTGGTTTCATGTTGATAACAAAATATAAAGAATAATCTGTATCGAAAAATATATTTGGATCAGCCATGCCAAATCAATTGTGGTGGAGCAAATTCCAGGGTCCATTTGTATGCTTGATTCCACCGTGACTAAGAGTAGATACTGTTCCAAGAAGTTTGTTGTAAAATTTTACTGTGTAAACAACATGACCCAAGTAGGTTGCAGTGTCAGCAAGTGCTTTGTTTGAAACAAAGGAGGCCCCGGGGGGCTGCTGCTGAATATTCAGTATCTGCACAACATTCTTGTTTAACTTAAGTCCTGACAAAATGGCGTTTGTCAATGGGACTTGGCATGGCTGCGACCAAAAGTAAGTATATTCATCAGAGTTTGTTAGTTTCAGGGCAACGCAAAAGCTACTTGCAGTTCATAATTGCACGGATGATCACAGCGTTTCAGAGAGAGAGAGAGAGAGAGAGAGAGAGATCTGTGTGTAAGGCCATAGGTAGCAGCAGCATAGTCCAAGCAATTTATAGAAGTATTAGCTTACAGCTCCAACCAATCAAGCCAAGCAAGTTTTGCAACAAACCAGGTGATACGACACAACACGCTCGCACATGGAGCCACAACGTACAAGGGGAGCCTATCCCATAGAAGACTCATGGTCTGAAGAAAATAGACATAGCACAACAGATCTGCAACACATCTCTAGAGAAATGAACGAGACATAACGTAAGAATAGATGACCGTGACGAGGCACTTGAGAAACTTAGAAGCACTTCCGGTGAACAATTGCTGGGCCAGACTCGTCGTACTCATCCTTCGATATCCACATCTGGTACATCAACGCAAGAATATAACAGAATTCAGATGCTGTTTTAATTTCACATCAACAAGTTATAAGTTCAGTAACTGCAATCAAACAATAGGTACCTGTTGGAAAGTGCTGAGCGAAGCTAGGATCGACCCTCCGATCCAGACACTGTACTTCCGCTCAGGTGGTGCGACGACCTTGATCTTCATGCTGCTTGGAGCAAGGGCGGTGATCTCCTTGCTCATACGATCAGCAATGCCCGGGAACATGGTTGTACCTCCACTGAGCACAATGTTGCCATACAGGTCCTTCCTGATATCCACGTCACACTTCATGATTGAATTGTAGGTCGTCTCATGGATTCCAGCAGCCTCCATACCAATCATGGATGGCTGGAAGAGAACCTCAGGGCACCTGAATCTCTCTGCACCAATGGTGATTACTTGACCATCAGGTAGCTCATAGCTCTTTTCAACTGAGGAGCTGTTCTTGGCAGTTTCCAACTCTTGCTCATAGTCAAGGGCAATGTATGCAAGCTTCTCCTTGATGTCCCTTACAATTTCTCGCTCAGCAGAGGTTGTGAAGGAATAACCCCTTTCAGTGAGAATTTTCATGAGGGAGTCCGTGAGATCACGACCAGCCAGATCCAAACGAAGAATGGCATGAGGAAGTGCATATCCTTCATAAATGGGCACAGTGTGGCTCACACCATCACCAGAGTCAAGAACAATACCTGCAGAGAGAAAAAAAAAACATAATCTTCAACCACACATTGTGTAACCAAATAGTTCAGATTTCCATTACTTCTTGATTTATTAGCTTCATATAGGTATTAACTTTTACCCGAATTCATATAACCTCATAACAGTAGGTGGCAATCACATAGTATATAGTGTAGCTGAATTACACCACCTCACAAACATGAATAGATGACAAAGATATCCAATGGCTTAATCATGCAATTTTGACAATAACTTCAAATAGATACTAGAGAACAGCATAGCGGAACCATAACATATCACTGGGAGACTGAATCAATACTGCAGTAAAAGGAAGCAGTTCATACCAGTAGTACGTCCACTGGCATAGAGGGAGAGCACTGCTTGAATTGCAACATACATGGCAGGAACATTGAAAGTCTCGAACATAATCTGGGTCATCTTCTCCCTGTTAGCTTTAGGGTTTAAAGGAGCTTCAGTGAGCAGCACAGGGTGCTCCTCCGGCGCAACACGAAGCTCATTGTAGAAAGTGTGATGCCAAATTTTCTCCATGTCATCCCAGTTGCTTACAATACCATGCTCAATCGGGTACTTCAACGTGAGAATACCTCTCTTGGACTGTGCCTCATCACCAACATACGCATCCTTCTGTCCCATCCCAACCATGACACCGGTGTGGCGAGGACGGCCAACAATGCTAGGGAAAACAGCCCTGGGTGCATCATCTCCAGCAAAACCAGCCTACAAGATATACATAATTAGTGGGCTATTTGTCAGATCAAAAGTGTGGCAGTTAAGAGGAACAACACTGACCTTGACCATTCCAGTTCCATTGTCGCAGACAAGAGGCTGGATGTCCTCACCATCAGCCATTTCTACAGAATAGCTGTAAGTGACACATGAAGAGAATCAATTTGTGATGAAAGGAGAAAGGTTTCCTTAGTTCAATACATGATATAAGGGAACACTGGACATGCAAATGCATTGTAACTGAAAGCATCAACCTGATGCGTACAAGAAAAAAAATCAGAAAACATAAGCAATTTATGTAATACTCCTGGTACTGATTAAGTTATATAATTTCTAGACAGCAATTTGTGATCCATAAAGTCTGAATTTGACAGCAGCATATGACAACCTGTGGTAGAATATACTTAAAAGAAAGTCGACAACTGTTTCACGCTCTAAGATGCTCCTAGATCGGTCAATTGGGATCCTAAACTGACCAATCTAGGACCATCCTAGAGCATGGATTCCTCGATCCAAAGGAGGAAATGAAGCACAGAAAGACACGATTTTTGGCCCGATCTTCGCCCAGGCTACTCAGATCCGGGCTCGCAAGGCCGCAAGACCAAGCCTTGAAGTGAATGGGAAGCAAGATCTAGAAGCTAACAAGAACAAGAGAGCAGCAGTCGTAGAGGACCAGAAGAGAGTGAGGGAGAGGGCGTTCGCTTACCGTGAAGTACTTCCGCGGCGGCGGAACGACGGGATCGGACGCGATCGCCGCTGGAGAGGAGAGGAGGACGAGAGGGGTGGCCGGTGCTGCTGCCCTGCTACTGTGCCGCCCCGCTCTGTCCTGTCCTGTCGTCTAACCCCAGTGGTGCCGCAACAGCCAACAGCCACCAACTGAAGAAGCACAAGGAATGATTGATGAAGGAAAGGGGTAAAAGGGTTTTCTAATTTTTTTCAAAGCCTTTTCCCGCACTTTGGATTTCACTTCACACAGAACGGCCCAGCCCGGCCTCAATCTCTGCTGGTAGGCTTTCATGTGCATCCAATCTCGGCCCATCAACCAAACTAAATTCTTTTTTTCTTTTTCCTCCAACAACCCATATCTAAACTGCCCTAAAAAACCATATCTACCTATGAGCATCTTTGGAAATTGGAAATGTATTTACCATTTTCCTAAAAAATAATCTTCCTTTTTATTTTGTTTGCTAGTAGGATTGTTTTGTGTCTCCCCTATTGGCTGGTAGGCTTGCATGTTTCAACTGGCTGTTGCCATCATGCGTTTTCGTAATATTGCCACACACACATATTGTTTCATGCTTTGGAGACTTCGTTGTATGTATACGGTATATACCTGCCAACTTGAGTTAGCTAGCTTAATCGTCTAGCGGGAAATGAACTGTGCACGGGATCCCATATCATTCCCATCCATGCACTGCACACGATAGCTGTCGCTGCAACATATACACGTTGTTCTCTGCATTGGACCATGGAACAGGGCTAGCATTTCCGCTCTTCTCTTGGCATTTTCTTGGTAACGGAATCATCACAAGGATCAGATACATGCGCGGCATGGGCTTATCAAATTATTGTGCCGTGTTCTTTTAACTATCTGTACAAATTGAAGTGATTAAGAAGAAAATATTTTTTGGCGAAAGCAATGCATAATTAACCAACCCAGCTGGTACATACCTAAGCTCTCTCTTGTCGGTCGTCAGATCACACACACTCGATGTGATCAAGGAAATGGCACTTCCTATGCATGTGTCGTCATCTGTCGCGGTTGGCTCAAAGCCTCAAAGAGAGGAAATTAAGTAGGAAGCTTTCGCTAAATCACGATCGTCCTTCCCAATTTCCATACTCCTGTCGACCTCCATGCAGGTACATGTATTGTCAATTTCTTTAATAAGGAAACAGATGTACTTTTCCATCTAGAAAAGCAATTGCTATATGGCCGATGTATATATAATCAACTTTGCAATTAAACTTCAGGTGAAATCGAGTGTTAATTCGAGGGCATCTAAAAAGCTGCATGGTTATGCAAAGTTGGTAAATTCATCGGCCAAGTGGCCAACCACCAAAGCTACTCTATCGTCCTGGCAAGTATTGGTGAACCGATAATATGCATGCATGCCGTCATCAAATACATGCCATGTCTCATATGAACTCAAACTGCACCCATTAAATGCCGATCGAGTGATAGGACAAGGCATTGGCAGCACCAAAATTAAAGTTGGGTGTGTTACATGTTTCATCCAAATCCTGTGCTCCTTTGGACGACTTTTTAATACATGTTAGTTTCTTTTAGTGCTTATATATAAATTTATATTTGCACAGTTGCACATTCACTCTTGCTACTACTACCCTATGACTCTACCATCCACTTTTATAAGGAGTGTACTGATGTGAAAGGAAGTCTTCAAGAAAACTTTATCTATAAATCTATAATTTTTCGATTGCAATTATGAATCTAGTGATGCAATTTTTTTTGCATAATAATCATGCATATAATTTGACTATCCATTGGTAAAAAGTTTACAAACTTTGACTTGTTTCTTATCAAGATACAGTACATCTTACGAAAATAAGAGGGAGTATCACTATGTACTGTAGTAGTATTACTAAACCTTGATAATTGAGTAAATATCATATCATTACATAATTAAATTTGATTACATATCATGTCATTACATTAATTGTCGTTGTATTGTTAGTATACCTCACTATCATATCGTACAACTGATTGTGTCAATGTGCACTCAATATGTCGGCAAGTCCATTAATTAGAATTCGATCTAGCAAATTCAATGGACCATTGTGATATTACAACGGGAAAGAAAACCAATTAAGCACATGTAAATACAAAATTAGAAAAGTTAGAAGGGAAAATAATGTAATTTTGCATTCTTGCAGCCTAGTCTATGCTTGCAATTTGCAAACATTCGCCTATTGTTACAAGGAGACAAATGTGCTGCGTGGGTTCAATTCATTACAGGCTCCAAGAAGAGAAGTTTTTCCAAAAGCCAGTCTTCAGATGATCCGATGCGGTACACTAGGCAAATTTGCTTCTACATCAAGTTCGAGAAGCATGGAGTATTGCATTGTACACTCAAGTTGGTAAAAGTTAGTGTGGTTTGCTCTGCATTTCCAACCTAGAATCCAGTAATCTGTAAAGTTGTTCCCCAACTTGATCTTCTTAAAAGCAACACCATATCAGCTTACTAATTAACTAGTAATTAGTTAACTCTTTATTAATCATTCTATATTTCAACAAAATGATCCATTCACCAACCCCTGCTACTAGTACCTGTCAACGGCTCAACGCAATTATTATTATTATTTTTCTCTATTTTCCCTTTTCTAAACAGGCTGCTAGATCTTATCATCAGACTAACATAAATAATACCAGTACAAGTGTAAAGTGTTCAACAGTTTCTTGAGAAACAAAAGAAGCATATCTGTCGGTCAGTCAGAGAGCACAGGAGAAGAACAAGACCATATTCATTCAGATCTGAGCAACAGTAACCAAACCCATAATCTTGTGCCATCAGAGGAATAAAAATGTGTTACAGGAACAACATTAAAAAAATTAATTATTAGACTCAAGACCAGCTGGCTATTTCTGAGTAACAGCCAGCAGATACGGTCAAGTAACAGCCTTAGAAAACAAGTAAGCACAGTGAAGAGTCCAAAGCAAGAGCACAAGATGGGCGTGGCCATGGCCATGTGAGGGAGATGAGTACAGACATCACCGCCGGGTGAGCCGGAGTGCCCAAAAAGAGAAAGAAACCAGCGGGGTGAGGTGAGTACTCCATGGAGGAGGAGGGTAGAGAGAGAAAGAGCTGAGAGGGAAAGAACAAACAGGGAGAGCCCAGCCCTCGTGATCAACAGCACAGAAGCTGAGAAAGTGGGAGAGGAAAGAGGGGAGCTGGCGCATTGACTCCAGCCTCCGGCGCACGCCAGCCGGCGACCTTCCGGCTTCCTGCGGCGCTTGAGACGGGTGGATCCCATCTTGGAGGTAGAGCCGCAGGAGCAGGAGGAGAGGTTTCTTCGGCGCATGTAGAGCTGATGCTTCGTTCCGCCTGGAACTCTGGTACGCGAATCTTTCGCATTCTTGCGCAAAATTTTATCCTTTCCGCGGTTTGAGGTTTGCTCTGGTCAGTTGGTGCCGGTGCAGCGCTCCTTCGCGCATTTCTGAACGAATCTAGTGTTTCTATGGTCTTATTTTCTGATGGAGGAATCGAGTCTAGATTTTTCCCCATTTGGAGTGCCTGCGGTCTTGGTGTTGATGGTTCTTGGCAATTCGAGTAGGTAGTTTAAAGCCACCGCTGATACCGATTTGGATTGATAATGTTGGAGAAAAGTTGCCTGGATGAGCTTCAGCCTTCGGGTTTGCGTTTCTCTGTCTTCATAGCTGATGATTTTAGCTGTGATGGCAATGTACTGCTAAGATGGTCGACTGATGGTGTTGATTTACTTGTCAGTAAAATTGCTCACACAGACAAACAATGTGATCCTCACGGTTGGCATGTGGCCACATCCCCATTGGTGTTAGGCTGTTGTTCGTGTGCAGATTATGATTATCTTGGGGGAATAAAAGGTTGGGGTATTTCAAGTTTCCAGCATTAATTCTTTGTCGTCATACATTGGTGGGCTCACTCGTTTTTTAGTATACTGAATGTGGTACCTAGTTGTCTGATGCTAGTTAATGCCAGCATACAGAGTCAACTTCTGTTAAATATCAGAGGAGCCTATTGTCATAATTATATAAAATTTAGCAGACATGCCCCATTTTGGTAAACCCTTCCATTGAGGCTCTGGGCCAGGGCTTCAAATTCTGATTTTGCAAATATATTGGTCCACCTGTGGTTTTTGGTTTCTGGCAAGTATCTGTTGGTAATCATTTTTATATGACGGTTTTGATCTGTAAAATTTAAATCAAATCGCTGGCACTATCTGATTTGTCCAATACTCCAATCTAAATGTAAACTTGAATGTGACTCTTTCGTGGTAGGATCTGGCAGTGAATGGCATGAACCTGGTGAACGTCTACCCAGAATCATTGCTCATCAATTCTATATCAATCTTTCATCTTATATTTGATTGCTTCAGATTTGTGCTCCTAGTAGTGTCAAGATCAGTTATTCTTCTCTCCATCTAGTAGCATTTAGTACCATAACCTCCATTCCTCCAATATGCAGATAACTCTAACTTTGCTTCCCTTTTTCTCTTGCATAAAGTTTCATCGATTCTACAATCTATTCAGTGTTTTTTATGCCTTGCTGTTAAATATGTGCAGGTATTTGGCATGCCCACATTGTTTGGACATGTACCTCCATGACTCTATCGTCAATATAGCACACCTGTGACAGTAACGCTTTTGTGTCCGTTGATACTATTCTCCTAGTTTTGTGGTCGCATTGTGATCAGATGCAAAAACATGCTTACGAAAGGGCCATCTTCAGATGTTCTCAGAGCAAGCATTTCTAGTGCCCCAAGTACATCTAGCCATGGTTCTGCACAAGATGAATGTGATTCTTTAGGGGACGTGTATGTGTGGGGTGAGGTTGTCTGCGATAATTCTGTACGAACTGGTTCTGATACTGTAATAAGATCAACTGGCAGGAGTGACATCCTACTGCCAAAGCCATTGGAGTCCAGTTTAGTTCTTGATGTGTATCATGTAGATTGTGGGGTCAAGCATGCTGCATTGGTCACAAAAAATGGTGATGTTTTTACATGGGGTGAAGATTCTGGAGGTCGCCTTGGCCATGGAACACGAGAAGATTCTGTTCACCCTCGTCTGGTCGAGTCTTTGACAGTTTCAAATGTAGATTTTGTTGCCTGTGGGGAATTTCATACTTGTGCTGTTACAACAACAGGTGAGCTTTATACATGGGGAGATGGAACTCACAATGTTGGACTTCTAGGGCACGGCAATGATGTAGGACACTGGATTCCTAAGAGGATTTCTGGACCATTGGAAAGTCTTCAAGTTGCTTATGTTTCTTGTGGAACCTGGCATACAGCCTTGATTACATCCATGGGTCAATTATTTACCTTTGGGGATGGTTCATTTGGTGTATTAGGCCACGGAGATCTGAAAAGCATTTCTTACCCAAGGGAGGTAGAGTCACTATCAGGGTTGAAAACAATTGCAGTCGCTTGTGGTGTATGGCACACTGCAGCTATTGTGGAGGTTATTGTCACTCGGTCCAGTTCAAGTGTAAAGCTATCTGCCGGAAAGCTGTTCACATGGGGAGATGGTGATAAGCATCGACTTGGTCATGGGGACAAGGAAGCTCGACTTAAGCCAACTTGCGTGGCTACCCTTATTGATTATGATTTTTACAGGGTAGCATGTGGTCACAGTCTTACTGTAGCCTTGACAACTTCTGGACAAGTCTTAAGCATGGGTAATGCTGTTTATGGTCAGCTCGGAAATCCTCATTCAGATGGAAGGATTCCATGTTTAGTTGAAGACAAGATTGCGGGTGAACATGTTCTCCAAATTGCTTGTGGCTCCTACCATGTTGTGGTTTTGACAAGCAGGAGTGAAGTTTTTACCTGGGGAAAGGGAGCTAATGGAAGATTGGGCCATGGAGATATAGAGGATCGGAAGGTACCTACACTGGTTGAAGCCTTAAAAGATAGAGCTGTTAGGTACATAGCATGTGGTGCAAACTTCACTGCTGCTATTTGCCAACATAAATGGGTTTCTGGAGCTGACCAAGCACAGTGCTCTTCATGTCGACAGCCATTTGGGTTTACTCGGAAGAGGCGTAACTGCTATAACTGTGGACTTGTCCATTGTAATGCCTGCACCTCGCGGAAGGCCTTGAGAGCAGCATTGGCTCCTAATTCTGGGAAACCTTACCGTGTCTGTGATTCATGCTTCTTGAAGTTGAATAGTGCCTCAGATCCTAATTCAGCCAACAGGAGGAAAGACCATGTTCCCTACCAACCTGGTGAAAGCAATGACGATGCTAAAGCAGCTAAAGCTACTATACCCAGTAATATGGATATGATTAGAAGTTTGGATATCAAGGCAGCACGGCAAGGGAAGAAAACTGATGGATTGTCATTTCTCCGTAATCCTCAAGTTAGTTCACTCCTGCAGCTGAGTGATATTGCTTTGTCTGGCTTGGACATGAACAGATCAGCTCCGAGAGCAGTACGCATATCTGCAACTCGGTCAGTAACAACTTCAAGGGCTGTTTCTCCTTTTTCTCGCAAGCCCAGTCCACCACGTTCCACCACACCAGTTCCAACTGCACATGGTCTTTCTCTCTCAAAAAGTGCAACTGATAATATTGTTAAAGCAAATGAGCTCTTAACTCAGGAAGTTGAGAGGCTGCATGCACAGGTGTGTATTCTTTACTATTCAGTAGAGCCTTGCTTTTCATGTTTATTATGTAGCATCAGTTGCTAATTTTACCCATTTAGGTTGATAACCTGAGAAATCGATGCGAGCTTCAAGAACTTGAACTGCAAAAATCAGCCAAGAAAGTACAAGAGGCTATGACACTGGTGGCAGAAGAATCTGCAAAATCCAAAGCTGCAAAAGAAGTTATAAAATCTTTAACGGCTCAGGTAAATCTTTAATCTCTTATATTTTCATGGTTTATGTGATGTTTTACTGAGTCGAGTAACAAAGTACTCAACTTGTAAAGCTTTACATTGTTTGGAATCACTTTCTACATAACACACTGTTTTTCTATTTCTGGTGAAAACAGTCTGCTGTGTGATTTATGCTGTTTCAATATCTGTCACAATCATCTTTGCTTATTTTCTAAATTTAAGAATATTAAAGACAGGAGTAGGCATATTGTTTTAATCAGAAATAAATGTTAAAGCCTTATTGTTGTGTACCTTTTTTCTCTTGACTTGTCCAGCTGAAGGACATGGCTGAGAGATTACCACCAGACCACTGCGCCTATAATGTCAATGAGATAAAGCAAGCACATATTCCAAATGGCATCGAGTCACATGTTGCTAGCTACTCTAGCATGAACGGAATTCACCCGCCACGGAATGAATTGCTCAGTGCTTCAATTGCACATAGTCCAAACTCTGGACGGTCATCACATTCCAATGGAATCTCATGCCAACATAAATTGCTGGGCAATGTCAGTGAAAATAGTGATTGCAGCACTCACAGTCTAAGAATTACCAGTCCTCACGATTCGGAGCTTCCCAGTCGAAGAGCGCGCAGCAGCAGTGATGAGATGCTGACAGCAGGTAGTAGAGTGGATGATAATTTGAGCATGGATGCTAGGTCCCTTCAAAATGGTGAGGATGGCTACAAGCCTCGAGGCACAATATCATTATCCAGCAACCAAGTTCAGGCTGAATGGATCGAACAGTACGAACCTGGTGTGTACATAACTCTCACAACCCTCCGTGATGGGACTCGGGATCTTAAGAGGGTCCGCTTCAGGTAATGCGCACTCTATTTTATCTTTGATTGCTGAATTACTCCCTTGTTTAGTTTTTTTTTTCATATACACTTCAGCACATGCAGACAAACAGGAATCAAAGTGTTCTTTTAAATTTTAGAACACCAAAGGTATTTTAGAGAAATGAAGGCTGCAATAGACTGTGATTGAGATTTGAGCAGCCAAACCAGCACTTTTAGCATAACGTTTAGCAGCAAGTAGCACTGTACTGCACTCCCTCCGTCTCAAAAAAAACAAGTTGTTCTGTGATTCAAATTTTGTCCCATAAAACAAGTCGTTTTACCCGATTTGGGAGGTTTGTATGTGCATGCAGGCATGCAACAGTCGGTTAGCACCAAATTTGGCTAAAAGATAGGGGCAATCATGGTCATTTTACATTTTTGTTAGTCTGTCCTAAAACGTCTAGAATCACTTGTTTTCACTTGTTTTTGGGACGGAGGGAGTATATAGCTATTCTAATCCTGTGCTGCTGTATTGACTGACAAGCCAGTATTGCAAATTCTCACTTATTTAACTTCTCTCTACTTCCAAACTTTACTTTTTGCAGTCGAAGACGATTTGGTGAGCATCAGGCAGAAAATTGGTGGAACGAGAACCGTGAAAAAGTGTACGAGCGATACAACGTGAAGAGCTCTGAACGTGTGTCATCAGCAGCCTCAACCCGGTCTGCATATTGACTTGAGGATGGCCTGTGGCATCATGGAACTTTGTCCCACTGCAGAAAACAGATAAACTCCAAGATCATTCACCACCAGCAAATTATGAGATCTAAGGGCTTATATACTGGGATTTGCTGAGCCTATTCGCTTGGCTTATCATCCCAGCCCAGCGGATTATTCTCCTCACAGCGCAGGGAATGATAGTCCATTTTCTGTTGTTTGGATCACCAAAGGCTACGTCATCCCTGTTTTGACATAATGTACATAGATGATGAAACAAGTATGGCCCTGTTTAGATGTTTCGCGAAACTTTTTTCGAGTATGTTCCCTCACATGCATGGCATATTAAATGTAGTCGAAAAAAATAACCCATTATATGGATGGAGTGTACTTCGCGAGACGAATCTAATGAGCCTAGTTAGGTCGTGATTAGACAATAAATTGCTACAGTAAACATGTGCTAATGACGGATTAATTAGACTCATTAGGTTCGTCTTGCGATTTAATGACAGAATCTGTAATTAGTTTTGTAATTAGTCTATATTTAATACTTCAAATGTGTGCCCGACATACTCGAAAAAAATTTCGCGTTTCATCTAAACAGGGCCTATATCAGGGAAAGGGGAATATTGTTGTAAGTCACCACCATTCATCAGTAGGGAATTTAGGAACGTCCTTTGATCACTAGATGCAGTAATAGTATTTATATGGTGTAATGTTATAGAAGAATTGTTGTGTTTTTGTGCTAGGGCAACAACAATACCAATACCGTCTTAAATGTAGTCACCGCAGATCAGTATTATAGATCAGAACGATTTCTTTCGATAGTTTTCATCTTCATGTGCAAGAGCAATTCCAAATATTCCTTCCAGATGTGTCGTAGAGCTATTTATTTTTGTTGGGAGAAAAGCTAGATGCACGTTGACTCTAATGACACATATTTTGCATCGAATGGAACAGCAAGTGTGCAAGCACAGCTTCGAAGTCCCACACGAGACCCAAATTCAGGACATTAGCATTAATTTGCTTTCAAAGATCAAACAGCCCAGAATGAAAGTATCTTTTGATATTTCCTCTACTTTCACAGTGAGATGGTGTATTAATGAATTAAGGATGCACTCATCCGCTGATGCAAAAAGACCGGAACCCTTTTTTCCATTATTAAAAAATAATAAATTAAGGTCACCTGGCGTATTATACATAGCTGATAGCAGGCATTCTCACAAGCAGCACTCAGCATCGAAACCACCATAGCTGGAATTACTAGGCTTACAATTATTTGTTGGGATGATGAGAACCATGTCATCCTATGCTTATTTCAACAGGAGAGGAGAGGCCATCTACAAGTTGCTGCCTTATTACATTCTTCTCTTCTTCCGCTGGAAATCTCCGTCTAGTTGGGGATGGAGGCTGACCATTGTTCATTGCATTGCACCTAGCACACGGCTCTTGATCAAGCAAGCGAATCCTCTTCAAGCCCATGGCGAGCTCTATGACAAGTCTTATGTATTTTGTCAGCTTCTCATCCACCACAAAGCCCACTATCTCTAGCAGGCTCAACCACTGGTGTTTGAAGTCAGGTGATGCTTGATCCCATGGCACGTTCACCTTCATAGCACTGTCCTCGCACCTGCTCCTTTCGCATGGATGCCGAGATAACTTCATAAAAGAGAAGATAAATAGATAAATATCAATCTGATATTGGCATAAATCACCTAGCTTGAATTTTATCCTAAATTTAGTAACAAGAAGTGGCATGTCAATTTGAAATAGTGATGATTTCAACTGTATCATTAATACATTGCAGCCTTGTTTTAAATATGCCAAGAAGATCCTATAATTTATAAGTAAAAGAAAATACCTACAGCTAACCTGATTCCATGATACATAATGTCATGATGGAAGAAACAGCTAAAGGAAACGGACTGAAATAAAACCTTAAGATAAAAGTTGGACAAGGAAGGTGCGGCTTCAAGGACAAACATAGTCCAGTTTAGGTCGCATTCATAGAAAATATTGTAAAGATATACATCTCTCAGGTGACAGAATATAGGGGACAAATGCTTTGGGTCTTCTGGTTCAATCCATATCTGCAGCAAAACAAAAAAAGACATCACCAAACAAACTGAGCCAATTACTACTCATTGATAAGCTAATAGATAGATCAAAACACAGAAATTATAATAGTAGGAAACCTTGCAGGCAGCAACGTACCATTTGATCGGCGAAATTGAGGTACATAATTGATAAGCTTGTGGTATTGGACAAACAGTGGCTCAACAGGAATGGTCTCTGCCAATGAAGAGCAGCATGACGGAGGGTAATGCTGTGAAGGCGAGGCACATTGCCAAAGCGCAGCGGGGGATTCGCACCAATCCAGTTAGCGCAGACCAGCCTCTGAAGTTTCGGCGCCTGGATCAGGTCAACCCCTGCATACCCACAGGTGGTGATCTCAAGGGCAACAAGTGCTGAGCGTGGTACATCTATTGTGAGGACCACATCATCGCCGGTGACAGGGTCAATGACAGAGTCACAGTAGGTCAATGAAAGAAACTCCAGCTTGGTGCAGGTATTGAGGATTTTGGATATATCGGTGTCTCCAGATGTGAGGTTTTGCAAGATAAGACCGGTGAGCCATCTGAAAGCAGAGGGACAAGCTTGGAAGAACGACATGAAGCGTTGTCCAAGCAAAACACAGTGCTCGTAGCTTGGATGATGAGTGTCTGCCCAAATTGTGAACTGGAGGCTCTTCGTGCTGCCACGCTCCATGACATTCCCAACAGCATGGCCGATGGAGTGCAGGTAAGGATCTGCCAGATAGAAGCTGAGCTGCAGTCGTTCAATGGCTCGGTTGTCAGGGGAAGATGACAGCAGCAACCTCCTCACCACCCCTGTGTATGTGGTCATAATCTGATCCACAGTGCAATTTTCCCTCTTGTTTTTGTCACGAGGCAAGAAGTGTGACACATCTATGAGCAGTTGAGTGAGCGAGTGAGGGAGGTGTGCCCATCGCTTGGAGAGCGTGCTGGCCTGGATCACTATAGGCAGGTCGACTCGATTCAGGATGGCTAGCAGAATATGATCAGGTAGCACACTAATTCTATCTTCATCTTGGTTCTGTGAAACAATACATTGACAAGAGCAGTATCATTACTAAGAGTGTTGTTTCATACGCTTATAAATAAGAGCAATAGTAACAAAAAATGGTAGCAAAGAGAGAAAAAAAGTAAACAGAAACTACATGGATCTGTGTCCCTGGCTTGACTGCTCTATGGCTTTCCCATCAAGCAATCTGTAGTTGATAGCCAAGGTCAAAAAAATTTAATCAAAAAGGAAAAAAAATACATTTAATTTGCTTACGAGACATTGTATTGCGTGCGGAAAAAAAAACTTCAAAGAGTTGGAAATTGAAACAGTAAATGGGAGGATACTCACAGTCGCAGATGGTATGCAAAATATGGTTGGAGGGATACTTAATGGTTCAGGTCATTTATATTGCACTGCGTGCTAATTAACGGAAAACTTGTTCCCACAAAAAAAATGAGACACAGAGAACAGAAACTGACTTCATAGGTTTTGCCATTTGGGGCCCAGTAAAGAGACAATGAACCTGTCAAAAGACCTCCTGGCAAACTAATGTCAAGTCAAAGTCCATTTTGAAGCTCCGATTTAACAGCGTGTTAATTAGCTGAATACCTCTATAATAATTTGTATGTGTGAATGCGTAGTCTTGGTCTGTGCAGAAGTGTGTATGCTGTAGAATTCGTTTGGAAGCTCGAACTCGTAATATTGTTTCAGAATTTGACAGAAGAAATACGAGAAATTTCCATGTTTCCCCTTTTTGTGTGGAGCATGCTTGTTTCTACCACGTAACTGAGAATGGAAACACTGCTGCGAAAAGAGAGTGCCGAAGTCAAGTGAACGGAAAAGGCACGATGCTTACAGATGTTTGGCATGGCGGACTAATTGGATTCATCGGAGCAGATGAAGGGGAGGGGTAATCATCCATCATCGGCCGTGGTGCCCTGCCCTGGAGATGATGACGCGACTGACCATTAACATACATGCTCATGCTCTAGATTGAAAGGAAGACGACGAGAAGAAGCAACCTGCAACTAGACGGGTGCGGCGGCGCCGCGGCAGGCTCCGACGGAGGGCGGCGCAGGCGATGGCGGCCGAGGGAGACGGTCGGGCTCAAGCCTGGTGCCCGGCGGAGATCGGCCGGCGGCGGAGTTTATGGACATAGGCTGGCTGGGGGGTGGATCTGGATTCTCCTCCTTTTCTTCCCCCAACAAATGGCTGTGTGGGGTTTTTTTGTTTTGTTTGGAGTAATAACAAAGATTGTGGTAAAAACTAAAAAGTGAGCAAATGGAGATGCCACCGTTTCGATTTTTGGGATGACTGCTAAAACAAAACAAAACCAAACCAAATCAAACTAAAAGCTTTTGCTGAAGAACTGAAGGAGAAGATCAGCAGGCAGAGTGTTTGTTTTGAGAAATAAATAAAGAAGGAAAATCAAGAAAAAGAAAGAAGAGAGAGAGAGAGAGAAAGAAATACAGAGATGAAGCTGTTTAAGGTAAGGAAACAGCAGAATCCTCACCACAGCTTCATGATTCGGATAACAAACTTTTACCGAACAGACAAGATGGCAGCAGCTGCTTCAATCGTGGCATGCCACCACCATGTTCTTCTCCTTACATGGCCAAATTAGAACCAAAAGCAGAGCGACACAAGCAGGATCTTATTGCAAACCAAGGCAGAAACCCGGTTTGGAGATTCATTAGGACTCGTTCGGTTTCAGTGGAACGGTTCCACCCGGATTGAGCTCAATGTAGCACAAACTTTATGATAGTTACAATGAGATACCAAGATTTATTCTAGGTGGAGAACCAATTTACTCATGATAGGGGCAACAAAAGACCTGGATTGGTTCCCCACCTCTTGACTAGTGGATTGATTCCCGGCTCTTATTGTCCCTGTCATGGGTAAATTGGTTCTTCACCTGGAATAAATCCCGGTCTCTCATTGTAAGTATCTATATTCATCTCAATCAGGGTGGAATCATTCCAATGAAAACGAACGAGCCTTAGCTACCTGGAAGTCAAGCTCGGGCTCGGGAGGAACTGAGCACAGGATCAAGCATCAAACCCTGCCACGGGTGCTGTGCCTGTGCGTCGGCATCAGACCAGGAAAAGGGCCAAGTAGCGTGTGAGAGGGGTCGAGGGAAAATATTATTATCAATTTATTAGGGCAGTCCCAACCCAGACTCTACCCATAGAGTCCATATGTTCAAGACTCTATTATAAGAAACTATAGCCTCCAATGCAGATTTTGTATCTTGAAGTCTATCCAATCCCATGACCCACTTGTCTCTCTCACATATGGTCTTGATTTGCGTGAAGACTTGGTTTCTTAGTTAGACTTAGTTTCTTCATTTTTTCCCTCTCTCTTCGATAAATGTTCTGCCACATCAGCATTTTGCTTACATGGCACCATAATTAATGACTTTAGACTCTACGGTAGAGTCTGCATTGGGACTGCCCTTATCATGTGCTCCGCCTCGTTGCTTTCGCCCGCCGCGTAGTGGGGATATTATTGAATTGCCACATCTCTGTTTCCGCACTCCAACATGTTAATTATATTTGTTAACGTGGCACGCCAACTCACTCATACCAGCGTGGATCGGAGCACGAAAAGACTCAAATACCCTTGTCTTATCCATCTTTTTTCATCTCTTTCCACTTACGCATGAGGCCTACGTGATAGGTCATCTTCAACCTCCCACAACGCACCAAAATGCCAAGTTCTTACCTTCTGGGGGTCGGCCGCCACCCTCCTCCCTGTGGCCGGCGCGTGCCCTGGACGAGCTACTACCTCTCTGGCCAGGTGCTCGCCATGGGAGGGCCACCGCGGCCGGTGCCCTATGAATATGCCAAGATCTTTTTTTTTCTTTTTTTTTAAAAAGGGCTTTGATCTTCTTTTCCCCTTTCATTTTGCCTACCATTCCCCCTAGTCGCTCTCCAGTCTCTACAAGGCCATTTTAGTCTATAGCCTCAAGTTAGCCAACCACTATGACATCACCGTGTACGCGACGCTATATGGCGATCACATTCATAGCGTCCACTAGTCGGGTTAGAGCAAGATTAGTGGTTTCGCCGGCAGGCCAGCTGAGAGAACCACCGAGTCACGCGCAGCAGTGGTGGACCCCACCAAGATTTAAAGCCAAGCTGTGATGTGGATGGATCAGACTGGGGGAGAGCTCTCTTCGCCCGCTTCTGCTGGCGTGTGACGAAACGGTCACAACACTCTCTCCTGTTTTCTCTCACCTTCCAATTGGATTTCGCCAGCTTCTCAACCTCTATAATACTTGCTAAAGGGAGCGGTCTCTTTGACGATTATCAAAACATAAAAAAATAAAATTTAAAGGATGTATAGCAATGTCATGTTCTCGTTCTCTATTTCTGGCTTAGGCCAGTCTCAGCGGGGAGTTTAATTGCACAGTTACCTAGAGTGGCACATCATCTAAAAATGATTGAAACTATGATGAAACACACTCTCTCAATGCATAATTTCATCTATTGTTGTTTTCAAGGTTACATGCAAGACACAACCTATCCAGGTAACTGTGTAAAGAGGGTTTCATCACCATGAAACTTATTTCACCTCTCTCTTTATTAATATAGTGCCACATCATCAAAATTGCTGACATGGCAGTCCATTTAATGTCCATGAAACCCCCACTGAGACTGACCTTAGTCGACTTATTCTCTCACACAAAATACTACTACCTCCATATCGAAATATTTGTCGCCATTGACTTTTTTCGCAACGTTTGACCGTTCGTCTTATTCAAAAAATTATACACATATCTTTTATTTTATTTATGATCTACTTTATCATAAATGAATTTTAAGTTTGACTTATCTTTTCGTATGTTTACAATAATTTTTTGAATAAGACAAATGGTCAAAGTTTGCAAAAAAAGTCAACGGCGACAAGTATTTCTACACGGAGGGAGTATTAAAACAGAAAAAACAGTTGGGTTTTCTACCAACAGGACAACGCTGAAATCATGAACAATAAGACAAAGGAAAAAAATCATGAGGTTGACCTCATGCTTAGTTTCGTCCAAAATTCCCATGTAAGAGCCATTGCATAGGAATTTCAGAAGAATTGGTATCGTTCAGTTATTTGTTCCAAAGACTCTCGTAGGAAAAAAAAATCTATAGAAATCGAATCATCAAAATTTCACTTTTCCTCCAAAATGTTCGGATTATGCGATTGCCACTTCAGCGCAATGGAAACGCACTGCACTAGACGGAAGTTGAAGCACTAAAATATCTGGTCAAGCAACTCAAACATAATTTTTTTTGTTGTCCGGACCCGAAATTCTCAACCATGACGGAAGCTCCATACTATATGATGCCTATTTGCAATGTTTGCCCCTACAAACTTGAGTACCGCCACTTGAGAATACTTGCAGCTAGAGTTGAAATTTAGGCCGTGTTATTTGTAGGCCATCCGAACACGACATTTTGGCGTGACTCAAAACATATGCCCGACGTCTTGACCGCTGAGGCAACGGCGGCGAGGGATGCAGTAGCACTGGTGGCATCGCAGGGCTACAATCGTGTGATCCTAGAGGTTGATAACACAACACTAGGGGCTTTCCATGGAGGAGAAGGAAGATTAAGTGATATAGCTGATCTTTGTCACGAAATCAAGGATTTGAGCCAAGTTTTCAAAGAATTTGATGTATTGTGGTTAGTAGTGAGCCGAGTATATTTTTGGTTGATCAATCAAGCATTCACCACTCTCCCCCCTAATTCTAGCTCTAACTAACTCTCAAGCACAATGAACAGAGTCCACGCAAAAAGAGAGGAGGCCCGGGTGTCCCTCTTGGTGCTGGTTTGGCCACTGTGCAAAACAGCCCTTCAAAATTTATATTAGAGTTAAATGCATGAGGGGCCCTTAAACTTGTCCCGCTGTGCCACTTAGGTCCATAAACTTGCAAAATCGAAATTCAACACCCGGTACTTGTTAAAGTGTGTCATTTAGGTCCATATTCCTTTATAATCTGACCTGGCATGCTGACATGACGCCACATGGGATGACTTTTTGTAAAAAAGACCTCCAAATTCTTCATCTTCCATCTTCACATCCTTCTTCTTCAGTCCCCTCTTCTCCATCAAAACAGAGCATGGCCGCCGGCTTGATTCGTCGAGCTCCGACCATCCCCCTCCAATACACCGCACCCATAGACCCTAGACCACCTGCACTATGCCCTCGAGCTATCATCACACGGCCCCGATGACCAAACCGCCGGAATCAGGCGGATCTCCGGCCGCCCAAGACCACCCGCACCGCCAGCCCATCTCAAGACAGCTTCTCCATCATCAACAAGAGCTTCTCCGCGCAACCAGAACGGAGCTGCCGTGCGGATGCTACTCAAGAACCACGACTCTTCCGCCACCATTGCTGCAGCTTCTAGGTGCGTTTTGTGGTGGTTGGCGCTCACCTGGAGCTCAAGCTTGTTTGTCCTTCGTATGTGTTTAGCAAATCCCAAACTTTGGGCGGCGACATGGGAGCTTGACCTTGAGGTGGTGATGGCGGATCGAATCGAATCGAAGGAAGCTAGGACGACGGCGCTAGGAGGCGAGTGGAACGGAGCTCGCCCTCGCCGCTGACGAGGAGCCGACGAGCAAGGTCCCGCGCGCACGCTTGTGCCCGTGTCAATTCAAGTCGCCGCACTTACCGAGCCGCCCGCTGTCGCGAGGATCAAGCGCCGCCGACTCGATTCGATCGAGAAGAATGGGAAGAGCAGCGTCCACCTCTGCCTCCGCCGCCACCGTTGCTATCCACTACCAGTGCGCCGCCGCCGCCGCATTCCCGTGTCGGCCACCGCCAGGAGCTGCCACCCCGCGGTGGTGGTGCCCGTGGAGGAGAGCTCCGCTGCAGCGCTGACCTGCATCGCGCGAGGAAGCTCACCGCCGGCTGGATATCGCCGGTCAATGGCTGTCGGCCATGTTTGACTGGAGGGGAGGGCGTTAACAAAGAAGATAGAGAATTTGGAGGTCTTTTTTACAAAAAGTCATCTCATGTGGCGCCATATCAGCATGCCAGGTCAGATTATGAAGGGGTATGGACCTAAGTGGCACAGTCGGACAAGTACCGGGTGCTGAATTTTGATTTTGCAAGTTCATGGACCTAAGTGGCACAGTCGGACAAGTTTAAGGGCCCCTCATGCATTTAACTCTTTATATTATAACAAACAAACATGTAAGTTATATCATGATGCATGATTGAGTTGGGCTTTCATTTAGGTTGCATTTGGAATTTTGAGTGAAGTTTGAATTTAGGTCTATCTATGGAGAAATAAAAACATATCTCCAAAAATTCTTAACCGAACCTGGCCAAAACCCAACCCAAACTCAGCTCAACCAAAGGACAGGTCTTTCACACATTCATATACTTGTTGGAGAATATTGTGCACGTGGGTAGGAGTAGGATCCAAACACAAACATGTACGAAGTCTTGGAACGATTTGTGAATAAACGGGACTAGTACACACAGGAAGAGAAGGAGGCCCTCATCTATCAGCAAAATAGACAAAGGGCGTTTATTGGGGATCAGCTGCCGCTGTATCTCCTTGAAATCAACCCATGAAACCGATTTGGGCATCCTTCTTCCGGGACCTCATCTCGCTCAGGGAGAGCCCCTCGTGCAGCTCGTAGCCCCAATCTCCAGGACTTGTGAAATTGTTGGGCGCCACAGGAGCTGCATTTTATTGTACGTATACATGGAGGTG
This sequence comes from Urochloa ruziziensis, assembly GCA_015476505.1. Taxonomy (NCBI): domain Eukaryota; kingdom Viridiplantae; phylum Streptophyta; class Magnoliopsida; order Poales; family Poaceae; genus Urochloa; species Urochloa ruziziensis. Next base: position 8,344,016 of record CM027121.1, on the reverse strand, counting down.
AGATTGCAGCTGGCTAGTAATTTGAACTAGCAGTAAGCCAGTAGTGCAGTATCTCCGTTACAAGTGCACTCACGGAGACTTACCAGTATGTGGAAGTGGAACCACTGGAGGAGGTGGCGTGCCTTTAGGTGCTGTCTCGAGTGAGGCCTTGAAGGTATTCTCAGGGTCTGCAGATACACCATCAAAAAATAAAGCATATTAGTCATGGTAGACAAGGACCCAGCACCTACGTTACACCGATACTTCACCAAAGTGACGTACCGGTATCGGATACGTATCCGATACCGATACCCCCGATACGACGTCGATACGGTATCGGCCGAGTATCGGTGACTGCAGTAAAAAAAATAAATAAAATTAATCCCGATACTTTTTCGATTCTTATCGATACCTCCTCGATACTAGGCAGCCCATAACAAATCACTTCAAATCTTATCTGTAGCTGAAAATTTGGCCATGTGGCTTGTATCCTTTTATATTATTGCACTGTTGGAACTTAATCTTTCTTATGCACTGGAACTTGGAACCTCGTTAAGTACTATTCTATCTTAGCTATTCATCTCTAATTATCTATATGTTGAGTTGGTCAGCATGATTTTTCAAATATAATTATATATAAATATATATTTTATATATATGCCGTATCGGCGTATCCTGGTTTTTGCCAAAACTCAGTATCGCCGTATCGCCGTATCCGTATCGCCGTATCCGTGTCCCGTATCGGTGCAACGTAGGTTATTTGTAGGCCATCCGAACACGACATTTTGGCATGACTCAAAACATATGCCCGACGTCTTGACCGCTGAGGCAACGGCGGCGAGGGATGCAGTAGCACTGGTGGCATCGCAGGGCTACAATCGTGTGATCCTAGAGGTTGATAGCACAACACTAGGGGCTTTCCATGGAGGAGAAGGAAGATTAAGTGATATAGCTGATCTTTGTCACGAAATCAAGGATTTGAGCCAAGTTTTCATAGAATTTGATGTATTGTGGTTAGTAGTGAGCCGAGTATATTTTTGGTTGATCAATCAAGCATTCACCACTCTCCCCCCTAATTCTAGCTCTAACTAACTCTCAAGAACAATGAACAGAGTCCACGCAAAAAGAGAGGAGGCCCGGGTGTCCCTCTTGGTGCTGGTTTGGCCACTGTGCAAAACAGCCTTCAAAATTTATATTAGAGTTAAATGCATGAGGGGCCCTTAAACTTGTCCCGCTGTGCCACTTAGGTCCATAAACTTGCAAAATCGAAATTCAACACCCGGTACTTGTTAAAGTGTGTCATTTAGGTCCATATTCCTTTATAATCTGACCTGGCATGCTGACATGACGCCACATGGGATGACTTTTTGTAAAAAAGACCTCCAAATTCTTCATCTTCCATCTTCACATCCTTCTTCTTCAGTCCCCTCTTCTCCATCAAAACAGAGCATGGCCGCCGGCTTGATTCGTCGAGCTCCGACCATCCCCCTCCAATACACCGCACCCATAGACCCTAGACCACCTGCACTATGCCCTCGAGCTATCATCACACGGCCCCGATGACCAAACCGCCGGAATCAGGCGGATCTCCGGCCGCCCAAGACCACCCGCACCGCCAGCCCATCTCAAGACAGCTTCTCCATCAGCAACAAGAGCTTCTCCGCGCAACCAGAACGGAGCTGCCGTGCGGATGCTACTCAAGAACCACGACTCTTCCGCCACCATTGCTGCAGCTTCTAGGTGCGTTTTGTGGTGGTTGGCGCTCACCTGGAGCTCAAGCTTGTTTGTCCTTCGTATGTGTTTAGCAAATCCCAAACTTTGGGCGGCGACATGGGAGCTTGACCTTGAGGTGGTGATGGCGGATCGAATCGAATCGAAGGAAGCTAGGACGACGGCGCTAGGAGGCGAGTGGAACGGAGCTCGCCCTCGCCGCTGACGAGGAGCCGACGAGCAAGGTCCCGCGCGCACGCTTGTGCCCGTGTCAATTCAAGTCGCCGCACTTACCGAGCCGCCCGCTGTCGCGAGGATCAAGCGCCGCCGACTCGATTCGATCGAGAAGAATGGGAAGAGCAGCGTCCACCTCTGCCTCCGCCGCCACCGTTGCTATCCACTACCAGTGCGCCGCCGCCGCCGCATTCCCGTGTCGGCCACCGCCAGGAGCTGCCACCCCGCGGTGGTGGTGCCCGTGGAGGAGAGCTCCGCTGCAGCGCTGACCTGCATCGCGCGAGGAAGCTCACCGCCGGCTGGATATCGCCGGTCAATGGCTGTCGGCCATGTTTGACTGGAGGGGAGGGCGTTAACAAAGAAGATAGAGAATTTGGAGGTCTTTTTTACAAAAAGTCATCTCATGTGGCGCCATATCAGCATGCCAGGTCAGATTATGAAGGGGTATGGACCTAAGTGGCACAGTCGGACAAGTACCGGGTGCTGAATTTTGATTTTGCAAGTTCATGGACCTAAGTGGCACAGTCGGACAAGTTTAAGGGCCCCTCATGCATTTAACTCTTTATATTATAACAAACAAACATGTAAGTTATATCATGATGCATGATTGAGTTGGGCTTTCATTTAGGTTGCATTTGGAATTTTGAGTGAAGTTTGAATTTAGGTCTATCTATGGAGAAATAAAAACATATCTCCAAAAATTCTTAACCGAACCTGGCCAAAACCCAACCCAAACTCAGCTCAACCAAAGGACAGGTCTTTCACACATTCATATACTTGTTGGAGAATATTGTGCACGTGGGTAGGAGTAGGATCCAAACACAAACATGTACGAAGTCTTGGAACGATTTGTGAATAAACGGGACTAGTACACACAGGAAGAGAAGGAGGCCCTCATCTATCAGCAAAATAGACAAAGGGCGTTTATTGGGGATCAGCTGCCGCTGTATCTCCTTGAAATCAACCCATGAAACCGATTTGGGCATCCTTCTTCCGGGACCTCATCTCGCTCAGGGAGAGCCCCTCGTGCAGCTCGTAGCCCCAATCTCCAGGACTTGTGAAATTGTTGGGCGCCACAGGAGCTGCATTTTATTGTACGTATACATGGAGGTGAGATTGCAGCTGGCTAGTAATTTGAACTAGCAGTAAGCCAGTAGTGCAGTATCTCCGTTACAAGTGCACTCACGGAGACTTACCAGTATGTGGAAGTGGAACCACTGGAGGAGGTGGCGTGCCTTTAGGTGCTGTCTCGAGTGAGGCCTTGAAGGTATTCTCAGGGTCTGCAGATACACCATCAAAAAATAAAGCATATTAGTCATGGTAGACAAGGACCCAGCACCTACGTTACACCGATACTTCACCAAAGTGACGTACCGGTATCGGATACGTATCCGATACCGATACCCCCGATACGACGTCGATACGGTATCGGCCGAGTATCGGTGACTGCAGTAAAAAAAATAAATAAAATTAATCCCGATACTTTTTCGATTCTTATCGATACCTCCTCGATACTAGGCAGCCCATAACAAATCACTTCAAATCTTATCTGTAGCTGAAAATTTGGCCATGTGGCTTGTATCCTTTTATATTATTGCACTGTTGGAACTTAATCTTTCTTATGCACTGGAACTTGGAACCTCGTTAAGTACTATTCTATCTTAGCTATTCATCTCTAATTATCTATATGTTGAGTTGGTCAGCATGATTTTTCAAATATAATTATATATAAATATATATTTTATATATATGCCGTATCGGCGTATCCTGGTTTTTGCCAAAACTCAGTATCGCCGTATCGCCGTATCCGTATCGCCGTATCCGTGTCCCGTATCGGTGCAACGTAGGTTATTTGTAGGCCATCCGAACACGACATTTTGGCATGACTCAAAACATATGCCCGACGTCTTGACCGCTGAGGCAACGGCGGCGAGGGATGCAGTAGCACTGGTGGCATCGCAGGGCTACAATCGTGTGATCCTAGAGGTTGATAGCACAACACTAGGGGCTTTCCATGGAGGAGAAGGAAGATTAAGTGATATAGCTGATCTTTGTCACGAAATCAAGGATTTGAGCCAAGTTTTCATAGAATTTGATGTATTGTGGTTAGTAGTGAGCCGAGTATATTTTTGGTTGATCAATCAAGCATTCACCACTCTCCCCCCTAATTCTAGCTCTAACTAACTCTCAAGAACAATGAACAGAGTCCACGCAAAAAGAGAGGAGGCCCGGGTGTCCCTCTTGGTGCTGGTTTGGCCACTGTGCAAAACAGCCCTTCAAAATTTATATTAGAGTTAAATGCATGAGGGGCCCTTAAACTTGTCCCGCTGTGCCACTTAGGTCCATAAACTTGCAAAATCGAAATTCAACACCCGGTACTTGTTAAAGTGTGTCATTTAGGTCCATATTCCTTTATAATCTGACCTGGCATGCTGACATGACGCCACATGGGATGACTTTTTGTAAAAAAGACCTCCAAATTCTTCATCTTCCATCTTCACATCCTTCTTCTTCAGTCCCCTCTTCTCCATCAAAACAGAGCATGGCCGCCGGCTTGATTCGTCGAGCTCCGACCATCCCCCTCCAATACACCGCACCCATAGACCCTAGACCACCTGCACTATGCCCTCGAGCTATCATCACACGGCCCCGATGACCAAACCGCCGGAATCAGGCGGATCTCCGGCCGCCCAAGACCACCCGCACCGCCAGCCCATCTCAAGACAGCTTCTCCATCAGCAACAAGAGCTTCTCCGCGCAACCAGAACGGAGCTGCCGTGCGGATGCTACTCAAGAACCACGACTCTTCCGCCACCATTGCTGCAGCTTCTAGGTGCGTTTTGTGGTGGTTGGCGCTCACCTGGAGCTCAAGCTTGTTTGTCCTTCGTATGTGTTTAGCAAATCCCAAACTTTGGGCGGCGACATGGGAGCTTGACCTTGAGGTGGTGATGGCGGATCGAATCGAATCGAAGGAAGCTAGGACGACGGCGCTAGGAGGCGAGTGGAACGGAGCTCGCCCTCGCCGCTGACGAGGAGCCGACGAGCAAGGTCCCGCGCGCACGCTTGTGCCCGTGTCAATTCAAGTCGCCGCACTTACCGAGCCGCCCGCTGTCGCGAGGATCAAGCGCCGCCGACTCGATTCGATCGAGAAGAATGGGAAGAGCAGCGTCCACCTCTGCCTCCGCCGCCACCGTTGCTATCCACTACCAGTGCGCCGCCGCCGCCGCATTCCCGTGTCGGCCACCGCCAGGAGCTGCCACCCCGCGGTGGTGGTGCCCGTGGAGGAGAGCTCCGCTGCAGCGCTGACCTGCATCGCGCGAGGAAGCTCACCGCCGGCTGGATATCGCCGGTCAATGGCTGTCGGCCATGTTTGACTGGAGGGGAGGGCGTTAACAAAGAAGATAGAGAATTTGGAGGTCTTTTTTACAAAAAGTCATCTCATGTGGCGCCATATCAGCATGCCAGGTCAGATTATGAAGGGGTATGGACCTAAGTGGCACAGTCGGACAAGTACCGGGTGCTGAATTTTGATTTTGCAAGTTCATGGACCTAAGTGGCACAGTCGGACAAGTTTAAGGGCCCCTCATGCATTTAACTCTTTATATTATAACAAACAAACATGTAAGTTATATCATGATGCATGATTGAGTTGGGCTTTCATTTAGGTTGCATTTGGAATTTTGAGTGAAGTTTGAATTTAGGTCTATCTATGGAGAAATAAAAACATATCTCCAAAAATTCTTAACCGAACCTGGCCAAAACCCAACCCAAACTCAGCTCAACCAAAGGACAGGTCTTTCACACATTCATATACTTGTTGGAGAATATTGTGCACGTGGGTAGGAGTAGGATCCAAACACAAACATGTACGAAGTCTTGGAACGATTTGTGAATAAACGGGACTAGTACACACAGGAAGAGAAGGAGGCCCTCATCTATCAGCAAAATAGACAAAGGGCGTTTATTGGGGATCAGCTGCCGCTGTATCTCCTTGAAATCAACCCATGAAACCGATTTGGGCATCCTTCTTCCGGGACCTCATCTCGCTCAGGGAGAGCCCCTCGTGCAGCTCGTAGCCCCAATCTCCAGGACTTGTGAAATTGTTGGGCGCCACAGGAGCTGCATTTTATTGTACGTATACATGGAGGTGAGATTGCAGCTGGCTAGTAATTTGAACTAGCAGTAAGCCAGTAGTGCAGTATCTCCGTTACAAGTGCACTCACGGAGACTTACCAGTATGTGGAAGTGGAACCACTGGAGGAGGTGGCGTGCCTTTAGGTGCTGTCTCGAGTGAGGCCTTGAAGGTATTCTCAGGGTCTGCAGATACACCATCAAAAAATAAAGCATATTAGTCATGGTAGACAAGGACCCAGCACCTACGTTACACCGATACTTCACCAAAGTGACGTACCGGTATCGGATACGTATCCGATACCGATACCCCCGATACGACGTCGATACGGTATCGGCCGAGTATCGGTGACTGCAGTAAAAAAAATAAATAAAATTAATCCCGATACTTTTTCGATTCTTATCGATACCTCCTCGATACTAGGCAGCCCATAACAAATCACTTCAAATCTTATCTGTAGCTGAAAATTTGGCCATGTGGCTTGTATCCTTTTATATTATTGCACTGTTGGAACTTAATCTTTCTTATGCACTGGAACTTGGAACCTCGTTAAGTACTATTCTATCTTAGCTATTCATCTCTAATTATCTATATGTTGAGTTGGTCAGCATGATTTTTCAAATATAATTATATATAAATATATATTTTATATATATGCCGTATCGGCGTATCCTGGTTTTTGCCAAAACTCAGTATCGCCGTATCGCCGTATCCGTATCGCCGTATCCGTGTCCCGTATCGGTGCAACGTAGCCCAGCACAACTTAAAGTTAAGGATTGCAGCATGATGTTGATCTTACATTTGCTTTTGAGACCAATCTTCCACAGTTTCAGATTTTCCTTGATGAGCCCCACTATCTCAGCGCTGTCTTTGTAAGACTCTTCGTCGAGCCAAGCAAGCTCTGGCCCTGCCTCTTCTAATGCTCGCCTACGTTACACCGATACTTCACCAAAGTGACGTACCGGTATCGGATACGTATCCGATACCGATACCCCCGATACGACGTCGATACGGTATCGGCCGAGTATCGGTGACTGCAGTAAAAAAAATAAATAAAATTAATCCCGATACTTTTTCGATTCTTATCGATACCTCCTCGATACTAGGCAGCCCATAACAAATCACTTCAAATCTTATCTGTAGCTGAAAATTTGGCCATGTGGCTTGTATCCTTTTATATTATTGCACTGTTGGAACTTAATCTTTCTTATGCACTGGAACTTGGAACCTCGTTAAGTACTATTCTATCTTAGCTATTCATCTCTAATTATCTATATGTTGAGTTGGTCAGCATGATTTTTCAAATATAATTATATATAAATATATATTTTATATATATGCCGTATCGGCGTATCCTGGTTTTTGCCAAAACTCAGTATCGCCGTATCGCCGTATCCGTATCGCCGTATCCGTGTCCCGTATCGGTGCAACGTAGGTGCTCGCTTCGCCAGAGCAATTGCGCTGAGGATCAATCAGACGGCTCGAGATCATATACTATGCCATGCCATTTGGCCAGTAAACATAGCATACTAATTACTGATGTGCCATGTAAGGGAGTGGAAGGGGGACTGCCGTACCGTTCAGGCCATTCCAGGACGTCATTGTAGAAGGTTGTCTTCATGAAGAGCAGAACAAGCCGGAAGGGATGCGCTGGGGACAGGCTCTCGGCTGCCTTGCAAGCAGCCTGCACAGCACAAGGAAAAGGAATTAGATCGTGTTTAAGAGCCGGGCTTGCTAAATTAATCAAGCAGTAGCAAATGAAAACGAAGGATGCATGGTCGTGTTTTTTTTTCCTCTCTCGAAAGGGGTAAGCTGTAAGAAAGCAGTGTGATGTGGATGAAGCGAAAGAGGAGCTATCAGCACATTGTATTATGACGGCCAACCTCCGGAATAAGGAACAGACAGGCAGGTGGCACTGTACCTCAATAGCTCCTAATGCATTGTCAGTGAGCGATTGTTTATCCTCCTTCAGCATAGTCAAGAGACAGTACGGACCACCTTCCCTGAAACCAATTAAGGGGTGTAAATATGCACCATACAGTGTCACAATTTCCTAACCAGAAACAACAGCAGGAGAAGAGTATCACATCTTAGAGTACAGGGCAGCATTCTCCGCGGCACTGCAGAATGATGGGAGGTGTTTTTCAATCATGTTGAGTGTGCGAGTGTCCCTGCACGGCAGCATGTTGAACGCCACAAGCATGTCTGCATAACAGCATAAGGACGTCAGATGAAATGGTAGTATCAGGAATGTAGGCAAAGAAGGCAGGTACGAGGGGAAAAAAACAGTTCAAAGATATATCAGTGACGAGAATTGATTGGCACTAACAGTTCTCAGCAGCAAAAAAACAATGCGCCCCACCAAGGCACCAACCAACGGAATAGGAATCAGAATCTCTAATCCCAACGCTTTGTTGTGCTTTCAAGTGCAGAGATCTCCCACGAGTCCTCCACGGTGGATCAGTTGAGGTACACCCAAAAGTCTACAGAAAACTAGAGCAACAAACAAAAGAAGCAACAGGATATACCACCTCTAATCTGAATGATGTGATCCGATTACTGTTCTACTAGAAAGAATGAACAGCCTGACGGTTCACTCCTAGTGCAACCGTACGCAACTGTTGGCCGTGGGACCGAATTGCACGGGAAGACCCTAGTTTCTTGGAACAAAAAAAAAAGATATTGCTACAGTATATTGGCGATCCAATCGATTCGGAACAGGCAGAGACCAGAACAAGTCAACACACATTGGTGCCTGAGGCTGCATTGATTGAGCAATGAGCACGAAGTACATTCGGAGCAAGGACGGCTGCTTTGCACTAATTCAGAAGCGAGGGGAGACCAATCCAATAATGGGACGGAACAAATATCTGACTCCCCTAACTAAAATCCAAGAGCCGGACATATTTAATTCTGGTAATACTGTACACAATTGACAAGAGATTGGAGCTCAGAATTGAGTTGCGACTTGCGAGCGAGAGACCAAGAAATCAGCAAAGCCAAACCCCGACGACAAATTATCAGGGTATGGCCTCCGTAGAGGAGGTGGATGGTAAGCATGGACCGCACGATTCGCCCATTCCCCAAAATTGTCAACCAAACCAAGCAAACAAAGCACACGCCGCGGATCGATCGCAGCAACCGGGACAGAGAGGCCGGGAGGGAGGGGGATCGCGCGCGTACCAGGGCGGTCGAGCTTGAGCGCGAGGCCGGCGCTGAAGAACGCCTCCTTCGGGAGCACGGGCGCCGCCGCCATGGCTTGCTTCTCAGTCATCACGATTCACGGATTCCTCCGCTCCGCTGCTGCTGTGATGCCGGGAGCAAGAAGAGAAGCTAGAACAAGTCACTGCTGGGGATGGCCTGTCAGATATCGGGTCCCACCTGTAAGTAAGGTAGTAAAGCGAAAACAAAAGACAGCTGGCGTGGCGTCTGCCGACTTGCCGAGGCGACAAGTGGACGTTTCCTACAGTTCCTGATTGGCAGGACACGAATTTGCAGCGTACTCCGTATCTCCCATGTAGCGGTAGCCGGTAGGTGACTAACTACTGGCATATTGTATGCTAATTTTTGTATGCTATGGCTGATAATCGTTTCACGTACCTGTTTAGTCTACAAAATCATACGACTATATTCCATATTTTACTTATGATAATTTTTTACTATAACTTTTTATATCTACAAATGATATATGATTTTTTATTATAAAAAACAAGGGAGAGTCTCTTTCATCGGGGTACCGACAGCTTAATTTTTATTACACTGTCATCATAAAAGTTGGCTACAGTTCAAGCATAAACTAACTGTAATTCTAATATAGTTGAACCTTAAGGTATAAACAAAAATTTATGTATCCAGAGGATATAAAATACTTAAAATTTCTTTTTCTATAGCATAAATTTTTAGCACCAATTTGGCACTAAGATGCAGATGCTGGAGCCCTCCAAAAAATGCTCACATGAGATTTATTGTTTCCTATACAATGGTCAAAGTTCATTCAGCTGCCTATCCCTGCGCCCACTCGCAGTCGCAGTCTCGTTCCAATCAGCAGCAGAGCAGTGTGATGTGCTGTTCTGTTCTCGCGTTGCAGGCCTTGAAAAGTTGAAGCCTGGTGAGTAAGTTCAAAACTGTGGAATTCGAATATATCAATGTATGTACGCTCGGTGCATGCCCATGGTTGTACTTGTCCCGGAGTACACGTGCCTCTAGGCATAGTGGTGTGCATATGTAAATTTTGAATGGGAAACAAGCTGTTAAATTCAATAGTCCACATGCATCCAAAGCGACGTTGCGCGCCTTGATGTTTGCCAGAGCTTCCAAAACAGCAAATAAAATTCCAAAAAACAAATATTAGGATAGGAAGTTCAAAACTGTGGAATTCGAATATATTTACTCGTAGTTGCAAACACTGTACTATGTACGTAATATCCAATCAGACAGATCACAGAACCAGCCAGACAGACAGTCTCGATCGAGATGATCTCGTTAACATTTTCAGACGTAGACTAGCACTGTAGGCGGGGCGGCCCTTTTATCAGCAAAACAGAGACAGCGTGTACTTGCTGGTGCCGCCACATCTTACACTCAGGTTACAGCTCAACCCATGCGACCCTTCTTCATCTGGGCAGCCTTCTTCCGGTGCCTGATCTCGCTCGCCGAGAGCCCCTCGTGCACATCGTGCCCCCAATCTCCCGGACTTGTGAAGGTGTCGGGGGCCACTGCAGGAACTGCATTCATGTTGTAGAGATGAGAACTGAGATCCACAACCATCCAGTGGCGCAATAGTACACACACAGCTAGTAGCATCTCCAGTTCCCAGGCGCAGATGGACACTTACCAGAGGGTGGAACCACCGGGCATGGGTAACCTGTGGAAGAAGAAGATGCTGTCTGGAGCTCCTTGAGGCTCAAGATGTCCTCAGGGTCTGTATAGATAGGCCACCAAATTAAACTTAGGTAAACATGTGTGTATCGATGGCAATGCAGCGCCACCGTACCTTGCTTGAAGGGTGGCAAAAAATGTTGTTAAGTAGCATACCTTTGCCCATGGTAGTACACCACATTTTCAGATTTTCCTCCATCAGCCTTACATACTCAGTGCTCTCTTTGTAAGATTCCTCATCCAGCAGGACAAGCACTGGGCGTGCCTTGTCCAGTGCCTGCTTCGCCAGAGCATATGCACTGAGGATCCAATCAGCCTCAAAGTTATTCAAACTTGCTACTAGCCAGCAAAGTAGGCACGGCACAGTGTACTGATGTGCCATGTAATGTAACAGAGAAGAGTGGAAACTATTACCGTTCAGGCCTGTTCATAATATCGTGGTAGAAAGCCGTCTTTGTCAGGTCCACAGAAAGCCGCATAGGATCTGCCGGAGAGAGGATTTCAGCTTTCTTGGAAGCAGTCTGCACAAGGACATTGCAGCGGGGATTAGCTATGCGTTGCCCTAGCCAAACATGAAGGATGCGCATAATCCAAGCAGTGTGGATCAGGTGGAAATCTTGACCGCATTTCTTCCACCACCAGGCACAAAAAATAACGCAGGAGAAGCAATCAGTATGTAGCATTAAGTAGTAATTAGCTGCTCCCTCCATTCCAAAGTGTATGTAATTTTAGTTTTGTACGATGTCAACCTTATACCATCTATAACATCAGATTATTTTCAACAGTCCACCATTAAATATGTCTTTGTGGTTCATTTGTTTGGAACTGTAAATGTCAACATATTTTTATGTGAATTTTAAACATTAGAGAAGTTTGTGTTAAACAAAACTAAAATGACCTATATTATGGAATGGAGGGAGCAGGTATCTATCTATCTATCCAGAGATACGGAGTATATTACAATACAGCCAGATAAGGGGGTGGGCACCTTATAAGCCATTAATGCCTTCTCAACAAACGGTTCTTTATCCTCCACCTTTTTCAACATGGCCAAGAACCAGCAAGTGTCACCTATCCTGAAATAAACCAAAAGGAAGAATGTAAATATGTGGCAGACAGTACGGTTTCACAAGTTCCTAACCAAAAAACCAACAACAACAGGAGAAGCATATCACATCTTATTGTAGAGGGTAGCATTCTCCGCGTCATGGCAGAATGGCAGGAGATGGTTTTCAACAATGTCGAGTGTACTCATGCACGTTGCTTGCATGTCATCCTCTAGTACCTCGCGGTAGAATGCTATATATTCGATGTGGTTAGTGTTGTCTTCTTGTTGCTCCATAACAGAGATTATACGCAGTGCTCTACGCTTGGCAGAGAAAATGATTCTGTAGGCCGTGATGAGCAGCTTCCTCTGCTCCACATTGAGCTCAAAGTGCTCCTCGGCCATCATGTTGACTGCCACGAACATGTCTGCATAAGCACTAGAGCACGTCAGTGAAAATGGTGACATCAGGCATGGGTATGTTTTTGTTTGTTGTAGCCTGATAGGCAAAATAATCGGCTATCGTATATACTGGATATTGTGGAACTGAAAATGCAATTTAAGATGATGACAATGGCGGCACGCATTTTAAGCTGGCAGAAGCAACAAGCAACCAACCAACAGAGAATGGAAATCGCAGAACCTCTAATCTGAACTCTTTAATGCGCAGAGATGTAACAGAAATCCTGTACTGCAGATCAGGTCCATGTGCAGACAGGCTCTCAAAACATAATGTGATTTATTATTTTCTAAAAGAACATAATGTGACCCGATTAGGCAATTATCCATCATGGAATAAAATTGCACAGAAATACCCTGGCTTTGTGGGACAAGCTACTCTTATAGTATGACAGCAACCCAAATGATTGAGAACTTAGGGAGAGACCACACCGCAGGTCCGCAGCAAACTTGGGGCAATACGGCCGTTGATTGAACATGGACGAGCAAATCAAGTCCCACCCAAGAAAGGACAACTGCTTGTTCTAGTAATTGAAAAGCGACGAGAGATGAACCAACTTGGAATAATCTGAAGAAAGATCTGACTCACCTAACTTAACACGAGAGCCAGAGATCTCTTCTGCTTCTAATAAGCAATAAAATATTCACAAAAAACTCCTAATAACAAATGAAAAACTATTAAAAAAATAAACACCGAGGATGAACAAGGAAGGCCAACGAAGCCAATCCAAACCCGGATTGAGGACTAGGTGACCTAGAACTAGAAGCAACAAGTAGAGAAGGTGGATGCGAAGCACGGACCCCAGAATCGCCTGCTCGCTTAAGTTGGTCAGCTCGAAACCAAGCAAAGTCAGCGTCGATCGACTGCCGCAGCCGCACAACACGGACAGCAAGGGAGGGAGGGTCGGAGTGAGGAGGGCTCGCGCGCGTACCATACGGGCGGTCGAGCTTGTACGCGATGCGGGCGACGATGGCCATCGCCTCCCCCCGCATGGCCGACGACGCCACCATGGCTCTCCGCTCGCGTGGTGGGACCTGTGCAAGCAAGGGAAAAGGCAAGCAGCCAAGCGAGAGAGTGCTGTTGGTCTCAAAAAAAAAAAAGCTGCTTCATAAAAAAAAAACGAGAGTGCTGGGAGCCACCTGTCAGACATGGGCTGAAAATCACCAGGCTTCAAGTGGGCCTTTGTTTTCTATTTGGGCCACATACATAATCAATTTCGGAAATTGAAGTCCATACACTTGTCCAGCCCAAGTTCGCAATTTCAGAAAAGAGCTCCAGCCCCGCCAACAATGGATCCATGGCTGACCGCCTTGTCGAATCATCATTATGGCCCCGCCAACAGGGTCAGGGTCGATCTGCTCCTAATTTTTTTCTGGTGCCAATGCCTCGCGGAGCACCGCGGATCGAACCTTGCCTACGAAAAGCACGCAGCTTCTGAAGCCATGCGCGGGCACCGGCGGGAGGACGGCAAAACACGAGTAGGCGGAGTCTACGAAGGAGCGAGCTGGCGGCAACCTAGGCGGCGCGGCTGTGTGCTCGCGGCAGTCGTCGGGGAGGCGGGGAAGTTCCCTTGCCATGCCAGGGTCGATAGGATCACGATCCTCTTGATCCTGTTTTCTTTTTTTTCAGGGTCGTCGGGGAGGCCGCACCACCGATCCATGCGATTTTCAGGAGCGGACAAACGGATCGAACCTGCAGCTGCAGGCCTAGATCGGAATAACACGATCCTTTCCAATTACAGGTTGCTGCTTGATCGTGTGCTATTCGGATTCAGATCAATGTTTTAAATAGCTGGCTAAGTCATTTAGCTTCAAGCTTTTAAAAACGGCTAATAGCCGGGCTAAATAGACCTATAGCGGCAAATAGCGGCTAAATTACACGTAGAAGCAAATAGCCGCATTCTTCTCAATCAAGCTATAGCCGGCTATAACGGAGGCCTTAGCCAGCTATTTAAAACATTGATTCAGATACTGTTCCAGATATCCTTTGCTCAAATTGATATAGAACCCCATCTTTGCGTATACTATTCGGATTCAGATACTACTGTTCCAGACAGTATATACGAAGCACCGCGCCGTCGGCCATCGCCTTGACCCCACTTGATTGTTGATAGACCGTTGTTTGGTGGCTTTGGGCGATTTAGAGCGAAAGGTATGTCACAGTAAAAAAATTAGACGCCTTCTCTCTCGAAACGTTTTCTATCGCAGCCCTCTGTCTGTTCACACGCACATCGCTGCCGCCTTCTTCTATTCTGCCTCCCCTCATCGGTATTCGCAGGAAATGGCACGCCAGCCCCTCTGTCTCTGCCGGCGCTCCTCCATGGGTTGGTCATCATCACGCTCCCCCTGGACCATACCTCCACGGCAGGATCATCACAGCCTTCATCTATCGGAGGAGCTCCAGGCGCCGTCCATGGCGGGGAAGGCCAGGCGGCCGCGGAGGAGGAGCTCCGGGCCGCTGGCCATGGGGAAGCGGCGGCCCATGCCTATGTCCGTGCTGTCGGCGAGCTCCACCGCTAACCGTGGGGAGCGGCGGTCCGCGCCGATGGCCTCGCCGCCAACGAGATCCGCCGCCGGCCGTGGGGAGCGGGGGCCTGCGTCGCCGCTGGTCGTGGGGAGCGGCGGCCCGCGCCCATGGATCTCGTGAGTAAATATGATTGGTAGAGAGGAGAGATGATGCATTCATTAACGATCCACATCAATAAATCATGGGTTGTGTAGTGTAGTTTCTATAGTGATTTCTTGCTTATGTGACGACATAGAAACTACCCATAGACACTATAGGTTGGGACTGCCCTTAAACACATCGAAGTTGCCATCTCATTATCCACTTGTAGGTAGCTGACAAGCTGCAATGCAATCCAGACCAGCCCGTGCTGACAACACCTCAATTTTCCAACAGCCCGTGGATCACAGCACCACACAAGACTGCATATACCAACAGGTGCAGATTACCACTCCATAAGCTTCTGTCACAAGCATACTCTTCAAGTGGATCTGCACAAATAGTGCATCTGAAGATGCACTTCTTCAAACCCTGCCTATCTTAACCTCTTGAAGCTGCTCGTTCAAAAACTGTGCAGATCTTAATCTAAAAAAAAAAACTGCGCAGCTAAAAAACCACCGTATGTGTTCAAGCTATTTTGTTCCAAAATCATTTTGCTCATTTTCTTTGCAGCCAATTTAAGCCTCCAAGTCATCCAAAATGGAATATATCTCCTGATTCACATGGTGTTTCTCCCTAGCTCTGAAGTCATGAATGATCTAATTTAAGTTGGTTCTCATCATCTCTCCTTCATATACACAGTTTAACCGGCGACATCCAATGCAAGGACGAACCTCTCATCATCCCTCCTTCATGGTAGCCTTCACCCTATGAGCTTCTTCCCATTTCCCCACAGCAGCATACACACTGCAAAGCAGCCATAGTGAGCATCGTTACTTGGTTCTAGCTCGATCAACCTAAGGGCAATCCGTTCACCGGTCCACAATCACCTCGGAACCAGCACAACCCAAGTAAACTGACCGACTCCCATGGCTTCAGACCCTCAGGTATACTCTGTAAGAGGGCCCTAGCTTCTTCCAGAAGCCCAACATTCCCATATAGATTGGCCGTGCACCAGTAGTGCACAAATGCTGGCTTGAGGTTGTATCGTGGTGGCTCACCTCCTCAAAATATGCCTTCCTGTCCAAGAGGCCAAAACTGCCATAGGCACAAACGACGCCAATGAAAGGGACTGCATCTGGCTAGATTATTTCCCTGGAACGGTCTGCAGTCTAGGTGTACATGATAAAAGTTGAAAAAATGCAGTTGTATGTTGAAGAACTAAACTGGAAAAGGTGAACCCACCTGTTATGATCATCTTATGGAACAGTTTAATCCAATCACCAGGTTCACTGTACACGCAATGCCCAATGAGCATTACGTTCTAGCCAATCTCATGCGATCAAAAACCTTCCTCGCAACTCTGACCCTACGACCAATGCAGTCCAGACCAACCGGTTAGCATCCTCGAAAATGGCTCAAGAACGCGTGGAGCACTTCCCTCCTAGCACACGCTGTGGCTGCTCCAACCATGGTGGTCGCTATCCATCTCACTCCTATCTCTGCCATCAGGCCGCTTTGATTTTACATGCCCATTATTCATGACGTTCCATGATATCACATTTCTCAGAAACATTTTGTCAAACAGCTGGCGCAGCATCAATGCCACCCGTTGTGCCGGCAAAGGCCGTCATCAGATCAGGGTGTTGCCGGAAAAGGAGGCCGCGGCAGAGGAGATGCGCGTGGAGGGTGAGCGCAGATGGGAGGTGAAAGCCGTGGGGACTGGCGAGGCGATCCGTTTGGAATGAGATCCTCTGCAGTTGACGTCTCTGCTGTTGAGTCACTGCCGTGTGGGCCCCACAATGGTGGGTCCCACCAGTCAGAGACTCAACTGCAGAGGGTGAACGGCAGAGGAACCCTCTCCATCCGTTTTGCCCGTCAGCGCAAGTGAGGGTACAACACTCGCATCTCCTGAGAAACATGGTAGCTACCTCTACCAAGCGAGAGCACTGCTGCCATGTCATTGCAAATTTGCAATCAACAATTATGTATAAAATGCAAAATGAGTTATGGTTGCCTGGAAAATAACAATTATTTGCTATTATAGTACACAATTACATTGCAAGCCATTCTAATAACAATGCTCCATGAAAGCCAGAGCTGGAATTATTAGGCTTACAATTATCTGTTGGGATGATGGGAGACCCATGTCATCCGATGCTTATTTCAATGGAAGAGGAGAAGCCATCTAAAAGTTGCTGCCTTATTACTTCCATCTCCTCTTCCTCAACCGGGAATCTCCATCTTTTCCGTGATGGAGACTGAGTATCATCCATGGCATCACACTTAGCGCAAGGCTGTTGGTCAAGCAAGCAGATCCTCTTCAAGCCCACGGCTCGCTCCATAACAAGCCTTATGTATTTCATCAGCTTCTCATCCACTGCAAAGCCTATGATATGTAGTAGGCTCAACCGGTGGTGCTTAAAGTCAGGTGATGCTTGATCCCACAACACATTGACCTTCTTAGCGCTGTCCTCCCTTGTGCCCCTTCCGCATGGATGATGCCTAGATAGCTTCATGAAACAGAATATGGTTAGCACTCCATTGACCCATTCATCAAGCTTCTTATGCTATCCTAAATATAGTGATGATAAGTGACAGAAACTTTTTGTAGTTTTTGAAGCAATGATGATTTTAGGTGTCCTCAACAGGTAGGCTTGTTTTAAGAGAATAAGATCATAGGATTCATATGCACTTCATAAAAATAACTTGATTCTATGCCATGCTACAGCACAACAAAACTTTTAAATAAAGGAAGTTGATCAAAGTAACAAAAGATTAACATACCATAAGATATAAGTTATTCAAGGATGGTGCTGCTTCAAGGACAAAAGTAGTCCAGTTTAGGTCACAATCATAGAAAACATTGTAAAGATAAACATCTCTCAGGTTACTGAATATAGGGGAGAGATGTTTGGGGCCTTCTGGTTCAATCCAAATCTGCAGCAAATAAAAAAACAAAATTAACAAGAATGCATAAAGCAACGGGTATATGTTAATGCTAGAAGGTAAAGAAATCAAGACAGAGAGAGACATTATCGAAATCTTTGCAGGAAAGGTAACATACCATTTGATCGTAGAAATTCAGGTATAAGATTGATAAGCTTGTGGTGTTGGCTAAGCATTGGCTCAATGTGAATGGAGTCTGCCATTGCATAGCAGTGTGACGAAGGGCTACAGTGTGAAGGTGAGGCACATTGCCAAAAATCAGTGGGGGGTTTGCACCAATCCAGTTAGCGCAGACCACCCTCCTAAGGTTTGGCACCTGGATCAGGTCAATCCTTGCATACCCACAGGTGGTGACCTCAAGGGTGAGGAGCGCTGTGTGTGGTGCATCTATTGTGAGGATGGCATCCTCGCCGGTGACGGGGTTGATGACAGCATCGCAGTAGGTCAGGGAGAGGAGCTCCAGCTTGTTGCAGGTGCTGAGAAGTTTGTGGATGTCAGAGTCTCCAAATGTGATGTTCTGCAGGGTAAGCCTGGTGAGCCATTTGAATGCAGCAGGGCATGATTGGTAGAAGGACATGAGACGCTCTCCAAACAACAAACACTGCTCGTATTCTGGATGAGCAACATCTGTCCAGATTGTGAAGTCAAGGCAGTTGGTCTTGCCGCTCTCCGCGACATTGCCAACAGCATGGCCAATGGACTGCAGGTAAGGTTCCGTCAGGTAGAAGCTGAGCTGCAGGTGGTTGGTTCTGTCATTGGTCGGAGACGATGGTAGCAAACTCCTCATAGCCACTATGTAGGCACTCATGACTTGATCCACTGTCCAGTGCTCCCTCTTTTTTCTGTCACGGGGCAAGAAGTGTGCCACGTCTATTAGCAGGTGAGACAGTGAGCGAGGGAGGCGTGCCCATCGCCTGGAGAGCGTGCTAGCTTGGATAGCAGTGTGCAGATCAATGCGTTCGAGTATGTCGAGCAGAATGTGATCAGGGAGTGCACTGATTCTATCTTCAACTTTGTTCTGCTAAACAATCCATTGACAAGAATGACATCAGAAAACAATGGTTGCATTTTATTTCATATAAAAAAATATTGAATACATCTTGCAGGAGGTGCTGACTATGGGAGGATTCAGCTCTGACAGTCTAGCTGCTCTAAACTTTTGCAACGACAAAGTTTTCGTTTATCTTTCTTTTTAGAGTACAAAAAAGCAGTTAGGCAGACACATCACAGCATTACCTCAACCTGAAATTGATAATACTTAGGCACAAGATGGAACTTTTGTAGAAAAACGGAAGGTGGGCGGTTTATTTCAATTGGAGAACTAAAACAAGAACGCCTATTGCATTATGTTGCACCGCGTGCTAGCTACAGCGAAAGGTTGGCAATCGAAGGGGAGTACTGCCCTGAAAAAAATAGGGGAAAAGAAAAAACAGGGGAAGAAATGAAGGAAGACTTACAGGCACAGATTGCATGGTTGCAGATGGGTGAGAGGGGGGACGAAAATCAATTAGATCGTCCATATGTGACAACGAATCGGAGGGGCAATCCATCATCACATCAATTGCCCTGCTTACCAGATTGCCGTGCAAAAGTGTTAGGAAACCGGAGCTACCAGTGTATGTAGGCATGCGCATGGATTCAGATTGCGCGATGACGGAAGAGAAACTGAACCAACCTGTATGTACAAAATTGGGGCTCCGGTGAACGGCGGCCCAGTCAGGGGTGGGAGGTCGGCGAATAGGCACTGGAGCCCGTGGCCGGAGAAGGTAGGGAACCGTCGGCGAAGGGCCAAATCGAAGCCGGCACCAGACGAACTCCAAGGCCGGGGGAAGTCGCCGTCGGCGGCTATAAAAACAAAACCTTTGTGGGATTGAAGTTCATGGAGGATCCGGCGCCGCCTCCTCCATTATCATCGAGGAAAGAGCGGAGTCGATCTGTACTCGGCTTGGTTGGTTGGCCTCGCCTCCGAGACGGAGAAGAGGTTTCCCTTGTGCCTTATTTATTTATTTATTGAAATCAGTGATGGCGGAGCCACCCACAACAACTGTCGAACATGGATGAGCAAATCAAGTCCCACCCAAGAAAGGACAACTGCTTGTTCTAGTAATTGAAAAGCGACGAGAGATGAACCAACTTGGAATAATCTGAAGAAAGATCTGACTCACCTAACTTAACACGAGAGCCGGAGATCTCTTCTGCTTCTAATAAGCAATAAAATATTCACTAAAAACTCCTGATAATAAATGAAAAACTATTAAAAAAATAAACACCGAGGATGAACAAGGAAGGCAAACCAAGCCAATCCAAACCCGGATTGAGGACTAGGTGACCTAGAACTAGAAGCAACAAGTAGAGAAGGTGGATGCGAAGCACGGACCCCAGAATCGCCTGCTCGCTTAAGTTGGTCAGCTCGAAACCAAGCAAAGTCAGCGTCGATCGACTGCCGCAGCCGCACAACACGGACAGCAAGGGAGGGAGGGTCGGAGTGAGGAGGGCTCGCGCGCGTACCATACGGGCGGTCGAGCTTGTACGCGATGCGGGCGACGATGGCCATCGCCTCCCCCCGCATGGCCGACGACGCCACCATGGCTCTCCGCTCGCGTGGTGGGACCTGTGCAAGCAAGGGAAAAGGCAAGCAGCCAAGCGAGAGAGTGCTGTTGGTCTCAAAAAAAAAAAAAGCTGCTTCATTGCTGGGAGCCACCTGTCAGACATGGGCCGAAAATCACCAGGCTTCAAGTGGGCCTTTGTTTTCTATTTGGGCCACATACATAATCAATTTCGGAAATTGAAGTCCATACACTTGTCCAGCCCAAGTTCGCAATTTCAGAAAAGAGCTCCAGCCCCGCCAACAGCGGGTCTGTTTTTTGCCTCACGTGTCCACTGCAAGTATTGTCGATTTTTTGCCTCTTGGCCAGTTCGCCGCTCCAAAGAATCGATTCGCTTTTATTAAAAAAAAATCGATTTGCCAACATCGCAAGCATTATCACTTTGATTTTAGTTGCCTCTTGGCCCTTTTACCCCTCATCTCTATCTGTGGAGGCCAAAGCCGCCGCTGGGAGGCAGACATCTCGTCTCCGACGAAGAGGGCCCGTGGCCGCGAAGCTAGATCGCTCGCGCGCGCCGCCAGGGCCTTGCCCGCCGCTAGATCGTTCGCAGCCTAGCACTAGCAGGCGGAGTCTATGAAGGAGCGAGCTGGCGGCAACCTAGGCTGCTGTGTGCTCGCGGCAGTCGTCGGGGAGGCGGTGGTCCGAACTCCGAAGGGAGCGAGGCGCCGGAGAAGTTCCCTTGCCATGCCAGGGTCGATGGGATCACGATCCTCTTGATCCATGCGCTATTTTCAGGAGCGGAGCGGACTCACGAACGGATCGAACCTGCAGGCCTAGATCGGAATAACACGATCCTTCCCGATTACAGGTTGCTGCTTGATCGTGTACTATTCGGATTCAGATACTGTTCCAGATATCCTTTGCGGCTTTGCTCAAATTGATATAGAAGCCATCGTTGCGTATACTATTCGGATTCAGATGTTGTTCCAGACAGTATATACGAAGCGCCGCGCCGTCGGCCATCGCCTTGACCGGAAGCCCCCCACTTGATTGTTGATAGACCGGTGTTTGGTGGCTTTGGGCGATTTAGAGCGAAAGGTATGTCAAGATCATTTGAAAATTTTCTCTTGCTTATGGTTTTATTAGATTATAAATTATAAATGTTTACATCATTTTAATTTAGCATTCGAACTTTAGATTTGACCTAGCTGGAGCAATAGCTAGAGATCCTGTAGCCTCGCCTCTATCTCATCTCAAGACCGACAACGACTGATTGGTGATGGATTGCCCGTCTCCTCTCCTCAAGACGGTGATGGGCACGTCAGGCATCGTGCCTTCTTCGGTTCACTTGAGATCGTCCCCTCTTTCTGTGACCACTGTAAATCTTCTTACATTTACACATTTTAATTTCGCATATCCACTCTTTCAGTTGGAATTGTGATCCCCTTTTATTGAATCGAGCGGTTACTTTTTACAGTCAGGAAAAAAAAAAACTGTTCTTTGGACCTCACCTTGAAAATCAGACCATACCCACAGTAGGATAGGTTGATGCAAAAGCAATAAAGCCATTATTGAGCAGTAGTCAGTCTGGTAATCAAACAAACACTTGGTTTCTGACGATATATATCCTGTTTAGCAGAATCTTTCAGATGAAGAAGATAGGATCAGCGCACTCCCTGATCATATCCTGATCGACATCCTCGAACGAGTCGATGATCTGCGTGCAGTGGTCCAGGCCAGCACGCTCTCCAGGCGATGGGCTCACCTCCCCCGCTCGCTCTCTTACTTGTGCATACAGATTGCTGACTTCTTGCCTCGCGACCCAAGCAGGAGGAAACACTGGAAGGTGAATCAAGGCATGACTGCCTACACAGCTGCAGTCAGAAGCTTACTGAAGCAGTCTCCCTCCTGCAACCGGGTCATCAAACACCTAGACCTTGTCTTCTACTTGAAAGATCCATACCTGGCCTACATCGGCCATACTGTAGGGGACGTCGTGAAGCATGGCAACACCGACTTTCTCCAGTTTGTCATCTACTCCGAGGTCCAGGATCCAAGCTACGAGCAGTGCGTCGTGTTTGGACAACGCTTCATTTCCTTCGTCCAAGCATGCCCTGTTGCATTCAGATGGATCACAAGGCTCATCTTGCAGAACATCACATTTGGAGACCATGAGGTCTCAACAGTCCTCAATGCTTGCAACAAGCTAGAGCTCCTCTCCTTGGACTGTTGTGTCTGTGTCATCGACCCTGTCACCAGAGAAGAAACAGTGCTCACAATAGACGCCCCAGCCTCCTCGCTCCTCGCCCTCACCATCACCACATGTGCATATGCAGGGATCGATCTGATCCAGGTGCCAAAACTTGAGATGCTATCCTGCACTAACTGGACAGGTGCAAACCCACCATTTCGTTTTGGCAAGGTGCCCTGCCTCAAAAGCATATCTCTCCGTCGTGCTGCACTCCATTGGCAGAATCCATTCGCGTTGAGCCACTTCTTATCCAATACCACAACCTTATCGATTCTGTACCTTGACTTTGCTGATCAAATGGTATGTCGTTTTGTTTTATTATATCATTTAATGAAAGCTTGTGCTTCTTCTGTTTGTATACTCTCTTTTCTCCTGGTAATTTTTTGGTTTTTTTCCCTGCAGATTTGGATCAAACCAGAAGGCCCAAAGCATCTCTCCCCTATATTCAGTAACCTGAGAGATGCATACCTTTATAATATTTTCTGTGAGTGTGACCTGAACTGGACTATGTTTGTCCTTGAAGCCGCACCTAGTCTCAGTAACTTTCGTCTTCAGGTACAACCTATGTTCGTTTCAATCTGCTTCCTTAGCATAGCATCTATAAATTATTCCACTTTTACATTGTTTTGCTACATTGACCATGAAATTTAGTTTGTTATGCAGAGCTTTTCTCACTCGTATGAATTCTTGGATCCTGATTTAGTAGGCGATACAACAGCAATCATTGTTATTGTTGTTAAAAAGTCACTGTTTACCATCTCTATGTTCTGCGTTCCTAGAATCCTAGGTGAATCAGCATACATCTAACCATGTTTTTTTTTCATGAAGCTATCTTGTCATCCATGCGAAAGGAGTAGATGCGAGGACAGTGCTAAGAAAGTCAATGTTTCGTGGGATCACACATCGCCTGACTTCAAGCACCACATGTTGATCATGCTAGAGATGATAGGCTTTGCAGTGGATGAGAAGCTAATGAAATACTTGAAGCTTGTCATGAAGCGAGCCGTAGGGTTGAGGAGGATTCGCTTACTTGGACAACAGCCTTGTGCTAGGTGTGACGCCATGGACAATGTTTCTCCATCCCCGATCAGATGGAGATTTCCTGCTGATGATGACGAGAAGAAACTGATAAAGCAGCAGCTCGTCGATGGCTTGTCTTCTGTTGAAATAAGCATAGGATGACATGGTTCTCCCAGTCATCCCAAAAGACAATTGTAGCTTTCTAAGCTTAAGGGTCGTTGTTGCCATCAGTTGTGTAACTTTGTAAGCTTAAGAATTAAGGGCCTTCAATTATCTGAGACCTGCTTATTTCGTCGAAGATGTCTATAATGTGTTTGCAATTTCCTGAAAAGAAATAGCTAACTGCATTGCCCTGGCACAAAAAAAAACCCCAACAATTTCACTGGTGTTATTAGGCCAATCTAAATGGAGGTTTGGCGACCGGCCGGCCGTCAGCTCGAGCTCCTTCCCCATCGCCCCTCCATCCCTCCAACTCCAGCGTCTCGAGTTGATTGGATTTGAGGGATCCCGGGTCGGAAAGTCGCCGGCACGAAAACGCAAGGCGGCGGTGTCTGCTCCGCGAGACGGTCCTGCACGGCTGCACCACCGTGAAAGCTGCGGCGATCCTCTCGTCATCTCGTATTCTCGTGCTTATGGTCGCCGGCATCTAGTCGAGGTCCTCCATCCCCCGTGACAGTCTCAGTATCATAAGGCAACAGCAGGCAAGGAGATGGCGGTAGCCGGTAGGGGACGAGGAGTGGAGCATCACGACAGAACTGGCAGTCTTCAACATGATGCAGTGTATTTATGGAACGATTGTATTGTACTACACATGATGCCGAAGAAGGCAGGTATAGCAACAAGTACAAACGAAGCTTGATGATATATATATGTGCTATGTGTTATGTTGCCTTCCTCGAGATCATGGCCAAGGAAGGAAACATAGTACTAACAAGTTCCCTTCTCATGCCCAATTGGGAGACTCGAAAGTTGGTCCCTTGTGCATGTACTTCTAATTTGCCTTAATGTAGTAACTACCATCTAACTAAGTTTAATTTCATATATGGTGTTCCTTGCATATTCAGAATTCGCAAAAGATTAGAAGTATTGATCTCCTGTACCAAACAGTTGCACTCAAATAGCAAAATATCTACTGTACGTTATGCCACCGGATCTTGAGATCGATCCTATTCCACTGCACCCTACATGGAACCGATCAAACAGTAAGCAGAGTACAAAAAAGTCATGACATCCTGATGGCGCAAAAGTCTGTAGACGAAGCTGATGAACGAGTCCTTCAGGTGGGTGCAGGCGTGCCGCGTGCGGCGATCAACCCATAGCACCCCTCCTTGCTTGGGCTGACTTCATTCTCCTTCTTATCTGCTTGTCTGTTGCAGCATCTTCTGGCCCGTAGGAAGGGGGTGCTTCGAACGTCAGCCTTGGAGCAGAGGTTACTGCAGGAAACCAAGAACAGCAGTTGAGAGTCAGTTCAGTTGACAGTTGATCCAATCATCTAATATCTGTAGTCTAAGACAGATAACCCACCCATGCGACGCCTAACGGGTGACGGGGCCCTCGTAGAGTAAGGCGTTTGCCACACGTTGTCGTCGTTCTGGGGCAGCACGTAGTCAGCCTCTTGCACCACAGGCTCTTCTTCTTCTTGGAAAAGATGCTCCTCATCTTCTTCAGCCTGGAGATTTCCCTGCTCCACCTCTTCTTCTTCTTCTTGGAAATGATGCTCTTCACCTTCTTCAACCTGGAAATTCTGTGGCTGCACCTCCTCGTCCTTGTCTGCTAGGAACTGATCCCCATCCTCTACTTGTGCCTGCAAATTCTGCTGATACCCCACCTCCTTCTCGTCCACATCTGAGCAGTAGAATAGAAAGGCAAGGATGATCAAAATATAAAGTAGAAAAGGCAAGAGGTAAACATACTGGTTTATATACCTTTGGTAGTTCGGCTCATAGCCCAGTACATCATATTCTCTTTAATGAGGGCCAAGATTTGTTTGCTTACACTGGCAGATCTCGTGTCTAGAAAGCGAAGTGATTGAGTAGCCCGAGCAATGGTTTGGTTTGCCAGCAACCAAGCTCTGGAATGCAAACATGGGAAATCAGTTACAAGAAGAGTACCATTGAATAATGGATATATGTATACCACAAAGGAGAAGTAATACATATAGTACCTGTTTATGTTACCCAACTCATCATGATAAAACAATGATAAGTTTAACTCAACTGAAAGCTTCAGCGGGTCAGATGGAATCATATCCTGAGATGCAGCAAGAGCGTTCTGCAAGACACGGTTTCAGAGTACATCTAACATATACTTGTATTAGTGCTAATTTCAGCTGCTGACCTGATATGAAAGAACTATTTTATCACAAAGCTGTTGCTTGTTATCCTCATTCACCAAGGGAACCTGGAGCCAGGTGAGATCTCCAATCCTGAAAACCAGCAATCATACAAATATAATTCAGAATCATAAGCCGCTCTGCAGCAGTGCATGAAGGAACTTACATACTCAGATGAAAGAAAGACTTACATTTTCAGAAGAAATACAAGATTTCCTCTAACACTTGGATCCCTTTACAGCAAATGCTTCCCATTTCACACTCGATCAGTTGTCTGAAGTACGCAATCTCCTCGAAGTGCTGGGCACACTCATCTTCCTGTTCAATGTCTCGGACCTTTTCGAGCAATCGTTTCTTCTCAATGCATGCACCAGCGAAGGCTGAAAGAATGAGATCACGCTCTTCTACCATCAGCTCCTGTCCATAATCCTGGACCAGCATGTTAACCGCCTCAAGAAAGTCTACATCAATAAGATAATCCAGCCATTAGAACACAACACCAACAAGGCTCTGGTTTGAAATTCAGTCATCACAATGTATGAATCCAGACAAAACAAGCAATCCAATTTTCAGGCTAATGTCTTTTCAGTATGGCATCATCCTTCGCACCAAACGCAAAGAATTTTCAGGCAATTTCAGAGTGGAGATTAAATAATGAGAGATTGCACAGAGAGTCCTGCAACACGTACAGAAGATCTTCACATTTCAAACACAACTCAATGGATACTGAGTGACAAACAAAAGGATCATATCCTAGCTATCAGGGAAGAATTTCCTGATGCTTAACATAGATTTTTGTGAGGCATTTGTACCAAAATTTGCAAGTGATGTTCAAGGTTGAGGAGCTAATTAATTAAAGAACCAACTATGGGCTTATGGTAGATGTGCCTCTGCGAGTAAATGGAGGGTGAACAACTGAACATGGATATAATGAAGGAACTGAACAAACATGCTTATGAGTGGCTTCAAAAACTTCCGCCTACTGAGTGGAGTAGATTTCAGAGAATTTTCGCGATGCATCTTGCTAAATATAACTGCTAAGTTTTATATAGGCATGAGCTATTTGTCTCCAATATTTCCATTTTTTTTCTACCTCTATAAGACATATAATTAACTGTTAATCCATTATTTTGCTGAAGATGATATGCCAGCTCACTGACAGATACGGTGTTCATCTGTTCGATAAAAAAAGGCTTGCTAAAGATGGCAACTCACTGACATTCCATACTACCATGCCATATCTTGTCTATAATATGAGAGGAAGATATCCAAGGATGAAGTCCATGAGTGCTACCATATTGCAACCTACATACGAGCATATAGCAGTAAAATTGTTTCACCTAGAGATTGGGATAATGCCAATGAAACTCCCATAAATCCACATATGTATGACAAAAGGCCTGGTAGGTCTAGGAAGTCAAAGCAAAAGTAACCTCATGAGGTGCCAGGGAATAACAGGATTTCAAAACATGAGTCAACATTCAATGTAGCTATTGCAATCAACCAGACCATAATAAGATCGAACGAATGCACTTAGAAAATCTGTTATTGAACCTACAAAGCACATCAAGGGAAAAACATTCAGAGATGCACATGACCAATAGTGTGAGAAGGAATCGGTCATAACTCAAGAGCAGAATCAGGTGCTCCCTTTTGCAACGGTTTTTTCAAACTGAAACTGCGTCTCTGAATGTTTCACGGTGTGTAATTGCTGCAACATGAGAAGTCGTCAACGCTGTAGCACAATGAATCAAACGAATCTCGCTAAGCAATTGAATCGAAAACGCACGAACCAAGGTGCTCGCGCTCGGCGCGCTCTGACAGCGGCAGCCAACCCTAGCTAGATGGATTCGAATCATCACCCAAATTTACCCGGCGCGAGCAGGAGAGAGGTGAAGGGCGCGCGAGGTGACGGCGCGCGAACAAACCCTAGAACGCTCGCAACTCAAATTGCACACAGCATAGGGAGCGAGAGGTGACGGGCGGGGAGTAGGGAGGCCGAGGTGAGAGGGCGTACCAGAGCTCCTCTCGAGGCGAAGAGCTGTGCGGATGTGGGAGGCCAGCGCCTCCCGCGTCCGCGTCCGGTGGGGCGGCGGCGCCGTCACCATCGCCATCGCCGTCGCCTGCGCAGCTGCGCTTGATCACGTCGCGCGCGCACGCCCTCGCCTGGTGCGGCGATGGGTTGTTGTGGATTTAGAAATGGCGTGTCCGCTACGGCGGGTCGGCGGCCGGGGTTTTGCGTGAGGTTTTGACGGTTCGGGACTCGGGTCCACTTGTCATCGTGCGGCAGAAGCAGGTTGGCCCGCGGCAACAGATAAAAGAACAGCGTAGCAGAAGGGATTTGAACCCATTTGCAAGAACAATTTGCTAGTACTATATATTCCCTTTGTTTTAAAATATAAGTCATTTCAACTTTCTTTGTGAGTCAATTTTTTTCAACTTTGACTAAGTTTATACAATAAAGTACTAACATTTATGATATCAAATAAGTAACATTAGATTTTTCATTAGATATATTTTCATATTACAGTTATTCGGTATCATAAATCTTTGAAGTCATCTCTATAATTTTGATCAAAGATAAAATAGTTTGACTCTCCAAAAATGTTGGAATGATTTATATTTTCAAACGGAAGGAGTATGTATATTTCATATTTGTTTCTTGTGTAGAATTATTTGTTCGTATTTGAGTCATTTGTTCGTGGTGTACACCTATTTGTTTGTAATGTTTAATATTTTTGTTCGTTGCATGTAATCATTTGTTCATGCGTATAATAATGTGGTAGTGATGTTCATTTTCTATCATTTTATCTTGAAGAATTAAATGTTCATGATGGTCAATCTTTGTGCGTCATGTTTAATTCTTTTGTTTATAATAAAGTATCATATGCTCCCTTTGTTTGATTATTTGTTTGTTATAGTTCCAATGTTCCAAGTTGATAAAAAATTGTTTTCAGATTTTTTTAAAGTCAAGTGTAGTCTTGTTTTGAGGATCTTGTTATAAAAAATATAATTGTGCAATCAAAATTTAATTTAAATGTCCCACTTTTTTTCAGGCAACAGTTACAAGATTGTCGTTTTCTGTGACGTAGAGCTGCACCCGTGGCCATGTGACAGAGAAGGGGTGGCGAAATAATAAAAACGCAAACACAAACTGTGTGTTTTTATTTAGCATGTAATAGTCTTGTGCAAATTTTGTTCCAAGGTTATATCCTTTGGAGTAATATCACCTTTTGGAAGCTCTTAGGTGCGATCATTTGTTGTATGGTGCTTATAATAAAACTCTATTTTTTATTGATACAGATACAAAGATATGTATATCTCTCCTACGTATTTGATAAAAAAACACAAACACGACACATCTACCCACGTGACAAAATCGACCACAAGAAAATCATCAAAGAGTCCACCGAATCCACCAAAGAGCCCTCTCTCATTTCACAACAAAACCATCACGAGAGGGAATGAGGGATACGAGTATACAACATCCACAGCCAGGGGCGGATCCAGCGGTGGGTCGGGAGTCGGTCACGCATGCATGGCGTACGTCGCAATTGACGTGCGCTGACCTGCTACTGTGCTTCAAAAAAGAGACGCGTCCTTCACATCATTCATGATTCATCTCTGGTACAACTGTAGAAGCAGTAGAACGATCAGGTAGCTTAGCACTGGGAAATTTTGGAAATGCATATGAATCATGGCACGCACATGCAGCAACGTGGATCCATAATCTTTCTTCACCATTTCAAGCTATATGCACACTATACTATTCGCTTCTGATCATGGACTGATTATTGTTATCTTGCTTAATTATATTAATTAGGTGGCGAGTACTCAACACTCCACTCCTCTCCACTAACTCTTATGTTTTGCTTTTTTTTCCACATGAAAAACAAAAGTGCATGCACTTTTTAGCATAAATAATGGATGGTTAAGTTAGGCTTCTGCTAATTTGTTCAACTGCAAGTCCAAGGAAAAGAAAAACCATCTCCGTTGCTGTTGTTCCGGGCGGCCATGCATGAATGATGCATGCTTGATTAGCTGCCAATTGCTAGTCCCACTATAAGGCACACAGCCTCATTGCCCGCCCTTCGCACCTCCATCCATCACCAGCCACAAACAAAACAGGCCACAACAAAAGCAACAATCAAGAGAGAGCTCCACCCAGCAAGAAGAGGGAGCTCTCTCCTGTACATGGCGGTGGCCACGGTGCTGGGCGCGAGCCTCCTGTACATGGCGCTGGCTGCGTCGGCGCAGCCGCTGCCGCCCGGCAACATGCAGGTGATGATCACCATGAACGGCAAGGGCAACAGCAAGTTCAGATCAACAACTGTCAAGGATTCTGATTCACACAGCTAAGAAAGCATATTTTCGGTGTGTTCAGGTGCGCCAAATTAAAATACTTTCGTGCCAACCTCGGGCTAAAAAAAAGAAACTAAATGCAAAGGGAGAGGGGTCGCCTCCAAACATGAATGCCTAAACTCCTACCTAGCACTAGCCGACAGAAATGCTTCTTTTTTTTTCCTTTTTACGAAACATAATATAAATCATTGACGCTCACATATTTGCGCACACATATATATTCTCATAAACACGAATATATCTTTTGAGATTGACGCATACGCTTAGCCCACAGGCAAAAGTAATTAATAGCTATAAATTTGAACACATATGCTTAGTTGGAGACTCCATCAGACCCGGACACCGCCGGGTAAAAAAAAAACTAATGTGCAGTAATATTTGTTAGCGGCAAGGTCGACGGTAGCGTACTAGCGTGCTATGGGAGGGTCATGCATGCAATGGCGGAAATGCTGCCTTGTTTCTTGCCGTCTCTCTTGGCATCGAACGAGGGGGTGTTGTGCGTCACGAGGCAAGGGCAGCACGTACGCCAAGTGAACAATAGAAGATCGACAAAACAACTTGCATGCTACGTTTTTCTTGGTCGTCTCTTTGGTATTTGGACACTGAACCTGCAGGGACAACAAAGAAAGATACATGTGTGGGCTGAGGCGGTTGCTTTGATCGATCGCGATGAGCCGAGATGAGTGCTCGCGGAGCTAGCGCGCACATCGTTGAGACGGACGGGCGGGCGGCTCGCGCGCTTCAGGCTATCGCGAAGCGTCCACAGGCATCGACCGGCCGGTGATCGAGATTATTGGTAGAGCGTCGGTCATGCACGCATTCGCGTACTACGTCGCAATTGGTGGCACACGGCAAAGTTTAAAAGGCACACGGCAAACCCCACGACGGCAAATAAGGCGCAAAGATCTTTGCCGTGTGCCACATGGCTTTGCCGTGTGCCATGAGGCCCGCACGGCAAAATAAAGGTAACTGACGGCGGACCCCGGCGACAAGCTGTTTGCCGTGTGCCACGTAGGCGGCACACGCGGCAAACAACCCTACTTTGCCGTGTGCCACGAGGGAAAGCACACGGCAAACACCTTTGCCGTGTGCACACCAAGGGGCACACGGCAAACAACCTATGCTCATGGTAGTACACCACATTTTCAGATTTTCCTCCATCAGCCTTACATACTCAGTGCTCTCTTTGTAAGATTCCTCATCCAGCAGGACAAGCACTGGGCGTGCCTTGTCCAGTGCCTGCTTCGCCAGAGCATATGCACTGAGGATCCAATCAGCCTCAAAGTTATTCAAACTTGCTACTAGCCAGCAAAGTAGGCACGGCACAGTGTACTGATGTGCCATGTAATGTAACAGAGAAGAGTGGAAACTATTACCGTTCAGGCCTGTTCATAATATCGTGGTAGAAAGCCGTCTTTGTCAGGTCCACAGAAAGCCGCATAGGATCTGCCGGAGAGAGGATTTCAGCTTTCTTGGAAGCAGTCTGCACAAGGACATTGTAGCGGGGATTAGCTATGCGTTGCACTAGCCAAACATGAAGGATGCGCATAATCCAAGCAGTGTGGATCAGGTGGAAATCTTGACCGCATTTCTTCCACCACCAGGCACAAAAAATAACGCAGGAGAAGCAATCAGTATGTAGCATTAAGTAGTAATTAGCTGCTCCCTCCATTCCAAAGTGTATGTAATTTTAGTTTTGTACGATGTCAACCTTATACCATCTATAACATCAGATTATTTTCAACAGTCCACCATTAAATATGTCTTTGTGGTTCATTTATTTGGAACTGTAAATGTCAACATATTTTTATGTGAATTTTAAACATTAGAGAAGTTTGTGTTAAACAAAACTAAAATGACCTATATTATGGAATGGAGGGAGCAGGTATCTATCTATCTATCCAGAGATACGGAGTATATTACAATACAGCCAGATAAGGGGGTGGGCACCTTATAAGCCATTAATGCCTTCTCAACAAACGGTTCTTTATCCTCCACCTTTTTCAACATGGCCAAGAACCAGCAAGTGTCACCTATCCTGAAATAAACCAAAAGGAAGAATGTAAATATGTGGCAGACAGTACGGTTTCACAAGTTCCTAACCAAAAAACCAACAACAACAGGAGAAGCATATCACATCTTATTGTAGAGGGTAGCATTCTCCGCGTCATGGCAGAATGGCAGGAGATGGTTTTCAACAATGTCGAGTGTACTCATGCACGTTGCTTGCATGTCATCCTCTAGTACCTCGCGGTAGAATGCTATATATTCGATGTGGTTAGTGTTGTCTTCTTGTTGCTCCATAACAGAGATTATACGCAGTGCTCTACGCTTGGCAGAGAAAATGATTCTGTAGGCCGTGATGAGCAGCTTCCTCTGCTCCACATTGAGCTCAAAGTGCTCCTCGGCCATCATGTTGACTGCCACGAACATGTCTGCATAAGCACTAGAGCACGTCAGTGAAAATGGTGACATCAGGCATGGGTATGTTTTTGTTTGTTGTAGCCTGATAGGCAAAATAATCGGCTATCGTATATACTGGATATTGTGGAACTGAAAATGCAATTTAAGATGATGACAATGGCGGCACGCATTTTAAGCTGGCAGAAGCAACAAGCAACCAACCAACAGAGAATGGAAATCGCAGAACCTCTAATCTGAACTCTTTAATGCGCAGAGATGTAACAGAAATCCTGTACTGCAGATCAGGTCCATGTGCAGACAGGCTCTCAAAACATAATGTGATTTATTATTTTCTAAAAGAACACAATGTGACCCGATTAGGCAATTATCCATCATGGAATAAAATTGCACAGAAATACCCTGGCTTTGTGGGACAAGCTACTCTTATAGTATGACAGCAACCCAAATGATTGAGAACTTAGGGAGAGACCACACCGCAGGTCCGCAGCAAACTTGGGGCAATACGGCCGTTGATTGAACATGGACGATCAAATCAAGTCCCACTCAAGAAAGGACAACTGCTTGTTCTAGTAATTGAAAAGCGACGAGAGATGAACCAACTTGGAATAATCTGAAGAAAGATCTGACTCACCTAACTTAACACGAGAGCCAGAGATCTCTTCTGCTTCTAATAAGCAATAAAATATTCACTAAAAACTCCTAATAACAAATGAAAAACTATTAAAAAAATAAACACCGAGGATGAACAAGGAAGGCCAACCAAGCCAATCCAAACCCGGATTGAGGACTAGGTGACCTAGAACTGAAGCAACAAGCAGAGGAGGTGGATGCGAAGCACGGACCCCAGAGTCGCCTGCTCGCTTAAGTTGGTCAGCCTCGAAACGAAGCAAAGTCAGCGTCGATCGACTGCCGCACAACACGGACAGCAAGGGAGGGAGGGTCGGAGTGAGGAGGGCTCGCGCGCGTACCATACGGGCGGTCGAGCTTGTACGCGATGCGGGCGACGATGGCCATCGCCTCCCCCCGCATGGCCGACGACGCCACCATGGCTCTCCGCTCGCGTGGTGGGACCTGTGCAAGCAAGGGAAAAGGCAAGCAGCCAAGCGAGAGAGTGCTGTTGGTCTCAAAAAAAAAAAAAAGCTGCTTCATTGCTGGGAGCCACCTGTCAGACATGGGCCGAAAATCACCAGGCTTCAAGTGGGCCTTTGTTTTCTATTTGGGCCACATACATAATCAATTTCGGAAATTGAAGTCCATACACTTGTCCAGCCCAAGTTCGCAATTTCAGAAAAGAGCTCCAGCCCCGCCAACAGCGGGTCTGTTTTTTGCCTCACGTGTCCACTGCAAGTATTGTCGATTTTTTGCCTCTTGGCCAGTTCGCCGCTCCAAAGAATCGATTCGCTTTTATTAAAAAAAAATCGATTTGCCAACATCGCAAGCATTATCACTTTGATTTTAGTTGCCTCTTGGCCCTTTTACCCCTCATCTCTATCTGTGGAGGCCAAAGCCGCCGCTGGGAGGCAGACATCTCGTCTCCGACGAAGAGGGCCCGTGGCCGCGAAGCTAGATCGCTCGCGCGCGCCGCCAGGGCCTTGCCCGCCGCTAGATCGTTCGCAGCCTAGCACTAGCAGGCGGAGTCTATGAAGGAGCGAGCTGGCGGCAACCTAGGCGGCTGTGTGCTCGCGGCAGTCGTCGGGGAGGCGGTGGTCCGAACTCCGAAGGGAGCGAGGCGCCGGAGAAGTTCCCTTGCCATGCCAGGGTCGATGGGATCACGATCCTCTTGATCCATGCGCTATTTTCAGGAGCGGAGCGGACTCACGAACGGATCGAACCTGCAGGCCTAGATCGGAATAACACGATCCTTCCCGATTACAGGTTGCTGCTTGATCGTGTACTATTCGGATTCAGATACTGTTCCAGATATCCTTTGCGGCTTTGCTCAAATTGATATAGAAGCCATCGTTGCGTATACTATTCGGATTCAGATGTTGTTCCAGACAGTATATACGAAGCGCCGCGCCGTCGGCCATCGCCTTGACCGGAAGCCCCCCACTTGATTGTTGATAGACCGGTTGGTGGCTTTGGGCGATTTAGAGCGAAAGGTATGTCAAGATCATTTGAAAATTTTCTCTTGCTTATGGTTTTATTAGATTATAAATTATAAATGTTTACATCATTTTAATTTAGCATTCGAACTTTAGATTTGACCTAGCTGGAGCAATAGCTAGAGATCCTGTAGCCTCGCCTCTATCTCATCTCAAGACCGACAACGACTGATTGGTGATGGATTGCCCGTCTCCTCTCCTCAAGACGGTGATGGGCACGTCAGGCATCGTGCCTTCTTCGGTTCACTTGAGATCGTCCCCTCTTTCTGTGACCACTGTAAGTCTTCTTACATTTACACATTTTAATTTCGTATATCCACTCTTTCAGTTGAGATTGTGATCCCCTTTTATTGGATTGAGCGGTTACTTTTTCCATTCAGAAAAAAAAAATCTGTTCTTTGGACCTCACCTTGAAAATCAGACCATACCCACAGTAGGATAGCTTGATGCAAAAGCAGTAAAGCCATTATTGAGCAGTAGTCAGTCTGGTAATCAAACAAACACTTGGGTTTCTGACGATATATATCCTGTTTAGCAGAATCTTTCAGATGAAGAAGATAGGATCAGCGCACTCCCTGATCATATCCTGATCGACATCCTCGAACGAGTCGATGATCTGCGTACAGTGGTCCAGGCCAGCACGCTCTCCAGGCGATGGGCTCACCTCCCCCGCTCACTCTCTTACTTGTGCATACAGATTGCTGACTTCTTGCCCCGCGACCCAAGCAGGAGGAAACACTGGAAGGTGAATCAGGGCATGACCGCCTACACAGCTGCAGTCAGAAGCTTACTGAAGCAGTCTCCCTCCTGCAACCGAGTCATCAAATACCTGGACCTCGTCTTCTACTTGAAAGATCCATACCTGGCCTACATCGGCCATGCTGTAGGGGACGTCGTGAAGCATGGCAACACTGATTTTCTCCAGTTTGTCATCTACTCCGAGGTCCAGGATCCAAGCTACGAGCAGTGCGTCATGTTTGGACAACGCTTCATGTCCTTCGTCCAAGCATGCCCTGTTGCATTCATATGGATCACCAGGCTCATCTTGCAGAACATCACATTTGGAGACCGTGAGGTCTCAACAGTCCTCGACGCTTGCAGGAAGCTAGAGCTCCTCTCCTTGGACCTCTGTGTCTGTGTCATCGACCCTGTCACCAGCGAAGAAACGGTGCTCACAATAGATGCCCCAGACTCGTCTCTCCTCGCCCTCTCCATCACCACATGTGCATATGCAAGGATCGATCTGATCCAGGTGCCAAAACTTGAGATGCTACTTTACACTAATTGGAATGGTGCAAACCCACCATTTCGTTTTGGCAAGGTGCCCTGCCTTGGCCGCATATCTCTCAGTTGTGCTGCACTCCATTGGCAGAATCCATTCGCGTTGAGCCACTTCTTGCCCAATACCACAACCTTAACAAAGATGCACCTTGACTTTGCCGATCAAATGGTATGTCATTTTGTTTTATTCTCATTTAGTAAAAGCTTATGCTTGTTCTGCTTGTATTCTCTATTTTCCTTGGGTAATTTGGTTGTTTTTTCCCTTGCAGATTTGGATCAAACCAGAAGGCCCAAAGCATCTCTCCACTATATTCAGCAACCTGAGAGATGTAAATCTTTATAATATTTTCTATGAGTGTGACCTAAACTGGACTATGTTTGTCCTTGAAGCCGCGCCTAGTCTCAGTAACTTTCGTCTTAAGGTACAATAATATATGCTCGTTTCAATATGCTTCCTTAGCTTCTACAAATTCTTCCACTATTACATTGTTATCATACACTGTCACTGTGTATCATGGAATTTAGTTACTTGTGCAGAGCTTTTCTCATTCATATGAATTCTTGGATCCTTTTATGTTCACAAAACAAGACTGATTTAGTAGATAATACACAGCTGCAATCATGATCCTTGCTGTTAAAAAATCGATCACCGATTTACCTATCTATGTTGGGTCTTTCTGATGCGGACCTAGAGGTCAATCAACATGCATCTAACCATGTTCTATTTCATGAAGCTATCTTGTCATCCATGTGAAAGGAATAGATGCGAGGACTGTGCTGAGAAGGTTAATGTTGTGTGGGATCACGCGTCACCTGACTTTGAGCACCACAGGTTGAGCCTCCTACAGATGGTAGGCTTTGCAGTGGATGAGAAGCTAATGAAATATATAAGGCTTGTCATGAAGCGAGCCGTAGGATTGAGGAGGATTTGCTTGCTTGATCAGCGGCCTTGTGCTGAGTGTGACGCCATGAACAATGCTCAGCCTCCATCTCCGATGAGATGGAGATTTCCAGCGGATGAAGATGAGAAGAAACTAATAAGGCAGCAACTTGTCGATGGCTTCTCTTCTTCCGTTGAAATAAGTATAGGATGACATGGTTCTCCTGCCATTATCCAGAGACAATTTGTAACTTAGTAAGCCTCTAATAATTGAGGGTCTATTATAGGCCCGACAGGGCCTCAATTGCCTGAGACTAGCTTATTACTTTGTGAAAGATGTCTTAATGTTTTACAATTTCCTGAAAAGAATTACTCCCTCTGTTTAAACTGTTTGTTTGACTTTTTTCACCCTAAGTTGGACTAGTCGTCTTATTTAAAGTTATTTATAATATTGTATTTTTTGTTGTGTCTTGCTTTACTATTAATAAAAGTTGTTAAAAAATGACTTAAATTTGACTATATTTGCACAAATTTTTTGAACAAAACGAACGGTCAAACTTGGGATAAAAAAAGTAGAGCGAACTATAATTTGAAACGGAGGGAGTAATTAAATGCAATGACTAAAATTCAAACTAACTAATTAATCATTTGCCTTGGCACAAAAACATATAAATATAACAATTTAACGGGCGGAATGTAACATTTTACGTAGCTTGTGCGCGTGGCCGAGCTAGGAGAACCTAGTTTCGTTTTTTTTTAATCCAACTGTTATAGAGATTATTTTTTCCTGAAAATGACTAATTTAATTACTACAGCAAGAAATCCACTTTGTGTGTTTAGCTCCCAAATAATAAAAGTTCAACACGATTTACTCGCTACTTCAATATCCCATAATGCATTTTTCTTTTTTCCCTTCTTCCTTTATCAATTGGATTTAATTTAATTTTTTTCGTGCCACAGGGACGCTAACTTTGAGGGTAGAATCTTTCTCCACTCCAAATGACTCATAAAGGCTGACAGACCAAATTAAAGTAGGTGTTCGATCATATATGGCATTATTATATGAATAAATGATGATAAATCGAAACGGGTACGACGAAACACCGACCGGAGAACGGGGTGTGGACGCTGAACATTGGAGCCTTGGAGGACACGTGAAGATGGAAATGGAGCTTGAACACTGTTGATCGTTTTCAGAACGCCAAATAATCGATCCCTGGCAACTAGCAAGTAGCAACGACATCCAGCACGCAGCAATTAGGACGTGTCGAGAAGACGAGAGGCCCTTGGACAGTTGGACGAGTCTTCGACGCTGACTGCATGGCCTGGCCTGACTACATGCGTCGCTGGCCCCGCGCAACGCAACCCGGACCCGGTCAGTCCAGCCATGCGACACGTACCGGCCACGTGGGCACGGCATGGCTAGCTCTTGCGTCTGCTCGTTCCGTTTCTCCCTCGCTATAGCTCGATGGGGAGGGAGCCGCGTGCGATCGATGGTTCGTCGTCCCAGTTTCAGTTCAGATCCGAGCGAGTGGGTGAAACCAACGTAGCTTCTTAGCCATGTATTTGTGATTTTGGTGATTGAATGACAACATATTTATTGGGACTAATGGTTTGTCGAGCATGAAATTTGTAGCTTTTCATAGGGCCCAAGAATGCAATACAAGGAAAGAAGTCGGGACAAATAGTGAAATGAATTGGATTTGTCCCATGAATGTTTATAGATTGATCAAATGTGGTGGGCTTCTAGATAATCATATAAAGCATTTTATAAGCTTTCCATAGAGTCCAAGATCATAAAAATCGGACTCCGGAGTAGAAAGTTACGGTCGAAAGATTAAGTGCTTAAAACAGTCGATCAGTTGATCCGACCGTGATAGACTAATCATCCGACCCAAAAACGACCGTTCAAAGTTGCTCAAATGGTCCTGGTCCTTTTGGCAATCTTGTGAGGAATTTCATAAGCATTCCAAAAAGTATAAGATAACGAAAAACGGATCTCCGAGCTGAGAATTATGATCAAAATACCGGAGGGAAAAAATCTGTGTTGGTGGTTTCATCCAACCCACACAAAGGTACACGGGTCAGATGAATGGGGTATCGTCTGACCGTTGTTGGACAGCGAAGTTTTGATGGATCGTTTGATCCGACTGGAGCTCGGTCGCTTGATTCAATCTAAATACCGAAGTCCACGCAGAACCATTGTGCACCACACATGAAGACAAGTTATAATGGGACGTTTTATCCGACCGAAAACAAATGTATGGCTCGGATCAATTGACCAATCATCCGACCGAGAAAACTTGAAAAAATGGTTTTGAGCTTGTGATAGGATTGTGGAGAATTTCACAAGCTTTCCAACAAGTACTAGATCATCGAAAACGGAGTTCGGAGTCAAGAGTTATGGCCAAAATACGAAAGGCAAAGTTGCATTGATCGTTTGATCCGACCAATGGTCATTTTATCCGATCCAGTCATCTGACCCACACAAAAAGAGGTTCAACGGCTATATTTTCAAGTGATGTGTTGATAGTTTGATCCGACCGCCCATAGAAATGGATGATCGGATCATCCGACCCATACAAAAGCAAGCTGTTGGGATGCTTTGAGGCAACGGCTCTCCCGAGTTGTTGAGCTATTTATACCCCCTCTACACGCCCATTTGGAGATGTTGGAGTATCCAGGAGTCCATTGAAGCTACTACTACATCAAGATCACATCCAACCCACCTTGGTGCTATAGAGATCAAATCAAAGGCCTTTAGCACAAGCTTTGTGAGTGTTAGTGCTAGGTTAGGCTAGGATTGAAAGAGAGCAAGGTGTTGCTACCTTGTGTGTGAGGTTCTTAAGTGAACCATTTGTACAAGAGGTGTCGGCCGGCGCCTTGGAGTCTTGGTGACTCGCCGGCAAGTCTTCGACCCTCCGACTCGGTGTGGAGAGGCGACGGCGATCGTGTGCGGGAGACGTGGAGACCACATTCCTTTGTGGAGAAGCTCCTTAGTGGAGACGGCATCAAGGTGACCGGGATAGTAGGAGAGGTGAGGCTTGTCTTTGTGACAAGTGACTCATCCGCCTTGGCGTGAGCCTCCGTGGCGAGTCAAGACCTTGACCGGGAGATCTCATCTTGGTGACCGGGAGCATATCCTTCGTGGAGCTCCAACGTGGACTAGGGGTGACATTTGCCTACCGATACCACGGGATAAATCGCCGCGTCAAGTTTGCATTCACTAACCCTCTCCGTTACGTTTCCGCATTTCATACTTGCAACTTGAGTGATTTACTTTCATAGAGTAGTATCTTGCTATGATTGGCTCTAGGTTGCAAAACTCTTTGGGTTAGGGAGCAAACACTTAGGTAAACCTTAGTTGCACATCTAGATAGCATGTTCTAGTTTATATCTTGTGAAAAATAGATGTTGCCATAGGTTAAGGTTTTAAAAAAGCCTAATTCACTCCTCTCCTTTTAGGCTAATACGAGCACCAATTCCTTACCAGTGGTATCAGTAGTGCGTGTGGAGCTTTATTTATTTTGTCTATAGTACTTGATTCGTCCGCGCCGTGGCGGACATCGTCACCCACTTCGGGCGTGGGCCGGGGAAGCTCGCGCGCGCCGTCTACGTCGACAATTCAATTCGGGCGCGGCGGGGTGGACGCGCGCTCAAGGCCGGCCTCGATGCGCCGCCACCGTCCGTGGGGTCGAACGAGCTGGCGGGTGTCGTCGTGTGGTGTCCGCGGCCGCCGACCCGTGCTGACGCCGTTCACGACGACGACAACGAGAGCAGGCGCAGGCGGCAGCACGGCCATCGGCCAAGGAGGAAGCAGGTCGCCAGCCCGGGTCAGGAAGAAATAACGACGGCCTATGCATACGGCTAGCGCAACGGTGTTCGGTAGTGCTTGCTGCAGATGGTAGAGTGCAACTATCTGCTGCAGCCACCGCGATCCCAGCAAACCCATGCTCTTTGATTTAAAGCTTCAATCAACACCTTAAAAACTGGAGGGAATTGAGCACAGCACATGACGCTAGAACAAAAAAAAAAAAAGGAAGGAAGCACCTAAGCCAACTTTTGAACATAACATGAATACGT
Source organism: Urochloa ruziziensis (assembly GCA_015476505.1). Lineage (NCBI taxonomy): Eukaryota > Viridiplantae > Streptophyta > Magnoliopsida > Poales > Poaceae > Urochloa > Urochloa ruziziensis. The sequence goes on along the minus strand of CM027121.1, from coordinate 8,302,741 downwards.
CACTGACGCCGTCTCAACAGATATGGTGCGCGCGTCAATCAACAGATATGGTGCGTGCGTCAATCAGAACAAACCATCAGGTTAGCAAAAGTTATCGGTGAGCAGAGATGCAGAGTACTCTGGCGACACCGCAAAACTAACATCTGACACAGTTTTCCATAGATGAGACTTGACGAGGGTAGCAATCAGCCCATGCGACCACGCCTCGCCTGAGAGGCCTTCATGCGCTGGCGGATCGTCTTCCTGCTTCCAACTGATGGTTCGTAGTCCTCAGGTGGGTCTTCAATCGCCAGACGTGGAGCACGTGGTACTGCAAACCGGAAACCATTTTGTTGTATGTAAGAGCAGTATTTGCTACTTGCCATAGACTAACTGAGTTAATCGTATTGTATACTTATATAAGAAGGACAGCTAACGTACCATCACGTCTCATCACCGGGGAAGGGCTCCTGCGGGAGTATGGTGTTTTCCAGAGAACCGGCTGAGGTTGTGCTCCTGCATCATCATCCTCCGGCTCAGCTACAGGGACAGGCTCCAGCGGCGGTTCATCATCCTCCGGCTCAGCTACAGGGACAGGCTCCAGCGGCGGTTCATCATCCTCCTCAGGATGCGGTTCAGCTGCAGGCTCCGGACCCGGCGCCCCATCTCCTGCACAAGTAGTGATATTGCAGTAACTACAATACTACGTCTGATGATCATATCGGATCAGATGGGTGATGCAACTCACCAGAATGCCCTGAGTGCATCTTTTGAGGGCCACTCTCATGTTTATCCATTGTTTCAAGCAGGCACTTCTTATTCAACTCTGGCTCAGGTTTCAACTCCTCTGGCTCAGGTTTCAACTCCTCTGCCTCTGGTTCAGATTTTAATTCATCTGGTTCAACAGAATACAACGGTAAGAAAGCTCAATTAATATAGAGTAGAAAAGATAAACAACAAAGGCGACGAGACCCATTAGACATATATGGTTACCTTTGAAGATTTTTGTAGACCATAACATCATATTCTGTTCAACTAGCTGCAGTATTGTTTTGCTGACCATGAGTGACTTGTCATCCAAATATCTGAGAGAGGGACCAGCACCAGCTATTGTTTGGTTGGCCAATAGACACGCTCTGCAACACATAGATCACATTAAGTACTTGCAAGGAGATCCCCTTGAATACATGGTACACCACAAGATGTATCACCTCTTCAGATCATGTAGCTCATCGTAGTAAAATGCGGACAAGTTTAGTTGTACTGAAAGTTTCAAAGGATCCGATGGGAGCAAACCCTTGGAAACTGAAAGTGCTTCCTGCAGACACATTTATTTCCACATTATCAGATTCAGAACAACAGCACATAAGTGCACTAAACTAAATCATCACAACTGCTCACCTCATACGAGCTCATTATCTTTTCATTAAGTTGCTCCCTCTTGGATTCTTTCACCAATGTAAGCTGGTACCAACACAAGTCTCCTCTCCTGAAATCATGACAGATGATGTTGAATATAATTCACGATAATGTGAGCAGCTGGGTATCAAAAGGGACTTACATCTTCAGAAGAAGCACATGCTCATTTGCTGTACCAGAAGAAGGGATTAGGAACTGCTCTATGACTTCAACCCCTTTGCTGCAAACCTGCTCCATCTCAAATTCTATGAGATCCTTGAAGAATTTGATGTCAGCATTGTGGTACATCAGCGAGCATCTTCATGTTCTATGTTCTCGAGAGTTTTGATCAAGAATCTCTTCTGACGAGTGATACTGGTGAGAGCAGTGAAGATGAGATCACGCTCATCTCCCGTAAGATCTTGACTGTAACCGTTGACCAACATTTGTATAGCTTCAGTGACCTCTACATTAACAAGATAATAATCCAACAATCAGAAGCGCAAACCCCACGGCAACAACAACATGTCAAAAGCAAGTGTATGCTATAATATTATGCATGATCATTATATTGTACAGCGGACACTTGGTCCTGCAGGCCCAAGACAAAAGCAACTCTAATTTAAACAAGATTGATGGGAGCATTCAGAGCAGCTCTTGAGGATCTCTGAATCTAAAGGAATTAGATACTTGAAAAACAGGTATCTTGCACTGACTGCAGTGGAAAAGTTGAGGGCAAGCATACTCGGAAGTTATTTTTCATGGCAGCAAATGGGAGGAGGAAAAATTGTATTCAATCCCTGGAAACCGAAAATGGAGTGGTTCACCTGCACGCGGAAAAAGAAAAAAACAGGGAGTCATCACTCAACTGGGACCGTCTACAGCTACAACAGAGAAACCTGGAACACTTGGAGGATCCCTTCACAGAAGAAGAATTGAAAGAGGTGGTGATGAATTTGAAGTCAGAAAAGGCACCAGGGCCAGATGGGTATATTGGTAGATTCTTCAAGTGCAGCTGGGACACAATAAAAGGCGATCTGATGGGGCAGCATGCTCATCATTTCAATTTGATCGATACTGCTCACATCATTCTCATACCAAAAACTGCTGACACAAAGAAAATCTCAGATTACAGGCCGATTAGCCTAACAAGCAGCGTGGCCAAGATTATTTCAAATTTACTGGAGAACAGGCTGGCAGGGCACCTTGATGAGCTAGTATCAAGGAACCAAAGTGCGTTCATAAAAAGGAGTATTCACGACATTTCCTATACATGCAGAAACTAATTCAAGAATTGCATCGTTCTAAGCGACCAACTCTGTTCTTAAAGCAATTACTCAAAAGAAAAACTCTGTTCTTAAAGCTCTACATTGCCAAAGCTTTTGACATGGTACATTGGGAATATCGGTTAGAAGTTCTGCAACACATGGGATTTGGGCAAAAGTGGAGATCTTGGATTTCTATACTATTAAGTCTTCTTCAGCACTTCTAAATGGAACTAGAGGAAGAAAATTCGCATTCCCAGGGGCTGCGGCAAGGAGACCATCTGTCCCCTTTGCTCTTCATTTTAGCTTTGGAGCCGCTTCATCTGTTACTACAGCTAGCAGAGCAGGAATCCCACATCATGCCCATTAACAGCCAGTCAGCAAAATTTAAAGTGAGCCTCTATGCTGATGACACAGCTTTATTTGTTAACCCTGTGAAAGAAGAGGCTGACATGATTAAAGGCATACTGGATATCTTTGGTTTGGCTTCAGGTCTGAAGGTAAACCTAGCAAAATGCCCAGTTTTCCCTATTCGATGTGATGGAATTGATCTGAATGCGCACACTAACTAGTTGGTTCACGAGCAACTAGTTGGTTCACGGTGTAATTGCTGCAAGCCTGCAACTTAAGAAGTTGTGCAGGACCGAAGTCAAATTCTCAAACAATCAGAGGCAAACAACTCTGCAACCAATTTTCATATGTATCTTCTCAATTCGCCATTGTCCTAAACATAGAGAATTCCAGTTCGCCATCGTCCGAACGCAAGTACTACACTCCAGTTCGCCAACGTAGCAACGCAAGTACTACGAATTCTAGGTTATTCAAAGACAAACAAAAAGTAATCACGGAAACGAATTACTAGCAACATCAAAATCTCACATCCGCGCAAACGAAATGGCCGCGTTAACCGAGGTGCTCGCGCTCGGCGCCCTCGGCAGCCAACCCTAGATGGAGGAGGAGGGAGCGCGGGGAGTTGGGGAGGCGGTGGCGTACCAGAACTCCTCTCGAGGCGAAGGGCGGTGCGGATGCGCAAGGCCAGCGCCTCTCGTGACCGGTGCGGGGGCGGCGCCGTCGCCATCGCTCCGCGCGCGCTCGATCGCCTCGCCGGCTGCGCTCGATCGCCTCGCCGGTGCGGCCTGTTTTCGATTTCGAAGGGGAGGCGTGTGGGCTTGGCTGCGGAGCCGGGAGAGGGTTTTGGATGGGTCTTAGACTATCTCCAACAAGCAACCTAAAAGGAGACCCAAATCCAAAATGGGTCTCCGATGGTACTATTTCAGTCTCCAACAGAGTACCCATACCCAAACCCAAAATGGGTTTTCAGGAGAGAGAACCCAAATTTGGGTATCCTCTCTCTTCGTGACCCATTCGCAGAAACGATTCTCTTTTGGGTCTTCTGTTGGAGAAATGAGTTTATGGGTCACGAACCATTTTACTGTAGACAACCTAAAGTAGTATATGGGTCTCCGATTTGGGTCTCCGTTGTTGGAGACAGTCTTATGACGGTTGCCGGGCTCTCTGGGGCGTGGGGCCACTTTGTCATCATCACGGTTGCAATGGCCGGTTCACCAACTCACCATGTGAACTTTCTTTTTCGGAGAAGAGATGAAATCTGTATATACTAGTTAAAAAGAAACAGAGGGCTCTTTAGCGGATTCGGCGGACTCTTTCGTGATTTTCTTGCGGTCGATTTTGTCATGTGGGTAATTGTTGGTGTGTGTTTTATCAGATAGTACGTACATTTTTTTTTATACACACCGTGTACCACAAATGGGAAGCGATTCACTCATGAGAGGAGTTGGATCGGAGGAGGAATCCGCATTTGAATGAGCTAAATTTATCATTGCACTACTGGAAACGTAAATCCACATGGAAATTGAAAAAAAAAACGTTGCCTGACAAGGAATTATGAAAAAACATTGCCTGACAAGGAATCATCGCCAGGGATAGAATGACCCAGAAATTTAAAATTGCTTGACAGTTTACCGACAGGAACCATTTCCCTGACGGTACATAACCCACAGGCCACAGGGAAACGATTTTTCCGATAGATTTGAAGTTTTTTCCTCTGTCGAGAACTGGAGATAGACCGACAGGGAATTATGCCGTTGACCGACAGGGAAACAATTTTACATGTCGCGAAAGCGAGTTGTTGAATTGTGATTTTACTGTCATTTTTCTTTTTTTTACCAAGCTAGATGGATTTACCTAAGAGATTAGAGTTGCTCATAGCTGTCGATAGTTCTTTTGAAGTTCTTTTTTTTTTGGGGGGGGGGGGGGGGGGGGGGGGATGATTAGAGCATTCATTCATTAGGCAACAGCATTACAGTCGCCTTGTAGGCTAGGAAGTTCGGTGGCTGATCATGCCAAACAGAACTCACCTTAGGCCTTGTTAAGTTCCGAAACGAAATCTTTTCATCCATCACATCAAAGGTGAGTTCTGTCTGGCATGATCAGCCACCGAGATTTCTAAACAAGGCCTCTAATTACCATCGTTAGATTCGTCTCGAGATTTCTAACCTATCCATGTAACTTTTCACTTTTTCGTCTACGTTTATTACTCCTAAATCGGTAAAATCAAAACCTGAAATTTTTTCACCAAAAATATTTCAGGAACTAAACATGGGCTTACTCTAGAAGCTTCTTTAGCACACAAATGTGTAGCTACATTTGCTGATCGCCTAGTATGCTCTAATGAAAAGGAGGCCCAGGGTGCCACTATCTTCTCCATGTCGTCAAGAATTATAGCGATCTCCGATCGTTGTTTCTTCCTATTCTTCCACAACGACACGAGGCCTTAGCCGCCGTGCCATGTATCAGGTTGAGGCCATCTCTGCAGGCTTCAGCTTCTGCCATTAATGATGAGGCAAGTGATGGTAACCATCTGGAGGCGGCTGCCTGAAACGAGTCATCCGGCCTCCTGACAACAGCACCTGTACCTCCAGACAGGTACTCCTCAGAGAAGGCACCGTCGCAGTTAATCTTCAGTGTTCCCAATGGTGGTGGTGGGGGGGGGGGGGGGGGGGGGGGGATGCCAAGTTTCCAGCTCCCTCCGAGGTTTCTTGAGGATGTATTTCAGACTGTACAGTCAGGAGGAAACAAGATGCATCGATCGCCTAATCTATAGCTAGTCTGTGTTCAATTGGTGTTTTTCATGGCGTCGGTCGTTACGTGAGTTCCATAGAGCTGAGACCACATACCACAAAGAATCACACATCTGTCCTCTTCTCGGCACAGCCCATCATCCAGGATGTCTGTCGTCCCGCGTCCGTGTCCTCGGGCATAGCCATGGGAGTTTTATACCTGTCAGCTCCTTTAGCATTTGCCAGAATGTCCGTGCCACTGTACACTCAACAAGCGCATGAAAGGTAGTCTCCTTCTCCGCTCCGCATACTTTTGAAGTTGCTCTTAGATAGTATACGTAATGTGAGATACACGATGCGGCGTGAGGCGCGGTTGATAACGATGAGTGCGGAGCGGATCGTGGGGCCGGACCGGCTGGCTTTCAAGCTGTAATATCGTCGCAACGCGTACAAAGGTGGTGATTATTATCATATAGTATATCGGTAGAGTGTAGAGAGTCGGCCATGCATGCATGGCGTACGTCGCAATTGACGTGCGTTGACCTCCTACGTGCGCTTGACAAAGAGACGCGCGCATCCTTCACATTCAAGATGCATTCTATACAAATTTTAAAATAAAATATTTTCATTTAAAGTATTAAACACAAAACTAATTACAAATTCCGTAATAAATTGCGAGACAAATCTGTTAAGACTAATTAATCTATCATTATAACATTTTTACTATTGCATTAGTGTAGCAATTTATTGTCTAATCACTGTCTAATTAGGCTTATTAGATTCGTCTCGCGATGCACATGTCATTTGTGTAATGCAATTTTTTTAACTACATTTAATATGTCATGCATGCATGTGTCCAAACATTTATTTGGATTTTGAAATTTTGGATCTAAACACCCTCTCAATTCATCTCATGTAGAACAATCAGGTAGCTTAGCACTGGGAAGTTGGAAATGCATATGAATCATGGCACGCACATGCAGCTACGTGCATGTGGATCCATAATCTTTCTTCGCCATATCAAGCTATATATGCATATACACATTCGCATACACATTTTACTATTCGCTTCAGATCGTGAAATGATTATTGTTATCTCGCTTAATTATATCAGGTGAGTACTCAACACGTACTCAACCCCTCTCCACTAACTCTTACTATGTTTTTGTTTTTTTTTTTCACATGAAAAAAAGAAGTGTATGCATTTTTTTAGCATAAAGAATGGCCCGAGGTTAAGTTAGGCTTGTGCTTCGTTGAACTCCAAGCCGAAGGAAAAGAAAAGGCCATTGCATTGCTGATCCGGCACGTACTCTCTCCGTCCAGCTAGTAGTATTATTTTACAGCTAACCACCTGCCTGTGCATCTATCTCAGCTCAGGTCAACGCCGTCCGGCCATGCATGCTTAATACGCTTCCAATTGCTAGTAGTCCCACACTCCCACTATAAGACAGCGTCATTGCCCCTTCGCTCCTCCATCCATCACCAGCCACAAACGAAACAGGCCACCCCACAAGCAACAATCAAGAGAGAGCTGCACCCAAAGCAAGAGAGAGGTCCATCAATAATAATGGCGCGGTGGTCGGCTGCCGCTGTGGCCACAGTCCTGGGCGCGAGCCTCCTGTACATGGCGCTGGCGGCGTCGGCCCAGCGGCTGCCGCCGGGCAACATGCAGGTGATCACCATGAACGGCAAGCGCAACAGTAAGTTTACCTGCGCCGACGCCAAGAAGAACTCCAAACGCCCCGGGTGCTCGGCCTCCTGCCCCGGCCGCTGCCCCAAGAAGTGCCTCGTCCTCTGCCCCACCTGCAAGACCTTCTGCCGTACGATCCTTTGATCCATCCATCGACTTATATATATATTTGTTATCTTCTGTGCTTTTTATCTGTTTCCTCTTATCGCCATGCACTGGGCATGAACAAGCACAAACACACCTTCTCATATGCAATACTACTTCCATGGTCCATGCATCAGTGTGCGACTTCTACCCCGGCGTGTCGTGCGGCGACCCGCGGTTCACGGGCGCGGACGGCAACAACTTCTACTTCCACGGTAAAAAGGACCAGGACTTCTGCATCCTCTCCGACGCCGGGCTCCACATCAACGCGCACTTCATCGGCAAGCGGAACCCGGCCATGAGCCGCGACTTCACGTGGATCCAAGCACTCGGCATCCGCTTCGCCCACCACCACCTCTACGTCGGCGCCACCCACACCGCCCACTGGGACGCCGCCGCCGACCACCTCACCGTCTCCTTCGACGACGAGGCCGTCACCCTCCCGGCCGCCGCCGGCGCCCGGTGGTCCCCGGCCACCGCGCCGGCGCTGTCGGTCACCAGGACGGCGCAGGCCAACACCGTGGTCGTCGAGCTCAGGGGAGTCTTCCGCATCATGGCCAACGCCGTGCCCATCACCGCCGAGGACTCGCGCGTCCACGGCTACGGCGTCACCGCCGACGACAGCCTCGTGCACCTCGACCTCGGGTTCAAGTTCTACGACCTCACCGACGATGTCCATGGCGTGCTCGGGCAGACGTACCGCACCGACTACGTCAACAGGCTTGACGTCGCCGCCAAGATGCCTGTCATGGGCGGCGCCGACAGCTTCGTCTCATCGGGACTCTTCGAGACGGACTGCGCCGTCGCGAGGTTCGGGCGCGGCGGCGGCGGCGCCACCGCTGGTTCCGCGGCCGCCGGCGCCGGCAACGGTATCGCCATGGTCACGGACGCCAAGTACCTGTAGATTGATCGATCGAGCTACGAAGCATGATGAGACGAACGTACGTTTGTTTTGTTTAATCACCGTACCGTAAGGATATAAGTGTATGTGTCCCAATCTAATTAATTGTTGGTGTGTATTGGTTAGTAAGTATTCGAATCAACTTATATCTATATAAAAATGATAAATAATTCAGGAGCATCAAGTGAAGAATATGCATGCCCTGATGCGAGCTAGTAAGAAGAGCCCGTTGCCCCGCCCGTCCCGTGTGATCATTGTTTTTCTGCTGAGCATATGGTAAATTGTCCATTATATTACCTTCATATGGATGTATATATGAGTACCAAGAATTTCACGTTTCCATGGTTAAGCATAAGTGGATCTTTTGAACTAGTAACAAAAAAACACTGGCATTGGTGAAACTGTCTCACGTTTTTAGAAGCTACTAGTTTTAGGAACTAACGTGAACATCAATTTCATGTCAAAAATCAAAATAAGGATACATATAGATCTGCGTGGTTAAATTATCTTGAATTTGTCTATGAATTTTGGATATTGAAAGAACACTTCGTTTATATTAAGATGACTCAGTGGCTCAGGAAAGCAAGAGTAGGAAAGATGACATGTGGGTGCAAGTCAGAGTGCACCGAGGCCAAAATGCATCAATTCACTGTCCACACGCTCTCTCATAGTGGAAATGATTGTATTCACATGTGGAGTATTGTGGATCAAGTCACATTTTCACGGTGTGCCATATAAAAAAATGACGAGTGTAATGTGGTCTATACCAAACTGTGCTTTTTATTATAAATACAAGTAGCTAATATATATAATGCAACACTTATACGAGAAGGTATCCACATCCACACCATATGCATCTCTAGCTTTCTATGCAAGAACGAAATAAAGTAACCCAAAAAAGAGATCAAATCGAGGAACTAGGTGTTTTTCATTAAAGAAACAAATTGACACGAAAAATATACCTATATCAGCATCCCCTTAATTTACTCGCACAAAGGTACAGTAGGATAGTAGAATCACCAAGGGTGGTGAGAGCTTTTATTTTAGCATCAACCGTAAGCACCAGGTTCGATACGACGATACCTTCCTCAGGAACAAACAAGGCTACAAGTGGTGCTTGTCAAATGTCAATAATAGATTGCAATCAAATGTCATGGCATGTATGGAGAAAAAAAAGAGGGATCACATCAACATTAGTGTGCCAAATGTGGCAATAAGCCCAAAAAAGACATCGGGCAACATAGGCATGTTTGCCCTCCCGTCGAGAGTCTCGGCGCTTCATATATGCTTGCGACTTGCGAGTCTCTGGAGGCGTGTGATAGCCGGTTGGTGTATATCCCCTTTGGCACAAATGGCCTTTATTTTCACTGTTGTAACTTTTCCTGCCATCGTACAATTTTTTCCTTAAAAGATAATTTTTTTTTGCCTTATCCATCAGGTATCCACTTGGGATGTGTGTTATCCACTGTGTACTCTACAATTGTGCTCCCTAGGGCCATTAGATCATAGTGTCTCAATCATATCACATCTTGGAAAAGTTAATTAGCCTCTTAAGAGAATTAACACGTCACATGTTTTGAAAGTGCACACACTTAATATATGAATAGGCATGGATTTGACCGGATCCTTATGAATCATGTTATCTGGTATAAACCAGTTCAAATTTCCTCACAATTACATTAGTAGCAGTTCACTAGTGGTATGGCCACTGGAGGAGGAGACATGACACTGCCCTGCCCTGCCGGATTAGGCCAATCAGAGGCTCCGTTGACCAGTGTGGCGGCAAAAAGTTGACTCCAATTTCCCCTCCTGCTCTCTCTCCTCTCCCAGCCCTGCCCGCATCCCTCATCCCCCTTCCTCCTCCCCCTCCAACCCCTCTTCGATCGGACCAAGCCTGCGCCGACGTCAGCAACCCAGCCGACTACCTCGGCCTCCTTCCTCCCCCTCCCGAGTCCCAATCCCCCCCTCCTCCTGCCGCCGGGCCCCCCTCGCCGCCGAGCAATTCCGCCCCCAATCGCGGTTCCAATCGCCCGCGCCGCCGCATTCGATGCGCCGGGACGCGCTCAATTAGCCGACAAGGAGGGACCCCAGCTAGCCCTAATCCCCCCGCCGCACCCCCCCATGGCGGGGAGCTTCCGCGAGGGCGCGGGGCCGGGGGACGCGCACGCCCCCCCGCCGACGCCCACCCCGCCGCTCTCGCAGTACCTCTCCCTCGACTCGCCCGTCTGGGGCCCCGACCCCAAGCAGCAGCAGCAGCACTATCGCCACGCCGAGCTCAGGCGGGCGCTCGCCGCCGACGACCAGGCCGACGAGCTCAGGCGGATCCGCGCCAGCGTCCAGGAGTCCACCGGCAAGGCCAAGTAGGCACCCTCCCCCCTTCCTGTCTTTTACCCCCCTCCCCTCCCCTTGCCACCGCCGCATTGCTAACTCTGCTGCACCTCCCCTCCCTCACCCTAGGGAGAAGGTCAGGTCGCTGCACGACGCCATCCAGAAGCTCGACAAGTACAAGAGCATTGTCACCCGCAAGCGCCAGAGGAGCGCCGACTCGGGCCCCGACAAGCTCGCCTCCTCATCGGGTGCGCTCAGGATAGGGGCGCAGAACAGCTCTGCTGTCTTGAGCAAGCGCGTGCGCTCCTCCCTTGCGGATGCCCGGGTTCGTCATTCTTCCCTTGCTGCTGCACTCTTTGTTTCAGAACAATCCTATGATGTGCTGTTCTTGCTTCAGTTTGATGATTTTGGTGTCCCAGCTCTCAAATCTACAAAAGTCCCAATCTTTGCAACTTCAGGACTCTTGTTTATAGTCATTTGTAGACTTGTAGCTATTGAACTGATCCGATTATTTCACTATAATTAAAATGTAACAGTGTAGCATTTGCATTTCTAAATTTTCTTAGTTTGTTATGGCCAAAACTACTTTTATAATTTCACAATGGTTGCTCAGATACTTGAACAACAACAGTTCAGAGAAGTTGTGGCTTTTCAATCCTTACAACTAATAATTATATAACTCAAGCAAGTGTTTCTACCTCCTCATATTGTTGCTTAACTGTGGTTGGAAACCAGCATAATTCAAGAAAATTTGTAAGTTGAATCATCTCGGTTAAATCTCACACTGATATAACCTTTTCTTTTCACACTAAGACCACTCATACTCTGTGCCCAGTCTTATCATATCATTAACTCAATTCCTAGTTCCACCTGGTAACTGGCTAGCAACATGTTTTCTTGGATTTGGAAACTACAACTCTGGTTGACACTGTTTCAATTCTAGACCTTGAAAATTTGACATTTTAAGGTGCGTGATGTGACTGTGTTCTTCTAAACTTCTATCACTAATTTTACTATGACAATGTTTCCTTATTCCTTATAATTTTCATGCATTACCACATTTCACTATTAAAAAAAACTTCTTCCATTGTTTCTACATATTTCAGGTGGAAGGACGTGCTAGTGTTCCTACAAGGCAAGGTCCTATGGTTAGTAATGAGAAAAATTCACCTGTCGAGAAGGAAAAGAGCTGTACAAGAATGTCTGCTACAGTCTCAGGGCTCTCTGAAGACAAACTGCGAGGTTTATCTACTGGTGGTGAAGGGTGGGAAAAAAAGATGAAGCGCAAGCGCTCTGTTGGAACAATGCTCGGCAGAGGCAGTGATGCTGATCGAGATGTCAAATCTGTGGGTCAACATAGACCAGCTAATGAAGTACGCCCACGATCCAGCGATGGTCTTGCATACAGGTAAACTATGGTCTTGCAATTATTTTTGTTCCTTGAAGTTAGAATTTGGTTTGTTCCAACTAAGCACTATTTGTGGGAGTCTTCTTTGCCTGCATATTCTTGTTAGAGCTCACCCTTCTTAATTCTTGCATGTACAGACATGGAGCTTCCGCCGGAGCATTAGCAGGTAACAAGTTGGACGGCACTTCTCAGCAGAACAATATTGTATCCCGTATTCAATCCAAGACGGATGTGGATTATGCCACTCAGCCAAATGAAAGAAGAGAGCGTCATGCTGGAGTTGATAAAGAAAGAACTACGGTAAAAGGAAACAAGTAAGCTAATATACTTCTGTGTTCCTTATAATTCACATTTTGTCTTTGCTACATATATTTGGATGATTAATGCAACATTGCCATCCCTTTGATGATTTGTCAATTGTTATCTAGGGCAAGTACATCCGAGGATATGCAGAATGGAAGCTTAAGCCCCTTGCCCAAGGCTAAAGCATGCAGGGCACCAAGAACCAGTTCGCTTGTTATGAATTCTTCTTCTAATTTCCAACGTTCAACTGGAGGAAGTGATGACTGGGAAGAAGCACCACCTTACACAAATAAAGCCTCGCCTTTGGCAGGCATGACGAATCGCAAACGTTCCACACATTCAAATGCTTCCTCACCTCCTATTGCTTGGGTTGGGCAACGTCCACAGAAAATGTCACGGACAAGAAGAGCAAATGTTGTTTCTCCAGTATCAAATTTTGATGAAGTGTTATCTGAAGGATCACCACTTGATACTGCTGCTAGATCAACACCTACAGAATCTGGCAATATCTTGCTGGCAAAGAACACACCGACAACCAAAATGGATAGTATGTCATCTCCTGCTGGGTTGTCAGAAAGTGAGGGATCGGCTATGACCGAAAGCAAGTCCAAGGAGAAAGCTATGCATAGTGGTGAAGTGGGGAACGAGGGTGCAAGTGCAGCCCATAACACAATGGGATTGATATTTTCATCAAATAAAAATAGGATTCCTTTGAAAGAAGAGCTTGAAGATGGTGGCGTTCGTCGTCAAGGCAGGAGTGGAAGAGGTACTATGCATGTTAAAGGGTGTTCTTCCGTACCAAAAGAAAAATTGGACACCACAGAAACAAGAAAACCAATAAAAGGAGGAAGACCTGGATCAGAAAAGAACGAGAGGTACTTAGTGATTAATTTTTTTTTCCAGCATTGTGGATCTTAGTTTGTTTTGTGAATCTTGATTTGATTTTTCAATCATCTGTGCAGTAAGTTGGGACGGCCCCCAATGAAGAAAGGCTCTGACCGCAAAGCTTCATCTTGGCATTCACAGGCTCTGAATTGTGAGCCTACAGACATAACAGGTTTTCTGAAAGATACTTCAGCTTTTTATTCATGTCTCTTATCATTAATTTTATATTAGTAACTAAATGTGCATTATAGGTGAACCAGAAGATGACCAAGAGGAACTTTTAGCTGCTGTTAATGCTGCTCGCAGCGCTATTGGTGCGTATAATGCCTTATTATTGTTTGCCTGGTGAATTATGTCAGGCATCCCTTTGGATTCATGTTTATAACTTCCTTTTCTTTTTTCTGCAGTTAGTGCATATTCTGGCCCTTTTTGGAAGAAAATGGAACCCATGCTAACTTTCATAAACTCGGAAAATTTATCTTTCTTGAAAAACCAGGTTGGTGTCATTTTTGCTTTAGATTTCATGATTGAATGTGCTTTCATTGTTGGGCTGGGATGGATTCTGATTTGTTGGAGTTTGTGGTCAGATCAACCTTGTTGAAGAGCTTGAGATGAGCATGTCATGCATGTCTGATGGCGAACATGATATAATAGCATCAAGTGATTACAAAAGAATGCAAAAGATGGTATGTGGCTAAACTGTAAATAATCCCAACAAAAAAGTTCCCATTTAATGAAAACTCGTATATATGTATCCTTGCTTCATGTGTCTGAAACATCTGCAGGAGGAGCATTCGTCTCAGGTGCTGTCACCATCCAATTTCTCTCCCTCATCCCAGCAAAGCAAAACCAATGGAGTTGGAGCTAAAGGATCTGTCGGCTATTTTTCTCCTGGCGATGAAAACCACACTGTACCACAAAAGCTGGAAACTGACAAATGGTTGAATGAAATAGCTCCAATGGCACACAGACTCCTTTCAGCTTTAATTATAGAAGATGACTTACCTGATTCCAATGGTGTGCAAAGAGATATATTTGTTGAGTTTCCAAATAGCCGCAATCCTTACGCTGTTAACAGATACTTAGAAAATGAACTTCAAGCTAGTGCCATGACATCTAATTTCGGATTGAGTGTGGATTTCACACACTCAAACAGTACTTCGGTGGTACATCAGAGCATGTGCAATGGTTTTACAGCTTCAAGCAACTTCATCAATTCAAATAGTGAAAATTCGGTGCATAGTGAGAATTTATCAGATGGAGTCAATTTTACAGTGTACCCAGAAAGTGGCCCTTTGCATGACTTGATACCACAGATTTCACGGCAACGTCAAAATCCAGTGAAAGATTTCCCTTTTTCTCCATATGAGTATCAATATGGGCAGATGTCAGTGGAAGATAAAATTTTGATTGAGCTGCAAAGTATTGGCATTTGTCCAGAGACAGTGGTATATCCCTTAAACTCTGCATTTGTAAACTCCATTGTTGCTTTATGCAGTTCTTTTTTACAAGTTCTATGCCTTGCCTATCAGGAAACATGTCAAATATAGCAACACTTCTTGATATAATAATGTCATGCAGTTCTCCTGCATGTTCAAGAAAAGCTTCATACAGTTCTTTTTCACAAGTTTGTATGCCTTGCCTATCAGGAAACATGTCAAGTAATAGGAACACTTATTAATATAATGATATGCAACTCTCTTGCACCTTCATGAAAAAAAAGGAGCACTATAGTCGGCAAATTTGGGATACTTGATCAAGTTTTTAGATGATACTACTTCCGTTCCAAATTGTAGGTCGTTTTGGCTTTATTAGGTTCATAATCTTTGTTATGCACCTAGATAAAAGCTATGTCTAGATTCGTAGCAAAATCTATGAACCTAGAAAAGCCAAAACGACCTATAATTTGGAACAGGAGTAAGTAGCTGTTAAGGGGCTTGTTTTTGGCATACAGTAAAATGGATGAATCAAGTGCTAAAGTTGGCCAGTTGGAGATTTCCTCATATAACGTCATAGTTTGATGTTTTCAAAGATTGTTTTTTTTCTCAAATACGCAGGAAGCCGTGCATCATTGCATTAAGCAGAAGAAAGTATTTAGAATACAACCCACACAAACACCACACTCTTCCTGTCCTCCTGTCCCCTCTTCACATCTCACCCTTGTCCTGATAAGAACAGGGACGCTTCTACTTCCCCTCCTATCCTCCTGCTCCTCTGTTTCAGCCCTCTTTTTGGCAAAAATCTGCGAGCTATTATTCAAGATGTTTGCAAAGTGCTCCCTCTGCTCCCTTTTGTTTGGTGTTTTTGACTCGCACTTAAAGAAAAGTACTAGATGATCACTAGCCATTTGTCTCTTGCCACCTCATTGTTTTTTAAAAGCAATTGAGATTGCGTGGAATTGTAGATTGAATTGATGAGTGCACAGGGTATAGATTATATGGGCAAAGAGACTGTGGTTTAGGTTTATGGGAACGGAACCATCCAACGGATATCCTTGCGCAATCTCTTATCAATCTACCCTAATTGCCGGCATGGAGCACGGCCTGGACCTGCCTATGGTTCCAACCACACATACGTCACATGCATTTGTCTAACAGTTTTCTTACTAGCACCCCTCTTTCTTAGTGACGTGTGAGTAAAGGGATCAAGTAGCACATGTTGAATGAGATGGATGTGATATACAGTTGAATATACATAGATGTAGCTGCCTATGTTCTTAACTGCTTTCCTTCGCTCTGATACATCACACACGAAAAAAGGAACGTGTGAGAAAGTATTTGGTGTGCCCAGAAGTTAGTAGTCATCCCATGGGCATGAACTGTTATTTCTAATTCTGATATTTATGCTAATCTCTGTCCGTTGCAATAATCTGAAAGTCAAAGATTATAATAACCATAAATTATGTGTCTCCTCCCTCTGGCATTCTAGTTGTGATTCTTGCCTTATCGTTGCAACACTACCCTTTTCAGCCAAAGCTGGAGGATGGAGAAGACGAGGACATTAATAAAATGATTTCAGAGTTAAGGAAAAGGCTGCACGATCAGGTTACATGAACAACCACTCCTGATAGCATGTCTTCAGTTTTGATTAAATTTTAATGGTTACTCAATGTACTATTTTCAATGAGTTAATGGGACCCCTCACCAGATCCATGTAAACTGTCATAACTCTTGCCTTGTCATGGAACCTTTTGTTTTTCTTTTTGAGGGCATTCTTGTCATGGAACTTAGGTTGTGTAAGGATTTCTTTTTTTTTTCAAATACTACAAATTTTTTGAAGCGTTATAATTTAAGCATATATAAAGTTGGGCTTGTCCATTTGGCATCAGTATGTGCTTAAACTGTTGGTTTCATAGGAGCTACGTAAATGGCATTCTGGCAAAATAAGGACTGAAAGAGGACCAATATAGTTTCTTTGATGAAAACACTGTCACTTTGTACCTCTCTTCGTGATGATTTGGATACAAGTCCGAAATCATCAGAGTTATAAGATATTTAATTTGAATGCTATGGATTAGGATGGGTTGCCTGTATACATAGGTGGAATGCTAGCAATGCGAGGTGGCCCAATTACGGGTCCTTTGAAAAGTTTCTGTGGGTCTAAGTGGTTTATCTGAGCCATCTACATTCAACCTAACGGCCAAGACAAAAGCACTCCGTATTGTACTTTTTATCGTTTGATACTTTCATCCAATGCTTGCTATAACTTTAAATCCATATATTCTGAAAGATAGAATTGATTTTCTTCTCACTGGACTTACATCAATGTATATAAAAATGGTACAATTATTTATTGTTTTGCAGGTGAATCAAAAGAAATGCAGATTACATAAGCTAGATAAATCAATTCAAGATACAAAGGATCTTGAGGAGAGGTAACAGTCAATTATATTTCGGGATTATATCCTCAAGTTTATTACATGAAGTTAATTTAATGGCTAACTATACGAATACATTACAGGAGCTTGGAGCGACATGCCATGAACAAACTTGTTGAAAGAGCATACAGAAAGCTCAAGGTAGTTGAGATTTCTCTTTACATGATTGCTTTTCTTAAATCACAGTTGGTGCTTCATGAGATTATGAGTGCTATGGGCTCAGCTATTGTAGTTGTGCCCTCCGCTCTGAAGAGATATTCACCTTTCATTGTTTCAACAAGACATCGTTTTCTTTCTTTAAGAAAAATTTGGTGAATGAAATTTTACCATGGGGGCAGTAGGCCTCTTCACTTTGGATGGTGCTTGCCCCTTTAAGCTTGATATTGTCATCTGCCAAAAAGGGGGTATAACGCTGGTTAGCTGTGATTAATCTTGATCGTCGGTACTGATTATATCTTTATGATATGTAGGGTGGGCGAGTTGGCTCTAGTCACAAGGCTGGTGTTAGTAAGTCTGCTAATAAGGCTGCAAAACAGCTCGCATTGGCTTTTGCCAAGCGTACTCTTGCTCGGTGCCAGAAATTTGATGAAACAGGGAAGAGCTGCTTCAGTGAACCATCTCTTTGGAGTGTTTTATCTGCGCCCTTGCCAAGCAGTGATGCAAAATCCACAGAAGGTAATTTCTGTGTAACTGTTGCTGCTAAGGGAGAAAATTCTGTTTTTGTTTGTGTACTTGAGAGAGGAATGTAGCACGCCCATTTTCCATCTCAACGCAAATTACTTTGCCAAATAATAATTCCTGCCTGCTTTTCTTTTTTTGCTTCAGGTGTAGAGAGGCTGAAGCATCAAAAGCTTGACCGAACTCCATTTGATCAAGGTAATTTAACTATCCTGATGGTGATTGTACTGGGTGATATTAGAAGACCACTCGCGTTTGACCAAGTATATTACTTGTTGCTGATACATTTGCAGGTGGCACAAAATGGAAAAAGAGCGAGAGGGAAAGGGATCACAACAGGGATGCATCTGCAAAGGGCTCTGGTTTGAAATCAGGGCGCCACTCATCAGGTGGCAGCGGGAGGAGTGGCGAGCGCAAAAATAAGACAAAGCCAAAGCAAAAGCTAGCACAGCTATCAACTTCTGGAAATGTGCTGGGTAGAGTGGTGGAGCCATTGTCATCGCCGGCAGGTGCAAGAGCCGGCACCTGAGCCACCAAGTGAAAGAAAGACCCAGCATCCGACGAGGAATACTTCCAGCAACGCTGCCCAGCGGCCTACCGCGGATGCTGCTCTGCCAGTCTTGCCTGGATTGGATGACATATTGGATGTTCCAGGAGGGCTTGATGGGCAGGGCAACGATATCAGCTCATGGTTTACGGATGGGCTTGATGACTCGTTGCAAGATATTGATCTTTCAGGCGCCCTGGAAATCCCAGATGATGATCTCACCCAGCTGGGATTTATGTAAGGAGAAGAGAAGAAGCGGTTGTTGTCTATCCTGTGCATATGCTGGTAGTGTCGATGTCATGTTTTTCCCCTTACCTGATGATGTATGGTAGAGCTAATCCATTAATTTTCCTGCCACAACCTGGTGGGAAGAGGTAATTTGTAATTAGGCTGATGGATTCGTGTCCATGTGAACTATTGCAGATGAGATACTCGATTCTTGTAGCAGCAAAGAACATGGTGAAAGTGCTAATGGTATTTTGTTGGTAGCATGTCCTTGTGTTTCCTCTTCATCCTGTCACAATCCTACACGGGTTTTGTTGCCACAATATGTTTTGTGACGAGTTTCGATGGAGAAGGATAGGCTGTTGCTTCATGTGAAAGCGCTTTCGATCTACGGAAAAACTGATGCCAGCTAAAAGGCGCTTTTCTTTTTATCAGCGGTATGTTTATGGGTAGTATTTTTTTTTTATAAAGCCGTATATTTCTGAGTAAAAAAAAAACTTCTCTATCAAAGCATTTCTGTAAAGTTGCTGATCTATTTCAATGAATTATAAGGGACTCACGTCACAAACACGCACAAAGGGTCCATAGCTCAGTGGTAGAGCAATTGACTGCAGATCAATAGGTCTCCGGTTCGAACCCGGATGGGCCCTTCTCGACCATTTTTTCCTTATTTCTTTTTTTTTTGTCAGTTTTTTTGTTTGCGAACTAGGTATTAATTTTGGTATTTTACCAGTGATGTTAAGCATCAGTGATCAATCCTTGCTAATGTGGGAATGGTGTTTAAGGACTTGCAGTAGCAGGGGAAAGCTCGCACTGCTTTATTCTTTTTACTGAATTTCGAACATCTTGCAACAGTCATTATTTTAGTTATTTGCATTCGTTGCAAGACTTGAAATGCTTTGCTGTGGACAATTGCGCCAGGCCTTCTGTGTCACGTTGAGGCCCGCCGCGCCTACGGCCACGCCGGCGATGGCGGCGACGTTTGCGCGTTGGCGTACTGGGTAGCCATGGCGCCGCTGAGGACGGCCTCCACGTAAACGTAGGAGTAGCTCCGGTCCGGTGTCCTGTGGCGGGGTCCCCGGCGCGGTAGCAGTCGGCGAGCAACGTGGAGAGATGACGCCGCCGAAGAAGAGCCCCGCCAAGCCGCCCAGGGCAGCGTCAGCGACAGGTCAGAGGACGCCGGAGCCGATGACGCCCACGCCGGAGCCCCGAGGGCTGGAGCAGCGGCTGCTGGCCGGCCTGCTGCCAGCGCTGTTCGTTTTTCCGATTTCTCTTGATCGATATTACTTATAATATCATGTACCAAGAATAGCAAGTAAGACAGTTTGGCCGAGTGGTCTAAGGCGCCAGATTTAGGCTCTGGTCCGAAAGGGCGTGGGTTCAAATCCCACAGCTGTCATTATTATTTTTCGATAATTTATTATTAACTGCTTTTTTCTCTTTTGTCACGTTTTTTCTATCCTGTTCAATGCAGCCTCTTGGTTCGATAAGTTATGGGTCAAGTTGAAAGGGCCACTGTTGAATTTCACTATGAATAACATTCATGCTCCAAATTAAAATATGTCTTTGCGTAGGCATAGGCTCGTGGAAGTCCTTGTTGGATCCTTGGATGATGTAACGAGAGGACCGTCGAGTCGATAAATTACTTCGACATCAGAGCTGCGGCCGGCTAAGATACGAGCTATCAGCCTGCATCATCTTTTCTTTTTAGCCAAGCCTTGAGTTCGCCTATATCTATATCACATACGCAGTTCATTCCTACTCTTAAGACAAAGCAAATATTACCAATCACAAGGAATAAACGGAGCAAACATGGATTGCAAATTCCCTTTTCTTACAGAAAAGGTATGAACAAAAAAGGAACAATACTTGAGCAAATTATTGTCATTTACATACATGCAAGATGCAGCCAACCGCTATTGCACATACAGTACAGCCTCTAATCTAAAATGCCGCTAGCCCGTTGCAGCATCCACATTATTTATTGCTTTGCCTGTGATAGCATGTATATCTACTACACTACACAAAATCTAATACAATGAATCAGTAGGTATCTGCTAATTCACAAATGCCCTCTTCTGCTCTGCAGCTATCCCAGCTATTGCAACTCTGAAACACCTCTAACAAGTGAAACCTCACCACACATCATTCATGGATCACAATCACGACACACCCTTTGCCTTGATGTAAGCTAAACTGCGGGTGATATGTTGTTCTACGCCAAGCTAAACATTCTGACAAGAATATAGCTGTTTTTAAGGACACCAACACTGCCACTGTATTATCCATACGCAATGGCAATGTCGATAGCTGCTTGCTTTTGTACATGCAGCTGATGGCGCATCTGATATCATCAGCTCCTAAGGGGTGGCATCCCTCACTGGCGGATCGAACGTAGCTCCCAGTTCCCTTCTCCATCAATGAGCTTCAGCTCCAAGGCATGGAAGGGTATGAGAGCGGGCCTCTGCAAACATGGAAATGTTTCAGGCTTTCAGCAAAACTCTGAATTCATTCCTGAGAAAGGTATGAATTTTTGACGTAAACAGACAACAGTCCACCATCTTGTTTTGTCTCGATATGAACGGTTCACCACTATAAGGAAAAAAAAAATTATGTTGCCACAGGGATTATCCAAGTACTTACTTGTGAGGAAGTGATCACAGTTATGCCCATGTTAGTTGCAAGCCTGTACAGATGCTCTTCAACATCAACACTAGTAGCACTGCAATCAAGGAAAAAAATTATAACTCACAGTAGTTTATTAGCGAATAGAAATTAAAAAATGAAAAAGTCAAAAGAGCATTGTGACAGAATATATTACTTGGTGCACTCGTCGAGGATACCGAACTTAGGATGGTGGAAAAACAAACGGGCCTAGAATAAAGATGAGAGTTACTTTCAATGACCTCAACAACACATAAAATGGAAGAACAAATAAAGGTAATAAAGGTGGCCTGTCAGTTAATACTGACCATCCCTAGCCTCTGTTGTTCTCCTAATGACAGAACATCTTCCCAGTTTGGTGTAGAATCCCACCCTTCTCTTTCTAGAAGATACACCAGCCGCACATTCTCTAGAATTGTCTTCAGGTGATCATCAAGCAGGACGGAAGCACTAGACCTGTTGACTATATTACCATAGGATTTCCGTTATCAAGACAGCAAATCATAACACTATGTTCGAATTTCAAACACATGGTTCTTACTAATTCAATAGACAGATATTTCAAAAGTTGGCCTACCAGCTTGATGTAACAAGAGAACTTTCGTCTCCGCTTCCTCCCTTGAGAGAGGGTATATGATCTGATCCCGCAGAGTACCTAGGCTGGTATATGGACGCTGAGGAACATGAAACATCCCTTCAGAGGGCCTGATAACTCTCCCAGAGAAGGTGGGCCACAAATCTCTGAGCACTCTAAAGATAGAACTCTTTCCACTACCATTGGGACCTTCAGTAAAGGTAAAATGAATCCTGTTAATATAAGGTCACTGCAGAGAAGATAATGAAGGTTGCCTGAAAGCAGATTGGATACCAGTCAGAAGAAGGCTTTTCCCTTGTACCACATTGCATGACAGTTTGCTAGCCAATAGCTTCTGTGATGGTGTTACAATGTCCACTTCATGAAATGAAATAATATCTTCTGAGGCTGCACTGATGGCATTGGAAGACACCATGGAATCTGGAGGAGTAATTTCAAAACCATGTTCGGAATCAAAGCTCTTTTTCAGGGTGGCAACTATTTGCCCAATTATCAAAAGCTGAGTGAGAGCTTTGCAAGGGTAAGGCTGTCTAGGAATTCCCCTTCCCCAGACCCACCTTGTGTGGGAGCTTTCACACTGGGTACACCCCTTTTATTGAAAGCTGACTGAGAACATGAACACTAACTTCAACTCAGTCCAATTGTTGAAGTTTCCAACTTTTTCAGGATGGCAACTAATTAAACTTTCTGCTAACTATTGACAATGATGCAAACATACAACTGTTGAAATAACATATCAAGACCACTGCACCATTTTCAGTCCACTGCTACACAGCCTTACTATTTAACTTGGTATGATGGAATGGTTAAAAAAAATGCTATAAGAATGTTGTTTATAAATTTCACGCGCAAAACTCTTAGGAGGTGGCAAGCCAACAATAACATACCAGGGGAATTTTCATAATAAACATTCTGCACAAAAATACGAGTAGATTTTGTAGAGCAAGAATTATGCAAGCTGACAGGTCAACAACAGGATCAATTACTACCCTAATATATTATGTTTTAGTGTTAGACTACTGTATTACGCGCAAGTAAAATGAGCTATACAATTCTTTACTGAAAAATACGAAAACTTCCGACCAGAGAATTTAACATGATTGTTATGGTATATTAAGTCATAACCAACTGAACTTACTCCTTTGAGCGGCACATATCAACTCCTCAAGCTCAAAGATACGGTTAATCCCACCAGAGAGTTCAAGGAACTTCTTATGTAACTCAAGAATGTCACCAAAGGCTATGAAGCTCTGTGACACCACTGATGCCAAGAACCGCAGAGCATGTGCCAGCTCTCCTGTTACACAAACCAAAGGAGCAATGCATTTTGGAACGTTTAAGACAAAAAAAAAATCTAGAATGTAAGTGTTGTGAAGATTAGTAACCTTGAGTCGAGGTCAAAGCTCTGTCTCCCTTGTGCTCCAAAGCATATAACAGACTAAGACCCCATGTCACATTGTGAGGAAGTTGCTTTGTAACAAAATCATCAACAATACCATAAAGCCATTGTTTCTCAGGAGAATCTTTGAGTGGTTAAGTAACTTCACGAATTTAGCCTCAACCATCTGATATATGAGAAGAAATAATGATAACCAGAAAAGTTAAGTTCAAGTCATCTACCACAATAAGGGTTAGCAGAAGCTATTTGGGGGGAAAAAACTTGATCAGTTAAAGTTTATAAGCATACATGTCCTGTTAGAACTGCAAATACAATTAAAACACACACACAACAGTTTCTAAACACTTAATGTCTCTACAAGTGCCATATAGAAGCATCAGAAAATGGAACTGCTGGATCCCCACACTTATTATCCTATCTTTTCCCTATTCTATGTCATGTACAGTTGTATACGCAATGTGTATAAACAAGCCTCACCGTCTAGGACAATGATATCAGTTTTAGCTCATTATCCTAAATCTAACATGTCAAAAAAATTGAATCAAGCTGCTACAAGCTACTCTTAAGAATAACACAAGCAAATATCCACTTTGCTAGGAAGGTGCAACAAACAAGGTACGTAAAGCAAACTACCTCAGGCAGAACTAAATAATATAGAGTAAATAAACAGAATAAAGCAGTAGCAATATCTGGTTCCATAAAGTTAATTATCCACAGATCAAAGAGAGAATGTAGTTATATGTTCAGCAGAGTTTCTGAGTCAAAATATGCTTTATAAGTAACAAAAATTGCAGCTACCTTTCGAAGACCCACTATTTGCCAATCATTGTACTTCACAATTGAGACTAAAATAATCAAACCAGCATGTAATTAACTGATGGTATTAAACACATATGATTGTATGAACTTGAGTATTATCCATGTAATGCAATGGAACTCACAGCTTTTTCTCTTGAACCACCGCCAAAGAAAGCAATTGATTCAGCATGTGTCCGCAGTCTCGAGTGCATGAACCTTGCAAAAGCTCATCATATTAGCGCTTCAAACTCTTTAAAAGTTGTCATTGGCTCTACCAAGGCACAAGAACATATGCAGTATTTACCTGAATGTTCCTTCAAGTTCTTGTTCTTGGCCTGAGAGATGGCCAAAGTCAGGGGATACTGCTCTCAGAAAGCCCAAACCCAGTAACATGTAAGCATATAGTATAGCAACTCCTCTTCGTCCAGACAAGAGCTTCATTCTCCATGTAAACCTGGTGAATTTGGCTGGAATTATCACAATGAATTCTAGGGTAACTTAAACCAAGTTCATAATTAGCGATAGATACAAGGACAACTCACCAAAGAATGTCAACTAGTGGTTTTACCATTCCGGTAACTAGGCCAGCAAGATCAGTGGTCAACTTGTCTACATCAAGTGTTAATCTTTGGTCTGCATCAATACTTTTACCTGACATGTTGAATACCTGAAAACATAAACCAGGATAGCTTGTTACTTTTCCTGTCCATCTCAACCCTAAAACAGCTGTCATCCCACCACTAGGCACCATGATGGCTAGGCCATCTTCCAGTCCCAGAACTAAGGAGGTTCATCTTCACATAAAACTAGGAGCAAATAAATGCATTGTAGTCAATACAAAAGGACATGGGGCTAAGTCCCAGGTCAAACCTATTCCCTTGTCGTTTTTATCTCTCTCCAAAATTCCAGCCTGGGCCAATACACACAAAGTTAATGCCCACTGTAGTGCTGGAGGTACCAGACTACCAGAACGGCAGAACCTTGTTCCATCATGCAGACTGGAGCACCCATATTACAACATCCAGTAATTTGAATTAGAGAAGTTACAGTTTCTAACTTGGGAGTATTTCCGTTTCATGATTTAACTAAAAGGAGCATTTTAACTAGCTTGATTTGAATACATTTTAGGCAACAGCTCAAGTAGTAGTTACATTTGCCATTAAAAGCCCATAATTTCAATTTTCAAACAGCTGGCTCTGTGAGGCATACCCGTACAGTAACATAAGCATGCCTTAAGTGACCAACAAAGCAATAACCCCAGCATTTCATACTGAACAAAATAGTCTCCACCTCTCTTTTTTTATAGTACAGACTGTGTCACATAAATGATGCATTCAAATGAATATTGTCACCAACAAAGTCCCATCATACCATAACTAGAATATTGAGAAGCAAATAGTGTGCAACAGGTTGACCGGTAAAGAAAACTAAAGCAGTAATGTTTTTGCTTGAGGAGATACCTTGTAGAATGCATTTCTTTTCAAATAATATCGAAGCAAATGATTGGTCATGCGAATCCGCCATCCAAGGGCAAGTTTAGCAGTAAGGGTCCTGTACAGATACATGTTAAAAGTTTTAATCCTACATTAAATACTCCCACTATAGAAACTTTGATGGCGATGATGATTGTACAAATGTATAGCATGCAAGTCACTAATGATAACATGGCATGTGTTTCATTAAAAGTTGCAAGCGAGATTGAGGTGCAGGCGGGGTAGAGTGAGGGGGCCAGCCATGGAAGTGGCGTCTAGAGTTTGGCTGGAAGTGAAGGGTCGAAAATCGACCAGTCCAATACCATTTAAGCAAGATTAGCTCACATAATAGTAGATTAATTGATCATGACGAGATATACACAGCACATATATAGGCAGAGGAGTCCTAGGAATATGGCTTATAGAAACAGAACGCTGGCTGGATATCCTCGTCTGACACTAATAATAGATGATAGATCAATACTACTGACTATCTGACTCTAGGTCGGCGGCAGCACATCACTTGTGATCCTACACATAACCAAGGATAGCCAAAATGTCCGTCGAACAAAACTGAAATATATGGTGATTGCTTAATAGGACTGTTCTGCACAGTTGGGTATGAATCAAAGGACCGATGATAGGGTACTCAAACTTGGCCATCTGGCCGAGGGCTCTACTCCCATGCCATGCCATAAGCCAACACACCGAGGTGGTTGGAGAAAGTGAGGGAGAGACTAGAAACTTCTTTGATATATAGCCATATAGGCATAGGACTCCTGGAAAGATAGAAATTAAGTAACTAACCACCTAATATGAATGCATTGATCAATTAATGAGATGTGCCTGATTGACATTAAACCCTGATACATAGCAAATAATGCAACTTCCTAATATTAAGATAAGGCATAGCATCCAAGCAACTAACAATGTGCTGTCGTCATCTATTGCTATGGAAGCTGCTGCTATCTTGCTGCATGGCTTTCCTTGCAAGCTATGTCTCTTGGTGCTTGCAGCCATATCTACAGCTGTTGCCCCATGTGCACTATAGCTGCTGCAACAAGCCCTATGGAGTCCATGTGTAACATGATAAATCTCTTAAATGGAGTTAACTAATGATTACCTAAGAGATGGTGCCACAAAAGAATTTGCAGCACTTTGCAGAATACTGACACCAATCAAGCGAATAAAGGCAACTTTATCCTGCTCCAAGACAAACTTCACAGTTGTCCCTGGCAAGATGAGACATACCATATGAGAAATTTACTTGCAGATTTTGTAACAGTGAAAGATATCCAAGGGTCAAAAAGAATAACCATTCAATGAAGCAATACGATCAGAGATCCATGTACGAGAGAAAACAAGTACAGCAACAGCAAGCAACTGCCCGCCTTGTTTATCGAGTAGTTTGGGAACCTGGTGAGTAAAGAAAATGAGAATAGCATAAGAATTTCAGGGTGTATCAATATCGGGAATAAAGTTCGTAGAGATAGTTTAAGAGGCTTCATCAGATCTATGTGTAGAAACTTCTCTCTCTTTTTTAATAAGTCTGCAGTTTGCACTGCTTTAGTATACTCGTAAGATTATCAACTATTACAGCAGATTAGATTTTTTTTTCAAATAAAAGAGCAACTCAGTACCACCAAGCAAAGGTATCTGAATTATTAAGTAGCTGAATATGAATTATTGGGGAACAGAAATCTAAAGAGGAACTGTGAGGCACAAAGGAGAACAGCATACTAGTATATTGAGCATTGCAGCTACTCTGGGAGGCAAAGGTTTTGGATGGCATCGGAGATGTGGAACCCGAGATGTCCGTACTGCATGTTCAATTTCCACCTTAGGGGAAGTTGCTACGACCTCTGTAGAGTATGAATGGTCCTTGGACCCCAGCGAAGCATTGCTCTGGTGAGGAAACATAAGATCAGCTGCGCCCGTGAATAATGATGGAACATAAATCTGGTAGACCAAAATCATATACCTTTGCCCTGCTCATAAAAGCCCTTTGAACAGTCAGTGCATCAGATTTACGATCAGTTTCTAATGATGAAAAATCAGACTCTTCAGTGGAAAAGGAAGAGTCCTCCCTGCAAAATTATGTGTATTACTAAATTTCTTGTGAATTAATTCGGGGAACAAACATTTAACAACTTATTTCAAGGGTTGTAAACCTTCTATGCTGAACATTCCAGCCGCCTTCACCGTCCAAGGACAAAACAATATCATGAAATGCAACTAAAGCTGGGCGATGAGATATCGTTATGCAGGATGTACCCATAGCTCGAACCTTCTTGCAAAAACGTTCTTCCATATCAGTTGTCACGGCACTAGTGCACTCATCAAGGATGGCAAACTTTGGCTTATGGTAGAATAACCTGGCCATTCCCAATCTTTGTTGCTCACCAAGGGACAGCTCGTCACCCCAGTTAACTTCCTTATCAAGGGGGTAGCGTTCGAGCAAGTATTCCAGGTCAACCTGTGAAAGGAGCATGGTTAGAAATCCAGCATGTTCATGTGCTAAGTTACAGCTAAAGCCTAAAGAAGCCACAATATCAATGCAACTATCAACTTAGAAAGCATTACATTCTTTAGAAGCTCCACCATGCCATCATAGGTAAGAGGTTCAGTCTCCTGATCTTCTGTAAGAGGATAGATTAGTTGTTCACGTAGTGTTCCAACAGCCGTGTATGGTCTTTGTGGGACATAAAAGATCTCCTTATTCAGATCTGAACCAACACCAGGTTTAACAATGTGGCCAGATACCAGTGGCCATAGACCTCCAAGGACCCGGAAAAGGGAGCTTTTTCCGCTACCATTGGGACCTGAAAGAATAAATCCGTAAAAATTGTAAATATAGTGGGACACAAGCTTTTGAAATAGACGTATATACACTGAGAGTTTGAGATCATAATGAGACATACAAAAAAGAATCTAAGATCATCCAAAAATACATGCAGAACATTTCAACACCATCCTTCAAGCAGGTGTCAAGACATGCACAGACTTCCTTATCACACACTCTTTCTCGAACTTATCAAACACTCCAATAGCTATATATGATTTACAAATGGTCTACAGCATATACAATATAAATGCACATCAAGCAAAGCAAATATAGTCACAACACATACATTTGCATATCAGCCCATGTGATTCAAATCATTTCGATTTTCATCACAGAAAGCAGTGTGCTACTCAAGTCATAAGTAAATTCACAGTAGCAAGTTTTGTAGAAGAAGATTACCAGTGATCAAAAGATTCGAACCGGTTTCTACCCGGAGAGTCAAATCGTCAACCAAGATATTACCTGCAGGTGTGACTACCTGCAATCACTGCAAATCATAAATTTGAGAGAATAAAGCACATAAAAATGAATACGATACTCCAACCAGCATGTTATTATTACCTTAACATCAGAAAACTCTATATGATTTGCTTCACTGATATAATTTCCAGGAGAAGAATTATGATTCAATGATTTATCACGAACACCAGACAGTTCACGTGAAACATCCAATAACTCACGAATCCGCTCTGCATAGCCACTGTGAAATTACATTGAAAGTCCATAGGCATCACAATCATGATGGTGCAATGTTTCAAATTCAAAAGCAGCAGACGAGCAGAAAACGCAACTCAAACACAAAAGGGGCATTAGAAGGACCCCACCAAAGTTTTCCTAACAGAAATCAATGTTGCTATGTTTTGCAAGTAAGTTTTAATTCTCCAGCTGTATTATGCATAAAGTTTGGTATACCAAAATAATCATAAAGTTACTGTGCGTTTTTTTTTACGGGCACCAGTGCAAAACTTTAATGGATCTGCCAGTTTTCATGATCTCATCTACTGCAATATAGAAAGCGCTCCTAACACAAATTGCAACAGGTCAAATCAAATAGAAAATAATGTCATAAGCTGCACAACTTGAAAACTACTTATGAAATTTAATATTATCCAAAGCACAGGTTGGCAACATATCAGGAACAGGATTAACAATTTCCAGTTATGCTCCGTCCGAGCACTACACAAATGACATGTCTTCAGCTTGGAAAAATATTAAACCATTAAACAACAAAAAAAGAGCAAAAGTGTGATTCTTCCCTCTTCATAAAATATGTGGATCATGTAGCACTAAAATGGGTTTTTTTTCCTTAAAAAAAGGTATTGTCAGTCTCCATTTGTCAGAAATGGAACCGGAAGTATCGCTTTTGTCAAATGCAAGGGCACAAAAAAACAGACTTAATTGGATGGAATGCACCAGCATTCAGTAACTTTTGGAGCAAAGTGTCAGCTTCCATGATTCATACCTATAGGGTGATGTTAACAATTCATAAAATAGATGAAAACTGTACCTCAGAATGTTTAAACGTCTTGAACTGATAGAAAGAATCCCAAGGGACTGAAACAGCGATATGATCACACTTGTGTGATATCGAAGGTTGCTCAACATTTCTGCCCTTCCAAGGGTTGATGAATCAGGTCTAAGGTTGCCAGAGAAGAATGGTTCGATGATAAGGACAACTGCCACAGTGGCACCAAAATACTTCAGAAAGAAGTCTTGGATCATGCCAAACCACCAGTTTTCATGACGCACAAGATTCAGGTGCCCAACAAGAGCCTCAAACCTCTGCATAATATAAGATGCTTCTCTGTTCTCACCACCATAAAATGCCACGCTCTCAGCATGTGTTCTTAATCGTGAATGCAGTTGGCGATAGTCTCCTTCTAGTTGCTGTTCCATGGATTTCAGTTTTCCAAAAGCAGGAGAAAATTTCCTTATTGCCCCACCAGCAACTAGTACATATGCCTGAAAGCATTTACATATTATAATTATAATACTACCAAGTAGTGAGTAGGGGAAGAAACTGGCTGTCATTACAAAAACACTACGGTAATAGTTTTCATAGAGGTTATTATCAGCTATCGCATCCTATATAAGGAAATGAAGCATCACTATTTTGTACTAATAATTTACCATCATCCAGAACACATATTTCGGACTAGCATATGAACAGAGACGCCAGGTGTATATTAGCCCTTCTGCAACCGCAGCCAGATCATCCTGTACAAGCTCACTGAGTTCAGAAGAGAACTTTGGGATATCACTAGCAATCCTTTGCTCCGGATTTGATATTCGATGATCCACATGTGACATTTTGTAGTAAACCATATTCTGGACATATAGCAAACAAGAGTGTGAAAATGACTTGTTAAAATTGTATTCACAAGGAGAAGTGTTAAATTAATGACAAAAATAGCCGCTAGCCTGTGTGCTAACAGCACATGCATGAATACAAGCAACTGCATTCTCATAATAAGACATGAAGGAAAACAGGAAAAATAGCTGCATTAATTATTTCGACTAGCATAAAGAAAACGGGAGTGCTAGAAATGGTAAGATAAAAGTTCACTGGTAAACAGCACGCTGAAGCCAGCTAGAAAAAAAATAGTAAGCACATTTCTTCATGCACAAACCCAATACCATGACTGACTATTATAGAAATAAAAATCATCTTTAAATTGTAGGAGAATAGCACATGATGAAACGTATTCCCCCATCTTCTATATTTTATGGAATTTCTCTTTTTTTCCTATGACATAACAGGTACAGTGTTTTATTGTATGCGATCTTTGCTTCGCTGAGCACTAGTTTTATAAATGGTCCATATAATTTATGACTTAATACCCACAAAAACGAAATTAGTCCATTGATAGATAAGAACTTAGAAACAACTCTTTCTTTGAATTCAAATTTTACAACACTCTTCATGGTATTCTGAGGAAACAGTGCAAGTGAGAAATCTATGCACAAGGAAGTAATACAAAATGGAACTAAAAGCAGAAGTAAAATTGCAATAGAAGTACCTCAAAGTAATCAGCATGGGCGATATCTGTTAGAATTTTCTTGAAACGCAAACTTAAAGACCCTGTTAAGTATTTTGATGTCTGATACATTGTAGATTGGAGGAAACATAATATAAGGTTTTCTATGATCAAACGTGTAAATGTTGGGACACGCCGAAGAAATGCAGCTTTGAACAAAAAGCCTTGAACTTTTGCTAATCTATGCCCACAGCAGTACGCAGCACCTGCAAAAAAGTATATGGTGCTGTGGAACATCAGCAAAGCTTCGAATACTATCTAAAACTCCCAAAGGTAGTATCACATCACATATAACATAGTAAAAACGTAATTTTCTAGCAATGGCAGTAACATTTTATTAAATGGCCAGCATAAATTCTTTTACGCATTTGAAATTTTGCCAGCAAAACATATGAAAATTGTAATATACATAGATTGTTTCTTTTCTAATTTTCACTAAAATTGAATTTTTTTTTCTATATTTCTTCATTAACATGAGATCATTAAATTGATTTCCTCATTAAGAAACTAGGGTGAGTATAAAGATTTATTCACTGATGCTTCCATTATATGCTAGCAGTATTAGGAAAATAGCAACACTGGAATCCTGTGACAAGTGAAAAGCTCCAAAAGTAGAATATTTTTAAACAAGTATATTAGTCACAGTAAATGGCGGAACTCACCGCTGTTAATACTAAGCCTAGAAGGTAGCGTGTGCCATTGGGACCAATCTTCTTGAGCAGGATAGCAGTTAGGAAATGCAAAGACTTCAGCCCACTCTTTTTCTGCCTAGTTGCAGCCAATCTACCATTTTGACTCAACCCATCACCATTGGTGGCTAATGCACTGGCTTCGCTACCATAATTCGCCTCCGCACGCCGCCTCCGCTGGCTCTGGCTTGACCGGGCATAGGCCAAAGCTCCACCAGCAATCAGCGCGCCAGAAACAACTGCAAGGGTCCTCCTGGTTCCACACAAGAGACAGTGAGGAGACAAACACTGCGTTCCAGAAATGCAATTCGAAAGAATGGTAAGAAAAAAATTAGCAAACTTTGTGAGCAATCGGAGCAGACCTCCTGGAAGCCAGAAGCCCACGTCCGCGGTCCGTCAACTGCAGCAGCTGCAGAGACGACATGTCGCCGCGGCAAGATGGCCACCCCGAGATCTCACGCACAACAGCAGCGCGAGATGATCAAGGCGTCCCTCCCGCCGCCATGGAGCATCGCTGCAACCGAATTGGACACCAAAAGAGAGAATTTTTTAGGCCAGGTCAAGTGAGTAGGCAGGCGCCGGAAGGAGGATACAGCAGGGGAGAGGAGGACGAGGAATGGTCAAATTCGGGTGCCGAATAGAGCGAGCGGCGGAGCCTGTGGAGGGAGGTGACAGCAGGCGGCGAAGTCAAGGATTACCTCGATCTCGGCGGAGGGGGCCTGATCGGAGAGATCGCCCGCCGGCGACGAGGGGGTGGAGGAGTAGATGCCGCGAAGCAGGGGAGAGAGCAGAGTAAATAATACAGGGGAACGGTTGATGAGATTTAAGAGAGAGAAAGGGACAAGTACTGAAGAGAGAGACACTGACAGCGCGACGTGATAGAGAGAGAATCCTCCATGAATCCAAAATCTGCTCCAAACAAAACTCTCGTGCGTCGAGGTCGTGCCAGAATTTTTTGCCAAAAGCGTCCCATAGTCTTTCCATATTTTGAGTCTGCCCTTTCTTTCCTTGATGATGTGTACCGCTGTAAAAAAAAATCCCGTACGTTCAGTACCCTTTATGGCACTGCACGAGAAACAATCCATGAAATGCATGTGTGTACAGACCTTTGTGTTTCTTCTCCTTGAAAAAAGAGAAAAGCAATCCTCTTTGTCAACCAAATGTCCACCAGCATATATTCTCTATATATGGCTCAAGAGTCAAATCACAGGATACAACTTACAATAAGATCAATATTGTGGCCTAAACAAATCATCTAGAGCAGAACTTACCATGTCTAAACCAAAGGCTTCAGTTTGAAGGTTTATCTGTCTTTGATTGAGAACCTAACTTTAAAGATCCGTTTTACATATAAATTACCTAAAAGGAAACTATTTTCACACGAATCGTGCGCAAACCGTTGTCCTTTTAGATGTAAAATTATTAAAAAAACAAGAACTCGATCCTAGAGAATTTATTGGTAATAAAATAGAAAAAGTAGTAAGGTCAAAGGTAAGAGAATATATTAGAGTCATTGAAGGAATATATATCTAGCCTTTTTCTTAATAAATGGAATCTTTTTGCAAGGTGATGAAACTATTTGAAAATAAAGTACTACTCCGTCCCTCCTAAATATATGTAGTTTTGCCACTTATATGTTCATAGTTGTTGCTATGCACCTAAACATATATTACAAAAATGACCCATTGGATAGAGTAGTAAACATTTCGCATGCAACAATAGTACGATTATCGGAGCATAAAAATGTGGCAGGTTCAAGACTAAGTGCTAGTATGAAACAGTGAGTAACAACGCTAAACAAGAACATTTGAAGGACTTGGATGCAAATATACCGTGTTAGTTGTCGTGTCAATTTTTTAAGGGAGCGACTTCCCTTTCTTGTGCTTCCAAGCATTATTCAATGCTGTTGGGCCGTTAAGTTGAGGAGCTTACACGGCAAACCTGCTGCTGCTGAGCTCATGACCCGGTCTACCAGCTGAATATTTGCACTTGTAGAGCGTGTTGGGCACTTTCCATATACAACAGTTTCAGTTTCACGCCTCCCTACGAACACGGACATGTCGTGTAACGTAAAAGTTTTCACCTAGACTTGTTTATTTTTTCTCTCTATACACGCGGTCCAACGTATAAAGTTTTCACTCTTTTTTACAGAACTAAACACGGCCCAAGTAAACTTTAACTGTAGAACTGTAGACGTTCTTATATATAAAAAAACTGTGGACGTTTTCTAGAAGCAGTTTATTTGTGGCTTGTGGTTAAAATTGAGTTACAGGGCCTGATATATATCTGCTCCTGTCTCTTAGTCATGTCGTATTGTCGTACGAGGTACCTGATGATAGTCCGAAGTGATTGGCCATTAAGATTTAAGAGGTATTTAAGCAAGCCGAGATTCTGTCTTATTACGCAGTCAAACACAATCCAGCTCCTCATGAATTTGCATTGTTCATGGAGGTCGTTGTCCGGCCATCAGCACCACCTACAGCCTACAGGTGTGTGGCTCGAACCACCAACCAAGATTTAATGCCTCTCAGGCGCAAGTGCCTATCGTATGCATGCCGATTGCCGATAGCCCGGCCGGTACCAATGTTGCTCTGTAGTAGTTTCAACTGTTGAGCTAAGTTTGGGCGGAAATACAGCAAATTGGTCCTCACGACGGCGGCGTTTCTCCTGTGTGCATGTCAAAGCTCGTTTCATCTGTTTATCATGAAATTGTACTGCAAATAAGTAAATTATATATATGTAGATGGCTCGATGCATTGGATATTAAAAATCCAAATTAAACAAGGGATGCATATAAAGGTAATGGATTTTTTTTAAAAAAAACTTTACAAGATACTGTACTAATAGACATTTTGTATCCAAAGCACGCACATTATTTTATCCATGTCACTTCTTTCTCTCTTTATTTTTCAGTAAAAGCTGGATGCGTGCACACGGAACCTATGATTGTACGTTACGGAAGCTTATACTCCACACGCACAGCCATGTGGGTATATCCTCGCAACATTATAATTTGTTATTTTCCTCCTATGCATCACATGGCTTCTATGTGTTTTGCAGCTCTCTTGTCACTGTGAACAGCTCCAATGTTATCCTTTTTCAAGCATTAAAAACGTATCAATCAAAACGGTGCTTCCTCCGGTCATAAGATAAGTCCATTTTATGTCTGTCCTAATTCAAAATTAATTTTATAGCTTGGACCACCTATACTAAAAATCCGTATGATAGTATGAGGTTAGTGATTGATAACACGAAACCATTTTAATAATAGGGATGCAAGTTTTCTTTTTGCTCAGTCATTAGGCTGATTCAAGACTCATCACAATTCACAATGTTTTTTTAGAATTACACAGTACAACGCAGACGCTCACAACACGCACGCACACTCACTCATATGAACACACGTACGCAAACCCTACCCCTATGAGCACCTTCGAAGGACTGAGCACCCGACAGACTAAAGAATCTCGAAGTCACCATTAGCGCATCGTTGTCGACGGGAACGTCGCTTACCACTTCACGCATAATGCCGGTAAATTCTGGAAAATCTCAGGAAAAGGTGCGAGCATCAGGGTTTGAACCCTGGTAGGTAGCGGCCTACTGGACCGTCCTACCATTAGACTACAAGCCAATTCGCTCACAATTAACAATGTATTAATCTGTATTTCAACAAGTGAATTTGGAGTGACAAAGAACCGCCCAGTTTGTTACCCGCCTCCATAATATATAATTTTATTTAAGTATTTTTTTCTAGATATTGTAATAGAAGTGGCACACTGGAGACCTTGTTGATGTCCTAGTGAATTTAGCATTTGTGATGGGAAAAGGGAAATTTTGCTCTGGGCACCGTTATTTCGTCAAATTGGCCAAAATACACCGCCAAACGCGCAATTGGCCAAGTACCATTACAAAAACGGTACCATTTGCTGCTCCACATCATAGCGATTAAAATATTGATTCCCTTGGTTTGAAGAGAGAGAGGACGGGGAATGTCATTTTGTGAACTTGGCATTTGCGATAGAAAATGTAGTTTCTCTAGATAAAACATCAACAGTGCATATACTTGCACTGAATTATCGAATCTATATAAACATTTCAAAATTAAATATGTCTAGAACTATTATTTAAAAAGTGTCCCTCTCAAATTCCAAGGATCTAATTTCTTAAAAAAAGGTTGTCCATTCGCTTTGTTACCCTTTTGAAGGCCTCATTAATCATCTTAAAATTTTAAATTGTAGCAAAAAGTGAATGGTAGCAAATAGCACAAATACACAAGCCAACCGTATGAGTGGACAAGAGAACAAAATAATTTCTTTACTAATATAAATAAATAAATGTTTTTTATATTCTCTCATGGATGATCGAATTTGAAATGAGGCAATGAGATATTTAAGCAGGAGAGCTCCCTCGTTGGACAAGAGATCAAGTCCTTGATGTAAATTTCTTGACGTTTTAAGATGCAGAGAAACATGAACCTTATATGCCTGTTCAAAGTATACTTTCGTAGCAGTCAATGTGTATGCTCTTGTTTATTGTCCGTTTCACCAGAAACTATTACCTATTACATCATTTTAGCCTTACTAAGCCTATCTTGTATTTATTGGCTATATTGTCATTATTTTTTATCATTCATTTAGATTTATTCTAAAAATTGAAGTGTTATTAGTCGTGTCACTACTGAGTTCTCTTGCGTTAATCCGGGTAGTTTCACGGATGCACTAAGGTCATGTTTGACATAGCTCAATCTACTTATGATTCTATGCTGAGAGAAATGATTATGTGATCCTCTATGATTTTGTGCGAGAAGTGAATCAAGATAGACTAGTTTATCCAGCCCCCAGCTTTTAGTTTATTTCAAATAATTACTTTGCATAATCATTATAAATCACTTACATTTAAAATTGTTTGGCGGACCTCTTCCCAAATTCAGCCAAGTATCGGCTCTACCAAACATGCACTAACTTGAATTTATTATGGCATTGTGATAACACCTTTATTCATCTTGATTGAAGCCGCTCATTAACGAATATCTCTAATTGAATTTTTGTTTATGGAATTCCATCTCTAATTTCTTGTGACGTGAGAGTAGACATTTGACGGAGGGAGGGAAGAAAGGCATGGCAGGAAAACCCAATGGCTGTTTTTGGATGCTGGGCGGAGAACCTTTATAAGGTTGGACCCCAACCTTTATATGGCTCCCGCTGACCCGACTACTCTCTACTCCCTTCTTTCCTTCCCCGTCTCTCCCCCTTCGCACTCTTCCATTCCTCCGGTTCCTGCCGCCGCCGCCGCTCCGACGAGATCCAGCCATCCCTTCCCTTCCACCCCACCTCTCGCGTCTCCCTACTCCTCTCCTGGTGCTGGGCCGGCGTGGGGGCGGAGATCCATCTCTGCGCAGCTCGGGTTGATCTCGTCATCTGTTGTTTGGTAAGGAACCCTAGCTTGCCTGCTTGCTTCGGTCCTTGCGATGTGCCTATATTTCCTTTCGATTCGATGCGACTTGTGAGAGTGCGAGGTGAGGGAAGCGCCGGAATTTCAGCAATTCCTTCCATAGCTCACCAAATCCGTCCACTCCCCTCCGATGCATTCGTTCGTACCAGAAGGGGAACGGAATCTCTGCTTCTATTCTGATGAGGCGCGTGCGCTTCCTGCTCTTGCAGGCGGCGGCCATGGCCACCTTCGAGCTCTACCGGAGGTCCACCATCGGCATGTGCCTCACCGAGACGCTCGACGAGATGGTCTCCAGCGGCACCCTCAGCCCGGAGCTCGCCATCCAGGTCCTTGTCCAGTTTGACAAGGTGAAATGCCCGTCTCCTTGCGCGTGGATTATATTGTTCCCTCTTGGTGTCTATTCTCATAGGGGAAATCTGTAACCGTGTTTTTTCTGTGCCTCTGTGGATTTTTGTTTTAGTCTATGACGGATGCTCTGGAGAACCAAGTGAAGAGCAAGGTCAACATCAAGGTATGTTTCTGCTCCAGTGATGCATACCAAGTAGATTGTCTACCGCACTCAGCTTCACTTGTTCCCACACCAGTGATGCATATCAAGTAGGTTGAGAGGGAGCAACCCGATAATGGTAGCCCCTGTTAAATTTCACTTCAACATTGGGTTACATAAATGTCGAAAAACTAATTCCGTGGCAGACCGGTATAGCGGTTCTCTTGTGCCGTTTTCCTACTTCCAGAGTCAAGGTCACCAATAGCATATGACCATAATTCCATGCACTGTA
This sequence comes from Urochloa ruziziensis, assembly GCA_015476505.1. Lineage (NCBI taxonomy): Eukaryota > Viridiplantae > Streptophyta > Magnoliopsida > Poales > Poaceae > Urochloa > Urochloa ruziziensis. Next base: position 8,264,303 of record CM027121.1, on the reverse strand, counting down.
TGTCTCAAGATTTCACACCAATTTGGCATTTATTGGTTCATCATGCTTCATGATTGTCATTCACTCATCAATTTTTTTTTCTTCTTACGTAGTTATATCCTTCAGAGGCATATGATTACTATGCTCAAGTTTCTAGTCAATTAGATACCTATATTTTATCTCATGTTGGAACTCACCAATTAGATTCTGTGCCCACATCTTGGTAAAGGAATGCCATAAAATTTCCACTTTACATATTGAAGACTCTACTCACATTCACTATTGGTAATTTTAAAATTGTACTTGAAGTCTGCCTTGCATTTGATTTTTCCGAATTGTTGAGGATATTGCAAAAATAAGTGGAAAAGAATGGCAAATTACAGCAAGGTGGGAATATGTGCACGGCCACACACTGAGCCTTTTGAAGCTTAATACTTCTCCATATGTGCTTTTTTGGAGCACAATCTCAGTTCAATTAATTGGCACCACATCAAAAACCTTGTATGGGAATGGATGATAGAATGGAGATATGTGAACATTTTGTTATGGATAGTTTCATCGTCTGTAAAATGAAGCTTGTAGTTGAACTTAATAGAAAACTATTAAGGTTGGAATTTGGGCGAATTTGAAGCATGATTAAGAAAAAGACTTCCATTCCTAGAATTTACATGTTGCTACCTGAGAACATGGATTGACGAGCATGATGAAAATACTAAGCATGCTGGATGCTGTGGAGAGATGTGCACATGATATGGACTTATGGAAGCATCACAGGTCACAGCAATATAGCTTTCCCTGCAGATCACATATTTCCGGTGTCCAACTGTGTGAGCCTTTTAGATTTCAGCTGCCGCCTGCCACCCCTCCCTGAATGTGCCCGTATCCGCCCCTGTTTGTAGGATGTCCCAAATGGTTGTAGCAGATTTCATAGGTGTAAAACCAGGTCAACCATAGTTTTTACACATTTTCAAAATGACACCCATAGGGCTCCTGCAAAAATCTTGGCATTTTTTCTTCTTGATTGCTGCCCTGGCCAAGCTTCAGTCCATGTGTGTTCTAACTTGGATCGCTGATTGTTCCCTCTTGGAGTAGTAGTTTTAATGGATATGATTAGCAACCTTGTGTTAATGGTAACATGCAGGAATTGCAATGCATGGGAGTATGGGGCCATTCCTGCTGCATGTTATGTTGTTACAGTTGATTGGATCTGAAAAAGCCCCCCTTTTTTCCTTCCCTAATACCTCCACAGTCCACACTGCTAAAGCACACCTCTGGAAGAAATTATTCCCATAGTCCCCTACCGTACATCGGATCAATTCATGAACCTTGAGAATTTCTCACTTCTTTTTTGTTCTAACTATTCTGTCATGTTGGATGTAATCCTGACAAGCCTGTGTATAATAGATATCTTCTATAAATGGTTGTTACATAAGAGGATATAAGGATTGTGATGTTTTCCAGCCTCTAATACTAGCAGTTTGCCATAATATGCCGCATCTGTAGTTTGGCTGGGGCTTATCCTCATTTGGCAATTGGCATGTTCAGCATTGAGCTTGCATTGCACTGGCACCTTGTACAGCTGCTAATGCTTGGTCTCTTGTATTTGCAGGGCCATCTGCACACCTACAGGTTCTGCGACAATGTGTGGACCTTCATCTTGACGGATGCACAGTTCAAGAATGAGGAGACCACCGAGCAGGTGGGCAAGGTGAAGATCGTGGCCTGCGACTCCAAGCTGCTGAACCAATAGAGTCCTCTGCTCGTGGTGGGGGCGGGGTTTGTCTGGACACCACAGTGGCAGTGGCTTGAGCTGCTCTGTGCCTGCCTCTCGCCCCTGTTTGCATTGCCGTTAGTGATGTATCTTGTACACAATCTGCTTATGTTATACCAGCAACCAGAGTATGGTATGGCGTGGTATAACAGCAAGCAGCTCCAAACCTTTTCGTTTGAGTTGTAGCGCGTGTGTAACAATTTCTGTTGGCGCTTGAATTGACGTGTTGTTGATAATATGGTACAATAGTTCATCAGATGACTTGGAAAGAAATAGTGGTAGCTAGTTTGACGTTTTAGTTGTGTGGAATCGTCATGCTTTGCTGCTCGCCTATTGAGGAACGCTCCATTCGTTAGTTTTTGTTCTGTGAAAAGGGCGATGTGAGATGACTCAGATGAGAGGGAGGAGGAGACGGAACCAGATTGAGATCCAGTAATTCTTCACATGAAAGGAGCATATTTACTTCTGGAAAGATATACATCACTGCGTTCCGAGCAGTTTGGATAAACGTTAAGCAGCTTGCAGTAAACAGTTTAACCAGGCAGCGTCTGTATTTTGTTCACCCTCATCTGATCTGGCTGTAGGGTAGAGCATTCACTGTCTGAATGTGCAAGGCGAATCTGAATGCATGGATGCCTGCTGCCATGTGTGTATCATCTCTCCCCTCTCTGCTCGGGTGTGAGGCCGCCTTTGCCACAGCTGGGGCAGCTCTTGAGCCCAAATCCCTGGCAGTCGAAGCACCTGAAGAAACAAGCAGGATACATACACATATGACTCACTGATTCCTCTTGAATCTGATGTACTATGAACCCCAACAAGGAGAGGATATGAACAGGATGCATACTTCCATCTCTCAAAAATGTTGCCGTTCTTCTTGTTCTTGCCGGTCCCCTGCATAACATGAACATCAGCCAGTTTCATTTTTTGCAATGTCAGAGACTTGAAAAGGAAAAATTCTACTGCTGCAGAGACCTTGCACCCTGGGCATTCTACTGCACCCTTTCCTTTGCATGTCTTGCAACCTGCTGCAGAGACCTACAGGGAATTCAAAGAGCAGAGATTAGATTAAAGAAAATGATCATCTGCAGCCGAGATGGTATGGTATGGATCATATGATGCTTCTGAAATAATCTGCGATAACATGCGTACCATCAGCCTGGCTCCACGCTTGGATAGCATCGTCGTCCTGCAAAGCCTGGCCGTGGGAGTCGTTCGCCATGCCACATCCGCAGCAGCACCTGTCGTCCTGCACCTCAAGCCGGTGGCAAAGCTGCTGCTGGCGGTGGCGATGGCAAGCTCCATGGCACCTCAATTAACAGCAAGCTCCGATCCTCTTTGGCCTGCCAAGATTATATTTAGCCGGTGCCAGTAAATCACAAACCCACACGTACAGATCGAGCAACCTTCAGCGAGGCAGCACTCGGTCGGCTTCCTGCCTATACTCTCCGCTGGATTAGCCCAATCCTCTGAAGAAAGGCCACGGAAGAAAGCGACTGCGGTTTTTTTTCTTTCATTCATTCTTTCTTTCCAGCTGCTACTATTTCCTGTCTGGTCCCTCTGCTGCGAGGAGCTGTGGCCACATACATGATGAGGATAGGCTTACCATGCATGAAATTTTTTTGTGGACCTGTCTGTCTATCACTCTATTTGGTCCTGATCAGCTATGACTGTGGCAGGGGTCCATGCATGAACCCATTTCATCTGTCTGGATCTGGCTGAAGATGCAGAGTCCAGGCCTGTCCATGCCATTGTACAGATCTCCATCTCGTGTATATGCCTACTACAATTGTACTGTTAAAAAGAGCACGGAATTCTGCTGGTAACCTGTTTTTACTAACAACTGACACCAGCTCAGCAGTTATGCTCCAACCTATCACCGGATCCAATCGAATTTGTTACCTGGTGCCATCCATTGTGGCATCAACATTTCACAGATTTATGAGCTTCTGCTCAGCACCGTGTCCCAATACTCCCAAAACGAGTAGCTTCTGCTCCCAATGAAACCATCTATATTATCACACAAGTTATTTTTTTCTGTTCCGAGTGTAAAACAACTTGTATGCTCTGAGGCTTATGATAGCTCATTTGATTCGTGAGTATGAGCAGAATTGATTTTGAAAATATTTCTAAAGACTGTAACCCACAGATTTTATAAAATAAAACCCATATCTATATCATCACACATGTTATTTTTCCTCCATTCCTTGTCTTATTTTCCATTCCTTCTCTTTTTTTTACTGCCTTATCTTGTACATCATTCATTGGAACTTGCCGAGCTTCACTGCCGCCCGCCACTCCTTGCTGGGCTGCTGGCCGTGCCGCCCGCCCGCCTGCAGCGCCACGCGCTGCTCCCTGCCGCGCACCGCGCCGCCGCCCGCCCGTCTGCACCGCACCCGCCTGCAGCGCCCCACGCCGCTCGACCGCCTGCGCCGCGCCGCCGCACGCGCGTCGCCCAGGCTCCGCATGACCTAGATCTGTGGTGGAGGAGGCTTCGGACCTTGGAGAGGGCGTCGGCCTGAGATGCATCGGCGCGAACTCTAGCGGTAGGAACGGGACGGGAGGGAGAGGGAGGCGATTACCTGTACCACGACGGGCTGACCGCGTTTCGCGTCGCTTCCAGGGCCCAGGCATATCGCAACGCAACGCGAAAACAAACGGGGCTGCCGCTGGCTTCGCCTCTCTGAATTCTTGTCTCTAAACTGGGCCGAAACTGGGCTGCAACGGAGAGGCCGTACGGCTGCAGCCCCTCCTGCAGCAGCGCCAGCGCACCGTCCTCCCTCTGCCCCCACACCCGTCTCTCTCGCAGTGTCCCTCGCATTGCCGTGCTCTCCACACCCCAGTCCCCACCTCGTCATCGGCGAGTCGCGGCCGCCGACGAGCAACCGCCCTCCCTTTCTTCCCATCGCCCTCCTCCGCCCCCACGTATTCTTGCATTGGATTGCCGGATTCCCCTGCCATCAGGTGCGGGATCCATCAGGTTGGGTTGTTCTTCCTGTTGCTTGCGTGTGAGTTCCCCACAGGAAATCGTTTCGTTTGGGCGTCTCTTTTTTTCTTTCTACCTAATTTGGTGCAGCGATCGTGTGCGATCAAAATCTATTTTTTTCTTTATTTCCCTTCCATGCATTTTGTTGCGGTTTCGGTTTCCTGCTGCATTGTGTGCCCGAATAACCTAATCCATCCGTCCATTGTTCTTTTATTTAGGTTTCCCCCTCCTTCGGCGCAACATCAACATCGATCTCATCGGGCTTCGTAGCCGAGGTAAAGGTGCAATTTATTTGTTTGTTTGTTTTCTCAAAATCTTTTTGGGGGCTCAGTTGAACCCCCACGCAGCTCGTTTAATCCCACCCTGTTTATTTCCCATAATAGTTTCCGATGCTAAAGCATCTCATCCGCGTACACGACTAGCATCACAGCATTGAGTCCACCTGGTTATAGACTTTAATCTTCATCAGTTTGGGGAGAAATTTTCTAGTTGTTGGTCTTAGGGCACCTCTGGACGATGGAGTTGTGAAATATGCTGGATTTTCCAGAGGAAATGTTGTCGCTTTATATCATGATCAATATTATTTTCATTGCAGGATCCTGGCTAGCCGAGAGCAAATTGTACCTGTTGGGTTACACTTTATTTTTTTTCCTTCATTCTATTTTGGCATGCATTGGTGTCTATATGGATAGAGTACAACATAAAGGACAACTATGACTTTCCTGTCCTTTTATGCCATCCCTTGCAATACGTAGAGAATTCATAATTAGTTTCCTGTGAGGAATACAATAGGCAGGAGAGCTGCGTATTAGGTTTCATTAGAGAATCTAGATTCTTTTTACATCAAAATTGGCCATGTAGGAGAATCTGTTACACCTACCACATTTATATTTTATTAAAAAAAGACCAAAGGAAAAGAAGCCTTTTAATAAAGGGCAACTTATTTTCTAGTAACTGTTTTATTTGTCCTGTCTTGAGGTCTGTCCATCCTCACTGCCTCACTGACTGTTGGGGTGATGGCCTCTGCTGTCAATGGTATTGAAGCAATACCCCACCCATTGTCCCTCCATTTCCCTCATAATTCTCTAGTTCCGTACTCTGGATAACCACATAAACCCACAAAGGAAATTTCCATAGGCAGAATAACAACTTATGGACCAGCAAGTAGCTTTTTTTGTGGAGATAAAGAACTTCCATAGCACATTAGATATATTTGATGCATGGAGTTTGATGAGAGAGTCACCTTAGTGATCCATTTTCTGGAATACGCAAATAGTTTTTGTAGGATGGTCCGGCCTATTGCTCTTTCCTTGTGCTTATTTCGCACATCCTCTTTTGGCCTCGTGGCCTGGAAATTGACCACAAGCCGCCAAGCACCGGACAGGTAGACGATCCTGCCTGATACCTGAGTCATCCATGCATGTTGCCTTCTCCTTCTGATAGGTCCCACTGATGCTCAAGATCATGCCCAGATCATTCATGTGCCCCCATTTTTCATCCATATCCGGATCTGTCATTTTTGGTTGTTAGAGTTGATTCTGTGGACCAATGCATGCTTGTGCTAATCCCTGTACAGCAATTCCTGTTTGTAATCAACTTGCATAGCAATGCATGAGTTTTGTTTGATCTTTTGTATCATCTGTCAGCAAATTTTCAGAGCTGCTGGAGTTTGATTTATGCGGTTCATGCATACCTGTAGTGCTTGTCTCATTTTCTTTTGCATGTTGCCAAACTATTTAAAGTACTGCTTCTGCTCCACTGGAGGAGAGCAGGAGCTCTACCAAAGGGACCATGACCCCTTTTTTTTACCTTGAATGTTTGCTCAGATCATTGAGAAATATTAGCACAGTCTTGTCTAGCCATTTGATTTGTTAGCTCTCACATTTACTTCATGTCTTTTGCTTGACAGATGCAGGAAGTTTTTGATCCACCAGAAATGGAAAGGGAAACAGAAACAAAAATTGGTTCTGGTCCTTTGATTAGGAAGGAGCCAGATTTGGGTTCTTCGTATCAATTATGTATGTGTCCTGGTACTTTCCAGAAAAGCAAATTCTAAATGAGCAAGGTTTATGTTGGACCTTTGTTTATTTTCCAGTGAATTCTGGTTTCATTCTGCAGGGGGCGATATGAAGTTTGAAGAAGATCGCCAGTTGCTATCTCAGGCAAAAAGGGGTTTGTCACGTGTGGTACAGGCTCTCTTGATAACATTCATCCTTTCCTCTTTTTTCATTACAAAATTCTACACCCTTATAAAATCTTGTTTAACCATACAAATTATAAACTGCTAACCAATTAGTGCTTTAAATGTCAAATAATTCAGCAATAATACCAAATAAAACATTTACCAAACTAGTTTGAAATGGGTTTGGACATTCCAACTTGGTTGCATGAGCTCAAAAGGTCAGTTTGTTTACAAAAAACATAAGCAATTACATTCACATGTGAAACATATATGTTCGCTTGTTGAGTATTTTGCCTTAATAATTGCCTTTTCTATATCCAAACTACTGACTACCCAGCAAATACCTGTAGTTTTGATAGATCAATGAATGAAATTGTTACTATGACATTATGTGCCAAGACATGTATGTTTTTAATTCAGTTATGCAGTTTGTGAATGAAGCTCTCTGGATCCATATTGAGCTCTCTTTCACTCTACTTGAACAAATCCTTCCTTGTCAGGATTACCAAGCACGACCTGCAGAGTCCAACTATGTTACTGACCTTAGATCACATGCATATTCTGAGGATCCATTGCCACTAGGAAGAGAATATCATAGGCAGAAGTCATACCTTCCTGCTTCAAGCTGTTCTTGGGAAAAATCTTTTGCATTTGAAGCAGCACCAAGTAGCCCAGATGCATTAGGGCATGTATTAGGGAAAATGAGAACCAAAACCAACAACCTCAGTGCAAGGCCAGATTATCTTGGTTCGTATCCTACTAATGCTCCTCACATGAGAAAGCATCTAGGAGAAGTTGAACTTGATTATGGATTAGATCATTCAGATCATTGTTACAGAAGATCGGGCCGATCTACTGCCTTTTCAAGCCGCAACGGTCAATCTGTGGAACATTGCAATGAGGTATATCTGTTTATCATTCTGACTATACCAAAATGGAGACTATCTGTGTTTTTTCTAATCTGATGCATTTATAACAGCTAACCTATTTCTGTATGGAAATATTTCATCATGATAAGTTCTCATTGAAACAGATGGTCAATTATGCCAGAGGACCCCGCTATAGAGATGATATCAATCCTATTTCACGTCAATGGTGCTTTGATGATGGAGGCCCTTTGCTACCAAGAGGGCTGCAGTATGGCGATGAGATCCCTTCTTTGTCTACTAAGAAGTATAATGGGACACCTTCACGCTCAGGTCAATGGCACTATGCTCCTCAAACCCCATTGTTCTCAAGAAGATATGAGTACGGTGATGAGATCCCGTCACTGTCTCGAAATTGGCGCTACCGAGATAAGATCCCTTTGCACTCTGGTCATTGGTGCCATGATGCTGAGGCACATGCTCCATCAAGGTACCGGCAAGGTGCTTCTCATCGGAATGGTCACTCTAGACAGATTTTTACCAAGATTAATACCAATGAGCAACCTAAAGTTACCACAAGGATGGTCAACAGACTTGCAAGCAGCAGTGACCACTACAGGACCAATATGAAAGATAATCGCTGCAGAAATCCTGAGAAAATAATGGACCAAGTTCGTGGGCCAAGAGCAAATAAATTGAACAATACTTCAGCATCATCCCCTGTGAAAGATATCATCAGTCCGTTGGTCTGTAGGGATCAATTCAATAGATCTGACTTTTCAGTACAGTATAAACAGGCCAAGTTTTTCATGATAAAATCATATAGTGAAGACGATATTCATAAAGGTATCAAATACAACGTTTGGGCAAGTACAGCAAACGGGAACAATAAGCTGGATGCTGCTTACCATGATGCTCAAATTTTAATGAAAGAGAATGGGGAAAAGTGTCCTGTGTTCCTATTCTTCTCGGTCAGTAAGGATCAAATGCTTCCTTCTAAATATTTATCTTCTTGTCTGTTCATAACAGCACTAGTAAATGACAGTTTATAGCAGCAAAGACTATTCTGCCTTGTATTTTTTGGGAGCTCAGTGGTCCTAATGTCCTGATAAAATCAATGTTTGAGCAAGGTAGTTAAGTGAGACATCACTGGTTTTCTAAAAGGAGATTCAAGTGGCTGTCTTTAGTTACAAAGTTTTAGATGAATGGTTGTAAATGACTGTAGTGATAGACAATCTTGGATCCGGGTTTTTTTATTCTTTTGAATTTGCACCTTACTAAAGGCTTTTTTAGATAAACATTGTTTCACTCCTTTGTTTCAGGCTTTAGGCTTTATTTTTCCAGACAAACAACTCAAAAGGTTGTATTGAGCATTTGATGATGCGCACTGAAAATATTGGCTATGTGGTGATGCTTGCTTCTTTACCTGTGTCCTCAAAAAAAATAAAAAATGAGGACTAACCAAAGAAAAAGTTATTGTAGTTGACTATTTGCTACTTCCTAGCATAATAAAAATGCTACATGCTATATTTTGGTGATTTTCTTATGATTTCTGCTGTTTACTTGTTTTGTTTCTGTATTAAGTGGCTCATTGTTTCGAATGTGTAATCGATTGACTTGGACAGTTTTAACCTGATTCTGGTCGAGATAGGCCTGCCATTAGAATAAGTAATGATTTTTTTTTCAATTAAGAATACATTTATCTAAAGCTAATCCAATGGATTTATTATTATTATTATTTTGGTGGCAAAACTTGACTGAAGCAGTTCTATGGCTATTGTAGAAACTTGAAAAATTCAATACACTCATGTTCTTCGTGACCATGTGTTTCCTTTTTCAGGTTAACACCAGCGGACAATTTGTAGGGTTGGCTGAAATGTTAGGTCCTGTTGATTTCAAGAAGACCATGGATTTTTGGGAAGAAGATAAATGGAATGGTTTTTTCCCTATAATATGGCATATTATAAAGGACATTCCAAATCGTCTGTTCAGGCATATAATTCTCGAATACAATGATAGCAGACCAGTTACATTTAGTAGGGACACTCAGGAGGTATCATCCCAAGCCTGTTCTAAGAAAAACAATAGGTTACAAATGGATTTATTTACTTTTATGTCACACTGGACACAGAAGCTAAAAAAAACTGTTTTATTAAAACAAACTGGGTTATTTGGTGATTCTACAGTATATGATATTAGTGGGTTTAATATAAATTCGTCTTGAAATTTTTCCATCGAAGTTCTCTTATTGTATGTTTTGTTATTGCACTATTTTGGATCATTTTATCCAATATCATTCTTCTTGTTATGCAGATTGGGTTGCTGCAAGGTGTGCAAATGTTGAAAATTTTCAAGGGTCATCCTCAGGGAACATCAATTCTGGATGATTTTGATTTTTATGAAGAAAAAGATAATGCACGCCGTGCCCAAAAGAGAGAAAATTCAGAGTCAACACATCAATCTGGATTCCCTGAAGACTTGGAGCCAATGGTACATGCATTTCTGTTTACAGCTGTGATACTGCTGCTTGGCAATATTTTTAAGAACAGAGACATGTCTTTTGTTATATCTGGAGCCCCTTTGCTACCTGATGTCTATAGATATGCCATGCATGTAGCTGCTGGTAATCTACCCAAAATAAAGAAAACGAGCATGCAGGTTCAAACTCTGTTTGGAATCATCATGGAATTAGAGTGGCTTGGTGCCAGGAATCTGATTTCTACTGTGTTTGCATGCCATCTGTGTGCGCAACCCTTTTTTTTTTGTTAATTTTTCATGTTAGTTTCTGATATGCTTGTTTGCATCTGCAGGGAAGTTTGGAGGCAAGCATGGAGAGCTGGAGTTTGCACGACAAATGGGACTAATACACAGATCGCCGAACAACCTAAATAAAGAGCATTATGAGTCAGTGAACTAGCTGAAGGCACTGACGCACCTTTTGGAGAACAATTCCAAGCAACATTTGTCTATACGGGTCAACTGTAACTGCTTTATTGATAGTACGTAGAAGCATAGATGTGTAATGATTTTAGCACTGAGTGGGGATATCCTGAAACCTGGTTACTTTGATACTCCCTGAAATACGGTTACATGCCAAAATCGAGTTTTAGAGCCTTTTGGCTTGTTACTACTCTCTCCGTTCCAAATTACTTATAATTCGTCTGACCTTTTTGAGCCCAACCTACTCGTCTTATTTGAAAAACTGTGCAAAATAACACATCTTTTGTTGTGGCTTGCTTTATTCATGAAAGTTCTTCAAGAATAGCTTAAATTTTATTATGCTTGCACAAATTTTTTGAATAAGATGAATGGTCAAATTTGAGGTTAAAAATATCGAACAAATTATAATTTGGAACAAAGTACGTTTTAGTGATCAGCCATCACCACTGGAGCCCGCTTTGGAACTAGGCATTTCACAGTTCAATTCTAGCATGTACTCCCTCCGTCCCATAAAGAATGCACTTCTCGCTTCCCGAGAAATTCTAGAATCTTATGTTTGACTAATTATAAATATAAAATATAAATATTTATGATATGAAATATATATCATTCGATTTGTTTCTAAATGTAGTTTTTAACAAATTTATTTAGAGCCATAAATATGAATATAATTCGCTAGAAATTTAGTCAAACATGAATCACTTTCACTGACACGCATCCCAGACATGCATTCTTTCTGGGATGGAGGTAGTAGCATATACGACCCGGACAAACTCTAGTGTTCCGAATGCGACCATAGCTAGAGAGAACCGTTGCTGTAAACCAAAATCGTAGTGTCGCAAGCCAGAGTAACAACGGCAGCAATACTTCACTGTTGTTTCGAAATGCTAGGAAAATGACGTTGATCAAAACAATGCCAGAGCACGCAAGATAATGTTCAGAACAGATAGGAGCAGAATAACAGGTGCCATCTTCCCCTTGTTGCAGGTACAAACATCATGTATATACAAAGAATGTTATACACTTCACCCTCTCAAAAAACAAATTGAACGCCCGAGATTGAACTACAGACAGCGCGCTCAGCTCAGAGAAATACACAGAATTGAACGAAATGTTAAAGCCTTCCTAAGAAGCACATTGAAAACCTTTACATGCCATGCACCCCATGATTAAAGGAACATTGGCCTACCGAGGTAATGAGTTTCAAATATGTTCATCAAGTGGATACTCATCATCAGGTACCATGGCTGTCAAGAGCGAGTACTTCACCCGCAGGGATAGCTTGCCCCTCTCAAGCTGCAGTTTCGCACCAGAGACCACCCAGTATCCCGGTGTGTCTTGTGGTCCCCGCAACATCTCTGATGTGTCCACAAACTTAAGCAGCTTTGGTGCCTGCACAGGCACAGGTGGACCACCGGGGTACACAGCCGAGTTGATGTTCACATCGGCTGGGCGAGGAGCAGGCTTCTGAGCCGCTGTGGAGAAATGCGTGCTAATGAGCGTCGAGATGAGCCCGGACTTCTGTCCCATATTCGGCGATCCTTCCCATTCGGGATTCTTGACCAGTGCAGCATTGATGACTTTGGAGAAACGGAGGCGGAGGAAGAGAATTTTCTTCAGGCCATGGCTGCTCACCTCTAACTGTGCCCCGGTCACGATTGAGGAGTCGTCGTCAGACTCCACTGGTTCTGTGTAGACATGAGAGAAACGCTTCCAGGATCCAAATGGTTCAAAGTACTTGCTGACATATGGTTCTGGAGTCCGGTGGTTGTATGGGTCATCCTGAAGCTGCAGAATTTGAGGAAGTGAGCATAGATGCTGAAGATGGATAGCCAACATGTTGCTTTTCTTTCCCTCAAGATACAACCGCAGTCCAGTAACAGGTCTTTCACCAACATCAACCTGTATCAAATACCGCAAGGCATGTTATGTAAGGAAATGACATGAATACAAATTATCTTCAAACACCAAAGCTTTTCAATTAGTCTGTAACAACTGACAGGGTAGACCCAATCAACAATCCATGAGAATATATTAAGTATATAAACAAGCGAACTCTCTAGTCCCTATGGCTACTTGCTTGTATAAACCAATGAAGAAGATCACAATAATACGCATACCATATTAGTGCAGACATAGAGTCTCGGTCCCATGAAACTTAAGGGCAAAGATGCACTACTCTGTCTCTTCCTCTGAGGACCAAGGGGGAGGTCACTGTACACAGGTGCCCACTGCCTTGGTAACTGGAACTCCAGAAATTGGTGAAGTTCTTCAATTGGTGGCTTATCTGCAATAAATTGAATAAATCAATCACCTGGCTTTTAGGACATTTTTGCATCAGCTGTTCCCAGTGACATAACATAAATGATAAACCTACTAGACAAATTCCTCTATAGCCTAATGAATTCACCATTTATTTCTTCCATGACATTTTGCAGTGTTCCAAGCGCCATGTACTTTTTGCATAGTTCAATCTGCCAGCTATTCAGAGCGCCTAGTGATATGCTACACAAAAGGAACCTATAAACAACAAGGCAATCCAAGGAGTGGAGAGTATGCATAGCACCATATCCATTGCAAATGGTTTAGGCCTCTCATTTAATTGATGTAGAGGGCGAAAGGGCCTCTAGCTGACTTGGTTAGATGGCCTAGTAGCTCTCCTCAGGTCCTGGGTTCGACTCCCCGTGGGAACGAATTTCAGCTAAGGTTAAAAAAATCCGCTCGTCTGTCGTCATAACCAAAGCACAGGTCAAGGCTAGGCCCAGGTCGTATCTGTGGTTGGCTTGGGCTCTCCTACCTGGGGGTAGTTGCAGAAGCCGTCCCGTGGTTGTCTCACAAGGGCTACGGGCCCTGTGTAAGGGTGAGGCAGAGGTTCGGGGGTTTTCTCGGCCTGCGTGAGGTCTTCTCTCTTAGCAAAAAGCCCGGGGCAGGGTTAAAAAAACCGTTTGGAACCGGTCCGGTTTGACCGGTTACCGATCAAACCGGTCCGGTCCGGTAGCTAAATAGAGCCGGTTACCGCTCAAAACCGACCCTACCAAACCGCTCCTACTGGTTAACCGACCGGTTTCACCGGTTTACCGGACCGGTTTTTATTCCTGAAAAAACCGCTCCTACCGCGGTTTTTTTAACCCTGGCTTGGGGGCTGTCTTACCCCCCGCAGGTCGAGTTTTTTTTCTTAAATTGATGTAGAGTGAGCTGAATACTAGTAGCAACTTCATAACATGACTAACAAGCAGCTTAGAAAATAAATTAACAAAGGTATGCTCTGTCACATGAAATGAATAGTGAGATATCAACTTACAGCGCAGGTACAGATTAATTGCGTGATTCAGAAACCCACAGCCAGGTACTCCATTCAGCAATGAAGTAATAGGTAGAAAGGACATCGAGATGACATCAGGTTCTAATTGAACAGTGTTTATCCATTCACTGTGAGGCATTTCTTTGTCCCATTCCCTTCCACCTCTCCGCTTAACCACCATCACCAAGTCCTGAAATACATTATAAGAAAAAATAACTAACGTTGTATGAACAGGAAAAAATGTCAAGCATACTTCCCAGGGAAAAAATGAATCAATACCTCCTTCGAGCAGTAAGAACTTGATGGGCTTGATTCCAAAAATCTTAGTCGTTGCTCTCTTGCATCATTCTGCACAGGATGTTGCATCAAATTACTTACAGCTCACCTTTAAAAGGTAGCTAAAGTTGATCAGCATGTAGTTTTCACATACTGAACAGGAACATTTATCAGTACTTCATTTAAATATTTAATAGTAAGGTTTACAGGTAGATCTTTGTATATTGTTTCGTACTGATTATTTGAAATTCAGCATCAAATGACCCCCATCTCCTAATTAAAAAGAAAGGGCCAAAAAACACAAAAAAAATGCAGAGTAGGAAAGCACCTTATCCTTCCCATATGCATCCTTGGTATTCATATCATACTGTCCATTTGCCTCCAGAAATCTCCTGTCTGACATGTCCTTGAGTCGTTTCTGAACAACAGCTGGCTGCAAACTTGATGAATGCTGTTGTTTCAGATAAATAACATCTTTCCCTCCCATTTTTACACCAATAACTATGTGAGTTCCAAACTTTTCAATGAACCTGAAAATTGAACCAACCAGAATCGAAGTTGAGGAACAACATCAACTCATATCTTCCTTAGCAATGGCCACTTATAGCAGGATTCATCAATATCACGACATAAATAAGGGCCACCAGTAGCATTAAGCTAGAATTACAAGTTGCTACTCCAACCTACCAGGTTTCCAATAATATGAATTGCCTGACAAAGAATCCAAGCTACCACTATAACTTTTTGACATAAGAAATGATCGCAGTTTGGTCTTATGGCAGCACATGAGAAGAAGTTGTCCAACCTTGCCAGAGCAGCAGGATCCCAGGTTGAAGGTACTGCTTGAGTAACATGGTCACGCAGTAGAATACGAGACTTGGATAGCGCAACCGTATACAGCGAAATATACCAGCCATCGAAAGCAAGCGACTTGGTGGCAGACGCATCTTTCTGCCAGCAGCCAGAAAAATCAAACATGCTGTTGAACATGCCGGATGGAATTTTCCCAGTCAACGAAAGCTCCCGGTTGAACTGCTCGGACATCTGCGAGAATACATTTCTTGGCTCAAAAACTAGCAACTGCTTACGCATCAATCAAACAAACTAATGACAGTAGATTAGAACAGCCAACTAGTAGTAGTACCAAACAGGCAAAGTATAGGGAGGGACCTGCTGAAAGGAGAGGACGTCGGAGCGGAAACGCGTCCGCTCGCCCTTGTCGCACTTGATGGACTTGGGGACGGCGGCGACCTTGATCCCGCCGGGAAGCATGACGTCCTGGACCTCGTCGCGGCTGAGGTCAATGAGCCGCGCGTCCAAGTCCGCGAGCTTGCCCTTGCAGTACTTGAGGCGGACGTCCGAGACGACATCGTAGCCGCGGCCGATGGCCGCTATGGCCGCCTCCGCGGCGCCCTGAGCCGAGGCCTTAAGCGCCATTCCCGACCATCACACAGCGGGGAAACCCTAGGGGGAATGCTGCTAACTCTCCGATTGCGTAGACCTCAAGCCCGGAGCAGCTCCGAGCGCCCAAAGACTTGAAATTTGAAGAAGCCCTGCCCTCTCGGCTAGTTCCGGGGATTCGGAGGCCGAGACGATGCAGGAACCTCTGGAAGATTTCTGCAGCTCGCCTTCCTGCAACCTTGAAGCCGGCAGCTGAATGGTACTCTGCAGCAAAAGCAGGGGGAGCTCGATGCAATTCAGCGAGCACTGAGCTGAAAAGTTGAGGATGCGTGAGCCGATTTCGCGCGAGGAGCAGATTGCGGCGGGATTGCGGTTGGAATTTGGTGGCGGCGGCGCGGAGGCGGAAGAGAGGAGGGAGGTGCGTATGGAAGCAGGACAGCAAGCAATAAAGTTTGGCCGGCCCGCTGTATCCTCTTGCTCTTCTTCCGTCCCATCTGGTTTGGGATTTGTTGGGGTCAAACACGCACGCAGACGGAGATGGGTTGGTTGGTCATCACCCGGTCACACTTTTTTCCTTCTCTTCTCTTGGTTCCTGGCGCCTTTTGTGCTGTTTCTTAGCAAGAAAACTTGTCAAAGATGTCACCTTTTCGTTTTGTTTTTGTTTCGTTGTGTTGTTTACAAGCTGCTAAATTGCTGCTTCTGCAAGTTGGAAACATGGAAATGCTGACTTGTATTCATCAACTGAAAGATGTACTGTTTCTGTTTGTTAGTTTTTGAACCTAGGATACGGTCCACTGCTTCATTCCATTCTTTGTTATTGTAGACTCCATTTGGAGCGTAAGAACTTTCAATGAGATGTTCCTTCTCTCTTTAATTCCTATACAAAAAAACATGTACAGTATTCTACGGAAAATTTAGCTGACTCGGCCCACGTGCAGTACATTATTGTGGACTCCACATCACAGTAAATCAAAGGGTAATCTTTCACATCCTCCCAAAGAAGAAATTAGAAAAAACTAGAAAACCTATAGACTGATGCCAAAGATTCCACCCCAAAAACCATATTTGGACTGTGCTTATCAACTGTACTTGTACTTGAACTGTTAGATAATCATAGTCGATGATAACATCACAGTTCCCACCGCTATTCCAAAACCGTACATGAAACCTTAGCTTCATACGGCTTCTCTATGATCAGAAAAAAGAAAAGCCATGCCCTAGTGCTACTGCTTCCATACTTTATTTATCCAGACTGTGAATTCAGAAATACACATCTCACTATATGATGATGAAGCCAGCATACAGAATTACAGAGGATATAACATATGTGCATATCAGCTCAAGGTCTAATTATTCACCAGTGTCTGGGATGGATGGCCGAGCAACATGATACCGGAACCCATCTCAACCCGCTGGCATAACAAAGAATTGGCTGTACACACAGCTTCAGGGGCACACCCTAGCTACACCGCCTTGATCGGTGTCCTGGGGCTCGAAGGGATGCCGCCAAACCTATTCACCAGGACCTTGAAACACGGGACCGAGACGATGTACAGCACACCAAGTACAAATGGTGCGGCAATCAGCCAACCTAGCATCTGTTATGGAAAATGGCAGAGCTCCTATATCAGTGTTGCTGCAAACGAATAGTAAAACGGTGCTTCTATCCTGTGAATAAGTAAAATTTATGCCTGGAAAGCTGTTCACTAACCGCATGGACTATGCTCATCAGCACTTCCTTTGAGGCATGCCCAGTGAGGACATTCTTCAATGCATCAGCGGTCAAGGGGAAATGCCCGCTGCCTGTGATAGCTTCTCCCAAACGCAGGAAAGGGACGATCAAGCTGTAGGAAATGAAATCAGAAATTAGCACTGCCAAACACATCAAAACCAGTCTGGAAAATTCATGGGGGTAGCTACAGATCAACTAAAAATGTGATGGATTACAAATCTACACCGTGGTGCTTGGTAGTTGGTACATTCACATTTGAAACATATATCCCAATGGAGGGATAAAACAGATGTTTGATCCAGCGCAGAATTGAATGATGCATTCAGTCATTAAACTCAAAAGAGTCAACAAAACACTGGGGAACTCCATAGTACGAGAGTAATAGCTGATTTCAGATGTCTGACACTTATGTAAAGAAGCAGCTACAGCCATGCACGGTTGTTTCTTGAATCAGTCACTAGCCTGCTATTTACAAGGCAAGGTTGACTTATGCAATGATCTTGTAGGGAATCAAACAACAGGAAGACTTTGTGTGTACCTTAGCTCAAGAGGAGTGGCAGCCAAATTCAGAACCATAACAGTAACAGCATTGCAACGGCTTCCCAACATTGCTACAGCAACACCACCAAGAATAACAGTGGTTCCTGCAATAACAGAAGGCTCAAGGATAAACGATGATGCTTTGAGGAACATATGACACGGATGCTGATAGAGGTAATAATGCCTATAGATGTGTAAACACGGTGATATGTGCCGAAAAGTTCCAGTTGCAGGATCCATGCACGCATGATTAAGCATCAGTAGCATTCAAAACATGTGAAATTGTTGGACTCCAGTCAAAATAAGCATTCCATGTCATACTTATAGGATCTCCAAGGCAAAAGGGTTCTTTTCCCCCTTCTTTTCCATACTGGTAAAATGATGATTGGGATGAACCAAGAACATGAAAACTGTTGACAGCGTACTGACACTAGAACGAAACTTGAGAGACTGGCCGCGACGGATCACCTTTTCAGTTGTACAAGAAGAAATTAATGCAGGCTGAGAAGCTCCTTACCGCATATTGGAAAGATTCCGATGGTGATTCCAAGGGCAGCAGAGAAGGCCAGTTGCTTGGGTTCTGCTCCCCTGCATAGCATTCCAACAGAAGCTTGTCATTAATCAACAACTTCAAGAGCGGGTGAAATGGATGCAAAGATAATGGGGACAAGTACCGAACTGAATTAAATTGAAAGGCAGCATCAAACGAAATGGATGCAAGCACTGGTATTTATCCAGGTAGCTGCCCCACTCATCGGCTATTGCAACTGAATCAAGTGAAAGAGTAAGCGCGGCAGATGCAGTGGGATAGTAGAGTACCTTCTGATGACCTGCAGCACGGGATCAACAATCTTGCTTTGGAGCCATGGCAGGACGCCAGTCCTGGTGAGAAGAGACCCCATTCGACTAAGGGGTACCCTTGATTAAGCCGGGTGCATCCCCTGTTCCCCTGCCGGCCTGTCCTGTGGAGGTTCACCTTCAGCTGGAAGCAGCCCCAGAGACGGCGGAGATGGTTCGAATCTAAAGAACTCCACCACGCAAGAACCGGCGGAGGACGCCTCCGGCGATGGGCGGACGGGAGGCGGAAGGAAGAGAGGAGGAGAGGGGAGGATTGGAATGGAGGGGAACGTGCGGAATGGATCTGGTCGTGGAAACCAAAAGTCGCGGGGAAAGGAGCATGGGTGGAGTGAAGATCCTGCAAACAAATTAACGAAAAATTGGGCTCTGCAGTTTGGACTTTGGAAGATACTCCACCCACCGTCCACTCTTTCCGGACAATCAACACGCGACACGTATACCCATCAGGGGTTGTACGAGGACGACATGCCCATTAATGGTATTTTGTTTAATTCCCATGGATTGACGAGAAGTGGTGAAAACTTTTTACGTTAGGCCACGTGCATAAAGAAAAAATGAACTGACACGGTTTTCTGGATGAAAACTCGGTCATCGGTTTGTAACCTTTTGTAAAGTTGGACGAATTAAACCTTTCATGATTTTAACACTGGTGATACAGTGGCTCATATGGACTTTTCTGCCCTTTCAATCAACTGAAGATTGGAAGAAAAGAAGGAAAAAGATATGGCTGAAACCATTCTGTTGGCAGTAATGCTGGTCCGTTTTGTAGCCATACACAAGATTCACCAAGTGGCAAGTGTCGCTCCCAGAAAAAAAAAATACAGGACAAGTCAGTTTTGCGTGATAGAGTTGCTGGGTTCCCTTGCTCTGATGACGACCGGCTAGCTCTCTTCGTCCACAATAATGCTTGCTCCCGAACCGATCCCAAGCTCCATCAGAGAAGCCGTGTCCTCCTCCAGGAGTTGTGGTAGGGGGCATCCCTGTTCCAATCAAGGCAACAATCATACACGGCTTCTGTTCATGAAAGGTATAACTCAGAGTTTCGGTGTTCATACCTCTTCCACGACAAACAGTTTTACCCTTATGTCCTTCAGTTTAAAGAAGCTCTCGCATAACGATTTCAACTTCCCGATCTGTAACACACAAAACTTGGTGACTTTAGACATTGCTTCATCAAGATATGCTGAAGAGACAATCGAGGATCTCGAATTACTAGGCACCACAACTTGCATTGTACTACTTCACAGCAGCCTCATTTACACATAAATTATTGAATTGCTAAAAGATAAATCAAGCAACAACCAGAAACCATGTTCCACCATCATTGCAAGATGTGACTAAAACCTCCCAAGAGAAAGCAAATGACAACCTGATAGATTAAGGATAGGCAAGTAGTACCAACAAGTACTCACAGTTGTCGTAGGAGGCAGCTTCTTTGTCAATGGTTGCTTTTCACCCATAGATGGTCCCACACATTTCAAGGTTATACCTGCATGCAAAGTACAAAAGAAGTGACCCACTTCTTTCGTGCTGACTTGTCAACAATGTAAATATCTTGTCTAAATTATAGTTCAAGGTCAGTACTTATAAGACCAGAGGCCATCTTTTGTGGGCCTGATGTGCTTGAAGTTGGCTTCTCATCTTCAATACCATGAAAGGCCTTGAGTTCAGCAAATCTGCATTTGGTAATTTTTTGTTCTCTCTACAATCAATTAATCACTGGTGATGCAAAAATCTGGTATCTGTTACATGCAAATTAAAATGACAAATGAAGCCAGGCAGCTCAAACACATATCTACAATGATGTAGCCAATCAATCCTGATGGATAAAACTGTCAGCCATACAATCCTCTCAGCCGCACATCACATAGGCATGAACAACTGGTGCTCTCATTGTTAGAAAGATCATTCATTTCATTTGCAATGATACACAGGATCACAGATATCAACTCCACTGGTGCACTATGCCATGATATATTAACTGAATCTTCTCATTTCAGCAAAACTAAATCATAAAAATCAACGTATTGTTTCCTCTCTGGGTCATGTTGTGTGAGAATATAACATTAAAAGAAACTAAGGACGAAAAAAACTCCCACAAACCTACCTAGGGTGCAGCCGTTTGATCTCTTCTGCGTCATCTGGTTGTGTTTTTCCCATAACAAGGCGAACATATCTGCAATGTTACATTGCACCACGAATATCAGAACTGTAATTCTTTTATTTCTTTGAGAAAAAGAACTGTATACTTTGGGAAATGCTATAGAACATGTTTATATTCAATAAAAGAAGGAATCAAAGTATTTAGTAACACTTCCTCAGAGAACCAAGAGAAAAGTATGCAGTTCACATAGAGGGAAAGACAACTTCAAATTATCATTTAATCCGATCTGATCCCTCAACGCCATATATAAATCAAAGAGGCCCTAAATACACACAACAGGAATAAAAAGATTAACTGACCGTATTTCTGATTCCCTGCGTTCACGTGAGCTTACCTGGATATACAAGAAGGATTAATCATTTATTTGTACAACACATAGTGCACTCAAAAAAGCATCCACGGAGTTGCACATACCTCACTGCCATTTAGTACTTTAACCTTTCCTAGTCGAGCAATAAGCACAAATCGAGGAGCACCACCCTTGGCAGGATCAGCTATAGGATTATCAGAAATCCTGACATCCTTTAAAGAATAGAAATCAGTATGGTCATTTCAACAATAAGATTCCAAACAATAAGGGTAAAATCCTTAAAACCAGCTCACCCTTAAACTTGGAAAGAGGTTAAGAGAATCAACTGAAGAGAAGTCCTCAATCTCATTAGATCCTGAGACACTTAAAAGTCAGCATTAGCCAGCATATTCAGCATAGCACAAAAGTCAGATAGAGTAACGCTAGAATCTTATGAAAAACAAGAACAAAAACACCCCCCACAACAGGCATACCTAACAAAAGGACTTGTAGGTTTTCAAATGGCACTGCAGATGCATCATCAAGAGGTCCATGTGATGGAAGATTAGGTGGGTAGTTTACATGCTTGATCCTGTTTTTGTTCAAATGGAGTTGTTCCAAACTGGATAAATAGGGGGAAGAGATGATCAGTATTCATATTTCATAGTACTGAAATCAAATGCAAAAGTATAAATCAAATTACAGGAAAACATGTCATTGTTTCAATGTTTACCTTTTTAAATAAGAGAACTTCACAATTTCATCCCATGAATCAATGTGATTATCTTCCAAATTTAAGAGCCGCAACGTATTGAAACCTTGAACAAATTTTCCAGCTGGAATCTGGATAAGGGGAAGACACAGTTAGCTGTATAGAATGGTAAAGTCAACATACACTTTGCTGAAACAAGAAAAACATGCACACAAAAACTTGAAAAGGACAATCCATCTGAAATAGATCACATTGGCAGCGAACCAGGTTCCAGACTCCAACAAGCAACAATATCTATAAGACTGCAATACAGTTTTTTCGATTCCCACTGGACGCAACTGAGAGAAAAACAGGACATGTAGCAATAGACATGAAGAACATGGAAACAGAGGTTTAGTAGGAAATACCAACCATGATAGTCTTCAGCTTATTCAACATCAGATGGAGTTCATTGAGACATGCAAATGAGACTTTGATTTTTTCAACCTGTTCCGTATAAGTTAAAGTCAGCTTTTAATGTGATTGACACTGACTAATAAAGCTTCAAAGTGTCAGGAACGGATTATACCAGTTCCCATGTTATTCCACAGTTGTTGAGAACCAAAATGCGGATATTCTCTAGCATTGGACTTTCTGTGACATCGTTCTCCATGGTATTGTTTGTCAAATTAAGAACTTCCAGAGATGCCAGAGCTTGACAAAGAGCTGATATATCCTGAGAGAGAACCCGAACTGTTTAGGTACATAGCTAAAGAAGAAAAGCAGTAGCACAGGAGATATGCTGCAAAGATTTGGTAGTATCACCAGCATTATTTATCTGGCTGTTCCTATCTATAGAGCCATGTGCATTATTTCTACATGAATTGGAATTACAAGAACCATTCCGTAAGAATACGTACTTGCCATTGCGAGAACAAATTTCCAGTTAAGTCAAGAAGCCTGAGTTCTGAAATGAGCAAAACAGCCATCAGAACTAATGAAAAGTTAGACTTTAGTACAAATGGTGGACTAACTGGCAAGTCTCTAAAGGAAAAACTGGATGTAGAACTGTCATCTCAAGTTAGTACAGTGCATTGTAGCAACAAGAGCGAGTAAAATGGACAAGAAGAGTACAGTATCATGTAAAGGTATTTACTTGGAACCAAACTCTTGAGTTCATCTTGTGGTCCAATTGAGCTTACTCCCATGTAGGAAACTGATGCACTGGTGAGGTCGTCGAAGTTCTTGAGCTTCTCCTGAACCTTGTTCTGGCCAACGAATTCAACTGACACACGCTTCTGGCTTGTTGAGAAGACATACATTTCATCTGAACATAGTAAACCACGTTTCATTACCAAGGAATTCAACAAATTGTGACGATGCTTCTACAGGCACAGGAGGAAATGGCATGCTGCCAGTTCAGAAAAATGTCTAGTACTCTGAGAGAACATTGCCGCATCAAAGAAAAGAAAAATGGTGAGGAAGGCGTCGGGAAGCACTAACCCTGTTCCTCCTTGGTGAAGTCCTCCACGTGGTAGCGGAGGCGGAGCGCGTCCGGGAGCGAGATCCCTTGGCTGAGCGCGGTGGGGCGCGCGAAGGAGGCCGAGCGCTCCCCCGCGGCAACGAAGTACCTGCAGGCCGGCGACCGAGCCGTCGTGCCGGCCACCGGCGCCGTCGTCCCAGTCGACGCCGACCCAGTCACCGGAGTGACCCTCCACGGGGCCCAGGTAGCGCACCGTGCCGACGCGGCGGGGATCGCCGGCGGCGTGCACGCGCTGACCCAGGCGGAACCCGCCGGCGGTGGCGGCGGCGGCCATGACTGGGATCACTGGTTGGTGTGGAAGCCGAGGGAGGAGCAAGACGACGGTCGTCGGCGTCGGGCCGTCGGTTGCATTCATCTTCGTGATGGGACGAGACTGATGGAGGCCCAGGCCCATTATGCCCAACTGTTTGTTTGCTTTGCTTGGCCCAAATACCCAAACCCAAGCAAACAGGCGGGTGGGCCATGGTGCAGGCGCCCCTGCCATTGCCAAACGCTGACCACCATGCATGACCAGCGGCTCAAGAAAAGGAGACGCCTTTGCCTCTGCGGCTCCGCCTTTGCGTTGCTACTCAGCGTGCAGTTTCCTTCCTCTCCGCACCGCACCTCTTCTTCCTCCTCCAAACTCCATCGTCGAATTCAAATCAGAGCCGGCCGCCATGAGCAGCATCGAGTAGTAAGTCCCTCCCTCCCGCCTGGCCCCTCCACTCTTGTTTGTCGGTTGGGAAGGATAGTGATGGTTGCCCACCGCCACCGGATTGAAACCAACCGCTGCCTGCCTCTCTTGCAGCGATTACCTCTTCAAGCTGCTCCTCATCGGCGATTCCTCCGTCGGCAAGTCCTGCCTCCTCCTCCGATTCGCTGTAAGCCTCCACGGCTCCACCTTTTCTTTTTCCCCATCCTTATTATTATGAACTGAATTCATTTGGTAACTGGCTTCTGCTCCTGAGTCCTCTGACAAAGCGTCTTTGCTTTCGTTCTGTTTTTCTTTTATACCACAGGACGATTCGTACGTTGACACTTACATCAGTACCATCGGTGTTGATTTCGTAAGTAGTACTTCTACTAAACATCCTTGCTCTGCACTCACTCATGGATCATTAATTAACTGCAATCGTCTGACCCAAATGCCCCGCGTTTCAGAAAATCCGAACTGTCGAGCACGATGGGAAGACAGTCAAACTACAGATCGTAAGATCATTTTCAGATAATTTTGTTTATTTTACCATCACTTGTTAGCATTGCCAAGTGCTTGCTACCTATACTATCGGGTCATTCGTGTCTGGAATATCAGGATACGATACATGCATGGTTTTGTACTTCAGACAATTAAACAAAAGGGTCCGGTACGATTTGTTGTAAAATCACGGGCACTAGTGTTTTGTACTTCAGACTATGAACGCTAGGTACAAACCCAAAAGGTTATAGGTTCATGGTCTGTTGCCTCTAAACATTATTGTTAAAACGCAGCGTGAAGCATTCTTCGGTGCTTCAGTTCTCATCCTGCCCTGAAATTCTATCAAAGGTGGGAATAATTACAGACCATAATAATGGAGGAATGCGGTATTTATAGAACTTTGATGTATCTGAAATCTTACAGCTACCCTGATTTTTGTCGGCAGGAGATTGACCACGAAAGGGGGGGGGGGGACTAGTCCTTCCTTGGTGGTACTTTATTAGCATCTATAGCCACAGACTAGCAAAAATCTCATTAACCATAATGGACATATGCAAGGTTTCTTTTCCAACATGAGCTGATTTGTATGTTGATAAGACAGATCATCATGGTCTACTCATCTCATATAATTTAAAATGGATAAGCACACATGCCAGGTAGCAGATTTCTAATACTAATGGTTTACATCAGATAACTTCGATAGTTAGATTGCTCATTCTTGGGAAACGGCTAGGAACTGGAAATTTCGGTGCTCATTACTAATTGTTTGGTGAGATAATGCGTTGGCTCACACATTGCTTTACAAAGTCTACTCATGCTTGTTCAGCCACCAGTTGTTGATACTGATGTCTGTGTTTCTTGTTCAGTGGGACACAGCAGGCCAGGAGAGGTTCAGGACAATTACAAGCAGTTACTACCGAGGAGCTCATGGAATTATTGTAATTCCTTTCAAATGTTGATCATCTGCTATTAGCAATGATCTCTGTTTACACATGATTATGTCTTTTCAGCTTTCCTGTTTTACTTATATGATGCAATACAGTGGATTAGGATACCTTAAATAGATTTGATGTTTACTCCTTTTAAGTTATTGTCAGTAATTTTCCTTTTTTTCACCCTATACACAATGTGCCAGTCTTGGAATGGAGTTGATATTGTGCATCACACTTTTCAGATCGTATATGACGTGACAGACATTAAGAGCTTCAATAATATCAAGCAGTGGCTGAGTGAGATAGATAGGTATGCCAGTGACAGTGTATGCAAACTGCTAGTTGGGAACAAGTGTGATTTGGTCGATAGTAAGGTTGTTGATACTGAAAAGGCAAAGGTAAAGATCATTTTTTTTCTTATGCTTTTCTTTAAATATTAGCCATAGTTCTGACACTGGCTAACAACCAACCATGACTACTTTTAAAAGTGACATAAAAAAGAACAGAACATGATGAAGGGAAGAGTGCATCTCTATTCATGATTCTGTTTTATTCTCCATAGATATACACATATTTATATGTTCATATGAAACCTGACACTCAAATCAATTGCAGGATTTTGCGGATTCTTTAGGAATTCCCTTTATCGAGACAAGTGCAAAGGAATCCATCAATGTGGAGGAAGCTTTCCTAACCATGTCATCAGAAATCAAGAAAAGGTAAATAAAAAAATTAACTTTTCAGAAGCCATTTTTTCCCATTTATATGCTATGCTCGGCACTGGAACATTATTGAACTTTCTGCATGCTGCAGAAAATAAAAGCTACACAAAACTCTGGCACTGCTTCTTAATACATTCTTTTGTTTAAAGGGAAATAATGCACAACTGAAAATGCTCGCATTTTTTTTCCTCTTCCACTCTTTACCCTTTTGTAGATGAAGTTACATGATTGCATATATGCGAGCCAGCCGAATGATGAAATTTTCCTCACAATTTCACATGTACCTCTCTGAAACTGACTACTTGAAAAGTCAAGTTTTTAACTTTTGCTTTCTTAGGTAAATCGTTCAGGACATCCTCTTGACATTAATGTTAGCTTTCCTGAGTGTTGTTCGGTGGATTATTGTGCTTTAGTGTCTCTTTTCGGTACCTCTCTAGTCTCTAGTAATATGGAGTGGGCATGCTACCCTTTTGATAGTTGTATCCGTGATGGCACACCTTTGCCTGATGATTTATCACTTGCCGTGCTACTGCCGCAGGATGGCAACCCAACCCAGCGTGGAGAGAAGACCCACCGTCCACGTTCACATGAAAGGGCAGCCGATACAGCAGAAAAGCAGCTGCTGCTCGTCATAGCCATAGGCTTCGTCCAAAGCAAGGAAGGGTATACCTCAAGTGCTCCGTTCCTGTCATCAGGCATCAGGGAACACTTCAGTTTCGGTGAGTGGTTGGAGGGATGCTGCAAGACTTTATTCAGTCAAGGTTATATTGAGAAGGCACTGGATGGAATGGGGGATATAGTGTGTGTAATTTTAGTGCTGTAGATGTCCATCCTTTATGCACGTTAGCATCAATTGCCAGAGTGTGTATTAGTATCATGCAGCAAAAATTGCCATCAGTTAATCTTAAAACCTGCAGTTAATTGCATGATATACGGCGTGAGTGCTTGTTGTTTGATTGTCGAACATGATAATAAGCTTATCGATCTCATCTCTTTGTCAGCCGGAACTTGTACTTGTCTAGTTGTCTTCAATTGTGGTTGTGGGCTTCGTTTTTTTGGAAATGCAGATCTCAGTTGGTTATCTGTAGGATTGCTGATACTTGATAGAAAACAATTGATTCGATTATTTGATATATAATCATGTACTGAATAAAAAACAAAAGGCTTGACGATTTGATATAATCATATATAACTGCTTGCTTTAGAGAATATGTGAACATGAGGTCCAACAAAGGTACTATCTGACAAAATGAATCAACAAACTTTGGACTCAAAATAGACATCATAACAACACATATAACCCTCTGGAAGATCAGCAGGACGCCCCACCCGTGCTAAGTTGAGCAGCATTGCTTCTTTTCAGCAGCAGCGTCCCCAGCTGCGACATTGATCGTCTTACCTTCCTTGATGCCTCCGGCAGTCCCTGCCCCAGACTCGTCTGAAGCCACCGGCTTCTTGCTGATGGCACGGTAAATGTCGCCCAGAATCAGCTGGAACGCCTCCTCCACATTTGTCGCCTCCAGTGCGGAGGTCTCGATATAGGACAGGCCTTCTGCCTCTGCAAAGTTCTGAGCATCCTCCGTGGCGACAGCCCGGAGGTGCCTCAGGTCGGTCTTGTTGCCGACAAGCATGATTCTGATGTTGGAGTCGGCGTGGTCGCGCAGCTCCTTAAGCCACCGACTGATGTTCTCAAAGGTAGTGGGCTTGCTCACATCATAGACAAGGACCGCACCAAGGGCTCCACGGTAGTAGGCGCTCGTGATCGCCCGGTACCTCTCTTGGCCTGCAGTGTCCCAGATCTGCGCCTTGATGATCTTACCCTCAACCTGAAATATCAAGTCAACATTAGGCACTGGTGAGGATTTACATGATTAGCAGAATCATTAACACATTCAGGGAACCCTGTCTGAAATCACATTGCAAGTTGCATCATTCTGTATCAGAGATGAGCAGTTGATCAAACACTAGTTAATTGAGAATCTTCTAGTGAAAAGTTTGTAAGAGGTGCAACTTTGACAATGATCAGTTTCTAACAGCACTAATCACCCCCACTTATTGGTTGGGATAGGGAAGGATAAAAAATAAACTTAGTTAGCTGGATCACGTTGCGGTTGGAACTAGGAACTCTACTCTTTGGATCTCAATAGGCAAGGCAGCAACAAGCAAATAAGAAACAGATCAGTCTGGTAGGCACCTGCACTATGGGCAGGGTAGTTAGGCAGTTAAGCTCTGTACTGGGGGCAAAGATACTTGCCACTTGCTACAGAATTGAGAGTGACGCTGATTAAGGCTAACGTTTACGGTTTATCTACAAGTAACATACACCGCTGTACCCCACTAGTGGTGGTGCAGGTGGAAGATCGTCATATATCATCATATGATCCAATGAGATGGGCGCGTGTGGTGTGACACTGTTGAGCTGAGCTGGAGTCGAGTCATGTATCGATCTACTACTGTGACACCAGCAGGTAGTTAA
Organism: Urochloa ruziziensis; assembly: GCA_015476505.1. Taxonomy (NCBI): domain Eukaryota; kingdom Viridiplantae; phylum Streptophyta; class Magnoliopsida; order Poales; family Poaceae; genus Urochloa; species Urochloa ruziziensis. The sequence continues at coordinate 8,235,483 of CM027121.1, read as the reverse complement.
TTTGCACGAAAATGCGGAACGGCCATTCATTGTCTCTTTGCTTTTCTTAGCAGGAAAGACAGCAACTTTTGAGCCTGCTGTCAGCTTATTAACTTGTTCTTTCTTTTTAGCAACGAACCAATGGATGATTGGGTGTATGTAGCTGAGCTAGCTGCGTAATCAATGGATGTATCAAATGAACGGATCCTCAATTCAACAGGCAAGGAAGCAGCCAGCTTGATAGATTGCTTAAAAAAGCATTCTTTTTGCACGAAATGAGGGAGGGAGACAGGATCTGGAGTCTGATGATCTGACGCATAGAATGGGGAAGATCTGATCTGTTCTGATCCAGCGAGGTACTAGAACTAGCAAATGGAAAGAAAAGAGCAGGATGGTGGACTGACATGGAGCGTTCGCGTTGCGAACTCGACGCCGATGGTGGACTTGGACTCGAGGCAGAACTCGTTGCGGGTGAAGCGGGAGAGCAGGTTGGACTTGCCGACGCCGGAGTCCCCGATGAGCACCACCTTGAAGAGGTAGTCGTACTCCTCCTCCGCGCGCCGCCCAGCCATTGGATTGGATTGGATCTCCCCTTTCCTTCCTCTCCCTTCTCACACACTCTCACTCGCAATCACGGCAGGGAGGAGAGACCGAGAGAGACCTGACCAAGCGTGCAAGCGGAGTGACTGACTGAAGCAAGCAAAGGCCAAGGCCCAAGGATGAAGGCCGCTGGATCTACTCCTCTGCTCGGCTGGCTCTCACGGTATCAGGTCTCACCCACTCTGCAGCATGCCCTGAGCTGCGGGTGATCTTGGCTCGCTCACTCGCCCCAGTGGGCATAAAATCCCAAATGAAAAAAGGCATAATTAATCGTTTACAAAAAAAGGCCGAATTACACTATAACCAAATTACCCTGAAAATGAAAGAAAAAGTGCCTGATTACACGATAACCAAATTAGCCTCGAAAGGGGAAAAAAGCCTCAAAAGAAAGAAAAAAATCAGTCATAAAACTTTTCTTGCCATCACCAGACTAATTCAACCGGTCATAGAAAGTTAATCGAGAAGTACAAAAACCAACATATACGAGTAAACTCACTAGATCTACCTCCTAAAACAATACCATTTCAACCCTAGGTATATAAACATAGAAGACATTCTTATCACCGCATTTCCTTTTCTCGCGGTCACCCCTCCAGCCCTTCCCTAAAAAAAAAATAGACCCGATGGGGTGAAAAGCCCCACGGTTTTTCATTAAGCGGAAGAAACCACTTCCAGGTCTAGAAAATCCCCGAACCCTGGCAAGCCGGCGAGGGGATTTTTTTTAAACCAGCCCCTGAAAATTCGCTCTAGCGTGGAATCGAATCCGGGCCAACTGGCAGCAACCAAGCGACCGAATAAATCGACCACCAGGGTGCGACACGAACGTGCAAGCACGGGGCTCGAACGCTGGTGGGAGCGCTCCCACCGAGCGGGCCTCCGCCGAGCGCTGCTGACCAACTGGTCACAGGCTCGTTCGCAGCCCTTCCCTAACAAACCCTAGTGGCTCTTAAGATTTGGCCACCACCGCTCCAACCCTTCCCCAACAAACCCTAGCAGTTCTCGAGACTCGTGGTGGCGTCTGCTCCTCAATTCTCTTTGGCAAGTTCTTCATTTCCTTTTGTCGACTGTGCCAATAACTACTTTAATTTCTTTGCCGGCGAGATCTAATTTTTCTTTGTTCTCTATGAGATCTCCTCTTTTTCTTCGCTAGGCCAACCGTCACCGTCCTCTTCACTTGATCGAGCTCCATCATCGTTGCAGTCATTGTATGCGCGGACCCGCGGAGGTATGGTCCATATATGCTTTTTTGATGTGCAGTGTGTGGGTGGGTGGGGGGTTATGATGGGTCTATTCGTGCGGTCGTGATATTTGATTATTTGTACAGCTAGAAGCGATCTCTAGTGACACGTTGTTATTTTTCACCGATAGGCGGTGTCTTTTGATGATTTATGTGGTTTTGTGTCGGGATCCTTGACAAATGTTTTTGATGTAGAATATATGCCTAGGATAGGATTGCTGATTAACATATGGCTTAGGAAGAAATATTGCCATTTTGATGAGTTTCTTACTTTTTTTTCCATCTGTGTACCACTCTTGTTATTTATTGATTACGATGCTATTTTAGTAGCATTCACGATAATTATGCCTCTTTTGCACTGCTAACATATTATGTCGCACCGTGTGAACGGGGCATGGCCGGACTTTTTTCCGTTCAATTTTAGTAAAAAATAATTAAAATCATCATTGATCCTGTTCTGCTTATCTATTTTCTAGCCATAACATGCTTATTCTGACTTATTTTATCTTCTTCTCCTTTACAGAACTAGCAGAAGGTGCGGCACGTGTTTAATTTTTTTTTTACTAATTTAGACACGTAGTCTATATGGACTCTTTAGATTAATCTAAAGCGTTCGATCATCCTAAAATCCGACGGCATATGCTCAAAGGTGAGTTGTAGTCAACACGAACTCTTTAGATTAATTTAGGGCGTTCAATCATCATAAAATCCGACGGCGTAGGATATAGATGACGACGGACGAAACAAAAATTTCGTCATCTTTAGTATATACTATTAGTGCTATCATCAAGTCTGTCCCCACATGGGATCATGGGCGGGCTAAAATCCGATAGGCTCGAGGCGGACTGGGCCGAAAAATGCTCGGTCTAATTGGACTGAATTTTTTTTATTTTTATATTTTTTTTTTACGATTTTTCAAAAATAAATTGCTGGCTCAAAATTTATCAGATCTGGACTTATATCGCCGGTTGAAACGGCTATCGCCGTTTGATCCGGCGAAAAGGGCCTCCCCTGGCGATGGTGGGCCCTTTCGCCGTTTCAAACGGCTATAGCCCTTTGAACTGGCTATCGCCGTTTGGAACGGCGAAAGGTGCCTCCCGCCGTGGAAACCGCTTTCGCCGGGGGGGGATGGGGCTATAGCCAGTTCAAACGGCTATAGCCGTTTGAACTGGCTATATTTGTTTAAAAGTTTTTTTATATTTGTTTAAAAGTTTTTTTATATTTGTTTAAAAGTTTTTTCATGAAAAAGGTGAATAATTTAATTTATGTTGATTAATAGTTGATATATTTTTTCCGCTCGATTTGGTTCCATAATATGAATTGACGTAGTTTTTGACGCATAAATATTTTTCGGTTATATTTGCTAGCGTTTAAATTTTCTACCGTTTAATGTCGTATATTTGTTTATGATACTTTGTACGTTTCCGGTTAACCATTTTTACCGTGAACTGGCTATATTTGTTTAAAAGTTTTTTATGAAATAGGTGAATAATTTAATTTATGTTGATTAATAGTTGATATATTTTTTCCGCTCGATTTGGTTCCATAATATGAATTGACGTAGTTTTTGACGCATAAATATTTTTCGGTTATATTTGCTACCGTTTAAATTTTCTACCGTTTAATGTCGTAGATTTGTTTATGATACTTTGTACGTTTCCGGTTAACCATTTTTACCGTGAACTGGCTATATTTGTTTAAAAGTTTTTTTATGAAATAGGTGAATAATTTAATTTATGTTGATTAATAGTTGATATATTTTTTCCGCTCGATTTGGTTCCATAATATGAATTGACGTAGTTTTTGACGCATAAATATTTTTCGGTTATATTTGCTACCGTTTCAGTGATCCATCAGTTCACCATCTACTACATGACATAGTGTGAGCAGGGCATAAATGACATAGTCTGGTCGCGTCATAAATCACATAGTTAATAGTCTACTACATGCATCACATAGTACGAGTAAGACATAAAACACATAGTCTGAGCACAACATAAAACACATACATAGATAAGAAGGTACTAAATGCGCCCTCGCTTGTGACGCTGTGCACCCCTCGCACGACGCTCTGCCGCCTGCGCCGCTCGGGTGTGGTGCTGTGAATACGTGAGCGGGTCTGGTGCTGCAACCTGGCGTGTGGGACGTCGCGCCTCATCTGCAACCGGTGTCTGGACGTCCTCCTGTGAGCCCTGTGTGGGAAACAGCGGCGCACCACCAAGCTGCGAAGTGCCGATCTCGTCCGGGTAAGGGTTCGTGCTGAAAAAGGATCCTACCAACGGTCCATCTGGCTGACTGCCATCTTCCGCAGTCTGCACGTCTTCCTCGATCCCTCCGTACCCTGTGTATCCTAAACAATAATAAGATAATAGACAATTAGTTTTATGCAAGTAATAAAATTGCATGAATAAATTTTTTTAATACGTACCGAAGTCGTGAAACAGCGGACCACCAGAAGAGGGCCCTGTAGCACCAGGGTTGGGTGGGGCGAACCGTGGTACTATGTTGCAAAAATAAAGATAATTCAATATGAAACCATTTCATACATGCAGAAGTAAATAAACAAAATTTTAGTGTGCATACCAGCCGGCCGTGGAGTGTACATGGGAGGGCGTGCTGGTGTAGCAGAAGACGACCCGGGGTACTCCGGTCGTGCAGGTGTAGCAGAAGACGACCCGGGGTACTGTGGTCGTGCAACTGTACCAGAAGACGACCCGGGGTACTGTGCCCGTGTGGGTAAAGCAGAAGTCGAACCAGGGTGCTGTGCCCGTGGTGGGAGGTAGACGTCTGCGTGTCCACCTCGACAAGTGATGGCCCGTCTGAACCTGACACAGTACTCCTTGATCTTCTTATATGCAGCCCCGTGGTCCTGCGGCGCCATGTACATGTACCTCTGCAAGTCCTGGTCCACCTCGGCCTCGACCAACGCTAGAGCCTCGGTCTACCAAAAACATAGTTATCAAGGTTATGATTTAATATAAAATCATATGAAATGAATGATAACATGATTAAATTTGACAAACATACCGCGATGGCGAAGTTCTGGTCCCTCGAAACAGGGTACGTGTCAGTAACTCTGGCTGGCGCTCCGTGAGGGTCCTGTGGAACAACGACCACCCGTGACCGTGTCCTGGGTAAGTACCACGCCAGATAGGCCGCGAAAGCCTCATCCGAGTGTGGCCGCTCCTCGACCACCACGTCGTCAAGGGCCTGGGCCCACTGCTGAGCAAAGGGTAGTACCCTTGGAGCCCACAGCATGGCTCGAGACTGACCCTGACGGGTCCAGCTGAAGAAATCATATTGCATTAGAATTTGAAAGTTGGTTATGGAAAAAAATTAACGCATCGGTAGATGTCAAGTACCTGTGCACGCTCTGGGGCACGGTGTGAGTAACCGGCAGCGGGGACTCCTGGTACCTGTTGAACTGTCGAAGTACTCTGTGGACCGCGTACTCCTCGACGTGAATGTCGTACACCAGTGGCTTCCTCGTCATCCAAAAGGCCTGGTCGCGAAAGCACAAAGACGACAGCCCTTGAGGGGCTCGATCACTGATGTCTGCAGCGCTGTAAGGGGTCCACCTCACGTCAGCGTCAACAAGAGCGTCAAACATGCCGACAAAGTCTGGGTACGACTTCTTCGTCTGAACTCCCACCCACGAAGGCTGAAAAAAATATTAAAATTTGTAAATAATTAAAACCAAAATAATGCAGCAACATTTTCGTGTGTTGTCGTACCTTTCTGAGGCACCACATGGACCCCATGGTCGGCCTGTCTCTGGGGTCGTGCTCCGGAGGAAGGGGCTCGTAGGGGCCCACGTCAATGCGTGGACGACCGATCGAGAAGCGCTCGTACGACCAAAGCTGAAGAAGCAACGGGCAGCCAAGAAAGATGGGCTCCAAGGAGGCCACCTTATAGCAACCCGCGCAAAGACCCCTGTACGTGGCCGCCAGCACAGCACTACCCCAGCTAAACTGGGGTACGTCCTCCAGTGGAGCCTCCGCGATCGCTCTGGCGTAGGGTATGAGTGTCTTCGGCGCCGAGGTCCCGTGGGACGAGCAGAACAAGACCCAGCCGAATAACCACAGCAGGTAGGCCTCTAGGTGCCTAGCCACTGTAGCCTCGTCTGCATCAGCTCTCAAGTAATCCGCCTGCACAATGAAAAGAGTTATTATCGATATGCATCAATTATTCTGTCAATGCAAATGAAACAGAGAAAACGCAACACTCACACTAAACTGCATGAGCCACTTCTTTGTGGGCCCATGTGTGTTGCTGAAGGTGCGGTACGGAGGCGCGTGATCGATCCGGTGAACGTCGGCAAAGCGGCCCAACAACTCGTCCCGCCACCCTGGTCCGACGTCCAGGGCCGCGACGGGGTCGCCATCACACGGCAGACCCAAAAGGAGGGAAACGTCCTGTAGTGTAGGTGCCATCTCACCGACTGGTAGGTGGAACGTGTGAGTCTCTGGGCGCCACCGGTCCAGCAAAGCTGCTAGGAGAGACATGTCGAAGTGGAAACGTGTCGCCTTGTCCCCTCCCCTGACCTCTGCATCCATCATGTCACCCTCGACCAACCTCGCCATGGGTAAAAGGCCCGCAGCTCTTAACCTGCAGAAATAGATACAAATTTAGATTAGTGCTACAAAAGGAGATACAAAATCGATATTAATTCTAAATAAGATTATATCGTTACAAAGTTAATCATACATACGTACCTCGGAAGCCAACGGTCGTCAAGGGGCATCGTCGACAACGGCACTCGTGCGCGAAACGTGTGCTGGGGCAAACCACGCACGGCAGACATGAACGACCGGTGCTTCGCGTCAATCACCCTGTCCAGCAACTCCGGAGTCTCGTAGGGCTGCGGAGGCCCTTCGGCCATAGCTGAAAGAATTGAAATCTTTGTCAATACGAAAGTGGTCGCAGCTTAATAAATTAAATTAAACAATAAGGAATTTTAGAAAACAAAACTACAAATTACTAATTAATAGTTTCGTATGAAAACTGGTACCTAGCTATCAACAAAATACTAACTACCATCTACATATATCTAAAAAAAATTTACACCTAAAATTTATAAATCGGTCTAGATGTACTAACTAATTTTTTCTATGTCCTAGTTCATATAAAAAAACTAAACTTAAAACTAAAATCTACGTGTGCACAGGCTAACTAAATCTAAAACCTAGCATCTAAATTTACACCTAAAATTTATAAATCGGTCTAGATGTACTAACTAATTTTTTCTATGTCCTAGTTCATATAAAAAAACTAAACTTAAAACTAAAATCTACGTGTGCACAGGCTAACTAAATCTAAAACCTAGCATCTAAAATTACACCTAAAATTTATAAATCGGTCTACATATACTAACTAATTTTTTCTATGTCCTAGTTCATATAAAAGAACTAAACTTAAAACTAAAATTTACGTGTGCACAGACTAACTAAATCTAAAACCTACCATCTAAAATTACACCTAAAATTAATAAAGCAGTCTAGATCTACAAACTAATTTTTTCTATATCCTAGTTCATATCTAAAAAACTAAACTTAAAACGAAAATCTACGTGTGCACAGGCTAACTATATCTAAAACCTAGCATCTACAAATAGCTATCTAAAAACATAGATGAAATTTACTGCAACGTAAAAAAAATTTACCTGATGCGAAGCGTAGATCCGGCAGAGCTTCGCTGCCCTTTTCTCTCCTCCCCTCCCTTCCCCTCTCCTCTCCTTCTCCTCTCTTTCTCCTCTCCTTCTCCTCTCTTTCTCCTCTCCTCTTCTTTCTGGGCGCGGTGGGCGCAGGGGTGAATGGCGAGCGCTGGGCGCGCTGGAGCGCGCGGGGTGTTATACGGCGAGCCTTTCGCCAGATCAAACGGCGAGAGCCTCGATCCTTTCGCCGACCGTTACGGCGATAGGACCTTTCGCCGGATGGGGCGGCGAAAGGGTCATGGGCCCGCGGCGCCGACAGCTTCTCGCCGGATGGGCCGGCGAAAGCTTCGTGGGCCCGCGGCGCCGACAGCTTTTCGCCGGATGGGCCGGCGATTTTTATTTTGACCGCGGTATCGCCACTTTGACCGCACCGACAGAACTTTTCGCCGGATGGGCCGGCGAAAGGCACTGGTTCTTCATTTTCTCGCCGTTTCAGCCGGCGATAGCCAGTTCAACTGGCGACATAAGACCAAAACTGCTAAATTTTTGCCCGAGAATTTATTTTTGAAAAATCGTAAAAAAAAAATATAAAAATAAAAAAAATTCAATTGGACTTGGAGACGTGGTGACGGATTCTTACGTAAGGAAAAAAAAAACACCTCGTGCTCTCAGCCTTGCCCCCACCCGTTCCCTGTTGGTGGCCCCAACCCACGACGTTGGTAGCCTACGTAGAGGCCGGATCAGCAGCGGTGGCGCACGGTTATCCTTCGGGTCTTTTCTTTTCTCCTCTCCCACGCTTTCCCCCCTCCTCTCGGCCTTCCTCTCCTGGCGGCGACGACAGGGCGAGTGGCGCAGCCCTCGGCCAGTTCCGTCGGGCTCTTCGCCGGCGACGACGATCCGACAGAGGTATGCTCGCTCGCCCCCTCCCCTTTCCGCTGTGCAAAATCGAACACCCAAAACCCTAATGCTTTCTATTTTCTTCGGATCTGACCATGAATTTTATCTGGTAACTTCCATTTTTCCCCCCAAAAAAATTGTCGGGTGTGCATGTGCACACCTATTCCGCCCCCCCTGATTTTTACTGGCGTCGCCGCCTTTGATTCCCTAGCAACTGACGGATGAATTAATCTGGTACTAGATTGATCGAAACTGTTGTTAAATCGTAACATCAGATCGATAGCCAGGAACGTAGAACTTAAGTCCATCCCAGGACTCTCGTCGTTAGATTACTTGGTGTAGGTGCGCTTCTATGTCTCGTGCTCTATAGAATAGAGTAAAGCCTTCGGGGGCTAGTTCATTTTAATTCTGAGATGCCTGTATCACACACCCTGCTATCGTTGCGTGTCCATGCAATGTGTGTATCACATACCCTGCTGTCGACGTGTGTCCCTGCAATGTGTGTATCGCACTATCGCACACCCTTATTTCGCCGTGTGTCCCTGCGATGTGTGTGTTACATTCATCATTTTCATGCGCTGCTATCTAATCTATTTTGACGCTCTTGTATCTCTGTCATGGCAGGGGCCATCATGGTGAGAAAGAAAAGAACCGGCCCTGGAGAGAGTTCCAGCGAGGCTCCTGGAGCGCCTGGACAGGACTCCTCACAGCGATCTGAGACAACTCAACAGCATGGTGGAGGTCGTGGTTTAGTTCCTCAACCAGGTGCCCGTGGCGGAGGGCAACACCAAGGCCGTGGTGGATATCAGGGCCGTGGAGGGCCACCTGAGACTCAGATGCGTGACTACCAGGGCCGTGGTGGATATCAGGGCCGTGGAGGGCCGCCTGAGACTCAGCCGCGTGACTACCAGGGCCGTGGTGGATATCAGGGCCGTGGAGGCCCACCTGCACAACATCCTGGCGGGCCACCTCAGGCTCAACCGCGTGACCACCAGGGCCGTGGTGGATACCAAGGCCGTGGAGGCCCACCTTCACAGCATCCTGGTGGTGGACAACCTGTGTATCAATCACAGGAGTACCAGGGCCGTGGTGGATACCAAGGCCGTGGAGGCCCACCTTCACAGCATCCTGGTGGTGGACAACCTGTGTATCAATCACAGGAGTACCAGGGCCGTGGTGGTCCGCGTCCCAGAGGGGGAGTGCCTCAGCCACACCATGGGGGAGGTAGTGTTGGACCAAGTGTTCCTCCAGGTCCATCGAGATCAGTTCCCGAGCTGCACCAAGCCCGATATGTCCAACCTCAAGCCCCTGTGGCGGTATCACCATCCCCACCAGGAGCTGGCTCATCCTCACAACCTGCAGAGGCTGAGGTGAGCACTGGACAAGTCCAGCAACAGTTTCAGCAACTTGCTATTCATGGCCAGAGTTCAACCAGCCAAGCTGTTCAGATGGCACCAGCATCAAGCAAATCAGTTAGATTCCCATTGCGCCCTGGAAAGGGTACTTATGGTTCCAGGTGCATCGTGAAGGCAAATCATTTCTTTGCTGAGCTGCCTGATAAAGACCTTCACCATTACGATGTAAGCTCGTAACTAGGAGACATAATTCTGCACCCTAGATCTTATGTGCGATTTCTGATAACCATCCTATTGTCATCAGGTTTCTATAACGCCTGAAGTGACTTCTCGTGGTGTCAATCGTGCTGTTATCGGACAGCTTATAGCTCTTTATAAACAGTCTCATTTGGGTGGGCGTCTACCTGCATATGATGGAAGGAAGAGCCTTTATACAGCGGGTCCATTGCCATTCACTTCTAAGTCATTTGAAATTAATCTGCAAGATGAGGAAGATAGTCTTGGAGGAGGCCAAAGGTGTTGTTGCTGTTGCTATCATACTTGTGCTTCAAACACATCTACAATTTCATACTGACATTCTTTATGTTTTAACATATTTCTGCTCAAAACACATTCAAATTTTGTACTGTCATTCTTTATGTTTTATATATTTATGCTTAGACCACATCCAAAATTTTGTGCTGACATTCTTTATGTATTAACGTATTTGTGCTTAAAACATATCCAAAATTCCGTATTGACATTCTTTATGTTTTAAGGCGCGAGAGGGTATTTAAGGTGGCGATCAAATTTGCTGCACGTGCTGATCTCCACCATCTGGCTATGTTTCTAGCTGGGAGGCAACCAGATGCTCCTCAAGAGGCTCTTCAAGTGCTTGACATTGTACTACGTGAATTGCCCACTGCCAAGTAATCTTTGAGATAATGGTGTTTTGTTAAGAGTTATTTTCCTATGGCAAAGTCTCCATTATCCTTTTATTTTCTGTGTAGGTATTGTCCTGTCGCTAGATCATTTTACTCTCCCAATTTAGGGAGACGCCAGCAACTTGGTGAGGGTTTGGAAACTTGGCGTGGTTTCTACCAAAGCATAAGGCCCACACAGATGGGTCTTTCTCTGAATATTGGTTAGATACCATCATTCTCATGTGTGATTCTTTTTGTCGTGTAGCTTTCAGTTTTCACACTTGGCACATGATAGGACCGGGCACACTATGTACACTACATTCTACATTACAAAGCCTTGATAGAACATACGCAAATGAAACACAATGAGCAAGAACACAAATGATTTCTGGCACTGCACACCAGTGTCTTCTCTTTTATTTTTCTTTCACTTACACATTAAACACACTGGATTCCACTGGTTTAAACAACACAAAAAATGCACAGCCTCTGTTGCCACTCAAGCCACTAATTTAGCTGCTTAGCCAATTACTCATGGAAAGGTGCAATAATTGACCTGCCATGCAGGATCACCTCCACCGATTCCTGCATGCCAAACACTCTCAACAAACAGAGCACACAGGAATCAGGATCACCTCCACTAATTCCTGCTTGCATGCTCTGATCCGTTGAATTGCACGCACTCTGTGCTTAACACACACACACACAAACACTTGGGTGTAGTTTATGGCATCACTGTCTTATCTAAATGTTGAGATTGCTTGATTTTTGTTGTATGCAGATATGTCCTCCACTGCATTTATTGAGCCCCTCCCTGTGATTGATTTCGTTGCTCAGCTTCTTAACAGAGATATCTCAGTTAGACCATTATCTGATTCTGATCGTGTGAAGGTTTGATTAATTACCTTAAATTTATTGATTGATAGAAGCTTTTGTTTATGCTTTGTCACTTTCATATTATTACCCTTTTGTAGATTAAAAAAGCCCTACGAGGTGTGAAAGTTGAAGTCACACATCGAGGAAACATGCGAAGGAAATATCGCATATCTGGCCTCACTTCACAAGCGACGAGGGAGTTATCGTACGTGCATGTTCCCTAGCTTTGTATGGATTGATAGTGCAAGGTATATTGTGCTGACATGATTTCATTGATTTTCCTGCTGTAGATTCCCTATTGATGATCGTGGTACTGTGAAGACTGTGGTGCAATACTTCCTGGAGACTTATGGCTTCAGTATTCAGCACACCACTTTGCCGTGCTTGCAAGTGGGCAATCAGCAAAGACCAAATTATCTGCCTATGGAGGTTAGTGTCTTAACTAGCTGATGTATTGTGCTAGTTTATCTATTCATATGATTTTTAATTGTGATATCGAGCTTCAGCATGTTTTCTAAGTTGCTAATGATTTGAAATAACAGGTCTGTAAGATAGTTGAGGGACAGCGTTACTCAAAACGGCTCAATGACAAACAGATCACTGCTCTACTGAAAGTGACTTGCCAGCGTCCTCAAGAGCGTGAGAAAGACATCCTGCAGGTTATTGCCGATCATATTTCTTGGCTGGACTTAGGCATACATGTAGTTGTAGTTGCTGCCGCAGCACTAACAATCGCAGTGTTATACATATACATTTTACAAGATAATAGTTACTTGATTAGTAATTCGTGCAAAGCAAACTACCCTGGTGAGGAGTACCATCTTTTAGTTTTATATATAATCATAAAGTGACATTTGTGCCTGGTCTTCTAATTCATGAGTGTCGCAAGTCTAGCAATCCCGTCATGCACGTGTGACTTGTGAGTATCACACACCCAGCCGCCCGCACACAGCTCTCCTGTAGTTCAAGAAAAAAATGATTAAATGATGCATAATCTTTTGTTTTTGTTCATTTGATTAGCTTTTGCCTTCATGAAGGTTAATCATTTTGAACTGATGATTCTAAATCCCTTGTTTGCCTTACCTATTTTGATCAGACTGTGCAACACAACGCGTACTCGAAAGATGAATATGCACAGGAGTTTGGCATAAAGATTGATGAGCGTCTTGCATCCGTCGAAGCTCGTGTTCTGCCTCCCCCAAGGGTTAGGGAATTTTCATCTGTGGTTTAGCAGTTGATTTACATCTTTGGGCATATTTTGACCTGGTATTCTACTTTTTGTATAATAGCTGAAATACCATGATAGTGGCAGAGAGAAGGATGTGTTGCCAAGAGTCGGTCAGTGGAACATGATGAATAAGGTATGCCTTGTAACCTTGTTATGATAGTCTCGAGAAATCAAGATAAAATCACTTCATGTGAAGTCCTTCAGGCACACTCAGTTGTGCCCCTTGTGAAAATATTAGAGGAGAAAGTTAAACATGACATAGCTGCAACCATTTTTTTTTAAATCTTATGTTTACAGAAAGGTAGGAAGTTAACTCAGCAGCCATGGTATAACTGCCACCCTTGAAGCATGATAGCATGCTTTGAAGCTGTTGTCTGAGCATTGTGTGAAGAATACAATAATGAGATTGTTTATTGTTTGTCATCTCACAATTCCATGTGCTCATGTAGTTTCATATGGAAAATTTCTTGAGGAATTTAACTCACCAGAACTCTATCGCGAGTATCTGCAATATCTGAAATTTTGCTCTTGTTTTACCCTTCTCATGCAACTATCCGGTTGTGAATTTGCGACTGATATCTATACCACTTTGCCACTGAAATTAGCCATTAAATATAAAACTGAACCAGCCTAGTATTGGCTATTAACTAGGTGGCATTGTAATTAAGAAGAATAAACACATAATTTCATGTCAAAGAGGACTCATCAACTCGAACATGGGTGCTAGGGATGTGCACCCACACCTCCTGACAACTGAGCTAGGTTTAGTTCCTCTAGGTTATACCAACAATCCATTCACATTATTTTAGCCAGACAATCTATTTGCAACCTGCAGCTTACCTCTTGTTTTTCTAATGTTTTCCCCTGATTGATGATCATTAAACATGGTAACTGTGTGTCATGCTTATTATTTCCTATTCTTTTTATGGTAGAAAATGGTCAATGGTGGTAGAGTTAGCAGCTGGGCATGCATTAACTTCTCACGAAATGTGCAAGATAATGCTGCCAGGATTTTCTGTCATGAGCTGGCTCAGATGTGCCAAGTATCTGGAATGGTATGTGTATCATTCGGATAGAACTTCAATAATTACATGTTTGTCACTTTGGTTTTTGCTTGTGTTAACCCTTCGTGTTTTGTTCTTCTAGGACTTTGCACTTGAACCTGTGCTTCCCCCATTGACCGCTAGGCCTGAACATGTTGAAAGAGCACTAAAGTCACGCTATCAAGATGCCATGAATGTACTCAGACCTCAGGGCCGAGAACTTGACCTTCTAATTGTAATACTGCCCGACAATAATGGTTCACTTTATGGTATGTTCTCTTCGAAAAGGCTTCCCAGCAATTTGTCCAGTGAATACTGAATAAACTTTTGTCGTTGGTATTCTTTTCATTTTTTAGGGGATCTCAAAAGGATCTGTGAGACTGATCTTGGATTGGTCTCCCAATGTTGTCTGACTAAACACGTTTTCAAGGCGAACAAGCAGCAGTATCTTGCAAATGTTGCCCTGAAAATAAATGTGAAGGTATATCATTGCACTCCAACTGTTCTAATTTTTTACTTTAACTGTCTCTTACAGTTTTCTTACTTTTCAGGTTGGGGGAAGGAATACTGTGCTTGTAGATGCTCTGGCAAGGAGAATTCCCCTTGTCAGTGATCGACCAACCATTATATTTGGTGCTGATGTTACTCATCCCCATCCTGGAGAAGATTCTAGTCCTTCCATTGCAGCTGTAAGTTAGCGCTATTGTGGCAAAGAAAGCAGAAGCTCTGTTCTTTTTCTCAGTCAAAGTTTTACTATTTTTTTCCCTCACTATGTTCCTTCCTCCCTAGGTGGTTGCTTCTCAAGACTGGCCTGAGGTCACCAAGTATGCAGGATTAGTGAGTGCCCAAGCCCATCGTCAAGAGTTGATACAGGATCTTTTCAAAGTATGGCAAGATCCCCAAAGAGGAGCTGTCACTGGTGGCATGGTCAAGTATGATATATTTAGATGCATTCGCTTCTCAATGTTTGGATCCTGCTGTATGTATAATTCCCTTTTTTTTAATTTTGCAGGGAACTTCTCATTTCTTTCAGGAGGGCAACAGGGCAGAAACCCCAGAGGATCATATTCTACAGGTTCCTATCCTTGCACACTTGCACCTTTTTCTGGCTATGATTCCCTGTATATTAACCCATTTATCACTTTCAGGGATGGTGTTAGCGAGGGACAGTTCTTTCAAGTTTTGTTGTATGAACTTGATGCCATTAGAAAGGTGAACCGTGAACTTAATTAAGTGCATCCATATGATGTTCTTCACCTCCATTTTTTTTCTCTGACGACCCTTGTGAAACTATGGATACAGGCCTGTGCATCATTGGAGCCCAATTACCAGCCTCCAGTTACTTTTGTAGTGGTCCAGAAGCGTCATCACACTAGGTTGTTTGCTAACAACCACAATGATCAGCGTTCTGTTGATAGAAGTGGAAACATACTGCCTGGTTAGTTCTTGATGCATTTCTTATTGTATTTTTTAGCTTGTATATTCTTATATTTTTGCCTAATCCAAATGTCTGTAAACTGTTTTTTTTTAATTCTAAATATAGGCACTGTGGTGGATTCAAAGATTTGCCATCCAACAGAGTTTGATTTCTACCTGTGTAGCCATGCTGGCATTCAGGTTGGGTTTCCCCTATCTCATTGCTGGACTATTTGTTTGTTTTTACTACACTACGTGATGAAATAAGTTGATTGCTGATTTGTGGTCCTTTCAGGGAACAAGCCGCCCTGCACATTATCATGTTCTGTGGGATGAGAACAAATTTACAGCTGATGGGTTACAATCTCTCACCAACAACTTGTGCTACACGTAATATTTACCACTCTGTCTATCTTTTCTTCTTTTAAATTGTCCCAACTCTTTTTAACTGTTGATTTACCAAAAACATTATTGATGCAGGTATGCTAGGTGCACACGGTCAGTATCGATTGGTAAGCCCAACTTTCCCTTGAGTTTGTTGACCACCACCCACCTTTGAGGTCGGGTGGTAATGCAAAGCAGAATGCTGATGGTTTTACTCAATTGCTTGCAGTGCCTCCTGCATACTATGCTCACCTGGCAGCCTTCCGAGCTCGCTTCTACTTGGAGCCAGATACCTCTGACAGCGGCTCGATGGTGAGCGGTGCTGCAACAAGCCGTGGCCCTCCACCAGGGAGTTCTCGCAGCTCCAGAGCTGGTGGGAATGTTGCTGTGAGGCCTCTACCGGCACTTAAGGAAAATGTGAAGCGCGTCATGTTTTACTGCTAAGATGGATGCTGCGGCCTGCTGCTATGAGCGAGCAGTTTCGTCTTACCTCGCCTACCTAGCATATATTTTGAGTACGTGCACTCTTATGGTGATGCTGGAACCCCGTTATGCACTTTTGAGCTGTGAATTTGTGGTACATTTCATACTAGTAAACTGCTTGTGATACTTTGTACTCTGAAGATCGGTTTGTATTGTCCTGGACTTATTTGAACCTGGATTGTTGTGGAATTATTTTAATCTTATTATGTGTCTGCGAGCAATGCTCGTCTGATGGTAATTGGTCACTGCTCGTTCGTCAAGTAACATTCGATCCTGCGATAGTGAGGTATGGATTACCCCGTGGTCTTGCAGATTGTATGTGGATTTCAATTCTAGCACGGTTGGAAACTTCCTACTCGATCCTTGATTGATTCATGGTGTAGGAGGAAGGAAACTTCCTACTCGGTTGGACTTTGAATGTGGCTGAGAGCGACTTCGCTCAACTCGCATCGGTCAGGGGTGACGTCGGCGTCGACATCGCTGCATCATTCATAGCGTAGCCGTTTCAAATTGTTTATGCATCAAATCTCCAGTGTATGTGCTGCATGATGTTCTACTACAGTGGCAGCAAGCAGCCACTGAGCTAGTGTTCAGACATGAGATGATGCGTTTAGGTTGTTGGTTGGTGTTTGACTCGTGACCAATAGCCGCCGGCATGGCCCATGGGAGCTGCCTGGCTTCTTCCTTCCTCCTGTCCTGGCGGTTGCTGCACCTTTCCCCCTCCAACTTCAATCTCCTGGAGTCCTGGTGCCATTATTCTTCGGAACGCAACGAGGAGGGCTGCAAAGATTGTAGCGTCATTCAAGACCATATCCATATTTTCTGACGGGATAGAGGACAGTCGGAGTATAGAGGCTCACTAGACGACGCATGCCTCGAGATGGATTCTAAATTAATTATTGTATTGATATTTTGCTTAAGAATATATTTTTCTTTCTTACCATATACTAGCCTTTTAAATTATCATTAAATGGGAGGTGTGTCTTCCCTGCTTACAGTGCACCAAAAAAGTGTTAAGCAAAATCAGGGCATTCTCATTTGTAAATCGGATCTTACGGAAAGTCAAAAGTGAATTGTTCCCAAAGTAGCAGAACTTTCAAATGCAGGATGGATCATAGATACTATTTGCCTTAATATTTGTCAGCAAAGTGGAGAAATATATTATACGGGTCGTGGAATATGATATGTGTGATCAACATCGATATCAAAGGACAAAGGGGTACCGTGTTATATTGTATTGCAGGCCCAAAAAAAAAATTGTATTGCAGGCCACCCAAAGAGCCAATCGGAAGATCTGCGCTGTTAGGGAGGAGGGTAGTATAAAAAAATTGAAAAGTTTGTAGGTGCTTGATAACAAAAGCGCGCTTATATATCTTGGTAAATGAATTCCCCTTGTTTTGTTTGCCACTTCACTAGTTGGACATGGCGTATCGTGATGATTGACGTTGGAGGTGGCGGCTATGGATCTCTTGGCGAATCTAGGAGCGTGATGAGCTGCGGTTTAATTAGGAGGCTAAGTGTATTCCTAGACGCATAGGGTGGCGGAACAGCTTCCATTATCAAAAGTGGATGCAATGGCTCTGGCTGCATATCTCCCCGCACAACAAATTATACAATACTGGCGGGCTGCTTATCTTGGAATAAACTAGTTGCAATAGTATATATTAAACCAATTCCAGCTTCCTGGTGGACGCTCAATAAACCTTCTATAAAGAGATACCAGCTTCCTGCTGGACGCTCAATAAACCTTCTATAAAAGGATAATCCCCGCGCAGCTCACTGCACTGCACTGTAAGCTAGTACTACCACTGTTCTTCTTCTTCTTCAGGCAAGCAAAGATAAGCAAGCAGATGGAGGCCGCCGCCGTTCCTCTGCTGACGCCGTACAAGATGGGCGAGTTCGAGCTCTCACACCGCGTGGTCCTCGCGCCTCTGACTCGGCAGCGCTCCTACGGCAACGTGCCGCAGCCGCACGCCGCCGTGTACTACTCGCAGCGCGCCACCAAGGGCGGGTTCATGATCACCGAGGCCACGGGCGTCTCCGACACGGCGCAGGGCTACACCGACACGCCGGGGATCTGGACGGCCGAGCAGGTCGCGGCGTGGCGGCCCATCGTGGACGCCGTCCACGCCAAGGGCGCCGTCTTCTTCTGCCAGCTCTGGCACGTCGGCCGCGTCTCCACCACCGCCTTCCAGCCCGGCGGCGCCGCCCCGATCTCCAGCACCGACCGCGGCATCCCTCCCCAGCGGAGCTTCGACGGCCACATGGAGGAGTTCGGCAAGCCGCGCCGCCTCGAGACGCACGAGATCCCGGCGATCGTCGACGACTTCCGCAAGGCGGCCCGGAACGCGATCGACGCCGGGTTCGACGGCGTGGAGATCCACGGCGCCAACGGGTACATCATCGAGCAGTTCCTCAAGGACAGCGCCAACGACCGCGACGACGAGTACGGCGGGAGTCTCGAGAACCGGTGCCGCTTCGCGCTCGAGGTCGTCCGCGCCGTCGCCGGCGAGGTCGGCGCCGGGCGCGTCGGCGTGCGGCTGTCGCCGTTCACGGACTACATGGACTGCCACGACTCCGACCCGGCGGCGCTGGCGGGGTACCTCGTCGGCGAGCTCAGCGCCATCGGCGGCCTGCTCTACTGCCACATGATCGAGCCGCGGTTGGCCATCGTGGAGGGCCGCCGCGTGATCCCGCACCGGCTCCGGCCGTTCAGGGAGGCGTTCAAGGGGACGTTCATTGCCTCTGGTGGGTATGATCGGGAGGAGGGGAACAAGGTTGTGGAGGAAGGGTACACGGACCTCGTGTCGTTTGGAAGGCTGTTCCTGGCGAATCCGGACCTGCCCAAGAGGTTCGAGGTCCTCGACCCGCCGCTCAACAAGTACGACCGCACCACGTTCTACACCTCCGACCCCGTCGTCGGGTACACGGATTACCCGTTCCTCGCCGCCGACGTCCAGGCCGCCTGATTGACCTGCCGTCCATTGTCCGCCGTCGTCTCGTCAGCTGTACTCTTCAATTTGTCGACCTGTCGTCGCCCACCTTGTTACTCTGCTTAAGTGGTTCTGTATGCATGCTATATGTGCCATGCCATGTTAGGGATGGCAGAAGGAGCAAAATAAACTGAGTTTGATCCGTAATATTGGGACTGTCTAATTTTACATGGATGGCAAAATAAGCTGACTTCGATGCTGATGCTATGGAGGGAACTAGCAGAGGGAAAGAAAAAAGTATCAGAGGGAAGAGAAGACAGAAACGAAGAGGGCAATTTTTTTTGTGATCACTCGTTTCTGGTGTTGGAGCACTTTACTCTCCACAGTCCAGACTCGTTGTTTTTTGGACTGCAACTTGTCCAAGAGAAAGTGAGGGGTCAGCGCCCTTGTCTTACAGTTCCAGCACAAGTGCAGCGTAGGCGACGACCGGCACAGGCGCCCGGCGACGACAAGGGACGGCACGGCCGGCACGTGGCACGGCCTCCGTCCATCGGCTGTGACTGAGGACATTCAGAACATCCCGCGCCACCGACTACGCCGGACTCGACGGTCGGCGCGTTCTTTGCCCTTCTCCTACGACACGACACGGCGCAATCCGCCGCCGCGCCGCGATCTTGGCCGGGGACGCGTTCGGCCGCCCATCACGAGAAGTCGAGGACGCCCACTCGCCGCCGGGAGCCCTGCGGGAAACTTAGATCCAAAGGCCTCCGAGAATCGAGTGGGTGGAACGCCGCGGCGTTCCGGAGACCGGTAGGATGGCGTCGTGGCGACCCTGGGGGGTGGCCGGAGCACGAACGCGGCCGCGCGTGCGTTCTCCTACGACACGGCGGCAACCCGCCACCGCTCGCCGCGCCGCGATCACGACGACGCCACTCGCCGACGGAAGTCCTGCCGGAGGGCGGACGACACGGTTCCGCGAATCGAGCGGTCGGATGGCGTTGTGGCGACCCAGGGGGCGGACGGTAAATGAAATACCGTCCACCCCCTGGGTGGTTTTCGGCCGTTGGATCTCACTCGTACGGCCGATGTAAGCGTCCCGATGATTTCCGGCGGAGCACCTTTTGACTTTCCTCCGCTTCCTGGCTGCACGGTCCGCACCGTGGGTTGACTTCCGTGGCGTCTCCCTGTCCCCCGAGGCCCCGAGCAAGCGGAAGGAAGCTTCTAGAACCTTCTTTGATGGATGGCTGGTGGGGCTGTGCCTCCGCTGCACGTGAATCCGGCGGCGCTGGCTTCGTTCTCGCCGTCGCCGGACGCGGGCGGGGAGACGGAGTACCTCGGACGAGTGCGTCGCCGACGTGACGTCGCTACCGTGCTCGCCGTCGGACTGGCCCGCGCCTCCTCTCCTTCTGACACTGCTCGCCGCATCCGAGGGTTTGATTTGGGTCCTGACAATCATTTCGATAAACAATGGTCTTGAGCTGGTGATCGCTGCTGACGCTACGGGTGAATGCCTGCAGCGTCACCTCGTGTATAAACAATAGGATATAAGAGTGAGCAGACAAATGAGCAATCTGTAACTGCTAAAATCTTGTAGTATTTGTATTGCAGAGGATTATCTATTTTCCATCTTGGGCACAACCAATGATCATGGTGAAGCTCGTGGAACCTTTCGATGATGATGTTGCAAATGGAACCTTTTCATCAAATTGTTGTAAAATTTTTAGGAGTAGAGATAGTCGATGCAGCGTGCGTTGATACGTACTTGACCAGTGCGCTGACTTGTCAAAAACCCCAGCAAAATCCACTGCGTATGTGTGCAGTTCTAGTCGAAACCCCAGCAAAATCCAGCCCAACCCGTGCATTTTTACATCAGTAAAACCCCAGCAAGCAAATAGTAACTATAATCTATTGATAGACTGCCTTTTTTTCATTTGTGCATTGTGCCAAACTCTGCAACTTGCACTGCCAAACGTTCGATATATGCACGCATGAGGACATGACAAGGACGAAGGATTCAAGGAACCAAAGGCTAGGCAGGCACCCGCCTCAGCTCAGGTCAGGAAGCAGCTGCACTTGCCGGACATGGCTGGGTGCGTCACACCCACACGGCCACACGCCGCCGCCCTGCTCGTGCTCCTCGCAGCCGCCGATGCGGCGGAGGTGGCAGCGCCAGCCTCCTCCAAGCAGCAATGCCACTCCGGCGACAGGGCTAAGCTGCTCGCCGTCAAGGCGGCCTTCAGCAACGCCTCCTACTTCGTCTCGATCATGGACCCCCGACATCCCCTGCTGCCATTGGTTCGGCGTCCGCTGCGACGCCACGGCCGTCCGCCGCGTCGTCAGCCTGGCCATCATGCGCGACGCCAGCGTCACCGGGCGCACGCCCGGCGCCGGAGTTCCTGACGCTGTCACACAAGGACCTCACCGGGACGATCCCGCCGGAGTTCGCCGCCGTCAGCTTCGTGCAGGTGGACCTGTCGCGGAACGCGCTCGCCGGCGACGCCTCGTTCCTGTTCGGGAAGGGGAAGGGGAAGCGGCTGCTGGTCGCCGCCAACCTGTCGCGGAACGCGCTGAGCTTCGACATGTCCGCGCTGGAGCTCCCACCAAGGCTGACGTCGCTGGACGTGAGCCACAACGAGATCCGCGGCGGCGGCCGGGAACCTGAGCCAGCTCATGGTGTTCAACGTGAGCTACAACCGGCTCTGCGGCGAGCTGCCGAGCGGCATGGCCAGCTTCGAGGTCTACAGCTTCCAGCACAACAAGTGCCTCTGCGCCGCGCCCCTTCCGGCCTGCCAAGCGTAACGTTAATACTCTGTATCACTGGGCGGCACGGCAGGGAAGCTGCTGATACTGTGATCATCTGTTAGTGTGGATTTGGAAACAGCATATGACGAATTAATTCCATCCCTCACAATAATAAGCTAACGTGCTGCTAATGCTGCAATACTGTGATAAAGGAGCACTAGATTGCTGTGTCCCCCCGATATTATAACTGTACTTCAATGATCGATCAGCTGCTCTGTCCAAGTATATGATGTACACACTTCACTCTCCAGAAGACTCTGTTTTTGGAGAAACAGTGGGTCCCGGCGATCGCCAGTATACTGTGATAAAGGAACAGTGGAACTTCTCCAAGAGAAAATGATCAGTTCTTCTCTCCGGCCATCGCCAGCGACAAACACATCGCCCGACCGAGAGCACTAGGTCCCGGCGGAGACAAGGGCCCGCTGATATATTTGACAATGCTGAGGAATATGTCGGGGTGAATGATGAGCACCTCTTTACCACAATTCCTCCTTCACAACCACAACCACCAGCTGATTTTGATGCTACTGCTACTGACCATAATGATGATGTGGCCGCTGAAGAAGCTAAACCTCCTGAGGCAAAGGTTGATGATGCAGATCCAGATGAATTGCATGTGCTGCATGATCCTGAGAATCCAAGAATAGAAGTTGGTGCTTTGTTTCCTGATATTGTCACATTCAGGAAGGCCATCAGACACTATGCAGTGAAAACAGGATTTGAGTTTGCAAAGGGAATAAGGACAGATTCAACAAGCTATATTGCTTGGTGTGCAGCTGAGGGTTGCCCGTGGCGCATTCATGCTTCTAGGATACATGATGATAAAACAATAGAGGTACTTTCATGAATTCACTGTTATCATGTCTTTGTTGTTATTATGTCTTTGCTATTTTCATCAATTGACTATGATGCTGTCTTTTTGCTTTCTTAGATTAAAAAACTTCCTCATCAACATAGTTGTGCAACCACCATCAACATGAGCGGGAAAAAATTGCTCTGTCGTAGGTGCGTCTATCCTGATGCTGACGCGAAGAAGAATGAATTCAAGAGGACACTTCTCTGCGATTGCTCTGTGATCCAACGCGCTGGGAGTTGGTGTCCTTCTGGTGGCGTTGCCTTGCCGCACTTCACTCTCCAGCCATTTCCGTACTGGAACTTGTGCAAGAGAGATTGATTCTAACTTGGGAAAACAACTAGAGCCGATTGTAGTTAAATTGGCACGGTCAGAAAATGGATGGGCTTCCTTCCCCATTATCACCTCTGGCTAACCATGAACTGATCCAAGACGAAGACCAGGCAGTGGCACCGTCAAGCCCAGGCCAGACTAGAGCTTGCCAAACTCGAGCCAGATGACACTGCTTCCTGTTAGGGGCAGAAGAGATGAGTAAATTTACTACTGAATCCAGATGGTTTCCGGACTAATCCGAGAAAACCATGACAGTATGACACGCGATAGGGGAGGGCATCTGCGGACGCGGTGCAGAGACCGGCCGGCGAGGACGTGGACGTCCGGTGGCTTCGGGTCTCCGTGCAGGAATTCGCCATGGAGTCTTGTGTCATCGCCGGCAAGGCCTCGATTCGGCCTCCGTAGATCTGGTCGGAACATGTCGGACGCGAGCCGCGCCCACGCCACGGCCGCCGGACTGGACACCCCTCTCGCGGCGGTGTCTCCAGCGACGCCCCGACACCGCACCGCGATCCCTCCGGCCGGGGATGGTCTATTCCGCCCATCATGACGACAAGGCTCGCCAGGCATCCCGTGGGACTACCGGATGTCTGCGGACGAGGCGGTTCGTCGCTCGGATCGGCCGGAACGCAGCGGCGCTCCAGCGGGATGGCGACCCCGGGGGTGGACGGTAAATGAAATACCGTCCACCCCCTGGGTCGTTCTCGACCGTCCGATCTTTATATTAGCGTCCCGATGATTTCCAGCGAGCACGTTTTGGACTTTTCCCCACTTCCTGGGCTCCTGACTGATCCCGGCGTGGCCGTGGGTTGAGCTCCGCGGCGTCCGTCCGGCCATCTCGCGGGAAAGACGAAGCTTCTAGAGCCTTCTCGGCTGCACGCGCGAGATGGTGGTGCTCTGCCTGTGCTGCACTGCACGTGAAGACGCCGGCGCCCGCCGCCTCCTCGCCATCGCCGGACACGGATGTGGAGACAGGAGTTCCTCTGGACGAGGGCGCCGTCGTGGCTGCCGGCCTACAGGTCCGCGCTCCTCTCCCTTTGACTCTCGAGAGGTTCTAACGCCGCCCGCCGCCTCCGAGGTGAGGGACTTCACGCCGGCCACATCCTCTTAGCTTTCGTTCTGGTGCGTTATTGAACATGCAGCGAGGTGTTTTCTGCTTTCGAGGAGCTCAGTCACAAAAAACGGTAATTGACTCTCTAGGCCAATTTGCAGGTTCTCTGGATAACATACAGGCTGATCTTGGTTTTTTCAGACAAGTGAGGCCTTCTCCAATGGTGAGCTCTTAGCTAGCTCTTAAATTGTTTAATCGATGAACAGTGTCAAAACAGTACAAAAGTGGGTTGGCTCTTTGCTAGCTCTTGGCCGTCTCTTATGCGTTGAAGAGTGCAAAATTGATGTGACCAGCTCGGATCTTTGGTGGTGCCACTGCCGTGGAAGGAGACACCACCCTCCTCGTGCTCATCAATTTCACGTGTGAAGCCTACCGCCACTGTTTTTGTGGAGGATGCATTCGCTAGACCGTAGTTCCTCCTCTCATGTTGTCCTTTCCGTTCTTTTTGTTGTGGCCGGCTAGCAGGCTACCAATGTCACAACATGTCGCTCCGGTTCTCAATTTATTTCCAAGAACTCTAGCGCAGCAATAAAAGAAGTCTCTAATAGGTGCGCACTTTGTGTCAACAAGGCCACACTCTTTATAGTCGAGAACATCTGCGTTGCCGCCGTCTAAACTTACCGAGAGGTCATGCCAGAATGAACCATCACTATTCATAATCGCTATTCTGTGTCTACCTTCTGTGCACATTACCTACTACATTCATTAGCATGAGATTCTTTCATACATGTTGTGGCTGATCACCAAAACTAAATAATATAGAGAATTTAGAACCATCCATAGCAATGATAAGTGATTATATATGTAATCTATAACAGGCACGATGTCAGCGCGCAATCCTTCGTAGTTCCGTATAGTCTGTTTACGATTCGAGTAGTAGCAGCTCGTTGTCCACAATGATGAAAAACTTTAGCCGCCAAGGTCCCGTGTCCCCAAAATGGTTAAGAATATAAAAGCAAGAGAGAATATGCTCCTTAGGATAGGAGAGGCAAGAGAGAAGATGGGAGAAACGACGCAAGCTCGTTGCCCATCTCAGTACGTCATATGCAATTGTCATCGAGCTCATGATTGGAAATGCAAATTAAATGATGTTGGATACATTGAACCGCAAGTCTATATCTTATCAATACATATAGTACGTACAAATTTACCTGGATCACATGTATATAAGATTCTTGCAGAGCAAACATTAACTAGCACAAACAAATGTATCAGCATGTTGTTGCCGTCGTCCATTGGTCTAAAAAAATAACCTGTAGCCGTCCAGATCCAGTCCCAAAAAATGGTTCGGAATATAAAAGTGAGCACTATCTGCACAAACTCGCGGCGGGGAGCATGTTTAAGATTCGGCTAAATGAAGTTAATTTATAGGCCCTGTTTAGATGTTTCGCGAATTTTTTTTGAGTACGTTTCCTCACATGCATGACATATTAAATGTAGTCGAAAAAAATAACCCATTATATGGATGGAGTGTACTTCGCGAGACGAATCTAATGAGCCTAGTTAGGTCGTGATTAGACAATAAATTGCTACAGTAAACATGTGCTAATGACGGATTAATTAGACTCATTAGGTTCGTCTTGCGATTTACTGACAGAATCTGTAATTAGTTTTGTAATTAGTCTATATTTAATACTTCAAATGTGTGCCCGACATACTCGAAAAAAATTTCGCGAAACATCTAAACAGGGCCATAGTATGCGGTTGGTCGGAATATGATGTCAGTGGAGTGCGTGCGCTGCGAGCTGAACAGGCCTGCGACAAGCCGACAAGTGAGCCCAAGAGTATCTGGCTTGCAAACAAACACGTGCGACCAATGCGTTGTAGGGGTAGCCGCGCATATATTTTGAAGACGTACGGCGACCGTGTCCTCCAAAAGCACCAAACATGATGTCCCAGCTATTCTGGCCGGTGAGATTCCACTAGCTGTAACCTTTCAAAAAAAAAAAAAGATTCCACTAGCTGGGGGCCAATGTGTGTGGATTAGTGTATGTTTATAATAAGGGTGTTATCATGATGCTGTCATGAAGTTAAAATATACATCCCAGAGAGAAATCTTAGCTCTATTACCCTGCTATGCTATCCAAATTACTCTCTTTGCGTACTATTGGGTCGTAATCCAGAGAGGCAGGATCACGGTCAACTGCTCTCTATCCTGCTAATCAAAATCTATACAACCTCCTACACCTGTCGGATGATTTAATGATGATCGAACACTCTAGATTAATCTAAAGAGTCCATGTTGATTACATTTCTAATTTAAAATTCTTACACCTTTGAGTCTACACCGTTGGATTTTATGATGATCGAACGCTCTAATTAATCTAAAGAGTCCATATTAACTACATCTCTAATTTAGTAAATTTTTTAAAACACGTGCCTGCGGCACGTGCCCTTCCGCTAGTAAACAAATAAAGAGAGAAAGATTTGACGGTCATACAAATCTTACTCTTACACCTTCTACACCGTCGGATTTTATGATGATCGAACAATTTAAATTAATCTAAAGAGTCTATGTTGATTACATCTCTAATTTAAAACTCTTACACTTTTGATCCTACACCGTTGGATTTTATGACGATTGAATGCTCTAAATTAATCTAAAAAGTCCATATTAACTATATCTCTAATTTAGTAAATTTTTAAAACACGTGCCCGCGACACGTGCCCTTCTGCTGGTCAAAATAAACAAATGTGCCTAGCTAGCGAGGGGAAAGCTGTCAATGTCATATTGTGCAAAGTAAACAATATCATCTTGCAACAGGCAAGACGATTACTGTCGCTATAACAATTCAACACAACACAGTTCGCGGCCAATGAACTGTTAACTGCGCAAGCAATCAAAGACCTGCTAGCTGCACGCTGAAAAGTCTCTTAATTTTAGCCGATTCAATAGGGTTTTGTGAGGAAGAAAAATCTGTTGCTTGGCCGATAAATGAAACGATCGCTCAGATGACTGATGAGAGCACAAAGAAAATTCAGTCGCCGAAGATTAACCACGCACCAGATCATCAGGCGAAGTCAACTCTTGAGCACCCAGCAGACTCCTCTTTTCGCTTTCGATGGATTATTCATGGCCCAAAACCATATTGAAACTGTGAATTTTGGCACATCATATTTCACAGTTTCACTTTTTTTAAGCAACTTCTTTTTTTTAAAAAAATTACTTGTTAAAAGATTGGATCAAAAAAGAAATCACCTTAAAAAAGTAATCCATCGTTTGTTTGGCTTCAACATCTAGATCTAGAGCCCATGATACCAAGATATAAAACAAACGTATCAAAGTCTCGATGAAATAACTAGGTACGTAGGTATATACTTATACAAATTAATTAGGACAAAAAGTAGGCTTAGGAATCATTGAATCACACGATAATAAGTCTTTTTCTTGTTAACAACACGTATGGATCATGCTAGCTACTACTACACGATGCATGCTTACAGATGAAAGATATATTATTTATTAGCACCAATAATACGCATTGGTATGCATGTTCACTACCGGAAATCGCCCATTTACCGTGTGTCCTGGGCCTTTACCGTGTGCCGGGCCATAGGCACACTGCAAAGGGACCTCTTTGCCGTGTACCAGCAAGCAGGCACACGGCAAAGGCCCTGCACACGGCATCAGGGTCCTTTGCCGTGTGTCCTGAGGCCGGACACACAGCAAAGAACAAGCCCACGGCAAAGGGCCTCTTTGCCGTGTGCCTTGGGACCAGGCACACGACAAAGGCCTTACACACGACAAAATTAGGCCTTTGCCGTGTGCCTGACGCCTGGGCCCACGGCAAACATGACGGCGTGTCACGGCCGTCAACTCTTTGCCGTGCGCTAGACTTGTGGCACACGGCAAAGGGCTGGGCCCACGGCAAAGGACCCATTTGCTGTGCGCCTTGAATCCGAGCACACGGCAAAGGCCGGGCCCACGGCAAAGGACCCCCTTTGCCAGTGTGTTCGAAGCCTTTGCCGTGTGCTGGGACTTGCACCCGGCATGCCACCGATGAGCTTGCCGTACCCGCCACCCCCTCACGGCTCGCCCTTCTCGCAGGACCCGCCACACCCACCGCCATCTGCGTGAGTTTCAGTGAACTTGCATTGTATCGACGTGCATGGACTCGTAGTTGCTTAGGATCGAGTTGCATGGACTTTTATGGACTTGAATGAACTTGTATGGGCTTGTATGAACTTTTATGCACTTGTGGATGACTTTATTTGCATATGTGGATGACTGGACTATATAAACTCCCTGTGATGTATATTGTGATATATAAACTGCCTATGATGTTTTGTGTTGGAGGCATAATTAAAATTAAAAGGGGGAGGGGGGGCAGAGGGCCTTTGCCGTGTGCCAAAGGAAAAACACACGACAAAGGTCGGGCCTTTGCCGTGTGCTTTTACCATGGCACACGGCAAAGGGCCACCCTTTGTCCATGTGCTTTTCCCTTAGCACACGGCAAAGGCCCGCGGCTGGGCCCCCCACGCCCGGCCTTTGCTGTGAGCCGTGGGACAGGGACACACGGCAAAGGACCCAGCTTGGGCCCACCTGGCAGGGCCTTTGCCGTGCGCCCTCAAGGCCGACACACGGCAAAGGCCCTTAACGGCCACATACGTTAAACCCACGCGGGCACACGGCAAAGACTATGGCACACGACAAACCTTTGTCGTGTGCCCGCAATTGGGCACACGGCAAAGATGCTCTTTGCCGGTCAATCTTTGTCGTGTGCAAAGCTGCCTTTGCCGCAGCACACGGCAAAGGGAGTGGTTATAGCCATCCATCCACTGGTATCGGAAAAAGGACCGATGGATGATGAGTGCATAGTGTGGTGGGGGCGCGCATATGCGTGCAACTGCAAGCTAGAAGCAGGTAGGGACCGGGAGTGATCGTGTCATCGACATTTATATTGAACATGAAAAAGTACGTGTAGGCACATTTAGCATGTTTTGCACAATAGATGTACTACTGTAGTAGTTACTACCTCCGTTTTTAAATATATGACGTTTAGGACATGCTCATTGGTTTAAAAATGAACTAAATTGTTCTAAACGTCATGTATTCAGAACAGAGGGAGTAATAAAGAGACGTAACACATAGGATCTACTAGAATATAGTAACGAATGTACACAGCTGAACCAGGTTGCGACAAGTGGCCATATATGTTGGCTTGTACGTGTTGCAGCTAGGAGACGCATGCATATACAATGTCCTCTCTGAAAATAAATTAACTAGCAATCACGCGTGCTTACATGTGATGCGAGGAGATGCTCAACTGATATATTGGCCGGGCCCTAGATGCATGCTATGCTCGCTTCATTTTGTATTCTACACGTACCTAGAGGCTCAAAAGCTATGTAAATCTTTAAGAAACTAGGTAGATATAGATCGCTCTCGATCTATATCTGACGAGGAGTATATATAAATTAGAAAGATCTACTAAATAATAACATGATGCTAGCTATATCACCATTATGAAATGATGTTTGCAACAACTTGACATGTGAATGAAATTGTTCTGGTTGGCTTCTTACCCGCCGTAACTCCTTTAAAATAATACTACCTCCATATCTTTTTAATTGACGCTGGTTAGTTCAAAAGTGAACTAAGCAACGTCAAATATTATGATATGGAGGGAGTAATAATAATAATATGATGCTATATGCCAACTATGCCGAACAAATGTCATGAAACAAAGAGACATGTAAATCTTTAAGAAACTAGGTAAATATGCAGTAGAGGTTCATTACTCCACTCCACATTTCCTTTTTTTTTTTTGAAAACTGATGCAAGCAACGAGACAAGAAAGATATGTGTGGGCTAGCTGCAAGCAACGAGAGGCACACATACAAAAGGCAACTTGCAACCGGTAGGCATGCGCGTGCTTTCAACCTGCATTATTGCAACAGCATCGATGATGCGCGTAAGGTGCGAATTGGTGGTCAGCATCGACCCTTTTTAGTTCAGTTGTAATTGACTGAACTACTTGTTTTTTGGTTCAATGTGGCATATTTCAGAATATACTGGTTGAATAATTAACCGAGAAGAATCGGCGATGACCTCTTATATATATGGGCACTAACCCGCAAATAAAGTTCAGATAAAAAAAGGAATGCAAGTTAAGAAAAATGATACTTATAGCTTTTATACGGTGGAGGAAGATAATAAGATGTCCCTTGGTTAGTGTCACCAGCCGCTTGCTTAGCTTGTGTTGGTTGGCCGATCGAGTAGAGAGGATGTTTGTTTGCAAGCGTCATGTTTGATTTTTGAAGCAGCTAGCTAGCAGCCTAGCACATATCGCACATATTTTACACATGTCACACTTATCTGCACGATGGCCAATGACACGATACTCCGTCCATTCCAAATTATAGTTTTGTTTGAACATTTTTGTTCACCAAATTAATTTATTATATATGGAAAAAGATATTATATTATATTAACCTATGGATGGAAATAGAGCTAGTACTACTAGCAAACAGGGATGGAAATTACAAAAAAGGAGTACTATGTATGTAAATAACGGATAGAATTCCGTCGGCATGGATGGTGGGTGCCAATTGCCGAGAGAGGTCGGGCGTGGCATCAGCAGCGCCAGCTTATATATTGAAGCAGACTAGGCAGGGGTCGTCTCCAACCCAACACACAGGACACCGTGCCGTACCACGGGCTGTAGCTAGCTCGATCAATTCCCCGGCCGGCCGGTCATCCATCGTCGTCGATGGGCAGCGTGGGCGTGGAGGAGGAGGACGCCGGCGGCAACAAGGCCAGCCGCCGTGGAGGCCTTCCTGGAGCGGTGCGCGCCCTCCGGCGACGCCGCCTACGGCGAGCTCAGGGCCCTGCTCGAGCGCCTCCACGACCCCGCCACCAGGCGCGACGCGCGCGTCTTCCTCGCCGCGCTCCGCCGCCGGCAGCCGGACGACCACCACGACTTCTTCCGGCGGTTCGGCTTCCGCATCCAGGAGCTGCTCCTGCACCACAACCCCGCCTCCGCCTTCCTCTCCGCCTCGTCATCTCCAGGTATCCTATCCAAAGCTCATCTCTATCGAACACCGATCATTCACTCATATGTAAACTTGTAACGAAGAAGATGAATGGCTGCAAATTGTTGTTTGGTAGAGAGAGCTCCCCATGGAATCTCTCTGCAACCTCCGGCCAAACATTCCCTGAGTCTTTTCGAGCCAAGAGGCAGAGTCAACTGCACGGTCTAGCGATGGAAAGGGATCACGCACGCATCTTTTTTTTCCCCTAGAGCATAATAAGTTGATAACATAAAACTGTGTTGTTTTTGGAAGGGGACCCAAACTAAGCTGTCAACTGTCAGTGTCATCAAAAGTAAACAAATCTGCTTGTTGCATGGCACTGGTTGAATATGTGTAGACAGATTGTTATTACTGGTAGTTGCTTTAATTAATTCATTTCTTTAATTGAAAGGGCTTTAATTAATTCATTAACACAATCCAAAAGTTTCCCTGTATGCCGAAGATACTATCAATTCATCAACAAAGAAAAGGAAAGCAAGAAAATGCTAGCGATTTGTCACGTCGATGACAGAGACACCTGATCGTTCGATATACATAGCTACATCTATACTTCACATGGATCACACACATGGCTACATGCTCATCGAGGGCGATATATCGAGACGACGACGGCCAGAGAAAATCCAGCCACCGGTGAACCTTTCAGCCACTGCACCGCCCCGGCCGGCCGGATCAGTCAACTACCGACTCGATGATTGTAGGTCACCACTAGAATAAACGATCGAGCTGCGTCACAAGTTTCGAGTGTGTCTCTTGACTTGCGCACATCACACTCGCGCTTTGTCCGCTTGCCCGCGCCGGTGCTTGTACGACGCTTAATTTAATTTCTTTGATTTTGACAAGTTTGATCGACTAACAGTTTGCGCACGTAGTATCCTCAAAGAAAACCGAAAATGGTGACAAGCTGTCCCTAAACCCCTTGCCGAAAAAAATAAATTAAGCCCAAAGGGTCTTCTCCTCTAGAACCATGGCCACTCCGTGTCACGTACTGTTGATGTTGTTACCGTCAGAAGAAAGATGAATTCTGATCACTCATGCAGCTAATAGCTAGCCTTGGATACACAACCTCATCCCTACAAACAACATGCTAATTATTGGGCTATTGGTCCTTCATTTGCTCCATGCTATGCTATCGTTGCTCTGCCATACAAGGCTATCCCTACAGAACACCTTGATGCTGGATTATAGGGTCCATGCATCAAGATCAACGCTTGAGCTGAAGCTACAGACAGACAGGTGGAAGTGGAACATTGCCGAGACACCCTTTTTCAAATCCCTTTACCAAATTAATAATGTTACACTAGAAAAATGGTGAAAGGGATTTGAATTGGTTTGCCACTTGTTTTTTTCCTTCCCCTCTTATTGCTCTTCTGATCAATGGGCTTCAAAAGAGAAGAGGAGGGATCAATGTTTCTTTTATGTAACAAAAGAAAAAAGCTAGATCTGGACCACGGTGAAAAAGAAAGATGTACGACTTTGGCAACTCACCTAACCCACGTACGCCTTTGAAAAAGAAAAAGATTTATGTGCAATTGTATCTTTTATTATCTGTAGGGTCAGAATTTGTCCGTGTGTAAAACGTGTAGAAGCATAAGAAGATTTTTGATACGAAATTCCTGCATCCATTCGAAAATTATATCTGCATTTGACGTGCATCCATTCAATCCCACACGAGTATACTTGTCGAATAAAATGAACTGTGAATGACATTTGGGCCCATGATTTCCTTTTCTTTTGCCCTGAGGACTGAGGTAACTAATAAAAATTAAAAATTAACAGAAGCTGGGAGAATTGACGTGTTTACCCCTGTGTGCCTCCCGGCGTCCCCCGTGGCCGTGGCCCCCCCGTCGTCCACGGCGGCGTCGCCTCGTCGGCCCGGCCCGCCACCGCCACCTCCTATAAAGGCAGAGCAGGCACCCTCCCCGCCATTTTCTTTCCACCTCACTCTCCATCCCCTTCCTTCCACCCCCAACTCGAACCATCCATCTCCTCGATTGGCTTCCAGACCATATCCCACCAACCAATCCAGGCCGAGGACGAATGGCGGCGCCAGGGGGCGAGGACAAGGACGTCGATGCCTTCCTGGCGGACTGCACGCCCTCGGGCGACGCCGCGTACGGCGCCGCCAAGGCCGTGCTCGAGCGCCTCCACGCCCCCGCCACCCGCCCCGCCGCGCGCCGCCTGCTCGGCGCCGTCCGCCGGCGATTCGCCGCCGACCCCGCCGCGGGGGAGGACTGCTTCCGGACCTTCCACTTCCGCATCCACGACGTCGTCCTCGACCCACACGTGCAAGGTGCTACCTCTTGTGCATCCACATCTCTGACCTCACCCCTCGCGCCACCGATCTCTTGTCCCTTCTCGGGGGTTTATCTCGTGGCTCGTGCTGATAAATCTTGATAAAATCCGGGCTCCACGATCTGCTTTTGAACAAATCTCGCCCCAATGTCGCCTTGTATAGTTGTCATGTATAATTTCACAGCGTGTCATCGGTAATCTGGTGGTCCAAAACTACTTGACATTTTCCCGGTAATTCCAGTAGCTAGCTTCTCGTTGTTGTGGTAATTAGTAGTCACGATGAGAGTGATATAACATACCAGACACCCATGTGTTTTCATGAGGAAACAAAGGAAATTGATTATCAGTGCGACAATGATCTTGTTGCTTCTGACTCCCCACTCCCCTGCATCTTCCAGAATCGGGGTGGCCCCTGATTGTTCCCGGCAACCAACCATGTGGCCCATGCTCAATGCAGCGATGCTGCTGTCAGCATTCCGTCAAGCTATGAGGATTTGTGTATACTTTTGGAAAGTGTGGCTCCCATGTGCGTGATCCAGGGGACAGTATGCCTTGGTTGGTGAATAATTTAGACTCCTTTGTTCTTTTTTATAGGGAGAAAAGGCAACTGATTTGCTTCATTTTTCTGCCACATTTTCTTTCTTGTAAATTGTTTATCTATGACATCAGCCTTGCTTCAGAGTTTCCTACTATAAAATGTGCTGCCTCGTGCAAAGCATGTTGTCTCACTCTGAACATGTTAATTAGAAATGTTTGGTCTCTGCTAGTTCACACTTTCCCTGTGCCCAGTTTCATGCCTCTAGGCATTCCTGTTGTATAAGCTCGAATCTCGGGGTGAATAGCAGGATCCTTGTCTGCTTATTGTCACATGAGAAAGATTTACTTGCAAGCATGGACTGAACTACCTAACAAGGTCTAGCTATCATCCTAAGAGTAAACACAGGACAGACAGTCACCATGCGTTTACCTAGTCTACTTGCATTGGATTGGGAAGAGAGTCATTGCATTGACCCAGAGATGACTAGTCAGATCCTTACACTATCTTGAGTTCATGAAAGACGGGTGTTCTCTTCATCTGTTTTGGGCATATAAACTACTAGTGTTTGGCTCAGTGACAAAAGCTTCCAGTAAACTAGTGCACGAATTCTATCAAGGATATTTGCACCTTGTTTTTGCTGTAACAAATTCACAAACTGCTTGTAGGTTTCCAACAAAAGAAGAAGCTGACGATGATGGAGATACCTAGCATATTCATTCCTGAAGATTGGTCCTTCACTTTTTATGAGGGCCTCAATCGGCATCCAGATTCCATTTTCAGGGATAAGACTGTAGCAGAGCTTGGATGTGGCAATGGTTGGATATCCATTGCTCTTGCAGAAAAGTGGTCTCCTTTGAAGGTTGGCCTCTTTTTTCCTGTGGATATTTTGTTGTATGCTTAATTCCTCATTGGTGCATAAGATAATCTGGAAGAATGTGGACATTTAGTCATGTTCCAAGATGTAACATGAGGTTCAAACTTGTTTAGTGTACCAGAGGAACCCCATGCACTGAATCCTAATTTTGTTCGTGTTCAGCTTGACATGACCTGACATTTTAGCCATTTGTCTGGGCTATTTGTCTTTGTTGGAATCCAGTCTAACCGTTTCTCTGTTTATGTTTTGAAGGTCTATGGTCTGGATATAAACCCAAGAGCTGTGAAAATTGCGTGGATAAACCTGTACTTGAATGCATTAGATGACGATGGTCTCCCAATCTATGACGGGGAAGGGAAAACATTGCTTGATAGAGTTGAATTCCATGAATCTGATCTTCTCTCTTACTGTAGAGACAACAAGATAGAGCTTGATCGCATTGTTGGATGCATACCACAGGTACAAACAATTGTCCCCTTGTTTGGTGTAATGAAATGAGTGAAAAAGAAAAATGCTTACTCAACGTTTTTTTGTTTCAGATTCTTAACCCTAACCCAGAGGCAATGTCAAAGATTATAACTGAAAATTCAAGTGAGGAATTTTTGTACTCCTTGAGTAACTACTGTGCACTTCAGGTTTGTTTAAGGATGCCTTACATATATTCATCATTCAATCAAAATGAGTCGCACTCATGACGCTTAAGCTATGAGCCTATGCTATTTAATATATTGATTTTGTCTTCCAAGTTTTTTTCTTGATGTGGAGTTAAGGATCAGCATATGCATTGTTTTTTTTTTTTGTGTAGCTATGTTTTTTCATGTGCACGTTTAAACAATGGTTGTTGAAACACCAATTAAATAAGTGAATGTACTTTTAATGGAAATAGCTGCATGTGAAATTTGTTGATAAAAACACTAGCAAGTTATTGACACATTTGTTTCGTAAGAAACTGCAGCAAGGCTGTCTATCCCAAGTTGAATCTATTATAACAACTTCAGATATATTGAATCTTCTATCAGGGTTGCAGTTAGCATTATTTTGTAAACAGGATAGGAAAAACATATGCTGTACAATGGGGACTTATATTACTTAAATGAGCACAAGGAATATTCCAACTTCCTACTTTAAGGGTTCTTATTTCTTTTTCCCTTTTTTAATGTTTATGAACACTTCATATCTTTCTGCATCCAGGGTTTCGTTGAAGACCAATTTGGCCTTGGGTTGATTGCTCGGGCTGTTGAAGAAGGGATAGCTGTCATAAAGCCTTCAGGTATTATGGTTTTTAACATGGGAGGTCGACCAGGACAAGGTGTATGTCAACGTCTATTTGAGCGCCGAGGATTTCGCATTACGAAGCTCTGGCAAACCAAAATCATGCAGGTATTAAGGCTGCTGGGCACTAGAAATATATTATCTGTGTCAATATGTTCTGGTTTTGGTCTGCTAGGGCCTATAGTTTCATCTATTTCTTGATGCTTTATATTGCAGTGCTATTTTTTTCAGCATCATTACCAATCAATTGCTTTGTTCGCAGGCTGCTGACACAGATATTTCAGCTTTAGTTGAAATTGAGAAAAATAGCAGACATCGCTTTGAGTTCTTCATGGATCTTGTTGGGGATCAACCTATATGTGCTCGCACTGCCTGGGCATATATGAAATCAGGTGGCCGCATTTCACATGCTTTGTCTGTGTATAGCTGTCAACTTCGCCAGCCTAACCAGGTTACTTTCTGTTCTCTAACGATTTCTAAAAGCAGTAATGACAACGGAGAGAGTACTAACTATAGAATTTTCAGGTGAAGAAAATATTTGAGTTTCTTAAAGATGGATTTCATGAAGTCAGCAGTTCGCTTGATTTATCCTTTGACTGACGACTCTGTTGCTGACGAAAAAATTCCCTTCCTAGCATACCTTGCTAGTTTTTTGAAAGAGAATAAGTCCAATCCCTGTGAGCCACCTGCTGGATGTCTAAACTTTCGGAAACTTGTTGCTGGATTTATGAAGAGCTACCACCATATTCCTCTAACTCCTGATGTAAGACTTGTCTAGATTGTCTTAAACTCTACTGTTTTTTTATGTCTATGCTTCTGACCTATGATTCACATGATGCTAATTTTTCTCTTGGTCACTAGAATGTTATTGTGTTCCCTTCTCGTGCTGTGGCTATAGAAAATGCTCTTCAATTGTTCTCACCGGCACTTGCGATTGTTGATGAACATTTGACAAGACACTTGCCCAAGCAATGGTTAACATCTTTAGCAATTGAGGTAACTTGCTTTCTCTTCTGTATCTTTGTCTATGGTCATGGTTTTGATTCTTCGCCAACATAATTTTTTTGTGGGAAATTTCAGGGAAGGGCAGATTGTAACCATGCTGAAGGTACAGTCACTGTGATTGAGGCACCGCGCCAGTCAGATTTGCTGATTGAATTGATCAGGAAGCTGAAGCCTCAAGTTGTTGTTACTGGGATGGCTCAATTTGAGGCTATTACTAGTGCTGCTTTTGAGAATTTACTAAACGCAACAAAAGATGTTGGTTCCCGGTTATTCCTGGATATTTCGGAGCATCTAGAGTTGTCTAGTCTGCCAAGCTCTAATGGTGTATTGAAATATCTTGCTGGAAAGACCCTACCTTCCCATGCAGCTATACTGTGCGGTTTAGTAAAAAATCAGGTGCCTAAACTTTAACACAGCATTGAATTCCATCGGTGCTCTGAACTGCCATGCTGTTATCAATCATCCTGAAAGTTTCGTTTAATTCTGGATTGAACTTGTAGGTTTATTCTGATCTGGAAGTTGCTTTTGCCATATCTGAAGATGCAGCTGTATATAAAGCATTGTCACAAACTATTGAGCTATTGGAAGGTCACACTTCTTTGATCAGCCAGCACTATTATGGTTGCCTTTTCCACGAGCTTCTGGCATTTCAAATTGCTGACCGGCATCCACAGCAAGAGGTAAACAGGGCTTAGGTCCAACTCTGCCTCATCCATAACCCTACATGCTCAATGATTTCTCTTTGTAAACATTCCCCTTAACATAAATCAGATAGTCCTTAAATCTTCACCTAGTTGGTAGGATTCTTTATTGTATTTTTCAATGATTTTGTCTGTTGTGAGTAAAAGTAATAATGCATCCGGAAGCACAAGGATATTTTGTGGCCTCAATAGTTTCCTATATTTGTCATCTTATTTATCCTTTGCCCATTTTCAGAGGCAACCATCAGAAGTGATACCTCAGCAGATGATAGGGTTTTCTGATCCAGCTATGTCTACCCTAAAGGCAGCTGAATTTTTTGTTCCTGGTTCAAATGAATCCAGTGTCATTCATATGGATTTAGATCGTAGCTTTCTGCCAGTGCCTTCTGCAGTGAATGCCTGTGTCTTCGAAAGTTTTGTCCGGCAAAATATCACTGATTCCGAGACCGATGTCGGTTCCAGCATCCAACAGCTGGTGAAAGATAGCTATGGTTTCTCGATAGATGGCTGTTCTGAAATTATCTATGGCAACACCTCTCTTGCACTCTTCAACAAGCTTGTTCTTTGTTGCATGCAAGAACAGGGCACCTTGCTTTTCCCCTTGGGCACCAATGGCCATTACATATCTGCAGCGAAGTTTATGAACGCAAGCACCTTGACTATACCAACAACTTTCAGTTCTGCATTCAAGATTGAGCCAAAGGTTCTAGCTGACACTCTTAAGAATGTATCTCGGCCATGGGTGTATATTTCTGGCCCCACGATCAACCCTACCGGTTTTCTGTACAGTGACAGTGATATTCAAGAGCTGCTCTCTGTCTGTGCCGAATATGGAGCTAGGGTAGTAATGGATACCTCATTCTCAGGCCTGGAGTACCAAACGGATGGCTGGAGTCAGTGGAATATGGAAGGATGCCTTTCTTCTTTGAAATTTTCAAAGCCATCATTCTCTGTAGTCCTGCTGGGAGAGCTGTCCTTTGAGCTAATCGCATCAGGACATGACTTTGGGTTCGTGATTTTGAATGACTCATCCTTGGCTGACACGTTTCATAGTTTCCCGAGTTTGAGTCGGCCACACGGCACATTGAAATACACTTTCAAAAAGCTACTTGGCCTGAAGAACCAGAAGGATCAGCATTTCTCTGATCTAATGGTGGAGCAGGAGGAGGAGCTGAAGAATCGTGCCAATCACTTAATCAAGGTTAGTTTGTGGTATATGCTGAGCATTCTTCTGTAGTTTCTTTGTTTTCCAGCCATGTTTGACATTTACCGTGTCACCATTGTACAATGAACAGACGCTTCAGAGCTGTGGCTGGGACGTGGCCAGCGGTTGCGGTGGCATATCGATGTTGGCGAAACCAACTGCCTACATTGGGAAGGCCTTCAAAGCTGATGGATTTGAGGGCAAGCTGGATGCGAGCAACATCAGGGAAGCCATCCTTAGAGCCACGGGGCTGTGTATAAACAGCAGCTCCTGGACCGGGATACCTGACTACTGCCGGTTCAGCTTTGCTCTGGAGAGCGGAGAATTTGAGCGTGCAATGGGATGCATAACTCGGTTCAAGGAGTTGGCTCTGGGAGGCAATGCCCAAACTCAGATGAATGGTAACTGATGGAGGAGGGTGGCGGTTGTTCGATTGCCTCCGTTCATCCATTGTTTGAAGACCTTGCCTTTAGTGCTATGAATTAGTAGTGGCGTTGTTCATGGAAATACAAAGATCTGTAAATGAATAACAGCAGCAAGAAATGCCCCGCTGTGAATTGAGTGCATTGGCTACACGCTATATCTGAAGTTTGTCACGCTTGGCTCATGCAATCCCTTGCTCTCTCTCAAGTTGTGTTAAACTCAGATTATTCTTTCTTAACCTATGGAAGTTACGTGTGCACACATCTTTACTGCTTTCATATTTTTCTATTTATTACGTGTTTCCATTAAAATCGTGGTAGCCTGTAGCCGTCTAGCTCCAGAGAAGGTTTGTTCAAATTCGCATATGCCTTTTCTAGATTAGAAATAAATAGCACTTCAAATGCTACCATAAAATCAAAGTTTATTACGATTTCATTGGCAAAGCAAATGTCCATGTGTCATAGAATCACAGGCAGGAGGCAGCTAAATTTTGTCCACATTCCCTACGTTCGTTCATGGATATAGCACATTTATTTCCTCCTGGGCTAGACTTCCTAAGAGGACGTGGGCCTAAAGCAGCAGCAAGCAGCCCAGAGCCCAGTAAGGCAGGCACTCCCTGAGCTGCGGACTCCGCATCCGCACTCGCCGCCGCGGTGCTCGCCTCTCCCTCCCTCCCTCGGCATCGACCCGCGCAGGTGTCGGCGCACGGCTCCGCCTCCGCCTCCGCCGCTCCCGTGCCCGAAGCCAGCTTGCTCCGCACTTCCTCTTAGTCTCCGGCCGCACAGCGAGGTAACTACGTAATTAGGTATACAATCTTGATTTTGCGAACCGTTGCTACAAGTACTATGAAATTGTTTGTAATTATATTCGTTCGCCACACGAACTATGGAATTGTTTGCATTATATTTATTTTATTCGGAGGAATCATAAATATTCCTGCTTTTCTTGTCACTATATGTAGGCGTACTTATATCTTGGAAAATAGAGTATATGTGTCGCTTTCCTCGTGCCCAGCTGCATAGCCTTGCGAATTCAGCCCTATGCTAGGAATAGAGATGAATCCTTGCTCAATGTCTACTTGATTTCTCCAAAATTATTCTGCCTGCTGCCAATCCAAATGAATACATCTGGAACATCATAATGTTTCGTAAATCAATACCTTAATCAATTTACCGATACATTCCCAAGCGGTCAGAACACTTGCTAATGAATCCCGTGTTTTCTGAATGACATTGTATAGCCTTTAGATTTAGAGGTTGGTGTGGAGTTCAATGAGTACAACAAGAAATAACATGTCTCCTTTTGAAAAAGCTGAAGCCTCATTTAGTCCGTAGGATAAGTCTTCTTACTTATTTTGTAATTTATCTGGAGTATCATATTTTTTTATAGATCCAAACTAGCTGGATATTTGCTCTTGCGGCGTGAACTATTTGTGCTTTAATTTTCCCGCTGTAAATAATCTTTTTACCGATCCATGTTTTGTTAACAACACACCAATGCTCAATCCTAGGTCAGCCGCTACTTGTTGGCAGGCCTCAACAGTTGCAGACCGCCTCCATTCTGTCCTCCTGTAATGGTGATTTGGAGTTGCTCTTCATGTCTCCGTGGATTCATTTCCAGATCTGTGTGGAGGAGGCGCTACCCGCTCTTGTCTGCTAGGTCTCTTGCACTGCCTCCCACCCATTTCTTATCCTCCTCCTCCTCTTCTCGACAATCCACCAAGAGATCTGCCGCAAAGGCACCAGTGGACTCTGCCAGAGAGCCCTTCTATGTCATCCGTAAAGGGGGTGTCATCGGCATCTATAAGACGCTCAGTGACTGCCAAGCCCAAGTCGGCAATTCGGTAAGGGTACAGAACCACATCCCTTCCCTTACCATGTGCAGATATAAGATTTGTTGATGATTTCCTGCTACCAGGTATGTGACCCTTCTGTCACTGTCTACAAAGGCTATTCTCTGCGTAAAGAAACTGAGGAATATCTTGCTGCGCATGGGTTAAAAAATGCTATCTATTGCATCGATGCTCAAGATGCAAGAGATGAATTATTTGATGGTCTGGTTCCCTGCCCTTTTCAGGTAAACGGTACAATGCTTTATGCTTCCATCACTTGCCAGTGTTAATCCAATTCCTATGATCTACTCTATTTTCTGAATTTGTTCTGGTCATTCCTGGACATGGTAGTTTCATGTTCGTAGTATATACCTAATGCCGGCTTTCAAAAGCCCATGATTTCAGGGCCTTATTATATTTCACACAGTTCCAAGCGTCATACCTTGAACATTAAGCTTATCTTTTTTAAGTTACATCTTCAGATGGGTCTGCATTGCTACTTGATTTCTTTTGTTTCATGACATTTCTTGTAGAGTGCTGACTTCTGGAAGTTTTATTTCAGCAACCTGATGGATCTGTGCACTCTACATTGAAAAGGTCAGATGAGATGGTAATCTTTCTCCTTCATGATAAGTTTGAATATATGGTCTATTGAAAAGTGTTCTCTCCAATATTTGTTGAGTTCTATATGTATCTTGTTTACTCACACAGACAATCATTTTTTTTTCTGAAGGAAACCGGACCATCAAAGCACAAAAATGTTACTGAACTGGAACTGTTAGCTGATAGTGATGTGAGTATGAACGAATATGCTTTGTGCTAAATGCTAACTATATGTGCTTCTGTTCTATTACCTGATTTGTTCTGTATTATGTAGCTATAAATTGATGTTAGCATATATATTTGAGCATGACTTCACCATTTTGGAAATTTGACTTCTTCTCACCAGCACCCTGTCTTTTACAGCTGTCTTGTATTCTTGAATTTGATGGTGCTTGTAAAGGAAATCCTGGGAAATCAGGTGCTGGAGTCATAATTCGGCGGTTAGATGGATCTGTGGTAAGTAGATCAACTCTTAGCTAAGTTGGCATGTTTTATTAACTTCATTATCATGCCTAACTGGTTATTGTGCTCCCCTCTTTTATTGAAGATTGCTCTCCTGCGTGAGGGTTTGGGTATTACAACCAACAACGCTGCTGAATATCGTGCATTGATCCTGGGGCTAGATTATGCTGCCAAGAAGGGCTTCAAGCATATTCGTGTTCAAGGTGATTCTAAGCTTGTCTGTAAGCAGGTGAGGTGTTCTTTCTTTGCTATTTTTGCGTTCGACACTGAATCGTCAGTAGACAATGGGTGCTGTGCAGTTCATTCTGACTCTTCAAATTCCAGGAAAAAAAAAACCCCACTTTCATTTTCCTTTATCTTCCTCGTGGACTTTGATTTTGACTGCCATAATTCTTCAGTTTTTCTTCACGAAAGGACTTCTTTCTTTGTCCAATCACTTAAATTACATGGCCAAATAAAGTACATGTCATAATGATAGAATCGGGTCTTATTGAATTAGTTGCTAGAGCACTTGGAATAGCTTGTGTAGCTGCTGGTGGCTCTATCAACGTCTAACTCTTTCTTAACAGAAGTAACACGTTGGAATTTCTGGAGCAGGTTCAAGATCTCTGGCGGTGTAGGAGTGATAATATGGCTGTCTTGTGCAAGAAAGCTAAGGAACTCAAGGGAACGTTTCTTACATTTCAAATCAACCATGTTTTGAGGGTATGTTGTGCATTTTCTTGTCTTTTTACCTTGTCCATATTTATCTTCCAGCTTTTAGCTTAATGGTGTACCAAATGCGTTATTATGGTTCTGTTTTCAATGATGCGACCCAGAGACAAGATATGCACTTTGTCATGAAAATTTTGTTGGCCAGTCATGTATAACAGTTGCTATTTCTCTATATTATAGTTGGCATTTATGTTTGCATAATAACTATTTCATGGACATAGGATAACACTGGGTTTTCAAATGGAAGGGGTGATAAATGACCTACAAGGCTGTGCTTCCGGTTGTCTCAATGTCAGTAATTTGTTCCAGTAATTTTGTCAATCTCTATAACCCAAAAGCATTTAGGTTGACACCTTTATAGGTGTGTAAGACTTTTCTAGTTTTACTTAGCAGTCGAGACAAAGTAGTTCGTTTCAACAGCCCTCTGAATACCAGTTGAGTACTACTCTAGATTTGATCTGTAGGCATTGGCAGGCACATATAGCTTGCTGCCTGGAACCCAGTTCAAATTTGCACTCGAATTTGGTCTGAAGGCGTCTCCAGGATTTGCTGGCAACTAATCCTTCAAACCATTGTTACTTCTTTTTTTTTTGTTACACAGGAATTCAACTCGGATGCTGACGTCCAAGCTAACTTTGCAGTCGGACTTGCTGGTATGAAACTGATGCGATTAACTCACCTGTGAATTGCTAGCAACAAATAGTATCACACCTGATTATTTTGATCTCTTCTTCACTACAGTTGATGAAGTTCAAGAGCTGTCCATCTGTTGAGCTCCTATTGGCAGAGACAAGAAGACTTTTGAGTAGAGCGATTGGCGCCAAACTATTGTTACCAGGTCGTATGTAATATTCTTTGGAAATCAGTGCAGAATCTGAACTGTCTGGCTGGCACTAGAGTTGCTG
Organism: Urochloa ruziziensis; assembly: GCA_015476505.1. NCBI lineage: Eukaryota > Viridiplantae > Streptophyta > Magnoliopsida > Poales > Poaceae > Urochloa > Urochloa ruziziensis. The sequence goes on along the minus strand of CM027121.1, from coordinate 8,191,536 downwards.
TAGAAATGTTCTTCTGTGGCCAGTGGCCTACCATATATGTGCACGACGTTGTCTTTTGAGCCGCTAGTGTTGGTAGCAAAATGAAGAGAGGGATCTGTCGCTGCTATGCCCTGTCGGAATTGCTATAGTATACTGTGCCCTCGTGGTGTGCTCATCACGCACCCAATTTTTTCTCTTTTATACATCTTCGCCCTTTTCTTCTATTTTGGCAAGATACACCTCCATCTTCTCCCTCTCTAACGAGATCATGCTTCTTCAATAGGTTAGGCAAAGATGAGTATATGACAGGTGCACTCTACTGACTCTAGGCAAACTCTTCGTTATTTCCATCCGAAGCTTTACTCTCGAAAAGAACTTAGGAAGCGTTTACCTTGTAACTAAAGTTTTTCCAAACTTTTTCTTTGAACTTAAACTTGAGCCAAACTTGAGGCCAATTTTGATCAAGCTAGGAGATCGTTTGGTTCTTTTGTCACAGGGTAGGCTGGGCTATGGGTCTCAAACTCTCAATTCACTGCACTAGCTAGTGTTGGCGCCTTTTCCTTCAGCGACTTTCCTCTTTGAATACGTATACTTCTATTTTGCGTCTCTGGCGTCTCTTCAATTTCCTTGCGTGTGCCGTGTCCGCCCAACCAAGGAAAGGCATGGCGGCGGGCGGGGACGGCGTCGCTCAGCAGGCGGAGCTCCGGCGGATCGAGGGCAACGCCTGCTTCAAGAAGGCCCGCCTCGGCGCCGCCATAGACTGCTACACCGAGGTAAGCATACCCACCTGTCATCGCCCCGCCTCAATTTAATTTCCCCTTGACAGTACAAAGCAAACAGATTCAGAATGTTTCCTGCGTGACGAATCCTTGCTAGGCAATCGCGCTTTGCCCCAACGTTGCCGTCTACTGGATGAATCGGGCCCTATGCCATTTCAGGCGCAAGTGAGCTCGACTCCTCCTACCTCTCCCATCCTCCCCTCTTGGGCCAGTTTGGCAAAGAAATTAAAAATCTGAGACATTTTGAGCAGGGAGTGGGCCAAGGTCGAAGCGGATAGCAGGAGGGCTCTTGCACTTGATGCCACTCTAGTCAAGGTGGCAACTTTTCCTTATATGTTTTTCTTTGGCCAATGTTCCAATTTCAACTACTATTACTACCTAATCACGACCCTTAGCTAATTGTTTGATATAGACATTGGTAGTTGCTTTGTTTCTTGTGTGATGTAGGGGCACTATCTGCTGGGATGTGCGCTGCTCGACAAGGAGGATTTTGGTCTTGCTATCAAGGAATTTGAAAAGGTTTGTCTTTTTCACCTTGTATGCTTGATGTCAATTCCAAACAAGTTTCTTTGTCTTTCTGTATTCATTTGGTTCCTTGTTACTGCTTATTACGGTCAAATTGGTCCCTGAGTTTATTAAATTGTCAAGCTGGATTTTTCTTTTGAATAAGTCATCCAAATCCATGATTATATCTTGCCTGAGGAGACCGATATACTGACTACAAGCACAAACTTCCATTTATGATAAATAAAACACCCAATCACTACCCTAACGCATCTAAAATGGCTCTGATGATTAACCTACCATAACAGTTCTAGACTTGTACAAATATGTGGCATGCATCTAAGTCATAAATTGTTGTTCTTAAATTGTCTTTCTTCACCTGTATAATGCAATCATGTATACCTCTTTTCTCTTAACTCACATTTGTCAACAGCCAAAGGTGGAGCCAGAAACTTAAATTTACCTTGGAGAGAAACTCACATTCTTAATAACTTTGTAATTGCACCTTGTCGATCACTCTGCCTTCTACTTTTGATAAGTGGGTACAGTGATGTAAATGTGTGAACATGCAATATTGTCCCGGGCGTGTCTCCCCATGAACCGCCACTGATTCAGGAGTTGTAACAACCTATATACATACTACTAAGTAGTATCATGCTAAAGTTATGTATGTCTTCATACATCACCTGCATGTCACTGCACAGTGCACACTATTTGTCAATGTCTTTTCCTGCCACAATATTTCTAAGCACATGTCTGTCTTGTCTTGGAAACAGGCTTTGAATCTCTTGAAGTCTGAGAATTCAACAGATAAAATGGCTGAGGACGTTTGGCAGGTCCTTGCGAAGGCGAAATACCTAGATTGGGAAAAGCATTCCACTGAACGAGTTTGGAGGATACAAAATTTGAAGTATGTATATGTTAAACCTAAAATAAGTATGATTCTCATCTATGGATGCTCAGTTTACCTTTCTGGCTGTTCAAGTCTCCTAACAGAAGTATATCGTGTGGACATGCAGGGAAGCTTGTGAAAGTGCTCTGCAGGAGCATCACTTTCTTAGTGATACACTTGTCGAAGACTCAGATGGGTCGAGCAATGAGTATTCAGAACAAATTAAATTGCTATCAGAGGTCTTCAGCAAAGCGACACTTGCCGATACACCAGTAGATGTAAAAGCAGTAATTATAATCAACTTCGTTTTTGTTAAACCTTTTTTCTATCGCTCTCTATCTGTGACCTTAAAGCTGCTGATGTCATGGTGAAAACCTAGGTGCCCGATTACCTTTGCTGTCAGATAACTTTCGAGATATTCAGAGATCCAGTGATCACACCCAGTGGGGTAACATATGAGAGGGCTGTACTTCTTGAACATCTAGACAAGGTATCACTTTTCGCTAAGTTCGAATCCAGTTTCTGTATTGAAAATATTGCTGCTTGTACAGTTCCTTGTTGTTCTAGAATTAGTTCATTTATCCACTTTGCCTAAAGTTCAATTGGGTGTCTAGTAGATTCAGTAACAAGAAAGACAATTCTACGCTGGTCGCTGGATGGGGATAACCAACCATACAGCTAACATTTCTCTTGGTGCTTCAGGTTGGAAATTTCGACCCGGTGACGCGAGAACCTCTTAAGGAGCATCAGCTGGTTCCAAATCTGGCCATCAAGGAAGCAGTGCAGGCCTACCTGAAAGAGCACAGCTGGGCCTACAAGCTGAACTGTTAGATGCTGCCAGTGGTGTATGCCGGGTGCTTTGCTGACTGCTGATAAATGGTCGTCTTAGGGTTGCCACTTGTGTAACTATAATCATCTGTTCGTGTGTGTCAGGGTGTGGTTAGATTGCTCGATTTATTTGATTATTGGGCAGGTTGAGTTGTAAGTTTGTAACTGGAGTCATTGACCTATTGGAGCAAATGTACATAAACATTAGGTAGAAAAGCCATTTTCACTGTCATCTGATCTTGACTTGCCATCATTCGGCATTCTGATCCAGAAATGCACTATTTTTTCCCTCTTATCTCTCTGTTTTTCCCCTTCAGATTGATGGATTGAAAGATCCTAACATTTGTCATGTATCGGTAACAACAATTATGATGCAGAAGTCATGTCATATCACATATCTTCAGTGCCCGTATCTCTTCACAGACGTCGTGGGCCCTGGCGCAAATTGAGTGGGCCGGGCCGCCGGCAAACAACTGCAGGCCCAGAGAGTAACCTCCTCGTCATGTGTAGAGAAGAAGAAACGGAGACAAGAAAGAAGGGAAACCCTAGCCCAGCGCAACACCTAACGGAGCCCCCTTCTCTCCCCGTCGCGCCGCCGCAGCCGCCGCCTCCGACTCGCTCACTCTCCGTCGAGGCCATGGCGAGCTCCTCCCCCGCTCTCCTCTTCCCATCGACCTCGTCGTCCTCCTCGCCGTCCTCCGCGCGGGTGGAAGCTGTGGTGCTCTTCAACATCTGCGACAGCTACGTGCGCCGCCCCGACCAGGCGGACCGCGTCATCGGCACCCTCCTCGGCTCCCTCCTCCCCGACGGCACCGTCCACGTCCGCAACTCCTATGTCGTCCCCCACAGCGAGTCCGCCGACCAGGTAGCTTCGCATCACATCTCCTATTCCTTCCCTGATTTATCCATTCGAGTTGCTTGCTGATGCTGGGCGGCGATGTAGGTCGCCATCGACATCGAGTACCACCATAACATGTACGCCTCGCACCAGAAGGTCAACCCTAAGGAAGTCATCGTCGGATGGTAAGCAAGCACCCCCTCAAGATTCGAATGCCCCTGCTAGTCCATGATTCATATGGTCCCGTGGAATTAGGCATTTTCGAAAACTTCATTTATTCACAACAGCTGAATTATGTTGTTTTCCCAATTTATATCAATATTCCCTCTTTTTGTGTGTGCTGAATTAGTATGCGTGGTGAATTTGTCAAATTATCATTTGCACAGCAATTCCATGTTGCCATGGTTAGAAGTATTCGTAACATGCCTGATAGTACCTACACATAACACCTGTTCTATTGCGCTGCAAACAAAACAACTCTACAATATTTGTTCCATTTGCGTGTAAATATCATCCATGCACAGCTCAGGAGTTATTTTTCAGTGACTGTTTGGTTTGGTAGCACGCAAAGCACACAGGCACACTTTACAAAGTCTGTGAATTAGTCTACCAAGTATCCTTACTAAACTTTTCAACCCTGTTTGTTACCTTTCTATCTGTGTGTAGGTTCTCGACTGGCTTTGGTGTTTCAGGGGGAAGTACGCTTATCCATGACTTCTACTCAAGGGAAGTGCAAAACCCCATCCATCTTACGGTTGACACCGGCTTCACTAGGGGGGAGGCTTCCATCAAAGCCTACATCTCATCCAACCTGTCCCTTGGAGATAGGCACCTTGCTGCGCAATTTCAGGAAATCCCTCTCGATCTAAAGATGATTGAGGCAGAAAAGGCTGGATGTATGTGTCATTTTTCTTACTACTAATTCAGAACATGCTATAGATATGAATCGTTTTCGGTTACTGGAAATGAATTTTGAATAACTGTTCATCTAGTAATATATAAATTGCTTAAACAACAAAAGAACTACGTTGAGTAGATACTTAAACTTTACTGTCAGTTACTTTGAAATGAATCTGCCTATGCTCGTTTGTATTGAGTATTGACCTAGTTAGTGGAGAAATGCTATATTGTTAGGAAAATTCATTTGGAGTTGTAGTGGTTGGTCTCTTCATTACTTTGATGCATTTCTGAAATATGTGTAGGATTGACAGAAATTCAAATGCCTTTTTTGTACTGTTCTCGTTATTGGAGAATACCAAACTACAGAACATTTACCTGCTGTTAGTGGAAACTTGTGGTTCTATTAGTTAGTTTTACTTGATTTTGTTGATTCTCTCATAAAAAGTCGCAGCAGTATTTTAGAAGTAAAACCTTTTGAATTTGTGCCACCCTTATTGTTTTTATAACAGTTGAGATCCTGAAATCTACAATGGTGGAGAAGCTTCCCAATGACCTGGAAGGAATGGAGTCTTCAATGGAAAAGCTTTACATTCTTATCGATGAGATCTACAAATATGTCGATGATGTTGTGGTAGGAATCTCTCATGCAGAATTTTGCCAATTCCATTTGGATTTTGGCACTAATTATCTCGTTGTATGACACTGCAGGAAGGACGGGTGGCAGCTGACAACAAAATTGGGAGGTTCATCTCTGAGTCTGTCGCTTCGATGCCGAAGTTGTCTCCAGCTGCTTTTGATAAGCTTTTCAATGACAAGATTCAGGTAAACAATACTCGTGCCCTTTTATGCCTTGGCTAGTTTAAAATGGCCACCATGCATTGTTTGCTGATGATGTTAATATCCACTAATGCCAGGATAACCTTGCGTTGGTGTACCTGTCAAGCATCACAAGGACACAAATCACCATAGCCGAGAAGTTGAACACTGCTGCTCAAATCCTGTAATTTCGGTGGCGTGGCAACTGTGGATGAATTGATGCAATTTATGATGTTTTGGGCATGTATCCAGTTGGTGGCAGAAATTCAAATTTTGTTCTTGTTAAATGAGATCTGAAGGAAAGAATTAGTCATGACGAGGTCCCATAGTGCTAGTAAGAGAGGTGGAGGCCGAGACGTTTTGATTTGGATAGTATTCTGCTTCTAGTTGAATATTTGTAATGCTTGTTGATTCTGTGTAGCGACACAGTTAATGACAGCGTTGAACGCAAATTTGAAACGACGATGAGATGTGCTGCGCAATCGCCTCATGTGTAGTGGATCTGGAATGTTGTAATTTCTGCCTGTGCTGCGCTTGTGTGTATTGTGCGCTGGGCGTGATGGCTGCGTGTTGATGTTAGCTGCTGAACTTGAGATTTGCAGTTCCAAGTTTCCGATGCATCCGCCGCCGCGGCGAACAGATTCGGAGAAGGCGTAAAGCAGACCGACACCGATTCGTTTGCTCCTCTCTTGCCTCTTCTTTGCTGTTCACCTGTTACTTCTGTGGGGGTGGCTCCACGGCAACTGCATGCTCTGCTGTCTGCTCTCTCTCAACCTGAAGCGACTGTAGACTTAGAGACGGGCTCAACCGCTTGCACACACACACACCAACGTTGTTAGAGCTCGAGGCCTTGAGCTAACTGATTCTTGAGACTTGAGAACAACAAGCAGACGACTAAGGGCTCCAGGAAGTCTCTCTGAACTCTGATGAGTGATGACGACGGTGTGGAGCAGGGCTCCAGGCAAGGCATTCACCGTAGCGTCAGCAGCGATTACCAGCTCAAAGACCATTGCTTATCGAGATGGTTGTCAGAACCCAAATCAAACCCTCAGAGGCGGCGGCGCGGGCGTCAGAGGGAGAGGAGGCACGGGGCCTGTACGCCGGCGAGCGCGGCAGCAACGTCACGTCGCCGACGTCCGCGGAGGCGGCGGAACTCGTCCAGCGACGGCGAGAACGAAGCGGGCGCCGCCGGACTCACGTGCAGCGGAGACAGAGCCCCCACCGGGCGTCTCGCGCGTGCAGCCGAGAAGGTTCTAGAAGCTTCCGCTTGCTCGTGGGGGCAACTGAACCCCCGCTGAATGGCCGATAGAATGGCATCGGCTGTTGGGCAGCCGACTGGTGCCCCTGAAAATCATCCGGGACGTTAATATGAGCCATACAAGTGAGATCTGACGGTCTAGAACCACCCAGGGGTGGACGGTATTTCATTTACCGTCCACCCCTGGGGTTGCCGTCCCACCGGAGCGCCGCCGCGTTCGGCCGCCTCGTCTTCCCTGTTGGACGCCTCCGGCATGTCCCACGGGTATCCAGGCAGCGAGCGGAGGCGCCTCGTTGTGCGAGCCGAGGCCATCCCGACCGGCGACCGTCCGAAGGGATCGCGGTGCCCCGCCGCGCCGCGCCATAGGAGGCTGCAGGCACTCCGCGAAGCGCGCGTTGTGTCCGGCGGCTGTGTCTGCGCGGGAAATTCACGGCCGATCGACGGATGCCGAATCGAGGCCCTGCCGGCGATGACCCAACACTCCGTGGCGAATTCCTGCACGCCTGCACGTCCGCGTATGCCCTCACCTCTCTTGTCATGGTTTTTTCTCGGATCAGTCCGGAGAACTTCTGGTCGGGCATCAGAGGGAGAGGAGGCGCGGGCCTGTACGCCGGCGAGCTCCTCGGCCACGTCACGTCGGCGACGCCCGCGGAGGCGGCGCACTCGTCCAGTCCAGGTACACTCCGTTCTCCCGCGGAGACGGCGAGAACGAAGCGGGATTCATGTGCAGCGGAGGCAGAGCCCCACGTGCAGCCGATAAGGTTCTAGAAGCTTTCCTTCCGCTTGCTCGGGCAAGGCAGACGCCACGGAGCTCAACGCACGCCGACGCGGTGCTCCCTGGAAATCATCCGCGACGCCAAGATCGGCCGTACAAGTGTGATCCGACGGCCGAGAACCATCCAGGGGGTGGACGGTATTTCATTTACCGTCCACCCCTGTGCCCTGTGGGTCGCCACGACCATCCCACCGGCGCGCCGCCGCGTTCCGGCCACTCGAAGATCTCCGGACCCCGCAGGGCTCCCGGCGGCGAGTGGCGTCGTCGTGATGGGCGGCGCGGCGGGCGGATTCCGTGATGTCGTCGGAGACCGCACGCGCGGCCGTGTCCGTGCTCCGCGAGAGGGGGCAGAGCGCGTCGACCGTCGAGTCCGGCGGTGGCGCGGGCGTGCGTGCGGGATGCTCTGAGCGTGCCAGTCGACGGAGGCTGTGCCAGCCGTTCCGTGCGGGATTGGAGAGCCTCCTCACCTCGGCCTCTCATGCTCGTCGCCGGGCGCCTGTGCTTTCGGTCGTCGCCTGCGCTGCACTTGTGCTGGAACTGGAAGAGAAGAGTCTGGACTGTGGACAAGTTGCAGTCCAAAAACATCTGGACTGTGGAGAGTAAAGTACTCCAACACCAGAAACGAGCCAAGAGCATTTCAACGAGTGAACAAAAAGTTGCCCTCTCTGTTTGTTTCTTCTTCCCTCTGCTAGTTCACAACTTCACACACACCTTATAGCTTCAGTAGATAGTCCCAATTCTCTTTATAAAATTGCGGATCAAACTCAGTTTATTTTGCTCCTCCTGCCATCCCTAACATGGCATGGCACATATAGCATGCATACAGAACCCCTTAAGGCCTTGTTCGGTTAATACCTTCCTCGTAGATATTGAGAGGTATTGGAGTGTATTGAAGGGTATTTTGACTTGTTAGGGATTTAATACACCCCAATACGACTCAATCCCCCTCAATCCGACTCAAACCGAACAAGCCCTAAGCAGAGTACAAGGTGGGCGACGAGGGGTCGACGCTTGGAAGAGCAGAGCACAGCTGACAACACGACGGCGGACGAATCACGCGGCCTGGACGTCGGCGAGGAACGGGTAGTCGGTGTACCCGACGACAGGGTCAGAGGTGTAGAACGTGGTGCGGTGCCCCTCCACCAGCGGCTCGATCATGTGGCAGTAGAGCACCCCCGCGGCGCCGAGCTCGCCGGCGAGGTACAACGCCAGGGCCTCCGGGTTGGAGTCGTGGCAGTCCATCAAGTCCGAGAACGGCGAGAGCCGCACGCCGACGCGGCCGGCGCCGGCGACGGCGCGGACCACCTCGAGAGCGAAGCGGCACCGGTTCTGCAGGGACCCGCCGTACTCGTCGTCACGGTCGTTGACGCTGTCCTTGAGGAACTGATCGATGAGGTAGGCAGGTAGCCATTGGCGGCTAGGATCTCCACGCCGTCGAACCCGGCGTCGGCCGCGTTCCGGGCCGCCTTGCGAAAGTCGTCGACGATCGCAGGGATCTCGTGCGTCTTGAGCCGCCGAGGTGTGCTGAACCCCACCATCTGGCTTGCTGAAGCCTGAACTCCTTAACGAGGCTGTCGACGCTCCTCTGCGGCTGCGGACCCACGGTCGGTGCTGGAGATGGGGGCGGCGCCGCCAGGCTGGAAGGCCGTGGTGGAGACGCGGCCGACGTGCCAGAGCTGGCAGAAGAAGACGGCGCCCTTGGCGTGGACGGCGTCCACGATGGGCCGCCACGCCGCGACCTGCTCGGCCGTCCAGATCCCCGGCGTGTCGGTGTAGCCCTGCGCCGTGTCGGAGACGCCCGTGGCCTCGGTGATCATGAACCCGCCCTTGGTGGCGCGCTGCGAGTAGCACACGGCGGCGTGCGGCTGCGGCACGTTGCCGTACGAGCGCTGCCGAGTCAGCGGCGCAAGAACCACGCGGTGGGAGAGCTCGAAATCGCCCATCTTGTACGGCGTCAGAAGAGGGACGGCGGCGTCAGAAGAAGGCAGGCAGAGGCAGCTCCGATCCCATGGCCATGGCCCATGCCGGCGGCTATTGGTCACAGTCTCAAAAAACTTCGTTTAAAACGATGTTGTAGAAAGCAACTGCAACATGAAGGACATGATAGATCCAACAACTAAACGCATCATCTGATGCAGCACATACACTGGAGATGTGTGATGCATAAACAATTGAAACGGCTAGTACACGCTATGAATGATATGCAGCGATGTTGACGTGTCACCCCTAACCAATGTTCGCCTAAACGCGTCTAGACCGTCGTTTAGATGCGTTTAAACTGTAAATAGAGGTCGTGTGTCTGGTTTAGGGCCTAGTCGCATAATTAAACGCTAAACACGTTTAAAACGGTCAACTTGGTCAAAAACGGTGTAAACGATGAAATTAAACAACAGTTAAACTTGTCTAGACACTTAAACACGTGTTTAGACTATCATTTAGGCAATAAGGAACCTGCTCTAACAGGATAATTAAATGCAAGTCGGATAATATTGGGTCATAAGCTCTTTTTGAGGAAGAAAAATATGAACCTTGAGTAGTGTGTATGTGGCTGTTAGGTACTATATGATAATTTTGTGCCATTATATGTTATATTATCATGTAAAAATTGCAATTACTAAAAAAATAGTACCAAATTATAACATTTTAATATTTATTTACTGCTATAGTGCAAACCATTTAAACCGTTTAATTTATTGTCTAAACTGTTAAAACGCTAAACGGAGGGTGGCTGACTGTCTAGCGTTTAGCGTCTAGAATGACATTGCCCCTAACCAATGCGAGTTGAGACAAGGCAAGTGCTTCTTCGATCCTCCTCCGTTGTTCATTCGGCATCTTTTCCCCACCATATCTTTTCTGCTTCTTAATATAATCTCGGGCTGCCACTCTACTGTAATTTTTTAAAAGTAATACTCCATTGCATCTGTAAGATTGTTTCTCCTTCCGCAACAGTTGCTCAAGGCAAATCCTCGTTGAGGCATTTTACAAATCCGAAATGCGAGACTTCCTGTAAATTTAATCTCTTACACATAAACACTATTTTAAATCACCTCTTCGAAATAGCATGTTTCATGGCAGTTGAGGGGCTTGATTTTTATGTTTTTGTGTTTTTTTATAATGAGGGCGATTATTTTACGGTTTAAGACAGGAAGACGCCTAGTAGGCAATTGCTTGACAATGTAATATTTTTATACCACATATTAGAAGCAGTTGATTGTGAAATTATTTGGTTTTAAATTAACTGATCTCTTTTTTTTAATTAAAAAATCAAAAGATTCAGCGGTCCACTGCAGCAAAGTTAAAAGTCTAACCGAGTAGGAATTTTCCTTCTCTCCTACATACTGACTCTTCCTTCGTTCTCCCGGAATGTCCAGTATAGCATCGTGCGCGCTGCGCATGCAAATTTGAAATCCACGTGCATGGGGGTAAACCATACTGCAAGATCGAGGTTACTTGACGAACCAGCAGTGACAAATCAGGCAATCACCCCGTCAGACCAGCAATATAATGTTCGCACAAACATAATAAGGTTCAAATAATTCCACTAGAAATAAACCACGTCCAAATAAGTCCACTACAATACAAACCGATCTTCAGAGTACAAAGTTATCACAAGCAGTTGACAATAGCATAAACGGTACCACAAACTTGCAGCTCAGAAAATTAACTTTGGAGGCGCATAACGGGCTTCAGCATACTCGGCTCTGTCTCCCCCGCACGCGTCCGGCGACGGCGAGAACGAAGCGGGCGCCGCCGGACTCACGTGCAGCGGAGGCAGAGCCCCACCATCCGTCTCGCACGTGCAGCCGAGAAGGTTCTAGAAGCTTCTGCTTGCTCGGGGGAGGGGGGGGGGGGGGGGCGCAGGGAGACGCCACAGAACTCACCCGTAGGCGAGGGAACCTATCGGCTTCTGAATAGCCGATATGTGTCCATCGGCACTTGGACAGCCGATAGGTTTCGTTGCCCCGAAAGCTGGCCCTATCGGGCTTCTGGCTGGTCGAGAGCCCACGCGTGCACGAACACCACCTGCTGGCGCGTGGCCTGCGAGGCACGTCTGGTCGTGCGACCGCCGGAACGGGAGGAACGGACGGCGGTGGCGCCGCTGATGATGCTGGCGACCTGCTAGGCCAGCCCGGGTGCTCCGGCGTAAGGAGAATGTGGCAGCGGCAGGAGCCGGCTCGCCCCGTCGTGATGAAGGTGTCATCGTTGGGACTTGGAACGGCGCTAGGCCGGAAACGCTGTACGCCGTACATGCGGTATCACCGCGGTTGCTGCACATCCCAGGCCCACGCGGGCGCGCTTCCTCACTTTTTTCCCCATTTTTTACGCTAAACAGCTCAAGGCAAAGGATCAGCCGTCATCTTTTTTTCGTTGGGCTGGCCCACCAGGCGACGATCGCACGTTGGCTGGTAAGTTACCGTGGCCTTTTTCTTTACTTTTTTTCTTCATTCAGTTCATCAGTTACACTTTTTTTTTCTCCTTTTCATTTTTTTCTCTTTTTTTTCCAACCGTGCTTCTTCTTGTTTTTTCTCTTTTCTTATTTTACTTCTTTGTTCTTCTTTTTCCTTATGTTTCTTTTTTTCTCTTGTTCATTTTTATCTTTCGTTTACTTGTTTCTTGTGTGTTATAATTTTTTGTTTTCCTCTCCCATGGCGTAACTTTTTTGTTTTTTATTTGAAAATAATTTAAGTAATACTATTTTGTTTCACATGTATATATTTTTTCCATAAGTCATATGATTTGTTTAAGTATAGAATATTTTGCTCTCCACGTATATATTTTGTTCCACATGTTGAGATTGATGTTCCTTTTGTATGATATTTTGTTTCACAAGTTTGAATGATTTGTTTCACTTTAACTTACCTCTGAATGATAATATTCTATTTCACTAGATGATTTGTTCCACATGTTACAATTTATGTTCCTGCTATACGATTTTTTGTTCCTCACGGTCACATGATTTGTTATGGTGTTGAAATCGGATGAATTGTTCATCCTTTTGAAAAAAATGTTCCATACTTTTTTTAATCTAAGCATAGGCAAGTGTGGTCTAGTTTTGAAGATCTTATCGAAAGAAATACAATGGTGCAATCGGAATTTGATTTGGGCACTCGGTTCGTCATATATGAATTCTTCTAAAAATTGTTATTTATGGGGTCCATGCATTGAAAATGTGAGGCTGTGAGTTAAATGGGAAGCCTAGTTTGCGGGACGTGAGGGCCTGGGAGGGCGTTGCCGCGTTGGGGTTCTGTGCGAGGACGGCGGTCCTGCCGCATATATGGCATATAGTCTCGCCCGCGCTAGGCTGGACAATACTTTGAAACGTTGATGAGCCTAGTACGCATATATGGACTCGGATTTTTTTTTTATTTTTTTTTTAGAACATGGACTCCGATTTCTTGTCCGATTCGTTATAGGATTTGATTTTGCGTACCGAGCATAGGCCAATCCGCTTAATGGCCGAGTAGCAGGTCCGCCCTCCGGCCACTCGATTCGCGGAACCGTCTCGTCCGCCCTCCGGCAGGACTTCCATCGGCGAGCGGCGTCGTCGTGATGGGCAGCTGAGCGCATCCCCGGGCGGCTGGCCGGAGAGATCGCGGCGCGGCGAGAGGTGGCGGGTTGCGGCCGTGTCGTAGGAGAACGCACGCGCGGCCGTGTCCGTGCTCCGGCCACCCCCCGGGCTCGGTCGCCACGACGCCATTTTACCGGAGCGCCGCCGCGTTCCGGCCACTCGATTCTCGGAAGCCTCCGGATCTAAGGTTCCCGGAGGGCTCCCGGCGGGGCGAGTGGGCGGCCGAGCGCATCCCCGGCCGGCCGGAGAGATCGCGGCGCAGGCGGCGGATTGCGTCGTGGCGTAGGAGGCCGCGAGATGGTCGGGAGCAGAGCGCGTCGACCGTCGAGTCCGGCGGCGGCGCGGCGTGCGTGCGGGATGCTCCGAACGTGCCCATGGACGGAGGCGGTGGCAGCCGTTCCGTCCTGCAGTTGCAGTTGCAGGGATTGGTTGGAGCGCCGCGTCACCTCGCGGCCTCTCATTGCATGCTGTCCCTTGTCGCCGCCGGGCGCCGGTGTTCTCGGTCGAGCGATGCGTTCGTCGCCGGCGCTGCACTTCAGCTGGAACTGGAAGAGAAAAGCCGGGATCTGTACATCATATGCTTGAACTGTTGAAGAGTATGTCTCCAGACCCAACGGTTGGACAGTTAACAACCAAGTATAGTTACAGTACCAGGGAGAGACAGCAATCTAGTGCTCCTATATACTTACAGTATATTATTGCGGCATTACTGATACATTAGCTTATTATTGGGAGAGATGGAATTAATTCGTCATTAGCTTATTAAGCTTGGCAGGCTATGCTGGAAGCTGTAGACCTCGAAGCCGGCTATGCCACTGTGCAGCTCGCCGCAGAGCCAGTTGTAGCTGACGTTGAAGGCCATGAGCTGGCTCAGGTCCCCCGCCGCCGCGGATCTCGTTATGGCTCACGTCCAGCGACGCCAGCCGCGGCGGGAGCTCCAGCGTGGACATAATCCTATAGGCCGGCGAGCGCGGCGGTCACGTCGGCGACGGCCGTGGAGGCGGCGCACTCGTACAGGAGCTCCGTCACCCCCGCCCGCGTCCGGCGACGGCGAACAGGCGGCGGGCGCCGCCGGCTTCACACAGCGCAGTCAGAGCAGAGCACCATCCAATCCATCTCGTGCGTGCAGCAGAGAAGGTTCTAGAAGCTTCGGCTTGCTCAGGAGTGGCGCACGCGCCACGGAATCCTAGCCGGCCGACGCGCTGTGGTGGCACCAGGAAGGGGGGGGGGGGGGGGGGGGGGGGGGGGTGTCCAAAATGTTCTCACTGTAAATCATCGGAGGCGCTAATACCAGCCGTACGATCGAGATCCGACGGCACATAACCACCCAGGGGGTGGACGGTATTTCATTTACCGTCCACCCCCGGGGGTCGGCACGGCGCCATCCCACCGGAGCGCCGCCGCGTTCCGGCCACTCGATTTGCGGGAAACGTCTCGCACGCCCTCTCGGAGGCCTTCCGCAGGTCCCGTAGGGCTCTCGGCGGCGAGCGGCTTGGTCGTGATGGGCGGCCAAGCGCGACCGCAGCCGGTCGGAGAGATCGCGGCGCCGGCGCGGCGGGCGTGCGGTGGTGGGTTGCGTCGTCTCGGTGGAGACCGCACGCATGGGCATGGCCGTGTCCGTGCTCCGTGAGAGGGGGGCAAAGCGCGTGGAACGTCGAGTCCGGCGGAGGGGCGGCGCGGGATGCTCTGAGCATGCTCGTTCACGGCCGATCGACGGAGGCCGTGCCAGCTGTTCCACCCTGCAGACTGCAGTTGCAGGGATTGGAGCGCCTCCTAACCTCGGCCTCTCTCATGCTGTACCTTGTCGCCGCCGGGACCCGTGCTCTCGGTTGGGCGATGCGTTCGTCGCCGGCGATGCACTTCTGCCGGAACTGGAAGAGAAGAGGCGAAGAGCTGATCATTTTCTGGAGAAATTCCACTGTTCCAGTCCAAAAGCAGAGTCTGGAGAGTAAGTGTGTACATGTAGACTAGTGTACACTACAGTACTAGCTGCATCAATGGAGAACGGAAACTGTTGAAGAATATGTCATTGAAGTTACAGTTACAGTATCGGGGAGACACAGCAATCTAGCAGCACATTAGCTTATTATTGGGAGAGATGGAATTAATTCGTCATATGCTGTTTTCAAATCCACACTAACAGATGATCACTTTGGACGCCAGTATCAGCAGCTTCCCTGCCGTGCCGCCCAGTGATACAGAGTATTAACGTTACGCTTGGCAGGCCGGAAGGGGCGCGCCGCAGAGGCACTTCTTGTGCTGGAAGCTGTAGACCTCGAAGCTGGCCATGCCGCTCGGCAGCTCGCCGCAGAGCCGGTTGTAGCTGACGTTGAACACCATGAGCTGGCTCAGGTTCCCGGCCGCCGCCGGGACGCCGCCGCGGATCTCGTTGTGGCTCACGTCCAGCGACTCCAGCCTGTTCGGGAGCTCCAGCTTGGACATGTCGAAGCTCAGCGCGTTCCGCGACAGGTTCGCGGCGACGAGCATCCGCTTCCCCTTCCCCTTCCCGAACAGGAACGAGGCGTCGCCGGCGAGCGCGTTCCGCGACAGGTCCACCTGCACGAAGCTGACGGCGCCGAACTCCGGCGGGATCGTCCCGGTGAGGTCGTTGTGCGACAGCGTCAGGAACGCCTCCTCGCCGGCTGACTTGCGGAGGAGCAGCGGCGGAATGGCGCCGGTAAGGCTGTTGCGGCCGAGGTTTATGGCGGAGAGGTTTGGGAGTGCCGCCAGGGACGCGGGGATGCCGCCGGTGAGGGAGTTGAAGGAGAGGTCGAGCGACCTGAGCGCGCGGAGCTCGCCGAGGGACGCCGGCACGGGGCCCGACACGCCGGTGCTGGAGATGGTGAGGTCGGTGAGCGCGGAGAGGCGCGCGAGGGAGGAGGGGATGGGGCCTGAGACGCCGGGAACGTGGAGGAAGAGGAGCTCCCGGAGCGCGGCGAGGCGGGCGATGGCGGCGCCCGGGATGGAGCCCGTGACGCCGGCGTCGCGCATGATGGCCAGGCTGACGACGCGGCGGCCGGCCGTGGCGTCGCAGCGGACGCCGAACCAGTGGCAGCAGGGGATGTCGGGCGTCCATGAGACGAAGTAGGAGGCGTTGCCCAAGGCCGCCTTGACGGCGAGCAGCGCCGCCCTGTCGCCGGAGTGGCATTGCTGCTTGGAGGAGGCTGGCGCCACCGCCGCCGCTTCGGCGGCGGCGAGGAGCAGGAGCACGAGCAGGGCGGCGGCGTGTGGCCGTGTGACTATGACGCACCCAGCAGCCATGTCTGGCATGTGCAGCTGGTTCAGTGGTTCCTGAGCTGAGGCGGGCTGCTGCCTAGTTCGGTCGGGTCGTGTGCCTCCTTTTATGGGCATGCACGCGCTCTCTCAACGTGGATAGCTTTGTGCCTGCCTAGCCTTGGTTCCTTAATCCCTCATCCGATCCTTGTCATGTGCTCATGCGTGCATGTATCAAACGCTGGAGGCAGTACGTGCAAGTTGAAGAGTTTGGCACGATGCACAATGCACAAATGAAAAAGGGCAGTCTATGAATGGCTGATGGCTCCCTCCATATAATGAAATAGAGCAGATCAATAGATTATACAGTAGTTATTTGCTTGGTGGGATTTTACCGATGTAAAAATGGGCTGGCCTGAATTCTACTAACATATATGCAAAGCTACTTTTTATTTGGACTAAACTGCACACATGCGCAGTGGACCGGAAGCCGCAATCCAACCAAGCCACTCTGTATGTCAGATCGTATATATATGTGGTGCCAAGTTAACCAACAAGTCAGCGCACTGATCAAGTACTACGTACCAACGCACGCTGCATTGAGGGGTACATTTGGATCACGGTCAAAACTCGCCCTGCCAAAAATTGACCCCGACAACAAAGCCTAGCTCGGGTTCAGGACTGGTGTGGAGTGGATCAGTGGATGCCCGCCCGCCATCCGCCATGTACGACGTACTCCGACGACAACTTTGACTGAATCTTAGACTCGTGTATGTACAAATAATAAAGGAAAGAAGACCATCTTGGTAGTTAGAAAATCTTCTCAGTTAATTGAAGTAAGGGGGTGTTTGGATAACTTAGAGATTATGCGAACCATATATGCAGCTGATCGATCCAAAAAGGCAGTATTCTGAATCCCATTTTCCGGCAAACACTGCAAACAAATTATGAAGTGGCAAACACTGCATAATTGGACATTCTTAGGTTTAAAATCTGGTACATCTATTTTTTTTGGACGTTATGTGCATCTAATTTTGGATGACCAGTATGTGCTAGTTCTTCTTCTTTAGCAGCTCCTCTGTATTCAGACATTCTTTCTGCAAACACTGCCAATGGAAAGAGGGGCATGAGTACTTTTGATGCCTCAGTATTAGGATTCCTAGTCAGCGTGGCATCCTTCCTTAGCACAAAGATGGCCCGATAGGTTTCATTTTCTGTGTTTTACGGTGTAAAGCGATCTTTACTCTGCATGACACCAACAAATAAAACGATGTCTGAGAACCGTTTTCCGACAAAATTCCTCCGATCCAAACAAAGTGCCATGTTTTGGCAGGGACTTCCCGAATGAACTGAAGCCAAAACACAAATACATTTATTTCCAGAAGCATCACTGAACCGATGATTATGTCAGTGATTTTATTCCTTCTTCTTGAGGATAAAGAGTAGAGTTCATCTGTTGGTCTATGTCGTTCGTTGGTCACTTCACTTGCAGGGATTCGGAAGCGGAGTTCCACACAAGCACTTGTTGTGCTGGAAGTTGAAGAGGTCGAATCTCCCCATGTGGCCGCCGGTGGGCACCTCGCCGCAGAGCCGGTTATAGCTGACGTTGAAGAACTGCAGGTTATCGAGGTCCGCCACCTCCGCCGGGATGCCGCCGTAGATGGCGTTGTGGCTCACGTCCACGAAGTAGAGCTGCTCCGGCAGCCCGACGCCGGAGAAGTTGAAGCTGAAGCCGTTCCGGGACAGATCCAGGTACTGGAGCTCCTTCCCCTTGCCGAAGAATCCCGACGCGTCGCCGGTGAGCGCGTTCCGGGACAGGTCGAGGTGCGCGAAATTGGCGGCGGCGAAGTCCGGCGGGATGGCGCCGGAGAGGTTGTTGTGCGACAGCCAGAGGTAGATCTGGTCGGCGGACTTGCTGAGGAGATTCCCCGGGATGCCGCCGGTGAGGCGGTTCCGGCTGAGGTTGATGCCGGAGAGGTTGGGATGCCGCCGAGCGACGCCGGGATTGCGCCGGAGAGGGAGTTGAAGGAGAGGTCGAGCAAGGTGAGCTTCTTGAGCGCGCCGAGGAAGGAGGGGACGGGGCCGGAGATGGCGGTCCAGGAGATGGTGAGCGAGGAGAGGTTGGAGAGCTTGGCGATGGCCGGCGGGATGACGCCGGAGAGGGACGGGAGGTGGTGCCATGTCAGGCTCTGGAGGTGGACGAGGCCGGCGATGGCGTCCGGGATGGTGCCCGTGATGTTGTCGTCTTGGAAGACGGAGAGGCCGATGACGCGGCCCGTGGCGTCGTCGCAGTCGATGTCGTACCACTCGCAGCAGGGGTCGTCGGGCGTCCATGAAGCGAAGTGGTAGGGGTTGCCGAGAGCTGCCTTGATGGCGAGAAGCGCGGCCTTGTCGCCGGAATGGCAGTGGCCCTTGCTGTCGCCGGCGGCGGCGGCGGCGGCGAGGAGGGAGGCTACGGCGAGCAGTAGCATGGTGGGGAAGGTGGCGCCCGTCACCATCTTTGATCGTGCTTGTGGCTTGGATGCAATGGATAAGAAGGGAGCAGAGCAGGAAAGGGATTTATATAGGTTCTGATCTCTGATGAAGCAACTTCAACTTTGGTCACCGTTATTTGCATTGGTCACCATGCGCCGCGTAAAGACGGCAGTGGGTTCTTGCCTGCCAACCTTTACAGATGGAGCATGTTGTTGGTCAATTGGCACAGCCAAGCTAGAGTGGCGATTGCTTTGATGTGGCCCTCACTCACTCCTCAAATTATAAGACCAAGTCCAATGTTACACACTTCAATCGTGTATGCCCAAGGCCAAGTCGATTGTTCCACATTTCCAACGTGCACAACAGCTCAAGCATGTAGGCCTAGGCATGCCACATGGACGAGAGAGATGGGGTTATACTGTGAGACTGTGGTTTCGCAGACTGTCGATGCAAGCTTTTCGCTACGTTGTTCACGACATTGTTCGTTAAAGCTATGTTTCTCTCTCCTATGCCTCTCCCTCACAGAGCCACCCAGAGCTGATGAAGCCATAAATCGTAGCTTCACCAGCTTCGGCTCCTGAAATGCTACAATATTGTTGTAGTATTGTAGCCAGAGTCCTAGAAGCACTCTGAAAGAGGCGTTGATGGTTTCGCTAGATATATAGGCGGTGATATGGGCAAAATGAGAAACAAGTCATAGGAACGTTCCTGGTAAGCTGCATTTTTGGCTTGCTTATGGCGCACTCACACCTTCCAGCCGAAAACGCCCCGCCACCGTCTTCCTTGCAGGGCACCGGGCTTTTCGAGCCACCCCTCGAGCGATGGCAAGAAGAAGGGCAGGCGGGACGGAGCCCCGGCGGTGGTAACGGTGCCTCCTTGTGCCGCTTGCGGGAGCGACGAGGGCGCTTACAAATGTTACATTACATTACAATTTTTTGGTAATGATTTTGTCTGACATTTTTGTTTTTCTTGCAGCTCATTGATTATCCGTTTTCATGCCTTCCTGAGTTGTGCAGTGGAGCAGGTGCTGCGGAGGAGCCGGATGCACGGCTGCTTCATGATTATCAAAACAAAACTATGTGCTGGTATGGCATTAGTACCAACATTGCAATGGTTTTTTTTTATATGTTTTTGAACGTGTGTTACTTTGTTAGCAGCATGGGTATCTATACCCAAGACATATAATTCAATTATATTATTGTAACATAAAAACCCGATATGGTTGTTTCTGTTACAATAATTGCGTGTTATCCATAAATGAGAGAGCACACCTATCTCCCTCCCCGCCACACAAATGTGCTAGCAGCAATACAATCTGTCCTGGAGTATCCATCTTGCTAACTTCTCCAGCCCAAGATATGATTTTGAGCATCAAATATATAAAATTAGGTGAAGGCAATTTCCTCTCTCTATATATAGGAGATCAGATGACCACTCCGCCCATATCAACTCGACTAGCACCAGGATGTCTACTGGGGCGAAAGCCGTAGCGATTTTGCTTGTAGTCGTGTGCGCATTCGTCTGCAACCACCGAGCAGATGCAGCGTGCACCTTAGAGCAGAAGAATGAAATCCTCAAAAACTGCATGGTATACCTGCAGAGTCCATGGCTCGTTAGGGGCGTGCCCCCATGGTACACCACCAACTGCTGCATATCCGTGAAGAAGGTGCCCGACATGGACATGCAATGCATCTGGAATCTATGTACCCAAGCCGAGAAGAAGACCATCTTGGAAGAAAGCCTCCTCAAGTTAAAAGGCCACTGCTCGCTCTGGGACACGCCTGCTGGTCATCCTCATTCTCACTCCTGATATGGAGGGCTAGCCACCGCAGCAACCTACTATCTAATATAGTAATAATCAATGCTTGCGATGTATGGGCCTGCCATTTTAATTTATTAATGTAATGGGCATACTTGTTATTTGTTTATCGATGGTAGAGATGTTTTACATATCCTTTTGGAATAATTGAGATTACAAGTGAAATCCTGGTGATGGATATGGATATCTGGATGGATCTCGCCATCTATGGGCACCGCGTGGCACAGCCGGTTGTAGCTCACGTTGAAGAATTGTCAGCTAAATTCATTGAGATCTGTAAAAAACTAAAAATTGAAAAACATTGGAAAAATGGATCCAACACCCTCTCCATCTTCCTCTCTATTCTATCTGGCTAGCTATCCCTTCCCGTCCGCTAGGCATTTTTGCCTAGCTGCTTTCACTGGCTATCTCTGTTCTCAAAACTCTAAATTTAGCTAGAAGAATAGTTAGGCTCTTGGAGATGCTCTTAGGTCCGCCACCTGCGTCGGGCCGCCGCCGTAGATGTCGTTGTGGCGCGTCGCTGTCGTCGTCCTCGTCATGTCGGCGGCGGAAGCTGCACATCAGCACATGCACCTATATATGTGCCGGAGATGGCGGTCCAGGAGATGGTGAGGGAGGAGATGTTGGAGAGCACTATTGTAGAGACCATTAACCTTATTTGTCCAAACTACACTGCTTTACTTAAGTTATTAAAAACGGTTCCAATGGCGTCGGTACAAATAAGGCCCTCAAAAGTGTCGGCAGACTTACTGGGCCGACTTGTTTAATTGAATGAGCCGATGCAGAACAGACCCGGTTAGAATGTTAGTCCATTCTAGCCGGTGCAAAATATGTCGGGTAGAATATTCGTTACCGAGCGGTGCGAAGTTTGACCAATTTATTTATTGAGAATATGAACCGCTCGTCTAGTAAGTTGAAGCACACAGTTTGAGAGAGCGTGTGGAAGTTATGCACGCATTGAAACCACAAGGGCTGGCCCCTTCATCTTGCCTGCATTCTCACTCTCGATTGTGTATATATAGTCACTCTCCTCGATCGATCTGGCATGCATTCCTCCCTCCCTTTCTATCTCCAGCATCGTAAGAAGTTGTGCGCGATGGCCTTGGTGCATGACGTGCTAGGCGAGTGGCGGCGGACGGTGAAGATCTTCGAGTAGGTGCCCACTTATTATTGTTTCCGTCCTACGCATCATCTGAATATGGCAGTCTCTTCTTTATGTTCTGTTGGCTCCATATATATGGAATGATTGCTCAGTTTGTCACCCGCCATTTTAGTTGACAGTTATCATAAAAATTTCACAGGGACCTTCAATTCCAGACTAGAAAGGAAGTTGATCAATTGAACTTTGCGCCGCAATTTTACAATACTCGAAACAAATAAGAATCGTATATCAGGTTGAAATCAACGACTGAGACATAAGAGGTATCTTGAAAAAGGTATTAATCGGTACTAAAATAAGTGAAATACATACCAAAATAGAAAGGTACATCTCGGTATTGCTCGGTACCTAATGGTACCTTTACCAAAAATAGAAAATTATCTCCTCGTACTATTCAAGCATTGTAACAGAGCTTTAGTTATTGTTGTAACATAAAAAACCGACGTGGTTGCTTCTGTTACAATAATTTCGTTATCCATAAATGAGAGCATACCTATCTCCCTCCGTCCCCGCCACACAAATGTGCTAGGAGTGATACAATCTGTCATGGAGTATCCATCTTGCACATTTTTCCAGCCCAAGATATGATAGATTTTTTATAATCCAATTTATATAATTAGGTGAAGGCAATTTCCTATATATAGGAGACCAGATCACCACTCCGTACATATCAACTCGCGACTAGCACCAGGCAGGTGTCCAGGATGTGTACTTGGACGAAAGCCGTAGCGGTTTTGCTGGTAGTCGTGTGTGCATTCGTCTGCAACCACCAAGCAGCAGATGCGGCGTGCACCATAGAGCAGAAGAAGGAGATCCTCTCAAACTGCATGTTATACCTGGAGGGTCCATGGCTCGTTAGGGGCGTGCCCCCATGGTACACCACCCGCTGCTGCGTATCCGTGAAGAAGGTGCCCGGCATGGACATGCAGTGCATCTTCAGTCTGTGTACTGAGGCCGACAAGAAGGCCATCGTGGAACAAAGCCTCCTCAAGTTAAAAGGACACTGCTCGATCTGGCACACGCTGCCTGCTGCTGGTCGTTCCCATTCTCACTAGCTAGCTCCTGATTCCTGATGCATGTATGGAGGGGCTACTAGCTAGCAACCTATTAGTAATAATTAATATTTGCAATGTATGGGCCTGCCATTATTTTAATTTATTAATGTAATGGGCAAGCTTGTTATCTGTTTATTCGATGATAGAGATGTTTTATATATCCTTTAGAATGCTTGAGATTACAAGTGAAAAATCTAGTGATGGATATGGATGTCGATCACTTGCACGTGTTAGCAAGCGGGCGGGAAGGTTGAAGCTGAAGCCGTTGCGCGACAGGTCCATCTGCTGCGCCGGCTTCGCCCGGCCGAACAGGGCCGACGCGTCGCCGGTGAAGGCGTTGCGGGACAGGTCGATCCAATGCTGGTTGTGGGTTGGTCAAACATGTCAACTCTGACTCGGACTTGATGCATAAGAGCAGTCAGCAGAGCATGGCAGCACGGGTCAATGGAGACTCTCGCCGATCACATTATCGTTTTTCCATGCGAGTTCAATGGATATTCTGAGCTCAGAAAGGGCAAGATCCAATCCAAGTCTTCTATTTGGATGGTCAAATTGGGGGCTCAGGCATAGCACGACGCCAGCACTTTCAGAGTTTTAGGCACGGCACTATCCAATTAATTGGATACTCGTCCCGTGATATGCCAGAGCGTGCCGATCTTCTAGCCTAGGCACGGCCCTATGCCATTTCCACACTGTTGTGCCAACACTAGGAACATGGCAGCACATCGTGCCTGTAACAATCCTGGCACTATCGATAAGGCTAAACACCACTCGTCCAACTTAGAATTTCAGCACAAATTCATACATATATGTAGCCATATCGTTAAAAGTTATCAGTTTTATCATAACCTTGTATAGATATACAATTAATTTTATTATACATGCATACAAAGATGCATCCATTTCATCAAATTATAATTTAACAATATCTCTTTTTCCGTTAAAAAAACAATATCTCTTTTCTTTAGCAGCAAGCAGGACGGGTAATCGGACCGCATAGTGCTTGACTTAAAAATCGTGTTGTGATCGTGCCATTACTATGGGCCAGGATAGCAGCCCAAATACTATCCTATGCATAAGGTGGGCCAAGCACAATTTCTATAGATTCAGTAGTATTACCGTATTAGTGTCGTGTTTTTTAAGATTGTGCTCAGCCGCCAATATCAAGCCAGATCACCTATAATCTTCTGTCATTCTAGTTACTACTTTTGCCTTATAAAAGTAACAGTACTAGAAAGAAACAAATTGCATCTGAACTATTGAACTTCTAAAACAATCGGTCGTGATAGAGCTAAGGAACTTCTAGAGCACCATGGTTGGAACTCCTAACTCTACTTGCTTTTGTTTGACGTACGCCCAAAGATTGTGATTGAAGCACGGTTATTTTTTTCTAACCAACTCATGTGGGAGCTGAACTTGTTACTATATACAAAATCCGGTGACCTATGTCCTTGCAATTTTTGCAGACATTTCCTTCGTGAAAAAAAGTGCAAACATATATTGAGAATCATTACTCCATCTTTATTTACCAACACACTTGTTGATAGTAGTAAAACAGGAGGGATGAACTACCGGTTTTCATTATAAGTTTCCAAGACTGCAATAACAAGAACGAAAATGGAGGAATAGTAGTTCGAAGTTGACTGCTGAGGATCAGAAATGGAGGAAAGACTATGGCTTTAGCGCTTAGCAGAAGAGGGGCATGCATGGGGATTTAAATTGCTCATTCTTTTTATGCATCATGTGTTGAAGTATTAGTCATAAAGCAGTTTAGCACTACTACTGATATGGAAATGGCACGTTATTAGTTGCTTCAACTGCATATGGGTTGTAAACACTGTCAAGTACAAGTAGAGAACACAAATATATTGGCACTTGAAATAAGGAGAGAGACGTATACATTGTGAATTGAGCTTAATCTGTCTCTAGCTAGGTAATACAAGCCCAAACACACACAACCATTGCTACATATACATAGTTTTGGTACTTACCTCGCTCTACATATATATCTTGGAATGAACTAACCGTATTAGTTGATGTTGTTCATTCTCCCAGCTGGATTACACAACATGCATGCACATACATCGTCACTCACCTTTTAATTTAATTCACTTCACTCTCTTCTTCTTGTTTTGTGTGAGTTGTACTTGGAATTATTGGCTTAATAACGAGCTTAACTTGCTCCTCCATCTCGTGGTCGTACATGGATCCATGGACGGGTGGAGATCGAGCTAGAATTGTTCCATCCTCAATTCGAACTTAGAGCATGTAACGGTGGCAGGCCGGGAGCGGTGTGCCACAGAGGCACTTGTTGTGCTGGTAGCTGTAGGCGTCGAACTTTGCCATGACCCCGCCGGTGGGGATCACGCCGCAGAGCTTGTTGTAGCTGACGTTGAACTGCGTGAGTCCGGCGAGGTCGGCCACCTGCGCCGGCACGCGGCCGCGGATGGCGTTGTGGCTCAGGTCCAGGTACGTCACCCCCTCCGGCACCTCCACGGCCGTGAGGCTGAACCGGAAGTCGTTACGTGACAGGTCGAGGTGCAGCAGCGGCTTCCCCTTGCCGAACACGGCGGCGGAGGGGTCGCCGGCGAGGGAGTTCCGCGACAGGTCGAGGTGGGCGAGGTTCACGGCGGCGAAGCCGGAGGGGACGCCGCCGGAGAGGTTGTTGTGGGAGAGCGAGAGCGAGACCGAGTCCTCGCCGGCGTACTTGCTGAGGAGCAGCGACGGGATGGGGCCCTCGAGGCGGTTCCGGCTGAGGTCGATGGTGGCGAGGGCGGGGAGGTCGGCGAGCTCCGCCGGGATTGCGCCGGTGAGGGAGTTGAAGGAGAGGTCGAGGAGGGCGAGCTCGGTGAGCTGGGAGAGGAACGCCGGGATGCCGCCGGAGACGCCGGTGTAGGAGATGGTGAGGTTGGTGAGGGAGGTGAGCTGGGACAGAGACTCCGGGATGACGCCGGTGAGGCCAGGGAGGCGGTGCATCACGAGGGTTTTGAGGCTGGTGAGGTTGGCGATGGCGTCGCCGGGGATGGAGGCGGCGGTGACGTTGCCGTCGCCGAGGACGGAGAGCCCCACGACGCGGCCCGTGGCGTTGTCGCAGTCCACGTCGTACCAGTCGCAGCAGAAGGTGTCGGGCGTCCACGACGCGAAGTGGTAGGGGCTCCCCAGGGCCTCGTTGATGGCCAGCAGCGCCGCCTCGTCATCTTCGTGGCACTGCATCGTCGACCCCGCCGTGGCGGCGCCGACGAGGCATGAGAGCACCAGCAGGAAGAAGACTAGCAGGTGTGACAATTGCTGCGAGGAGGCGGCCATGATTGTTCGATCGATCACCTTGCTCTCTGCTTGTGATCAGCTAGCTGGATGCTTGTGATTGCTTGCTGTGTCGTTGCGAGATGGAGACCATGGCGTTGCCATGCATGCACATTTATAGGCTTGCAAAAGTGCGATCGATCGAGTTGGGAGCACCTGCACTAGCTAGCAAAGGCGAAGGCCGGCGCCACTAGATATTAAACATATTGCAAAAGTGCAGGCCAGTGGAGGACAAGGATGCGGACGTGCACATTGATCGATGTCGTGTATGCATTTCACTCTGATGACATGATGAGCAATTGAGCATACACATAACACACACACTGCCAGCGACGGTCACTTGGATTATTGATGCATTGCTCACGCGCGCATCAGATATTTCGTGCATGCTAGATTGCTAGGGCTAGGCGAGGGCAGTGTAAACCTAACTCGTGTGACATGGATCAGCATTATGTTACGCCCTGATGAGACGTAGTATCGATAAAATTATCTAGCCTACCGCAATACAAAATGGATAGCGCGGTGAGTGGATCCTCGCATGCCTGCTCCAACTCCTGTGTTGCTCCCCACGCTTTGGCCTTTCCGTTGATGTATGGACGTGAGAGACGTTGACGGGCAATATATAGCAGCCAGGCCTCCCCATTCATGCTCTGTAGGTCGGCCTGGCCATTCTGAATTCACGAGGCATCCAACGACGACATGGCCAATCTTTCAGTTGAACCACGCGGTAGTGAGATAATCTTTTGCGGTTTTTCTGGTTCAACCGGGCGAGCCAGTCCGGTTTTACAATACTTCCTCCGTCCTACAATATATAAGCATCCTTTGACTTTTCTACATCGCGTTTGACAATCTGTCTCAAAATTTTGTAAATATATTATTTATTTTATTGTGACTCGTTTTATCATTAGGTATACTTCAAATATGACTTATTTGTTCAACCGGGCGAGCCAGTCTGGTATTACAATACGTAGTTTGTAACACTAATAATGGTGGAAGTGTGCAATTTAGCTGCAAAATTTTAAGCAGTACATTTATAGTATAGATTTTATAAATGGCATAGAGTGGTGATTTAATTAGGTGAAGAATAAGGGGGTTTACTTTAGATTAATTTTAGGATGGCAAGATGTGAGTATCTTTTCAGAAAATAGAATAAACCAAATGGCCAGCGTTATCAATATTATTATTAGATTGTATTGAATCGAATCGAATCAAATATAACGCGCCTCGTGAGGGGTAACATCGAGGCTAATTAAAAAAAAAAAGGTTCTAATAGGTTACCTAGCTTTTAGGATTTCCAACTAAACCTTGTGTACGTAAGATCACCTTTCCAAACGGAAAGGCCGTTGCCCTGGTTTTGGTGTATCTATCAACTTTATTTGACGACCACCACCCTCATCCGTTGTGTTTCACACCAGGAGCACTGCAATGTATAGTGGGCCATCATTTCCAGGTACCGTACGGGTGACGACACACAGCAGTGCAATACACTCTGGAGCTCATAGCCCTACTCATTCTCATTCATCTCACCATCTACCTCACGGCCACGTCCTGATGAATATCCAAGCTTGTTGGTTTTGTGTAAATTACATTATTCTGTACATGAGCTGATGAGCATGCATACATTTTTAATCTTAGGGAACAACGGAAGGGCAAGAGCCCCACACCTGAACACTCGATTAATTGACAATTGCAATCATAGGTACTACACAGCATCGGATGGCAATCCTTTTCTTGAACAAAATGAATATACCGAGTTCGATGTTTTGTATTTGTTAGTTAGTTTCGGTTTACGTGTCCAAGATTGTAACTTTGCTTGTATGGATTCATTGCACATTGCGCTGACAACATTTGAGGCGGCCAGATAACCGGACCTTTTCTGTTTCAAACAAAAATCACTACTACCCGTCGGTCCCTTCTTTCTGTAGAAAGCTAAACCAACTGTAGCAACACCCAATCCTACTTAATTCCACCGCGTATGATACTCTTGGTTGTGTGATGGGCTGATGGCACAAAAAATTACCTGCCCATAGGGTGATACAATCGTATAAAAAAGATTATCAGTTCCTCAACAGCAAATTCCATTTACTATGTCTCGTAGCAGTATATTATCTGTCTCTATCAAAGAGTGTACAATTACTAGAACAGTCCACCCCTCTATCGTATTTAGTCAACCTCCGGAAGAAGAAAAAAACAAGACTATGGACAAACATACGTTGCGTTCGTAGGGCGGGCATGTGGAATGCGAGTGTGCCTTCTCCAAGTTAAGGCCAACGTGAGCAATATGCCGGCAGATGCTAGCCTCGCTCTCTAGTGATGCACACCAGTCAGCAATCTTCATTAACCCCTATCTATCTACTGACAAGCCAGCTCTGTTTAAATATAACATCTTTCCTCGAGCTACGACCACGCCCTGACGAAGAATCACCTTGCTGGTTCCGATAGCACTGCAAAAACAAGTGGTACAGAAAGCTGAGACCTCCATGCAAACGAGTTACTATCATCAAACTCAAACGCCTCGAGTTCTAGACAGACATACTCTGTAGCAGACAACTGAGTCATCTGGGTACATCACAAATAGCTTGGTGCCGAGGCGAGCTCGGCACGAATCGCAGATACTCTCGTCGGTTAGCTGCACATGCCTTGATCTCTCCTCCAATCTTGTCAACCGTGCGTCGAGGTTTGTCGCACGTGACAAATTGTGGACAATCTAAAACACACAAAAGGAGGACAAAACCAAAGAGATTAAACTGGTAAGACATATCTCACATAAGCTTATAATCAGAAAGAAGGTCAAAATAGGCCAAAGCCAAGCAGATGGTTTCTCAAATGGATGATACTAAAACTCCACCCAGAAATTAGGAAAAGTGAAATGGTCACCTGCCCTTGACGATGGTGATGCACTCGGGCTCTCAGCATTCGCAAAATTGTATCTGATGCCAGCTGAAGAGGCATATCGGCGGATAATCTCTGGTACAATATTACGATTCAGTTCTTTTTCCAAAGAAACTATAGCATATGGGAGGATAATCATGGTACATAAGGACAAGAATGCAGATGGCAGCACCGCAGCAATCACAAAATGTAATGCATCAGGGCCTGTTTGATTGGAGCCTGGGCGGAGCTGCCTGGCGCAGGCAGCGTCCCCAGGCGTCCGATTTTGATCGCCTGGGGCTGGGATCGCTGCCTGGCCGGCAAGCTGCCTGCCAGGTCTCCATCCAAATAAGCCCTCTTGTACATAGGTATCAACAATGCAGTGACCTTTTTGAGACTCCTCACATTTCCAAGGTTTGTGTGGAACAGCAATTACAAGAAAAAGGGTTGGATATCAGTTTGTGCACATGTGTCCTTTTACAATGACAGTACCAGAAGATTAGGTCATCCCTTATTTTCCATCTAATGGCCTACTAGGTGGCAAGTTTGCTCCATAGAAAACCTATACAGACCCTGGTTTATTATTTAAAGTATCGTGGTCATTACACAGGAATATCTAACAGAAATAATTGAGCACCAAAACAGGTAAATAAAATTGTTCAGATATTGATGGCTGAATCCTATTGTGGAGGGAACAATCTGTGACCTATTTTAACTCACTTTCAAGAGAACAAGAACACTGGACACCGAACACCACCTCTCCAGACATAACTAACCTTATGATATTTATTCTACGCTCCTCACGTCATTCATATCATCCTACATACCAAAGGCCAGAACAATAACCTCTTGCAAACTAGCATGAATGCAACAAGATTCTCAAAGAACCTGCCAGTATCGATGCAATAATAAAGTAGTACCTCCAATACTTGCATGGGATCCAAAGATTCCCCATGATTATGAAGAAGCCGTACAGCTGCAGTAAACATAGGCTCTTTCCCATTTTGAGGGTCCAAATACAAACCCAAAAGCCTGAGTGTGGAAAAAGATGTGAGACAACATGAACTATTGACCAGAGATTATTTCATATTGTGAAGCTAAAAGAAGAAAAAAAAAGGAAGGGAATATGGAAATATTGACGGCAAAGTAAGAGCATACTGAATATAGGCATCATCTCGACCAATCTCTGCACAATACTGCTCGGCGGCTTCACTATCCTCCAGTTTCCTTCACGTAACAAGCAGCACACAGTCAATGGGGTAATTTACAGGCTACCACAAACCATACATGTTACAAGCAGCATTAGTAAAACAAACCAAACAGCTTAGCATCTTACAATGCTAGTATCTGAAGTACAATATTCTCTTGGCCCATCTTCCTATACAATATTGCCTGACCAAGAAAAATGTTTCAAGTATATCAGTATAATTAATGATGACGGCACAATCAGGCAAGCATGATACTTTAATAGGAAGACATTTAACCAGGCAAACATGGAACTTCAAGGAAGACAAATAGTAGCATCACCTTTTCCAGCCATAGCTCAGATTCTGCTATCACATCAAGAATGTCTTCTGGATCATACAGGTCTGAAGCTTGCAGAAACAACTGCAACTTCTCTCTTAACAAATAAATCTTTTGTGCATCAGAATCAATCTCTCTATTGTCTTTCCCTCTATATTTAGATTCCATACGAACTGCTTCAATCACAGATTTGGCCAGCGAAAGAGCATATGATGTGTGATAGTGAGGGTCATCACAACTCTGATCCTCAATCAACCACTGCAAATATCTGTATAATTTGGCCAGCTCAGACTTATTGATAACAGAATGGGATATATCATTACTACATTGCAGTCTCTGCTGATGAATGATAAATGATGAAGGTGGTGTTAAGAGAACAAAAGATAAATGACTCAGGTAGAGTATACAAACAGTTTTAAAGAACATGTCAAGGAATAATACTGATTGCATAATGATTTCATCAGAAATTAAGTCACTGAGAGCATAGGGCAAAATTAGTGCAGCAAAACTCTTGGCAACCAAAAGTTAGAAGGATGTTCAATGTTGCATACTTAGGATTCTTTGCTGAAGGGTGCAAAGTCACAAAACTAACAAGCTACCATACAGATATGCCCATAGAGTAATAATACTAGTTTTATCACTCATATTTTCTTCACATGAAACTTTTGGAGCATTATATGAAATTAAAATATTATGTTTGACTTGTGGAATTAAGAGATTTAAACTCATTGAAAAGTTCATGGACAATCATATATACCTTTGATGGATCACAACCTTCTCTGCATCGATAGCAGCGACAACCTTTTCTGCAAAATAGCATTATTCAAATAAATGATAATGTAGTTTCTTACACAGAATAGCCATTTTAAGAATCACCTTAAGTACTAAAAGAAACCATATTTCTAAATGTCATATGATCACCAATAACCATGAAACAATTTATTATAAAACAGTCCATCCCTCTGTTCCTGTCACCATTCTCTGACACACATACTCAGAAACTGGAAAATTTTGTTTGTCCACGATTATGTCATAAAAGCATAGTGATATATTGGTTTATCTGGAATAAATCAATTACCTGGTGAGAGTTGACTTTCCCTCATTTCTGATGTTAAAACTGCTATCGCCAGCTCTTGATCAATGTCTGCCACCTGAAAGTAACCATTCAGTAATAAAAACACGCGATATATGCGAAACAAGTCCTTAGCCTGAAATGCATACCCATCCAAGATGTTCCAGAACAAGGTCCTCATCAGATGATGTTTTAAGGATGTTGGCTGCTTCTATAGCAGCAATTTCCTCACCAGATCTTTTGTCAACCGAAGTTCCAGAAGAACCATTTTCAGACAGATCCTTCCACAAACCTGCACTATAATTCCTTGCCAATATACGCCATATAGAAAGAGCCTTGGAACACATTCCTTTACTGCCATATAAGAAAGCTAGTGTCCGCAAATGTCCAGAGTCATCCAAAAGGGATTCTAGTTCATCCTGAAAAACGCAGCAAGCAGTTTTCTTAGTATCCAGTATTTACTCATATGTGATATATTAGGATGACACTAAACTGTGCTCTGTCAGTTCAATACTTCAAAGCACAAAAGCACATTCATCACATGTCTAAAGAGCATGTACATACCACGACACAGCTATTCTGGGATGATGCAAGCTTCTCCATGTCATCAACAAGATCAAGTGCTCTATAAAGATACATCAGAAAAGTATCAACTCCTTCCATCTCCGGAGAAGGCAGATCCTTCATCCGTGATGCACATAGGTACCTAGTTTCATTCGCATCTTTACGGTTAGACGTGGCTTCCCAGTGATTCACAATGAATATAAAACATTCATATACCACACCTGATAATATTTCTGATTGCCAGTTCTAAAAGATCAGCTCTACTTGGTGGGTTTGAAAGGAAATCTTCATCCACGACCGTATCCACACCTGCCTTTTTCAGAAACAATGCCTGTTGAATTGTTATGAGCCCATCATCAATAACTTCTTCAAGGGGTTTAGGGGGAGGATGCAAACCCCAATAACGCTTTCTTGGCACCTATGTATACAGAATATCATCTGTTAACAGTTACCATTAGAAAAAAAAAATTAGCTAAATGTAGAAGGTAGTAGGTAATAGGAATGGATGAAGATTGTTTGGTGTTTTCCCTAGCTTATAATCAGTAGGTGCAGACATAGAGTACAATACTCACCAAGACTGATAAGTGACTGGATAGCTTAATTTCAATGTTGAGTAATCATAAATAGTTGATTCAGATTTATTTTGGATAATTATAAGAGTTCAAAGTGAGCATTAAATTTGAATTTTCAGCGTGCACAGAAATAGGTTAAGACTTAAAACAAACTTGGTAAGGCAGTATTTGTGGAACTCAACTCATGATGTATGTCACAATTTAGTTTAGAAACAGAACTAAATCAACTATCTCATAACTCATATACAATATCCCAACTACTACAAAGAGGCAGTGTAGCATACCAGATCTGACCAACGGTTAGGATCCGGCATGATGAACGGAAATATTTCTGATGGCTGCATTGTCTCTGAGAGCAAGAAATGATTTACAGCATCCTCAAACCGTAAGTCAAAAAGCAACAAGAATCCAAGTTGTGCATGAACAAAGGAGATCATATCCTCTGAGATTTCACCATCTGACTCAAACTCTTCTAACAGAGAAATAGCTTCCTTGTAGTTCTTTCTTCGTAAGGATGCCTTAATCTGCTCCACTGCAGATACTTTATGGTAGCAAAAAACCTGGATAAGCCAATTGATTCCTACATCAGTACTGTAATAACACAAGTATAATCTGCATAACTTAGATCCAGACTAAACTTTTCAAATTTACACCCTTAAAAATTCATTTTGCACATCAATGAAGGAAACATTCTCAGTTTCCACTACAATAAGCCTTTCCTTCACTATACGGTACTAAATAGTATACGAAGGGTGAACCCAGCCTTATTTATGCAACTTATAACTATACCAACACTATGATTGTAAGATAGGCAACCATCTTGTTTAGGCCAATCACAGCTGTACACACCCTTAACCTATGAACACATGCCAAATTCATATAGGTAGTCTCTCCTGCTCATCTAGTTCTGTGTGATTAGTCGGCTGCATCTATTTAGGATGCATGTAATGCAAAGCTATATTCATCACTTGTGGTACCACATAACACTATTAGAATTTGAATACAAGAAGTTGAAATGAACAATGGATGAGTTAACGTACCTACGTTACCTTATAAGCCGTAGCGATCACAACTAGTTCCGTGCCGATCCCATCATCATCACTAGCCACGATCAGAACGCCTTGTCCAGTCCTGGCAACAGGAATGGTCTGTAGGTATGCCCCGTTTCTCCTCCTGTAAACATCCACCTTGGAGTTCCCAGTAACAATCACATAGGGGTACACCTCGGCTATACAGTCAGGTGTTGTGTTGAACACCAAGCTGCTTCCAACTGGCTGGCCGAATGTGTCGACAACCACCCCAACATTGTCCACCAGGAGCATCACCTCATCACCGCCGGAGAGTGGCTTCACCCTCGGGTGCCCGGAGGACTCCGGGAGCGTGAATATGTCCACACCCTGACCGGTGGTGCTAGAGAAGAGCGAATACCCAGTCGCTGTGGCAACGAAGACGGAGTCATCGACCCAAGCGAGCGTCTTGACACCCTCGACGATGGCGACCTCGCGCGTCTGCACATCCAGCTCGTCGCCGTCCTGTAGCGTGAGGTCCACCCGGAGCAGCTTCTTGCCGACGGAGACGGCGATGGAGCATGACGCGGAGGCCGGGTCGGCAGAATCACCGCGGCGGGCGGCGACGGCGGCGACGTTGCGCAGGGAGCCGAGGCGGCGGACGGGGCGGGAGAGGAGCGGGTCGGCAAGGAGGAGGAGGCCGTCGGCGAGGACGAGGAGGCGGGCGACGGAGGGGAGCGGGAGGATGGCGGAGACGGGGAGGGTTGCACCGATCGGGAGGAGGCGGAGGAACTCGGGGGTGGAGGGATCCAGGAGGGAGAAGAGGAGCAGCTTGCCGCCGCCGGTGCCGAGGTAGAGCAGGTCGGCGGAGAGGGCGGCGGCGCGGACGGTGAGGGGGGAGGAGGTGGGGACGCCGGCGAGCGCGGCGGGGTCAAGCGTGGCGAGGGGCTCGAGGGCCGCGCGGGAGGCCGGCGGCTGGGATCCCATCGGAATTGGTTGGGGATAGGTTTAGGGGAAGCGGGGCGCCATGGTTACTAGGAGTAGCTTACTAATCGGTCGGACGGCCAGTCAAAACTGCTTTGCTTGCTTGGTGCCGAAGGCCAGCCAAGGAGGAAGACGACTCCAGAGTCCAGACTGGACTTGCATATCTGACAGACACAAAAAAAAATCCCGAAAACTTTCCAACGCCAAAACAATTCCGAAAACATCAGCGCAGAGGTTACAAAACCATCAGAATTCATCAGAACAGACTCATTTACCAGATTCCTTGGCAGGACCGCAGCAGCATTCAGAGATGGCATAACGATAACATTACCAGTAAACTTTATACAAGCTAGCATGTTCAACATACATTATATATATAGGTCGATCCTGCTTAACATAGCATATCATTGTTCTCATCTACGGCTAATACTAGGAAAGATAATTGTCCAGATAGCTTGATATGATATTCTACAAAAAGAGGGCAGCTGCATATTTCGCCTTGAGAGCTCCTGCAGCTTAAGGCGTCATCCCCATGGGCGCAGCCGTCCAGCTTGCAGTTGTCACGCCGACCCAACTGTTGCCACTGATCTCCCCAGCCTCCTTGCAGATCCGATCAAGCATAGCTAGGAACTCCCTCACTCCAGTGAAAATTCTCAACATGTGAGCTTCATCGTTGGCGGAACTGCCGTGGAAGTACTCCGCCATCTCCTTCACCGAAGACAGGCAGGCGCTCTCCTGGGACTGGAGCTTCAGGATCTCCTCCTCGGCTTGCCTCAGGAACGTGCTCATGCTGTTGTGGAAACGCCGAGCGCTCTCAGCCGACGTGACCATGCTGTTCAGCCTCAGAACGTCATGGACCTTCCCCAGCCCCATTCCGAGCTCCGACACACTTCTGCTGAGCATTGCCATGTCGATGGATGCAGCTTTCTTGGTGTTGCTTAGCTCAGCTGTAAGCTTGGAGACAACCTCAAGGCCCTGCTTCCTGCATTCAGCGTCGCACTGCAGAGTGCTTGTGTTAATTTTGCATGCGCCTGACCCATGCTGCATCACATCGTACCCTTCAGGTTTCAAAATTTCCTGGACAACAAACTGCACAAGTGCAGCCTTCCCATTAGCACCCTTGACATCAACAATCTTCAGAACAGTGTTTGGCTCCAAGCCATGTGAAGTTGGAGACCCTGCATTGATGCTCATGAAGTTGCCAAAGTTCATAACAGCCTCAATGACTTTGTGGAACAGCCTGCTGCTTCTCATCTCCTGGCAAGCCCCCTGAATGAATGCAATGAATATGACATTAACACATGATATTCGAAAGAAGGAAACAACACTAGGTAGTATCTTTTGTGCACAATATAAACCCAATCGCTCATATGTGGGATATCTACCCATGCAACAGATTGTATACAAGCAGTATACATGACAAAGGCAAATCTCTAGCCAGCATAATCATGCTGTATTTCCTAAAGAACATGTATTACCTCAAGAGTAGCATATGATAGCCTCAGCTGATTGACCTCCAAATAGAAACTGGCAATGTAAAGCATGGCATCAACCCTTTTGAACGCAAATGGCACCTCCAGCATTGCCTTCACAAAAGCCTCAACTGGGCAGAGTCTGGTCAGCGAATCATCCTTGAAATATTTCAGCTTAAGCTCTTCTTCATTGCTGAGGACCATCTGAGCAAGCATCCGTAGTGCTTCTACTCCCAAAGCATGTGCATTGCCTGTACCCAGCAAAGGTGACAAATGGAATTACAGACTAGTAAATAAACTCGTATGCAGAAAAAGAAGAATACTATATCACTGGCTACTAAATTAAAAAACATAAATGGTTAAAGAAAGCGGTAATTGATCGACTTCAGGAACCACAAATTTGCTTTGATATAAAAGAGTGGTGCATCTTAAACATATAACTTTATCTTTCTTTTTTGCGGGTAAACAGATAACTTTATCTGAAAAACAAATATATGGAACTGCCTGCGAAGAAATTCAATGGCTGACACAAAATACTCATCCATACCCTAAATGCGACCTATTTCTGGGGAATTGACAATGCACCTAAATGAAAGCAGGCTGTGTAACTTAGTTTTTCAAAATGTATGACGGTAGAAGGGGCATGCCATGTAGCCGTTGGTAACCGTAAGGGTCCCAATGTTTATTAAAGGCAATCATTCATGTAACTCATCAACAAGGCACCATGTGATGCTGCAAAAATGGCCATTGGTACCACCAATTTGAAGGCCCCCGCAAGTAATAAACACTAGAGTACTTTCATCCATGAAAGATTACAACTTTGGCAGCATTATTCAGAGAAAACTGAATGCCATGGTTTGCCTGATGGAGGAAAGGGCAATCTATATGTACCTTCCAAGAGGGCGTTCCTTAGTTGCTCCTTGGACACTCCCAATGCCCCCACAACCATCCCGATGCCATGGCATCTGGGAGCACCGAGCAAGCACACCTCCCTCGGTGCGGCAACTGCTGCCGAGCTGTTGAGGTATAGCTGAATCACCTCATCCTTCATGCTGTATACATTCCGGGCAGGAAATGTGAGAAAACAAATCCAATCCAATCCTCGCAACTCAAGTAGAAGAGGAAAAGTGAAGATTTGGTCCTACTGCAAAGAGCTGGGCTTCAGCTTGTCCGAGTGCAAAGGCCGCGACTTGCGCACGTCCCTGTCATCAGAGTCGCCATCATCTGACGAAGCAACTGCTGCTCGAGGCGGCACGGGCACGAAGGGGTTCCACGAGTGCGCCGCCACGGGCTCCGCAGCACGCTTGGGCGGTGACGGCCTCCGTTTAGGAGGCGACGGATTTGGGGCCCGGCCACGCGGCTGCGGGATGGACGGCGGGCGGAAATGGACGGGGCTGGAGCCGAGCGTCGGTGAGGAGGCCGACGGCGACGAGGGAGAGAGCGACGAGGAGGACGCGTCGGCGGCGGCGGCGAGAGGTACGGTGCTGGGGTCGGAGGCGGAGCTGCGGGAGGCGAACTCGCCGGAGGGCGGGCCGACGCGCGGGAGCGGCGGCAGGGGGCGGAGCTCCGGCGAGCCTGGGCGGAGACTGGAACTCGTCCCCGGGGCCTGCGTCGCCGGCGGCGGAGTGGCGAGGGTGCCGAGGTAGAGGAACTCGGTGCTGGGGTTGGTGGAGGATGTGGGCATTGGCGGGGGCTTGAGGCTGCGGCCCTCCTCGTCCCCCTCATCGTCGTCGTCGGTGCTGCCGCGGTGCGCCGCGGCGGCGGCGGAGGGCGCGGCCCCGGAGCGGCGGCCGCGACTGTGGCGGCGGATGCGGCGGATGAGGTGGATGGAGAGAAGCGCGGAGAGGAGGATGAGGCAGAGCGAGAGCAGGGAGAGGAGCAGCGCCTGGAGCACGGGGAAGCGGCGGGAGCCGGAGGCGCGCGGGGTCGGCGCGACGAGGTTGGAGATGTTGGCCGGGAACGTCGGGAGCCCGCCGTCGCCGGAGGAGGAGGGCTGGGTGTCGGCGGAGGCGGCGGGAGGCGGCGGCGCGGCGACGGTGGGGAAGAAGGGGTTGTTGGTGAAGGGGTACGGGTCGGTGGAGGGGTTCGCGGAGGAGGACGGGTACTTTGGTGTCGGCGAGGTGGTGACGGGCGGGGCGGGCGTCGGCGTGGCCGTGGGGGGCGGCGCCTGCGCCGGCGCCGGCGGCACAGCGGCGACGGGAGTGGGCGTCGCCGGCGCGCGTTTATGGCGTCGTGGCGGAGGCGGAGTAGTAGGGAGGGTAGGCGGCGGAGGTGGACTAGGGAGGGTCGGCGGCGGCGTGAGTGGAGGGAGAGGAGGCGCGATGTGGCGGTGGCGATGGGGAGGGCGCGGCGCCGCCTGTGCTGCCGGCGGTGGCGGAGGAGGGAGCGGGGAGGTTGTCTGGGTGACGGTAACGGCGGGGAGCAGCAGCAGCAGGGAGAGGAGCAGGCACGCGCGAGACGGCGGCATTGCGCGCCGCGATCCGCCGCCGGCGGCTGCTGCTCACGGGGTGGAGGGAGAATGGGGAGAGAAAAGTGGGGGTTTCTTGGGCGGCCGGGGGAAGAGGACAGCGGGAGCAGGCAGTGAGATTGGTGTGGGTTTTGGCGTGTGCGCGTGGCTGTGGTGTGCACGCAGGCAGGCGCAGTGATGATTCTGCGCTACAGCTAGCTGCTGGGCGTTTGGCTCCTTGGAGACGGAGACGGTGGTGGTGGAGTGGTGCAGGACAGTGGCGCGCTCTGCCGCTGGCTGGCTGCCTCTGGGTTTTGTCTCGGGAACCGGGAGGAGAGGTGGGAAACGGGGGAAGAGGACACAGTGGCACACGGGTAGTGTGAAGGTCCGAGGCCTGTGGCCCCCCCTTTTTTTCGAAATTCGGTCCTCTTTACCACAAGCCACACAAACAGCCCTTTTTACCAGACCTCAAATCTCATTTGTCATTTCCCTTTCTTTCGAGAGATCTTTTATTTTATATCCTGCCAGGTGGGGCTGCATAAGACACCAGTAAGGAAAAAAATGCACAAGTTGTTCTTAAAAAATGCACAAGTTACTTACAGTTTGATTTAACCATAATAAATGTTTTTGTTACAAATGTACACTCTTAATTTGTAACAAAAGCATTTATGTTTATACTCATCAAAAGTATTTATGTTACAAAGATTTTTTGCAGGTGTATGAAATTTGACATTTTCTCATTTTGATGAGAGTATAAGACACCGGTACTTATTAACCCAAATAACTAGTTTTTGCAGGTGTGGAGCCAGTGAGCCACCACAAGCCAATTTAGCTTGAGTCAAGCTCTCAAGCTTGTTAGAGTCCTTACATTAGGCTTATTGGTCATGACGTATTAAAATTTTCCGTCGGACAGCAAAACTAGGTGCGATAATGTTTATACTCTCATCAACGCTTTTATTTACAATATTATTAAAAAGGGTAGGAACCACATTTGTAGAAGTATCTAATTTTGATAAAGATTATTCTAGCTTACCTTACCTGTTTTCCACCCACAACGAGCTTGTTCTGACTTATTCTATATTCTTCTCCCTAACAAAATACTATTGAAACAGCCACAAACCAGCTAACTTATCCACCAGCGAAACTGGCCAGATAAAGATTATCTTATCAACTTGCAATTAACAAAACACATGTTGAATCACTTTAAGAAAATGCGTCCTGAGAGTCGCAACAAAACCGAGTGACACGGTGACTTTTGTAACAAAATAATTTATGAGAAAATGTCAAAATTCAAACAAATTATAGGGATTTATATAATTTACCTAAAAATAAAAGATCGCATTGCTACAAAAATGCAACCATCCATTTTCCGTAACATTTTTTATTTCAGAGACACCCTCTATGTAAGAGACGGACCAGAGGAATTAATTACTCCATATATCCATCAATCTAAGGCATGTTGATTTAAAAATCATATCTATTAATTTTAAAGAACAGTTAAACTATACTAGGCATGTTCATAGAAGATGCCACGATAAATTATTTTTCAACATAGATGGTGATTTGTAGCAATCTGGAATCTTCATACTATTTTTAGGGAAACATATTGACTGCAATTTTGATCAATATTAGCACAAGGAGAAGACAAAGGAGTTATTTATGAAGACGAGAACTTCTTTGGAGATGGTAGCCTTAGAACTGTTTGGGAGTCATGGATGGAAGTACATAATAGACTTTGTCATGCTTATTTTTGCTTTTCAATTATCCTTTTTATCCTGCGATTGAAGCTGAGAGGATGCAATAATTAAAAGTTGTGTACACTAAACCGTAGAGGCCAAAAATTCCATTATCTAAAAAATAATATTACGTGAGAGTGAAATTATTTTTTCGATTCCTTCCTCTTTCTAAAAATGCGGCTGAGGGAATACTTTATTTATTTATGTGTCGATTGAAGGGGAGTGTACGGATAGGGCAGCGAAGTGGAGGACGGAGGTGACACCGACAGACAGGCAGGGGGCTTTGCTCGCTTGGGATTCTCTGATGGATGCAGCCGTTTTGGCGGGAAGCACTTTACACTACCACATCCATCCTCCCGTGTCCACTCCCCCTCCTCTCCTGCCACCACTTTTTATTTTACGTCGGTGAACCATACCATGCTCGCAGTTAGTATTTCATCCATTTGTGTTTGTAAACAAAAGGGACCTCAAAGCTATTCATTTGTTGGCCTTTTCGTTGGCCAAGAAAAAGACCAACAAGGCATTGGCCAACACGGTCCAGGATTCCAGCAGGGTGCTCGTGCTCTCCTCCTTTTTTCTTGCTTCACTTCCCTTTGATTAGTTGATTATATTGTATTCTCCTCCTTTCCATGGAGGAGTGACTAGCTACCTCTTGTCCTCTTCTACAGCAGCATCTTTTTTTAGCACTTCCATAACAGCATCTGTAACTGTAATTATATAAAAAAACAGCATCTGTGAAACTAGTGAATTAATTGGGCCGATGTATCAAACAACAAACAATCCGGCCGAGTGAGAGAGAGTCTTCGTGTCTCCTTTCTGATTGCCCAATCTAACCTGGCCCATCGTTCACGCTCACACTGGAGGAGTCCAACAGGCAGTATTGCTGCACTTTGCGGAATTTTTTTTATTTTTATATTTTTTATTTTTTGATTTTCTAAAAATAAATACCTAGCCCAAAAATTAGCAGATTTGGTCTTATGTCGCCGGATGAAACGGCTATAGCCGTCTGAACCGGCGAAAGGTTGCTGCACAGGCCACGTGGCGGCGTTGCAGGGCTTTTCGCCGTTTCAGACGGCTATAGCCGTTTCATACGGCGAAAGGTACCTTTCGCCGCCACGTGGCGGCATTGCAGACCTTTTCGCCGTTTCAAACGGCTATAGCCGTTTCACACGGCGAAAAGCTCCTGGCCCCGCTTTTCGCCTGAAGTTATAGCCGTTTGAAACAGCTATATTTCTTAAACTTTTTTTAAAAAATTTACGTTGAGGAATTATTCTGCAACTGTTTTCTAATTTATGTTAAGAAATTATTGGTTTGATATTATGAAATGATTTAGATTTTTACGGCCTATAGGCGAACCAAAAAATAGACCGTAAAAATCTAAATCATTTCATAATATCAAACCAATAATTTCTTAACATAAATTAGAAAACAGTTGCAGAATAATTCCTCAACGTAAATTTTTTAAAAAAATTTAAGAAATATAGCTGTTTCAAACGGCTGTAACTTCAGGCGAAAAGCGGGGCCAGGAGCTTTTCGCCGTGTGAAACGGCTATAGCCGTTTGAAACGGCGAAAAGGTCTGCAATGCCGCCACGTGGCGGCGAAAGGTACCTTTCGCCGTATGAAACGGCTATAGCCGTCTGAAACGGCGAAAAGCCCTGCAACGCCGCCACGTGGCCTGTGCAACAACCTTTTCGCCGGTTCAGACGGCTATAGCCGTTTCATCCGGCGACATAAGACCAAATCTGCTAATTTTTAGGCCAGGTATTTATTTTTGAAAAATCGAAAAATAAAAAATATAAAAATAAAAAAATTCCACTTTGCGCCGCACAATAATCGTGGAGCCCGCCGTGGGATGATGGGCTTTAATGGGCTTACGAGAGAGTCCTGGTTGCTCCACGCGTGGTGGGCCAGCAAGCCTTGCACAGCGGGCCGTGCGTGGGGGTAGGCTCGTTGCGCCGGCCCACCCGACGTGCGTAGGCGACGACAGCGAACTGTGCGGGTGCGGCTCCTCCTCCACTGCAACCCTACTCGACAGCGGCGGCGGCGGCAGGCGACTGAGGCGATCTTGCTGACGTGCTCTAGTCCGGCAGCGGCTGGACGGCAGAGTGGGGCCGGCGATAACCGTTGTCTCCGGGGAGTAAGTCTTTCCGGCCCGGTTCCTGCGTGCCCCCGCTGCTCGCTCTCCTTCCTTCCCTTTTTTGCTGGATCAAATGATGCTGTGACGGCGCTTTGTGTCTGTGTATCAGAGCGATTAGATGGGTTCTTTCGCGTCTCGTGCAATTGCAGTACCACTGTAGGGGAAACAATTGCTTGGCTAGTTGGCTGACGCCTGCTGCTTTGGTTTCCCCTGTTCAACACGGGCAATATGTGTATGCAGGCTGCAACTAGAATTCTATTCATGATAATTAGTGTGATTTCGGGAATCGTCGGCTCAATTCTTTACTAAAATCTCCCCTAGCAAACGTCAATCATGCTGTATGCACATCTCCTCCAATTTATAACTTGTGTGTTTAAAGCTGTCTTTGGGAGAGGATATTTTGAGAATTTAATTAACTGAATACATGTAAGGCTAAGGCTACAGGCCTACAGCCCCCAATCCATGCTTGATGTAGTGATGACTAGTCCATGTGGTTGATCTCTTGAATTGCCACATGATTGCCTGAAATCGCCTTAGTCGGTTATACGCTGAGGAGTGAGAGTTAGGA
Source organism: Urochloa ruziziensis (assembly GCA_015476505.1). NCBI lineage: Eukaryota > Viridiplantae > Streptophyta > Magnoliopsida > Poales > Poaceae > Urochloa > Urochloa ruziziensis. The sequence goes on along the minus strand of CM027121.1, from coordinate 8,148,420 downwards.
CAAACTCCGTGTATATCGTCCGAAGCTGACACTCCTGTTTCATTACCTTTGGTGCAAAACTTGACATGATCGTCACTTCATTACTTTAGGAGTATAGGTGCAAAAATCTACATGATCATCACGCTCCATTTTGTATTCTTGGACGATGATCCCTATTGTACTATACACTTACCCCATTTCTTGTTGTAGAATTTTACCTTTGCTTTGATGCTATTGTCAGTTAATGCAAACTGTTTAGCTTCCTAGTGGAGTCTGTTTGAGAAGGATCCCATAGACGTATGTAGCTCACACCTGTTGTCCAGTTCTATACACCATATCGACGTACGACGTGAACTAGTATATCTGGCTGAATGATATTACAGTGACACTTGGTAACAGCATTGTGTGCCTTCATGTCCTGCAGTACTGATGGCGGGGTTCAGAAGCCTTGCACCCAAGACCAGGAACCTGGTGGTGGCTGGGGGACTTTCTGCTTTTGTCCTCGGGGTCTACTACTACACCATGAGAGCGGTGGGAGGCACAGATGAGCTGCAGGTCGCAATCGACAAGTTTGAGGAGATGAAGAAGAAGGATGCAGGAAACTCCTCCAATGCAGGATCCTAAAGGCATGCTTCGAGCCTGCACCCTTTCCCTTCTCTCTACTGAACTTGCATCTGCGTACATGACAGTTTTAAGTTCACCCAAGACCATGCTTTTATGTAATAATTAATGGGTGGTACTACTAGATAGATCGAACTTTTGATTTGATGAAAGCTGTATGTATTGTTTTGCTTCCAAATAGCGTTTGCAATGTCTGAAATTTCCTGAACAACAATACTAGTATGGCATGGAGAGACATACGTGGACCAGTTTTTTTTTTTTTTTTTTTTTTTTTTTTTTTTTTTTTTTTTTTACCAGAAAGTTTGTATTTGCTTGGATGGATGGCCTGCTGCCTGTTGCTCCGCTTGCTCCAGCTCGCTCTCTGTTGCATTGCGTTGCATTGGAGTAATTTTTGAAAGATTGTTGCATTGGAGTAGTGAACAAAGCATTTTGGGCCCAGACACCTAAGCTGAAACCGTCCTTTCTTGGCACGGGTATACTATATGCATCAGCTTGGGCCAACTTTGGGCTTACTTTGAGATTTGTATCTTGCTTTGGCACAACGCTCGAGTCTCTAAGATGTATGAGAAGAATGGCAGATTTGTAAATCCCCTCTATCTTTAATTTTTCTTATTTGAAAGGCGATCTTCGAATTTAAAGATACAGGGACTCTCGCATCTTGTTTGTTACTATTTGGCATTCAAATGCTGGACAAGATACGCCTCTCTCCCAGCTTTCTCATAACTCCGAAAATATATCTTTCCGTTCAAGGAAAGATGGAACGGACAATGAAGGTGCATCCTAGTCTAGTACTAGTCTTACTGGGATCGATCCGATCTTCCCATACATGTACAATGGTGTCCTAGTCCGGAAAGAAGGGAGCCTCGATCGAGCTCGCAACTTCGAAAGAGAGAGAATAATGGGGTCGTCGTCAAAGAGGAAGAAGAAGGTGGACGACGAAGTGGTCAACGACGATGCCGCGACAATCGCCAGCCGCGGCCGCGACGGCTTGCTGTACACGCTGGTGCAGCGGCTACAGGTGTGCCGTCCGGCGCTGGTCCTCCGCAAGCCTCTGGTACGGTCGTACCTGAGCCGGCGGCAGAACTACCTGGGCATCACGCGCGCCGAGTACGGCCGCGGCTTCGCGCCGCTGCTCACCGGCGAGGAGCGCGGCTGCGTGCGCGGCGGCGGCGGCGGCGGGCTGCCGGTGCGGGCGCTGGACCGCGGCGGCTTGGAGTACCGCATGGTGCTCGTGCACCTCGAGAAGGCGTACAGGCTCCGCGCCGGGTGGGGCAGGTTCCTCCGCAACGCCGGCGTGCGGCAGGACGACGGCGGCGACAGGCACGTCGGCGACGTCGTCGAGGTCTGGGCGTTCCGATCGCCGGCGTGGGAGGCAGAACTTGGCCTCGTGCTTCTGCATTACACCAAGGAGGAGGATGCGCAGATGACGGCGGCGGCAGCGATGGACTCCACCGGAGGCTACCGCCATCCTGCACAGCGGCAGCTTGTTCTTCCATCGGTCCTCACAGAGGAGGAAGAACAGGAGGAGGAGGAGGCCGTGTCGGCCGCCATCGCCCTTGTGTCCATGAAACGTGATTGATCATACTGTACATTCGTATATCGACCGATGGTAAATTGGTAATGTTTTCACCCGCAATGCCATGTTTTTTTACTGCGATGTTGCACGAGGCAGCAGCGGACAGCGTAGGGATTGATTCAGTTGCCGGGGCTGAGTGGCATACAAATGTTGGGAACTCAGAATCTCAGATGCATCATCGATCATGTCAGTAAAGGCCAGTAAACTGACGGGTGATAAGCTGAGAAGAGAACATAGAGCTCCTTTATTTCACTGATTTATGGGATAGATTTGGGCATGTCTCAAATGCAAATAAGTGAGCCGGAGGTGTTAGGCTCGCTAATTTTTCTTAAAGAAACAAAATGCACATTAAACAAATAAATTAAATACCCACATAATGGTAGCTCAATGTGCACATCGATGCCTCAGGGAGGACAAATAACATCCAAAACTAAAGTGGAGGGACTGATGAGGTCTACCGTGTGAGGGAGCTTCACGACAATATGTTAACGAGGCAAAGACCAAACGTATCACCATGGTGCGCTAATTAGTAATTATCGATGCTGCTCAAATTTTGAACCAGCCGAGTGAAAACATTTGTATAGGCCGTGTTTAGTTCCGCGGTGAAATTATTTTGGAAGGGAATCTTTTCACATTTGAACTATTAAACATAGACTAATTAAAAACTAATTGCAGATTACGTTTGGAATTCGCGAGACAAACCTAATGAACCTAATTAATCTGTCGTTAGCACATGTTTAATGTAGCAATTTAGTGTCTAATCACGGTCTAATTAGACTCAATGGATTCGTCTCGCAAATTCCAGTTCATCTATATATTGCGATTTATTTTTTAGCTACATTTAGTACGCCATACATGTGTCTAAACATTCATTTTGGATTTTGGATTTTGGAACTAAACACCATATTATGTAGACGTGATTTGGCCCATTGGCCTGTCAGTGTCTCACCAAGTCTGCAGTTCTTTCTTGTTCGTTGTTCCTGCCTTTTGATGTCGTTGGGCCCGGCGTCGGCTCGAAACCTGCTGGCTCGTTCGAGCTCGGCCCACTTACGCGTCAACTGGGCCCATCAAGCCCACCTGTCAGAGTCGTACCCGATACAAATAAATATACGCCAAATAAGGAAATAATCGGAGGAGCCGAAAAACAGAGCAGATAGCAGAGCGTCGCCGTCTTTTCTAATCTCGCCTCCGCGGCTCCGCCGCCTCCGGGCAGTTGGGGAAGACCCCTCCGCTTCGGCCGCCATGGCTCCGCTGGGCAACGTGGCCATCGTGATTGGCTCCGGTTCGTTCCCCGCTCCTCCCAACAGCCCCCAGTCCCCCATTGTCCCAGCTTTAGCAATGCGAAGCGACGAATCGAATCTGCCTCGGGGTTTAGCGAGTACTGTAGCTGCTAGGGTTTATTCACTGCGATGCTCTTTCGATTTCCGGCCCCGCCGTCTGCACTGGATGTAGCGCCTCTAGTGATCAAGTCGGGGACTGTGCGGGTTCCATAGATTGGTTTGGGGTTCTCATGCTCTTCTTTTCTTCTCAGCTTACATTAAAATAGCTTAGCTGCTCTATTACTAGTTCCCGATGCAGGCGTATGGTCATTAACTTCTTGCTGTTTATTTTTTGTGCCCTTTTTCATGCCTAGATCAGAGTGGCAGCGTAATGTTATATCTGTATTGGAGAAACTTCTGAATTTTAACCAACGTCCCCTAGATAAGATGGAACTTTTGCCAGGGCTACCAGCAATTCTTTTACTGCTACTGCATTTACGCATACTGCTACTCTATTTATGCACCGCGCTTGCGACCTTTATAGAGTTACGCAATTGCAGTTCCTAGCAAGTAACTGTGTCCAATTTTGCTTGCAGGCCTTGCTGGAACAATTTTTACGAGCGGCGAAAAAGTCGGGGATTTATTTTCTGGTGCTTTGAAAGTAATGCTACATTAATGCCAGATTAACTCTCAACATAGCACACATATTTATGCTAGGGCATACTTTTTACACCTTTGCATCTGCTTGCCTATCTTAGTTTGTGACAAAGCACGGGAAAGATGGTGGGAACGCAAAGTCTGGCAGCGTACATACTGCTCAATTGGCGTCTCAGGTTTGTCTGCACATATGCTATTTTTGTCTAGTTCAAACTTCACAGGATAGGGAGTTTCCTTCTTTTTTTTTCTTTTTTTTTTGGTAATGGCACAGGATGGAGACTTCTAAATGCTCCATGGTTACTAAAAGGTTCTTGAACATTTCAGGTCCAAAATCTCAGGGAGGAGATAGAATTCCTGTCGAGACCTGTTACAGTGGTGACGTCTGCTGCAAAATCAGGTCAGTGCTTGTTTATGGTTTCTGTAAATAATATGCACCACAGGTACTGTATCTGGTTATTGCTTATGATTAGAATCGAGCAACCTTCACAGAATCAAGTTAATGTTACAGAGCTCTTGTATGTATGGGTCTAAAGCAAGCATGCAATAGATGGGAATTATTCTGATTTTTTTTTATTATACTAATGCTTTCTGGTTATTCAAGATGTCTTTATTGGGATCGATTATTTTATACCCATTAAACACATAGGATCCAATAACAGCCACTCGTTTATAGTCTGTACAATTCTGATTGAAGTCCTTGAATAATTGTTATCTTACCTTCTTCTGTAGGACCTGGTGCAACTACTATAACAGCAGTTGTTGTTGTTGGGGTTATTGGCTATGCATACATAAAGTGGAAGGTAGATCTGATTCTTTCACTTTATCGAAGTGTACAAACCATGAAGATCAAATATCATCTGGGATACATTTAGTTTTGTCTTTAAAGAATAAGTTTCAGCTAGTGTTTATTACAACATTGTATCATGACCCAACCCATACAACCCTTTGGTACCAGTTACCGGTCATGTGTGACTACCGTAGCCAGTTTCTAATGCTCTCGCATTAATGTACAGGGCTGGAAACTCTCTGATATGATGTTTGTGACAAAGCGTGGCTTATCTGATGCTTGTAATGTTGTTGGCAGCCAGTTGGATCAAGTTTCAGATAATGTTCTTGTAAGTTTTATCGTAACTTATTTCTGTTTTTTTTTTTCACTTGTGCTGCAGACTGCATTATGCCACCAGAATTTCAATTTTATTTTCCTGTGTTGTAGCCAAAATATATTCATAATTGTCTCTGGTCACCACTGTGTAGGTTACTAGGAAACATCTAGCTGGGAGGATTGACCTTGTGGATAGTACTTTAGATGAAACCCAGCAGATCATCGAAGGCACAAGGAATGAGGTTGGGACCCTTTTGTCTCATACCGTCTTTATTTATCTGGTTTTGATGCCTTGATAATGATACCAGAGCTTTATTGACTACAGGTTGCAGTCATACATGGGGATCTAAGTGCTTTTCAGGAGGATTTACAATCAGTTAATTTTGTTGTTCGAACTCTGGTACGGATCCTGCACTGGGGCACATTTACCTTGATGATCATTATTACCATGCACTGATGCACTCATGTTCCTATATCTTTTGCAGGAGTCGAAGATGGGGCGCCTTGAATCCTCTCAGGTAACGAGAAGTCATGGCACAGCCATTTGTATTGTATTCCTCACCGGATTGTACATTTAACTAATGCTATCTACTTAAATCCTGTCAGGATCAAACGGTAGATGGGATTCAAAACTTGTGTGAGTTCACCCGGAAAATGGAACCTCTCAAGAATGGCAATGTCGGCCAGGCAAGTCTCATAGCATGTGTTACTCTTTTATGGCATGTTTGCACCACTCATTCTGAAAGGTGTTTTGGATTTCAGGTGTCATCATCCATTCCTGCAAGCATCGGATCTTCTTCAGAGCAAATTGTGAGGGTAAGAACTTGAGACCTTTTCTGGTTTGTTTTTCCCTTTGTTTGAACTTTGTGTAGTCAACTGTTTTTTTACACTTACAACAGGCTACTTGTTTGCCTCATCCTGGACGTCTAGCTCTGGAAGAAATCTCACATGTAGCTGAATCGCCTAGAGCAGATTCACCACAGGTTTCATCTGCAGCTGAATCCTCTAGAACAGAGGAATTGCAGGTTTGGTTTGGTTCAAGTCATTATTCAGCTGATGATTGTGTCTGCTGCTTTGAATATTTTTAACCTGGCATGCTCGACATTTGCAGGAGCAGAAGGGTATTTTCAGCCAAACATTGTGTACGAGCAGGGAAGGATCAACACATGTAATGTTATCCTCGACTGAGGCTAGAATGAACACACCTAAGCCAACAAGCTCAAGTCGATTTGGTGGGTTACTTGGTGGGTTACTTGGTGGTCTTAGGGCTTCTTCTGCGTTAAGCTAACGGTTACAATGGGAATGGGGGAACACCCCATGCCATAGCATCATAGCTTTATGATCAGTTAGGTCGTGGTAGATAGAAGGAAGAAATGCGGTAGCTATACCCCTTTATCAAATTTTGTATAAACTTCCCTGTATCAAGCATACCAGGGGCGAACATGTCAAGTTTTGCATTGACAGTAAAGAAAGAGATCGTTGCTTATGTTTATGTGCATTTGCATTAGTTCATATATGAATATAAATCTTGATGATGATGTGTTCTTTTGGAATGATGATGTCAGTATGGATCAAGAAGTGAAATACCAGGGGCGAACATGTCAAGTTTTGCATTGACAGTAAAGAAAGAGATCGTTGCTTATGTTTATGTGCATTTGCATTAGTTCATATATGAATATAAATCTTGATGGTGATGTGTTCTTTTGGAATGATGATGTCAGTATGGATCAAGAAGTGAAGTTGCTTTGTAAATGAGCTTGGCGATTTCCAATTTGATGCCATGGGGGCTTTGCATGAATCACACATTATGAGCTTAAGCGAGCCATTGTGGGCTTGTGCTTTCGGTAACCATTTGGTACAACAATTTATTTCTTTTTTACATCAGAGTAATGTTTCTTCTACAACAAAAGCTCTACTTACATGCTGATGTGAACAGCAGCAACAGCAACCATGCTTTATTATGATTTAAACACAGCAATTGAAAGGTTTCACGGGGTGGTGTTGTGTTCTTTCAAAACTCTAGGCATTTTTTTTACCTCCCAGAATAAGGAAGAAACTAGCCTGTCAGTCTGCTGATTTGAACAATAATTCATCTTTTCTCCAAGTCCACGTCCAGTATTCCAAAAAGACCAAACTAGCTAGACGGCATCACTTTGGCTACTCAAAAAACACTTTACTCTCTGCGTGCCTTTTGATTCTCTTGTATGATCTTTAAGCAGACGCAGCAATTAATCAAAACGAATCGCTGTAGAACAAATTGATAAATCACAAGTCCAATTTAGTAATCGAGAAGTACTCGATACACAAGCTTTGATATATTTGTTACTGAGAATTTCCTATAGTTTAGAAGCATTGTTCCTTTGCTGGATTACTGATGCCCTTTTGACCCTGTCCTTGGAATGATATCTCTGAAGATGCATGCCCAGATGTTTTTGTGGGCAAAACCAGTTGTTTTCCCCTTCAAAAGTGGAGAGAACACCATCACTTGCTGGGCAAAGCCGTTGATTATGGCCGCGCAAACTGGACTTGGGCATGGGAATCCCTGACGAAGTTAACACAAGCTGGACTGAGTAAAAACTGCAGAGGAACCTTTGAAATGGTAAACGCTAGAATGCTACCAACTGCCAAGAAAGACATGTTCCGAAAAGTTCTTTTTGGTACTTCTCTTTTCATCTGTTGAAAGATTTCAAAGATTAAAGCCGCTTTGTATTTGTGGTAGAGATCGCCTGAAAACTTGAATTCAACGAATGCTGATCTCTTGAGTTTGAAACACTTTCCTATCGGGTTGACTCTAGAACAGTAAAACATTTTCCAGTGGATTCACAGAGCTAGCCAAAGCCACAATTTACTGTTTCTTTTGCCTAAATGCAACCGGTTCTGTACAATTGTTATATAATTCATACAAAATCTCTCATGCAGTCATTTGAACTTACACTGAATGCGAAGTAATTAAGAAGGGGACACTAGAATGCTTTCAGAGGAGCATGCGCCTAACCAAAAGCTCAGCTCCAAAAGGCGAAAGCAAAACCAACCGCGGGTGGGTGCGGCGCTTTAATTTGTCATGCGTGCCCAATGCTGCTCATCAGAACAAAGCACCTGTGGCATGCAGCTAGCTACCACACACGCTGCACTCTCCCCGTACTCTTGACAGCTCGTGCATTGTGCCAACAACTTCGATTGTCCGAGCGCGTGATGAGCTGATGATGACGAGAAAAATAACCGCAAAGTGCTCACGCCTGAAGGCTCCAGCATCATGCGTATCATGTGCCTATATATGTCTTTTTTTGGCGTACACGTTATTCATGGCACGGGTTCGTGTAGCATGTACCAGCCACACACTGTCGACAGTTTGGTGTCTATCGTCCATGTTACCTCGTACGCCTTATTCATTTCGCTAGGCTAGGCTGAAAAGTCTGAGAAAGAAATAATCTGTTAGGCTGGTTCAATAATATTATGTGAGGAGAATAATCCGTTAGGTTGGAATAATAAGCCAAGTGAATATGACGGTAGATATTACGAGGGTACGTGGACGGTAAAGATCACAATGTCGAGATCGAATTTATAGAATTAGTTGTGTCCCCCTTCTGCAATTTATTTTCTTTTTTTTCTTGAAAGCAAACGTACACACACGAGATCAGAGCCGTGTTACTTATTGAGTTATTTTGGATCACCTGCGTTATATATTTTCGATCTCCTTGGTACCATACTGCAGGTTCGATCACGTGTCTACTTAGCTAGGGTCCTGTTTATTTGTCTTTGCCTTTGGGTGGAAAAAAAAAAACTAAAGCCAAAGGTGGATTTTCCAAAAGCCGGCAAAGTTACCGTATAATAGCAAGAGATAATAAGATAGTGGGGAGCGTGCTTTTTGTCGTCGTTAGCTTTTGTTAGTTGAGTTCTGAACTTGCCACCACCAAAGCTGAAAAAGGTTTCCAAAGTTTTGCAATAAACCAAAACTGATGTTGAAACATGCGCGGAAGACTATAATGGTTTGAATATTTCTAATTCTGAAACCAAAATTTAAAATATATGTTTAACAATCCTTTTAGTTTTCAATATTTGAAGCTTGAAGTACCTTTAACAGCATCCCCCCCCCCCCCACCCACCCCCCCCCCCCCCCCCCCCCCCCCCCCCCCCCCCCCCCCCCACACACACACACACACACACACAAAAAATTGGATCTTGAAAAATCAAAATTCGAGGTATTTTAGAGTTTTGATTCCATTTATTCTATGTACAGTCAAGATGTTTAGAAAGACCAGGTTTCTGTTTGAAGCTTCGAAAGTTTTTTTTCCCCGTCGAAGGGCAAAAATGAACTATCAAATTTCAAGTAGTCAAATTCTGACACAAAATCTGGAACTTAGAAATCAAAATTATTTGAGTAATCGGGAATATAATGTTAACAACCAACGGGATCTGTAAGAATAGAAACGCATAATGGCGTAATGTAGTGATTTCAGCAGGGATTCAGACGCAGTAGGCCGGATCGAGTAACCTAACTGGCAGTCAAGCTCAAGCAGAAGCTGGCCAACCTATAGTACAGCCAGGCACGCAAAGCGTGAGGATCTGGAACTTTGGGAGAGAAGGGTTTATTAGCTCGAATAATTGATTGGTTTGCCCCAGGTTGTCGGGAGCAAAAGGCAGCGTTTGCTTAGCAACGGAGACAGGCCATGGTTGTCACGGCATGGCATCCCCTGATCCGATCCTCCTGCTTTCTTGGCAGGGTGTGAAGAGTGTGAAGAAAAATCCAATCCTTGTCCAGAGCTGAAGATAAGAATCACACGGGCTGGCAGTGACCCAAACTCCCGCGTCGGTGGTCGCTTCCGGATCTATCCAGGGCCAAGGAATAAACGAACATTCGAATCGTTGCAGCGAACTTCACGTCATTGTTTTACTTAGTCCAAGAGAAAAGGACCTTAGGTACGCTCGAAACTATTGCTGGATTCTTGGTTTAGTACATGATAAGAGAAAAAAAATGCCAAACAACAGCACCATGCATAATGGACAATTTCATGAAGATCGATCGGTCGATGAATCGGCTTCTTCGCCATGGGCACTCGATCAAATTCCACAGTAAATTCACCTCAAATGGTCGTTCAAACTAAACCAACAATACAAATTGATACGATCGATCGCGCACCAGGCCAGGCATGTGTTTCTCGTCGTGCTCGCAGGGGCCGTCGCCATCGCATCGCCCCATATGCATGCATGCCATGCCACCGCGGACAACACGCGCACGTCACGGATCCGAGGCAAACTGAGCAGGTCTAGCTTAGCTAGCTACTAGCCGCGGCGGTGCAGGCGGTGGGCGCCGGCGTAGTCCGGCGTGGCGGCGGATGGCTGGAGCCTGAGCTGCTCGTAGAACTTGCGGATGAAGTCGTCGGCCTCGGCGTCGACGCGGTCGTTGCAGCACCCGTCCTCCGGCACGGCGGGGAACGGCGAGTCGGTCACGCGCAGCGGCCGGACACCCGCGGGGCTCCGCCCCAGGATCCACGCCACCATCGGCGACGGCGTCGCCGTGGCCAGCCCTTCTCCTACCGACACGGACGCCGGCGTGCCTTCCACGTCGGCGCTGAGCATCTCGAACGCGCGCGCCACGGCCGCCGCGTCCAGGCCGCCGTACTCGCCGCGCGCGCCTCGGCCGCCACGGCCGCCCTTGTTGAAGGGGAAGAGCCCGTAGTGATGCGCGTACGCCGCCGGCGTGGTGGTGCAGCTGAACTCCACCTCCCGCGGGTGGCCGTAGAACGAGGCCAGCGAGGAGGAGGAGGCGCCGCCGCCGTAGGATGTGAGGTGGCCGTGGCCGGCGGGGTGGGCGAGGAGGCCGCGCAGCGCCCGGCCGGCGAGCTTTCCCCGGCCGAGGAGGAGGTGCACGTCCATCATGATGCGCTTGCGGGAGAGGCCGCGCCGGACCATGTGGCACACGGCGAGCACCACGTGCCACAGCCGCCGCGCCAGCCCGGCCTCCATGGGCCGCCGCGCCGGCGTCGTCGCCAGATCCATTACTGGTAAAGAAGACCGAATAATTCTGAGCACTTCAGGATCGACGATGAGCCTGCACGATTTGACAGAGGAACCTGACAGGCCAACTTAAGGGGAAGAATGAGATCACTGAGAACTGCTTGCTGATTGATTTCTTGGAGCTATGTGTCTTAGGCAGCTTGGGTTGATGGAATGGAATGCGTAGGATGGGGGAGGAGAGGGGTATTTAACAAGGGAAGGAAAGGAGGCAATGGCCCCACAGAAACACAACTTAATTCGGAAGGAAGGGTTAGTGCAATTACCTGCTTGGATTTGAGAGTTTCTTATTGGCCACTACTGTTACTATTAACACTGCCGTCGTCAGTTCCCATTTTGAGTTCTCAACAATGGAATAGTGTTCACTTTTCAAGAAAAAAAACAATGGAATAGTGTTGTAATACGAAAACTATATCGCAGTTTAACTTTAATGTTGATTGTTCAGTTGGCTTTGTGGTTTGAATTGGTAGAAGTGACACTGATTGCTGAAGAGTATGAACAGCTAAATAAAGGCTGCTCCTTCAATTTGGTGGTGTGTGAAGTTGACGCACAAGAAATTTGCATAAGTCGGTTGGTGGAACGCGGTTATTTTCCAAAGCCTCGCAAGTCAAGTCTCAAAAGGATCACTTTGGAGAATACATTTGTCCAAAACCAAGTCACTGGAAGTTCGTGGGAAATAATGGCGGCGGCAATAAATTAGTGAGGAAGCAAGACAGGACTAGGTTGATAAACGAAAAGACCAAATCATTCTTTTTACATGTATGTTTTTCTGAAGGACTTTCACGGTAATCCAACGTTGTAGGTTTTCGGTGTTCTTTTGTTGTTTTGCAACGGCCAGATTCTCTTTAATTAATTATGACTAACATTTGCTGTTCTTGTAAAATGGTTATTTTATCTGTACTATAAATGACGACGAAATTTTCGTACCAGGGTTACTCCTACCCATCTAACACCGTCAGATTTTATGATAGACGATCGGACGCTCTTGATTAATCCGAAGAGTCCAAATTGACTACGTTACTCCTACATCGTCAGATTTTATGATGATCGAACGCTCTAGATTAATCTAAAGAGTCCATGTTGACTACATCATTAATTTAGTAATTTTTTTAAAACATGTGCATGTGGCCCGTGCCCTTCTGCTAGGTGATACAAACAGACGACACAAACTAGTTCGATAAAAACAAACAATGTTTTTTTAATTATAAAGGCCACCGTATTGCTGAGTATAACATTAAACTATATATAATAAAAACTTACATACATAGGAAAGCATATAGTATCCCTATACATTGATATTCTTCTATAATGCTGTACAAAGCTGGTGCTCTACAAATAAGATACAAATAAAAAAAGACTCTCTTCAAAAAAAGATACAAATAAAAAAGAGTTCATGTGCTATACGTTATTTTACAAATAATATGAGTACATATGCATGCACTCGATCGTATTCTTAACGATGCCTAAAGAATTAAAGATCTTTTAAAGGTTAGGGAATTGAACAAATGTTCTTACTTTAACATACATAATCGAGGAGACAAATTGTTGCTTACACAAGAAAACAAAGATCGGCAAGCATTCCATCATACCTTTGGCAAGATCTAAATACAGTACATAACTGGTCAAAAAGAGGACATACACGACGCCTGTTTTGTGCTCGCTCACCAAAAGCTAACCTTATTCCTTAGTGAGCAAGTGAGGAATTTCTCTACTCACTCTCGTCCTCCTTTAATTTAGTTTCCTTTCACTTCTTGATTATTGCACTTGTGTTCTTGGCTTTGTCTAAAGCTGGTCATCGATCAGCTCGGAGCTCAAGACTCAAAGAGACAAAGACCGTGGCTTTTCCACACACAGGCAATGCTGATCAGGTCACTTTTGGTATAGGGAATAATACGCCTGTGTGCAGCATGCTGGCCTTGCTAACCAACTTCAGGGTCTTAAAACAAACTTGAAGTACACGCCTTAACCTAGCTTTTCTTTTGAACAACATCATGATTATTGAAACTAGTAGGGTTTTTCTCTCAAGCGATATATTGAACGCTGGAGATAGAGATTATATGTTTCGGGTATGAAGATTAATTTTGCATGATATTTTCATTAAGTTGTCCTAATTGACATATGTATTCTTTTACCTACTTTTTTATCCTACGCTTACTTGATTCCTATCTACTTATACATAGAGTTTAAAGGTTCTAGATTCTCAAGGGCACATCCTTCAATTGAGTGAAGCTGATGCTGGTTTCAGTATCAAAGTTACGTCAGTGATCGAAGTACCATTTTGAATGGAGGAGTTCTGCAAGTATTTTGAAAATTCCTGCTACTAAAGTACAGTTGCAAACAATTGTTCATCCCTTTTCTCATAATAAAATTTCAGAGAAATGTAAGCCAAACATCAAGTAATAAATATCCCTACTTTGATTATTAATGTAAAAGTAATGTAGGTTGCAAGTAATAAAAGAAGCAATTATGCAGTGCAAGAAAATTCATTTTGATATATCAATACAATCTGCTTACACTGCAGCGTGCTATATACTATACAAAGCTTGCTGCAGCAGAAATCAATACCACCAAATCGTACTGTCACATCAGATTTCATCTAGATTTATATTAACATATCTGATCCATCTTATCCGTTGGAAAGACTAAGATTATATATGCAGAGTTGGATCACTAATTGGCCAGATCAGATTGTGGGGTAGTAGGTCTGGTGCGCAAGTGGGTTGGTGCTCTCCCCAAACATGATGTCCCCTCTGATGGTGGTAGAAATTAGAAGAAAGGCAATACGACACAAATAAAAGGCAACCCACAATCTCTACGTTTATGAACTTTTGCCAACCCAGGCCCTTTGCTTTCCTCCCATCGTGGCCGGCCAGCCCCTGTTTTATAGTAGTATACTCTGCTTGGTACTATTCCATTTACCAGTACTTCGTTCCGAATGGTAAATGTTAGGAGTGTTCAATTACGTTCTGTTTGATCTTGCCAAAACCATCTAACACCGATAATTAGGTTAGTTGGCATGTCTGTTGCTCAGTCGGGCTGGTATTTTTGCAGACGCTCACAAACACGCACACACACTCGCCCCTACGAACACACGCACGTAACCCTACCCCTATGAGCACATCCGAAAGATTGAGCCGGCCAATCCTCGAGATTGACAAACTCACAACTGGCGCCTCGTCGACACTCGCCCCTACGAATACACGCATGCAACCCTACCCCTATGAGCACATACGAAAGACTGAGCTAGCAAATCCTCGAGATTGACAAAGTCGCCACTGACGCCTCATTGTCGACAGGCACGTCGCCTACCACTCAAAGAATAGCACCAGTTAAATCCTGGAAAATACGAGCGTCAGTGCCATGTCAAGGACTTGAACCCTGGTGGGCACACTGGGCAGGTTCCACCACAAGGACCCTTACCAGCTGAGCTATGCTCAGTTCGCAGTCGGGCTGGTATCCTTTGGAGTGGTATTTTTTAATTCATCAATTGTTTGAAACAGCTAAAGCATGTTTAATAAGTATCTTTTCACTAATATATACATATATAATTGGGACCTCTTTTACATTGGGTAACATATAAGTTTACTTGAGTTAATACAAATAAGCAAAATGTTGAAGATAGATGTTTATTCAGCTGTTGAGAAATTCAAGCAAAATTAAATGATTTCCCAAAGTAGTACAATTCTCTTGGTTTGGCCTTTCCACAAGGATGGCTGAAGAAGAAAAAAAGCTAGCTACAAGGTTGAAAGGAACAATAATCAATTTTCTGTTTTCCTATGGCAAATATTTGTTGCTCTGAGCTTCCACAGAGAATTCCCAGTCCAACCATGCACGGAACCAGCTTTGTGGTCTCTTTTCAAATAAGCAGCAACAACTTTGTAAAATGGATAGGAATGATAGCTCTTTGCTACCAAGATATACAACTTTCAACAGTTAGGCAGCTTATTGACATATTCCTCACCGGTCTAAAAGTCCTAAGATATGCATGTACAGCTATGTTATTTTGGTCACAAAAGTTTCCATACACTTCTATGTGCCATAAATCATATGTATATTAGATATATAATATTTTTAAATAGAAAAATAGTTTTTTTTCCTGAGCAAGGCAAGATATATGGCTATTCAACTAATGAGAGAAGCAAATTATCTCGTATTTCAAGAAGTTTGCCAGGAGACTAGCTGGGGAGAAACATTAGCAGCAAAAATACCTTTTAAAAGTCACTTGAATTGAATGTAAAATTAGTAACAAAGTGCAAACAAACTATGTGGAATAAGACTAATCATAGTAGGAATTCCCAGTCACTAGAATAGTTAAGGCATCATAATTATTTTGTTTTTTTACATCCAAGATAGGCTGGAACATTTGTTACTATGGATATCCATATTGTTATAAACTGACCTTTTGGGATTAATTGTGTAGCAAGCATATTACACCCACCAAACAAGTTGCCGATATGTTTTTTTTCCTGTGCTTAAGCATGCTTGCATGATCGTATATACAATTTTCCTCCACACTCAAATAATTATATATAGTAAAGATAAGAATGGCATGCACTGTTTAGCTGTTGGATTGTGCTTATCCATAGCTGGACTTTGCTAATAATTTGACCATTAAAATAACTAGGCGACCTTTGCTCTTTGTGCAAGTATATTCTGGTGCACTTTGCTTTCTGTCCTGCTTTTCCTTATTTGTGACTAAATTACTCCCACTAAAGCCTAGCTCTCCTGAGGTGGGTTTGGTTGAGCTTGCCTTTTCATCATATGCAAGTTTTGTTGCCACTAGCAAAATATAAATATTACCTCTGGGTCTGGTTTGCATGTCATATAGTGGGAACTAAAGCTACAAAGAGAATCAGTAAGGCCACACACAGGATGGAACTCCTCAGGTAATGGGACATTGTCACTTGCTCTCACAAGCCGAGTGCTTACACAAGGATTGATCTCACACATTATTGTTCTCCCCTAGCTCTCGGGTCTCCACTAGTGAAAGTGGAAGAGAAAGGCTGCCATCTTTAATTCATACACACATAGATCATACCCTTTTAGATTGTTTTAACAGTTTCTTCTTTCCTGGCAACAAGATAGTGCGCACTTACAGATACGTGAATATACATTAGGTACCTCGAATCATAGTACTTGGTTGGTTATTAACTTGTTTGTTTATATTAATTGTCGCTGCAAAGATCCTTGCTATAATTATGATGATAGTTTTAGTTTTCTAGATCCGCAGAGGCATGTGCATTCTCGCTCATAAGAAAACATTGTTACTGCTCAATTGGACTTAATTTGTGCTATTTCAGACCGACCACGGTTCACATGATGGCAGGGCTGTAGGAGAACCAGAAGTAAAACAAGAGTAACAACAGCCTTTCTAATTTTTCTACAGAACCGGAATTGTGTTCTTCATCCAATCCAACTAATAAGTTACATGCTTTAATGTATGATTTTTTTACGTCATCGTCAGTATGCACTATCAAGAAAGAGGTATTTGGTCCATCATACGTAGGCAAGTGAATTGGTCCACAAACCTTGTCTTTTAATGTTGATGTGGTTCGCAGTCCCGCACTGAAAAGGAGATTAAATGGCAAAAGGAGGCAGCAAATACGTGGAGGAGGATTGAACAGGGAAAGGACCGAGCCCTCTGATATCTTTTCTGCCTTTTTTTTTCAGGGCTAGGCCAAATCCATCCCTGTATCTTTCTGGCTCTAGTAGTGTTAGTGTCACGTACTGTGCGTCTGGGCGTTCAAAGCCCATGTGCACGATTCATGCAAGGTTAAATAAAAAAATGCCATCAAACCACTATTACCAGAACACAATATTGTAACCTATATACAAAGCTTCACTTGTCATCTTATTACATTAGAGAATTTATTAGAATTACATACTCGTCTCAAAAACGAATCATATCATGCTAATGTTGCAATAAGAAGCCATGGCACCACAAGACCGAGTAATTATACAATGAATCATTCGCTCCTGATCCTGACTTAATCGCTCTCTATATGGTAGGAGCCAAGACCAAGTAATTATTAATGTTGCACTTGAGCATCAGCATGTAGGAGCCAAGATCCATTGATCTCAAATCACTGCAAAAGACTCCTTATTTGTAGATATTTACCAGCTATTCTCGTACAATTGGTGACGAGAGCATCAATTAAGTACGTGTCAAGTTACCATTCATGCATGCGGGGAAACTAAAGAGCAAGGAGAAGAAGATGCTGGTGAGTGACAGTGAAACATTAGGCGAAAAGATAGTAGGATACAAGCACCAAGCTCTGCCCATTTCTGAACCAATCAGCAGCGCCCAATAATGTTCACGAAAAGGGCCTGAATCTGGGTGACACTTGGCTGTCACGGGCTCATGTCTGGGCTCTGTAGAGGGTCGATCGATGGGGATTCATCCGTGGCAGGGAAAAGGAAAGAAAGCTGCAGCCGAGAGAGCTGGGTCACGAGGATAAGGGCTAGACGGGCGCCATGGCCATGGAGCTCTGCCCTCTGTGGCTGCTGGTAGTTAGAAAGGGACGGGAGCTGGGGGAGAGGGAGAGACGACGCGGCCGGGCCTAATGATGTGAGTGATTTGCATTGGGCGCGCCAATGGAAAGCACCAAAGGTGGCGAGAGCTTTGGAAAAAAGAGAGGAAAAGCTGATGAGAGGGCAACCGGCGAGCTTAGTTGGAGGACGCTTTTCCCCGTTGGTGTTTTGGTAAAGTGAAGCGCTGGATTTGGTCCAGTGGCGTGCCTTTGGTGTACGTCGATCAGTAAACGTATCTGCTTCAGCCTTCAGAGGCCCAACAGGGTTAGTATATGTGGCTTCGACCAGCGAAAACTAGAAATAGGGATATTCCTAGGGGCTATGTTCAACCGGGAAAACTATGCTTCCCTCCGGGTTTTTTTTCCTTTCCTATAATAAGCACAAGAAGTTTTTTTTTTTTGATAAACAAGCACAAGAAGGTTGATGTAGAGGAGCAACCACTAGCTCATCAGACTACAACACATATGATCTTTTATGATGAATTCCTAGTGACAAGAGGGCTATTCATCATTGGGCCATTACGTTTTATAATTTTTTTATGGAGTCGGTAGTTTATCCTGCTTAGTAATGAAAATGAGGTGGAGGTCAACAATAAATCACTATAAACTAGTCTCATGCCATACTGTAGCAAAGTTTCTTTTGTCACTAATGGACAAGCATCACCTAGCTAGTTAAGTGGGTCTCACGTGCATTTCGTTATAATTTGTTGGTATTATTTTTCAAGAAATACATGTAGCATTTGTCCATAAAATTTTCAGTTTTTCAATAGCTTGATTTTTTTTCAAGTTAATTATAAGGCTTGGACAATTAATTACACATAAATAAATTGTTTTTATAATATATATTGATATGCAAATCAATTAAACAAGAGAAGTAAATAAGGGAAATATTTTTTCCTTAATGATCATGTATTGGTTACTTTTTCTAAAATTTACATGTCTTAAATGCATCCTAAAATTTTCTTATAACTTTAAGAGTTTTAGAGATAATTATAATAAAATATAAAGACCATTTCAGGGCAATTACTTTAAATGGAAAAGGCAAATAAAATCCGTCCACCAGACTTGGGCTGATTTCAGCCCATTTCCAACCCTCCTTCCCTTCGTCCCCCCATCTCTGGTGAATGGGCTGAGCCATCCCCATCTCAGCCTTGGGTTGATTTGAACCCATTTCCCGGTTCAAATGGTCTAAAACTAGCCTAAGGCTGATGTAGGGATTTTGTTTTGAGTTAAATGCACCATTAGTACATAAACTTCGCAGAGAGGTGACTTAGGTACGACATCTTTCTAATTGCTCATTTGGGTACAATAACGTGCCAAGTGGGTGCAAATAGGTACATCATCTCTCCAATTACTCATTCGTATACAATAACTTGGCAGGCTGGTGCACATAGATACATCATTTCTCCGATTGCTTAATTGTTTGGGTGTAGTAATTTTGCAACTACATGTGTGCTTGCTCACGAATGCGATAAAGCGGGCAAACTTTTGACATGCTAGAACGCATTATGTGTGAGGTTGTGTGGGACTCAAAAAATATTGCATCTAGGCCCTTTGCTAGTGGATTTCTCAGTCATGTGTGTTTTATCTAGCGGTAACGAAACAAACCACACAGTGCTTATAGGTGATCTTCCACATAAATATGTTTTCTATGGACATAATTTGCTTGTCCCTGGATACGGGAGCCCCTACAAGATGGCATGCATCACGTAACTTTTTGTAAATGTGCCATGTACATTGTGCCATGAGTTGGTCGCCATTGTGTGCTAGTACCGCATTTCATCCTAAAAACGATGTTCTACATGGGGCGTGAAGGCGTGCACATGTGTTTATTTGAAGGATGTTTAATTATATGCAAAATAATAATTTGGCAATTTATGCAGCTTCTAGGGATTTGAAAATATATAAAAAAAGATTATGTATGCAAGTGCACCCACCTACCAAGTTATTATGCCAAAATAAACAATTAGAGAGATTATGTATCTAAACGCACCTACCAGTCAAGTTATTGCACATAAATGAACAATTTGAGAGATGATGCACCTAAGTGCACCCACTTGCCAAGTTCATGTACTAATCATGTATTTGACTCTTTTGTTTTCTACTCCGTACATGTGTTCCGTAATGTGATCCTGACTCTATTCAGGATTCCTGCCAAGCTTTGCGATGATCTTTACTATTAGCTCATGTTGCATCTTTCACTAATGTATTATCATCAGTAAAGTTGTGGGTCTTCTTCACAAAAAGTCAATAACATGTATTTGCATGATCTCTATCTCTGTGAGTGTCACAAATATTGTGTAGTTTTATCACAGTGTTGCTCAAGAACAGACGCTGACTAAGCACAAGAAATGTTTTGAGAAGAAAAGAATATGGATCTTTCCAACACCTCATTGTGCTCCTTTGCTGCTGGCAGTTATGGAAGAGAAGAAACGGGTTTGTCTTCCGAGACGAACAGTTAACACAACACCAGCTGCTCTTGCACTGCAAAGAGGAAGCTCGACTCTGGCGTTGCCGGTTCAAGTCAACAGAAGCAACAGTTTGTGATCGATGGTGCCAAACTTTTTCCATGGCAATGTAAACCTTTATGAAAAACATATGTAAAACTTTTAAGCATCCTATGGGCCATTTCAGGGCCAAAAATCAATGAATCAGGTGGGGGATTCTCCACCCCCCTAGAACATTAAAAAAAAAAACACCCCATTGTTCCCCATCCTATACTGAGACTTGCTGGTCCACGCCCTCAACTTGCAGATTCCTTCTGGTCAACTTCTTCATTGTGATCATTATTCTAATGTAGTACTGGATCGACGAGTATCTGGACTACTAAAAACGATGATACCGTCTTCAATCAGAAAGCTCCAATAATAACCCCAGAAATCAGCAGAAATTAAAGCCCGAAAAAGAATTTGACATGGTTAATTACCCGACGGGCAAAAGAAGTTTATTCCCTCTTACCACAGAAGGATTGCAATGCGAGATCATAATAATAATTCGTAAGATCGGCGGTTGCTAGCGAGGAGCGAGGGGGAGAGTTGTTGGAACGACTGGTAGAGAGACGACGCAAGTCATGGATCCAGGCCGCCACATGTCTCTGACTGAAAAATCACAGTCTGCGCTCCCCGTTCGAAAATGGAGATTACTAATGACTAAAAAAAATGGAGATTACTGTACTAAATGACAGCGGGCACGGACCTCCAGTGCGCATACCAACCCCAAAGTCGTTCAGGACAAACCGCCCAACCTGCGAGCCCGAGCCACACACGTGCGACACGTCCTTGTCCACCCATCCGATTCTTATTCCTCCCACTCCACTCCACAGCGAGCTAGTACGTGCTAGTCAGCGACGACGCGCACCCCACCCACCACGCACCACCACCATATATCAGCCATCCTGCTCGCCGGCAGCTAGCGTCGCAACGCAAGCAGCAGTATCATCCTGACCACACATCCAAGAGAGAGCGATGGAGACGGCGAAGGCGGCGGCGAACCAGCTGCAGCAGCAGCCGGCGGAGCAGCAACAAGAGCAGTGGCGTGGCGCGGTGGAGGCGGCGATGCCGTCGACGCCGGCGGCCGCGGCGTGGCCGCACATCGCCAGCTTCTGCGCGCTGGACCGGTACCTGCCGGGCATCGACGTGTGCGAGCTCGCGGCGGGGGAGGACGGCCGCCCGGGGTGCGTCCGCTACGTGGCTTCCCTGGCGGCGCCCGCCGCCGCCGGCGAGGGGCGGAGGCGGGAGGTGGCCCGCTGGGCGCGCGAGGAGCTGCTGGAGATTGACGGCGGCGCGCGCCGGCTCGCTTACGCCGTCGTCGGTAGCAGCATGGGGTTCGGCCGCTACGTCGCCACCATGACCGTCGCCGCCGACGAGGGTGAGCAGGGGTGTAAGCTGGTGTGGGCGTTCGAGTGCGAGCCCGTGGAGGGGTGGACCGTCGACGGGCTCGTCGGCTACCTCGACGGCGGGGTCAAGGCCATCGCCGCGCGGATCGAGGAAGCCGAAGCCAAGGTCGCCACCGCCGCCGGCGGCGGCGCTCCAGCTGGAGGAGTAGACGAAGCCGTCGCCGCTTGAAAGCTCCAGGGAGCCGCCGTCGATCGCCTACTACCTCCGAATTGTCGCCTGATGATTGGCTGCTATCTCGTCGAAACACATTATTTTAATGCATTGTTAATCAAATCATCTCTGGGTGTGGTAGTTGCTTCAATTTCTTGTCTCTCCTTCCTTGTCTCCGCTGCCCGAGTTTGTAACGTCGTGTCAGCTCAGGCTCGTAAGAAAGGGACAGTATGCTGTTGGCTCCTGAAGGTTGTTTCATTTCCATGTGGGCCCTGCCACCCAGTGTCTGTCTCTACAATCTACATGCACAGTGCGATTAGGCATCGCTACAGTACACATGCCTCCCGATTTTTGCGGCTCCATTGGCGACGCGTTTGCAACGTACTGTGTGGACCACGGAAAGAGTTGGCTTGTTCGATTCTGGTGTGGAGGAGAATCGGCTGCGGCCCGCGGGAGTTGCGGCATATGTTCCCTTCCGACTGGCGGCATGTATTTTCCAGCTACCCAACGCTTGGAACAGAACATATTCCTTAATTCCACAAGAGATTTATTCTTCTCCGCGCACATGGCTGATTTTTTTTCTGAGGCAAAAGAAAGTTTTTTGTGTTCATGCACACACCCGGATTTGCATTTCGTCTAGTGTGACCATTCCTCATGAAGGAAAAGGAGGCTTCCTATAAGTATATCGCTGTTAAAGTTTTACCCACGCAACACGCCAGAATCTAGATCTCTTCGCTAAGGGAATCTCCCACGACAGTCCAAGTCGCTAGCTAATATCAGCATTATACAACGTTGAGAGAATGCTAAAAGGGCAACACGTAAACGACAGGCACTCAGGCCACCCGCAATATGGCTATAGATGATTTTTTTGAAATAAAAGGCAGGAGCACTGCCATGTCATTTAAGGAGGAGAAGCAAGCGTTCGATTACAAAGTTGATATTACATAAATAAGAACAACACAAAGCTCGTGGCGGTGTAACATTTATAAAACAAAAGCCCACTCATCGCGGCATGCCGCAGTCCGAAGTCTTATTTCTTCCTTTATCAATCCAAGGATCCTCAATGGCACGGCAGACTTTCCCTCAATGGCTATAGATGATGTTCTCTATACTGTTATCCATGTAGGATATAGTACCATGCTATAGATCACCTGTACAACAATCTGACTATAACGTCACTTTCTAATTAATAGTCGGGTCCACATCTAAGCATTTGTTTAATAACCTCAGCCTCATTCTCCTTCTCCCTCTAGTCGGTGGCCTTCGCACCTTCTTCTACGCGTGATGGGACCCACTCCACCTTGATGCACGCGCTAGCGACATGCGCCACAGCCAGTGATGTTCTCTCTCTTGTGAGTATTTTATCCAAAAATGTTGACGTGGATCTGCTATAGACAGGGCTTAACGACCCGTTGCGGGCGTCCTCAGCTCGCACGGCCTCCCAGAAACCTAGTGTCTCTGACATCTCGATCTCAATTGTATTAAATAAAGTGTCCAACATTTCTTTTGCTTCTTTTGTTGTCTTAGATATCAGCTGATGATTTGTCACGTTTGTTGGAGACGCCCTAACTCTACCATGATTAGTGATGCATAGAAGAGGCGGAGAGTGCTCTAGTGCTACGAGCGCATCGACTGGGATTGGGTGACAGCAATGCGAGTGAATCCTAGTAAAGGTTTTTTGGACCCACCAGCTAATTACTACTCAGCTAGCTAATTTAGCTTATGTGGATCCAAACAGGACCAGCTAATTCTCAGCTAATCTCCTTCTAACTAGCTAAATATCCCGTCTTTTTTATTTTCTAGCCCTTTTTGGAAAACAAGTTCATAAATGGACCCTTGACGGAAAGATTTGCAAAAATGGACCCTGACCTCGGCGCCAAAGATCACGGCGCCGAGGTAACACATCTCGGCGCCATGACCTTTGGCGCCGAGGTCCATCCCTGTGACATCACGTTTGGCAGACGTGGCGCTGACATGGCGTCTGGAGCTCGGCGCCGTAGTCTACGGCGCCGAGCTCGGCGCCATAGCCTTTGGCGCCGAGCTCCGTGGCCTTTGACACCACAATAGATGGATGCGAAATTTTTTTCTGATCAAAAAACATATATAATTTGTCCAAATCGGAGTTCGTATGTGAAAATTACGACTGTTTGAAAAATACTTCGCTAGTTCGCAGTCCGTTCTTTAAATAGTCATAATTTTCACATACGAACTCCGATTTGGACAAATTATATATGTTTTTTGATCAGAAAAAAATTTCGCATCCATCCGTCTTAGTGCCAAAGGCCACGAAGCTCGGCGCCAAAGGCTACGGCGCCGAGCTCGGCGCCGTAAACTACGGCGCCGAGCTCCAGACGCCATGTCAGCGCCACGTCTGCCAAACGTGATGTCACGGGGATGGACCTCGGCGCCAAAGGTCATGGCGCCGAGACGTGTTACCTCGGCGCCATGATCTTTGGCGCCGAGATCAGGGTCCATTTTTGCAAATCTTTCTGTCAAGGGTCCATTTGTGAACTTCTTTCGCAAAATGGGCCATAAAACAAAAAAGACGGCTAAATATCAACTACAATATCTCATTAGCTGGTTCAACCCAGCTAATTGCAGCTAACCGGCTAATAGATTAGTTGGGTGGATCCAACAGGGCCTAAATGTTCTAGCTTTGCAATAGCCACATCTGGGGCCGCCGCCACGGGATGGTAATTGTTGTAATCTTCCGCCTCATCCGAACCTAGGGCTTAATTAGATCCGTCCTGCGAGCAAGAGAGAAGAAGGGCCAAATGCGGCACTTCTAGACGAGTAGACGATGCCATCCTCTTCGAGGCACTGCTTGCGAAAGGTATCAAGCTGTCAGGAGTCAGGACACGGTGGACAGGCATGGAGTGCCACGGCCACGGGACGTGCGGATGAAGATGAGTTCGGCACGGTGGTGGTTGGCGCGATGACAGAGCAGCAGGTCACTGAAATTGTTATCTCATAAGAGGCAATAATAACCTCATGAATTTGGGAAAGCACAAGATAACTCAAGTCGTATGGTATACACTGCCACCCTGCTTCACATGCTTAGAATCTCAGTGTCTTTGTACTATTCTACTACAGGTTGCTATAGTGAGCCCCATATGGTCAGCTGGATGTGTTCTTGCATGCAGAGCTTCTTCTTGATCACTGTTATTTTTTAAAAAAATTCTCTTGCATGCATGCATTTTTTCAGAAATTGTTCCCACAAGAATATATATACGATGCATGAACCCAAACTATGCGGAGTTTAGATTCTTCACAAGCAAAACCCTTGGCACCAGGGGCGACGCCAAGTAGTAAGTACCGGGTGCACATGCATCCACAAAAATTTCAAATTCTATTAAAAATTATAAATTTTCACCATATATAGTTATGCATCATGATTGTGTTATAAGGCCAGGCACCCCCCACCATGCTTCTCTAGCTTCGCCCCTGCTTGGCACAATATAGGGATGTTATCTGACCCTTTTTTTTAGAATTGGGGCCCTGAGGCCTGTTTGGATTGCAGGTTAAGGTTGCCAATATTTGGTTGCTTATGCATGGAGCTAGTCCACCCCACTCCATGACATCTAGCATTCCAAATCTGTGTGAAATCAAAACAAATAATTAGCCGGGTCGTGATCACACCGAGTAACATTCAATGATCATTAGCCCTACCTGCTCACTTTGTGGTTTAAATGAAAAAAGGTGACCCATACGTGTGATACGTGCACTTTTAAATAACTTTTTTAGTTACATCACCTTTTTACATCCTAGGCTAGGATGGTCCCTTGTTATTGGGTCACCGTCGTGTAACTTTTGCTTGCACGGGTTCTTTGTGTTCCAATCGAGTCACGTATGTAACTGATACCATAGGCAACGTAATAACTTGCACTTAATCAGTTAGAGTGCGCATATTACCATGTACGTACTCTATGCCTATGCCTAATATGTACTCCCTCCGGCTCGGTAAAGGAAGTCGTTTTGGACAAGATTTGAGTCAAACATTGGGAATATAAATCGTGAATAACTTTTAAGTCGTTGAGTTTGGAAATGTGAAAACTACATGAATAGATTTGTCTTGCAAAATACTTTCATAAAAGTATACATATGTTAGTTTTTAATAAATATCTTTATAAAAATAAGAAGTCAAAGTTGTACTTTGAAGACCGTGTCGCTGTCCTAAACGACTTATTTTACTAAACTGGAGGGAGTATGGTGGTTTCTTCCTGTTCCTTCCAAATTAAAGTCACATTGACCATCTTATGTTGTCAATCTTTTCTTTGACAATTTTCATATCTTGCGAGGCCTTATGTCGTTTCTTCCAATAATATTTCGTGTATGGTTATGTTAATATGTTTATCGAGTACGTGTTTACTTTTTCATGCGCTAGGGTGTGAAGGGTCCAACGATCTGCAAGGCTGCAACAATAGCAAACGACCTGCACCCTTTTTTTCTCTGAAAAAATAAGTTAAGTTCATCTAGACGGCACTAACTCTGTTCATTCATTCTCATGATTTTAACTTTATTGTGGATTTTTCTCTCATTGCAAATGCAACTCGACTCCGCAGTTTTTGTTGGTCATAGAGTGAAGGTAGCTTTAAAAAAAAAATCTTTCTCAAACCAAAGTGGTTTTGCTTAACTGCATATCCAGCTATCCACCCATGTTAAGGTTTGCGCTAGACTTGCGCCCTACTTGCATATACTCAGCATGTATGAGGACA
The DNA here is from genome assembly GCA_015476505.1 of Urochloa ruziziensis. Classification (NCBI taxonomy): domain Eukaryota; kingdom Viridiplantae; phylum Streptophyta; class Magnoliopsida; order Poales; family Poaceae; genus Urochloa; species Urochloa ruziziensis. The sequence continues at coordinate 8,121,923 of CM027121.1, read as the reverse complement.
CTGAAAATTCCCATCATATAATGTGGCCGCTTCTTTGTAGTTCTGCAAACTGATTTTTATTGCAAGCAAGCTGCAGCTGCTGCACATATTATGTGGCTTCCTTTCTGGTTAGGTTCATGTATCTTTCTCAACACAACCCTTTTTATCCATTTCTATCCACCACTCGCTTGATGTAATGGTGGTCCTTATGAAGGCGATTTGAATTAGATGAATGATTCATGCCATGACGTCATGAATTGAAAGGAACTATTTATTTACCTCCAGTAAGTACCATTCTTTCTGCCACTAAGTTCTCCATATCACCTCCTTTTGCAGGGCGCTTCTCTGCTCATAAAGCTCTTATGCCTCCCTCCACCTGTAACACATATACTCGTAGGTGAAATACTCATTTTTAGTACCTAGCAAGAGGTGGCTTTACCCACCACTGGCATTGCCATTGACGTTGATATATCTCAGCATTCTGTTGTTCAATTTCTCTGTTTTTAGTAACATCCTTTAGCCACTGTCGTAGCTATTTATGGTGTAGCAACAAAATTAAGTTGCTTTTTTGAAGCACTTGAAAATTAGTCGCACTCGTCCTTCTTTGATATGACCGTTAAAGTTAGCAATCTAGCTTGCTCTAAGCATTTCCGAGCTCTTCGGTTCGGAGAGCCTAAATGTAACCACTCACATACTCTCCAGAGTTCAACTTGCGACAGTGCCAGTTCAGAGGCGACAGCAATAATTTCCAACAAAAAGCTCCTTATGGAACAAGACTTATAACTTCTTATAACTGTCACAACTCACAAGAACCATAGCTACCTATAGCTATATGTGATGCTACATAGATCTCTCTCTAACTGTCCTAAAGATACAGGTTTCTCTTTCATGTAAACAAGTTGCTGCATGTCCAATAGCAGCTAGCTAGCCTGATCGATCACCTCACTTTCTTTCAGTTGCGAAATCGCATCCAAGTTGCCTACTTTTTCCTTATTAGCATGCATATCATCAGCTCATGTGGTGCAAAGGTTTGTGCCTATAAAAAGGAGATATCCATGTTGTTAATCCAGATCACTAGCAACCAACCATACAAACAGTTCATCAGCTTAGTTCAGTCTTCAGTGAAACAGGATGACAGGTATGCTGGAGACCACGATGCTGCAAACCAACAACGAGCCACTAGGACCCAAGGTAATGGGTCAATAGTATAGTGTTAATTAAAGACCTAATTTTTGCAATAAATATGGATACGTAATTAGGTTCTGTTCTACATCTCCACAGCAAATTAAATTCTTATCAGAGCTCTGAACTTGATGTAAAATAAGTCACATGAATGCATATAATTGATGCATTATTTTGTTCAGATTTTTCAGCAAAAGGATCAAGAGCTGCGGCGGTCGTTCTCGGAGTGCTCCAACAACGCTAAGACGAACCAACTCATCATTCCGGCCGCCGGCGGTGGCGGCGGAAGCTCGTCGGAGGTGGCAGAGACGGTGCGGTGCGCGTGCTGCAGCGTGCCGGAGGACTGCACGGCGGCTTACATCCGCCGCGTCCGGGCGGCGCACTGCGGAAGCTGGGTGTGCGGGCTCTGCGCGGAGGCCGTCGGCGAGCGGCTGCGGCGGGAGCCCGGCGCCGGCGTGGCGGCGGCGCTGCGGTGGCACACGGCGGTGTGCAGGGACTTCAACGCCACCACCAGGCTGAACCCGAAGCTCTCCCTCGCCGGATCCATGAGGGACATCGCGCGGCGGAGCTTCAACCGGCGGGCGTCGTTGTCGCCGGCGACGACGTGCCACGACGAGCTCCGCGCCTCCAAGACGATGGAGAGGACCGTCAGCTGCCAGCCGCGCTTCTTAGCGTGATCTGCTGATCCCAAGCACATTAATCTTTATGCTTGATAGGTTGTTAAGCTGTCCTTAATTATGCATATCAGCATATGCATTTTCTCCCTCTCGCGGATTAATTTATTTTTGGAGTAACTTCATGTTTTTTTTTTTTTTTTTTTGTCTTTGAGAGGGTATTTTAATGCGTCTATGCTGTGTATATTTGTCTTTTGCTTCAATAAAGACAGGTAGCATCTTTTTTCTTTATAAAAAAGTAGCATTTCTTGTTCAATTGCACTCTCTCAATTATGAAAATGGAAAAAAATGATGGATTATGCCAACGCGCGCGCGCAGTTCAATTGATCCTTATGTATTGTTTCAAATATTTTATCATCAATTTTTTAGAGGAATTTGATGGTCAATTGAGGGTTGGACCCTTGTTGTGCAGTTTGTTCGAGATGGGCCTCCAAATGCGATTCCACTCCGAACACTACAAATGAATTGGGCCCAATTCAATTATGTGGTTCTAGGCCCAGTTATTCGGTCAAATGGGTTCCGATGGAAAAAAAAAAAAGATGAGAAGTGCGTTTTTGATGAATACTACCATGATTCAGCACACAAGATTATTGCTATGTACATACAAACATGATTTTTTTATGGATCTTGCATATGAAAGCTGCTTTTCTATGTGGATAGAAAGATATATTTTGAGTTATTTTAATATATAAAATAAAAATAAATATATATTACATGTATTGGCGTATCAAGGTTTTTGGGGATTTGCCGCATCGGTATCGCCGTACCGGTATCACATATCGGTGATTCTCTAGCTGATTGGATTGCAGGAGTTTTCTTCATTGTTCACCAAAGTTGTGGATGTTAATTAGTACAGGCTAGCCAACGTGATCCTCATATAGCTTCTTCCAAAAAGCACATCAAAGACAGCAGCCGGGCATTCACAATATGATCCATCAAAGGCTGAAATGTCATCCGTATATATTTTTCATAGGCAACGTAGCAGATTTAAATTTTATTCTGGACAAAAAAGAATGATAGCATCTCAGGCATGCACAACTTAATTTTACTTGTGGCTTAATTATAGTAAGCACTAAGCAGCATAGAAGAGTACTTACTACTACATTGATAATCAGACACTTGCCATACGTACGAAATAAAATGACTCAGCTAGAGGAAAACAAATCGTCATCGATTCTTTTATTATCCATCTCTTGCATTATATCGGTATATACGCATGGACTATGTTGCAACTAACCAACCTTTCAGGGTTGTTTGAGGTGGGTGGCACTTTGGGTCGCACTTGACGCAGTTTTCCTTGCACTCCTCCCTGGTGAAGAAACATTTTTTAGGTTGCACTTGCACACAGCAGTAACAGGGTTCGTCTTTGTAACAAAAAGTTTGGAGCTCGCAAAATGCGAGATAGACTTTGCGCTCATCTATCACGGTGGAGTTGGCTGCAGTAGTAGTACTTGTCGTGGTAATTGGACTGTTGCTAGTACTATTTGGGTAGCTCCTTCCTCGTCCAACATCGCGCAGCTGAGAACGACCTACACAATTACATACATACATACATACATACATACATACATACATACATACATACATATATATATATATATATATATATATATAAGTTGCAATAATAGCATATAAATTTACAGATTTACTCCTTCTAAGGTGACTTAGATATTGTGTTGGTGTAAGTCAACGTCCTGAGCCGTCCGATCATCAACGAACGCACGTGATGGTAGTTGGGCTCACCGTTCTCTACGCACCACACGGCTATATCGTTATCGCCTTATCGGGCTTGCCTTTCTATCTTGTGAAGCCCAACAGGTTTACTTAAAAAAAAGAGAAGCCCAACGGGTACTTGTTTTGCCAATCATTTCCGTTCCTCTTCCTTTCCCGTGCTCGAGTTGATGGCGGCGGAGGCAGATCTGCGACGGGAGCCCGACGGCGGGTTCGCTGGCGGCGTCCACCCGAGAGTCGGCGTCGGCGCTCCCCATCAACGCAGGGGCCGGGGGTAGCAGAGTGTTTCTCGTCAGCTGGCTGGGAGAAGTTGTCGACGGGAGGGATTCCAGGGGCGAGAGTCCTCAGTGAAGGTGCGTCTCCTTTGCGACCCTTTGAATGTTGATGTTATTCCTTCCCCCCTAATTCTCTGATTGACGAGGCCTGGGTGGTACGCAGCAGCACAAGCAGGCCCATGTGGGCACTAGGGTTTCAATCACCTTTGTGCAATCCACGATTCATGGTTGGATTTAATATTGGATTCATCGATCTGTGGTTCGATTTTGAGTTATAGGGCCAATGCCCTTCATATTCCTGTCATTCTTCACGGAATCATTCCCCCTCCAAAATTGTGGTTTGTTTGTTCATGTTGGCCCTCATTTTCCTAGGTTAGATCTACTCAAGAGGTCAATTCATTTGTGATGAGAAGCTTTGGTGACTCCTCTTGACAGCAACTTGGTGGATTCACACAAAATTGCAGACGCATGTTGCTGCAGGTGCTGGTGAAGCCGGATACCTGAAACTGTGATTAGACCTGTAATTTTTTCCTAACCTAGAGAAACAAAGTGAGCTAATTTTTGTTTTCCCCATAGAATTCTCATAATCCTATACGAAATCTGCATACACCTTCTGTGACATGTGGACTTTTTAGGGACCTTAATATTTTCTTGCTTAATTTGTTTTCTGTAGACTAACAATTGCTTACCTGTGACATACTTTTGCTTGTATTGGTGCATTCAATTACTTCATGGCTTTCACTCATTGCTGTAGAAGGAAAAAGGTTTCCTATCAGAACGTGATCTATCATCTTAAATTTGTCACGTTGCCTTTAGAAAACTTTGAGATGGTTTTGTGATGGCCTTATGATCCGTCAGGTAGCTTGTGCATGTCTTATGGAGGTTTGTATGTTATTTGTATGTTATTGGCTTATTTCTCAATTTTTTCATAATCAGATTATTAGATAGCCATAAAATGACAAGTAACTTATACTACAATTACACCCTCATTTTGTATTATAGTTTTTTAGATTGTTACTGTAACTATGAAAATATACATTACTTTACTAGTATTTTTGATAGTTGACAGCCATGTTCTGTGCTATTACCATCCCTTGCATTACGTGGATACTGTATGCAGTCTTCTTAAGTAGTTGTTAGTCAACATCCAAATTTACCCCTTTTCCGTCTCTGTAACATCCAAATATGTCTTACCAACTTACCACTATCTTCTAATTTTTGAACATGTTTATCCCTCCTTTTGCAGTGTTATGCTATATGGGCCAAGATATACATTTTACATGTAAGATTTCTGCCCGTCCGCCAAGTACTATGTATTGGAGTGGCGCACACTAACATTTTTGACATCTTTTCTATTGACCTTTACAGATTTATCACCTTATGATGTAAAATGGTACCGGCTCTGTTTAGGTCTAGGGGGATTTTCCCGATACTAAACAGGTATATTTTGGTGCTTTGACTTAGTGTCTTGTGACATGTGTTTTAGTAGTGGATTGCCCTGGATCTGTGAATGACTTTCATCCAGGGGCAAGCAGATGCATGCTGCTGTGAGTTGTGGCTGCCCGATTGTTTACTTGCTTGTTTATTCTTGTTGTGTTTTCTTTTTTGAGGGTGAATTGGCTATGCATTTGTAGGTAAATATTGTAGCTAGTTACAGTGATCTATGCTTTTACTGTTGCTGTACAGTGGTGTCTCTAGTAACTGATTGATTAATTTTGTTGATGAAGATTTGGTAGGATTGTAGAACTATGATAGCATCCATGCATTTGTTCATGGCTCTCAAGTTAATAATTTTATGTATTTTTGTTAATGAGAATGACACTAAGCTTGGACCTTGAGTCCACTTGTCAACTTGTCCATTACAAAATTTTGAAGCATATTTGGACTAAACTTAGCTTTTAAAAGATGGATGTCGAGAACTTTATTCTATGCTAGTGTGACGTGTTCACCGAGATGTAGCTATGTATGTTATCAAATTTAAATTAAGAATGATGAACAATCTGCACTAAAATTTTTAATAATAAGCAATGATGTAATTTTAGTAATCTTACTGCGTAACTTAATACTTATTTCACCATTAAATTTGCAGTGTTCATTGATTTTGTTGTTATTTGTTGTCTACTATTGTCCAATTTTGAGCTCAGTTTTGCTTATTTTTATCTAATGATGACTAATTTGAGGTCTCTTAGGGGTTGGGGATATGTGCTCTGTTTATGGTCAGTTAGAGTTTTATGAGGTCCCATTTGTGGCTGATTAGCGCCACATGTGGTCAATGTGCCTACTTGTGTTGTGAATTCCAGAGTGTACTACAAGATTTAGTGTTCAATGTACCTGTCTGTTTGAAATTCTCCATGAGTTTGCCGTTTTCTTGTTTCTCTTCTCAGTGCTATCATTGACTCGTCTTTTGTGCCCTTTCCCTCTTAAAAAACGCAAGAGAGTTTCCTCTCCTTCATCATTTTCTATTCATTCCTATATATGGAAAAACTTGCATGGTCATTGTTCCAAATATGCAGCTAGAGAAGTTTGTGTAATTTCCATGTTGCTCTTGTGTAATACTCCTATGCATTTTGCATTTCTGATTCTTGTAGATTTCTGAATCACAAAATTGGCAAGGCTGGTCGTGTCAAGTGGAATTTTTGTCCGACGATGTGAGCTTTTCTTGCTACCTCAACACCTTTTGACCATATCACATATAGTTAGTTTTTGATGTGCTTTGTTGTTTGGCCTCATGATGAATGTGGTGGTATAATTTCATCTGAGTTTGTTGCCCCTGTGTTGTCTGTAGTGATATATTTGTGGGAAATGAAAATTCTATTGTTTTGTTCAGGTCAAATTTAGGATAGTTTTGCTTTTGATTGCAACTAAAGTTTCACCATGCCTCATGTTTCTAGTATAAGTTACTTCTTTTTATTTCCATTCTTATATTTGATCTATACTTTCTTGTACTTGCAGCTAAGGATTCTTGCAGAAAAGGATTCCATAGGTGAGCACCTTTCTCCTTTTATCTGTTTTCATTTTCCCCTTCATTTTCTACCCTTTGAATTGAGTGTCAGCATGTTGATGTTGTGTTGCCTACTGGCCCTTATCAAGGAATATAAAATGATGAATTAACTTATTCTCGAATTACTCCCTCATGTAGTACTATAATTTTCTAGTTCCTTACTGTAAATATGAAAAATGTGCATTACTCGACCAGGTATTTTGATAGGTAGTATTGAATTGATGCTTTTGAGCATGTGCTTGCCAGTACAAGTATTATATAGTTTGCACCAGTTTGCTTTCCTCCTTGTTTCTCATAATTTTCGGTAGCTGTTTGGAGGAATGCATCGACTAATGTACTGAATTCATGTAATCTCTGTCATGTTCTAGTTGCTTGATTGATTTAGGCCCAAGGATATTACGCACCAAGGGGGTATCAATGGCGTCCAGAGCGAGGAAGATGCTTGCAGCTGTGAGGATACAATGGGAGGTCCGGTTTTCACGGAGCGGCGACTGAGGCGATTGCAGGCGATCTCGTCCTCCTCTCGTCCCTGATCGGCGTTTCTCCTCCTTTGTCTTCCCTATTCAGTGGGTTTCTGCTATGGATCTTCACCTGGATCTTATGCACAAGTTGGATTTCTCGCCAGGAATTGCTTTTCAGAAGGATGTGCTCCACCGCTTCTGCAAATCGGTACTCCATCCCTCCTCTTCGCTTGATGGATGTTTCTTCCTTTTGGCAACTTTTCGTCGATATACTTTTCGTCTGACGGAGGAATCAGTCGCACTGGCTCTGCAATCTTGTTTGGGGGGTTCAGCGCATGGTTTTCATGTTCAGTTCATCAGTGATCGACACTTCCGTTTCTCAGTTTCTTGCAAGTCAGTGGGTTTCATGTTTATTCCCTGAGGCGCTTCATTAGTTCTTGTTTTGATGTTTATTTCCACCTGTGGAATAATGGTTCGGCTTTCCGTGAGTTTGACAAAAAAAATTGGGATAAAGAACAAGAGGAAGAATGGACGGTGGCAATGTCCAGAAAGAAGCGTCGTGCTTTGTCCCGATCCCAAAAACCAAAACCAAAGCAGCAATGGAAGAAGAAAAAAATTGTCAAGAGGGTTCGTTTTGCGGAAAAACTTATTCAGGACTCTCCGGCTCCTCTTCACCGGCCAAAACCTGTACCGATCAATTTGGTCATTGGGGATTTCTCTATGCCGATTTTTGATGATGCTCCTGGTTTTCTTCCACAAGTCTATCATCCCAAGTCTAGTGATTCTGCTCCCAAATCGCAGAAAGTTTTCAATGATGCCGTCGCTTCAGAAATTCCAGTTCAGCATGTCTTTGATCGGCTCAGCAGCGATCTCAATCACCGGGCGTATTCCCAGCCGTGTTCTTCGCCAAGGGCGGTATCCGGGGGGTTTTCAAACTTTTTTGGATCTCCAGCTAGCTGCAATCGGTGTCTGGCTCTCGGTCACTGGGCCTCAGCCTGTAAATCAGAGATTTGTTGCCTTACCTGTTTCCAATATGGGCATGTCCAAAGAAAGTGCTGGCGACAAACCAGGCCCAAGAAAACCTGGGCCCAAAAGAAAACAACACGGCGCGTTAATACGGAAGGCACCACAACACCATCGTCGGTTTCCCTCGATACTAGTGCTGTTTCCGCGGCCACTTCGCCTTCTGCTACAGAAACTTCCTCTCCGGAGAGCCCGCCCCCCACCTGCAATCCACAATCGCCGCCCGCCCTCGCCCCCAACTCCACCCATGGCCAACTTCCCCTGCAATCCAATGCTCTATGTACCGATGGGCATGCATGTCGAGCAAGGGTGGCTACGCCCGGCACGGTCTCGTGTCGCTCTTGGGGGAGAACCTCCGAGACGCCATGAACAGTATGCAATCATCCGTCTGGAACCGGAACCGGTGCAAGAGCAAGTTCTACAGCTGATTGATGAAGTTTCGGAGATGCTTGCACATGAATACCATGTTCAGGTTATTTCAGCATTCCCATCTCCTCTAGGTTTGGGGCTTTTGAGTTTGCGACACCCGTGCAACGACAGATTCTGTTGGATATATCGCCAATCCCCTTCGCACAGGGCAATTTGATTGTTCAGAAGCATGATGAGGCCACTAATCTTAGAGCTTGCCCGTACATTAGGCAATGTTGGGTCATGTCTCCTTGTAAGGTGACTTAGATTTTGCTTTTGCGTAAGTCACTTTTGTTAGCCATTGGATGGAGATCTAACGCGTACAATAAAATATTATTAAATAACTTAGATTTTGCTTTGACATAAGTCACTTTTGTAAGCAAGCCTATTGATGCTTGTTTTTTGTCACGTCGTGCACTGTTATTGACGTACCAAGATGGGCTAACGGGCCCCGTTGTATGTGGTGCTCTAAACCTAGTAAGTCATTTGGGCTATCTTATTCTTACGATCAGTGTTGTTTGTATCCGTCTAAACATGTCACCGTTACTTAGGTCTGCTATCAGTCGGCTGTGGACCCGTATATACCTAACACTGTCTACAGTCAACATAGAGACAAGCAACCGGACCAGACACTCGTACTGGCTGCAGCAACAAGCCTAGATACTCCCCATACTGGCTGCATGTAATTTTATACAGGAACACAACTTAAAAAAAACAAATGTAAACAAGACAAATCATTGTCTGTTAATGTTAAAGAATCACATTACAGACCTATTTGGTGTTTGAAAATTTTCAAACAAGTACAATTTACAGAACTAAATGTACATAACTGCACAAAATGGTTACAACAGCTGTTGCATAAATGCAGATCCCAGTGTAATTTAGTCAAAGCAGGATCGACCATACAACCCAGTTTCACTCTTCATAGAGAATGTAATCAACCATTTAGTTCTAACTTAAACTGTTGCATCCAACAAACATGTGTTGGGTTCTGATTTTTGCAGCACAGTTGTACTTAAATGTGTTGTATTTTCTATGGACCCTAGTTTCTTTCCCACGAGCTTCTCGACCATCATCCTAGAGTAATCCCTGCAGCATAAAATTAACCATGTAACTGTAAGCATACATTAGTTGTTCTTCTAAATATTTTGTATAGATAGAATAGTATAATAGGATTTCTATCACAGTTGCAAAATTCAGATGGTGCTCACTAATAAGTAAGTTAATCATGTGCTATGTAGGATGCGGCGGCACCTGTTTGAAGTATCTCTCACTCTCCCTTTCGTCCCACGTCCCTCTCTTTTGTCTCACGGGCGTGATAGAAACAAAAGTGTGCAGGATACCAACAAATACACTATAGGCAATTCTAAATTCTATCAAACTACACATATGAGATATCCTCGAGTCATATTATTCTACAAACACCTTCTATGGAAAATAAATCAGGAGATAACACATGACTGATTTCTCTACCCACACAAAGACCTAAAAAGTTATACGACTTTACTTACAGCTCCAGGACGACACACAAATTATGCTCATCCGGCCCACTATAATGTCAGCCCACACAGATTGTAAATATGAAATTTTGATTCACAGAGGTAAAATATGCATCAAAAGTCTAGACCTACTTCCCACATAATCGCGTCAGATATTCCAATTCACAAAATATGATTGATATTGGGTGGTAAATAGAAGCAGGCTTCGAAGTAACTCGGAAAGGAAATGGAGAAGGGACTGCCACACAAAAAGCAACTAGAACATGACAGAGATTACATGAATTCAGTACATTAGTCGATGCATTCCTCCAAACAGCTACCGAAAATTATGAGAAACAAGGAGGAAAGCAAACTGGTGCAAACTATATAATACTTGTACTGGCAAGCACATGCTCAAAAGCATCAATTCAATACTACCTATCAAAATACCTGGTCGAGTAATGCACATTTTTCATATTTACAGTAAGGAACTAGAAAATTATAGTACTACATGAGGGAGTAATTCGAGAATAAGTTAATTCATCATTTTATATTCCTTGATAAGGGCCAGTAGGCAACACAACATCAACATGCTGACACTCAATTCAAAGGGTAGAAAATGAAGGGGAAAATGAAAACAGATAAAAGGAGAAAGGTGCTCACCTATGGAATCCTTTTCTGCAAGAATCCTTAGCTGCAAGTACAAGAAAGTATAGATCAAATATAAGAATGGAAATAAAAAGAAGTAACTTATACTAGAAACATGAGGCATGGTGAAACTTTAGTTGCAATCAAAAGCAAAACTATCCTAAATTTGACCTGAACAAAACAATAGAATTTTCATTTCCCACAAATATATCACTACAGACAACACAGGGGCAACAAACTCAGATGAAATTATACCACCACATTCATCATGAGGCCAAACAACAAAGCACATCAAAAACTAACTATATGTGATATGGTCAAAAGGTGTTGAGGTAGCAAGAAAAGCTCACATCGTCGGACAAAAATTCCACTTGACACGACCAGCCTTGCCAATTTTGTGATTCAGAAATCTACAAGAATCAGAAATGCAAAATGCATAGGAGTATTACACAAGAGCAACATGGAAATTACACAAACTTCTCTAGCTGCATATTTGGAACAATGACCATGCAAGTTTTTCCATATATAGGAATGAATAGAAAATGATGAAGGAGAGGAAACTCTCTTGCGTTTTTTAAGAGGGAAAGGGCACAAAAGACGAGTCAATGATAGCACTGAGAAGAGAAACAAGAAAACGGCAAACTCATGGAGAATTTCAAACAGACAGGTACATTGAACACTAAATCTTGTAGTACACTCTGGAATTCACAACACAAGTAGGCACATTGACCACATGTGGCGCTAATCAGCCACAAATGGGACCTCATAAAACTCTAACTGACCATAAACAGAGCACATATCCCCAACCCCTAAGAGACCTCAAATTAGTCATCATTAGATAAAAATAAGCAAAACTGAGCTCAAAATTGGACAATAGTAGACAACAAATAACAACAAAATCAATGAACACTGCAAATTTAATGGTGAAATAAGTATTAAGTTACGCAGTAAGATTACTAAAATTACATCATTGCTTATTATTAAAAATTTTAGTGCAGATTGTTCATCATTCTTAATTTAAATTTGATAACATACATAGCTACATCTCGGTGAACACGTCACACTAGCATAGAATAAAGTTCTCGACATCCATCTTTTAAAAGCTAAGTTTAGTCCAAATATGCTTCAAAATTTTGTAATGGACAAGTTGACAAGTGGACTCAAGGTCCAAGCTTAGTGTCATTCTCATTAACAAAAATACATAAAATTATTAACTTGAGAGCCATGAACAAATGCATGGATGCTATCATAGTTCTACAATCCTACCAAATCTTCATCAACAAAATTAATCAATCAGTTACTAGAGACACCACTGTACAGCAACAGTAAAAGCATAGATCACTGTAACTAGCTACAATATTTACCTACAAATGCATAGCCAATTCACCCTCAAAAAAGAAAACACAACAAGAATAAACAAGCAAGTAACAATCGGGCAGCCACAACTCACAGCAGCATGCATCTGCTTGCCCCTGGATGAAAGTCATTCACAGATCCAGGGCAATCCACTACTAAAACACATGTCACAAGACACTAAGTCAAAGCACCAAAATATACCTGTTTAGTATCGGGAAAATCCCCCTAGACCTAAACAGAGCCGGTACCATTTTACATCATAAGGTGATAAATCTGTAAAGGTCAATAGAAAAGATGTCAAAAATGTTAGTGTGCGCCACTCCAATACATAGTACTTGGCGGACGGGCAGAAATCTTACATGTAAAATGTATATCTTGGCCCATATAGCATAACACTGCAAAAGGAGGGATAAACATGTTCAAAAATTAGAAGATAGTGGTAAGTTGGTAAGACATATTTGGATGTTACAGAGACGGAAAAGGGGTAAATTTGGATGTTGACTAACAACTACTTAAGAAGACTGCATACCATCAGACCAGGGGTAAATTGCTGCATGGTTCTAAAATCTACGGCTGACTTAGTTGCCCTGACAGTATAACTAAAGTTACTGGTTAACCTTGCTTTTGTGCAAACTTCGAAGTCGGTATTATCATCCATCAGACCATCACTTAATCGGTGGATGTCGCGGCCATGTCTTCGGTCTTCCTGACTTAAAAATGGTTGAAGACCTAATTGATGTACTTATCCTATGTTGCTTTGGGAGCCTTTGATGTCTATAATCTGGTGCAGACAGTGGAGCATTTTAGTAACCGAAATAGTGAATGGTAAGGAACACTGAAAACCATTGAATAAAGTTTATTACCAGTGACTGGAATTAACTTTTGGCATGTTTTCACAATGAAGTTATCGGATAGATCAGATTCCTCTTCAGCAAATAGCTGCCATTATGTTAAGACTACAGTATTAGCAAACTATGACTGTCTTGAAGAGTGTTTCCAACATTCAAAATGGTGGAAACAGGACTTTGCTTTTGCCACAAAGGGTAGTTTCACAGGAAATGAACAAGTTATGAGCTTACCAGTCTCACGAAGTTAACAATGCATGCTAACCACTTTTATAATCTTAAAACAAGGAAAATAACAACTACGAAAGGTGTGGTGTGCCCATCATTTTTCATGATAATGAACAGCCTTACCTTGTAAGAAGTGAATAATAGGATCAAAGCCAACAGCAGGTTCACCGCCTCAAATTTCTACAGAACATGAGAATATTGTAACAATCAATATAATGCAGTAACAAAATATAACAACTGTTAGCATGAGAGAACAATCAACCTGAATGGTAGCTACTCCAAGTGATCATCACGGCCCGAAAGACCACAGCTCCAGCAATACCATAAGAAAGCACTTGATTCTTGTTTCAGATATAAGATAAGAAATGGTGAGAAAAGGTATAGAGTAAACTTGAACCTTAACTGTAAGAATAGCTACAAAGTATACCTGGTATTCCCTTGGCACTTTGAAATACTTGAAAACCAGAAAAAAAAACAAAGAGACTGTCCACCGACAAACTCTGTTCCAATAAATACCTTTTACATAACAGGACAAGATTACATCGTTATATAAGTTTAAGGAAATAATGTTCTGTCAAGATCGATCTTGTTATATAAAATTTGCTACAATGGAAACCACATATTCAAATATACTTCCCCGCTCCTAAATATAAGTCATTTTAACTTTCTTGGAGAGTCAAACATTCTCAACTTTGATGGAGGAGGTGAAGATGGAGGTCAGCGAATCGGCTGGCGGAAATGGGAAGACTAAGATGGTGACTAGGAGGATGTACAAGGAGTCCATTGCCGGCGGAAAAGGGAAGACTAAGATGGTGACTAGGAGGATGAATAAGGAGTCCATTGATATTTTGTTGAACGTTCATCCCCTTGTCAAGCCTTTCACCTTCGCTACCAGTGATCCCTTGATGCCAAACATGTTTGCTAGGCGTAATGCTAAATATGAGGTTAAGTGCGAGTTCCAAGAGTACTTGCGAATCCAGTCCGTCATCAATGGGTATGCTGAGTACCAGCTGGAGGTCACCGATGATGAAGACGAATGACCACAAGTTAGTGTAGCACTATTGTCATGTGTGGTTGGTGTGGTAACGAGTTAAAGCTGCCTAGCATAATAATAATTTTTGTATAAGTGAACATTTGCTTGTTTCAGAGATATTCTGCTTGTTAGCTTGTACCTGTAGTATTTATATGTTAGAAAAGTGCTATCTTTTGTGTGACCTAGCAGCATCTCGTCACCCTGGTGTCATTGTCTATGAGTACCTTGCACTGATGTTATTCTCACATCTTAAGACTTTCTACTCTGGGAACAAAATACACAATTTCGTCTTTTCATTTCCTCGTATATCCAATCGAGGCATCGACTCTGCCCATTGTTTTCATTTCTGATGTAGCCAGTGACAACTGCTAGCTTCCATTTTCATTTCTGATGTAGCTAGTGACAACTACTAACTTTCCAGTCTTTTGAGGCAAGCCGTTTTGAAGCACTTAAATTCTGGGAATGGCATTGGAATACTGCCAGCATATCTATCAAATGTCATTGGTATTCTAACATGGTTGTTGCCCTACAACCTGTGGCCTGTGAGAACACTAAGGAAAAGTTCGAGCTTGTTAGATAAGTAAGTGCTGCAAGTTAATTGTCAACAGCAAGTGGAGTTCCAAATGCAATTCCAAAAATTGTGTCAATAATGGTGTGCTTCAGTCATTGGAAGGGTAACGCATGGTTGTAGCTTTGGGAGCCTTTGACAATGTTTTTCTTATCGTAAGTCATACTCGCTGAGATCTCTAACTCTGTTGTCCGTTTTCCATTATTGGGCTTCAGTCATTGGAAGGGTAGCAGATGTTTTCTTGCCAACCCAACCTGATGTTATCGTTCTCTTACCACTGTGGCAAAGTTTTTATCGCGTCTTGGTGGACGAACTGTAGATAAAAACATTTTGGCTGTAGAAATCCGCCACATCTTTACAGCATTCATTTCATGACAGTGTATCTCCTCTGTCCGATTTCGACTAGAACCAATAATGACCTTCTGCTACGATACGAGAAGGCAGCCATCTCTGTTCCTGCAATAGTCTCTGGTCAGGTGTCGTCGTCCTAGTCACCTCGAGCTCCAGAAGCTCCGTCTCACCCCTCCAGCCCAGTCACCTGGCATGGAGCAACCACTCTGACACGTGCCGCCTCCCGCCACACGTGTCCACACGCGAGCAGACCTCGCATGTATTTAGAACGCGTCTCGTCGCGATCCTCCCATCTCACAGACTCGATCGATCATCGCGCTCGCGAACCAGCAGGTCAGATCGATCGGCAACCAATCGCAAGGAACCTCGCTCGCTGTCAGGATTGCATCTGCCATGGCGGCCGCCGCCGCGCAAGAAGGCCTGACCCCCGCGTCGCCGCCGGCAGCGCCAGGGACGACGACGTCGCCAGCCGGGACCCGGGCTCGAGGAAGCCCGGCGTGGCCGGCGGCCGCGCCAGGCGCGGGCTCCGGTCGCTCGCCGCCGCGGTGTCCCTCTCCGCCGGGCTCGTCGCGGCGTCCTTCTTCCCTCGCCGGCAGCCCCTCGGCGGCGGGGGGACCAGAAGGCGGCGCCGGCGGCGACGACGGTGGCGATCGTGCTGGCCGGGGTCGGTGGCGGCGGAGGCGGTGCTGGCGGTGCGCGGTCGTGGATGGCGGGGCGGAGGGCGGGCTGCACGCGCGCCCGGCCGCCACGCTGCTCCCCTACGCGGCGCGGCTGTGCGCAGCGCTGGCGATGGGGCGCCGCTCGCTTCTGGGACACGGCGCGGCGCGCGCGTGGGCTCGCGTGCTGCGCGGGCCATGGCGGCCGGGGCCGTGGCGTGGCGCGCGCGGGGTTCGGTGCCGGTGAACCCCCGTCGCCGGAGACCTCGCCAAGCCCGCCGGTCGCTTGGGCCGTGCTCCTCGCCGTCGTCAACTACAAGATGCTCTGAGCCGGTCAGAGCCGGCTTCGTGTTCGCCTCCCAACTCGAGATCGAGCGCTCTCTTTCTCGTGTGCTTTGTTCATGTTGGATCGTGGGTGCAGGCCTCTGCTCTGATCTCTGTCTTGGAGTGCACAGTATTTTGTTGTGTGGACACGTTTGTATACTGTACGGCTTACAATCTTGCAAGTACTACTACACTAGTGTGAATGTGTGATGTATCCTCTGTTCCTTGCTTTGCTTTTCGGTTGCGACGCGTATGCATATGAGAGCGATCGATGGATGTCATTGACATTCTGACAAGCTAATCGCGGGACGTACCGACTGAGGCTATTTAGATGCTTCATTTGAGAACATGGTTCTCTAGGTAAATTTTTGCTTTGCATGTTCTTAAAATAAAAACTTTTTATGGTTCTCTAGGTAAAAACTTTTTTATGTTCTGAAAATAAAAGCTTTTGCATTTTGAAGGCTGTCTAGGTAAAAACTTTTTTTTGCATTTCGAAAGGATCTAGACAAGGCAAGGCCTGATGAAAGAGACCGATGAGAACAGACGTCATGAGATGGCACAAGAACACCCACAACAATGGCCCCTGTTTAGATGTTTCACGAAATTTTAAACAGATGTTTCACGAAATTTTTTTCGAGTATGTTCCCTCACATGCATGGCATATTAAATGTAGTAAAAAAAAGACCCATTATATGGATGGAGTGTACTTCGCGAGACGAATCTAATGAGGCCTAGTTAGATCGTGATTACACAATAAATTGCTACAAGTAAACAGGTGCTAATGACAGATTAATTAGACTCATTAGGTTCGTCTTGCGATGACTGACATACTCTGTAATTAGTTTTGTAATTAGTCTATATTTAATACTTCAAATGTGTGCCCGACATACTGATAAAATTTTTTTTCGCGAACAATCTAAACGCGGCTATGAGCGCAGCTACACTGGTGTTATATGTTCAGTCAGCACTTGAGCGCAGAAACACATTGATGAGCCCACGATTGCTGCTGAAATTTTGAGGAATAGATGCATATCTAGGCCGTGTTTAGTTCCGCGGTGAAAAGATTTTGAAGGGAATCTTTTCACATTTAAAGTATTAAACATAGACTAATTAAAAAACTAATTGCAGATTACGTTTGGAATTCGCGAGACGAACCTAATGAACCTAATTAATATGTCATTAGCACATGTTTCTGTAGCATTACTGGTAGCAATTTAGGGTCTAATCACGTCCTAATTAGACTCATTGGATTCGTCTCGCAAATTTCAGTCCATCTATATAATGCGATTTGTTTTTTACCTACATTTAATCCGCTATAATGTGTCTAAACATTCATTTTGGATTTTGGATTTTGGAACTAAACAGCCCTAATGTCGTTTCCCAGCCGCTCGAACTATGGTCAGGGGACCACCTCCTTGGGAGATGAACGGCATGGACCTTAGGTTCCGTCCTCCTGACATATGCGTGGACTGATTTCTCCCTCGCATATTCTCTCTCTCTAATCTCTTTCTCATACGTCAGCAAAAGGGCTGAAGGGGCGTCACGATTTCATGATGATCCTTTAACTCGTCTGTCTGGGGGCCATTCTAGGCCACATGCCCGCACCATGCTGCAGGATCTCTCTACACACTCTCTCATAATGGCTCAGCTGCATACGTCACGGATGGCTGCCGGAGGTCAGCTCGACTCTCGCCCGACCCTCACCACGAAGGGTCGGGGTGACACTGCACGCTGCTCATACGTACACTTTGGTCAAGACATAGCACTAACGCAACACTGAACTTGCGGTGCACGGTACCAGCTACTCCTCTTTTTTCAGGTATAGCTACAGCTCCCATCATGACGACTATAGAGGACGGCTACGGTTCCCGGACAGTAGGGCCTACGACATGGACAGAGATTCCTCCACCTTTTTCTTTGACTGTATTCCCTCGCTCTCTCTCGTGTAACTCTTTTTACCGTCTCTGGCCTCCCTTGAGCTATAAAAGAGGGCAGGTCCCTTGCGAGGGGCATCGATTCCTTTTTCTGTCTTCCCCCGGAGGCTTGCTCCGCGCAAGCTCCGTGGACTTCTTTCTCTTCACCACCGCACTCAAACGCACTGAGACTTGGGAGCCAACCTCCCTCTCTCGCCTGTTGTGTCCCCTACTGCAAACCATAGCAAGCAACACGCAGCTCGAACTGTACGTAGGGTCTTATACCTCCGGGTAGTCCGAACCATATAAATCCTTGTGTCCATCTTACTAACCATCCGGAGCTCAAACGCGCAACCGTAGAAGTTTACTAGCCGTTGGCGAAACACCGACAACGGCCGCCGTCGACAGGACGACGCCCTTGCCGCCGATCGTGACGGTGGTGGGGATCATTGGTGCCGATGCTAAACCCTAGAGCGGGGAGGAGGAAAGGGAAACAAGATCTGATCTCATGGACGCGCAGATGCGCTGTCCTAGCCCCTGCAGAAAACGTTGTGTCCAAGTCATTGGCTTTGCCACTTGTGAAATCAGCTCCTGAAAATTCTTGCAGAAAACGTGGTTTCCAAGTCAGGCCTTGTTTAGTTCCCTTGATTTTACCGATTTAGGAGTAGTAAATGTAGATAAAAAGGTGAAAAATTATATGGATAGACTGTAAATCTCGAGACGTATCTAACGATAGTAATTAGAGGGTAATTAATCCATAATTAACGGATGGTTACTGTAGCATTACTGTTACAAATCATGGATTAAGTAGGCTCATTAGATTTTTCTCGTGATTTACAGCCTATCCATATGACTTTTCACTTTTTCGTCTACATTTAATACTTCATGCATCTAAGATTCTTCTTTGATGTGACGGTAAAAAAATTTGGTGGAAACTAAACACGGGCTCAGTGGCTGCGTCGATTGTCAGATCAGCTCTTCACTGGGATTCATTATTCTAAAAGGGAGCCAATTTGACCAAATTCACACAATTGAAGTTAAGAATTTGCTAGCATTGGCAACAAAGGTTTTGTTGTACATAGCCTGTACCAAAGGTTAATGTCCTGTTTGCTTGGTTGAGCTCGGCTGAAAAGTTTGTTGATTTGATCTAGACTGATATTCTTTTGCATTGAGTTGTTTAATTGGAGTGAAAAGGGTAAAAAAATTGCATTGGGTCGCGTGCACAAGAGAAGAATAAACTCACACATTCTCTAGGTGAAACTTTTTGCGTTTGGGTGAAACAAACAGGCCATGAAGCTACCCTCGTATAGATGTCCAAATGGGCTGCCTGGCACAACACGACACTGACACTATTGGCCCGACACTATTAGACACTGACACTAATAGGCACTAACACTAATCGTATCGTGTCGCGTCGTGCTGTCGTGCCGACCTTCTGGCCCAGACACTACACTATGTCGTTTTTATAGTGTCGTGCCGACACATGGGCCCGATGGCCCATCGTGCTCGTGCCGGCACTGGCACTGTGCATCCACTCATTCAATTCCAAACTTTATATATTTCATCACAAATTCATCTAGATATGCATCAATTTCATCATTTCATCATCAACTTATGAACATTGATCACATCATAAATCATTAAAGATATATACATCTCATCAATATTTTAACAGAGACATCTATTTCACAGTACTATGATCGAGGTAATCGTGCCGCATCGTGCCTGGTCAAAATCGTGTCGTGTTCGTGTTGGCACTGCGTGCCGAGGTTGCGGCCCAAACACGGCCCAACCATCGTGTCGTGTCGGCACTGACACTATGACATCGTGTTAGTGTCGTGTTAGTGTTATGTTTTTTAGTGTCGTGCATCGTGCCGCCCATCGTGTCAGGCCCATTTGGACATCTATACCCATCTGCACACAAGCATTCCGTGGCTTGCCAAACGCTGCTAACCTACTAAAACTAACCGCAACCGCAACACTACAAATCCACACCCGACAGAGGCGCCGATCTGACCCTCCCCGCTCCAAGTGAGGAATGGAGCGAATTTACGAGAACCATATTGATTATTCTATATATATACAACAGCTCCCTTTCACAAAATGCATCTGGATTACATTCGGTAATTCTCAGCAAACCTTACATGGCGAACACAAACCACTACCAGTCACACTATACTCTACACCAATATGGAGAATTGTGTGGTGCCAAATAACCATATGAAATCCCCATTACGGCCTTGTTTAGTTCCAAATCCAAAATGATGTTTAGACACATGTATGGCGTACTAAATGTATGTAAAAACAAATCACATTATAGATGGACTGGAATTGCGAGACGATCCAATGATCTAATTAGGGCGTGATTAGACCTAAATTGCTACAGTAACATGGCTAATGATAGATTAATTAGTTCATTAGGTTCGTCTCGCGAAATTCCAAACGTAATCTGCAATAGTTTTTTAATTAGTCTATGTTTTAATACTTCAACTGCCCGAGTTTGTAACGTCGTGTCAGCTCAGGCTCGTAAGAAAGGGACACTATGCTGTTGGCTCCTGAAGGTTGTTTCATTTCCATGTGGGCCCTGCCACCCAGTGTCTGTCTCTACAATCTACATGCACAGTGCGATTAGGCATCGCTACAGTACACATGCCTCCCGATTTTTGCGGCTCCATTGGCGACGCGTTTGCAACGTACTGTGTGGACCACGGAAAGAGTGGAGGAGAATCGGCTGCGGCCTGCGGGAGTTGCGGCATATGTTCCCTTCCGACTGGCGGCATGTATTTTCCAGCTACCCAACGCTTGGAACAGAACATATTCCTTAATTCCACAAGAGATTTATTCTTCTCCGCGCACATGGCTGATTTTTTTCTGAGGCAAAAGAAAGTTTTTGTGTTCATGCACACACCCGGATTTGCATTTCGTCTAGTGTGACCATTCCTCATGAAGAAAAAGGAGGCTTCCTATAAGTATATCGCGGTTAAAGTTTTACCTACGCAACACGCCAGAATCTAGATCTCTTCGCTAAGGGAATCTCCCACGACAGTCCAAGTCGCTAGCTAATATCAGCATTATACAACGTTGAGAGAATGCTAAAAGGGCAACACGTAAACGACACGCACTCAGGCCACCCGCAATGGCTATAGATGGCAATGGCTATAGATGATGTTCTCTATACTGTAACCCTACAGGATATAGTACTCCCTCCGTCTCAAAAAGAATGTATTTCTCGCTTCCTAAGAAATTTCAGAATCTCAAGTTTGACCAATTATAAATTAAAAAATATAAATATTTATGATATGAAATCATTAGATTCGTTTTTAAATGTTATCAGCTCAGCTGCACTCAGTTCGCATGCATGCACATATATTGACTCGAGAAGCTGAGCTGAGCTGATAACATTTAAAAACGAATCTAATGATTTCATATCATAATTATTTATATTTTTTTATTTATAATTGGTCAAACTTAAGATTTTGAAATTTCTCGAGAAGCGAGAAGTGCATTCTTTCTGGGACGGAGGCAGTACGTTTTCTCTATCTCTTGTGAGTATTTTATCCAAAAATGTTGACGTGGATCTGCTGTAGACAGGGCTTAACGACCCATTGCGGGCGTCCTCAGCTCGCACGGCCTCCTAGAAACCTAGTGTCTGACATCTCGATCTCAGTTGTATTAAATAGTGTCCAACATTTTTTTTTGCTTCTTTTGTGGTCTTAGATATCCATATACTCCCTCCGGTTTGGCAAAGGAAGTCGTTTTGGACAAGATTTGAGTCAAACATTGGGAATATAAATCGTGAATAACCTTTAAGTCGTTGAGTTTGAAAATGTGAAAACTACATGAATAGATTTGTCTTGCAAAATACTTTCATAAAAGTATACATATGTTAGTTTTTAATAAATATTTTTATAAAAATAAGAAGTCAAAGTTGTACTTTGGAGACCGTGTCGTTGTCCTAGACGACTTCTTTTACTAGACCGGAGGGAGTATATCAGCTGATGATTTGTCACGTTTGTTGGAGACGCCCTAACTCTACCATGATTAGTGATGCATAGAAGAGGCGGAGAGTGCTCTAGTGCTACAAGCGCATCGACTGGGATTGGGTGACAGCAGTGCGAGTGAATCCCAGTAAAGGCTGTTTGGATCCACCAACTAATTACTACTCAGCTAGCTAATTTTAGCTGATGTGGATTCAAACAAGGCCAGCTAATTCTCAGCTAATCTCCTTCTAAATGTTCAACCCAGCAAATTGCAGCTAACCGGCTAATAGATTAGTTGGGTGGATCCAGCAGGGCCTAAATGTTCTAGCTTTGCAATAGCCACATCTGGGGCCGCCGCCACGGGATGGTAATTGTTGTAATCTTCCGCCTCATCCGAACCTAGGGCTTAATTAGATCCGTCCTGAGAGCAAGAGAGAGAAGAAGGGCCAAAAGCGGCACTTCTAGACGAGTAGACGATGCCATCCTCATCGAGGCACTGCTTGCGAAAGGTATCAAGCTGTCAGGAGTCATGACACGGTGGACAGGCATGGAGTGCCACGGCCACGGGACGTGCGGATGAAGATGAGTTCGGCACGGTGGTGGTTGGCGCGATGACAGAGCAGCAGGTCACTGAAATTGTTATCTCATAAGAGGCAATAATAACCTCATGAATTTGGGAAAGCACAAGATAACTCAAGTCGTATGGTATACACTGCCACCCTGCTTCACATGCTTAGAATCTCAATGTCTTTGTACTATTCTACTACAGGTTGCTATAGTGAGCCCCATATGGTCAGCTGGATGTGTTCTTGCATGCAGAGCTTCTTCTTGATCACTGTTATTTTTTTAAAAAAATACTCTTGCATGCATGCATTTTTTCAGAAATTGTTCCCACAAGAATATATATACGATGCATGAACCCAAACTATGCGGATTTTAGATTCTTCACAAGCAAAACCCTTGGCACCAGGGGCGACGCCAAGTAGTAAGTACCGGGTGCACATGCACCCAGAAAAATTTCAAATTCATTTAAAAATTATAAATTTTCACCGTATATAGCTATGCATTATGATTGTGTTACGAGGCTAGCCACGGGCCATGCTATTTTGCGGGCGCCCGCAGGGGGGGCCGCCGTGCGCTCGCGCTAGGCGACAAAAACAGCCCCTGCGTGGCTGCATCCTGCCTGTACGCGCGCACCTGCCCCCAGCACGGCTCCTGTGCCGCACCCGCCCCGCCCTGCATGCACTGCCCTCGCTTGCGCTGCTCTGCCTCCCGCAAACAAGAGTTTTACAATAAATGAAGAAAGTTATACAATACAAATAAAATATGTCAAAAAAAATTTTACGAAGCAATATTTTGCAACAAAAATCTTGAACGAGCAAACTTTTGCTTGCGATAAAGTTTTTCAGCGTCAAAATTTTTGCAAATAAAAATTTTACCTACAAACTTTTGCTTGCGAAAAAATTCTTCAGAATTTTTTGCAACAAAATTTTGTCAACAAACTTTTGCTGGCTTGATTTCGACAAAATTCTCAAACATCAAATTTTTTGTAACAAAATTTTGTCAGCAAACTTTTACTTGCTTGCTTGCGATAAAGTTCTTCAACGTCAAAATTTTTGCAATAAATTTTTTTCAACAAACTTTTGATGAGGACAGATACACAGAGTAGTCCGCAGCGAGCACACGAGCTACCTGTGCGACGTGAGTCCAGCTACCTGCGCGACGTGAGTCCAGCTACCTACGTGACGTGGGTCCAGCTACCTGGGGGCGCGAGCGCCGAGCGCGTGAGGGAGCGAGCCGAGCGCGTAGGGGGCGCGGTGCGCACGGCCTTAAAATTGGGATCGCGGGCCAGGCACCTCCCACCATGCTTCTCTAGCTTCGCCCCTGCTTGGCACAATATAGGGATGTTATCTGACCCTTTTTTTTAGAATTGGGGCCCTGAGGCCCGTTTGGATTGCAGGTTAAGGTTGCCAATGTTTGGTTGCTTATGCATGGAGCTAGTCCACCCCACTCCATGACATCTAGCATTCCAAATCTGTGCGAAATCAAAACAAATAATTAGCCGGGTCGTGATCACACTGAGTAACATTCAATGATCATTAGCCCTACCTGCTCACTTTGTGGTTTAAATGAAAAAAGGTGACCCATACGTGTGATACGTGCACTTTTAAATAACTTTTTTAGTTACATCACCTTTTTACATCCTAGGCTAGGATGGTCCCTTGTTATTGGGTCACCGTCGTGCAACTTTTGCTTGCACGGGTTCTTTGTGTTCCAATCGAGTCACGTATGTAACTGATACCATAGGCAACCTAATAACTTGCACTTAATCAGTTAGAGTGCGCATATTACCATGTACGTACTCTATGCCTATGCCTAATATGTATGGTGGTTTCTTCCTGTTCCTTCCAAATTAAAGTCACAATGACCATCTTATGTTGTCATTCTTTTCTTTGACAATTTTCATATCTTGCCAGTCCTTATGTCGTTTCTTCCAATAATATTTCGTGTATGGTTATGTTAATATGTTTATCGAGTACGTGTTTACTTTTTCATGCGCTAGGGTGTGAAGGGTCCAACGATCTGCAAGGCTGCAACAATAGCAAATAAACGACCTGCACCCTTTTTTTCTCTGAAAAAATAAGTTAAGTTCATCTAGACGGCACTAACTCTGTTCATTCATTCTCGTGATTTTAACTTTATTGTGGATTTTTCTCTCATTGCTCCATTGCAAATGCAACTCGACTCCGCAGTTTTTGTTGGTCATAGAGTGAAGGTAGCTTTAAAAAAATTCTTCCTCAAACCAAAGTGGTTTTGCTTAACTGCATATCCAGCTATCCACCCATGTTAAGGTTTGCACTAGACTTGCGCCCTACTTGCATATACTCAGCATGTATGAGGACACTGAAAATTCCCATCATATAATGTGGCCGCTTCTTTGTAGTTCTGCAAACTGATTTTTATTGCAAGCAAGCTGCAGCTGCTGCACATATTATGTGGCTTCCTTTCTGGTTAGGTTCATGTATCTTTCTCAACACAACCCTTTTTATCCATTTCTATCCACCACTCGCTTGATATAATGGTGGTCCTTATGAAGGCGATTTGAATTAGATGAATGATTCATGCCATGACGTCATCAATTGAAAGGAACTATTTATTTACCTCCAGTAAGTACCATTCTTTCTGCCACTAAGTTCTCCATATCACCTCCTTTTGCAGGGCGCTTCTCTGCTCATAAAGCTCTTATGCCTCCCTCCACCTGTAACACATATACTCGTAGGTGAAATACTCATTTTTAGTACCTAGCAAGAGGTGGCTTTACCCACCACTGGCATTGCCATTGACGTTGATATATCTCAGCATTCTGTTGTTCAATTTCTCTGTTTTTAGTAACATCCTTTAGCCACTGTCGTAGCTATTTATGGTGTAGCAACAAAATTAAGTTGCTTTTTTGAAGCACTTGAAAATTAGTCGCACTCGTCCTTCTTTGATATGACCGTTAAAGTTAGCAATCTAGCTTGCTCTAAGCATTTCCGAGCTCTTCGGAGAGCCTAAATGTAACCGCTCACATACTCTCCAGAGTTCAACTTGCGACAGTGCCAGTTCAGAGGCGACAGCAATAATTTCCAACAAAAAGCTCCTTATGGAACAGGACTTATAACTTCTTATAACTGTCACAACTCACAAGAACCATAGCTACCTATAGCTATATGTGATGCTACATAGATCTCTCTCTAACTGTCCTAAAGATACAGGTTTCTCTTTCATGTAAACAAGTTGCTGCATGTCCAATAGCAGCTAGCTAGCCTGATCGATCACCTCACTTTCTTTCAGTTGCGAAATCGCATCCAAGTTGCCTACTTTTTCCTTATTAGCATGCATATCATCAGCTCATGTGGTGCAAAGGTTTGTGCCTATAAAAAGGAGATATCCATGTTGTTAATCCAGATCACTAGCAACCAACCATACAAACAGTTCATCAGCTTAGTTCAGTCTTCAGTGAAACAGGATGACAGGTATGCTGGAGACCACGATGCTGCAAACCAACAATGAGCCACTAGGACCCAAGGTAATGGGTCAATAGTATAGTGTTAATTAAAGATCTAATTTTTGCAATAAATATGGATACGTAATTAGGTTCTGTTCTACATCTCCACAGCAAATTAAATTCTTATCAGAGCTCTGAACTTGATGTAAAATAAGTCACATGAATGCATATAATTGATGCATTATTTTGTTCAGATTTTTCAGCAAAAGGATCAAGAGCTGCGGCGGTCGTTCTCGGAGTGCTCCAACAACGCTAAGACGAACCGACTCATCATTCCGGCCGCCGGCGGTGGCGGCGGAAGCTCGTCGGAGGTGGCAGAGACGGTGCGGTGCGCGTGCTGCAGCGTGCCGGAGGACTGCACGGCGGCTTACATCCGCCGCGTCCGGGCGGCGCACTGCGGAAGCTGGGTGTGCGGGCTCTGCGCGGAGGCCGTCGGCGAGCGGCTGCGGCGGGAGCCCGGCGCCGGCGTGGCGGCGGCGCTGCGGTGGCACACGGCGGTGTGCAGGGACTTCAACGCCACCACCAGGCTGAACCCGAAGCTCTCCCTCGCCGGATCCATGAGGGACATCGCGCGGCGGAGCTTCAACCGGCGGGCGTCCTTGTCGCCGGCGACGACGTGCCACGACGAGCTCCGCGCCTCCAAGACGATGGAGAGGACCGTCAGCTGCCAGCCGCGCTTCTTTGCGTGATCTGCTGATCCCAAGCACATTAATGTTTAGTTCTCGAAATCTTTTCGAGATTTTGGGTTTTTGATTTTATCTATTTAGGAGCAGTAAATGTAGACGAAAAGGGTGAAAAGTTACATGGATAGGTTGGAAATCTCGAGACGAACCTAACGATGGTAATTAGAGGATAATTAATTCAGAATTAGTGGATGGTTACTGTAGCATTATTGTTGCAAATCATGGATTAAGTAGGCTTATTAGATTCGTCTCGCGATTTACAGTCTATCCATGTAACTTTTCATCTTTTTCGTCTACATTTAATGCTCAATGCATCTAAAATTCTCCTTTGATCGTCTACATTTAATGCTCAATGCATCTAAAATTCTCCTTTGATGTGATGGGTGAAAAGATTTCATTTTGTAACTAAACAAGGGCTTCATGTTTTTTTTTTTTTGTCTTTGAGAGGGTATTGTAATGCGTCTATGCTGTGTATATTTGTCATTTGCTTCAATAAAGGCAGGTAGCATCCTTTTTTTAAAAAAAAATAGCATTTCTGGTTCAATTGCGCTCTCTCAATTATGAAAACGGGAAAAATGATAGATTATGCCAACGCGCGCGCGCAATTCAATTGATACTATATGTATTGTTTCAAATATTTTATCATCAATTTTTGAGTGGAATTTGATTTTTTTTTTTTGAGGAATTTGATGGTCAATTGTGGGTTGGACCTTTGTTGTGCAGTTTGTTAGAGGTGGGCCTCCAAATGCGATTCAAGCTCCGAACACTACAAATGAATTGGGCCCAGGCTCTAGGCCTAGTTATTCGGTCAAATGGGTTCCAATGCAAAAAGATGAGACAGTTAGTACCTGCTTGATGAAATATACACTACCATGAATCAGCTTCAAGCTCAACTACTTGTATGTAATGTTGGCTACGGTGTACTATCTTTTTTCTGTTATCTCTTTTCAGTTTTTGTCACACAAGGTCGATTTCACAAATTGCATTAAAACAATCAGATATCCGCATATATTACAACATGGCTCCTCAAGGGGAATATGTAGCGTTCGCCCCTTGAGAATGACAAATGGTTAACATGTTCAATGTTTGTAACTAAAACTAACCTGCAGGGTTGAAAATTGATTGGTGGTTGAGATCTGGGGCGGAACTACTCCTCTATGCCTTCAATGGAGTTCCTGGGGTGGGGGGCTTGAGCCCCCCCCCCCCCCCCCCCCCCCCCCCCCCGCCTCCCCCCACACGCAGGATCCGCTACCGGTTGGGATTGTTTGCAAAAGTTGGATGGATCATGCGCAACGGGTGATGGTGGAGAACCCGTGGCATTAGGGGTTGGACGGCGCCTAGGACCCGCAGTTGTTGTAGTAGGATCGCCCGCATTGGTTGCACGACGTCTGGTCCGCCCGCAGCGTCGCATAGCTGATGTACCCATTCGTCGGCTGCCGCTGCGCCATCGCCAGCCGCAGGGACCACGAGCCGGTGCCGCCACCTCGTCCTCCTCGTCGTTGCAGCGGTTGAAAATTGACTTGTAGGGTTAAAAATTGATTGGTGGTTGAGATCAGGGGCGGAGCTAGGTTAGGAGGGTTGGAGGCTCTTTTCCCTTCTACTTCCATCTGCCCCTTTCTTCTTCCTCCCCCTCCTTCTCCCTGCTCCTCCTCTGTACCTTCAATGGAGTTCCTGGGGGTGGGGGCTTGAGCTCCCATGCCCCACGCCGGATCTGCCACTGGCTGAGATTGTTTGCAAAAGTTGAAGAATAACAATGTTTTTTTTGGTATTATATGACACAAAGACGCCAGTATAGCAAAGCCCAAACTAGAATATCTTGCCGCTGTCCCACTACCTTGCCGCTGTCCCACTACCTTGCCGCTGCCTAAACGGGCGTTGTAGCCAAAGCTCGGTTTCACGCTTTGATTTTTTTTTTCTGTCTTCTTTTCGCCACGATCTTATCCCCGCCTCTCTGGTCAGCAACCTGTGGGTTGTTTCATCTTTTCATTGCAAAAATATTTGTTTCGGGATCAAGCTTTGCATGAACTTATATCACTGCAAGCTCTACCCATACGTATTTTGGTTGGAATTTATTTAAAAATTGGTTAACATGTATATACAATAAGCATAAAAGTCTGCTTTGTGTTGGGATTGCAGCTCTAATGTATATACAATAATTTAGACTTTGAGAGAAAAAAAACAATTCACCCCTTTTGTGTAGGTTGTTTTTAAGGGAGGTACCGTCTGCGATTTTGGTCCCTTGTTACAGCGTGAGAACATCAGGGAGACTTTCCACTTGACAAGCGAGGCATAATAGTTTGCTAATGATATTGTCATATTTGACAAGCGAGACTTTCTCGATGTTGAAGAACAAGAGTAAGACCTCTCCCTTCACAGGATTGAGTGTTGATTGAGCGCAGCCAGTCGCCTAGGTTGTCTTGGATGTGAGTAGTTCATATTAGATTATTTCTTTCAGGTTGTGTTCAGCTGGCCCGCCGGCTTGTGTTCATATGGAGTCCACTCCATTTGGGTTGTAACCGATCTTTGTAACAAATTCTTCTTTTTCTTAATACAATGATACGCTACGCGCGTATTCGAGAAAAAAAAATATTTGGCGTACTCTTTTATTTGTGAGAGTAGTAGCTGAGATGATAAAATTTGGTTGTGTATGGTGCTTTGCTGATATAGATGATTGGATGACCGTGCTGCTTTTGTAACAACAACCATCTCTCCGTGTGCGTCAGGGTTAGATCAATTAGTACATTGCTAGCTCCCATTCATTTGCTTACACTGTGCGAGTTAAGAATTGTAACTTTTTTTTTTTGAAGCGCAGTTAAGAACTGTAACTGCAAAACAGTATTGACCGATTGGTGCAACTATATCACAATTTTCCTACCTATTTGCAAAATGGTATCGATCACTTTATTCCCACGTTCACCCGATCCCGCGTGCGACGGCCGGGATGATCATAATGCACTGGCGCGTTGCCCGTTTCGGCTACGGGGCCAGGGGATCCCCGCCGCCCCGGCCCCCACGCTTGTCCCGGCCGTTGAAGGAGAAAAGACAGGCCAGAGCCTTGGAGGCCAGCTAGCGCAGCGAGCTCGGTGGCAAAAGGCAGGGCGAGGTGGTGCGCGCGGTGCGGTGCGCAAGCCGTGTGCCGCCGCTACAACTACAAGGCCGGCCGGTACGGTGTAGGGAAATGCACGGCACGGCCACGACGGCCTTCGTTCACGGACGCCGTAGAATAACGCGCACGTGGCGATCGAGGCCAAGCGCGACGCGCGGGCTCTCCGATCGGCCGATCCGGCCTGCCGCTTTTGCCGGCCATTGGCGGGGGGTCTCGATGTGATGTAGGTAGGCCACCCTGAATTGTTAGGAACCTTTACCGTCTACTACAGAAAACGTTTTGAGCGGCGGCGGGTTAACGGGCATTTGTAAGGACGGCTCCAAAATCCGCCTCTGCAAATGGTTTTAAGAGCGTGTGGTGGCATCATCTTCCCCTGCAAATGCCATTTTCAGGGGCGGGTCATGGCATGGCCCACCCCTGGAAATGGCATTTGCAGGGGCGGATGATGCCATCACCCACCGCTACAAATGGATTTAAAAAATAAAAAAAGAAAAAGAAAAAAGTGAAAGAAAAAAGAAACATGATTAGTTAAAAATTAATTAATGAGAAACATGATTAGCTTGAGTATTAATGTAAATTACACCATTAAAATTAATATTAACAAATAAAAAATATAATGAAAAAAAGAAAATGAAAAAAATGTGCCAGTCGGGCGCCGCCGTCGGTAGCCTGGGGGCGGCCGGACCCCGCCCGGATGCCGCGGAGCCCCAGCACGGCCTGGGCGCGGGCGCCGCCGCCGCCGGCCGGACCCCGCCTCGGACGCCGCGGAGCCCCAGCACGGCCTGGGGTGCGGGCGAAGCCGCCGCCGACCGGACCCCGCCCGCCGCCGCAGAGCCCCAGCGCGGCCACCGCGGCCGCTCCTCATCGTCGCCGGCTGGACTCCGCCCGCACCCTAGTGACCGAGGTCGGCGCGCCGGCTGTCCTGAACGCCGTGACGCTTCGCCGTCCTGGCCGCCGCGCCGCCGCCGCCTTCGGAGCCTGCCCTCCTGGACGCCGCGGGGTGAGTGGAGTCACCCTGAGAGAGGAGAGACCAGTGAGAGAGGTGGGAGAGAGAGAGGGAGAGAGGGGAGAGAGAGCCAAGCCTTATCCGATGGGGGAGGGAGGGATCCATGTGCTAGAAATTGAACCAATGAGAGAGCTCCATTTAGGGCCTTTGGATTGATGACGTGTCAAAGTGTGTTTGTTTAACATATTTATAACTCATTTTCAAGTATCTAAACGAGCTATTTTCATTTACAAAGTTTTATATTTCTTCTGGCTCTACAACTTTGGTATAGAACTTTTGTACATCCAAAGTCGTTTTAAAATTTTAAAATTTCAAATCGGATAACATATAATGATATTTTTAAGTATTAAACAATCTCAAACGAAAAAGTTGTGAACTACAAACTTCTATAACTCTTCGAGCTCTACAACTTTGGTATATAACTTACTTATGTAACAGATCATTTGAAAGTTTTAATGTTTAATATTTCAAATTAAGTAACTTATAATGATATTTTAAAATATTAAACAATTTCAAATATAAAAGTTCTCAACTACAAAGTTTTATATTTCGTCGAGCTGTACAACTTTGGTATAAAGATTTTTTTCATATGAGATCAAATAAAAAAATTTGTATTGAAAAAATACATCCACTAGCTCTCTCACATACAATCACACATATACTCCTACATTCACATATACTCACACATATTAGTAGTATTTTGGTGAAAATTAGTGTGTTGTATTCTTATTGGTATAAATATGTATTCTAATGCATTCACATATACACATATTATAATA
This sequence comes from Urochloa ruziziensis, assembly GCA_015476505.1. Classification (NCBI taxonomy): domain Eukaryota; kingdom Viridiplantae; phylum Streptophyta; class Magnoliopsida; order Poales; family Poaceae; genus Urochloa; species Urochloa ruziziensis. The sequence continues at coordinate 8,090,187 of CM027121.1, read as the reverse complement.
CGTTCACCTTATCACACATATATATATGCTCATTATCATCAAAATACCGAATTTGGAATAAAGAGAGGAATAAATTAGAATTGTCACATAGATATTTATATTTTGATTTGATAAAATGGGATGGATGTTAGGATAATCTTGCATAGAATTTCATAAGCTTTTCATAGAGTCCAAGATCATCAAAATCGGACACCGGAGTAGAAAGATATGATCAAAATACAAAGTGTTGAAAAGTGCTGACAGGATGAATAATCAATCATCTGGTGCATACAAAATATATGGCGACCGGATGAATGAGAAATCATCTGATGCATACAAAAATAGAGCACATTTTTATCCTCTCACATACAAGAAAAAAGAAAGGATAAAACAGTGCTTTTTACGGCCTTATAATGCATTTTTAGATAGCAGTCACTACTCGGACTCGCTCGGACGTGGGGCCACAAACACAACATTGCAACACCTTTCCTCTTGCTTAAAATAATAGAGCACCGTTTTATCCTCTCACTTACAAGAACAAAGAGAGGATAAAATGGTGCATACAAATAATAGAGAACAGTTTTATCCTCTCACTTGCAAGAAAAAGGAGAGGATAAAACGGTGCATACACACACTACATGACTTCCTAGCGTACAAACCATTTTCTTGTATATTGCAACACCTTTCCTCTTGCTTAGGGGGTTGCTCATATTTTACTTCATAGATTATAGCATAAATAAATTTTAGTTTTCATGTTACACTCCATGCATCAAGACAAAGAAAAATAGACGTGAACATTTGAGAATAAAAATTGCTTACTATCTCTAAGGGTCTGTACATGCGTGAAGCATATGTGCACTGCTTGCTTGCCTAATAAGATTAATTAAAGTGCTATGTGTTTTGGAAAAAATAGAAGTGAAGGTGCACTAAAGCGCAAAACAATCATGCATCAATTACCTATTGTATTTGCTTTGAAATAGAGACATGGGATTAAAGAACTTTCACCGTATTAGAGGGGCCAAACTTGGAAAAAATCTATTTGTTATTGTTTGAGTTTTAAAAAATTGCATCAAAAATATCAAAAGTTTTTACGTACACGTGCTTGTGCCACGTGCCCTTCTACTACTACAAATAACAAATAATAGAGCACCGTTTTATCCCCTCAGTTACAAGAAAAAGGAGAGGATAAAATGGTGCATGCAAATAATATAGTATTGTTGTATCCTCTCACTTACAAGAAAAAGGAGAGGACAAAATAGTGCATGCAATTTTTTTTAGAATAATAGTGCATGCAAATAAAAGAGCATTATTTCATCCACTCATTGTGACACCCCGTGACACTTTTGAAAAATTTATCATGCACATCTACTCATTGTACAAAGTTCATGGTGCTCATCATGTTTTTGAACTGAGTATCAAGTTTGAATGGACTCCCAAAAGTCAAATTTCGTTTTTAAACTCCTTTGAATTCAAATTTGGTTAAGTTAGAACCTTTTCCTTTTAACCCTTTTGGGGGCTTGTTTAAAATTAAAATGTTTAAACAAGTGGCTTTTGGCCAATTTGAAAATTCATTAGTGAACTATCTACTTTCAGCTAGAAGTTTTGGTTTTGAGCAAAAACATCTTTTGCTTGCTCAAACTCTTGGTCAAATAGTGGTCAAACTGCTGATTTCAGCACTTCTGAAAAATTGGCAAAGTCCAATTCTTGACAGCAGCTGTTAGCCAATTTTAGAGCTCTATATCTTTTATTTTTCAATCTATCCAAACCAAATTAAGTTCATGATTTGAAAGCTGGTAGTTTGAACTCTTCAAAATCATGAACAACTCCAGGATCTCAAACTCTAGCTATTTCTTTTTCATGCTCAAAGTTAGCTAAATCCAATTCAGTTCTGGGACTTAGAAAATTTTCTGAGTTCAAGTTTTTGGCCGAAGTTTGATCGAGTTTATCTCCCAAACCAAATCTTTTTGAACCTGGTGACTTTAACAAAAGTTGTTCCCCTTGGTGTCTTTTACAACTTTTGTATTGGAGTTTTGGAAAGTTTCTACACGAATTTTCGAGTTTGAATCAAATCTTTGGGGTGAGCTTCGGCGGTCACTGTAGAGACTGAATCGAACTTTTCGATTCAGACTTCGATCTGCAGAGGGGCGAGCGCTCGTGCGCTGGCGCCGCCCGTGCCACGCGCCGTGCTCGGCCGGTCCTTGCCACGCGCCCTCGCTTTGCATCGCCAAGTCGTGCCCCATGCCATGCGCGCTGCCTCGGTGGCGAGCTCGGCCGGCAACACCACTTCAGCGGCGGGTTTGGACCGCACTGCAGCCGCGCGTGGGCCAGCTCGGTGAATTCACCGCGATTAACCCGTGCTTATCCAATTCACCGCGTCAGTAACTCTCTCACATCGCCCTTGTCGTCCTCGTCCACTCCGCAGCCTTGCCACCCTCTCCAGAGCCGTCGCCGGCCAATTTCCGGCCGCCATTGCCGCCACCCCACCTCGCCGTGGAACTTAGCCTTCCCATCCTCCTCCGCCTCTCCAAACCGCTCAATGGTTACTCCATGACTCCCTGAAGCCGTGCGCCCTCTCATCGTGAACTCCGAGGCGTCGGGTGAGCTCTAGCGCCGGCCATCTTCTCGGTTAACCGCCGCGGCCGTTGACACCGCCAATCCCTTGCTAATCCTTGGGTTTTCATGCCCAGGTGGTGCGGCTTGGAGTCCTGAGGCCGTGGGTCATCTCCGGCGCAGCTCCGGCCACTTCTCCGGCGAGTTCACGCCGGTCAAACGCGCGGCGGCGCGCTGTGTGCGGCGGAGATCGGCGAGGGGTGTTCAATTAGAAGGGGAACTCTTTCCAGGGGGTTATGTGAAAAGTGCGGGGGTTAAGTGTTTAAGTGGGGTCTTTCGAGGGGGTTTTCTGGAAAATCTAGGGGCCTATCTGTGAAGAAAGGACTGGTTGGTAATAGATCTTTAGATCCAGGGGCCTAAGCGTAAAAGTGTTTTCGGTTTTTCTTTTGTTTTTCATTTCAGCATACATGTATTTCTTGTTTAATGCATAGAAAATCATAGGAGTGTGAGAAATTGTGAAACCAATTTTGTTGTACTTGTTGCATCTTTGGCTACAGCAGAAAAATATAAAATCATGTTGTTTATATGCTGTTTTCTGTGTAGAAGTTTTAGTTAGTTTATTAGCTTTCTGTCAAAATAAATAATTCTGCATGTCCAAAAATTTTGAGAAAATCACAGTAGCTATAAAATGTGTTTTTGTGAGCACAGTAAATTTTTGGGTTGCATGCTGTCTGTGTAGTTTAAGTTAAGCTTTTTCTCCATGTTTAGCTTGTTTGTGCTGTTAAAATAGTTGTAAATATGTTTTTGAGCTCAATAAATCATGGTAAATCTGTGTTAGTGTGTAGATAGTGTTTCTGTGAAGTTTGCATTTTGTGCATAATCTTGTTGCTGTTTGTTGTTTTGGTAGATTTATAGCCTTTTTGTCTTTTTCAAAATAATTAGTTTCTGTTAGATTAAAGTGTTGAAAAATTTTCAGTGGTAATCTTGAGTTAAAAGCTTCTCAGAGAAGTTTTTGTGCTGTTAGATAACCTGTGTAGGCTTATTTGTTTAATTAGTTGCTAAATAACCCTTTATATATGTGTTTTAATGGTTTTATATATCTTTATGCTAATAAAATGTTTTCTAAAAAGTTTTGGTGAACTCAGTTAAGTTTGAATCTGTTGTTATATTTCTTTCTTAGTGATAAGTTAATCTTGCTTAAAGAGATATGCACTTACTCTATAAAATGTTAAAAATGGTTTTAACAACCTTTCATGTGATTTCCTGTGCATATCTGGTTTTGTACTTAAGCTGTATAATTGAACTGCTGCATTTAAGATTTTGTATCTTTTCCAACTGTTATTCCAAACTCACACATATGCATTTTCATGTAGAGCACGTGCTAGCTGACGGGGTTTATAACTTGGTGCCTGAGTCAGAAGCCGAGCAGTCAGAGCCCGAGGTCGTTGCTGGTGAAACAGATCAAGACCCGAGCCAATACTCGGAAGGGCCCAAGGCCAGCGAAGGCAAGCACCGGAGTGCATCCAACCTTTTTAACGCAGCCACAATTTAATTTATTTACTTTACAAAGTATTTACCTTATGCATTTAAGTTTCATAGGAGTTGAATGAAAACCTAGTTGCATGATCCATAGGAAAACCCAGAGTTTTCTAGTATGTGTAGGTCGATAGAATTGCTAGGCTGGTTAAACGGTAGAAGTCGAGTAATTGCCTGTTACTCGCGAGATGCTAAGTTGGTTCTTTCAAAGTTTTGTTAACATGTCATCTAGACTGGAAAAGAAAGTTAGGCCGGGCGGAGAATGTTGGTAGGGAAAGGAATGGAATGTTGTAGCTCCGCCTGTGTCATTTAAGGCCCGTTCGTTGTTGGCTCTGGGATCAAGATTGAATTGTACTACCTCACATGCTGGGAGTAAGAGGTAGTTGAAACTGGTAACTTATGTACTTTAGCTCGCACTGGTATGTTGAACTACGCCTGACTGCCTATTCATGTACCGGTTAGAGTAACTCATGGCTGACCCGTCGTTGGTATCGGTGGGGACTGGTACTTGAGGGTAGCAGGGTAGGTCAAGTATTTAGTGTTGGCTGAAGGAACGGCTGGCATGAGCAGCTCGACGGGGCTCGTTTGTGCCGTGTGGGTAGGTTAACCTTGCAAGGGATAAAAACCGAATCGATTCGCCGTACTCACGGTATCGAGCTCTTGATCACTGGGCAGCATCGCTAGTTAAGAACTTAAATTTTGTTGATGATCATATGCTGTATGAGTTAATTAATCAAGTTCTTGCTCTCGTTTGTAAAAGTTTTTATAAATGCTAATCTAGATCAAATAGCTCAACTAAAATTTGGATGCTAAAACTTGAAAGTAAGGATCTATTTTAGTTGCTCTTTTTGGCAAAACAAAAACCCAGCCAAAAGCCTTGCATACTAGGGGTTTTAGATTTTCTTCAGTCGGTTAAGTCTTGCTGAGTATTAAATTACTCAACCTGCTTGTGTTAACCCTTTTTCAGAGTCTGAGTCTAGCTTAGCAGAGCAGGCCGCTGAAGCTTTTCCGTTTGGTGTTCCCGAAGATTTTCAGTTGCAGTTCGTTCCGGCTTCGCAGGGTGTGGAGCCGAGGGATTGATAATGCCAGCTGGGCTACCTGTGCATTATTATGTTTTATCGTCGTAGACTCGTACTGTTTTAAACTTCCGCTGTGCTTTAAAAACTCTGTGTTGTAATAACTATTTACAATGTTCTGTTTTGTAAATTAAATCCACGTGTACTGTGTTGTAAAATTTGTGACTCGTTAATCATCTGTGCTCATTGTGGAGTGAGACTTGCCTCGTATTGGTTTCGACAATGTGATCAGTGGTGTAATCGGGAGTTACCCGACAGTAACTACACGGTTATGTCAGTTGAAGTGCGAGTGTGCTGTACTGCTTGCATTAGCTAAGGGACAATGCACTTGAGCTGACATAATTAGTGGTGGTTCTGCCACAGCTGGTACCAGAGCCGAAATACTTAGCGGATAATTTAACTTGTCTTAAAAATGTGTTTTCGGAAATAAAAGTTAATCTGGTTTGCGAAAATGCGTTGGTCACGTTAAGGAATTTTTTAGAACGTAAGCCCTAGGGAATTATGGGTATGTGAATCAGGTGGCTATCTAACTTTGCAGCTAACTCCCAGCACATTACTTTCTGTCAAAACTTACTTTATTGCACAATCAACCTTTATTTATGCATCGACAGAGGGTGAGGATCTCCGGTCAATGGGGACACCTTGACACCTCGGTCGGTACGGTGAAATCCGAACGCCGTGCTCAAGCGGTGGCCTCCTTGAGCTGCAGCCAATATACCCATGCACTGTTGTGGATTATATTGGGTGTAAAGTTGCCTCTATGTGTTGTCCATACGACACGGGATGTATGGATACCGTTACTATAGAGAACGGTAATGTATGGGACGCTTTCATGAGTGCTGGCATGAAAGGTTCACTTTATGCACTGTGTTTTCTGCAGGTACACTAACATGCGTTTCGTAAGTTAAGACGTGTACAATACGATTAGTTATTATAGAGAGAGTCGTATGGTTGCCACGATCCTAACCACGTAAGACCAAGAATACTTGGCAATTATTTTCTTTTGTGAGGACGGTTAGGACGAGCATGCATCATGAGTTCTAAAATCTGTTAAAAATCTTTAAAATCTTGTTAGGGTGCCCTGGGATCTACACCACAATCCACTTTGCATTGCACCTAAGGTTGATCTAGTTGGGGTTTTGGACGTCTGCTGCTGGTCGAAATTTTCTCGGCTAGCAAATGATGTTTTCTGCAGGGAAGAGTTAAAGGAAAGTTGCTCAGAATTTGGTTAGCTTGCTGCTGTAAAATTTCACATTTTTATCTTCAGTATAGCTCGAGTTATGCCTGTTTTAGTAAGCCCCTGTTTCCTGGAATTTTTTCTGGAGGACAGCAATGAGTCTTTGAATTTTTACTCCCTCTTAATATCGGAATCAAGTCTTCCATTTCATAAGAAAGTTGTAGAGAAATATCTAACAGATTTTCTGGCAAAGTTTGAGCATTTTTGCATACACCAGTTGAGAGTTGTGATTTTTTTTCTTTGCTTGCCAGGAATCTGTCCAATTCTAAATTCAGCAATATCTTTTCCAAATCAAGTGCTAAGCTTCATTTGCTTTTCATTTCAGATGAGTTTCCCAAATAACAACCCCCACATCACCACAGACATCGATGGTCGTCTTTTCTCCAACGGTTTATACCGAGAGGGTTTTCCTTCTCAGCTGTGGGAGACCATGCAGACTTTGGGATACGTGGTCGCTCCTCAGTACGTTGGAAGATACATCACTGAAACCGGAATAAACGTTGTGAGGTCTCGTTGGTTATTCCCAGTTTACAGCTAGGAGGGGGTGAAGATATTCGCATCGTTGTTACTGGGGGAAATTATGAGGAGGCTTGTGATACTGCCGCATGGAGAGCTTTGCAGCAGCTAAGTTTTAAGCATCAGATAAAAACTTTCGGAGCTCCAGCAGGTGTTTTCATGTCCTCTACAAATGAAGTGGGTGAGTCTAGCTCCAGTGTTAGAAGGAAAACTCTACCGATGTGCAGAGCATGACTCGCTATATGGATAATGTTAACCGTCTGATTGAGAGCATGGATTTCAGTTATGGCGCTATGTTGAATGCTGCTAACTCACAGGCCCAGGAAAGAGCAGCAATGCAGGGACAAGTTGACCAACACATGGCGGTAATTGGAAGCTTGGAAGAGCGTGTGTATGACTTAGAGGTGGAGAATGACAACCTTATGCAAGAGCAGGAGGGAGTCTGGGCTGAAGGGCCCCAAGCTAATCATCCACCAGGAGAGCTGCCTGACCAAGGTGATTCTGGCTTGGATGACTCACCTGGACCACCTGTGGAACCACCGTCATCTGATCAGGAGCAGGAAGAGCCAGTTGCCCCCGTTCCACAGCCCCAAGTTCCTGGTCCTGCATATGGGTGGATCAGCGAGGAGGAAGATACAGAAGAAGAGCTTGATGAGATGAATGGGAAGAAGAAGTAGGGGATGAAGAAGAAACTGAAGAAGAAGAGGAAGAACCGGAAGAACGTGTCTTTTTTCACTGATAACGAGGAATCCGATTGATTCATGTTTACCTTCGGAAATTCCCGTTATCATGTGTTGTATCTTACTTTCCAGTTTGTAATGAGTTGTTTGGTGAAGTACTCTGCAGTTAAAATCTTTCCTTGGGGTTGTAATAATTATGATGTATGGATGTAAGCGGAACCCAATTTCTTTTTCTATGCAGCACTTTGTTTTCTCTGAATTTTCGCAGCAGATTTGTATTGGAATTTTTACGCCTTGATAACCATTTTTCTAGGCAGACTGATGAATACCAAAGTTGTTGCAAATTTCATGAGGAAGCTGCTGGTAAAATTTCAAGTCCATTGAATCAGTAGTTTGGGAGAGACAGCCGAAACAAGTCGACTCTGTCTGCTGAAAAACAGATTTAACAGAGAGGCAAAGAACGAATTTTTGAACCCTGTTAACGTGAGATTCAGTTCGGGAGTTGAATACGAAAGTTGTGGACTATCAAATTCTGCATCTACTGGAAAAAGTTGAGCATTTTTGGTTTAGTAGTTTGCGAGATACGAATTTTACGCTAAACCCGTGTGATCTGTCCACAAGCTGAAAAGTGGAAAAGTGGTAGAATTACGTTCAAAGAACGATTGGATCTAACTCCCGAGGACTAACTTTATATTGGATTTTTATGTCATGCACTATGCTATAATATTTTCATTTCTGAGTATTGATTTTATTCATCATCGCTCACTGAGAAATTATTGCAAAGTTGTATGACTAATCTGCACTTGGTGGCTTATGCAGAATGCCTGACACTCCGGATAATGTTGGGGGTGGGAATGAAGGAAATCTGCCAGGACCTCCGGATCTTCGGGAGTTTATGGCCCATCAGATGGCTCAGCATACCGAACTTATGCGGGTGATTGTTCAGATGCAGCAAATCAGCCCCGCCACGAGCCACAACATGAGGTGCCACGTGAAGCCTCATATCCGGATTTCTTCGGCACGCAACCGCCGCAATTCTTCAAGGCGAAGGAACCACTGGATGCTGATGTCTGGCTCAATATCATTGAGTCAAAATTTGCTTTATGATATATCCATGTTCAGAAGCCAACAAAGCTAGATTTGCAGCTCAACAGCTTAGGGAGGATGCCCGCATGTGGTGGGATACTTATCGGGCTACACTTCCTGTGGATCATATTGTCATTGGAATGAGTTCAAGGCTGCTTTTCGCTCCCACCATATTCCGATGGTCTATTAGAAAGAAAACTTAATGAGTTCTTGACACTCACGTCAGGGTAACCAGGGGCGTGGTGCAGTATTCACAGGCATTTAATCATTTATCGCAATATGCTGGACATCATGTGGATACGGATGCTAAAAAGCAAGACCGTTTTCGTCGTGGGCTTAATACTAAATTGAAGAAAAGTTTGGTTCTTATCAAGCCTGCCAGCTTTAATGAATTAGTGAATATTCCCATCACTCAATAAGATAGTAATTTGGCTCATCAGGCGGACAAAAAGAGGAAAGCCCAGCTGCTTCGTCTAGTGCTTCCGGACAGAGATTCCGTGTGGAACAAAAGACTCCACAGAGAGCTCCTCAGAATGCTCAGCAGAGGCAAGGGCAACAAGGTTACTGGGTTCTTCGCCCAAATCAAACTCAGGGACAGTCCCAAGGACAAGGATCGCTGTGCGCCTCCTCCTCAATAGCAGGGGCGTACCCATAATTTTCCGTGTTATAACTGCGGGAAGCTGGGACACTTTGCTAAGGAATGCAGAGCACCACCCAAAGGTGGAAATAATGCACCCAGGCAGCAGCCCAATAATCGTCAGAGCAAGAAGCAATGGTGGTTAAGCAAGGCCGTGTGAATTTCATACCATTGATGCTATTCCAGAGGGTACTTCAGTTATGCGGGTACGTTTCAAGTTCGAAATAACTTGTTGTTGTTTTATTGATTCTGGAGCATCACATAGTTTTGTCAGTATGGCATGCATAGAAAAATGTGGATTTCAAATGGCCACAGTTAAATTGTAATTATATGATATCCAGTCCTGGTGGAAGATATCTACCAACCGGGTGACTAAACCAATTCCTCTCCAGATTGGAAGTAAAGTGTTTGACACTGAGCTTATCTGTCTGGATAACCAGGGGATAGATATTATTTTGGGTATGAACTGGATGCAAAAGCACGGAGTTGTTTAGATTTATCAGCCCGGGGTGTTGAAATAAATTCCCCTAGTCATGGTGTTCCACACTTTATCTGCCATCTACACCTTCTCCAGATAATTGCACCTTTGCTATGATCCAAGTTGAGTTAGAAGATATTCCAGTCGTAAATGAATTTCCAGATGTTTTTCCTGATGATCTTCTGGGTTGCCACCCGATCGGGATATTGAATTTGTAATTGAGTTGCAGCCCGGTACCGCACCTATTTCAAAAAGGTCGTACCGTATGCCGCCTAATGAATTAGCAGAACTGAAGATCCAGCTACAAGAACTTCGTGACAAGGCTATATCAGGCCAATTTCATCTCCCTGGGGTTGTCCTGCACTCTTTGTAAAAAGAAGGATCCAACTTTGAGATGTGCGTGGACTACCGACCCCTTAATGCAGTTACCATTAAGAATAAATACCCTCTTCCACGTATCGATCTCTCTTTGATCAATTGGCTGGAGGAAGAGTGTTCTCAAAAATTGACCTTCGTTCGGGTTATCATCAGATCAAGATTCGACCTTGTGATATTCCCAAGACAGCCACCGATATGGCTTATATGAGTACTTAGTCATGTCTTTGGACTCACCAATGCTCCTGCCTATTTTATGTATCTCATGAACTCAGTCTTTATGCCGGAGCTGGACAAGTTTGTCGTGGTGTTTATTGATGACATTCTTATTTATTCCAAGGATGAGGAAGAGCATGCTGAACACCTCAGAATTGTTCTTCAGCGATTACGGGGATCATAAACTCTATGCTAAGTTTAGCAAATGTGAGTTTTGGTTGAAGAGTGTAAAATTTTTGGGTCACACCGTATCCGGGATGGTATTGCCGTTGACCCGGTAAATGTGCAGAAAGTTCTAGATTGGGAACCTCCGAAGTCTGTGCATCAAAGTCCGAAGTTTTCTTGGAATGGCGGGGATATTACCGTCGTTTTATTCCAGATTTTTCCAAGATTGCCAAACCTATCACTGAACTTCGAAGAAGGGAGAAAAATTTAAATGGAGTGACAAGTGTGATGAGGCATTCATACTTTGAAAAGACTCCTGACATCTGCCCCAGTTCTTGCTCAACCTGACACTTCCAAGGCTTTTGATGTTTATTGTGATGCATCGGGCATAGGACTTGGTTGTGTTCTTATGCAGGATAATCGAGTTATTGCTTATGCTTCTCGAGCTCTTCGACCTCATGAGAAGAATTATCCGACACATGATCTTGAAACTTGCTGCAGTGGTACATGCCTTAAAAATTTGGAGGCACCATCTTATGGGTACTCATTGCAATATCTATACAGATCACAAGAGTCTCAAGTATATTTTTACTCAAGCTGATCTCAATATGAGGCAAAGAAGATGGTTGGAATTGATTAAGATTATGAAATTGAAGTTCATTATCATCCAGGCAAAGCAAATGTAGTTGCAGATGCACTCAGCCGCAGGGGTAATTGTCAGTTCATATCTTTGAGACCCCAAATGCCACTCTTGCGAAAGAGTTGGACAAATTGAATTTGGAAATTATTCCACAGGGTACTTTGAATCATCTTTTGATTCAACCTACTTTGCAAGATCAGATTGTCGCGGCTCAGTCTAAATCTAAAGGGGTACAGATCATTAAGCAAAAGCTAGCTGAAAATGAATGGAAAGTATAAATGTTTTTGTCAAGACAATGAAGGAGTTCTAAGGTTTAATAATCGGCTAGTGGTTCCTAAAGATCATGAGCTTAGGAAGAAAATTCTTGATGAGGCACATCTTTCTAAATTCTCTATTCATCCAGGGAGCAGCAAAATGTATCAAGATTTGAGAGAAAATTTTTGGTGGACTCGAATGAAAAGAGAGATTGCTAAATATGTAGCAGAGTGTGATACCTGCCAAGGGTGAAAGCTAGTCATTTGAAAGCCGGTGGAACTTTGCAACCATTGCCCATACCTTCATGGAAATGGGAAGATATAAGTATGGATTTTATTGTGGGTTTGCCATTGACTCCTCAGAAACATGACTCTATCTGGGTTATTGTTGATAGACTCACCAAGTCAGCACATTTTATTCCTGTCAACAATGCTTTTTCAGCAACTCAATATGCTGAGATCTATTTAGATCAAATTGTGCGTTTGCATGGAGTTCCAAAGACTATCATTTCAGATAGAGGTTCACCATTTATAGCTCGCTTTTGGAAACAATTGCATGAGCTGTTAGGCACTAAACTCATTCGAAGTTCAACTTATCATCCTCAGACCGATGGGCAAACTGAAAGAGTGAATCAAATCTTGGAGGATATGCTCAGAGCTTGTGTCATCCATTATGACAAGAGATGGGATAAAAGCTTATCTTTAGCTGAGTTTTCCTACAATAACAGCTACCAATCCAGTTTGAAAATGGCACCATTTGAAGCTCTTTATGGTCGAAGATGTCGAACCCCGTTAAATTGGTCGGGAACTGGCGAGAGAAAAATCTTCGGTCCAGACTTGGTTAAGGAGGCCGAGGATAAAGTCAAAATTATTCAGCAAAATCTTAAGACCGCGCAATCGCGGCAAAAGAGCTATTCTGATAAAAGAAGAAGACCTTTAGTTTTCAAGGTTGGGGATCATGTTTATCTTCGAGTATCACCAACTAAAGGTGTTCAGAGATTTGGAGTCAAGGGAAAATTAGCTCCTCGTTTTATTGGACCTTTGAAATCATTAGCCAATGTGGTCCAGTTGCTTATGAGATACAACTGCCGTCCAAGCTTGCAGCTGTTCATAATGTCTTTCATGTATCTCAACTCAAGAAATGTCTTAGGGTTCCTATTGAAGGAATTGCTCATGAAGAAATTGAATTTGAACCCGACTTATCATATGAGGAACAACCTTTCAAGATTCTGGATATTTCTGAAAGAGTTACTCGAAGACGGTCCATTAAATTTTATAAAGTTCAGTGGACTCATCACTCTGACAAAGAAGCAACATGGGAACAAGAATCTTATCTCAAATCCAAGTATCCAGAGTTTTTAGATGCTGCATTAAGGTATTCTACACTCTCTCTTTACACCGGAATCTCGGGACGAGATTCTTTTAAGGGGGGAGGGCTGTGACACCCCGTGTCACTTTTGAAAAATTATCATGCACATCTACTCATGTACAAAGTTCATGGTGCTCATCATGTTTTTGAACTGAGTATCAAGTTTGAATGGACTCCCAAAGTCAAATTTCGTTTTTTAAAATCCTTTGAATTCAAATTTGGTTACGTTAGAACCTTTTCCTTTTAACCCTTTGGGGGCTTGTTTAAAATTAAAATGTTTAAACAAGGGGCTTTTGGCCAATTTAAAATTCATAGTGAACTATCTACTTTCAGCTAGAAGTTTTGGTTTTGAGCAAAACATTTTTGCTTGCTCAAACTCTTGGTCAAATAGTGGTTCAAACTGCTGATTTCAGACTTCTGAAAAATTGGCTAAGTCCAATTCTTGACAGCAGCTGTTAGCCAATTTTAGAGCTCTATATCTTTTATTTTTCAATCTATCCAAACCAAATCAAGTTCATGATTGAAAAGCTGGTAGTTTGAACTCTTCAAAAATCATGAACAACTCCAGGATCTCACACTCTAGCTATTTCTTTTTCATGCTCAAAGTTAGCTAAATTCAATTCAGTTCTGGGACTTAGAAAATTTTCTGAGTTCAAGTTTTTGGCCGAAAGTTTGATCGAGTTATCTCCCTAACCAAATCTTTTTGAACCTGGTGACTTTAACAAAAGTTGTTCCCCTTGGTGTCCTCTACAACTTTTGTATTGGAGTTTTGGAAAGTTATACACAAATTTGAGTTTGAATCAAAGATTGGGTGAGTTCTGGCGGTCACTGTAGAGCTGAATCGAACTTTTCGATTCAGACTTCGATCTGCAGAAGGGCGAGCGCTCGTGCGCTGGCGCCGTCTGTGCCACGCGCCGTGCTCGGTGGTAATTTATATATTTTTTCTTTCTTATGGGCCATCTACAAAGGCCAACTATGCTTATAGCCCACTCCTCCAACCATATATGCCGACCCAACAAGTTTTTGGCCCAACAAAGTCTATATTTCAATATTAGAGAGCTTATAATAATATTTTAAAGCATTTAACATTCTCAAACGAAAAACTTATCAACTACAAAGTTTTAGATCTCGTCGAGCTCTACAATTTTCGTATAAAACTTATCTTCATCTGAGATCATATGAAAAAATTATGAATTTTTTTGTGTGCAATCATTTTCAGGGGCGGGCCATGCTATGACCCGCCCCTGGAAATCATTTTCAGGGGCGCGCCATGCCATGACCCGCCCCTAGAAATGCCACCATTTTCAGGGACGGGTCATGACATGGGCCGCCCCTGAAAAAGTTGAAGAATAACAATGTTTTTTTTTGGTATTATATGACACAAAGACGCCAGTATAGCAATGCCCAAACTAGAATATCTGCACATGTTGAACAATCCTTATTCCAGTACATTATCGATTGATCATACAACCACAAGTAAATAAATCCCAAAATTAACCAATCCAACTAGCTAGTTGGAAGTTGGAACACCGACGACAACGACGACGACCTAATAGCTGATGATCGAGCTAATTAATTACTTACACGATGATCATTCACCACAAGAAGAAGAAATAAACACATATAGTAGTAGATACAAAGTCAATATGCATGGGCACACCTACACGCCTTGTACCTGTGTTCTGTACTTCTGTATACCGTCATCGTTCATCCTCCTCTCTCGTCGATGGCCCAGAGTGCATGCATACCATCGAATGAATGGATGGATGGTTATGAGATCCATCCGATATGATCAGTCGGTGGTGGATCGTGCGCAGCGGGTGATGGTGGAGCACCCGCGGCGGTAAGGGTTGGACGGCGCCTGGGACCCGCAGTTGTTGTAGTAGGATCGCCCGCGCTGGTTGCACGGCGTCTGGTCCGCCCGCAGCGCCGCGTAGCTGATGTACTTGTTGGTCGGCTGCCGCTGCGCCATCGCCCGACGCAGCGACCACGAGCCGGCGCCGCCGAGCGCCGCCACCTCGTCCTCCTCGTCGCTGCCCACCGCGCACTGCCCCAGCGCGCGGTCGCACGACGGGGACGCACGCAGCGCGCCCAGCTCCGCCGTCATCGCCGTCATCCCGGCGGCGGACGCCGCGCAGTAGAGGAGGACGGCCGCAACGGCCACGAGACACGCGGTGGTGCCGGCAGCGCGAGACATGACGCTGTCTAGTGGTTGCTTGTTTGTTGCGATTGATTCGTTAATTGGTTTGTTGGGGGCAACGAGCTCTGGCTTTTCAAGTGCAGGTGGTGGGAGAAGGGAGAGGCTGAGGTTCGCCGGACGGGAGAGAAACCAGGCCGGCCGACCAGGGGACCATGCCTCGCTTCATTGGCACCGGCGCAGCCGGAGCGGGACTACCAGCAACATGGCCTGTGACCGGCCGCGTTTTGCGTCTCCTAGTTTCGCTCGCGGGTGTGTTCTTACAAGTAAGGGGCATTCATGCATGCATGTTACAATACAGGATTTGGCAGTTTCCACACCCTGTAAGAACACAAGCTATATATGGATATGCTTCTCGGTTGCTTTGAGGGGACAAAGGCAATCACATTCACAAATTAAGAGAGAGGTCTCAACCCCGGCCCACCACCACCCAATTTGTGTATATGCATGAATTATGATGGAAATTAACCTAATAATTAATAAGACAGCAGCATCACCAATGTTACATATAGAAACATGATCGAATGATGCAGTATCCGAGTTGCAGATAAAGATTAATTAATTACATCACATAGGTGGTGCTAAATTAAGCCTTAACTAATGGTGGGATGAAATTGTGCATGCATACACATGATGAAGTAGTAGCACTCGTTTTTATATATAATTCCACACAGTAATATAGCCCAGGTTCCTCACTTGCAGCCACATCATCATCGTCACAGATAACTGAAGATCCACTGGCACATTTATCTTCCACCTGAAGACATTAAAAGAGAGGGAAAACTACAATGAGATGTGCTGCTGAGGAAATTTTGCATAGCTATATGCAAGGGTAGGCACTTTTGCCTTATTTATAAACTAACTGTAACCTTTTTTTTGTTTCTGCTTCTAAGGGCTACCCACTATAATAAAGTAAAAGATTATCAGTACTTCTCTTATTTTCCTGCATTTTTTTCTTATGACCAATTAGGCATGTCTTTTAGAAGAATTTACATGGTATTATAAAACGTTTGAGGGGTGTCATATAAATAAATATATGGTAGATGAGAGCTTACCTAAGTTGAAGTTGAAGTTGAAGTCTTTCCGGTCCTCCTGCTGGGAGTAAAACTGAGGAGGCTGCTGCTGCATGATGTTGAACTGCAGGAAGCTTCTTATTGGATCATAAGGAATGAAACCTTGCTGGTACTCACTAGTCGACGGTGCCCCCATCATGTTCACTGTCTGCTGTGCCCTCTCATTCTCTTCAACCTACACATTTATGTGGCAGTTAACTTATATTAGAATATTTTTTCTTGAAAGGTAATAAGATAGCTTAGCACTTCGGTAACACATTATTCTTTTTTTGAACGAACATAACACATTATTCTTAGTTGACTAGTAGTTTACTTACCCTGCTCCTTAAGTACAAGTTGTCATTCTGCAACTCCATTTCCTGAAATTATCACATTCTTGTCGTCATTTGTTCAATGTCAAGAAAATCAATGAATTCAGCGATCAAGGGGAAGAGTTTTCTTGAATTTTCTTTTACCTTCCTCTGCATGTACTCGAGTTCAGAACATAGCACTTCGTTCTGCAGAGTAATCAGATGCTCATGAATCAATAAACAAATTCAATATTTCGATCTTTTCCTTACAATTCAACATATATGATGATTATCACATTGTACCTTTCTTGCTCTAATCTTTACCAGGCCTTTGTCCAACCTAGCCTCCAGCTGCTTAAGGTCCTTGTGGCTCATGGTTGCGATAGAATCACCTATCAGGGTCCTGAAGAGCATCACCAAAGGAAAACCTTTTCGTTAGGATATTAATAGACCATGTTGTGACATGATAATTCTGTCTAAGTACCGAACCTGTTGGAGTTCTGCAAGTTGGTGATCTGCTGCCTCAGCCTAGCAGATTCTTGCTTATAGTGCTGCAAGTTTGAAATTTGGGTTCATTTGATAATATTTCACACTGATTTTCAAGCAAATGTTAAAGGGAACCTCTTTAGCATTCATGCCAGACTAAAGCAACCACAAAAATCTAACGCTGAAGGATCGATGTAATCATTTATCAGTTGCAAAATATCCTATTATAAAAAATAGTTTATTTAGTGAAAGCTGCTTGCAGGAAAAATAAATTATTTCGAGCAACGTAACACTTAACTTCATGTGTAAAAGTTGTGCCACATAAAGCAGCTCTGAAGCATATATAATGTTTTTATACAAATGCAAAGTATTCTGACCTGATCTTGTTATTTCATTAAAGTTATTGTTTCAGGGAAAAAAAAGTAAGGTTCATGCAATACAGACCTAAATAAAAGCCAAAAAAATCTACTATTCAGTTTTCTCTGTTTCTAACTACTGCCCCCACATCTCAGTTATATGGCAATTTCCAACGTAACTAGCAAATATAACCAGACATCTCCTAACACTTGATTTCCTGACTACAGATGTACATGTACAGCCTAAAGTGCAGCTGCAAAACATGCTTGTACTACTAAATCTAACATTCAATGGATTTAAATCAGTGAAAATATCAAATTATCCCTCCTACAAAAACATAATAACAATTTAATAGTTTTCATATTAATTTGCACATTTCCTCCTTTTTTATCTAAAATATCCTTGCAGTTGCATGTGCTATCCCATTTCAAGCGAAGAATATCAGAGTTGTCAAGAGGACAAATCCTATGCACATGATCTGCCTTGTTTAGTTCACGAAATCTTTTCAAAAGATTTCGGGTTTTGATTTTACCGATTTAAAAGTAGTAAATGTAAACAAGAAAGGTGAAAAATTATATGGATAGGGTGGAAATCTCGAGACGAATCTAACGATGGTAATTAGAGAGTAATTAATCCATAATTAGCGGATGGTTACTGTAGCATTACTGTTGCAAATCCTGGATTAAGTAGGCTCATTAGATTCGTCTCGTGATTTACAGCCTATCCATACAACTTTTCAATTTTTTCGTCTACATTTAATACTTCATGCATTTAACATTCTTCTTTGATGTGATGGGTGAAAAAAATTTGGGTGGAAACTAAACACGGGCTATGTCACTGGAATTTCTATCGTGTAATGACTAGAACTACAGGATGTATGTCCAGTCTGAAGATTTTACTCAGAGAAATCATTTGGCTGCAGATCGAGCACAGTTACAAGGAATGTTGACTACACTAGCTTCAGAAACACTACTGATCGACATGATGTTACCTGGATAGTGACCTCTGCAACCGTACCAGCTGCGCTGGAGTTGTCACTGGTTGCCTTCTTGTACCTTTCAATGGTTGCTTTGACGCTGCAGTCATGTAAACAATACACTAACGGAGTTAGTACACATGTATACTGTTCTTACACATACATGAAGCAGATGGTTTTCCAATAAACAAATATTGTATGTAGTGGATGGATAAAAATTTGCAAAAAGATTGCCGAGATAACTCTTTCCAGGAAAAAAGGACACAAATGATAATAGAACATTGAACTAAAATAAAAGATTATGGAGATCCAGAAGATGTAAATAACTAATAAAATGTGATGATCTTCCTTTGCACTCCCTCTCCTTCCAAATATAAGTCATTATATATAGCCTTCATTTGTTTCCCTAAATTTAAGTAGCCATTGCCCTGCTTAATATACGTCTATGCATCTTTCCAAACACAGCTGAATTAAGGATAACAAGGTCATTAGGTATACTTTCTTAATCCTTCTGCACAAGTCTAAAACAATCTCCATTTGGAATCAGAGAGAGAGAGAGAGAGAGAGAGAGAATATATATAGCATAAGCCACCAAGAATGTCACTTCAAATTCCACATTACAGAAAGCATAAATGTTTCTGTACTATGAACTTCAGAACTTGCAGAACAAACGTGGAACTCCACAGGCACTGTTGGGAGCATCAATTTACATATATCCGGTTCAACAGGTGTGCTGCTACAGTGATTTTACTCTTTACCGAGGACTTCTCTGTTTCAGTGTTTCATGTCTGAATTGAACTCATTTGTATTTTATGCAATTGAATGTCTTACCTATCTACTAGCTCGGCATTTTCATGACCCTATACATATAACTATTAATAGCCATCTTATCGCTGGCATGCTATATGCATCTATTTTCATTTGCTCCCAGAAGATTTTGACCTTAGCAGTATTTTTTTTCATTGAATTATTTCCTACATCTCATCGAACAAATTAATTGCTAGCCGAAAAGGCTTTGAATTGGCCATGTAAGAGCAATTTGACTACAAATTACCATGTGCAGCAGTACACATTAATTACTTACTCCATTTATGCTGAGTGCTGAACTTATAACAACATAACAGAAGTCAACAGTATATATATGCTACTCTAGTAAAATAAGAAAGGACTCCCAAAACAATTGTTGCTAAGAAAAAGAAGGGGAGGATATGCCAATGAGATGTCTGGCTCCCAAAATACAAAATCAAAAGTCATATACTGCTTCATATTTAGTTCTGTTGACCGCTGACACAATGTAAAACAATACATCGTTCTTTTTTATTAAGAACATTTTTTTGTTAATTGGTATATTGGTAAGATGTTTCAACTTTTAGAATTTATAAGCAGTGAGATAATAATGAAACATATTTGACACATAAGTGTAAAATCATGTTCATTTCATTTTATCACTGCACATGCACAAACATATATATATATATGTTAACAAAAGTCAATAACATACATGGGCAGCAGTGGAGAAAATAAGGTTAGTTTGGCTGCAAAAAGTATTATTCGAAATGGAAGTTAATTAAGGTGTTGATCCATGCTGTGAAAAAGAAAGGTGTTCGTCCAAACAAATTCATTACTATTAAATGTATCACGAGAAGTTCAGAATACAATGGTCAGTTGCTATCATAATAGATACATGCATCCTTGACTGAATAATAAAAGTATGTGTTCATAATTATAGCAGTAAGAAAGCAAGCAAGAAGAGAACGTTATGGACAACTGACTTAGATATATCATATATTTGCAACATTGTTTCCTTATCTCATGCACAAGATACTGAGGCGTTACCCTTCTTTATTTCTTTAATATAAAAATATGTACGGTAGGGGGCAACCCCTCTTGATTCCTCAAGAAATACAGTCGAACGGACTCAAACACCTACTGTCTTCATCGTTGGGTCAATAGCATCTTGTTAAATAAAGTTGAGAGACATTTAGACACAAGAATTAACAAACTGGATCTTGGCAATTCACATAAAAATAACCAGTGACTGTACCATCACTTCCCTTTCCTCCCAAAGATCAAACATTAATTCAAACAAAATGCTTCAGAATGAGGGGGATGAAGTGACATTCCCAAGATCAGGAGAGTGAGGAAAAGAATCCCTCTCACACACACATCCGATTTACAAATCTCAATGTGTTCTTATTTTAATCTGAAGAACAAAACCTTAGCATTCTCGAGCAAGAGCCAGGGCGTTGCCCACACATGATTGCCTGCAAGCAGTGGCAATCTATTACCCATTGGTCACAGAGGAGGAGAGGATAGAGAAGCCAGGGTCTCAGCTTTGTCCAGCCGGCCAGCCCTACCCTATAGGGCCTTTAACCATTCTGACCAGCTTGCCAGCTTTCTTCTCCCCTCAAGGAACTGGCCATGCCATTGGTGCCGTACATACAGCATTCACATCACACAACACACAAAATGAAAGCTATAGAAACTTGCAGTTTTTTGCCATTTCGGTTGCCTCCAATATGGTCACAAAAAGATGAAACATAAACTTTATGCCCATGGTGAAATTACTTAATCAGGTGTCCCAAGGAGCTCTAAGCAAACTTTTCAGATTTAGTTTGCAGTTTTTTGTATGTTTAACATAGGAAATTATGCTCGAACCATCTATAATAAAAATTGACACAATAGAGGTACACATTTTAATTTTATATTAAAATATTATACATAGTCACATAGTTTCAAAGTATACGGTCCTTTAATTTGTAAATACAAATTTCGCAACCATTGTAATTAATGCATGCATGTATTACCTCTAAGTTAGGATCCTTTTCCCTTTAGATTTTACAAGAATGTGGATCAACTTATTATCTTCATTCCACACGCCATTTAAGAAAAGTAATCTGGTTTCTTAGAAAAAAGGAACATTTCCTCAGATCTATAGGTCAGTCGACAATATTGTCACTATAGGTGGCAAACACTTCAATCCAAGATATCAGCATGCCATCATCATCTACTCAAACTTCCAAAGTGAAAAAAAGAACCCCTGTGAAGAATATATACCTTTTGTTCTTTGTATTAAGAAGTTAATATAAATGCATACAATCAGATATAGACACAAATCCAAACTATCAATAATACTGTAGTGAACCTACTCGTTCATGTTATAATTTTGAGTATGTGCAACATAAGGATATTTAAAAATAAGCACAAATGCTTAAGGAAAACAATCAGGTAGGTTCGATTTTGTTCAATTTTATGTTGCCATTTTCCTCTGCTCTACTGCCTTTTGTCTTGGCAGGTCATTAGAGAACTACAGTGTCAGAGGGCAGAGGGTGCCAGACCAGACCCCCAGAGCTCTCGTGATGGGCATCGGCTTTAACATATGCGCAGCACACAGCATACATGCATGGGCGCATGGCTCTGATGAGGAGACAAGAACCACCACACGCAGGTACAACAGTAACATCTACATCACACACTCCGTATGACCGTATGAGAGAGAGAGAGAGAGAGAGAGAGAGAGAGTTGGTGAAGATGATGATGAGGGCACATGGGGAGAAACCCTAACCCTAACATCGTCCCATTGGCAGCAAACTAAACAGGATGCCTTGCATCTTTTTACTTCTCGAACACTTGTGACCTATATATATATATCTCTCTCTCTCTCCTACAGTTACCGAGTTACTTCACTGCACGGGCGCACACCCAATAACCCATAGCAACAAAGAGGAAACAAGGAAGGAGATGGAAAAAGATTACTTATTTTTGTGTGAATATGCTTGCCCCATATATCATGAGGTATGAGAGATCTAAGCTTCTCTCTCTCTCTCTCTCTCTCCCTCTCCCTCTCTCTCTCATACACACAGAGCAATAGAAGGGAAAGAAGGTAAATGGAGCAAGAAAAGGAAGAGGACCACCAAGCCAAAGCAAACGCAGGCACCCATTGCACACAAGAAAAGCTCACAGGCAGGCATGTACATGCTTCACAAAGCATACCCTGCGCTGAATCTATCTAGACATCTAGCTCACCTCACAGGAACACAAAAGAAACCGGAAAAGGAGCCGCAAACATCACCACGGGTGATGGAACACACACACACAAACAACAACAAATTGAAGAAACCGTTGCAATTCCTTTCACCCTTGCTACTGGCCTCCCTCCAGTAGCACAGAAATAAACAAGACAGTTAATAAACAGCAAACTTGTAGCAAAAAAGATATGCAGCTTTCCTCTTTGCAGCAAGAAAAAGCTGGGAGCTAACTTACTTGCTCCAATTCGGACAAGAATTCAGGGAAAACACCATGTGTCTAATCTAACATAGGCTCCCTTTAATTTCCTTGGATGGCCAGGCATGTGTGCATATGTGACGCTACAAAGGTGCACGAAATTGGGAAGAATGGCAACCGACCTGTTGTTGGAGTACTCGTAGAGACGGCCGCGGCTGGAGAAGACGATGAGGGCGACCTCGGCGTCGCAGAGCACGGAGAGCTCGTACGCCTTCTTGAGGAGGCCGTTGCGGCGCTTGCAGAAGGTGACCTGACGGTTGGTCGTGTTCTCGATGCGCTTGATCTCAATCTTGCCTCTCCCGCTCTTCTCTGAAGCTGCAGCCCCGGCCGAGCCTGAACCCGGAGAAGACACCACCGGCTCCTTCTGCTTGAGGCCCGTTGTCGTCGAAGTCAAGGTGGACTGCCCAGAGAGACCCCACTGGTGAAAGAATTGCAGGCACAAACAAGGGATGTGTTATGTTCATATAAGATGGATCTGCAGCGAAAGAAACGAATGGACAGGCGCCAGAAAAAAAAAAGGAGCAAGCTTCAAGGCAATTACCATGATGTCCATGGATGGCATAGCCTGCTCTTCTTGGATATGCATGTTCTCCCTCGATCTCTTTCTAGCTAGCAGGAGAGGAGGAAGAGGATTATAGGTTGAAGGAGAAAGGTGGGAGAAGGAGATGGAGTGGTCAGTGTGGTGGTAGCTCTTGGCAGCCTCTATGCTGGCCCTTGGTGTTTCTCCTGAACTCTCTTTGTTCCATTCCCCCCTCTACCTCCTTTATATCTCTGTACGGCATTTCCATGCTTATCCTTTCATATTTTTTTAATTTCATAACTTGCACGTTTTTAGGTAATCAATTAGGTCCGTTTGGAACACGGGAATATTACAGGGTTTTAGAGCGAATAGCTAAATTATTTTGCTGTTAAATTCCTTGCATGTGCTAGAGCTGAGCTTATAAATTGCTTGATTGGGAGCTGCAAACAACCATCGGTGAAATTTCGGAGTAGTTTCTTAGTTTCCTCTTGCAGCTTGCCTCTAAGCTTTTGGAAAGTACATACTAGAAAGGGGAAACTCGCTTACTTCAGTAACTCACCTCACTTTAACTTTGTAGGACCAAGCTGTATCGTTCCTATTTTAACAAAACTTGAGACAGCGAATAAATAAAGTTCTAAATTTTCCAATTAATTACATCTAATCTGACTAATATATGTTAACTAGGTTCCACCTGAACATTTCAATGCATGAAAACTTTTGTTAGCACGTATAGTTTATTACACCATCCGTCAAGTCTTTTTAACTTTTCTAAATACATGGTTTAGAAATGTCAAAAATGACTTATAATTTGGAAAAAAATGGAATACTACCTCTAGTAAAAGAGGATAGTGACTATTTTTATTTTTAAATTCAACAAGATATGCAACGTTTTTCGCCATTAAACCTGCCAGAAAAAATTGCAAAAGCTTTTTTTAGGAATAATTGCAACTAGACACGGCACACTCCATGCATAGCATTTTTTACTATGCCTTCCATGCTCAAATTAGAGGGCATTTTTTACAATTTTCAACTAAAAATTCACTGTGTTTTGGCATGGTCAAATGTGCTTACAAATGGAGGGGTTTTTTCCCCCTTGTATACATGAGAGAGTTGTGTATCATTGTATCAGAGAGAGACGAGTGAAGAGATTCTAGAATTTTTTATGCCATCCTTTTTACGTTTATTTAGGCTTCTTGATCGCTTGTGTCTTCTTAACTAGAAACTTGATTTGTATTAATTGGTTGCCGTGTTCTTGTGTGGAGGTAAAAGTGACGAATTATTATTTAATTATTAGGAATATGCACTAAATATATACTAGCTGTTTAATTACGAATTCTTGCTTTTAATTGCTCATGGTTTATTGGCGATAGATCGCAACCTTTGCTCCCCTGCTGTATCAATAGATTGAATGTCAGACCTCCTGCCAGTACAGCGCGTGTTCATTCTCGTCTGAAAAAATGGTTATTGGTGATGAGGACGTTGATGAAACGAACAAGGCACATTCACGTATGGGCCTTCTCTTCCCACGTGAGCCCTGCGCAAGCCCTGTCTCGTCTCCTCGGCGCCGCTGGACACACAACCCCGTACGTTGTTCGCATAGATGTCAAACAGAGACGAGATCGATCAGTCGATGCCAATGCAAGCACGCGTACACAAGCTCCCTTCTCCTTCCTTCCGGCCGGCCGCCGTCGGTGGGCCCGTCCGGTCTCGCCGTCTTGACGCTCGGTCGCCCTCACCGCCGTGCGTGGATCCCACCGCCGGCCAGGACGACGACGATGACCACCGGTGACGACGACGCGCATTGGTAGCTGCGGGCACACGCACTCATCTCATACACATATATACGTACACCGCCAGCGCGCCCACCATTATCGATCGGCGGCCGCCCCGTCGCTGTCGACGACGGAAGAAGACCACGGCATGTGTGCGCGTCGCGGTGGCCGGCCGGCGTGCGAGGCGACCGGCGAGCCGAGCCGTCGCCGTCAGGGGATGTGCAGTGCAGTGGGGGTTGCGAGCCCGGCACGGCGCGCTCGGCGGATGAGCGCGGCGGTGGACGCCACGCACACGCAGACGCAGACGCAGACGCAGAGGGCGCCGTTCCGTTCCGTTCCGGATGTACTACGTCCGTCCGGCCGGTGACGGTCACGGTCGGTGAAACGGAGCCATCAGGCCGGGATTCAGAGACCTGCTAGTAGTGCTAGGGCTGGGATCGATATGGTCATGGCTGTGGCGGTGTCACATGCCACACACACATACATACTCTAGGAGCTACTAGCTAGCTAGGAAGAGTGAGCTGAGCTACCACCTCCTGCAAAGGGGTAGCTGCAACTAGTACATGCCAGCTCGCATGCAAATTTTGACATGGAGGAGAGTCATGGTGTATGTGAGCTCTAGGATGTAACCACATGGTGCATGGTTCGGTGCAATTTTTACCTGGTGATCTGATCGAGGCTGGCGGCTGTTGGGCGAGGCTCAGACTTGGGAGAGGGAAAAGATTACTCCTTTCAGAAGGGGCAAGAACATTCAAGCAAGTGTTGTTCATATACGCATGTATCACTTGATGTTAGTTCCTTAAAATACATGTCACTTTGAACGGCTTTGCAGAGCCTGGAACAGATTTCATTCTGCCTGCACATATTGCATAATAAAGAGCAGCACATCCCTGACGATAAATGGGAGCACCAACTGCAACTAAGATTTGGTTGATATGGTTGCCATGAAGCAGGTCCTAGTGCTACTGGATGGATCATGGATAGCCTTTGTGTTTGAGTGAGCAGCGGTAGTACATCACACTAGCTACGACGCACACCCACATTGGATCCAGCATCCAAAAGATCCATCAGCTAACCCCCCATCAGTGCATGCTGCATGGGCACCTTCTCTCTCACACAGTCGCATACCTTTATTTAAAGATGGAGTCATGGTAGCTAGAGAGAGATTCGGCGGCCATGCATATATGAGCTCATCGATTGTTCCCCCGTGGTGACAAGAGACCTAGCGAGCTAAGGTGTCCAATCAAGCGTGCCGTCGTCTACGTATACGACGGGCTGAGACGACAGCATGGTTGACTACTTGCCACGCTACTGCACGCGTACCCGTATTATTCTGGTATTATTGTCCACTGGGTTAGAAATTAAACCTAATACCAGAAGAAGCATTTTTTAAAGGAAATTGAAAAAATACTTGAAAAAGATGGATGAATATAATTAACAAGCTGTTAAGCATTATTTGGTGTGTGCTCATCAGATGGAGTGTTCGATCAGTACACGGATTGTTCAGCTTCTTGGCCTATATACGGTGGAAGCTGAAGACTGCAAAGCAATGCAAGCAACAAATTTATGGCTGGCTTGTTGCTGACCACAAAAGGCCCACAACACGGCTTCCGCCCAGCCATTTATTACTACAGTGCCATCTGAAGTGCTGATTCAGGTGCCCTCCCTTATTAGAAACATAAACTTATCCTCTTCTGAAACTTTCTCCTACATATATATACAGATATACTATCTTCTGTTGATTCTCGAGGAAAGAAATGTACTCTCCCTTTGGTTTTCTTCAACAACATACTTAGTACTAGTATAGGAACTAGTATTAACACTGAATGATTATTTTTTTTGAAATGATATAACTGAATGATTATTTGTTGCTTGAGACTTGAGAGTCCAGACAGAGATGCAGATGCCCATCGTATACAGACTGCAGGAAACTCCTCCGATCCGATCAATCAGTCGAGTCCATGGATTCATGAGACGCGCACGCACATGAAGGTTTGTGCCTGCTTCTCTGTCGTCGCTGCAGGCTGACGCGTGTCGTCACATGACACGCATCACGTCGTTCGTTGATGGCCCTGTGTACACGTACGGAGTGACGACGGGTTGATCGCGACGCGACGGCGTACGACCCGATCGATCCACGGCCGGTCAGTGGGCGTGTGCGATCCGATCCGATCCGATCGAGCTAGCTGTTGCCTCCCGGATAAAAGGGTGTCTTCCGATCGATCCGCTTCCCCGTCAAATCAAGAGATCAGGCTGCGCCGAGGCCGTGCTTTTGCATCTCCCCCATCTAAACCTAGGCAGAGCTAGCTTACGTGTCGCCTACTCGTTGGAGCATTGCACGTACACCTCGGTCACCTCCTGCCAGCGGAATACTGTTTTTAAACTGTTGTCAAATGTTTTTTTAGCTTGTACTAAATCACCACATGTCGCGTTGCTTGATTTCTTGACGGTAGCTCTACATGCTGCTCAATCCAATTGTTGGCACATTTTAACAAGGACCGTCATCTCTCTGAGTCATCATGAATATGCATGACTTTTTCTGTTGGTATGCACAGATGCACTGTGATTCAGTCAGATGGTAAGAAGAATCCCAAATTGAATTCAGTCACCCCCTCAAAAACCACAAAAGATCGACAGCAGGAACAGCAAAAGCGCATCGAAGTCGATAATAAACAGCTGGATGGCAACGAAAGATGAAGGATTGATCAGATCAATCAAGATGCTTAATTGGGATATGCCGGGTCCGGGACAGGTAGTGCATCGAACTAGAGTCATTGGCTACTTTGCACATTTGCTTGCAAGTTTGTTCCCTTTCTCTTTCACCTTTTGACGCCCCAGGGGCCCTCCAAAGGCCTGCATGATCTCAACTTCGGGATGAGCCTGCAATGGTAATTCTTGCAGCACCTATGCAAGCAGAGACACCAAATCCAAAGCGCACAATCCAATTGCTCCTGTAAACTCTACAACATTTCCTCGAAAGATAATGTGCATAGAATTTGATCGACTAACAGCATATCTCTGCTCTGTTTTGTATGACGTTGATTTGCTCAAATTTGAGCTAAGCAACGTCAATACGTCATATAAAACAGAACGGAGAGGAACTATGTGTTACTAACTAAAAATACTTCCTTGATTAATATAATGTCATTGAACTCTTTGATTGACTCTATTGAATTGAGGCATCATGTAGATATACGGAAGATTTCATTTTATGATGATATATGGAAGAATTTGCATGCTGGTAGTAGTGTTGGCGTAAAATGAAAGGAGGCTACGGCTGAGTCATTACTGAACCCTCTGAGCTGTTTGAAGAAAACAAACACTTGATGTCGACAGGGGAAAAGGAAAGATGAATGGTTTTCAAACCAGTGTCCAAATAGCGCTTGTTGCTTGCAATCATGGATGGCGAGTGACAGAAATAGCCCAGCAGGGCGGCAGTACTGGCGCACATACGTGAAAGACTAGAAAGGAAATGGCGTGCAGGAGCCATTCCATCATCTGAAAACTGCATGTGGAGAAAAGAAAAAAAAGAGCAAACTGGAGATGGTATTGGTAGGTAAGAATTCACTGTGCATGAAGTTATTAAGCAAATCAACAAAGTCGAGCCATAACATGGTGGGGAAATGATCTCAGAATGTAAATCAATCAGGCCATGAGAGTGTATTTTCAGATAGCTGCAATATACCTCGTTCATAAATTAACATGCCAAACAGAAAGGCACCGGCCAGGTTTTCTCTGAGCAAGCAGATTCACGAAACCATGAACAATGCAAAACTTCCCTTTAGTATTCAAAAAATGAGGGGAAGTGAACTATGCAAAACTGAAGAAGCAATACTTTTTTTTTTTCGGAAGAACTAAAGAAGCAATACGGAACATCGATTCTCCTAATAACCAGAAGCGTAATAGTAACTAGTAAATCCAGTCAATAATGTAGATCATCAAGCCGTAAATAAAATCGCACAAGGAAATCAAGATTTTGACAGTCATGCTCATAAGGTCATGATTTTAGTTGCAGGCCATAAGTCTTACAACAAGAAACCCATCAATTCGCATACGAATCAATTGTTTTTTTTTTCCTCGATTGGCCCACGGCCTGCCCAGCACGTGAAAAGCACAAAACACCCATGGGCCCAAAATGTTCACCTAGTAGTTGTGGGCTCAAGTATGCTCCACACTATTATTGGGCCATACATTTATCCCAAATCTACGACGGCCCATGCGAAGTTTCAGCATGAATAAATAATCTTGGCCGTGATGGCCGTGATGTGCACCGTTGCATTGCATCCATGGTCCCCTGCTGCTCTAGTTCTGACCTAGTACCACTAGGCTTACACGTGCGTCGTTTTCGGCGCCCATATGGGTGTGGATATGGTTTTGATACGCTCCCGGTCGATACGATCAAATTTAGCACCATGCCGGCCGGATCGAATTTAAGGCCAAGATAGGACGGCGCCACAGTTCCCTTTCGTTCTCCGGCTTCCATCCACCATTTCTGCGTTCCTGTGCCGTGCACCACTTGTCGCCGCAAAAAGTTTGCCACACGGGTATATGCACAAAGCATATGTGTGTGCCCGCGCTTCTCAAGAAAATGGTAAATTTGAGACTTCAAACATCGTGCTTCGCAATTTTGCCATTCTTAATATTGACTTTGTAAAAACAAGCCTCAAAACGTTGGCTACTTGATTTTCATGCGAAGCGCGACGTTTCAAGACTAATTTTTACAAAGTTGATGTTACAAATGGCAAAACTGCGACACGCGATGTTTGCAATCCTAAATTTACAATTTTCTCGTGTTTCTATGTATGTGCACATGATGGTCCACCGTACCTCTACTGAAAATTAGTTCTAAGTGTTTGGTCTTGTCAGCTCAATATGTGTCCTAAATGAAGTATGTTAGGAAGCAGAGGGAGCATGTCAAAAACTCAAAATAATAGCTCTACTATAGGCGCGGCGCCAGGGGCGGAGCTATAGGGGGCTCAAGCCAGCGCCCCCCCCTCCCCCCCCACACCCCACACACACAAGATATGACATACATGGTGCCTTTTCAAGTGATAGAAGTGTAAGTGTGAAAAAAAAACCTTGACAAGTTACTCGTGCGATGGACTAGCCCAAAGTTTGGATCTAGCTAGTGGCGATAAATGAGTCAAGCTCAAGCATGCAACTAAACTTTTGAGCTTATGTTAAGGCCAATATCTCAGTAGGAGTTCATGAACATTAAATGGGTTGTCAAATCAACGTTTTTGATGATGTGACAATATATTAACGAAGAGAGAGGTGAAATGAGTTTCATGGTGATGAAATCATCCCTACACAATTAACTAGACACCTTGTGTCTTGCATGTAACCTAGGAAACAACAAAACATGAAACTATGCATTGAGAGAGGGGTATTTCATCATAGTTTCAAATATTTTTAGATGATGTGTCACTCTAGATAATTGTGTGTATGAAACTTGCATTGTGAATGTCGGAGGTGATGATCTTGAACATAACAAGCAACTACTCCTTTAATTTTGTTGTCTCATCCATGTGTATTAAAAACCTTTGACGCAAGACTATGAATACTGTTTATGACAGAGATTCAACCCTCAATCACTCCCTCCGCCCAAAAATATATGACAATTCAGAATTTGAGATGCCGATACTCCTGTAGCTTCAATCTTTTTTATATATACAAAACTATGAATACTGGTCACGGGAATTGTATAATAAGTCAATTTTTCTACGCAAAGAATTTTGAAATAAACACATGATATTTTCTTATACCATCTCGAAATTAGTATTCTTTTTTAAAACACGTGTATGTGGTACTTGCCCTTCTGCTAGTACAAATAAACTTGCATTTAAATTGACTGACCATTCATTAAAATACACAGTTATAATTCTCTTAAAAATACTCTTTAAACCCTATGGCTCGCTATTTAGAAAATTGCTTTATACTATATTGTTAATTGCTCAAAGTCAACATCACCTCGAATTTGAATCTATCGATGCGACTATTTAAATACTAAACTGCATATAATTTTACTATAATATTAATCAAAGCTTACAATATTTAATTCTTTCTTAATAATATACTGTTGATGGACGGAGAGACTACAACAGAAGCTAAACATTGTAGCTAAAGTTGATAGACAGTGATGACCCTATCTCACCCAAGAATCGAGCTTCACTGACACCTTTCCAGTTTGAATATAAGAGCTAGCTAGATCGATTGATGCCGTTTGTTTCTGTCCAAGTAAATGGAAACACGGAGAGTTGTTGGCTGTTACGCAGCAGCGCGTTAACTGTCTACACACAACACCTGCCCACTTATGATCCGGCGCGTGTTTAAACACCAACACGGCCACGCTCGCGCTGCCCTGCCCTCTCATGCTTCCGTTTTCCGGGAACGGTGAACCCTTCCCGTGGCTATAGCTGCCTGATTCCTTCAGTGGCCACTCCGTTCAAATTGGTATTTGCATCTCCCATGCGTGATTACACCAAGCATGAGGACGACAGTACAGATCGAAAAAGGTTGATCATGCAAATCTGGGGTGTCTCAGAAATTTTATGATTTGCTTATAAAAAGGATTTATTATTAAAAAGGGCGTACGTAGTGCCGTAGGCTCCCGCACTATGCGGGGTCTGAGGGCAGATTGTTTAGCGCACAGCCTTTCCCGCACATAAATGTGCAGAGGCTGGGGCTTGAACCCTGAAACTTCCAGGGTTTATTATTAGCATATGAAAATTCATTTGTTCAAATATACCCTTGGAGTGAATGAAGCTAGCTAGGTGTTTGTTGCATGGTCTGAGAAGTTCAACCCATCCCATCATACAACAATGCCTAAATGAATGAAAAAAGGGCATAGGAGGAAGCGTTATTGGGGAGAGTTAACTTTGTTGTGGCACTAAACAGACCATATGCTGCATGCTCTGCATCTGCATACAAATGGGGATGTTGGGGGGGGGGGGGGGAGGCCCTACTCACCACTCCCACCTGCTGGCCAGCATCGATGGAGTCGTTTTCGTCCCCCTAGCTTGGAAACTGGATACACTGGATCAGGTCCACTCTGTTGCGATGATTGTAGGAATATAGTAGGATGCAAGTAGCTTGGTCCTGAAATCACTTGGCTGCAATAATCCAGCCTGAAAATAATAAACAAATGCAGGATGCGGCTATGGATGTAGAAACAACAAAAAAAGCAAATAGGATCGGATATGTCAATTACCTTGTCACATTTCAACTTGAAAATGAACAATGCTATATATCCTAGAAGAAAAATAAATAGTGCTATTTATGGATGAAAGAGACACATTTGGGCCTACACATTTTGCTTTATTTTTGTCTGAAAACAATATATTTCCTTTCCAATTGAAAACAAAATATTTCTTCTGAAACAAAATAAATTTGATATCTTATATATGTACCTACTTTATTGACTTTGTAGAGATCTTCAATGAAGATACAAAGTGATCAACCTAGGATCCATGCGTTTTATACTCATAGAAGTTTGATCTCAGTTGATTATGTTCTTGGTATATACTCGGATTTTAATCCTTGACTTAGATTGGATGATTGCATCTACGGGTAATAATTATGCATATGTGGTTTCGTGATGATAAGTATAAATCAAATCAGCTGCGACAATGGATCAACAAGTTCATATGATTCGACCCCACCCCATCCTCTAGCAAGCAAAAGCAAGTTTTGTTGGGCCCAGCCCAACTCGACCCAAGCATCTAGCAATATGTGGTCGCTCTGTGTTCCATGTCAAATCACAATTTGACTACAAGCAGCGATGATCACTGTGTGCCTTTTACCACTTTTTTCACTACATGTGCACCGCACCATTGCTGTCGAAATAGATTTAGTGAAAGCAAGAGAAGGATCTCAAGGCAATTATGGGTTACTACTCTTTTTCCAAAAGAAATTATGACTATTACTAGCTTGAGGAGTGATTATGATTTTGTGGACTTCGTTTGGCCTGAGACAGGCGGCATCACAAGCCCAGCTGACATGGCCGTCTCACATCATCAGCAATAAGGCTGAGTAGATAAGAACGGCCTACAAGCGGGCCATGGATGTCCTGTGTGCTCCTGTGAAATCTAAATGCTGCCCTGTGTCTGTGTGCCAGCACAAGGTTCTCTTAACGAACTTCATGACAATGCAAAAAAGTTCAGTATCACCGTGATCATGCAAAGAAAAAAAAAAGGAAAAGGTAAGCTTTATTCCCTCTAGACATATGGTTTGACCCTAGCACAAAATATTGTAGTCGCATCCCTGAACTATCCAGAATGGATCATTTCGCAACTGAACTGCCCACCCTTTTTTTTTCTAGTCCTTATATAGCTCAATATATATTGGGTGATTTTTGGTATTAACACTTTTTTCATAATAACTTTCATGATTTTAAGGCATCTCATATTATATTATTCTAACTCTCGAGGCTTTGCATGGGAATACAATCACGAAGTAAACAATCAAACCACTTTCATAGCAGGCTACAATACCACGTGCCATTTCACGAAATTTGAAAGTGAAATGGAACTCATCCCAAGATAAAAATGAAGAGAATTTTCATTCGGGATAAACCGAACAATTTAATAGTTCAGAGTAGTAAAAATGCTTTCAACCAATAAAACGATTTTTTTTTCTCTATGTACGAACGCATTCACAGCCAAGGAAATTGATCACTCATTGCGCCATAGTAGTAGTAATCTCAATCTATCTTCTTTGGTACTGTGGTCACTCGTGTGTAAGCATGATCGAATAAAAAGTGGCGACTCTGATGGCGGTTGTATTTGTGCGGCCACGAGGCGTCGAGCGCCTCGTCGAACAGGAGCCGGCGACGTCGCCCCCTTCGTCCCCTCCACCGCGCCCACGCCACGAATCCATTCCATTCCCATTCCGCGCCTCCATAATACCGCACCGCCACCCCCACCCATGCCGCGCTCGCCCACCACAACCCATCGGGACTCGGCATTCGATTCCCAGCCCCGCCCACGCGCTCCTGCTCCCCTCGCCCGCCGCCTTGTGTGCTGTGTTGTTGTTGATGAAGGTGCTGTGCAGCGCCTGCGAGGCGGCGGAGGCGAGCGTCCTCTGCTGCGCCGACGACGCTGCCCTCTGCGCGAGCTGCGACCGCGAGGTCCACGCCGCCAACCGGCTCGCCGGCAAGCACCAGCGCCTCCCGCTCCTCGCTCCCGGCGGCCAGAGCGCCGCCGCCGCCGTGTCGCCGCCCAAGTGCGACATATGCCAGGTGCGTGCGTGCTCGATCTGATTTGTTCTGTCTTCGAGAGATGCTAGTAGTATTGTTTCTTGGAGAATCCCGGGCCTGATTGATTCGCCTCCTCGATCGGCGGGGTTCGTTCAGGAATGCGACGCCTACTTTTTCTGCCTCGAGGACCGCGCGCTGCTGTGCCGGAGCTGCGACGTCGCCGTGCACACCGCCAACGCCTTCGTCTCAGCGCACCGCCGCTTCCTCCTCACCGGTGTCCAGGTGGGCCAGGAGCTGGACGACCCGGCTCCGGAGCAGCCGGAGCCGCCGCCGCCTCCCCCGCCGGCGAAGAGCGACCCGGCCCCGCCGCTCTACGCCGAGGCCGACTTCAGCTGGGCGGCCGCCGGCGTCACGGGGACCCTCGCGGACTGGTCGGCCGTGAGCGAGCACTTCGTTGGCTCCCCTGCCCCGCGCCACGCCGAGCCGGCGAGCCGCGCCGCGCCGAAGCGGAGCCCGCGCGCCCCGGCGTTCGGCCAGAGCTGCGTCGCCGGCGGCGTCATGGACTGGCCCCTCGGTGAGTTCTTCCGCGGCGTCAGCGATTTCAACGGCGGCGGATTCAGCTTCGGCGAGAGCGGCACCTCCAAGGTCAGGCGCCAAGCTCTGTTTTATTTCGCTTGATCAACCGAAGATGCGATTTTTATCGTTTGATGATGATCAGTTGTCTTGTAATTAGCGCATTCTGACCTCATGTGTTTCCCTGCGATCGGCAGGCTGACAGCGGGAAGCTCGGGGGCAGCGCGGGGGGATCGCCGTACTACCGCTCGTCGTCGGAGGACCGGGACGCCAACGAGCTGTACGGGCAGGTGCCGGAGATCCAGTGGTCGGTGCCGGAGCTCCCCTCCCCGCCGACGGCGTCAGGCCTCCACTGGCAACACGGCGGCGGCGGCCCCGACAACAACGCCTTTGTGCCGGACATCTGCTCCCCGGACAGCGCCGCTCGCTGCTTCCCAACCGCCGCCGCTGCCGCAAAGCGCCAGAGGAATCGCTAGCGCGGGGTCACCAATCACCATGCCGATGATTGTTCCTGCATCCTGCAGCTATTCAGCTGCAGAGCCAACGGATTGCAGCTGCTCTGTCTGGGACAGTACAACACTGACCCGATCCTGGGTGAGGTGTTATACTACCATGACCCATGTGTCATGTGTGTAGTGTAGCTTCATTTTGCCATGGTTGTGCTTCAACCAATCTAGCTAGGAACAGAGAAGACAGCGAGTACTAGCGAGGATGGAGGTGGTTGAGGTTGACGTTGCACCGAGCATCGTCAAATCCATGGCGACGGTGAGAGTAATGGGATTTGTGTGCGTGTTTGGATGACACTGGACGATGGAAGAACGAGCTAGAAAACTGCTACCCTTTTGACTTCATGACGGAGTTCTGTGAAACTGATGCACTAACCGATAGCCTTGACACTGTACAGTACACTGTACCAGCACAGAAGATTTGATGCTGTTGATGATGCTCTGTTTTCTTGTCCGTTCAAAGGATTGGTGTCTCAGTGAATAGGTCCATCAGCGTAGCAAAATTAAAGGTGCTGGCGATGCTTGTACATTACATTAGGGGCCTTATCGTGTTTGGTAACAGTAATATATACTGACTCAATTGAATGGCCATGTTTTTTTTCCTGAAAGAAATTGCTTAAATTTCATTGTATTGACCAAATGTTGAAACTAAACAGTTCGCATAACCCAATACACGCGCCCGGCAAATCCAAGCTAAATAAAAAGAGCTAGATGTGATAGGAGTACTGGATACTGAAATTATTTCTCCATTCCTTAATTACATTCAAGAGAAAATCCGGCATAAAAATGATACTATTTGCGAGTTGCAGCAACAGGTGGAGTATATATTATGTTAAAGAAGCAAGAAAAATTCCCTTGCCGTTGCAATCAATATATTATTACATAAGATCACTGTAAACATTAATGGGGCGGATGCCAATCACTGTAATGTTAGCGTGCGCCCGAATCACTGTATGTACATAAAGCACGACGAAATTTTCATTTCGTCCGTCGTCATCTATATCCTACACCATCGGATTTTATGATGATCGAACGTTCTAAATTAATCTAAAGAGTCCATTTTGATTACATCTAACCTTTGAACCTACGCAGTCGGATTTTATGATGACCGAACGTTCTAGATTAATCTAAAGAATTCATATAGACTACATCTCTAAATTAGTAATTTTTTAAAAGCACGTGCCGCAACACTCTAGATTAATCTAAAGAGTCCATATAAATTACATCTCTAAATTAGTAATTTTTTCAAAATACGCACGTGCCCTTCTGCTAGTAAAAATAATGACCGTATTTTTATGTGTTTTCTTTTTTTAAAAAAACCAAAGTCCTCATGGCAGAAGAGAACAAAAAAAAAAAAAGATGTCTATGGCGTTGTAATTGGGCTCCTCTTCGCAACGGACAGCCCAGGTCCAGCCCAGCTACAAACTCTCCGCGAGGCCGCCAGCACATCGCCAGACCCCCTCCTCGCGGCGCCGCAAAGTCATAGTCATCTCCCCCCTTCTCTGGTCTCTCCCTCTGACAAAACCCTCGGCGGCGAGCTTACCCCACCACCACCGTGCTTGTGCGGAGGAGCGGGCGGGGATCACCGGAGCCGCGCGGTGAGCCTTCCCCTTTTCTCTTCCTCCTCTCCGCGCCTTCCCCTCCCTCCCTCTCTCGCTCACTCCCCCTCTCGGCCGCTTCCCTTCCCTCGTCCTCTCCCTCCCTCGGCCTTCCTTTCCTAGCGCCGACTGCAGGGGCGTGCGCTGCCGCCTTGGCCAGTTCCTCGTCGGGTGACGAGCATCCGGAAGGTATGCCCGCCCATTCCCTCCCCTTGCTGCTGTGCGAAATCGAATACCCAAGAGCGTACGCTATTTGTACTCGGATCTGACCATGTATTTTACCCACTAATAGCTTCGATTTTTCGCCAAAAAATATCTCCGGTGTATACTGTGTCCACTGCTGCCTCCCGGGGGCAACTTCGGGCGCCGCAATGATTCCCGGGCCATGTATAGACTGCGATGCTCCCGTGGTGCCATGCCATGCCAACGGGGGCTGATTGATGGTGAAGGATATCACGATTAGCGCGGATGATGGTGTGAGGACGTGTGGTTGCTAGGTTCTGGTGCTAACGCGTCCCCTTCCCGCGGAGTGGTTGCTAGGTTTTTTTTTCCCCGCTAAGATATCCCCCTTTCTGTGGAGTGAATTACGCTGCTGGGGACTGGATGCTGAAACCCCATGATTTGTGCTCGCAATGGATGTGCTGTTCAACAGTGACACCCCTAGGACTGTCATGATGCTTAATTGCGTTATAGTTTCTTGCTGGAGTCATCTGGAATAGAGGGAGAGTACACGATAAGGTACTGCAACTTTATGGGAATCTGATATGCATTAAAGTTTGTAGGAAGTGTATACCAAGTAAAGCTAACATCCCGAAAGAAAGCAAAATGTGTTGTAGAGAAGGGGAGTAGAATAGAGGCCCTTGCTTGGAGAACAGCTGGTGCCTGTTGTCTTGGGTTTGGAACTCCAATTGTGAGTACAACTATACAAGAAAGTTTAGGAGGTGGAGCTGTTGTCCTTTTGATTTTCTGTGACTTGGTTCAGTCTGAAGGTAAACCTGACATTAGGTATGGATGGCTGGGTCTCTAATGAGTTGAT
This sequence comes from Urochloa ruziziensis, assembly GCA_015476505.1. Classification (NCBI taxonomy): domain Eukaryota; kingdom Viridiplantae; phylum Streptophyta; class Magnoliopsida; order Poales; family Poaceae; genus Urochloa; species Urochloa ruziziensis. The sequence continues at coordinate 8,052,529 of CM027121.1, read as the reverse complement.
CAATGGGGGAGGAAACCTGACTAGTCGGGCCTGTGATTTCTTTAATTAGATGTTAGTACCCTTGGTAAGGCCTATGATGGTGGTCTAGGAGATAGATGTTTCCATTAAGGCTGCGAAGAGGTTTTTAATTTTTATGCTGCAGAACATTGTGATCTCATGAAGTTGTTACATTCCACCTTTTGGTATGTATGTGTCAGTGTGTGGCCTGAGTGCATTATTCAGGGTGCATATTTTTGAATGCTGGATTTGTGACATGTTCTACTGCCACAGAATATGGATCATTAAGTTTCTAGAAATTGTGCTAAATCATTTGTCTGTGAGTTATCTTGTATGATACTCTTGAATTTCCTTAGTTCTTCACTAACTCTTTTCCTTTTGCAAATGCAGTTTTGTGGAAAGTCTTTCAGTTGTCATATGAATATCCTTTTGATAGGCAGCTGAAGGATAATAACTATCATGGATGCTAATACAAATTCAGATGTGCAAAAGGCTGAGGATCTGAAACTTAAGGCAAATGAGGCCTTCAAGGGTATGAACTAACTCGACAGGCCTCTCCTAACTTTGTAGTTGGGCGCTAACATTTTACTTTCACACTCCATGTAGATGTATCTCTATTTTCATTATGCAAAAGGTTACTTCAGTGTACCTTACTGTATTGAGGAAAATTAATTCTATCATGGCTGCCTATTTTCTATGTAATTGGAATGGCGGCTAAAATGTTGAGACTTGAGAGACATGTTAGGGTTTCTAACTAAACCTTGCACTAAATTCAAAAGTGGCTTATAATTGATCCACTATGCATAAATACGCAGAGGATGTTCCTTTACATTAAAGTTTCAAAATATATCTGGCTGTTTTCCTAGTGATTGGTGGTACTTACTAATTGCTACTATTTTCTCCAGCAAACAAGTTCTATATCTGGCTGTTTTCCTAGTGATTGGTGGTACTTACTAATTGCTACTATTTTCTCCAGCAAACAAGTTCTCACAGGCTATAGAGCTCTACAGTCAAGCCATTGAGCTGAACAGTTCGAATGCAGTTTACTGGGCAAACCGTGCATTTGCACATACAAAATTAGAAGAATATGGAAGTGCAGTGCAGGATGCTACCAAAGCCATTGAAGTTGATCCTAGATATTCAAAAGTAAGTGATGATGCCACCTTTCCTAACTTGTTTTTTAGTTCTGTTTAACAAAATTTTCTTTTGTTTAGGGTTATTATAGACGTGGTGCAGCATATCTTGCCATGGGAAAGTTCAAGGAAGCCCTGAAGGATTTTCAGCAGGTAAGCAAACTTATCGTGCAATTGCTCCTGGACTGCCGATAGACGCTAGTAGTCAATTTGTTGTTTTTGGTTCCTCCTAGACCTGAATAAGTTAAAAAACTTACTTCCTAGGTGAAAAAAATCTGCCCGAATGATCCAGACGCTACAAGAAAGTTGAAAGAGTGTGAGAAAGCTGTCCAAAAGATCCGTTTTGAAGAAGCGATTTCTGTTGGAGACGCAGAGAGGCGCTTGGTGGCAGATTCTATTGACTACCATATCATAGGTATCTGGTTTGAATTCAGCAGGGCATTTATGTATTAGTTGCTCCATGTTATACTGCGGTGTGGAATTAGATAACTGAAGAGCATGACTAATTTACAACCATCTCGATACAGTATATTGTTTTTTGAGTCATGTTGCAATGCACATGCATTAGCTTTTGTTAAACCATACATTAGAAAGATTTATTTATAACCCTAAGTAATGCAAAATGGTGCCGATGTGGGACTTCAATTGCCGAGTCTTTTTTGAAATCAACTTCAGTTGCTGAGTCTGTCTTCACTACCTTGATATGATTTTGCTTGCTCATAATTCTTGTATTAGCCTTGGATTGAAGGCATTGCATTTTCCAATAATGTTTCTCCAATAGGATTGGAGAGTATTGAATGCATATGTAGAAGTAAATGTGAGGATTCTTAATTGTCATGGTTGAAAATGAAATGTGTTGCCTCGTGTGCATGGGTGATTATAAGGGCAGTCCCAACCCAGACTCCATGGTAGAGTCTATCTCTATTAATTACATTGCCATGTAGACATTTTGCTGATGTGGCAAGCAATTTAATGAGGAGAGAGAGGCAAAAATGTAGAAACTAGGTCTAAGTTAGACACCAAGTCTACACGCAAAACGAGAGAAATCTAGTTGAATGATTGGAGAAGAGCATGATTGAATGATTAGATAGACTCCAAGATACAAAATCTGCATTGAAGGCTATAGTTTCTTGTGATAGAGTCTTCGACATATGGACTCTATGGGTAGAGTCTGGGTTGGGACTGCCCTAAGTTGCTCTATGTTCATGTGCATGTGCATGGGCTGCCCAGTCATTGTTGACTACTTTTAATGAAGACTTATCCCTCTTCTGGCTTCGTAGTACCCATGCATTTTGATGCTACAGCAACTTGGCTTTCTAGTTCACTTTTGTGAAATCCAGCTTTACTTGTGTAATTGTTCCATGCTTATAAAGCGTGTACACCTTGGGCTTCCCTTTCTTGAGTGAATGGAGGCTTCTCTTATCTGGATAACTTTTATCTGCATATTTCACATTATTAAGGTTCATAGTTCTTTTCATTTGCCAGAAGTCGAGCCACAGTACGCAGGACCAAGAATTGATGGGGAGGAAATAACATTAGACTTTGTCAAAGCGATGTTGGATGAATTTAAGAAGCAGAAATGCATACACAAAAGGTACATTCACATAATGGGAATTGGGAATACCTTACATGTTTCTTTCTGTCTTTATTTTTTTGCTTAGTCATTTACTTGTTTAACTTGTTTGTCAATGTAGATATGCATATCAGATTGTGTTAAAAACCTTGGAGTTGTTGCGTTCGATGCCTTCACTTGTTGATGTGGATGTTCCAATTGGTGGACATTTTACAGTTTGTGGTGATGTGCATGGCCAGGTATTTATGTTTGACAGTCGGATCATTTGAAAGGATCATTTAAACTTTATTTGCTCTGTTCTTTTTATTTCTTGTTTTAGATTTGTGCATACTTGCTAAGAGAAGAATACAAGACGATCACATCACACTGTGTCTCATGCTACTTTAATTCATTTGTCTTTAAACTGCTCAATTTTCAGTATTAGTTTAGTCACCACCTACAAATGAACAAACAGACTGCTCATGTAAAATATACCATGCACCAAATAAGGTAGGTCCTCTTTGGAACATGTTGTGCCTCTTCTTGAAACCCTATAAAAATAAACTTGTCATTTTCTAAAACTAACGTAAAAAGTAACAAAGGAAATATTACTCTTGGTGCAAAGTAATGTAAAGTTCTTCACTACTCGGGGAAATTGGACAACTGAAATAGTGATAATTATTTCACCTGGCCTGGCTAAAATTTGTATTGTCATATGATTCCTTGAGCTATACTGATTGGCATTGTTAATCTTTTGTTTTTTTTTCCTGTTCAGTACTACGATTTGATCAACATATTTGAACTCAACGGGCTCCCATCGGAAGAAAATCCTTACCTCTTCAATGGTGATTTTGTGGACAGAGGATCTTTCTCCGTTGAAGTTATACTCACTCTTTTTGCTTTCAAGTGCCTCTATCCAAAAGGTATTCTCTACACATTTTGTTAATTGCATGAACTGATCGACATTTTGTAATTTGTTATCTCAGTAGTTCTGGTGGTGTTAACTGTTTATAAACTGCAGCCGCTAAGTTGTAGATGTATTAATATTGCATTGGGTGAATCTTTTAAAATTTTCAGCTATGTACCTTGCAAGAGGAAATCATGAAAGCAAGAGCATGAACAAGATATATGGCTTTGAGGGTGAAGTGAGGTCAAAGCTGGGTGAAAAATTTGTCGAACTATTTGCTGAGGTCTTTTGTTGGTTACCTCTTGCTCATGTCATCAACAAGAAGGTCTTTGTAGTCCATGGAGGTCTCTTTAGTGTTGATGGGGTGAAGCTTTCTGACATTAGATCCATTGATCGTTTCTGTGAACCTCCTGAAGAAGGTACGATTGCCTTTTTTCTTCTTTTTTTGCCTGATGATGCCTGCATAACCAACTAATATCATGAATGATTTGCTACTATGTACTATGGCAGTTCACCCTCATTTGATTTAGCTAGTATGTCTTATCCATGTCCATGGTTTCAGTTCTTTTTGCTATGTTCTTAACCTACTAGGATGATATAGTGAAGTTCCATTGATTGGTCAACTTACTGCAGTATCACACTATCACTTATTCACATGACCTTGATTCCCAATGTTTGTACCTGTTGCCCTTGGGAGTGGCTGCACTACAGAGTTATATCCAAAAGTTGAAACATACTATCTTTTATTTAGTCAAGCCAATTTTTGTATGCGATTTATCAGTGAACATACCCATGTATGCATTTGTCTATTTCCTAGCCTGAATTTAATCCTGAGGGAAAGTTAAGTACACCCATGCTAAATCTAGGACATGAACACAGGTTGGTAGGATTCCCCACTATGATCCCAATCAACTGTGCTATGTCATCTTTCTCTTGGCTATTTGGCAATGACGCAATACTACTGCTGTTTTTTCATGGCAGGTCTAATGTGTGAACTACTATGGAGTGACCCTCAGCCTCAGCCTGGAAGAGGTCCAAGCAAACGTGGTGTTGCTCTTTCCTTTGGTGGGGATGTGACTAAGAAGTTTTTACAGGATAATAACCTGGGTATGTAGTTAGGTTTAATTGCCAATTCAATTTAGTGGCTACTTCCAATAGTTCCGTTTGAATATAATGGTATATGCAATAGTCTTATGGGATCTTATTTACTGAAGGAAATTCACACTTGAAATATTTTCATGTTTTGTTTCCTTGGTGAGCTACCAGATCTTATTGTCCGGTCCCATGAAGTAAAGGATGAAGGCTATGAAATTGAACATGATGGAAAGCTTATAACAGTCTTCTCTGCACCTAATTATTGTGATCAGGTATAACTTTATGTTACCGACTTACCATGTTCCTTGCTTGGATTAACTTCCATTTGCATTTCATGCCATGGAATGTTTTTTTTAGATACCTTTTGTTTATTTTCCTGGAGGCCAAACAAGAGTTTTCTTTGGGGTCAATTTTGTTGATATGCTGTCAAATTTTTGTATCATTGAAGCATTCTGTTTTAATCTTGTGTATTGTATTTTTGATACAGATGGGCAACAAGGGTGCATTTATTCGGTTCACAGCTCCGGAAATGAAACCTGATATTGTTACTTTCTCAGCTGTGGTGAGTACTCTATTTTCTTTCCTATCTGTATGTACTTTTTAGGAGTCAAGTTTGGGTGACAAGTAAATGTGTGGGATGTGTCATTTGAAGCCCAAGGTTTTTAGGAACTGTCCGGTTGTCTGTTACATGACCTTCAATTATATTGGAACTTCAATATAGACCTTTTACCAGATGATTTAGGGATCAAACTGACTAGGGATAGGAAGAAAGAGAACTTGCACTGTCAGATTCCAGCTTATTGTAGCTGGAAACTGCCAGCTTTCCATACACTTGCACATGTTAATTGCCATGTAGTATACCACCATCAATAAATGCATTTACAGTTTCCCGTTGTTATCATTTTAAATATCCCTTTGTTCTGCTCATGTAAAACTATTTTCGAACGATGATCTAATTACTTACTGGATATCTGATTGAGGGGCTGTACACTTGTTGATGCATCTTTCAGCCGCACCCTGATGTGAAGCCAATGGCGTATGCAAATAACTTCCTCAGGATGTTTCAATGACAGAAGATTGCAACCTTGTTTATCAATTTTTATCGTGGCAAGTCCGTTGCGCCCAGTTCATCTATTGCTAGGTTTGTGAAACTTGTGCTGCCTTGTACAACAGATCAAGTGATGTAAGAAGGGATGCACAACTGTCCATGCGCTGTGATGGTACACCCATTTTTGGTTGAAATTTCCATCCATGTAAGAAGTAGTAAACATTCTTGATCACTAGATTCTAGCTTGTAAAATTTCTAAATCATCATTTTCGTTCTCTTGTGTTGTGGTTAAGTTTCACAACATGTTCAATACTTTCCTGCACGAAGTTGATGCTGCCACAACTAACATTGAACTCATGCTCACTCCTTTGGCTTGGTATAATTGAATGGGTAGTCCAAGCATGTGACGAAGGAAGTGGCCTCACTTCACATCATTATATTAATGAGGTGATGGGAAGTTGTTTTAACTTTCAACACGTTCTAGCAAGCGCATTACTACAAATGCGGGCCCAGCATGTAGGAGCCTTTCTTGATCCGACATAACAGCTGCACAAGGAAAAACTAGTTCTGTAGTGTCCCTGTTCCGCAGTAATGCTAGGATTAATGGTGCACCTGTTTATAGCTTGGATTTTGTAGATTTATGTAGATATTTCTCTATGATGTTTGATGTATGCTAGTCTTAGCCCAACTTCGTGACAAAACTGGTGTCGCTTTTGGTGGATTGCAAAATTTTCCACCCACCAGTGACCTGTTACACGTTGGTTTGTTCGTTGACATTGTCATAGGATGTATTAGGACCTAAGCTAATTCAACCAGGTGCAATAGTGTGTAAGGATTTGCTTTTCGCACGAAATTTTATGCAGGTTAGAGCCAGCATATAAAACCAAATCATTTCAAAGGTACCAGCAACTCTGGAAGTGTCCCCCCCCCCCCCCCCCCCCCCCCCACAAAAAAATCGATCATGGCAAGTTCATAACTGAATGTGGTTTGCCTATAAATAATAACACCGATAGCGCGTCAATTTCGTCATACAGGACATCGTCATGTGTCAAACAACTTGCCGTGACACATCACGCGCATCGTTTTCGTTTCACATTCAGAGGCCATATGGAACGAATATGACGCCTTGTGGGTTGACCAAATGATATCCTAGGGTGATGCATGCAGCAACTTACAAGTCCATATGTGCCCTCTCAAGAATCAGGATGTGACATGGGAATACAATCCCACGACGTGACGTGTGAACGCAATCGCGTCTGCATGTGGCGTGCATATGTATCTTGCTTATAATGGGGAAGATAATTCAGACATACGGAGCGTAGCAGAGCAGGTGGTGATCTCTTCTTTTGCTTTTCTATTTTTGCTTGAAAGGCTACTGCTTTCTTCACAAAGAAAAGCTACCTCAGTTAGGTAGGTGACCCAATCCTTCAGAGGCTAAACTAACAAGCCAAGCAGTCAATCACATACCGTATGTAAACACTACAAGAAAAATCACGGTTTAACTATATCTATATTCAGAGTTGGGGCTGCTAGTTCCTCCTTGCACTTCTCAAGAAGGATGAGGTTTGGGTGATCTCCCGCAGGGGCTTGTCAGTGAAGCGGATGAGGTTGTAGGCCCACGCGCCGGCCACTGTCCCCAAGAAGGGCCCGACGAAGTACACCCAGATGCCAGCGTAGCGGCCGGCGACGATCGCCGGGCCCAGGGTCCTCGCCGGGTTCATAGAAGCTCCTGATATAGGCCTGGGGAAAAGACCAAGTGTGTTTCCATTAGTCTTGCAGATAAACATTGCAAATGCTAAGGGTTCTGTATATGGTCCTGCATTTACCCTGCGAAGAGGACGTTTAGCAGGACGGTAGCTCCAATAGCAAGGCCAGCTAGTTCACCAATCTGCAAAGGAGCAGGAGGGATAATGGCCGGTTAATTGATGCATCAAATCTTTTTTTTTGTTATTGTTATGCATGCATAATTGCATATGCATGTGGCACCTTGAGTTTGAATTGTCACTAGCCATGTTTAATTCTGAATAATCTTTGTCAAGTACTGCTTCAAGTTTATGTTGTGGCATGTATTTTAGACTGGGGTAACAAGAAGGGTTAATGTAAGAAATATCCTAGCCGGCTTCTAGCTAACGCAAACCCCCTTTTTCCTCGTGTGCGCGCGTGAGTGAGAAGTGACAGGCAACCATAACCAACCTAGAAATCAACTCTCAGAACAGCGATGGTTAACATAGCCATCGGGCGATCTCTACAATGTCGCTCACCTATTTTCATACTAAAAATTTCATTTTAAATTTAGATAGATTACTCTACCTATAAATACTACAGTATTTCAGTGTGACTAGTAGTGACAGAGAGTCTATGAGTGACGATGATCAAAGTTGAGGAGGGGAAATAAATTCCCGGATGGTCAATTTGGTGCTTACTGCTCTGTTGTCCGTGGCGACGCCGGAGACGACGAACATGAGGTTGAAGGAGATGATGAACTCGATGACGAGCGACTGCACGTCGGAGCCCGCGGGGACGGTCCCGAAGAAGTGCTCCCTCGCGTTCCCGAACAGCAGCCGCAGCGTCAGGCTCGCCGCCGTGGCGCCCATGACCTGCGCCGCCGCGTACGCCGGCACCTGCCTCCAGGGGAAGCGGCCGCAGGTGGCGAAGGCGAAGGAGACGGCCGGGTTGAGGTGCGCGCCGGAGATGTGGCCGACGGAGTAGACCATCACCATCACGGCCAGGCCCCACACGATGCAGATCCCCGGGAACGTCACCGTGCCGCCCGTGCGAAGGTTCACCGCCACCGCCGCGCACCCCGCGAAGATCAGGAAGTAGGTCCCGAAGATCTCGGCAATGATCTGCAGCCAAATTATTAAGCAAGAGCTATAAGGATCCTGAATCCTCTGTAACATTCACACGTCGCATTCACATCGGGTTGCTTGCCCTAGTTGCTCACTGATCGGATAAGGATCAATCAATTATATTGCAGCAAGGTGGTGACCGGGATGCAATCATGCAAAGACCAACTGTTGCAGGAAGTGAACTTGGATGCTTCACCAAGAAATGTCAAATGTATTCCTTGGATTTTTCCTTAGCCGCCGTTTGTTGTTCTGAATATGGCCATTTCTCACGTGCATCGCAGACCCAAACAACTTCTCATCTTGTTCTATGCTTTGTCTGTTGCTCTGTCACGGTTTTTGGATATTACTATTCCGTCCTTTTTTTCTATCTGAATTATTGAACCTACGGATATTTTCTTTCTCAATTAGAAAAAAAACTCTTGCCTGAGATTTGCTAAACATGGAAGAAGAGACCCTTAAATTTCTAAGCCGAGCACATATGATGAGCTCAGATGAATTGCAAAAGAGACCTTGAGAAGCATCCATCATGGAAGCAAGAAGCATACCTTCTGCACAAACGGGACGGAGAACATGGGGCGGCTGCCGGCTCCTTCCTGCTCCGAGCTCTCACGGCATGCTTCAGCATCTCCTCCTCTGCCTTCCTCCATAGCCACGGTGCTCTCGTGCAGGCCGTTTGCAAGCTCTGCTCCAGCCATCTCTGCTTGCAGCAGCAGCAGCAGGTAGCCTCTCCGTGTTCCAAGGAAGAAGAAGATGAGAAGCAGCAGCTTTGGTCCAAGCACTATTTATGGGGTCCATCAGCTCCGGGCTCCAGCATCCGTTTGCATGTGTCTTAAAAAAAATTATCCTGATTGGCTTCGTCGACTGACCATGGAGACTAGTCTACTTGTATGAACGTGTCCGGGAATTCTGTCAAATGTGCATAAAAACGAGTTTATTTTTAAAAGGGCAATGTGAACCTAAACTCCGTCATGTGAGAGTTGTTGACGAGTAGCTGGTATGAACGTAGCGGCTAGTTAATCCATAAAACCTCGAATTCGCCATGTGGTCTGATCTTTTTAGAATCTTTGAAATTGCATTGACTTTTGACACCATATTGTGTAGAATTGTTGAGATTTTGTTGTCCTTATAAGTACGAGTCAGTTTAATATAGATCCCATTCTGACACTATCATATCTGTCAGTTTCATTGCTAAGAATCAACGAAAAGGCTAATTGTTGTTTTAATAAAAAGAACAGATCGAACGCTCAATGAGCCCCCACGGCTGATATTCAGTTACAAACTTCAGCACGAGGTTTTCTGTTGCCAATTAAAAACAAATTTGATAGACAAAGTAACTAAAATAATTATTTGGATCACGTTAATCGTCAGCTGTGCTCCGTTGTGACATCGACCTATTTCGATAAGATCTCATCTCTGCCAATGACTCGACAAATGGACCTCAGGGTAGAGTAGTTCGGACAAATAATTGACGTTCCGTGTATGCTTTACCAGGACGGTCACGGCATTCATGTTGCTCGTAGCTTCACGGGGAAGTGAAAAGGCTTATCGTTTTGTCCTTTGGTTCTTGTGCTGAACTGATGATGTGGGAGTATCATCAAATGGAAGTTTTTGACGAATTTCAGACAGGCACCAACTTGTGCAGAACCACACCTCTATTAGAGGGATCTATATTTTTCTTTTTTGGAGGGATGATCCGATCTTTATTTGATCTGAGCAATAATAAAGAAGTAGGGTTTGGAGTGCACGGAATGCTGGCGAATATAGTAGACTATAGTTTAGTACTAGGCCACAGTGTTCTCATTAGTCACTTTCAAATCCTTCTTTTTGATCCATTTGCCTAGAGATATTTTTAGTTTCACAGAATTCCACAGGAATTTGTCCTTCCGACTAAATTGCGGGACATTCTTAATAGTTTTTGGATCGTGAGATATGTGTAAGTCCAACAAAGAAAAAGGAAAAAAAAAAGAGACAGTTCTGTTCGTTTCTGTTTTTTTATTCCTTTCAAGGAAATCGGGATGTGTCACCACTCACCACCCACCGAGGAGTCTACATAGTCTGCTCTAGTTGACAATGCACAAGAAACCAAAAAAATCAATTTATAGCAGAGGCATCACCTATAGCTGACAAGTAGATCGAGAGACTGGGAGAGGAGAGGATGAACATGAGCACTTGTGAAGAACCGAGAACGTCCTGGACTTCAGATGGTCTCCTTCGGCGGCTCGTCCGTCACTGACGGGAATGAGGTTCTAGGCCCACGCGCTGGCCACCCAGTTTGATCTGCCGCGCCGTTGATGCACGCCCAGCTGCTGGTGTAGCGGCCCATTGCCATCAGCAGCTATATCAGAGGTGGAGCCGGATTTATGTTCGTATAAAATTTGTACTGCACTACTGCTGAATCAGCAAAATTAAGTATAGCTGAACTTGACATTTTCGAAGAATTGGTTGCTTCAGCGTCAATATGATGCTATGACCTTTGACAGCTTAACAAATAAGCTTGATCAACTGAATCCACTGTTCATTTCAACTGAAACCATCATGTGTGTCCATCTGAATGTCTGATGTTGATTTCCCTGGTAAGATCATCGTAGGAACCAATGACCCGCCAAATTCCATCCAACTGAAAACAGACCATCACTTCTAAGTCCAACCTTGTGCACTGATTCATAGCAACGATACCTCTTTCTTCTACTACAAAGCTTTTTTTTCCTTTGATTTATTGGGCACAGGAACTAATTGCCAGATTCTGTTCTATCTTAGCAACAATGAAACATGGCCCTGGAGTGCACAATGTAGAAGAATACTATGATCTAGGCCACAATATCAGTCACCTTCAGATCAACAATTTCCACAGAATATTTTGTTTTGCAGATAAGCCAAATGTTTCTGCAAAGAAATGAAAGAGTTCTAGTAATGCCATAGCTTTAGAACACAAAGACATCTGAAATTCATCAAGATCCTGAACGACCACTGCTCATCAGTCTCATGAACACATGAAATTCATCAAGATCCTGAACGATCACGTCTCATCACTCTCCCTCTTGTATTGCCACTTACACACCAACTACTACACAAATGACAAAACTGACAGAAACTGGGGAAAATTTTTAATTCCCTGGTATCCCAAACGAAACTAACTCCTCAAATTACAAAGTTTCTCAACATTGTTTAATTTCAGTTTCAGTTTGGTTTCAAGTTCCGACTACATCATAATATAATCTCATCAACTGAACCATCATGAGCGTATCCATCTGAATATCTGGTGTTGACTTGCCCTGGCAAGATCATAGTAGGAACCAATGGCCCCGCAAATTGTCATCGAACTGAAACCATCATTCAGGAGGCTGCTAGCTTCATGGAGAAGTGAAACAGATCATCACTTCCAAAGCAGGTCCAACCTTGTGCAAAGCGACACCTCTTTCTGTTCTATCTTAGCAACAATGAAATATGGCCCTGGAGTGCACAATGTAGCAGAATACTATTATCTAGGCCACAATATCAGTCACCTTCAGATCAACAATTTCCACAGAATATTTTGTTTTGCAGATAAGCCAAAATGTTTGGACAGGTGGTACTTTGAGCGAAACAACTCTTTACGCTTAAAAAACCAGAAATGAAACCGTTTAGTAATGCCATAATTTTGAAACATACACACATCCAAAATTCAGCAAGATCCTGACAAACCAAAGCTCGCCACATTTAGCTATTCTCCTGTATTCCCACTAACACACCAACTAATGCAAAAAGCTGCCAAAAACTGAGGAAAATTTGCACTCCTTGCATCAGTGAAAGGAACTCCTCAAATTGCAAAGTTTCTCAACATTGCCCTGTTTCAATTTCAGTTTTCTTTCAAGTTCCGACTACACCATAATATAATCTCATCAAAATTCAGGAAGATCCTGAAAAATTGAAGCTCCACCTCATCTCCTGTTCTGCTGAAACCTCCTCTTCCCCACTAACCAGTACACCAATCTGAGAGAAAGGAGCAATCTTTCAACCTGAAATTGCTGCTCAAGAAGTGACAGGCACGCACAAGGCGGACCTTTCTCCACGGCGGCAGGCCGGAGCGGCTCAGCTTGCCGCGAGGAGATCCTGGTAGTATCTGATGGCCTCCCTAGTGTCTTCATACCCCGCCGCGACGTCAAGGAACGCCATCACCCTGTGCAGCTCCTGGTCGTTGTCATCGTCCACGAACGGCGCCACCGGGATGGCATTCTCCGGCTGCAGGGCGTAGGCATTGGGGTTGTCATCGACGATGACGGCACGGTCCAGCGCCCTGCCTGTGGCGGCGAGATCCTTGACGAGCCTCCCGTCCCCGGCGTCACGGCAGGCGCCGCGGTAGAGTCGGTGCGAGAACACCTCGCCGTCAGGGTCGAGGCGGTCGAGCACAAGGGAGGCGTACTCCTGGAGCCCCGCGGTGAAGACGACGACCTCGAAGCTCTCCGCCGCCGCGCTGAGGAACGCATCGACGCCGGGGCGCTTGGCGACGTAGAAGGTGACGGCCTGGCCGCCGATGACGGGGCGCACGGTGAAGTCGAACCGCGCGGGCGGCGGGTCCGTCTGGGAGTGGATGAGCGTCTCGTCGAGGTCGAGGAACAGCGTCCGCTTCCCCGGCGACGGCAGCGGCGGGAGCGCGGCGGACTGCGCGCGAACCGCGGGGCTCCGCGAGGGCGGGGGAGGGGGAGGCGAGGACGAGCGGAGGCGCTGGAACCCCGCTGCGGCGGCGCGGCGCTTGCGCGGGGAGCCGAGGACGGCGAGGCGGGCAAAGAGCTTGAGGAGGCGGCGGCGGCAGGAGCGGAGGGAGCGGTCGAAGGTCGCGGCGACGGCGGCGGGCGCAGAAGAGATGGACTTGAGCGGGCTCCCGCGGCGCTTGGTGGTGCCGGGGGACAGGCGGCGGCGGAGGGCGTGGCGGCGCCCCCGCGCCATCGGCGACGGCGATGGCTTCGACGGGGTGACGGGGCCGGCGCCGGCGCCGAGCTTGGGCGACGGCGGCGCCTTCGTGGGCGTCCTCGACACCATTTGACGGCGCTGCGGTGGCGGCTGCTGCTGCTGCTCCTCGCCGCTCGCTAGTGCGTTGCCAGGGCGTTGGGGGCGGCGGAGGAGGAGAGCGGCGGCGCAGGCGTGAGTGTGGGGAGGAGGAGCGTTTGGGTTTTTGTGGAGGGAGATTTTGGCAACGGTCGAAAGCGGAGTTGGGAATGGAATTCGGGGCGAAATTTGATTTTGTTTCGGGGTGGAGGCAACGGTCGGATTGGACATTTGACTTTCGACGGTGTCACGTCTGACGTGTCGTCTTTCACCCAGGTGGCCTGACTTTTTTTTTACGGTAAATTCACTCGAGCCCAACTCGATCGGGTTCGTTCTGGCTGTGAAATAGGACGTTGTGGACATGTGGCCAAGTACAAATAGACTCGACTCTTGACGAAAAGATTTACAAATATAGACTCTGATCTCGGCGTTAAAGATCACGGCGCCGAGATAACATATCTCGGCACCATGACATTTGGCGACGAGGTCCATCCTCGTGACGTCAGGTTTGTCAGACGTGGCGCTGACATGACGTCTGGACCTCGGCGCAAAAGGCTATGGCGCCGAGCTCTGTGGCCTTTGAAACCAAGACGCATGGATGCGAAACTTTTTTCTGATCAAAAACATATATGATCTGCCGCAATCGGAGTTCGAATGTGAAAGTACGACAGTTTGAAAAAATATTTCCCTAGTTCGTAGTCCATTCTTTAAATAGTCATAATTTTCACATACAAACTCTGATTTGGACAAATTATATATGTTTTTTATAAAAAAATTCCGCATCCATCCGTCTTGGTTTCGAAGGCCATGGAGCTCGGCGCCAAAGGCTAGGGCGCCGAGCTCGGCGCCGAGGTCCAGACGCCATGTCAGCGCCACGTTTGCCAAACCTGACGTCATGGGATGGATGGCGCCGAGACACGTTACCTCGGCGCCGTGATCTTTGACGCTGAGGTCAGTGTCTATTTTTGCAAATCTTTCCGCTAAAGGCCTATTTATGAGCTTCTTTAAAAAAAGGTCACAAAACAAAAAAAGACGGAAAATAGGAGAGGGGAGGCGCTTACTCGAGGGCCCCATTGGACAGAGACATGAAGCGCCAGGAGACGTTGGCGTATTTGCATCGGGTACAAGTTTGTACGCCGTCTTGAGCAGACGAGAAAGTAGCAGATTTTTTTATATTAACCTTTTATTAGTATTTTAAAAACAACCCGTCTACTCCCTCCGTCCCTTATTAACTGTCGCCGTTGGTGTGCGTGCCTCAAGTTTGACTCGATTTGTAGAAAATACGTACAACATTTGTATCTTTAAATAAATTTGTTAAAAAACTAGACTAAAAGATTTTTCCAATGATACTAATTATGTACCATAAATATTAATATTTTTTAATACAAAATTAAACAAAGTTTTTTCTCGAGAAGTGAGAAAGACAGTTATTTAGGGACGGAGGGAGTAGATGTTTATTTGCATCTCGTGACCCTTTTGACCACACCGGTATGCGTGGCGCGGCAGGATCATGTTACCGCGTCTTTCTCGTTCCTTTTTCTCGTTTTCCCCACAGTCTATCCCCGACATGTGCGGGGCAGCAAGCCAGCTACAGCGCGCCAGCCGCATGAGGCCGGGGCGACGCTCAACATCAAGTTCTGTTGCGAGGTCATCGATTGGAGGCTGGAGTGGTTGGCCGTTGGCACGAGCTCTACAGCGATCCTGAGCGCTGGTGGTGCCAGTCGTCAGCGCGGCATCTTAACGAGGCTGGCGCCACGCGGGGCAGTAGGGGCAGCCTCAAGGCCGTGACGCGCCGAATCTCGGTTGTCGGCGCAGCGGCCACCAATCCTCGCTCCGATCCAACGGGCTACTCGTGGAGCTCCGCTTCGTCCATGCTCGGTACGCGTGGTCCTCGTTGTCGGTGCAGCGGCATACAGTGGCGGATCCAGCATGTAGAGATAGGGGGTGCTCATTTTTTCTTCTTCTTTCTTTCTTCTATTTTCTCTTCTACTTCCTCCTCATTTTCTTCTTCTTTCTCTCTATCTATGGCTAAAATTTACAAGGGGGCTCGTGGGGGCTGCCATGGACAACATGGGGGTAGGGGGGCTCCAGACCCCCAAGCCCCCACGTTGGCTCCGCCCCTGGCGGCATACCTCTAAAGAGGTACACGTATGGTATGATATAACGTGACTGGTATACATCACATTCATAACTCAGAACCTTGTCAATTTCATCACAACTCAGAACCTCCAATGTAGATGCTCATAATTTAGCTAGAAGTATAGTTTATTTTAGGTCAGGTAGACAAGTTTGGCTTTTGTCGCCGCTGGAAGGTGTTTGTACCTTGTACCCCCAAGTTGATGAATGAAAGGGTGGTGGTGTTCTAAGAAAAAACCCATCACTGTGATGGTGCCCTACATTGACTAAAACAAAAGTTTTTTCTGAGAAAAACTGATCCGTTTTGTATAGGCTGGAGCAGTTTTTTCTTTTGGGGTTTTGGTAAACCTTCGTTCCTCGGGTTAGGACTAGAAATTTGAAATCTTGTGGCTATTAAATAACATATCTTTACCTTTCAACATGGTGTGCTACCAGGGTTAAATTTTTCGTTACAGTAGCGGTTTTTTCGGGAATAAAAACCGGGCCGGTAAACCGGTCAAACCGGCCGGTTAACCAGTAGGAGCGGTTTGGTAGTGTCGGTTTTGAGCGGTAACCGGCCCTATTATGCTACCGGACCGGACCGGTTTGACCGGTAACCGGTCAAACCGGACCGGTTACGAACGGTAAAAAAAACCCTGTGTGCTACATCCTAGTTGAAAGAGAAGTGTTGTTTTGCAAGCTATATTTATGGTTCCCTGGTTCGATCCCCCCCTTCGGTGCATGTTTTCCCATTTTGTATTGTGGGTCCCGCATGTCATCGAGAGTAAAAGTAAAAAAGTTTTGTCCAACTCATATATCAAACTCAAGACCTTTACAAGAGGCTAAAATTGCACATACCATTGCACCACAGTAGTTTTTCTTGATGCAATCCTAAAATATTTTAGAGTTCGTCTACAGACGGAAATACTGAATTTCATTGAAATTTTGACGAAATTTAGCTCTGGGCAGTTTATTAACAGTGAACTAAATTTCATTTAACGTGAATTGACGAGACAGTGCATCGTATCCGAAATGGGTAACGCGCATTATTTCCCCGCATGCGCACTGCATTCCAGCTCGATGGCCGAGAGAGAAGGTAACTAGAAATGTCCAACAGTTTTCATTCAATGAGAGCTGATTTGAATTAGTAACCAATAAAAGATGACAGGGTGCGCATGATGAGCCATCAGCGTCACGTAAGTTGATAAGTACGCACATTTGCTCCAATCGGTCAATATTTGCCGTTTAGTCCGTTTACACGCCGTGTAAACGTTACACAGTGCCTAACTGTGGTTTAATTATCCGTTTAGCCCGTTTAATGACCGTTTAATCCGTTTAATTGGTCGTTTAGTCCGTATAACGAGCTAAACGATGGGTGACCGACTGTTTACCGTTTAGGATAACATTGTCTAAGTAACCTCAACCCTGACGCGCACGTACAAATGATTGTAGTGACAAAAGCAAGGCAACCCTAAGACGAGTAGACGACCATTCATCATCCGTCAGCAAAGCCCACAGACAGATGCTATAGCAACATAAATATATATGCACACGAAATAATTTCCAACCAAAACATATATGCATGGGTAGAGTGTGCAGTAATCAAGTTCATGTGCGAGGCTTGATGTCAAACAATGAGAGATGAAAGGGTCGGACTGTCTAGCTAAATTTGGTAACTTCTTGTGATGTTTTCCGACAAGGTAAGCTAGGACGGTGCGCACTAGCGGTCTACCTCCTCGGCCACTTCCGGACAGTCCCAAAGCTATGAAAAGCTTCTCTGTAAGTTTCACCAGATGCTTCGTAATGGTAGATCCAATGGCGAAGCAAAGAATTATACATTGGAAGGGCTGACAAGGGCAATGGACATGTCCGCCAATGAAGCTACCACTGAAGATTTTGTTTTTAGAGGTCTGTTGGGGGCATGCCCCCCCCCCCCTCCCCCCCTCCCCCTCTCCGTCAGTGGGCCGATCATTCCTCCGTCACGCCGGCAAGGGCAACAGACATGGCCAATGCTGATCAAGTAGCTATCACCTCGTTAGATTATGTTATCAGCAGCAACATTTCATTCTTAGCTTCGCCGACGCAAGCGCCGTCGGGTTTATTTGAGTCTTGAAGCCCTAGTCTATAGTAATGGAATTGGGGCAAGAAGTGAGGGATTAGGTGCGCTTTTATGTAGGGTTTGCTCGAAAATGATGCACTGTCTCTACCGTAACCTACCCCCTCCCCCCACTATATAGTGATGCCGCCATCTTTAGAGTTCAGGGTTGGGGGTGCCTGCTGGCCTATCAGCTCTAGAAGGGTTCGAGGGTGGCGGCTGGCCCAACGAAGGTGAAGGGCGATGGACATAGGGCTGGGCGGCGCTGGCCAAGGCGGTGGGAGGATGACCGGTGGACGGCGACATCAGTGGGATGCCTCATTAATGTGGCGGTAGCCGCCGGTCGAGGCCGTTAGAGAGCCACCCCAAATATTAGCGGCGGCCGCGCTAAGGGGGCATCTTACGTCGAGTCCTAAAATCCGCGTTGGTCCACGAGAGCATCCTCTGAGCCGACGAAGCCGCAAGCCTTGCCCAGAGCCCCAGACAGCGGTAGCCTGCGTGCGGACACACCTAGCCGGCGACGCATGTCCAAGTCATAGTAGGCTGGCCTGGCAGTGCAGCCATGGATGGCGAGCGGGCACGGAACACGGATGGACTCCACCAGGCTCTCCATAGCGTGGCACCGGAGATACCCATCGGTCGCGATGCCAAACAAATGACACTTGCCAATGGCCTTGAGCCTGTCGCGGCGTGGCACCGGAGATACCCATTGGTCGCGCGCGATGCCAAAAGTTACTGTACTATGTAACTTAGTAAATCAGGGATGTCGTTTGCATAGATATAAAAGACGGGGATCATGACTTACATATATCTGGTATTTGTTTACACCGCTTCACTAGGGATTAAAAGCTGTGGCAATACAGAGACACTGCGCTGTGCGCTGGCAGCAGCACACAGCTAGCGCAACTTTTTTTTTTCGAAACATTCAGGGGCCGAAGCCCCACTTACTTTTCATTCGAATTGCGGCGCAAGAAGCGCAATACAAGTTCTCGGATAGCCGAGATCAGAGTTACAGGAGGGCGGGAGCAGCAGAAAACAAAGGCAAGCATTACAATGTACTCCGACTTCAGGTAGTCCACCCAGGCTTCCACAGCTAGAGCAAGTTGCGCGTATAGATGTCCAAATAGGCCTGACACGATAGGCGGCACGATGCACGACACTAAAAAACATATCACTAACACGACACTAACACGATGTCGTAGTGTCAGTGCCGACACGACACGATGGTTGGGCCGTGTTTGGGCCGCGACCTCGGCACGCAGTGCCAACACGAACACGACACGATTTTTGACCAGGCACGATGCGGCACGATTACCTCGATCATAGTACTGTGAAATAGATGTCTCTGTTAAAATATTTGATGAGATGTATATATCTTTATATGAATTTATGATGTTGATCAATGTTCATATAAGTTGATGATGAAATGGATGAAATTGATACATATCTAGATGAATTTGTGATGAAATATATAAAGTTTGGAATTGAATGAGTGGATGCACAGTGCCAGTGCCGGCACGAGCACGATGGGCCATCGGGCCCATGTGCCGGCACGACACTATAAAAACGACATAGTGTAGTGTCTGGGTCAGAAGGTCGGCACGACAGCACGACGCGACACGACACGATTAGTGTTAGTGCCTATTAGTGTCAGTGCCTAATAGTGTCGGGCCAAATAGTGTCAGTGTCGTGTTGTGCCGGGCCGCCCATTTGGACATCTATAGTTGCGCGCACCCCTTGCCTAATATAAAGCTTTCCATACGTTCCTCCACTTTGATCCGGCAACAATTCAAATTTCGTAGTGCTCCATATAGCCTATAAATTACCAGAAACACTCACATCTTGTAGGCGGCGTCGTGAGCTTTGCGATCGTGAGTCCTGGCGTGCGCCGCCGCACGTCCTGCCCGGCGGCTTCCGATCGATCTAGGGTACGGTATTGGCCTCTCTCTCTCTCGTTTGTAATTACAGTTCCGGTGTTTTCATTTAGTTTATTTCAGAGTTCCGTTTTACATACTAGACTAGAAAAGATACCACGTACATATTCTTCTTCTTCTTTTTTTTCATTCTCCTCCGATCTTGCTGTTTCTATGTACTCGTCTAATGGCCGACCCATTCATACTTTACAATTCATTCAGGATCGATCGAGCAAGAGGTGATATATATAATTGAAGATCCAATCCAATATGATGGGTAACGACGCTGCCAATCTGGTGCCTGCTACGAGGACTATCTTGATTTTTGTCATGCTCTTTTCCGGATGCCTCGCTTTGACAGCAGTGTGTAAGAATACTACACGTCGCCTCCATGCTTTATATGCTATTATTGAAACTTTATATATAAACGTGTATAATTGTTATGTAGGTCGTTCTCAGCCGCATGATGTTGGACGAGGAATGAGCTACCCAAATAGTACTAGCAACGACAGTCGAAATACCACGACAAGTACTACTGCTATTACAGCAACCTCCACCGTGATAGATGAGCGCAAAGTCTATCTCGCGTTTTGCGAGCTCCAAACTTTTTGTTACAAAGACGAACCCTGTTACTGCTGTGTGCAAGTGCAACCTAAAAAATGTTTCTTCACCAGGGAGGAGTGCAAGGCAAACTGCGTCAAGTGTGACCCAAAGTGCCGCCCACCTCAAACAACACTGACAGGTTGATTAGTTGCAACGTCGTCCATGCATATATCCCGATATAATTAATGCAAGAGTGTATAATAAAAGAATCGATGACGATTTGTTTTCCGCGCTAGCTGAATCATTTTATTTCATACATATGGCAAGCGTCTGATTATCAATGTAGAGCAACTTCAACAGACTCTGTATCCCTATTGAGTTAGCTAAAAAAGAGAAATCTCATAAAAAATCGGATCCAAGTATTTTGCTCGCCGCCTTTGCCGTCCCGTCCCCGCCGTCGAGCTCCTTTGCCGTCGCCGCCCCCGTCCCGCGCCGGCCCCGCCCTACCGCCGTTGTCGCGAGCCGCTGGAGGCTACAGATTGGTTCGGAATCACACAGGACAGAGCTGCAAGCATCGCGTGTACGTGTACCTGGTTCTCGGATTTGCTTGACCTTGGCAGTGCATCCGCCGCACGCCATTCCCTGCACGCGAACAAGGCACACGCATAACCTGATGCATTCACGCATTACACATTGAAACCAAATCGTAGCAGCAATCAGTTATCAGTGCCGTGGCACGAGGATTATCCTGACATGGAGCACGATGGCGTCGGCGCTGCCGTCCAACGGCTCGGTGGGCAATGCTTCAAAACACAAATTGATTTTTAATAAATGGGCATTTTATTTTCTGTATTAGGTCTTGTGCTGAAAGGTGCAAGAAGTCTCCGATCTGCCATGTATACCAATGGGAGAGTGCATGCATTACCTTACTGTACCATATAGTTACTGAAATTTTAGACCTTTATCGTCGACTTTCATCATTGCAGGTAGTCATGTCGGCTGCGATCTGCTAAGAAAAATGCCTCAATGTGCAACAATGTAAAGTGGCTGCTAAGAAATTCCTAGCTTCCTTATATTTGCAGTTTCATGTCAAATTATTATTTTTGGGCTGAAACTCGACAGTTCCATTTAATTAATATTGCGACTGACATACCAATAGTCCAACATTACTATGTATGCAGACATTCCCATTTGTGTATATCTATGTGACAATGATCTTTTCTTTCCTTTCCTCCTTATCCTTGCTCAAGTTTTGCATAACTCCATCCTTTGAGGAACTCTATAGCACCTGGCTTCTTACCTTAGAATTTGTTTATAATGTGCCACTTCAGTAGCGGTGTTTTTTTGGTACGTCTTCAAGCTGGTTATTTGTGGTTCTGAATTTATTTTGTTTTGTTCACAAATTGTGTCACAAGCTCCTATTCTTAGATCATCTTTGTACGACATGATTTACTGATCTATACTCTCTGATTTTATCATCCTGCTTAACTTAAGAAATTATCTTTATATATGAAATTTTTGTCCCTTAGGAGGTTTATAGTGGTTTCTCGTGCTTACTGATACACTTCAATGGCATACCTATGAAACATGATGTGCACAAGGGCATAAGAGAAATGCAATAAATTGCCATGGAAGAACAAATTCAAAGCTTTCATGGCTTCCCTTTTTTTTGCTTCTTGTTGCAGGATGTTAGCTCTGCATCAATCAAATTGTGCTTTCTGAGAATGATGTAATAAGACAAGATGTTATTGAGGAAATGTGTTATTTATTCTAAAAAAGGAAATGTGTTATTTATGACATAATGCTACGTAGCTGCTTCTCTTAGAAACATGAACTCACTTTAGCCTAATAATTAAATTGTGCATATAGAATATCTTCTCATACTCTTGCATGCATGATTTGGTTTAATTGAATTTCCTTGGATTTAATTGAAGTGATGTTGTATTTGAATGCACAGTTCAAATACAAACCTAAGACCGGCCCAGCCTGACACAGTCTATAAGCCCGCTGAACCTAACACTGGCCGCTTAACCCACCACCGTACCCCAGGGCGTGCGGACTGTTGAACCGGCCTGACACAACAGTCCAGGGCCACAAGTAAGGCCGGCTGAGCATGAAGCCGCTGCCTTTTTGCTTGTGCCACGACCGACGAGCTTGTGCGCCGCCGTTCCATCTCCCTTCGTTGCCTAGGTGCCCGTGCGCCGGCCGGCCTGCCGCGCCGGCGAGCCAGAGCTGCCAATCCGCAAGTCAAGCCGCCGATGCGGCCATGGCAATGCCATGCTCCCCGCGCGCAAGACCAGCCAGGGACGAAAGGCCAAACCTGGCGTCAGTTTTGTAACTGGGATGAAGCTTCAGTTTGTAGGGCATTGAGTCATTGACACAATTGCTAGCACTATCATTGTTTTGATTCGTTTCATTCTCCTTCGACCCTGCAGTTTCTATATGTGCTCGCCTAATGAATCATCCATTTTACAATTCACTCAGGATTGATCGCAGCAAGAGGTTGAAGATCCAATCCAATATGGTGGGTAACGGTGCTGCCAGTGTGGTGCCTACAAGGACTGCCTTGATTGTTGTCGTGCTCTTTTCCGGATGCCTCACTTTGACAGCACGGTGTAAGAACTAAGAATACGTCGCCACCAATGTCGATCGTGATGCTCTTTTGTTTCTTGCACTAGGACGTAAAATTATATGCTATTATTGCAACTTATATATGTATATATGTAATTGTGTAGGTCGTTCTCAGCCGCGCGATGTTGGACGAGGAATGAGCTACCCAAGTAGTACTAGCAACAGTCTAAATACCACGACAAGTACTACTGTTACTGCAGCCAACTCCACCTTGATAGATGAGCGCAAAGTCTATCTCGCATTTTGCGAGTTCAAGTCTTTTTGTTACAAAGGCCAAGCCTGTTATTGTTGTCTGCTACCTAAAAAGTGCTTCTTCACCGAGGAGGAGTGCAGGACAAACTGCGCCAAATGCGATCCAAAGTGAGCCACCTACCTCAAACAACCCTGAAAGGTTGATTAGTTGCAAGGATCGTATCGATTGAGACCAACGATTATTCCACACACCAATTAAAGATAGTCAAGGCCTCCAGGTTTATGGAGTTTTAATATACTGGAAGGAAATATAAGAGGAAAAAAAGTCCTAGTGACTGCATAAGCATGACGACGTGACCATGGTGCCATACTGCCATTACTTGCATGAACGATGGCTTGTTGTGATTCTGTACAAGCGTCTCTCTTTCCATAGCCGTCATCTTAATTACTTGGACTCCATGGCTGGGCTAGGCGAGACAGATAATGCGGTGCTAGCTGATCCTGCCGCTTAATGAGCTGGGCTAGACGATGGACCTGTTCGCATATGTGTTGTTCTTTGTTGTGCACGGCCCGCCGTATCTGCTCTCCTGTAAAATCATCGAGCGAACACTTCATGTGGTACCGAACGGCTGCAGCCTGCCAAATCAGAATGACCAAGTCGATGCCTGGCGGGCAGATCGAGGGGTGGCTCATAGGGCCCGTTTAATTCCATTTACGACACTGCTAGCGCCCGGACGTCCGATGAGAAATTTTCCATCGGAAGCTCGGTTGCAACATCGAAATACAACTTTCGAAACATTATAATTCTATACTTGCAATATCGATGAAACATTAAAAAAATAGTTCTATGTATTCCAAAGGGAAAGTCACGCCGCAACATCAAGCGCTTGTTTCATGCAACGTTCTGATGCAGATAGCAGTCGAGTTTGAGCGTGTATGAGTGAAACATCAAAAAATAATATCCGTAACATACAAAATCAATGCTTGCAACATCTAAAATTGAACGATCGATGCATGAAACATCTCAAAATTATCCCAATCAAAAATTGTAGGTGCAACATTACAGATCGAAGGTGAAACATCACAGAAAATATTGTTGAAACATCAACAAAATCACGATGGAACATCTCAAAATCGCTGCTGCAACATCACGAAATCGCAACTGCAACATGCGCGGGGAGCACCTGTGGAATCAAACTTTCCTATCACCGAATCAAGCATCCTCCGTGGGGAACATCCGCCGTGCCCACAGCCGGGAGCCGCCCCACCACGGCGGCTGCCAGGAGCTCCTCCTCTATGACCGCCGGCCTTACCCCCATGGCCGCCACCTGGAGCTCCTCCTCCGCGGCCGTCTGGGAGTCCCCTGCCATGGCCGCAGCCCGGGGCTCCTCCCCTCGCCATGGCTGCCGCTGAGAGCTGCTTCTCCTCCACTCGACCCTCCCCCACCACGACCGTCTCCCCTCGAAGCTTCGGGCGCCGCCGCGAAGCTCCCGATGCAGGCCACACTCGTCGGCTTGCGGACGAGGAGTTAGATAGAGGAGAGGCCGGCGGAGGAGGGTCGCGCCCAGATGGCGGCCGACGGACTCACTTCGAGGAACGGCAGGCCGACGGAGCCATCAAGGCTTAGGTGAGATCGACCACAGGGTCAGGGATGAGATATCCCAATGTGTCAGGCAGATAAGGTTGGGTCGCTAAAAAAATGAGGACGTAGGGGCGCGTGGCGGCAGCCTGCAGAAGCGTCCGACGCGCGCCGGACGTACGAAGCGTAACATTACTGTTCCACTTATTAAATTTTTCACTGGTCACATTAAAGAAAATCTTACATGCATGGAATAGTAAACTGTGTGTTAATAACAAAACTCATTCCGTAACCACCGGGTAAATTTGCGAGACGAATCTAATGAGCCTAATTAGGCCATAATTTGCAACACTAATACTACAGTAATCATCTCCTAATCATGGATTGATTATCGTTATTAGATTCGTCTCGCGATTTCCATACGAGATCTATAATTATCACACCTGTTTTAGAGACAACAAAGACGTACCTAAGCTACTCAATATTCAACTGATTCTGAAAAATAACATTATCACCCAACGACTTTGATAACAGGTCACACAAACGTCATTGCCCGGCTTATTGTAAGGTTCGGCGGATGGCATGGCTTGTATACGTCGATACCAAAAACAGGGGAACCCAATTTTGCACTTGTT
Source organism: Urochloa ruziziensis (assembly GCA_015476505.1). Taxonomy (NCBI): domain Eukaryota; kingdom Viridiplantae; phylum Streptophyta; class Magnoliopsida; order Poales; family Poaceae; genus Urochloa; species Urochloa ruziziensis. Next base: position 8,027,223 of record CM027121.1, on the reverse strand, counting down.
TCCGGTTTACCACTACACTTAAACCATGCGCTAGAAGACCATCTTTGGTCATGTGTTAACAATTCATTTGGATAACGCTGTAGTTCAAGCAATATCTTGCTGCCATAAGCAAGCCTTTTTCTTGAAAAGCTAGCTCCAAGTATATGATTCTAACGCACTGTCATCAGTGCATGCATGTGTGACCATGCTATCTTAGTTTATGTAAGTCCTAATCCAGTTGCACGTATTCTAACAAAGTAATGGTGCCTCCACGTTTTGTGAAAAAGGTTTTCGTCACCTTGTGCAACAGCAACCAATCGTGTGGACTGCACAACGTTGCTAACAACATTCCCCCGTGATCTCATTTCAACAAAACACATTTGACCCCGTACAGTGTGATAATGTTTTTCTAGGGCGTGGACGGCAAATGCCTTCATGAACCAACTTGTTTGTATGTTACATGTTGTGCTCAGATAACACAAAAGTGAAAATACATCATTTAGATACACGCACCCGGGTTCTTTAATTACAACAACATGAATGACAATAAACTCAAACATTGCATTTTTTAAGGAATCATTGCATAGTCTTTTACTAATTTTTCAGCAGTATATGTGGTGAGTAACTCCACGCCAATAACCCCCAACAAATAACAAGTTACATGCTGCACTTGTTTCCTCCTTCACTTCCTCATGCTTTGTTAATTTGTACGTGTTGTGAGTTTGTGACAAAGGACACAAATATAGGCACTTTGGCACTAGGGAGAGAAAATAGTTAATGCAAAACCAATGTGCGTGTCAGTCTGACTGGAGAGGTGTGCCAAGTGGAGAGTACACTAGGGCAGTCAAAAAAGAGAAGATTGGATGATTGTATCACAGAAAGTTAGAACCACACCAATAGGCCCATACATACATAGTTCCCTTTAGAGACCCAATACACAGTTCCCTTTTGCAGATTTGACTTGTGAAAGTGGCACGTTTTGTTAAACAATTCAATGAATTTAATCAGGGCTCTTTTTATTTGTTGGAACTTATCTTGTCGCGTTATGTTATTGATCAAAGTTCTGTTCAATATATACTTATATTTCATAAAGGATATGGCATTTGCTTATCTGTAATTGGTGAAAAATTAGGCCACTTGCTGGTATCATGTATAGAATTGAATGTTCTGCAGGCAAACTCACTCCCCCCACTAGATGCATATATGATAATACCCACTTCAAATTAGAAGCAAGTTGCAACAAGAGTCAAATTCTTCTTTTATATAAAATAAATTGCTTGACTACACATATCTGTGAGACCTAACTCATTAGTGCTGCTGACATCAAATCTTATGCATCCATGCGCACGAGAGCACCAAAACACTCATGAAAGACATGCAACAAACAATTGCACAACTTTCCTTCTTCCCGCTTTCATCGATCATCATGAAACCACTGCATCGTCATGTGAAAGCTGTTTAATCAGCTCAAAGTTCCTTTCCAGGACCAGTTAAATATAGATATTTCAACTGTATCCAGAAAGGTGAATACAGTGCAATCTCATCAAGTGTCATGCACATATGATAGAATGAACTATATGTCTGCAATAATTCCATATCTTTTCAATGTTTTAGTATCACTTAAGAAGAAATGAAGTCCTGCCTCTTAATGAAAAACGTGCTAAGGCACGGTCGCGAAAAAAAGAAATGAAGTCCTGGGCTCCTGGCTTGAAAGCAAGTGACACTCCGTTCATTGCCGTATGATGTGCCTTGTTTAGTTTCCGAAATCTTTTCGGAAAAGATTTCGGGTTTTGATTTTAGCCATTTAAGAGTACTAAATGTAGACGAAAAATAGTGGAAAGTTATATGGATAGGTTGAAAATCTCGAGACGAATCTAACGATGGTAATTAGAGGGTAATGAATCCATAATTAGTGGATGGTTACTGTAGCATTACTGTTGCAAATCATGGATTAAGTAGGCTCATTAGATTCGTCTCGCGATTTACAGCCTATCTATGTAACTTTTCACCTTTTTCGTCTACATTTAATATTCCATAGATCTAAGATTCTCTTTGATGTGATAGGTGAAAAGATTTCGTTTTGGAACTAAACAAGGGCTTACAGTAACCTGTTAAAAAAAAGACTGCAAAAGTACGAGTTACCAATACAGAGTGCTCGCTCTGTACACCTATGACTTATCAGGTCTAAGTGCTTTCGGCTCGGCTCAGTGGGACAAGAAAAGCATCAAAAAGTTGCAGATGTGACGAAAGGGGGGACCTGAACCTGATAGCGTCTGAAATTAACCATTGGCTAGCTTTCGCTCATGAATTCACTTAATTAAGGCATCTAATGGAGGAGTGGAAAGTGATACCATGTCAGTTTGTTTTATTTGTTTGATACAGCTCAATAAATGAGGGGAAAACAAAAAAAAAAGTAGAATATAAAAAAGTTATGATAAGATTTGAACTAGTATGCCGTAGTTACAAATTACAGAACTTCCTTTTCGTTAATTACTTATATAAGTTTGAGACATGTGACACTTTGCTAAAAGCCAATTCATGCAAAAATGTTGATCCAAACTATATATATGTTATAGGAATATTCTCGTAAAAATTTTCATATATGAAACCTTTTTTCTGTCATAACTGGAATAATCCATTCATAAGATCGATTTCCACAAATTTTATTTCTCGAATGCATGTTTCCTTTTATACTAGCTATGTATATCGAATTTGAGGTACTTCTTACGTTCAAAACTAAACTACTGAATATTAGTTCGTTCAAAAAAGCTACTGAATGATTCAAACAGTAGCCTCCTCGACGCATTGAACCTATATATGTATTGACTACGACAACCCATTAGCGTCTGAAAACCACTTGCTCACTGCTATTTTGTCACCACGTATGCTACTTGCAGAGCTCCACTCACTCCTATAAATATGGCCAAGCTGCTCGCATTCATTCTCCCATCAGAGATTCAGAGCACAAACGCACATACAAACTCATATCGATCTCTGGCTTCCACTGACCAACCTGCAATGGCTTCTCCCCAATTGACAATGGCGATCTTCCTCGTCGTCCTCCTGGCATCCTCTTCACCTTGCCTTGCTCGAGCTAGGCTGATGATCCTGAGTGATCACCTAGCTACTAGCCCTGCGGCCAGCTCTACAAAAACTACGACCACCACTTCACCTCAGCAGTCGTCGTTGGTACAAGGAGTGGCAGTGCCTTCTCCGCCGGTGGCGCCGGCGACCGGCGAGGTTGTCATCGGCCATCCTGAGAGCAACGGCTGGATACCGGACGGATCGGTGCCGAGCCCCGGCGTCGGCCACCATCCATAGATCATGGCGTGTGTCGCGTGTGCACGCGTGTTTGTACCGTACGTCCGTACATATACTTGTCTGAAGCTAAGGTAGCATGTACTGTATGTTTGTAGTGTGTGTACATGGTGATAGATCTGCAAGGGGTGCTTTTGCATGTTCTTTTCTTGTTCTGTATACGTTCAGAAAATAAAAAAGTTTTAAAGCGAATACAAAATTGAATAGCAGACGATATATATGATCCGCTTGAGAGAGTTTTCTATTGGGTGATGAATAATGAGTGTATCTGCCTATGTATGTGTATGCTACAAGAGGCGACAACGACATCGACAGATTGCACTGGATTTGATTTCTGGCAATATATTGACGCTTAATGGGAATGGGGCACTTTGTCTTTAAGTATATAACTTGCGAGTTTTGACGTGCCCAATGACACCACTCATTTGACTCGGTTAAGAACAGATGGGGCAAAAACATGGACTGTTGGGAGTTGGGACAAATATCTCAACTTCTCTGTTTTGCAAGAAAAAGAAGGGAGCTGCAAATCCCCTTTACTTTGAAAAAAAACGCTTTAAATTGAAGTCCTGAAATGACGAACAAAGGGCAGGAGGTGAACAGGTTCTACGTAGATATATTATTACAATAATAGTATTTCACTTGAAGTCTCCAGAATGTTACCTTTGATAGCAGGGAAAAAGCTATATGTTACTACTCTCTCCGTTCAAAAAGAATGCAACTCTAGCACAGTGTCATGTTTTAGTATCTTAAGTTTAACTAATTATAAATAAAAATATCAATATTTATTATATTAAATGAACATTATTAGATTAATTATAAAATGTATTTTCAAAATAAATGTATTTAGAGCCATAAATATGAATCCAATTTCGTAGAAATTTGGTTAAACGTGAACCACTTTATTAACCGGCATGCAACTCATAGTTGCATCATTTTTTGGACGGAAGTAGTGTGTTAGGATTAGGGAGCGCACATGTACCCACAACAAAAAAGATATGCAACCGAACAGCTTAACCTTATGCACCACAAGACAAGCGCACCCTTTCTAATTTACTCTAGCTTCACTACTATTTGACACTAATGGTAACTGAGCTCCTTTCGACGGGCCTTTGATATTTACTGAAAAATACGCAATATAGTTACTAGCTTGTCCCATATATTCTAATAACAAGTGGAAATTGAGCAAATCGTGTCAATATGTAATGGGAGCAGCTCAAATCAATTATTTTTCACCTTTTGCAAGTTGGCCACAAGACCATACACAACTTAGGAGAAAAGTAGCGGAATCTCAATGTCCACTTTGTAGGTCTTGCGTGGCGATGCATGTTCTTGTTTAGAAAAAAAGTACAATTTGAGGCTTCAATCTTAAGTAAATTTAGCAACTTGACTGCGTATCTATTTCCCTTCGTTGACAAAGCACAGTAGTATAGAAACAACAACGAATGGTGACTGATGACGATCATCTTGTTTTCTAGGGGGGGGGGGGGGGGGGGGGTGCGGGGGGCGGGGGGTGGCTATGGAACAAAAACCCAATTCCTCTCTTTCGCTTGGATCGGAGTGCGCTAAATAGTTGTCTTCAGTTATCGACAACTGATCCGTTCTTCAAATTTCTCGCGCGCTGAGAAAATGTAAATCTTTATCAACATGTTCATAAAGAGTGGAAATCATGTCACTAGTTCGGTACTACTACATATATATCTCAATTTTTACGGCGCGCGACGACAGTCGTCTACAATTTTCTTACTGTCCTCATTGACATGGGGTCGGGGTGGTCATCACTCATCAGCACAGTCCACTGTTCATCAATCATCTTGAAAAGAAGAAATGCACAACTTGTTCACCAATGTGCATGATTGAGCGGCCAGGATCGTAGCATCGTGCTGAGAGGGTCCTACGTGTGCCCAAAAGTAGAAGGTAGCGTGCCAGCGGCCCAGCGCGCATATTCCCCATGAGTCGCACGCTTGCCACGACAAGTCATGCTTCCATGTGGCGATTTCTTGAGGCCTCAGCGGCCCAAACCGACTCAACGTTCTTCTCCCTCGAATCATGCATGCAAGTTCTTCGAACCAGCACAGGGAGGCATGAGGAACAGGAATCGACAGTGCCCCACATCAGCACTACTCGAGAGTTATATATACATGGAGAGAGCACTTTCAATTATGAGATTTTAAACCCATTTAAAATGTGATTGCGATGTGTGCGGTGTGTGTGCCTCACATATTTGACTCGGTCACAAAAGTGCACTCCCCATTCCCATGCAGCTGGCTCACACAAAGATTATTACACGCGCATGCTGGCCACCTCCATCCCTGCTTCACCTGGCCTATAAATACATGGCCAACCTGCTCACATTCTCATAGCAAAAACAAACAGACAAATTCCTCTCTGTTTTCTCACAACTAGTGCCAACAGGAGTAACAAGTCTAGCTAGTAGAGAGCTAACTTGCCAAGACTGCTCGATCTAGTGCTCTTTCAGTAGAGTTTACATGGCTTCCTCAAACAAAATTGTGACCGGCTTGTTCGTGCTTCTCCTGTTGGCATCATCGCCGTCCATGCTACAAGCTAGGATGGTGCCAAGTGACCATGCACGAGCAGATCAGGCGCATATTGTCAAGGAGAGTTTGCCGAGCCCTGTCCGTAGCATTGTTACCACTGTGCCCTCCCAAGATTTGGCACGAGACATGGCACCGCCGTCGATTCCACCCACACCGTCAGGCAAGCCGGAGGAGACGGCCGTCGCCAAGCGCTGGGGGACGGCCCAGGTCACCGCCGACGGGTCGGTGCCGAGCCCAGGCGTAGGCCATTAGCAAATGCTAACCTTGCATGCAAAATTGCAAATGCCCCTACTACGTATAGATATAAATAAAGAAGCTAGGTATAGCTAGCTATATATGTAAATGTGGCAGTGTATACATGCATATGTGTTGTAAAAAGAATTAATATCAGTCCATGCATATGCATGTTGTAATTCTCTTGAGTTATATCAATTAAATTGGATTATTGTTGATATATGTTGACTCCTGAAAAAGGTTTTCATGGCACGAGATGCGTCGGCTCTTACTGCTATTATATTCCATAATATGAACCGCCAAAAGAAACACAATTCCATATGTATTTGCGCTGTTGGATTTACGTGTATAGCAGTATGATCATCCTATTTAGTAATTTTTTATGTTTCTACATTTCTATGTTTATCTGAGGGTAAGGTTCCTTATGGTGAAATCTACCCACCAGGATTCGGGTCATCGACTTGGCACTGGTCTCGCATTTTACAAACATCGACTTCATCAATCTCAAGGATATGCCTGCTCGGTCTCTCAAAGGTGCTCATTGGAGTAGGATTGTATGTGTGTATTCATATGGTTGAGTATACATGTGTTTATGTGGGCGCCTGCATTTGTGTTATGTTTCGCAAAAGAAAATTACAAGTTTTCTCTGAACAAGAGATGAGTGGTTTGATCACACCCCATTTTTCAATGTGAAAATTAACCAATTTTAGTATTTTGGGCCGCTAAAAAAAATTGGGCTAGCAGCACCTATGCCAAACCCGGCCCTAAATGAGTGTTGAATCGGGCTTAACCACACTCATTTTGCTCAAGTCTCTACACACCAATCAAGCTTTCAAATAAATACTATGTATGTTATGCAATAGAGGATACAATAGTTAGGACATGCATATACTTTTTTTAACTTATATAAAACTCAAAGGGTAGGTATGCTTTTATGAGAGCCAACAACTCACTAAATCACTTATCGGACACATATTCTATTGACTTACATTGCATCAGATCTAAGTAGTGTGGTACATAACCTCTTCTTCCCCTTCGGAGAGTCTCACAACAACAATGGCAATTGGGGTTCTCGTTTGGTCCTCCATGTAGCACTAGAACTTTTAAAGGTATCTTCCAATATTAAAATTTTCCTATCCGTCACGCAATTTCTGTCGATGGCAACCATACTTTGATAATGTGTCAAGCATTACACGCGGATGTGAGGGTGGACAAAGAGGGGCCTAGCCCCCGGCCATATTGTCCTCATTTAGGGTTGGTTTGGGAGCCTGTGTCCCGGCGGCAGACTTCCCGGGGAAAGCCGCCCGATGTATAGGGTCGGGCGCGCTTCCTCGGGAAGAAGCGCGGAACCGGCCGGAGGAATTGGCTCCCAAACAAAGCCTTATTGTAGTTCTTGGCCCCTTCATCCTCTTCTTCACTATGCATATTTTAACATGCGTCGAGTTCCTAAATATTTTTTTATTTTTACCGAATAATTTTGTAGTGTGTTGGAGCATTTTTTTTTTAGCTCATACTCCTAATACTGGTCTTCTTCAGTTTTTTATTGTCTCGCTCGTTTATCAATAACTAACCTGAGTTTGCATTTCCCAAAACGCGTGCTAAATATGAAGAAGCCCAAAAGGTAGAGGCAGCACGAGTTGCATATGCACACGCGGGCACGCGGCATTGGCTTAGAGTTTGCTAGGGCGCACGAAGACTCCACGCGGCAGCTACACTACTCTCACAAAAATCTTGGCCGAAAACTAAAGACGTGATGAACAATTAATTTAGCAGTGTAGTGCTCAAAATAGTACGCTTTGCTAGGACAACTTTTCAGGGAAAATGCAACGGTGATGCGTGCTCCACTAATAATCTTGACTAAACCACAAAAATAAAAACTTGCCACCGCCACGCAACACACGCACACTGCTTGCTGTCCACCGCGCCCTCCTCTCTCCTCATCAATCTATAAATGCATGCCTCCGTTCCTCACATTCTTCTCATCGCATCAAGCTCATAAGTGATAGCTTCTCATCACAAGCTCACCAGCTCACCTCTCACAAGCAGCTAAAACTCCATTGTGGCCTTTGCCATCAACCTTAGCAAGCTTGCTCGATCTAGCTTGCAACCTTACCACCATGGCCGCCTCACACACTGTCATTGTGACCTTGCTTCTGCTGGCATCATCGCAGTCTCTCGTGCACGCGAGGATGGTGCCAAGGGATCATCCACGTGTGCATGCCGCGGAGATCATCCCTTCTTCTTCACCGTCGGTCCCTCAAGATCTGCTGCAAGTGTTCACGGCGCCGCCAACGCCGCTGGCGCTGACGACCGACAAGCCGGAGACGATGACCACTACCAAGCGTCGGCAGATCATCCAGGTCGTCGCCGACGGGTCGGTGCCGAGCCCCGGCGTTGGCCACCATTAATTAGCTCGCCTTCTTCTACACACATGTAGAGATTGATTTTATTACATACAGTATATGATATATATATATGAACGCCTTCCACCATAAACTAAACACCATGCAAGCTAGCTTGCTAGCTTAGCTTTATACATGTATATATATGATGCATACATATAGGAGAACGATGCAATCATTTCCTATGTTTTACGTACTTTATTTGTATCTTATACTATATACATATATGAGAAGAATAAATGAGTATATCCTCTGAGCTTGTATAATTGGAAGGGGAATTGGTTACACATTTTCCTCCTATTCAAGGGATTCGTTATTTTGACCCTAATCGTCTCAATTTTCCAAACAAACTTCAAATGGGTTTTTTATTTCGAAGTGGTTTGAATACTTCACGATTTCTTTTTCCTCGAAGGTACGTACGGTCCTGATGGAATGAGTGTGAAGTAACTACCCCAGTGTTTGGATTGCTTCATTGAAAAACCCATATGGCGCCAAAGATTCTAATTTAGAGTAGGTTACTTATTTGAACCTGCATAAACTTGCTCGCCGTCTCAAATTACATCTTTTTGTGTTCTTGGATCTTAGTTTCTTGGTCGTGCTCAGGTCGATCGCGCGTGATCGAGTTCATGAGCTGGCCGCAGCATAACAACGTAATGACGTCCATGTGCCGATCATCCTGACTAAGAGATAAGCATCTTTTCTTTTCTTCATGGCCTTTCTTCATTGTTTTTTTGGGACCAAATAGCAATCTTGTATGGCCGGCTACTTTGGGGTACACACTAATAACAATCAAAAGCTACTGGTCGTAAAATATGATCAACTCCAAGCGTGCTACATATTAAAAGTGTGCACGTTTCTTTATGTTGGACGGTCATCGATCTGCAACAAATATTGTTGCGTTAAATCTTGGCATCGTCAGGTAAAAATATCAATTGGTGTGCATTTGCATATGGCACATCAGTACGTGGTGGTAAAGGCAAAATTTTGGCTGTTATTACAAAATTAATTGCATTTCTTCTTCAGTGGTAAAATGAATCAGCAGATTATGACAAAAGGCATTGTAGGTTAAAGGTGACCTAAAGTCTTTGTTATAAATCCATAACCTATCCATGCTGTATTCTCTTTTTGTGTACGTTTTTACTAAGATGAAAAAATATATGATACAAAATATTTTATCTCTTTATTTTCTTGGTTTGGTTTTCTAGCTTAAAAATAATTAATGTCCACGTGTAATGTCAGAGTGGGTAATCTTGTCTGTTGTCCGACCCGTTATTGTCGAAAGAGGGTAATTTTGTTGTTGGAATTAAACTATCTCCTTCATAACGAAATATATATGTGCATGATACAACACTATCAAAAATATTTTACATTTTTGTAGGGATAGCCAAGGTATTTTTTTCATAAGGTAAACAATCTTGGATGGAGTGGGCACATCGGATTAGCCAGCATACTTAACTTATGTAATTCAGTAGATATGTTTTCACTCATGGTAAAACAAGGCGGAACTTTGACTAAAAACATATTATATTCATGTGTACATCAGCTTTATTTCTTTGCAGTGTGCAGTAAATTAAATCTTGGATGAAGGGGACATCGGATTATCCAGCATATTGCAATGTTCTATACTTGGACTATCTATTAGCAGGAAAAATGATATTCCTAACACTATGCCGAAACGTGGCCAACAAAACCAGATTGTTAAACATTGTCCCAGTTATTGCATGAAAATATTTCCATATAATCGATGGAAACATATTTTACAAATGAACAGCGCGTCACAAGATTTATCATTCTGTCGCTAAATGTCAAGATCAAAGAACAGGACAAATTGTAGGCCACGGTGGCAAAGTTCTTGTTCTGAAATAAGTGGCAAATTATGCATGGTCAAAAGTGGTCCACAAAGCGCTACAAGAGTTAACTGATTCGGAGCATACACTTGCCAGCACAACAGGCCACCCTGATATAGATCGCTGTCTCTCAATCATAGTAACCAAACTCAGGCCGTCCAAATTGGCAACCAATTGCCAGGTTTCGAACTCCTACGCATGGACACATTCCTCACTACTCCGCGAGGTGCCTTCCATCCAGGCTTTTAGGCAACATCAAATACTGATCGCACATTTCACATTAGATCATCCACATCCTTTAACTAATTTTAGCATTAAGCTTGCATGCGTCACTTAAAATTTTTTTATTCTTTTGTTTTTTCAGTGATTTTGTGGGATGCTGCTAACCGTCGGAGGTGGACCTTTTGTGCTCAACTAGTCGGCGTGCTTTCTAGCCTATGATTGAAAGGCGTCATCTCGGAGAATAATTCGGCAATGGTGACCGCGCTTGTACTGTGCAAAAGGTTTCGATTACATGTTCATCTACCGGAACCTGGCTGACACGTGTAGTGCAATTTTTAGCAAACATGCCAGGAACCACATATATTAGCTCCACTAATATCTTTTGTCTTCAGATCAAACTCCACTAAACGCTGGAGATCAAAAGGTAACGAGATAGTATCTACGGAGTATTATTGTATCAGTAGTTGAACTTTTTTCTGCCTTCTATACATTTTTTTTTGGAAAAAGTTCATTTTACTCTCTTCACCTATTCGTTTTGTCCGCTTAACCCCCCCAAACAAAAGTTAGGCCCACGTTACTCCCCAAAACTATTTCACTTGGTCAGTTATGGCTTATGACGAGGGACCTTTTAATTTTGCCCGTGTTTAGTTCCCGAAAAGATTTCGGTGAAAAGATTTCGGGTTTAGATTTTATCAATTTAGGAGTAGTAAATGTAGACGAAAATGGTGGAAAGTCATATGAATAGGTTGGAAATCTCGAGACGAATCTAACGATGGTAATTATAGGGTAAGTAATCCATAATTAGCGGATGGTTACTGTAGCATCACTGTTGCAAATCATGGATTAGGTAGGCTCATTAGATTCGTCTCGCGATTTACAGCCTATCCATATAACTTTTCACCTTTTTCGTATACGTTTAATACGCCATGCATCTAAGATTCTCCTTTGATGTGATGGGTGAAAAGATTTCATTTTGGAACTAAACAAGGGCTTTGACGTCTTGCAAATAGTGTAAGCGGGGCAACAGAAAAAGAATCCAATTAATAATTTGAAAATGGAGTTTTGGTGAGCATGACTGCTGGTAAAATAGTCATCACCTATACGTATGCATGTATGTAAGTAGAACCGGTGGAGTGGTGATCGAAAGTCTACAACTTTGTGTTGTTCCTCTCTGCCTTCTTTTCCTGGGAGAAATGAAAACTTTCTTTTTTTATTTCATTTAAATCATGATCGAGCATGTAATTGAACATTTTGAAACAAATAAATGCTCATACATACAAACAAATAAAAGCATAAATTATTTTTCAAGATAGCAACAGTATATCATACGCTGTCTTTCATCCTAATTGAAATGATATAAAATTAAAGTAATTCTTGCCCCTGATTCTTTCAAGTAATTTGCCGTCATATATATCTAATAACCGACCATGCAGACAAAAGTTGGCCTAGAAATTCGGTCATCAAATTTTATAGTTCGTCCTTGAGTACCCTTTATGAGTGGACAATCAGCTATAGGGCATGACACAGTTAGTGCACTTTTAAAGAAACTGAATAATAGAGAGCCGTCATGGCTGACTGCAAGAAATAGCTAGAAAGGAGAAATCTGAAGTTAGCAAGGCTACTTGAACTGAACTTCACTTGTTCTCTACTAATAATGCGCATGGCAGAGTTTATTCATGGGCTACAAGCAGGTTTGAGCATTGATCATTTCATATGTTATTTTTTCCTATATTAGCTCCAAATGGAAATGAAAAACACAAAGCTCGAACATTTTTATTATATTGGATATTATTGTGACACGTGCTTATTACAATATCCCCTGGTTTCTCATATTGGGATTATTATATCGGAATATTATTGTGTAAGTCATTTTATTGTGCACTTATTTTTAACTATTCGTTTAAAAAAATAAAAAATCAATGATACCACGTGGTTATTGATAAAGGAGTAACATGAATTGGTTACGTTATTTATGTTTGAAATATATTAAATGAGTCGTGCTCAAAAGGCGTCCACTAATTTGAGTTGCACTTTGGGCCCCTGAAGTCCTCAACTGTCCTAATCGTCTATCGGACAGCTAGCCGGCCATGGATTGGTGATTGGAAGCGTGCTGTGGTGCATATGACACCAAAATCATGTCGCATCAAATTTGGCCACTGTCCAAAGCACCGTAGATGAGTGGTTATTATTTTCACTGATATATGGAAGATATATGATGTGTGATTAATCAGTTCCAATTTACGCCACACGCAATCACAGCATTGATGTTGTCATAGAAATCCTCAAGCATGCGTCTGAGTCCCTGCTTCTTAGCACAGCTAGTTAGGAAGCAAAGTAGTTTACATGCTTATGTACATGGGACACCTGATCCACTTATTAAGAATAAAGGAAGGAAAAGGGCTACAAAATAGTAAACAGACTACAAGGGGCTACACCATGGCGTGTGCTGTTGTCTATGCTACGATGTCGTTTGTGATTACCTCTCCCAGTTGCTGGATGGTTGTGGCTTTGTTGTCAAAAAATCTGCGGCAGCGCTTCTTCCATATGTTCCACGCTGTGTAAATGTCGATCTGAAGAATGTCTGATGCATTAGCTGTCAGGTTGGAGGTGAACTGCCATCATGCCTTGATGTTGCTGAAATTTGGTAGTTGCAGAAGAGCCGGGATGTTTGCAGTTGAACCAATGTGGCGCCAGACCAACTTGAAGAAGGAGCAGTTTGCTATCATATGGGTGTGACTTTCTTTATGTAGATAACAAAGCTGGCAGATCGGGTTTGCTTGTCCTCCTCTTCTGTTTAGTCGGTCTGCTGTGGGTAGCCGTCTCTACAGTAGTAGCCAGGTGAAGATATGTTTACGAATAAGTACTCGTATTTACGAATAAGTGTCTATGGTGATCCAATCTATCTTAAGATATGTCAGCCCAGTTTTACTTTATTAGAAGATACTCATGGGATGCGTATATATAAAAATGTCTATGCTTGTATTGTGTTTCAAAAGAGAAATGAATTTGGCTGGAAGTTTCTTTTCCTTGTATTACGCTAGGTAAAGCCAGACATGAAATTAAACTGTGGTGGAGATTTATGGGTGTTTTTTTGGGTCAGGTTCTTTCTGGCCACGCACGTCGGCAGGGCCGTCATAGACAACTCAGGCCCAGGGTACATGGGCGTGGAGTGCGTCACACTTTCTCTACACTCACACTCATTCTACGTAGGCCCATAACGCAAATGGAAAAGAAACGGTCCATGAAACTCGGCTAGGCCTGGCAGCACTTGAGCAGCAGAGAGCCGGTGGGGAAAGACGTGCAGAACGCGGAAGGAAACGGCACGGCACCCCACCCGCGGCGACAACAAGTTCCTCGCTTTGCTTGCCATGCCATGCCACCCGCACGCACTCCGGTGGGTGGGTCGCGGGAATGCGCACGAAGGGGTGTCCCGTCCCGTGCAAAAGGCGTGCGTGCTCCTCCCTCAGGATCTGCCGGATTCAGGGCGCACAAAGCCAGCCAGTGCTGCTGCTGGAGATGGGACGGGACAGGATTTGCCACGGGTTCCGACCGTTGCTCGCTCGCTGGCCAACCACTTAGCCTGCTGCATGCAACGCGCAAAAGCAGTATTGCTGCTCATGCTGAGAGGCGCGAATTTGAAATCGATCTGCAAGCGCCCAACTAGTCATTCTGGAAAAACGACTTCCCCGGGCTGATCCCTACACGTACCAGTTTACTACTGCTGCTAACATAAGAATGAACGAAAAAAGAAACTGAAAAGGAGTACTACTACTGCTAATATAACAAGACAGGTCTCTTTACCTCTTTAGAGGGACTGCTGCTGAGTTTTGGTGTGGGCCTCCTCCAAGCGACAAAAAGGACTAGGTGAACAGCTGGGATTATTCTCCTCAGGAAAAGATAATAAAGGAATCAATGAGCTGAAGAAAAAAGATGGGATAAAGAGTCAGCTTGGAGCTGGAATCATGGAACGAAGCATTTTTCAAATAGTTCATCTTTCGGTTCCTGCCAGCAAGTGCCACCTTTTGCCCGGCTTCATCTGAACCATGATGAAACCAGTCAAATCAGTGACGTCAAAAATCCACAGCCTTTGAAACACAATGAATAAAATGCTTTTATTTATCAACTGCAATTTTCTGCAAAACTTATATAGCACATAGACTTTGTCATCGTAATTTTTTGAGGTTGGCCCGACTCTGCTCGTGCCTGTTACTCTGTTTGCAGGAATTCATGTCACCGGTTACGCGATTTCGCCCATTTTCATGTTGCTACCAACAATCATGGTTTTGTCTAGTGGTTAGGATGGGAAAAAATAAGTGCAAAATGCTGAAATGCAGTTGTCTGATATCCAGTGGCTTTGGCGGCCTCTCTCTGATGCCACGCCGGCAAAACGTCCACGAGAAAAAAAAAAATATAATGCAGTGCCGACGAGCCTCCCTGTTCACATTGACGAGCTACATACAAGATGGGAAGTAAAGGATCTGGGTGGAGAGGGAAGGGTGACCGTGATCGCCGTTGGCAGTAGCTGCCAAACCTTGGCTGTCATGTGTTGCTGCACGCCTGCACACCACTCTGCTGCTGTCTGTCCGAGCGCCAGATCCCTCCCCGTTCCCTCTTGTGCCTGCCTATATGGAGCTCATGTGCCGCGCCCTCTTTTCAGACTTTTGGCCGACGCGAGCCAATCACCCAACCCAACTGGGGTGATTGAAAGAATAGAATGTGCGCGCACGGTGGTGCACAACACATTCCCGATCTGGATCGCCTCCTCATGCCATGCCATGCAACAACGTGGGAGCACCAAGAGATGCTGCAATTGGAGGCACAAACATGCACTTCCAGGACCAATCTGTGTTGTCACGGCATGCAAAGATTGTGTATTCCAGTGCAGAGACTGCCCGTATTATACTTATTTTACTTACTACAGTACATTAGTAGTAGCGGGTAGGTAGATACATGCTTCGGTTTCATTCCATACGTACAGTACATACGAAAACTGGGAACATACCCAGACCCAGGAGGGTGGCACCTACAGTACATTGCTCCTTCAGTCCTCCTCCCTGCCTGCCACCCTTAAACCTCACGCCCGCGCCGCCTGCCGGCCGGGGACGCCGGCGTCGACGTTCTCCTTGTCCCCTTGTGCCAACTGCCAAATGCAGTATGCTGCCGCCGTCATTGTCGTCACGGCCGCTGGGAGAGGTACACCCGGCACTGGATCACCGTCCGCCCCACCTTGAACCCCGGCACCACGGTGAATCCAACAGCAAGATGCCCGCCGGGCGCCGGCGCCACCGTCCCTACGCCGCCGCCGTCCGCGTCGTCGCCGCTGGCGCTCTCCATGAACACCTCCGAGAACCGCTCCCCGGGCCGCGCCTGGAACACCGACGCGGCGCCGTCGAACGCCCAGAACAGGCAGTGCAGCAGCCACACCCGCCGCGCCATCTCCGCGAACTCCGCGAACCACGCCGTCCGCGGGAACGCCCCTCCTCCTCCGCCGCCACGCACGGCGGCGCGCTGCTCGGCACGGCCGCCGAAGAAGGCCGCCTCCATCCGCTCGTGCACCACCGACAGGTACCTGTCCCGCAAAAACTCCCGGAGCGCGCCCCACCGCTCGTTGCCGGCGGAGTCCAGGAACTCCGCCGCCGGCGCCGACTTGACCGCCGCGAACTCGTCGAAGAAGCGGCGCCGGTCGTGCGCGCCCCTCCCGTGGAGCGCGCTCATCCCGAAAGTCCTTGCGGTGGAACCCGGCGAACATCTTGAGCGCGACGTAGGACTCCATCGCGAACCGCGCGTCCCCGGCCGAGTCCCTTAGCCTGGCGCCAGGGTGCACGGCGGCGGCCGCCGCCGCGGTGTCCCATCCTGCCGCCCTCATCCCGTCGAGCAACGCCCTGGCGAATCCCCTGACGGACTTGACGGCGTGCCGGAGCGCGGTGAGGAAGTGTGTGGCGTTGAGTCCTGAGAGGTGGAGCCCGTCGAGCGCGGCGAGGGTGCGGCGTCCCGGGTGCGCGCGCTCCTCCAGGGCGCGCGCGGCGCAGAGCTCGTCGGCGAGCGCCGCGCGGGCGCGGGCGGCCTCGGCGTCGCGGGACCGGAGCTCGGCCTCCAGCTTCCGCGCCGTGATCTCGTAGGTGCGGAGCAGGTGCCGCTGCTCGTCGGCGTGCGCCGCCAGGGCAACGGCGGCGGCGCTCCTCGCCGCGGCGGCGGGGTTCTTGGTGTAGCGACGCTTGAGGTCGGAGAGCTTGGTGAGCTCAGACACCAGGCCGGCGTCCGCCGCCTGGATCGCCTCGGCGTCGTAGGGGTGTTGCGCGAGCTGCAGCTGCGCGTACGCCGCCTTCACCGCCGACGCGCCCGCGAAGAGGCTCGCCACGAACGCCTGCTTCGCCGCCGCGTCCGGACCCGGCGCCGGAGAGGGCTGTGTCTGCGGCT
The DNA here is from genome assembly GCA_015476505.1 of Urochloa ruziziensis. Classification (NCBI taxonomy): domain Eukaryota; kingdom Viridiplantae; phylum Streptophyta; class Magnoliopsida; order Poales; family Poaceae; genus Urochloa; species Urochloa ruziziensis. The sequence goes on along the minus strand of CM027121.1, from coordinate 8,010,249 downwards.
GGGCCTGGGTCTGCAAATGCGCCTGCGGCGGCGGCGGCGCGCCCTTCTTCTCCGAGGCGGTCTTGAAGAAGGCATCGAGGGTGTAGGCGGCGGCCAGGTTGCCGGAGAGCTTGAGCTTGCTGAGCGAGTTGATGGAGCTGTCGAGCGAGTCGTCGAACTCGTCCCCGGCGACGGAGTACGCCATGCCCCGCCCCCGCCGGAGTGCGCTTGCGGCGGAGGAGCCTCGCCAGCCTCCGCGCGATGCCCCCCGTCCTCGGTTGCGGCGGCGCGGCCGCTGCCATCGTCTCCATTGCTCTCTCTTTCTCACAGAGTGAGCTGAGCTCCGACTCCTCACACACGCAGTAGCTCTTGCTGCTGCAGGAGGACCTGAGCTGAGCTTCTTCTAGCTAGCCGGAGAGGCTGGATGGGATTATGGGAATGGGACGGAGGAGTAGATTAATGAATCGGCAGAATAATTAGAGGGGGTGGTATGCAGCCTGCAGGGTATGGTACGGTAATATAATACCGGATTTAATTAAGGATGCTGTCGCGAACAAATTTAAATATAACCAAGTGTGTCTGTCTCAAGGTACGGATGGGGAGGCGTTTTCGGTTGTTTAATGGCGGGGTTTTGCTTAGGAGGGAGGCACACCACCGGCGGCAACATGATTATTCCCTCCTGCTCATCTCGAGCCTTTTACAGAACATTGGATGCGGATTCCTGATTTGATGCGTGCAGGGATGGATGCATAAAAAGAAAATGTTCCCGGGATTTTTAAGGTTCCAATATTCTTTCAGTAAGTAGCTAGGAGCATAAAATATACCAACAAGAAAGCAAATGGGAGATCAATGCTTGTAGTTATACAACATATTATTATGCGTTGCACTCTGTTTTGTATAAGGAATCCAATGCAGAAGAATGTTTCTTGTATGAATGCTTAACAAGAACAGTACTGGGGTGGATGCAACCTGATTTCTGAAATTCCTGTGAGAATGAAAATGTCTCCCGAATGGAGTAGGAATTTTGTAGAAACCTAAGACGATGTGAAGTGGACATTCAGAATTTCAGACCTCATGCAACCTTTTCCCTCTGCCCTGTTCCTAACGTTTCATTCATGCATTTTAGGCTAATCATCTGCCCTGTTCCTAACGTTCGAAAACCGGAGAGGAGACCCTTTTTTCCAACAAAAAGTCAAGTGAGCAGTAAGCAGGTACAGGCAGTGCTAGCCCAACAACATCCAACAGTTAAACGGCTGAATCATAGGCGAGCAACCAAAATGGGGCGGGACACATTCATTCGGAATGATTCGAAATCAATGCGCCGGCCCCACACGTCAGCCGCTGCCGGCGTGGCGCGAAGCAAAACCGGGCTCGTGTCTTCCTCGCCGGGTCATCACTTGCGGCTACACACGCGGAATCATGCATGAAAATGAAAAATCAGCGATCCGATCCAATCCGATTGGGAAATAGCGATTGCAGTGGGTGGTTTGTCGCTTACGAGGTAGGAGCAAGGCGACAATATTTGGCCATTGTAGGTCTAGGCTTTGATGCCTTGAGGAGATGTATATGCACCACTAATTTCGCCTTCGAGGCAGGATCGGTGCAAGGCGAGAATATTTCTTTCTTATTAAGAAACACTGTATTCAAAGCTAAAAAAGAGAGTGTGGGTAGTGAGCAGTAATGATGCATTTGCGAAATATTGCCGTTCAAACATTGCTGTAGCGGTCTTTCTTTTCCAAGTTGGGATTTTCAGCATTAGTCAAATCACTGAAAACAAAAGTTCACAAAGAGTAAAGTTATACTCACCTATATCTCCTTTTCCATCACTAACAATTGGAGAACCTACAAAAAGGAGAATGCTAACAAGGCAGCAAGATAAGCTAAGACAGGGACTCTGGCTTTTGTTACATGGCCAGCACCTAACAAAAGGAGGGGAACAATGTACACTGACAGCAATTGTTATAATCAGCTCTGGAGCCTTGTTGGACGATCTATGTGTTAGGTCTATCTTACTCTCCATAGGAAATGAGGATTGGTGAGTGCAAAAGCTTGCTGTTTGCCCCCATTCCCGGGGAGTGTCTCGGTTTGTTTGGTTCCCCCAATGCTCTCCTTACTTCTCTAGTGCTTTGTAAAGTAGGCCGACATCTCCTATTGTAGCTTGTGTAGTTAATCCACGAACCCGGATTATTATGCATGCTCCGTCACTTGTGCTTTCTGGTTATATTTTAGGCTTTGCTCCCATGCAAATATAATTTGGCTACTCAACGTGTTGATCGTGAGCGCGAGCCCAATTATGGCTGGTTCGAGCTCGATCTGAGCTCTGGTGAGCCAAGGTTATTAGGGACTTGGCTTTGGGTTTATCAAAGCTCAGTCGAAGCAAGACTAAATTGGAGCGTGGTTGAAGTAATTGAAGTAAACAGCAGCCTGAAATATATATGAAGTTTAGCTAGCTTTCTCCTCAGCTGAAAATGAACTTCAAATGAAGACAAGTCAGTATGAAAGTTGACGCTTTCATGGGAACGAGCGAGTGTCCTAGGGCCCTGGTTTCTCAATCTCTGAGCTCTGTCAAAAACAGGATTTGAATAGACCACTGTGTTCCAGGGGTTGGGACTCGAAGATCTCCTAAATTACTGGAGGGCTTGGACGAACTCCAACAAGCCCCTCGATCGGCTAATGCCTAGTATCGGCCTCTCAAGATCACCACTAGTCCATTACAAACGGTACAACACCTCTCGGATCCTCTTGGACACGACACGACGGCCAAGATATGGGCGCACGAGACACGCAGATAGAAAATCACCGGGCCGTCCGTACGTGCTGCCGAGAAAGATGCCCCCCTTGGACTGGATGCAGGCCAGTACCCAGTGCCACTGTTTATTCCTCAGAATGGGACCCCACCTTTGACGCATCTCTTTCCCTGCTGCAGAAACGTCAGGCCAACGACGATCAGAAATCACGTGCAATGGTAGGATCCTCCTCCCTGGATTTTTTTTTCCCTTTTACCTCGCCGTCGTCGTTCCTCCTCGTCAGATCGTGTTCCTGGGCTCTCGTTGTCGCGCGTGCTCCATCGCACGCTGTCATCATAAAGGGTGTAGGATTAGGAAGAAATTAAATGGGCACGGAATTAGGCCATAAGAATCCAAGTCTTGATGGTGAAGGATCCGGTCACAGTCACAGCCATGCCTTGTGCACCCCGTTTCAGTAACAAACAGTTCTCCGTCTGTTCATCTCCAGTGCGGCGGCGGCTCCGGCCACCGCCCATGTTGCTCGTGTTCATACTGACCAGGGGATCAAGTGATCAACGGCGACTTGACGTGACCATGGTAGACCAGTAGATGGCCATGCATGAGACAGCCGCGTTAATAAATCTCTCGATCTGCAAAAGTTCAGTGAATCCGTGCTGACGAAACTATTACCTCGCACATTTTTTTCTTTTCATAATGAAAAAGTAGCACGCTTTACTCTGCTTCGGATCCGATGAGATCTTCTAATTTAGGGTTAATAGTGCAAGTACATTTCACCGTACATTCTTCACCAGTAATTCTGTCGTTAGTGGGTAGGGTTAGTAAGGGGAAAAAAAGTGTACTCCGTATAAGGCGATCGACCCAAACAACTCCATGATTTCGCAACCTCTGCTTTTATGAACGCACTGAACATAATGTCGCAACTCGCACGTACGTGTGTCTCAAACGTGCACTTCCCTTTTTGCTGCCAAATCACGGCTCTTCGGGGACCCTTTTGAGAATGGAAAATGAATCTCAAGCTAGCCATGCATACATATGCAAGCATTTGCATATACAAACATCCATTAATTGCACCGGAAATTTGTATCCATCATATCCATGGTACAGATAAGTATGCTCGTGGCAAGCGTGTATAATATACTCCACGTGAAAATAAAATAAAGTTGAAAACTATGTTATTGGCCTCCTGATTTGCGTGTAGATGTAAACTCGTCTTTGTAACATGGCTTTCTGTAATCTTTCAAAAAAAAAACATGGCTTTCTGTAACATGGCAGCATGGACAAGAGTTGTTGGGCGTGGCACCGCCGGCCTTTTGTGCTGCTGCTTTGCTTGTACTTTTGGACCATGACATTCACATGTTCTCGGTAATCGGACTACTTTCAATAGTATATTATCCTAACATTTATGGTCTTGTATTCATAATAAGAATAATTATATGAGTATAGAAACATTATAGTAGTGTACTTTTTCATACCTAGATGTTACGAAACAGTGCCTCGATTTTATTTATGTTCATTGTTTCTACAGCAAAACATTGGAACGGTGATAGTATGCATCGGATACTTATCCATCTTCCACTGCCAATGTCACGATGTGGACAATATTTCTAATCGACCCCATTCGGAACACAAGATAGTGATTCATGGGACGAGGTCTCCCTTGCTGAAGAGTTCAGTCGAATTCATTCCTTGTCCACTGAATTTATTGTGTTTGTTTTTCCTGCTTCTATAATGTTTTCATTCCCGAGTTTTATAGTGTCTTAGATGAACAACTATGGCAAACACAACCTTCTTAGATGAGAAAAATACCAAAATAGCATCAATATTGCAGGTGTGCCTAAATTGCGCATGAAGATTATCAACAAAATGGAGACTGGGGCTATTCTGGGCCGGCCGACAATATGGGCCTTCATTATGGGCCCACTGACTTCAGTGTTTAGCAGTTACAGAACTGAATCCTCTCAAAAAAAAAAAAAAGCAGTTACAGAACTGAAAACTCACTGTTACCTGTTGACATGATGTCTGCAATGAGTGTTTGAGGGGGAATAGTGTGCTTTCTGGTGGCCCCCACTTAGATTGTGATTGAACAATGAACTGGATAAGTTTTTTTATTGTGCAAAAGCTTATTATGGATTCTTTTTTAAAAAAAGCTTATTATGCACCGAGAATTCGTATTTCCTGATATACATAATTGAAAAAAAAACATATTCAAGTTATAAGACTATGACGTGTTTGTTTCACTAAAAACATATACTAGTGTCCTAGAGACGCTGCTTAGTGCCTTGGTAGCGACGTAACCACTGAAGTCTTGGTGTAATCTGTAATGCTTTTGATGTTATCCATGTAGTACACTCATTGTACCTCTTTTGCAAACTCTCGTAGCATGTACTTCAGGAAAGGCTAAAGCCAACAAATTCTCTAACGAAATCGGGTGGGGAGATGGCCATCCATTACGACTGTCTCCGACAGCAGACTCAAACGGTGACGCATAGGCAAAAATGGGTCGCAACAGTGTCTTTGGGTCTCCATTCCGGCCTCCAACAGGTGACCCAAACCTCCTACTCATTTTGCGTCGCAGCCCAAGCGATACCCAAAGATGCGTCTCTCTCCCCTCTACCCATTTTTGTCGCGATGGCGCGAACGAGGCAGGGCGGCGGCGCGATGGCGCGAAGCGCATCCTTGACCGGAGCCGTAGCAGCAGGGTGGTGGACTCGCCGGCGGCGGCGCTGGCGCGCTCCTCCGCGGGGCTGCGGCCAGGGGGAGCTCCGCCTCTGGCACCGCCGGCCGGGCGAGATCCTCCTGGGGGCTGCGGGCCGGGAGCTGGGGGAGCTCCGCGTGCGAGCTCCCTCGGCGGCAGCCGGCCCCGCGAGCTCCCTTGCCGGGCGGCGACCCCGCAACCTTCCCATGGCGGCAGGCGGCCCCCCGCGCGAGCGCTGGTGCTCGTTTGCGGTGGAGGAGCATAGGCTTGTGGTCCTTGCGGTGGTAGGGAGGAAAGGAGATGCTCATTGCTTGCACAGGGGAGAAACAAAGGAGAGAAGCTGCTGCTTGCACAGCGGCGATGGGTGGGTGGGTGGTGGAGCGGATGGGTTGGTTGTTGGAGAAGGGGAAAATTTGGGTCTGCTACCTAATACTGTGCGTGATTCAAATGGTGGAATGGGTACCTATTTTGGGTCTCTATTGTTGGAGATAGTCGAATGTCAAGATAAGGAGATGTCTATAAGGAGATGTCTATGTTACCATTCATGGCCCGTGAAAACCGAAGCAATAATTTTGTTGGCATGATTTGGTCGAGATGGCCTGCATAAGTGTTATCAATTGAGGGAACAACACCGCTGCAAGATCACACGACATGAGTAGTCTCACAAAGCTTAAAACATACCATGTGATGACTGGACGCTGTTGAGCAAATAATCCCTACTTTTCTTACAATTTACTCCTTCGTTGTTTGTTCTAACAACACGTTAAATATCCACGAAGACATTGTGATCCCAAAATATCTGTTTTTAGAGGTTAATATCCTTTTTTTATCCGGGAGAAAATCTCCAATATCCGAATGGACAAAATTGCTAAGTAGTATGAGAATTTTTTTTCGGCCTAATAAACTGGGCTCAATCGATTGAGATGGGCCAGTTCGAGTCCACCTCACATGATACAGAGCCCAATTGTTTTGACAAAGAAGCCCCAGCAGGCCAGCAGCACTAGTTCGTCTCTCCCGTGCAGAACCACACGGGTCACGGGTGCGATGGCGCAAAAGCCCGCCGCCATGGCCGCCAAGAAACTCTCTTCGTGCAACCTCACCGCCGCCCTCCGCCAGGAGCAGGACGCGGGCGCCGCGCTCCTCCTCTTCCTCAACCCGCCGAACGCCACGCCGTCCTCCCCGTTCCGCCACTGCCTCCGCTGCTACGATCTCATCATCTCCAAGCTCGCCTCCGCGCGCCTCTTCCAGGACATGGAGTCCATCCTCTCCCGCCTCCCACCCACAGACGCCTCCCACGGCCCCGGACCCCGCGAGAACCTTCTCTGCCGCGTTGTCTCCGCCTACGGCCGCGCCCGCCTCCCCGCCGCCGCGTGCCGCGCCTTCGCGCACCCGGCCTTCCCCGAGCTCCGCACCGCGCACGCCCTCAACACCCTCCTCCACGCCCTTCTCGACTGCCGCTCCCCGCTCCGCGACCTCCTCGCCGTCTGCCGCGACGCCGGGATCCCGGCCAACGCGTCCACTTACAACATCCTCATGCGCGCAGCCGCGGCGTCGGGCTCCCTGGAGCACACGCGCAACCTGTTCGATGAAATGCTGAGCCTGGGCATCGCGCCGACTGTCGAGACGTTCGGCACCCTTGTCGCCGCGCTATGCGACGCCGGTCAACTGGAAGAGGCGTTCGAGGTGAAGGAGGCCATGGTTAGGCAGCATGACGTGCCGCCAAATGCTCATGTGTACACCAGCCTCGTCAAGGGGATCTGCCAGAGAGGGGAGGTGGATGCCGCAGTGAGGCTCAAGGATGAGATGGTGCACAAAGCTGAACTTTTGCAGAATTCAGCCGTGTATGGGGCGCTTGTACGAGCACTGTTCCGCGCAGGGCGCAGAGGTGAGGCGGATGGATTGCTGGAGGAGTTGAAGGTTAGGGGGATTGTGCCTCATAGGGACAGGGTGGTGTACAATGCGATGGTCGCGGGCCTTTGCGAGGATGAGAGGGATCCCAGTGCTGCATTTGCTGTGCTTGATGACATGCAGAAGTGTGGGTGCAAGCCGACCGCAGTGACCTATAGTATGTTGGTTGCGGGTCTCTGCAAGTTGGGGCGATGGCAGGACGCCATTGAATTGGTTAAAGATATGCCAAAGCGGGGCTGTACTCCAGATGTGGTGACCTCCAGAATGCTCTTTGATGGGTTGTGTGCTGCTGGTGAGTTTCATGAGGCAAACACGGTTTTGGGCGACATGGTTGTCATGGGTTTTGCACCGAGCAAGGATGGCGCGAGGAAGTTTGTTGAGGGGATTGAGAAGGAAGGGGATGCAGTATTGCTGGAGTCAGTGTTGTGCCGACTGGCAAAGATGAATGTTTTGGAGTCAAGTGGATGGGGGAGAGCTGTGAGTGGTGTGCTGAATGATCCTGCAGAGCTGAGGATAGAGAAACAGCTAGCTTCTATAAGATCTGCTTGATTATATGCCTTCGTTGGTCTTCATGATCGATATGCCGGTTAGTCTCATTGCTGGCGGGGAGACATTTGGATCATGGATACACAATCATCGGGAGCCATTAAATGTCTTGTGCATCCAAGGTGGGCAGTGTAATTGTAGTTATTCGATTCTCTAGCATGCTTCTCCTTCCCTTGATTGCCACTGGATACAGTTGCAGGAGGGCTGGTTTTGGTGGCAGTTTAGATCAGAAACGTCGGCTTTTATAGTGGCCTGGAGGGAATTCTCTATTAGTATTTGTGTTATATATACCATTCTGTCTTAGGGATTGAGTAAAATTACTCATAGTAGAGGATTGACATATAAGCACGTCGAGTTAAAATATAAGCTATTATTATTCAGAAATGTATTACGACATGGTACTTGCTGTTCTTGGTTTAAACTTGCCAAATGCAGTGATGAAATTATCTAAGGTTAATTCTTATGATAGGAACAAATAAACGTCCTTCAGAGTTCATCAGAGTTCACAGTGTGGAAGCAGAACATTAAGAGCGTCACTGAAGAAACTAGCATATGGAATGCATGACGACACATCATAATTGCCTTGTGTTAATGAGGTGATTGTGAACCAAGGCTCCTCACAGCGGTGACACATCATAATTGCCTTGTGTTAATGAGGTGATTGTGAACCAAGGCTCCTCACAGCGGGTTGTTACGGGTCAACTTTATGCCTGATTCCCTGCTACTTTCAGATTCAGCTGTAAGACTTTGCAAGGTACAAATATCAACTGAGGCGAAAGGCAAACCTCAATTTTGTAGGAAGATATCTCACTTTTGTAGGCTGGGCAGGAAGTTGTAGAGTTAGTTCCATGTTCCAACTGTTTACTGGATATTTACAAGAAGTTGAAATTCCTCCTCCCAGCTTATATAATTTTGTTTTATTACAGCCGCCCTAATTTGAGCACGGCATATGTTTATTAAGTACCCCCAATGTTGGATTGAGATCTACGGAGTACTAGCCATCTAGTGGCTACTACACATCTAGAAACAATGCTTACATTAGTTCTACCCGCAAATTATCGATGAAAGACAGTTCCAATTAAAAACCACAAGTTGTTCCTACAACAGTCGTAAACTTAGCACAGGGTACCGTGAGTTGATATCCAAAACATTTGGGGTTGTTAAAATAACAGAATCCCTCAGCAATCATAGAAGTTTCTCATTGTAAAAGGCATGCTTGGTTCTCTTGCCACCCATTTGCTTGGTTGAAGGACAAGCCAGTATTCCAGTTTATTTGCTTGGTTTTAAATTGGGTGAAGCAGGCAACAATTTACCTGGTTTTAACTAGTGATGAAGAGCCAACTCGGCTCTGTTCCCCTCACAAGGTTTGTCTTACCAAGACGCAAAGAAACCAAATGTGCCCCTAGTGAGATCCCTGGGCAATTAATTTCATTCTTCAATTCTCCTTGTTAAATCCATTGAAGTAACTCCTAGGTTCTGGAAAAAATATTTTTTTTCCTCAGAAAGCAGATTATCAGCAGATTCAATTTTTTTATATAAATGCACCAGCGGTCCTTAAACTTCTCTAAAAGCCTTTGTATGACAATATACAAGCTTTTAGTGATCTAAGCAATGGATCATGGAGACCTACAGATCAACATGCCATCCTTCTATCTGACGGATGTTATGCTGTAGGAAATCCTGAATGGAGCAATTTGGTTATCTTTTGTGTCACTGCTGCCACAAAAGTATAAAATGGCAGTGTATTAGATTCAGACATGAATTTCTCTTTAGAAAGTTTTTAATTGACATCATCCATGTAACACTAGCAAGTTGACATTATCTTATTTCCCCCACTGCTTATGCCTGAGATATTATCATCTAGCAGATGATTGCAAGGCTTCTAGTATTGCTGAATTGACCGAAGGCAACTATCAAGCAAACAAATGTTCTCTTCTTTGTGAGCAAAATTAAATTATGTTCTTTACATGAAGGACAGATGGATCTGAACTCTTGTGTTGAATTATGGCAGAAAATTTGTATGCATATATATATTTCTATGACCATGCGTCTCATATTCCTTCTTACAACACTACAATCATTTAATAAAAGCAGAATTTTTGTTAGGAGTAAACTGTAAAGTACTGGGCGTCTGGGCAATCAGCACAAAAACTTAACTTTTATGAAAAGCAGGAATTAGTGACGATGCACTATGTGTCAATAGTTCATAGTGTATTATCTCATAATGGGAGGGCAAAAACAGCCGGCAAAGTGCAAGTAACTTGGTTCAATTCTCCCAAATATGAACACGGCAAGGCATTATCAAGTACCATGCTACTGATCAAAAGATGTAATGCTGTCACTAATCAAAGATTTAAACACAGCAACGACAGACATGCTGTTTGCTTTCTCTCGAAGTAGAGATGCTACGAGTTCATTCCTGAAGGACAACACTACTAGTTAATCCAGCAACTCCATACCTACTGGCCTCCTTCCTCGGGGTGCTGCCCACCAGGACCCGGGCCGGCACCGGCATTAGGGGTAGCGGCACCGCCACCGCCGGCGGCCCCCGGGGCGGAGGCGCCTCCAGCGCCGTGCTGGAGCTCGATGACGAGCCACCGGACGGCCTTGCTCATCTGCTCGAGGCGGACGGCGCTGATGGGCTTGATGCCTGGGGCGGCAGCGAGCGGCGCGGTCCCGGATCCGGCGGATGCGGACCCCGTGGCCTCGTCGACGAGGCACTCGGAGCCGATCCGCTGGCGGATGGACTCTACGAGCTCCTCGGCGTGGTCGCAGGCGACGCGGAAGAGCTCCCAGCGCTGCTTGAAGGCCTCGAGCGCCGCGTCGGTTGCCGCCGTCTTCTGCCCGCCCGACTGCGCCCGGGCCTCCACGACGGCCGACGCCGCCGCCACGAAGTCGTCGTACGCCGCGCTCAGGTCGTCCACGGTCGCCTCCATCCCTCCGCCGCCGCCTAAGCGCCGCCGCAGCTTCTTTTCCGATCGACTCGACTCGAAATCGAATCGCCCCCAATTCGACGACGACCGCAAAAAAGCAAGGGTCAAGCAGAAGAAGGCCCGTCTTTCAAAAAAAAAAAAAAACAGAAGAAGGCCCAATCGAATGGAAATGACAAATCAGGATGGGCCTTTTTGTCAATTTTTCCTACTTGGGCCAAATGTCCTTTCCATATACACGTCAGCGGTGTCCACTGACACGGCACGCGGCACGCCGGAACGCCGCAATGTCCGCCAAGGCCGCCATGGCGGGGAAGAAGTTCTCGTCCTACCACCTCGCCGCCGCCCTCCGCCGCGAGCCGGACCCCACCGCCGCGCTGCGCCTGTTCCTCAACCCCTCTACTACCTCCACCGCGCCGTTCCGCTACTCCCTCCTCTGCTACGACCTCATCATCTCCAAGCTCGCCGCCGCGCGCCTCTTCCCGGCCATGGAGTCCGTCCTCTCCCGCCTCGCCTCCTCCCCGGGCCTCCGTCCCCGCGAGCAGCTCCTCTGCTGCGTCATCTCCGCATACGGTCGCGCCCGCCTCCCCGCCGCAGCGCGCCGCGCTTTCGCTCACCCGGCCTTCCCCGATCCCCGCACCGCCCGGGCGCTCAACACCCTCCTCCACGCCCTGCTCGCCTGCCGCACCCCCATCCGCGATCTCCTCATGGTCTGCCACGAAACCAGGATCCCGCCCGATGCGGGCACCTACAACATCCTCATTCGAGCCGCTGCTGCCTCGGGCTCCCTCGAGCACGCGCGCCACCTGTTCGATGAAATGCTAGAACGAAGCATCGCGCCGACCGTCGTCACGTTCGGCACCCTTGTAACTGCTCTCTGCGACGCTGGTCGGTTGGAAGACGCGTTCCAGGTGAAGGAGGTGATGTTCAAGCGGTACAATGTGCCGCCAAATGCTTATGTGTATACGAGTCTAATGAAGGGGCTCTGCGACAAAGGAGAAGTGGATGCCGCGGTCAGGCTCAAGGAAGAGATGGCGGGGAATGCAGAACTAGTGCTGGACTCAGCTGTATATGCGACACTTTTACGGGCATTTTTTCGGGTAGGGCGGAAAGGTGAGGTAGTTGGATTGCTGGAGGAGATGAAGGGGAGAGGGATTGCGGCTGATAGGGTGGTGTACAATGTGATGATTGCAGGTTTCTGTGAGGATGAGAGGGATCCAAGTGCTGCATTTGCAGTGCTTGATGACATGCAGAAGAATGCCTGCGAGGCAGATGTGGTGACCTATGATACACTGGTTGTGGGTCTGTGCAAGTTGGGGCGGTGGCGGGATGCTGCTGAATTGGTTGAGGATATGCCGAGGCGGGGGTGCCCTCCACACATGGTGACCTACAGATTGCTCTTCTATGGGATGTGTGCTGCTGGGGAGTTTCTTGAGGCAGATCAGGTTTTGAATGAGATGGTTTTCAAGGGTTTTGCACCAAGCAAGGATTGTGTGAGGAAGTTTGTTCAGGGGATTGAGAGGGAAGGAGATGCAGCATTGCTGGAGTCAGTGTTGTGCCGACTAGCGAAGGTGAATGCTTTGGAGTTAAGTGGATGGGAGAAAGCTGTAGGTGGTCTGCTGAATGATCACACAAAGTTGAGGCTAGAGAAGCAGCTAGATTCTTTAAGAATTGCTTGATTAGACACCACAGTAGATCTGATCAATAGTGTTGTACTGTTGTGAAAAATAACAAGCGGTTTTAACTACAAAATTCATTCTTCTTCTGTACAAGGCTGCCTTGCAGGTAGTCTTTCCCATTTCAGGTTAGTTCCTTGCTGAACATTTATGCTAATATTATACAAAACTGAGAAATTGAAGATGGAACATTTAGTCTTTCCCATTGATACACTTGAAGCGTGTCTTATGATGCAAGAGCATATGTCGCTGAAATTCTTTATTCTTCAATGGCTGCCAAGTTAGATGTAGCATATTGCTCTATTGTGAGTTGGGTAACATAAACTGGGTTGGTTCAGAGGAGTGGTAACAGTAGCAACATGAAAACGGATTCTGCTAGCACTTCCTGTGTCGTGTTTCTGTGCCATAAAACATATATTACATATATTCAATGTTTGATTGTCAATTTTTTTTGTAGAACCAAACACCCATCACCAGATCAACAAGAGAAAATTGCGAAGGCGTCATTGTGTGGTAGTCAGCTTGGTGGTGGAGATGAAAGGGAGAGGCATTGTTGGTGCACAAAGTGATGACCATGTGACTTTTATGATAACGAGAGGGATCTGAATGCTGCATTTGCAGTGCTCGATGACATGCACAAGAGTTGGTGCAAGGCAAGTGTGGTGAGCTACAGATGCTGGTTGCCACATTGTGCAAGTTGGGCCAGTGGCGGGGTGTGGCTGAATTGGTTGAGGATATGCCTAGGTGAGGTTGCTCGCCAGGTGTGGTGACTTGCAGAATACTCTTTGATAAAATGTTTGCTGCTAAAGAGTTTCTTGAGGCAGACCAGGTTTCAAATGAGATTCCAAGGGTTTTACTTTTGCAGCATGCAAGGATGGTGTGAGGAGATTGCATGCTACGTCACAACCAGGGGTAAGAAGGCCATGCAGCTTCTTGAGGGCGGGCTGAAAGTGGAGCATGAGCTGCTGAGGAAAAACCTAATTGAGACAGGATTCTGTGGGTTCAGTATCCAGGAGCACATGAGATGACCCTTTTTGCATTCTACGTGTCCAAAATGATAATCAATTGTGACTAGTCCCTGATTATACGTTTCCATTAGAAATTCTAACTTAGAATAGTGTAGTCCTTACTTGATTTGTAGGATAGTCGAGATTTCTGGTCATTCATATATGTTGTGTTCTAGAATTATACTGTAGTCTTTGCCTTGGTTCTCCCGTCAAGAATTATATTGTGCGTGCTTGATGGATGTGTTTTTTTTCTCTGTCTCTTATATTTAGGATTCGAAGGATAATTTGAAGTTGAGCTGTGCAGGTAATCTATTTCCTGATCTAGGCAACTGGATTAAGTAAGATGGTGCTGAAATGCCTGTTTATCCAAGTCAGACGATTGGAACGTACTGTTCGCTAGATTTATTTTTTTTCTTTTTCACCAGAAGATGTTACATTCAGATCCATTTTACTGCCATAATTTAGACATGTAGACCGGTTTGGATCGGCTAGAGCTAAAAAGGAAAAGCTACGAGCACTTTATAAACACTTTTCAAAAATCCAGCCGTGCTCGTGGTGCAGGAGAAACAAGTGTACTCCGTATGTGGGCTCGCACAGAGGTGGTTTGATCAGCTTCAGCCTTCAGGTGGGTGACAATGACCGTCCGCGTGGAAAACTTCGGAAGCCAATATGTGGGATGCAATAATGTTTATGTGACACTATCCTGTCTGATTTCAAGATTCCAACTCATGAGACCAAACTGGTGGAATAGGATATAGATCAAGTGGGGTATCCATAAGGATTCGAATATCATGTGCTGCGATGAATTATGGTTTCTTAAGTGACATATGTTGATTGACACATGAGTAGACATTATGCTGTCTTCAATATATCAGTGATCACTCTCCCCATTCTCATTTCTGATAATCTTTTATTTTCCAAAGATGTCATTTCTGATAATCTGATTGCACCCATTTTACTGTGTTGCGATGCAAACAAAATGCAAGCTCCCATCCATGTGACCAACTGAATGTTCACGACACAGATTGACTAGTCTACTAGAAAAGAATCTATGGTAGGATTGACCATCCTTGTTCGATTCTGATTACAGATGTTGGATTTAGATACTTTCAATTTTCTCAAGGTTTGCTTAGAATCAATCTACAATTTTTTCCTTGGCATGGCAGGCCGGCACCACCAGCTCGGTGCCTCTCCAAGATCATTCTAAAAATTGACTTCAAACCATGTGGTTATGGAAGAACCACGTGAAGAGGAACGCGATGACGAGCAACGCGATTAGCAGGTTGCAGAACGAATGGTTCCTGCAGAAGCCACCGCACGCCTTGGATAACCCTCCGCCGTCCACGTCCGCCGCCGTGTCGTGCCACTGCCGTATGAACTCCTTGCCGCCACCGCCGCCGGTGATGTTCACCGCGTTCTCACCACAAATCTCGCACCGCCTGCATAATAGCAAACTTGAGTTTCAGCCTTTCAGGCATAACAAATACTACAGTATTTCACTTTCACCAGTACGAAACTATCTTGACCCAATACAGACAAAACGGCTGCACATTTGGCACAGCAAAGAAGTGGTGACAACTGATTCTGAAGTGACTGGTAGCAATAATTCAGGTACTATGTACAGTCTTCATTCATGTCCATTGCATTTGCACATGGTGCAACTAGTATACGAAAGGAACTGCTGGCCGTTGATATTGTTCACCAATTAGAGATGCAGAGAGGACCTGCCTAATGACAACACATCCTACAGTACCCCTACTAAGAATTGTCACATATTATTCCACCATGATTGCCTAGCTTTATTCCTTTTCTAGTAGCGAAGATTCCTTTCACAGTCTGTTTTATGTTGCCATGACTCATTGTCATGTAGACTCATCATATCATATACTACTTTATATTGTGGTCATATGTTTCAAAAAGTATATACTTTAGTTCCCTCTGTGAATACGTAAGAATATGTTTGGAACGCTAGTACTGTAACTGTATCATATTAGGAGCTTACAAGAATTTTGCACAAATCCATACAACTTCTGCGAAAATCTTTCAAATAAACTCTCACGCTGCAGAAAGGCTATGAATGAACACAGGAGCCTCTTCCATGAGTGAATAGCAGAGAGCCTTGCAATCGTCAAAATCGTAATAGGCTGTGGAATGGGAAATTGGAAACTCGAGTGCATGCAAACCCATTCCTATGCAAGTGCTTTTTTATAACTTGATAGAGAGTATCTTTTTTATGAGGAAAAATTCAACACACCATGAATTCCAGAACGAACTTGCCATAAGCTAAGAAAACAGTTTGATGAATTGCGCATGCAAATTGAACTCATAGATTTGACGATGTTTTTAGGACTTCGGAATACGAAGTAGTCGCAATGGCGAGTCAAGAACCGAAGTTGCGAGCAGGCAAATTAAGCATGGAACGAAGCGCGTACCTGTTGCCCCGGACGGAGAACCACGCCTCGGCGCAGCGCCGGTGCGCCGCCGCCAGCTCGCCGCGGCAGCCGCAGCCAAGCTTCACCAGCCGCCCTCTCAGCCGCTGCGGCAGCTCACCGTCCGGCAGGTGGCAGATCCTGCACCCGGCCCCCGGCCGCTCCTGATCGGCCGTAGCGCACTCGTCGGCAACGTTGACCACAACGTGTGCCACTGCCACTGCCACCTCCCCGTCCGGCACCGGCCGTTCTCCGCCGCGGCCGGCCTCTCCGGCGCCGCCGATCACTACCATGGCCGCTTCGCCATCTCACGCCGGCCGGCACGGCCAGGTCAAGCTTGCTGGTCTACTCCCATGGCTGGCGGCCGCTTGTGTGGCCGCAGGAATCTTGGTTTTCGGAAGGAAGGACCGAATGATTGAGTATTTGAGTGAATGAACAGATTCTTTAATTATCGCCTCGGTTCTGCGAATGGGGCGAGGCGAGTTGACCTGCGACAGCGAGAGGCCCGTGCCTGCGGGCAGGTGAGGTCGGTATCAACGGTAAGGACCACGACGGAGGAGGTGTTCAAGTGTGTGTATGAGCGCGGAGATGACGCCGGGACAGGATCATGCGACGTTGACTCGACATGGTACAATCATTGAGCATGTATGCTTGCAGCTACGCAATTGTGTGCCGCCCAAACTGAGTTGGCACTAGGTACATCTTTGATTGTCTTGTTACCTGGAACGATTTAGGCTTTCTGACGGACACATCAAGATCTAATGGGAACTTTTTTAATTGATTTTTTACCCTTGAATGATTAGATTTCCTAACCGGCTAGTATATCATTCCCCAACCACAAATCATGATGGAATCCATACTAATGAAGGCAAACATGACCATTTTTACTAATAGCTTCATCGTTTTTCTATGAATTCTATGGTAGTCAGCCCAAGCCCAACAATGGCCCAAGTAAAATAGCCTACTCTCGATAAGAAAGAATTATTTTGATGGGCCGAAAAATCATTGCTGCGTGTCATCGCTCTACCATTGCCTTCTAAACCTACATCGTCGGCCCAACAGTTGGATTGGGAAAAAAACTAAATAACTCATATTTTTAGTATATCAGCCCAACTAGTCTGGCCCAATTAATAAAAAAATATAAGATTGCAATCACCCCAAACCCTAAACCTAAATTTTCCCCCACCCCATCTGAATTGTCCACCGCATCTATGCCTCCACCCCGCCGCCCCTCTACAAATCGTAGCCACCAATGAAACGTGGCATGACATTGCTCTCTAGCTCCAACAAAGATGGCGTACTAGGAAGGGCGGCGCGCTACCGTCGCGCCTGTTAGAATTACTTGTTATCGTCGTGGTTGGTTTTTTATTTCATCTATTTTTTTAATTTTTCTAATCACTAAGAGCACAAAATGCTTACATGATGAAACAAAACACACACATATTGAATGAAGTAGACAATATGCATGGAATGTACGTACACAGTAGCAATCATGAACAGTGATGGTGTCATGCTGGCATGACTCCTCAACAAACTCGATGGCGGTAAGGCATATGTTATCGACCATAGAGAGCATGGTTGTCTTGACATAGAGTGCGCAGTTAGGAGGGCCTTTTGCCATTACCGCGCTAGAGCTCGTAGGAACTGAGGACTGAAGCGGCGCGATGTGACGTTGTTGGCCTGCTGGCCGACGAATAAGAAAGAGAGGGGGAGAGGACAACTTGAGGACAGGAACTACGGTTCGGCGAACTCGTCTCACGAAAAACGGCGGTCGTGAGCTTCACATGTAAGGTCGGTAAGCCCGTGGTGGACGGTATGTCCCTCCGAGGCAGCTGCACCACCTCTGATCCAAACTGGGGCTCAAGAGCAGGGAAAAAGGTGGCGAGTTGACACGTGATGCGAGAGATTGTGCGAGCAGCCGAGGAGCGCAATATTTGTGTCACGTTCTAAACTTCGTGAGGAGGCAACGACAGCTCTATGCATGAAGGGCACCACAATTTCATTTGGAATCATGTGGCGAGGACGCACCGACTCTGGTTGGATGCATTTTTTACCGGTATGGATGCATGTATTTCTTCTAAAGATAATACTGAGGTACCACCAGACGTGATACTCGTGTGACAAAAATAGACATACTGTAGCGAAAGAAATATGTTGTAAAAAAGTTTTAAAAGGCAAAAAAAAAGTAGTGCACTGTAGCGCACTATAGCTGACTGCAGCGCTATAGTGCGCTACAGTGCTAGAGGCGCTGGGGAGGGCGCAAACCTCCCCGCGCTATAGAGATACTTACTCTTTCGGCGATATGGATGTACCTATTTTCTTCTGAAGACAATGCCAAGAAGCAACACGTAAAGCGCAACGTTGAAAGTTTGAGACCACGTGGCAGGCAAGGAGGTGCCAACCATAGATGACGATGTTTTTTTTGACATAGATGTACTTATTTTGCTAGTGAAAAAATTAAAGTAGTACTCATATATGAAAAGGAAAAAAATAAAAAAATAAAAAATGGAAAAATAAAAGAAAAACAAAAAAATAGAAAATGAAAAAATATTTGCTACAGTGCCACGATCGCTGGGAGGGCGCCAAACCTCCCAGTGATATAGAGTTACTTATATACTTACTCTTTTGGCGACATGGATGTACCTATTTCTTCTGAAGACAATGCCAAGAAGTAATACGTAAAGCGCAACGTTGAAAGTTTGAAACCACGTGGCAGGCAAGGATGTACCAACTATAGATGACGATACTTTTTTTTGACATAGATGTGCTTATTTTTGCTGAAGACAAAATTAAAGTAGTACTCATGTATGAAAAAGAAAAAACCAAAAAAAAGAAATGAAAAAATAAAAAAAAACAAAAAAATATAAAAAAAGAAAAAAGTGGCTCGACTCGTCGGGAGGGCGCCAATCCTCCCGGCGTTATAGAGTTACTTATGAAGTTCCTCCTCTCCATTAATCATTCTTCCAGCTTGTGTCCCGTTTGGTTCCAAGCGTTTAGTAACAAAAGTGCTAAAATTTAATTTTTTTTTGCTAAATTGCCAAACAAGTGCTACTAAATAGTGCTAAATGGTGCACTTTTAGCAGCAAACCTTTAGCACCAAAAGAGGTGCTAAATGGTGCTAAAGGTGGAGAATTCCACCCCTCCCTCATTAATGACGCTCTCTTTAAATGCAGAGGCATAGTAATATAGACAGCTTGGTCTTTTCATAGCTCATTAAATGCAGTTTAATACCTTCTGGCACTTGTAACCAAACAAGGTACTAAACTTTAGTACTCCTCGTAACCAAATGGGAACTGACCTGGCAACCGACGAAACTTTTTGAAGGGGCACTTCCGACGCCAACCAATCACCGTCGTAACCAAAGGAGCAAGGGAAGGACACCGCCAAGTCGATTTGCAAGCTGCTTTCCTAGTTCTTATGATGTCGCCTCCCCAATCCAAGTTGGAGGCTCACGTCCATCAGCTGTCCCTACACCTCAAGCTGCCATCATCATCACCTCCGTGGATGTGCCCAAGTCGAAGTCTACCACGAACCGATGCCTCGTCAAGCATGCAGTAGCTGCATCGACCAAGAACCTCCTCGTCAAGTCTTGGGGTAAGACTTGTATTTTTGCCTGGTGCCTGGTAGTAGTGATTACATATGTCATTTGTTAGTTGGGATTGAACATTTTTGCATATGGATTACTGTATTGCGTAGTACAAAAAATGTGTGTAGTGTCCTTTCCTTTTTCATGTCTAACAGATTGGCACCACTCGTCCACACTCCTATCTTTGATAGCAATCAATCAATTGCCAACCTATATCCTTGAATGGTTAGTGTCGGTGTTCAATATCACTGGACAAGTTATTTCTAGGATTGCGCGCTAGCCTCGGATGGTTAGTGGATTGGACACCGGATCTATATTGGTTCAGGCTACCGGTGATATAAGACTCTACGTCCAGTTCGCTGCTCGTGTTGCTCCACTAGCCTTCCAAGTCTCTGTGTTCATGTGGGGATGAACTGGGTGTATGTGCGTATGTGTGTGTGAGCCCTCAGTGATCGCTAGAGATTCCAGCCCGAGAAAAGGACCTGGCGTCTTCCCTTTTATACTTCAAGGGAGGTACCGACGTGTACAATCTAGGTAAAAAAGAAAAGAAGGGGTGTCCGAGAGGCTGGCCGTCGGGCAATTTCCGCGTCCCGAGGCCCCTGGTCGTCGCATGTCTTCAAGATCGAGGTTATCGTGCGGCCTAAACCGCAACAGTAGCGTGCATTGTAATCCCATAATGGCACTGTTAGCTAGTCGTCCACCGTCCACCTATCTTATTGTCAAAAGAGGCCAAGCGACGTGCGCCGCCTGAGCCGTTACGCGGTTGTCCCTTGTCGGATACATGCGTGACCATGCGCGGCGGTCACGGTGTTGGCGGCTGTTAAGTACCAAAATAATCGTCAACATTCTCTACGAAAGTGAAGTATTAACAATTCTAACACGCATATTTCCTTTCGAATAATGTAGTTCCACATGTCCTTGGAGAATATTTGGTTGTAGGTGAAATGCTGCAGAAAAAAAGGAAAATCCACCTCGTGGATCCAAGTGACAACATCCCGATGAATCAGAAGCCATCACGTATGCAGCACATGGATTGAAGGGCCCACAACCACCCAAACCGTCTCAATCTAGTGCATGCATGTCACTACAACATTCAGGACCCACATGGCAGCCACCTTGAGAAAGCACAAGTGGGGGAAGGCCGGCCAGGGGTCAGCCGAACCGTTCGTTCGGCCGAACCGACCTTGGCTCGGTTGATCCTGGCCTTCCACGTGTTACTCGCTAAGGTTGTCCCAAAGATCGGTTGCTGGTGGATGCTCGAAATATTCCCTCGAGATGCTACTGCCTGGAGTCTATAAATATGAGGGAGGGGGCTCCAAATGAAGACACACAACTTTTGGGCAATTCACTCTCTTTCTTAGGCTCTAGGCTTAGTGGAGTAGGCTAGAGTAGCTCTATTCAGGCTCCAAGTCTCTTTGAAGCTAGGATAAGGCTATTGTATCTCTTAGTTTTAGGATAACTTTATTCTACTTTGGATATTTGTCTTCTTCATATAATGTTTGTCTTAGTAATGGTATGATTGAGGCGTGTTCGTGTTCTTGCTATCATGATATGCATGGCTTATATGCTTGTTTAGTCTTATACCCTTGCATAGGTAGTATAAAAATGAGTGCCCTTGTTCATACTAGACTTTGCTCTAGTTCGGTTAGAGTATGGTTACACGTCTTGCATGATCTCCATGATCAATGCTACGGTACGGGTTCACCGGCTATTCTTATAATACCGGCATCAATCTAAGTCTCAATAGTCTGGAACAGTCAATGTGTTGTGAATGATGCGAGCATGGGGCTCGGGTTGGAATCAACGGTAGATTACGAGTGTTTCTCACGGTTTGGCTAGGGTAGGCCGCGGGTGGCGACAACCCCATTGGACCCTCTGAAATCCCCCACGTCTGGGTTCACAGTAGGAGTTCTGAAATGAGTAACAACCTAGTTGTGTGTAAGCAACAAGGGAGGTTATCTCCCCTGTACTTGGGTGCCTTGGCTTAGTTCGTGCTGACGTATAGCTTGTATCTCTAACTTGATTTGTGCATGTGAAGTACATTAGAACCTAGATGCTAACTTTTAGTCCTCTCCCTAGCTTAGATGTCTTTTTTAGATCAAGAAAGAATTATATTATATCAAAGGTGAATACATCATCAAGTTACACATAGCACTCTTAACGTACTCACGCACCAAGCAGCTCCAAAACTCGATCACAAACCTATGTAAAACAATCAAATAGAAGGCCGCATAGGCATACGCTCAGCAAGCAGGCTGAGAACAAGCGCCCAAAGAACAACGACCAACATTCCTGTAGGCTGGAACGAGCACAATCTTTTTCTTCCTTCTTGCGCCTTTCCTCTTCCTCTTTCTGCCACCGATGAAGAGAGAGACTGAGCCCAATCTATCCGGTTCGAGACTCATTGACATCAGCTCGGGGGACAGTCCTAGTCTCACAAGCCTTTCATCGTGGTTGGATCTAACCACGACGAAACGGAGAAGTGGCCGGAGAAAATTATTCCATGACGACGGCACCATCCCCGCCTTGATGTCGTCATCCAGAAAGCTAATTCTCCATGTCGTCGCCTCAAGAAAGTTGTCGACACCGTAGATGTCGTCACCTCCATCGTCGGTGCCACCATGGAGAGACTCAAGCCACCCTATCTCATCGCTGTTGCCGGCGAGGAGAAGGAGGAAACAAATCTCCCATACCACGAAACGCGGCATGGAGAACCCTAACCCTAACCTAGAATCGATCTACTAGAATCTATTGAAAGACATGGATCCCCACTCTCTCCGGCCTCCGGCGAGATGCCGGAGGTGGGAAGGGAGGGGGACCAGCGGTGGTGGAGACGGAAGGCCGGCGGCTGGACGGGTTCGGTGTCGCCTGAAGGCAACGCGGGGGCAGGCGGGCAACGGTTGGTGCGGGTTGGAAAGGTTCCCTAGCTTAGATGTCCTTGAGGTGATCCCAATTGTGTGTCACATTACTCTTATCCATTTATCTTACCCGTGTCCTTTGTATATTATTCTATCCATGCTATTGTTATATTCATGATTGCAACAATATTCTTTAACCTCTCACCTTCCTTTGGAAAATATGGTATCCTTGGAAATACTCATGGGTGAAGTGCTACAATGGTATATTCGTGCGCTTGCAGATTCATTCGCAATTGTTAGATTACCACAAGGCATTTCTAGCAGTGCTACTGAGAAACTAGTAGTGACGTTAAAAAATGCCAACACACGGCTTTTGACCACACGATAGGTGGACGCCTGTCCTGCGGGGGTTGAGCGAGGCGGTAAACGTCGTGAAGACGCGTCCCGACCCTGCAGGGGGTCGGACGGGGCGGAGTCCGAGCGGGCCCGCCCTGCGGGGGGTTGGGCGAGGCAGAAAATACATGGCCCCACCCTGTGGGGATCGGGCGAAGCAGAGATTATTATGATGACGTAGTCCCGACCTTGCAGGGGTTGGGCGAGACGGAGAATGTGCATACCCGCCTTACGGGGGGTCAGGCGAGGCAGAAAATGCCACGATGACGTGGTCTGACCCTTCGAGGGTCGGACGAGGCGGAGAGTTGTTTGCGATGTCATGCGTGTTCTGTCTTGGGGCTAGGCAGGGCAGAGGTCGTTGTGACGCGTGGGTTTCGTATTCTTAATGTCGCTTAGGGCTTTAGTTAAATGGGTCCCGTGAGTACCCCTAATATTGGTACCCGACAATAAGGTTAGCTTTCCTAACTAGATAACCATAAGGCCATATGATGAGACTCAGTCCCAATCTTCACGACGTGAGAGCAATCACCAAGGATAACTAGCTGAAAACACAGCCATGGTAACTAGCTGCAAGCAGCCGAGATAAGTAGTGCCACCTAACGGTAAAACTCGAAGCCAACCACCGTCTTTAACCGGCAACCTGAATCGAGGACTGCCCAACAACACTCTCAAGAAACCAGCCCACACAACCTCACGAAGAAGCTCCAACACTAATAGCCCCAAGTTGATAAAAGATTGCAAGCTTCATCCAGTACCAACAGCAAAAAAAAGAGGGGAATCACTACTTCAATTCCTTGTTCGGCTCCTTCAATAATTTGTGTATTTTAATGTCGAGCCTCATTCAAACTTCTACTTTGTGCATCTTAGTAAGCTAGCGCCAGTATTCTGAGTGGCAAGTGTGCCATCTGAACCATTTCATGGTCTGTTCTTGTGTTGATGTAAGGCGGATCCAACAAGGGGGGAGGGGGGCACAAGCCCCCCTACCCCTAGAAACTCCATGAAAAGAAAAGGGAAAGAGAAAGGAGAAAAGAAAAGAAAGGTGCCAAAAACTATCGACAACCTTAGGAAGTTGTAATATCTTTTTAATGGGGATGAAAAATCTTTTTTGTGTCAACTTAGAAAAAGATATTGCAGCTTTCTAAACTTGTATGGTGATCTGAATAGGCATGATGTGTGCTCTTTCTAGTGCTATACATTGTGATTCCTACCTTGTCACATAGGTGGCTATACTCACATGGTGTTGTAGTGGCAAGAGGGATCAATAAGCTAAAAGACCTACGCATACAGGGTCTTGTGAACATCACAAGTATTCTAAATGACATAAAAAAGCTCACACAACTATGTAAGATAGCAGCGAGAGGCATAACGAGAAGAACTGCTAGGAGCCCGCTTTCACCCTTGCTAGTCTTAGCCGTGTTGAATTGTTGTCAATGCAATCAAGTGGAAAGTCGGGTTTATATGACTGCTTTGATGGTGTGCACTCACCTTTGAAAAACCTTTAGAGCCTCAATCTAAAAGATAGCCGGGTCAAATTACTCGAATGGGATGCAGGGCTCCCGAGCCTTGTGAAAAAGTCAGTGTTGCATGACATCGAGCTAACTCATGTTGATCCCACCATGCAAGTTCTTGGCAAGCTACCAAACTTAGCCATCATATGGTTAAGGTTTGATATGTTATGTCCTAGAGAGCTTTGCCTCAGTTTCCATCAAGAGGCATTCTCGAAATTGATAGTTATCCAGTTGTCTGGTTAGCTGGCCTCAGCTCGATGAAGTTTGAAAAAGGATCAACACCCAAACTTGAGTTGTTGTGCTTTGTTGCTCATTCCTACCTTAAGCAGATCGGGAGGCTTCTTCATCTGAAAAGAAGGGTAACTTGTAGCAACTGCATACACTAAACATCATGGGCGGATCCAGCGTGGGTGCAGGGGGGCACAAGCCCCCTCCCCCCCCCCCCCCCCCCCCCCCCCCCTAGGAACTCCATTGAAAGAAGAGGGAAGGAGAATGGAGAAGAACAGAAAAGAAGTGTACCAAATACCATCTTTAAGCATTTCGTCTGAAGCATTTCGTCGTCTAATGCGTTTGTCCATCCTTATTGCTAGATGATATTGTGAGTGACTGTACAACAAAGACTGGTGTTGTAGTACAGATTGAATTTTATGTTGTCTCCTTTTAAGTGTTAAGGTGCACAGTCGCATCTATCGCATTGTCCTTTATGAGCATCATGGTAATACATGATTTGGATGTTTTCTTCGATCATTTGCATATTTCCCTCACACTTCCACCTTTTGCTTATTTCTAGCAGAGTCTATGCAAAATATCATTCAGAGCTTTAGGGAAGATCACGAGCAAATGAGTTAAGTAATTGGTGCACGCTAGCCTGTGGGGAGCAGAAACAGAGAGGGGCAATTTAGCAGAGACATCGCGAAGCAGAGCTGCGGTTGTTCAGTGTATCTGTCTGCTCAGGAATCCAAAGGATTCTTGCCAATTGCATTGACGTAGTTCGTTGCAGCAGTGGAGTGCGATTTCCAGATCATCGGCTTATTCATCAAGTACATGGAAAAAGTGATTAACTTTCTCTGTTGCTGTAGAGATGCTTGCATGTTAAGGTGTTGTTGTAGAGATGCTTGCATATTAAGGTGCAACTGGAATGCTTGATCAGTCGAAACCATGGACAACAGAATGGAAACCTCAGTCGTCGTCATTCATCAAGCCTCCGGACTGGGACAGTAGTGTACTTATACCTGATCATGGGCCACCCGACCCGATAAACCCGACCCAACCCTGCCCGAAAAAAACCTGACCCGACCCGAGCATGTGACGGGTCGGGCGCGGGTCAATTTTTTAACCCGAAACACCAAAAAAACCCGACGCGACCCGAAAAATTACACGTGAAACCCGAAACCCGACCCGACCATGCCACGGGTCGGGCGCGAGTCAACAATTTCGACCCACCAACCCGACATGACCCGACCCGAACCCGACATGACCTGACCCATGATCAGGCATAAGTGTACTGAATCCTGTGAAGGTGTGGTTGTTGTTCAAATCTTGAGATGATGGGAACCGCGAGCACAGAAGATTCAAGGTGTGGTTGTTATTCAAATCTTGAGATGATGGGAACCGCGAGCACAGAAGATGCAAGGAAGCTGAGCATCTGGCATAACTTCTGGACACAGATCCTCTGAACTGGCAAGTACATCTATTACTAGTTGAAGGTATAAAGCTTGACCTTGGATATTCAATGGCAGGGTGGAGAGATAACGGTGATGGGGCGGCTGTTGCTTTTAGTGGAGGCGGCGGCAAGCACAGAAAAAAAAGGTTATCGGGGAAATTGGCAGGGAAAGAGCGTTTGGTGACTGAACAGTGAACACACTCCTGGGAACTTGAACGACATTGTGATGTCCACATCTGAACCCTGATAACCTGAACAGCATCGTGATGTTCTCTTGTTCCAGATTCTTTTACCTCTTTGCTGCCTAATATGTTTTACTCTCTAAATCACTCGAAGCATTGAAGAAACCAACAGGATGATGTAAATGAGCAGGTAACCAATCAGTAAAAGATTTTGAAAGCAGTTCCAGAAACCTACTATACATTACACATATATATATGAACTCCAAGGACGATACTTCTCAGCTGCGACGATTACAGTTCACTTAGCTTAACAGACCCTCTACAAGTGGACAAGGACAAGGATCTTCTAAGCTAATTTCCTAACATAACTGACGAAACAAAAGAAAGTCAAGCAATACTCTACAACACAGGTCTGCCAGCTCATACCAAACACCACTAATGATGAACTCCTCACAACCACAAGTAACCATCCCAACGACCTAACATGACTGAAACCTCCCTTGAAACACAAATAAGCTCTCAGGACTGTCCAACCAAATTCCCTTTTTCAGAACCTACCTGCTCATAACACCTCACAAAATCAGGAGGACCCCAGTAGAGCAAGGGGACCATGTCAAGAAACGTGCTAATTTCATTGTCTCAGCAGCGGTAGTTAGTTAAAGACTTGCTTTCCTAGTCGAGTGACTTCGATGCTTGCACGTTGGGATTGCAAGCTTTCTGAGCAGAACGGTTCTTGACAAGAGGAACCAGTGACTGGACTACATCAGCCATTAGAGGCCTATAGTCAGCCTCTGGTTGAACACACATCGCAGCAATGGCAGCCACTTGGACCGCATCTTTCAAGGAGTATTGACCTTCCAATGCTGGATCCAAGATCCGCACAACTTTCTCTCGGTCAGTGAGCATAGGCAATGCCTGCATTAATTCAACAAGTGACGGGTTAGATACATATGGCATTCAAATACCATTCTTGATACTTGAAAATATAAAGCACGACAGCTGATATTTTTCTACCTAGTAAGTGCAGGGAAGAGAAGCAGATGGATTCCAAGTAAAACATATCATGACTTGGTACATAAAAATCGAGGTATGGGAGCATAGACAATATGAAGTCACAGAAATTGAGGAAGGAACTGAAGTACATGTCCTGATTAAGAAATTAAAGTACATGCAAATATCCTATTTGCTTTTGGGAACAATGTTGTATAACTGATACTCATTTTAGATGAACAACTTAACACTACTGCATTAATGTCATGCAAGATGGCATAAGAAAACAGCTTAAAGCAAAGCCAGTAACTCTGTTGATCACCTAATGCTATACTCACCCAATTCACTAAAACACCTTCTCCAGGAGGCCTCTTCATATCAACTGGTATTCTGCCAGTAAGCAATTCCAAAAGCACAACACCGTAACTGTACACGTCTGATTTGGTAGTCAAATGCCCAGTCAATGCATATCTACAAGATTTGTAACATGTGCATCATATTAGAGATGTTATAATTAGTTGATTAGAACACGAAAGTGATTGCACATACGGCAAACCAGTATAAAACTTATGATCTTGTACAATGGATTTAGGAAATAGTTAAGTTAAAAAAAAATACTAAATAAGCATTAGTCTAGTCTTACTCGGGCGCAACATAGCCTTGTGTGCCTAAAACTCGAGTTGAGACATGACCACCAGCTTTATCAGATCCAAGTTTGGCTAGACCAAAATCTGAAACTCTTGCATGGAAGTCCTTGTCCAGAAGAATATTGCTGCTCTTGAAGTCTCTGTGTATAACAGGTGGATTAACACGCTCATGAAGATATTCCAAACCTTTAGCTGCTTGAAGAGCAATTCTCATTCTTGTATCCCAGTCCAATTTTGAGATACCACCACAGGAACCTAGTGCAACAATGTTTTAGAACTATCAGTCGGCAAAAAGAAGCTGTACTAACGAATAGTGTTCAAAAACTAAGTTGTTAGTGTTAAATGGTAAGAAAACATTTTAGTGAGCTTCAGGTTTCCATATCAACCTAAACAAAAATAAGTTATCTACAGCTAAAATTGAATGTTACAGTTCTACCGAATAACTTTTGTGATATGCCAACTACCTCTAAGCTCAGGGTCAATGCTGGCAATAAATTTCACTTGCCTGTTTTCTAAATCATGCCATTTCGAAGTGTTTTGCTAAGCCATACATAATGCTAACCAGTTTAATGGCCATAGTGCAAACCTCCTTAAAAAGGATCATCACAGTTAAGCAACAAGCAGCACATCAGTGCAATAAATGTACTTGATCAGGAAAATTTGGGATCTTAATCAACTGAACAAGCAGTAGCATGCTCCAAATGATCAATGCAGAACATCAAACACACAAAAACACAGATATGATTGGACTATACAAAAATGGGTATACCTCTGTTTGGATAGAGATGCTCCTGGAGACCTCCATTGGCCATGAACTCGTACACCAGTAGCCGGTGTCCACCTTCGGAACAATGGCCAATCAGGCCCAACAAATAAGGTGATCGGAGCCTACTCAGCAGCTCCACCTACGAAATCATCAAATTTTCAGAAAACATTGCAATAGTTGCAGGGAGATTGTTCAGTCCATGCACTATATGCTAACCATCCCAAATGGGAGAATACATGACCCAGATTTCAGTCAACCCAAAAGCTCCTCTCCCTCCATTACCAAGTTAGCACAGCTGATTAAACAACAGCATTACATCCATCAATTTCTCTGATGCGAATTATACATGTAATTTTGCTCCTATAGTCAGCAGTCGCTGTTTGATGTTGGCAAGATTGGTGTTCGCCCTTACTCCTTGGCAAGTATTTCTGGCTGGTGATTGAGTTCAACACAGTGCTTGTTGTCAAATCTGCTATTTTTTATCAAAATGTCAAGCCAGTGCGCTATCCTGGTAGTGAGGTCATTATTTTATAGTCATAGGTTTACTAACATCGCCATGGAAAAATTGAGGCATGTGAGCCATTGGTGGAACCAAACAGGTTGTGGTTCCTCAATTGACTCACTAACTGTCCAGCATACATGAAGATCTCGAAGTGACTGTGCAGTAAGGTATCACTAATAACAACAGAGCATGGGCAGAATCAGGACTCAGTAGATTCATTTTACCCACACTATTCCAAATTGTTTACAATTTATCCAACCTTCAGATTAAATCAAAAGGATTATTATACCACCCTCCCCGTAAAACA
The DNA here is from genome assembly GCA_015476505.1 of Urochloa ruziziensis. Classification (NCBI taxonomy): domain Eukaryota; kingdom Viridiplantae; phylum Streptophyta; class Magnoliopsida; order Poales; family Poaceae; genus Urochloa; species Urochloa ruziziensis. Next base: position 7,980,930 of record CM027121.1, on the reverse strand, counting down.
TACTACAAAACAGATTGCCTTATGAATAAACAAGCCAAAGAGCAAAAATCACAATCGAGAATCCTCAAGTAATCCAGCCGAACCAAAAGGCACACCAAATTTTACAATTTTAGTGAAACAATACAGTAATTCGTACTTACCCGGCACATTACCCGACTGCTCCATTTTTAGAAAGAGGATATGATCTTTAAAACAAGCGACCAACCCCAGAAATCCCCCAATGCACAGTGACCCCATTTACACCAACGAAACCCGGCAATGTGCCTGCTTGGACCGCAGAAATTTCACCAAGGCGCAAGCGCAACGGCCAGATCCAGTATTTACCAACAGGGGGAGCGCACTAGAAGACGTGGTGAAGCCTGTCCCAGCCCCAATCCCAGCACATGGGAACACCCGCATTCGCCGCTGAGGAGCAAGGACTCGATCGAAAAACACAGATTTTAGCAGAAATTGTTTTTACCTCCATCTCGAACTCCTCCTCGCCCTGCTTCCCGGGGCGGTCCATGAGCTTGACCGCGACCTTCCTCCCGTCGGGGAGCACCCCGCGGTACACGGTCCCGAAGCTGCCCTGGCCGACCATGTGCGCCCTCCCGAACCCGCCGGTCGCCGCGTGCAGCTGCCGGTAGCTGAACACCTGCACGCCCCTCTCCCCGGCGACCACCACCGCCATGGACGCCGCCGCCCCGGCCCCGTCGCTGGCGGAGTTGCTAGACGGGCTCTCCTTCCCCTGCTGCTGCTGCTGCGGCGGCGGCGGCGGCAGTGCCCGGGGAGTCGGCGCGGGAGGGGAGCCGGAGCGCTTGGGGAGATAGAGCGACTGCTGGCGGCGGGAGACCTTCCGGGTGATGTAGCAGTAGTAGGCGAAGGCGGCGATGAGGGAGAGGAGGGAGAGCGCGGCGAGGGAGACGATGACCAGCAGGGCCACCGACTCCTCGCGCTTGTACTCCTCGCCTGCGCCGGCGCCGGCGCCGCCGGCGTCCGACATTTGGTGCGGGCGGCCGCCGGAACCCTAGGGTCGAGGGATTGGGGGGCGGGGAGGGGGAGGGGGGGAGATCAAGCGAGTGATTTGGAGGAAGACGACGAGGGTTTTCGGGGGGGTTTGGGAGTGGCCTCACCACTGCAGCTTGCAGAGGGGTGACTCATTTTCTACGCGCGGAACCCGAGGTCGGGGACAGGGGCGGGTGGAGTGGGCCCGCATGTCAGCCAGTGGGGCCAGACGCAGTGCAACGTGTACGAGCGCAAGTGCTTGCGGTAAACACGTTTCGTAGATGCAGTCATGGACTCATAGCAACTCAAAGATACTCCCTCCGTCCCAAAATAAATGCAATTTTCTAAAATAAATGCAATTTTAGGATTGAGCACGTAGACCAATACTAGATGTAAAATTACCAAATTACTCCCTTTTTTAAGAAATATCTAGACATTGGTTTGTCTTATATACGAGAAGCTTCCGGAGACTATTGTCTTTTTGTGGTTAGTAGGTCAAAGTTGCATTCTTTGTGGGACAAATTTCAAATCCTAGAATTGCATTTATTTTGGGACGGAGGGGGTACAAGACACTCTCTAAATCTTTTTATTTGTTAGTTTTAAAGATTTTGACTAAAAATGTACCTTTTAAACATAGTCACTCTCTATTTCGGATTTTTCGCTAGCAAAATATAGAAAAAAAATAGCTCTTTAGAGTGAATGCAAGATATAGAAGAGTTGTTGGAAAACAAAAGATATAGAAAACATTTTTTATGCAAATGATGATTTAGAGAGTGAGTTTTAAAGAAATTTTTGGAGATGCTCTAACGCCTTTCTCGATTTTTCAAATAACTTTCACTCAGGAAAAGAAGTAAAAAACAAAACTGCTGCCGATAGACACTGAATAAGTAGTGCTGAAAGAACTTTTTCTTTTATAAGCACCACCCTTGCCCCGGCCTTCACAGAATCACATGAGGCAGGTGCCGGAGCGGGGGCTCGAACCCGCGCCCGGTGGCATCCCGCCCCTTGGGAGCTAGCCAGTAGGCACTGGCCCGTCCGCTACCCTGAGAGAACTTTGCATTAGTGCATCTACTCAAATCAAAAGAATTCCTTCTCAAAAAAATTCAAAAGAATAAATGATAAGAACTTAAAAGCATCTCCAACAGTTCTCCTATCCCCTTTTCTCATTCCACTTTTCAGCCATACAGGGAAATTAGAGGCAAAAAATCATCTTCAACAACTCTTCTTTCCCTTTTTCCCATTTCTCCCCTTTTTCCTCGCATTCTTCCCTTTCTTTTCACAATCCGCCCCTCCTCTCTTTCCTCTCCCTTTACCACTTTCTTCTCCAGCCGTAGGATGCAGCGCATCGTGGCCATCCGAGACCTCCTGCTTGCCGCCGACGCCCGCCGCCCCCTCCTGCTCGCCGCCGACACTCGTGCGCCGCCCTTCCTGCTCGCCACGGCCCGTCGCTGGCGCGCATCATCCTCGCCGGTCGGCCGCGCGCCGCCCCGACGCTGCAGCCGCTCGCCGTCCCACCGTCGTACGCACGCGCCGGTAAGCAGACCTGGCCACCGGCCACCCAAACCTTGCTGTCACCGGCTGCAGGCGCGTCGTCGCTCACGCGCACGGCCTCGCGCCGCCTGGCGCTCACCTGCTGCGCTGGCTGCCCAGAGCTGCGCGCTCCGGCCGTCCTGCCTTGTCCGCGCCCGGAGAGCTCCGGTCGCCGCCACTGGTGGCTCGCCCCGCGCGCAGCCCGTCGATGCCTGGCGAGTTCCGGCCAACGCGTGCACACGGTTGTGCGTTGCGCTCTGGGGAACAAAACACAGAGAAGAAGAGAGGAAGAAGAAAGGTTGTTTCTCACTGACAAATGGATCCCATATGTCAGAGGAGAGGAAAGGGGAAAGGTGAACTGATTTTACCACCTCTCCTTTAAACGGTGTAAAAGTGAAAGATGGTTTCTCTATAAGGTAAGAAACGAGAAAAGGAAAAGGAAAACTATTGGAGATGCTATTAAATATACTTAAAAGTCTCAAAACCATCCTCGTCAAAAGGAAAACAAAACTCCCAAAAACCAAACCAATATGCTTTAGAGGCAAACACGCTAGTCCGAACAATATACGGATTCTCTCGTAATGCACACAGCCCTTTTCGTTTAGCCCGTGTTTAGTTTCCATCCGAAATCTTTTCACCCATCACGTCAAAAGAGATTCTTAGATACATAAAGTATTAAACGTAGACAAAAAATGTGAAAAGTTATATGGATGGGCTGTAAATCGCGAGACGAAAGCAATGAGCCTACTTAATCCATGATTTGCAATAGTAATGCTACAGTAACCATCCGCTAATTATGGATTTATTACCCTCTAATTATCATCGTTAGATTCGTCTCAAGATTTCCAACCTATCCATATAACTTTCCACTTTTTTCGTCTACATTTACTACTCCTAAATTGGTAAAATCAATACCCGAAATATTTTCACCAAAAACTTTTCATCAACTAAACACGGGCTTAACAACTAAACACGGGCTTAACATGCATTTTCTGATGAAACGAGAAGGAAATGGCGCATGACTCCTGAGGCCAAGGAAGAGAGATTGCAGCACACGATTTCCCGTCCTTCCTCTGCACGGCTCAAACAACTTTATGTCTTTATTTCGCCAAGATTACGTGTATCGGTTTGACGACGTGCCTTATACAATCTGACATCTATTGCTTGCACGGCAAATGACCAAAAAGGTCATTGGTTCACAAACGGATTGAACAAAAAGCAAAGGCGAACTTCTGGCATCAATTCTGAATTATGTCCACGTTTTTTTAGTCTGCTAGGTAGTAGCTGCAGTTGTACCATACTTTATTACCCGTTGTTCGTTGATAATACAGGACACAACATAGGTATTGTCACTCTACTCGTACTTTGGTACTATCTGTATTTGAGGTGGACGTATAGGTTCTAAATAAAAACTGCAATATGTAAACAATTTGTATGACTGTATCCTTACTCTTGAATCGTGAGAAATAGTCTTATGATAACAAAATACTGTAGGCAATTATAGGGAAAAATATGGGCGGGAATTCACTTCAGCCACTCAAAGAGAAGTCTCAACAATAGTTTAGAATTTTGTAGTGAAAAAGAATTGATTGAACTGTGGTTGCGAAGGAATTGACTTTGGTGCATATAGTCCTGAGATTTTTTTATATAAAAAGAAAAATTCTTTTTCACCGGTTTCTGCCGGCTGTCTAATTAGTTTTAGTCTATTTAGCTCATAATACAATGAAAATATCAAATTTACAATAGTCTAACAAGGCATATGCTGCGTAACTTACTATTCTCTTAATGCATTTTCGGAACGTCTTTTTCATTACAACAAGACTGTCTCACAATTCTCGTCCTCTTTCAGTCTTTCACCTCATCTTGTCGGATTCGGTTTGTCAATTGAAATGCACCCAAAGCGACAAAATGGGAAGAGTCACAAGTGACAAATCCACAGTTCAAGTGTTTGAGTTAGCTGGCACAACCTTGCAAGTTCCTGGACTTGATTTGCCTCTAGTTTTGGTTCACGTGACGGTTGGCTGCGAGCCTGCGACTATTTGCGCGATACTTTTTCACCTCATATGGCCCTCTAAAAGGTCGACAGGAAAAGCACTAGCCTTTTCTTTTTTTTAAGCGGACACCAGCTTTATTTTTACAAAGAGAAAACGACATTCCAGTGAGGAATCTCCTCTCGTGGGCATTTTTTCAATGGAGACATAAAGCATAGAGAAAGATAAAAAGCTCGTGATCGTGGATGATAGCATGCTTTAGAAATTTGGTAGTAAAATTTGTCATCACTGCTATAGTAGGAATATTCTCTGCATACTTGTGTAGTATAGTTAGTGAATCAACGCACAACAAAGTTAGCGAGTAAGTTTAATTCAACTGGTTGGGATGGAAGTTGTAGTTATGCACCTCAAACACCTACTATGTTCAGCTCCTTTTTAACTCGAATTTCAATACTTATTTTTCTTCTTTCTTAATAAATGAAAAACATGTATTACCTCCTAGAGTAGGTCTTTCTTTTATGGTTGTGCATCCATGTGTTTTCCACGAATGCTAAACACATGAATCTTAGATTTCTTTTCACGAAAAGGCAATGTAAATAGTCTCCATGCATTCCTTTAATTTTGTGACAATAATCTGGGTGCTTCTTCAACGATGATCTAGGAACAAAGAAAGCATTATACACTTTTACTCTTGAGATTAAAGTCATGTGAGTTTTCCCAAACATGGATCGAATCACAACAAGATTTGTGATTAATAATTTCTTTGGTTAATCTAATAATTTATGTACGAAAAGTAATTGTGGCATATACCTTTCCAGTTAACAGCATTGCTCGACCAATATAGATATAAATAAATAAAACACACATAGATAGATAGTGGACAGATAAAGATGTTGAAACAATTTTTCCTAGGTCCCGAAGAGGACACTAACCGATGTACTTGTATTTCCATCTTGTAGTGTATGAATTTCCCAGGAGTTGTCGATGGATCTGCCCACCAGTGCCACTAATCAGATGTGGAATATGCGGACAAAGATTAACGAGCAAGCAGCAGTACGAGTGGCAAACAACATGTGTCCATGTGGTACAAAAGCATGGTTTTTTTTTTTTTTTTTTGCCAAAATACTAACACCAAGTCACCAAGGTTCTATTTGGTCCTTTTGGAGCTTGAAGGAAGGATCAGAGGTAGCCTTTTCAACTTTTGTACAGGCACGACTTTGAGAGTCGGCTCCAAGTAAGTTGATTACTGGACCAAAGCAAAGCACTTTCCTTTTTAGCGCACTATAAACAACCACAATGTTTTGACCATCCGTGAAGACAGTAACACAAATATACGCTTTCCCGGAGGCTTAAACAGGGGGGGCCTCCGTGACCCACCATCCCGACTGGCCGACTCCGCCTCTCACCACAGCCGCAAGTTGGATCTGTCGCAGGCCCCACTACCGCAACGCACTTTCTCCATAGACCGAGCCCGTACACCGTTGCCTCACACCACCCTCCGACCCCACACGCGGCGACCGGTCGACCCCGCACCGTACGTGCACCGCGCCCACGCGCCGAACCGGACCGATCCTGCACGCGGCACGCGACGTCGCCCACGAGGCCCCGGTGTACCAACCCGGCTGGCTGGCCTGGCCTGGCCGCAACCATTTTTTCTTTTCTTTTTTGTTCCTCGCGCAATAAAGCGCAACGCTACCCAGCGATCTAGGCAGCCGCCGCCTCCTTCCTGCTCCATCCCCACTCTCCTCGCTCTCGCCGCCTCGTCCGCTCCGCTCCGCTCCCCCTCCCTCCCAGAGCAGAGCGCAGCGCGGCCCGATCCGGAAGAGGGAGAGATGGCGGACGCGAAGCAGCAGCAGCAGCCGCCGCAGCCGGCGGTGGCGGCCACCGGCGTCTGGAAGACGATCAAGCCCTTCGTCAACGGCGGCGCCTCCGGCATGCTCGCCACCTGCGTCATCCAGCCCATCGACATGGTCAAGGTACCCTTCCGCAACGCCGCGCAGCTAATCCCTCCCCCTTTCGGCTTCTCAGTGCTGGTGCTGTGTGTGTGTGAGAGCTGGGGTGGCGGGATCAGGGGTTGGCGGGCTTAGATCTGCCGGGATTCCGGATGATTGCTACTCGAAGTGGCGGGTGGGTTGCGTATCTGCGGAATTTTCGGTCCGGTGGTTGGATCTGGTGAATCGAGGGTGGCCTTGGGTTCTGCTCAGTGGAACTGAGCTTGCTGTTGGGCGTCTGGGTGCGGATAGCCTTAGATCCGTGCGAATAGCCGGAAATGGATCGTGTGCGCGTGGGCTGGTGGGATTGAATTGTTGGTCGCGCGATCTGCTGGTAATAAATGGCGGGATTAACTTTCTCGGGTGGCTTAGACCCATGGAGATCGGTTTGTATACTGTGGCTTGTACTGAAGTGAGGTGGGGCATGTCTGTTCGGTTCTCATTTGGTAAGATCTGGGTATCTATAGATAATCTGTCTTTAACTAACACTAGAATGGGTTTTCATTTGTAGTAGTTGGTTATCTCCGAGATCCTCCGTGATCTTCTCTTGCTGCAATTTGGGAACTAGTCGTTGGTTCGCCATGCGTTTGAGTGAAGTTTAATAATGTGATAGGCAGTTAATTTATTGGTAAAGAGCCGCTCCTGTTGGAATTCTTTCAATGGACTACCATGATTTATGTAGAATCTTACTGCAGTTGCCAATTAATTTACTTGCGAAGATCCATTCCTGTTGGAATCCTTTCAAGGGACTATCATGATTTAGGCAATTAATTTATTGGCGAAGATCCATTCCCGTTAGCATTCTGTCAATGGACTATCATGGTTCATGATTCTTTCACCTGAATAGAACATTAGGTCATGGTGAAAGGGAACCACATGTTTCAACTTTTGTTCCAACTTTAAAATTGGCTTAGTAGGTGTCACTGTCAAAGTCTTGATGGCATGTCTTTTTGGAGATCTATACTATTGGCCCTTGGCATTGGAGTCTTAACCAGTCCAATATGTAATCCTTATTGTTGTTTTGGTTTCAGGTGAGGATCCAGTTGGGTGAGGGCTCCGCTGCTCAGGTCACGAAGAACATGCTTGCTAATGAGGGGATGCGTTCCTTCTACAAGGTTTGTTTTTCTGGGTGTTTTTTTCTTTTCCTTTTACAAAGTATTGATTACTGATCCAATGCTACTATAATTAGCATGCTTTGTCCAAGGGAAGCCAAACAATGTATTAGATTTGAGTATTTGACCCTGTGGTTTCTGAAATTATGTTCTGATTTTTATTTGTTCATTTAATGCAATCTGTACATGCTTTATCCAGTACATGATATGGCATGCTTTAAGGCTAGGATATTTGTTTGACCTTATATGCATCCAAGATGTGGCGATTACATTTTATTTTGCATAGTGCAGAACATTGAGCTTGTGTAGTTGTGTTCGTTTTCAATTAGTAATCTTGGATTGGCATGTAGCTTAGCTGCTTGTATATCTTTCGTCGCAGGGTCTGTCCGCTGGTTTGCTAAGGCAAGCGACGTACACGACTGCACGTCTTGGATCCTTCAGGTTTGTATAATGTATTTTTTATGGTAAATTGGCTTATTGTTACCTTTTGATTTTTGTTGCACAAAAAAACTGTCGATCAAGATCTGTTTGTTTTAGCATATGATTTCCATTTGAATGTCAAGAAAGGCCTTTAGTTTGCTCTTGACTGCATATAGACGTTGCTAGCTTTTAGTTGTTACTGCCTATGAGACATTTGGTTGCAAATACTACTTTGTTTGATGAGTTCTGTCTTCAAAAATGACTTGGCCCTGAAAAGGAGTGCCATGAGATTGATCGTTTTTCATTCATCTGCAATGTTTTTGTACCATTATTTTTCTCAATGGAATAATACTATTATAAAGATTTGTCTATTGCTATACTAAAATTCTGTTCCACAAGATTCAAATTTTCTTTTGTTTGATGTTGTGTGGTTGCTGCAATTATTACCACTATACTATATAGTGAACAAACATTGCCATGGCATTTATTTGTAAGTCATGCATGCATATCTAAGATTAGCTATGAATTTTTGAGCTACTTTATCTTTGTTCTGAAGTAAAGGTTTACCTTTTTTCCATCAATTGTTCTATATTTAATTATGAGCTTGTATGTTGGTACATTCTTTCAGGGTTCTAACCAACAAAGCAGTTGAAAAGAATGAGGGAAAGCCGCTGCCACTGATTCAGAAAGCTTTTATTGGTCTGACTGCTGGAGCAATTGGTGCTTGTGTGGGTAGTCCTGCTGATTTGGCACTCATCAGAATGCAAGCTGATTCGACCCTGCCAGCCGCACAAAGGCGCAACTACAAGAATGCTTTCCACGCTCTCTACCGCATTTCTGCTGATGAGGGAGTCCTTGCACTTTGGAAGGGTGCAGGCCCAACTGTTGTGAGAGCCATGGCACTGAACATGGGTATGCTTGCTTCCTATGACCAGAGTGTTGAGCTATTTAGGGACAAACTTGGCGCAGGAGAAATTTCTACTGTCGTTGGTAAGATCCTAGTGCCTGACATCCTTGTGCATTTTGTGCTATGTTACTGCTATTGAATCCTCAGTTCTTTATTATGTAACTGACATTTCACCCTCCCTATGTGAATGAGATTTTACCTGAAGTCTTAAGATTTTATTTATTTACTTGTGTTTGTATATCTCCATCCGTTTGTATATGAAGTCATGTTAGCCCAGTCAGTTTGCTGATGCAAGCATCAAATTTGGTTACAGGAGCTAGTGCTATTTCTGGATTCTTCGCCTCAGCATGCAGTTTGCCCTTTGACTATGTGAAGACACAGATTCAGAAGATGCAACCTGATGCCAATGGCAAGTACCCGTACACTGGGTCTTTGGACTGTGCCGTGAAGACCTTCAAGAGCGGCGGGCCATTCAAGTTCTACACTGGCTTCCCTGTGTACTGTGTCAGGATTGCACCCCATGTCATGGTAAGTGAAAGTGCTTGGCAATGCTCTGTTGGACATCCCATCTATTTTACGTTATCTTCCTAGTTTGTTGACTCTGGTATACTCATCCAACGATAATTTTTGTGCAGATGACCTGGATCTTCTTGAATCAGATCCAGAAGTTCGAGAAGAAGATTGGCATTTAAGACTACCAACAGATCGCTCCATGCTATCATAATAACGATCCAGCTGCTTTGACACTCTAGTAGTTGGTTTTGGTAGGGACAATTCTGGAACAGCTTTTACCTTAGCTTACTTGCCAATTATTGTCGTTACAATAATCGTATTATTTGTTGTACTGGGGCAATTTTTTTGGGGGGCGGAAGTGCGTTCGTTGGCTGGGATGTGCAGCCACAAGGAGAGGGGATACAACCTAGTCGTGCCATTGAATGGAACGGACCAATGTTCTATACAGTTTTTTTGTTTGCAGTCAAGCTTATGCTGAGCCTTTTAAACTAGTAATGCATTCGAGTTATTCTTTTGTAATGAAAATGATGGGAACAGTTTATGGCAATGGATCTGACTATCTGAGAGTGGTGTCCGTACGGTGCTGGTGCATGCTTGGTTGCCTGAGCACAGGTCAAGCTTACGAAACCTACACCCGTCGACCGTGGACCTGCCCGCATGAACAAATAGCATGCGATTGACATAGAGCATATATTTGTCCCCAAACACAGTTTTATTTTCTTATAAGAGGCAAGATACAGATTCTTGTAAATACGAGGTGCCATTTTCTTTCCTTTTGTGTGTGTGCCTGTCACAACTCACAACTCGACCTCTTTGTAGCTAGCGCAAATCTGACATGATGGATGCTTCGAAGACTTGGGGCCTCAGTCAGTACGTCGGCAGGACGGGGCTGCATTTGCATTCTGCTGCTTCATTGCCATTGCGCGGCTCCTTCCTCATCAGTCGGGGCGGTTTCAGACCTGCAACAAACAGCATTTTTGTTCACAACTTGAGAATAAAACGCCACCAACACATCCTTCACTAGAAATGACTGAAAATAAAATTGGCTGAACGGTCGATGGCCATTTGGAACGGTTCGCGAACAGGCACGCGTCGTCGCGTCTCCACTTGCCCTTGCTGCTGGTGCTGGGCGATTTGAACGGCCTTGTACGGTACGCGCCGGCAAGGGGCATGAACACGCCGGTGCCGCCGCCGCTCCCGTTGCGATGCGTCGCCGCCGGCAAGAATACGCCGGTGCCGCTTCTTCCATTCTGACGCATCTCCGGCAGCAGGTCAGCGCCGGAACGTGTAGCGGCGATCGGCGTCGCGAACATCTTCACGGTTCCAGGACAGAGAACCATGTAGTCGTTCTTCCTGGAACCCGGCAAGACATTGGCCGGAGTCCCGCCGCCGCCATTGGTCGCCAGGCCCCTGCTGATGTGTGGCCGGGTCGCGTTCGCTGGACGAGGCCGGCGTTGGGTTCTCTCGCCGGCGAGGCCGAGGATGCTGGCGAGATGCGTGGCGAGGCCCTCGATCACGGTGGTAGTGTCTACTATGCCGATCTCCGCCATGATATCCCGCGGCAGAAGCTGCCCGGCAGCTTGTTCGAGCTCCTGCGTGCAGTAGCCACCGGCCATTGTTGTTGGCATATGGGGATCGACGATCGAGAGAGGTGTAGCTGTGGGTATGGGGTGTGGAACCATGGAAGACGATGTGGCTAGTGGAGGGAGGTTGCTTTTGTACGGCGCATGAGAAGTGGGAACGGAACGCGCGCGCGTATTCTCCCACGCTCTTCCTCTCTTTTTTTTTTCCCGCGTTCTGATTTTGTGCTAAAGACACGGTTTAATTATGGGGACGCTGTATACATGTGGATCGAGTTAGTAATGTTTGTTACTATGGAAATTTATGCATTTGCTGCTCAAGAAAGCATTTCTTTAAATTGCTCGATCGAGAAAACTGAGAACTCTAACCGGTGACAGTTTTAGGCACTTGTGCGCGCACCATTATGCTCGACACCACTTGTGTGACACTGACACGTAGTTGTTGCTGTTAATAAGAATCATTAGATGTGAATTTGAAAAACAGAAGGAAAAAACAACAACTCAAAAATGGAAAAGAAGCAAATTAAATAATGAATAGATGATAAAAAAGGCACAAATCGGGGCAAAAACACATGAATGGGCCCAAAGAAAATTTGAAGGCCCAGAAGAAACCAGTCCGTGTTGATGATAATGTGCCTAAATAAAGAACTTGAAGCAAAAATTGAAGCCTACTACGAAGGAAATGTGCGGCGTCTAGGCCGGCGTTTTGTTTGACCGAGAACAAATTGTTCAGGATTCGCGCGCTAGTACTTGGAACATTCTGAATCCACTCATAGAAAGTAGAAACCTCGTGATTGCTTGTACATTTCTATGATTTTCGTCTTGCCGCTCGCGTTAAACGCTCGCCATCACGAACCCATGGCCGGCCACTGCCCCCCGACTGTTTTCTATGATATTTTGAAAATATTTTATCTTGAAAATCTTTTCTTTTTTCTGAAAATGTTTTTTTGCAAAACCTTTTTTAAAATGCTTTTTGGGGTTTCAAAACTTTTCTCAGAAGATGTTTTCGGGTGTGGGTCCCACCTGTAGTTAACGGGGGTGCTTGCCGCGCGAGCGTGCGTGGGGGTCCACCGCGCGCACGGAGGCCTCCATGCAGCCGAGCGCAAAATAGCATCACCCGTTTAATTATGAGCACGCTGTATACATGTGGATCGAGTTAGTAAAGTTTGTTATTATGGAAATTTATGCATTTGCTACTCAAGAAAACATTTCTTTAAATTGCTGGACCGAGAAAACTGAGAACTCTAACCGGTGACAGTTTTTTTTGAAAGTAACCGGTGACAGTTTTAGGCACTTGTATGCACACCATCATGCTCGACACCACCCGTGTGACACTGACACGTGGTTGTTGCTATCAATTAGATTAAATTATATGTGAAATTGAAAATCAGAAAGAAAAAGTAGCACAAAAAAGAAAAAGGAAACAGATTATAAATAACAAAAAGATAATTAAAAAAAGAAAACAAGAGCACAAATTGGGGCAAAAGCACCGAAGAAAATTTGAAGGCCCAGAAGAAACCAGTCCGTGTTGATGATCATGCGCCTAAAGAACTTGAAAAAAAAAATCGAAGCCTGCTACGAAGGAAATGTGCGGCCTCTAGTCCCTGGGCGCTTTGCCGAGAACAAATTGTTGAGGATTCGTGCGCTAGTACTTGGAACAGTCTGAATCCACTCATAGAAACCTCGTGATTGCTTGTACATTTCTATGATTTTCGTCTGGCCACTGTCGCGTTACACGCTCGCCATCACGAACCCACGGCCGGCCACTGGCCCTTGACTGCTTTGTTTCCCGCAAGATCATGGCTCCGCAGTGCACGAAGCCACGAACTAAGCACTAGCAGGCACCTATACACAGGACTACAACACACACAAAAAAAAAACATTTCTACACATTGTGACATTGCTCCCAAAAAGAAAACATTTCTACACTAGACATTCGTTGGCTAGCTGGTGGCCGCGGCGGCGGCGGTCTCGAAGTAGCCGAGGCGGTTGTCGGCGAGCTTGGTCCGGTAGGCGGACGTCTTGTACTCCCTCCAGGTGAACTCCCTGTAGCGGCGGCGCCCTCCCTCCCGGTCGACGAGGCCCGGCAGCGGCGCGAGGCGCTCCCGCGGCGGCGGGCCCCCGAAGAAGATGACCGACACCCGCGGGCGCGCGCTGCTGACCATCACCCGGTGCCGCACGCTCCGGAACCGCCCGTTCGTCAGCACCTGTGCAATGTACCCACAGCATGGATCTCATCAGGAACCAAATATTCAATAATGGGCGAGTTCACTCCTAGCATTACTGTTATGGTTGCTTAAAAAAGACTTGATGAGCAGTGACTACTGATACTGATAGATTGCCTGCTGCTAGGGTACCAAAAAAGGTTGGTCGATCGGGACGGAATCGATCACCACTTGGGAGCATCCATCCACACGTTTAACTCGGACATCACAGCCGAGGACACGGATCAAAGGCAAGAAAGACGCTTGCTTTTCTTTTCGAGCAAAAAAGATGACGACGCGACGTGTCGGGGGCGGGGAACCACGACTCGCTTTCACCGATACTACTAGTTGTAAAGTGGTGTCAAATCAGGGCAAACTCGACTATTAATCACGAATTTCAATCAAAAACAGAACTTCCAAAACCAGGGGGCAGAAAAGGAGATGAACACCAGCAAACCAACCTGCAGTGCGTCGCCGACGTTGACGAAGAATGAGGCGGCGTCGGAGGGGACGGCGACCCAGGTGCCGTCCCGGAGCGAGATCTCGAGGCCGGAGACGGCGTTGGAGCGGAGCACCGAGATGATCTGCGGGTCGGTGTGCTCGCCGAACCCCGTGAGGCGGGAGTGGCTGCCGTGCTTGGGCGCCTCCTCCGGGCGCGGCGGGTAGTGGTTGACCCTGAGCATGGAGTCGCTGTCCCCGTCCAGCACCAGCCGGGCGAACACGCCGGCGTCGTCCAGGCCCAGACCTTCCGCCATCAGCTCCAGCACCGTGCACGTCATCCGCCGCACCGCCGCGATGTACTCGTCCAGGGCCTCCCTGCACGCGCACAGATTCAGGGAAGCATGTTGTCAGATAATTACAGTCTCTCCTGTAGCTGCTGCTGCTGCTGGGTCGCAGAAAAGATGCACGGTTCAGATGACAACCAGGTGCCACGTTGAGCAGAGGAGGTCATGCAATGCAATTTCAGAAAAGTAGTTGGAGTCGGCAGGCAGGGCAGAAAAGGCTGCGATCATGGCTCCAGGCCAGCTCGGAGTAGGACACGTGACAGCAGCTGCGCACGTGCGCCCCGGGACGAGACGACCGTGACGCGCAAACCACACGTGACGCAAAAATTTCTAACGACTGTAACGCAACTCGCGACGCGAAAAGCTGGGCATCTGGTCGCCCAGCTCAGAGTTTAGTATCATTTCGACTTTATTATAACAAAAAAGGAGATTAAAAAGAGGGGGTGGGATAAGAACAGTGATGACTAAGCAAGGGAGCTAAGCCGGGCCAGCTGACACGTACTCGTCCCTGCGCTCTGATCCGCCGGCCGGGAGCAGGAGCAGGTCCCTGGTGGTTGCCATCGGCCATGTGACGGGCGATGAGCATGACCCGGCCAGGTGCATGCATCAGGGACTGTTCTGCAATTCGATTTTCTTCTTCTTCTTCTTCTTTCATAGGACACTGGATTGCACGATCTAGTGTGGTGTGGCACAAAGGTTTGATTTGTTACATCAATTGTTGGTGGGGGCAATGGAGAAAGTTTTCTGTCAGCCTTTGGCGCAATTGGGCACGTGTAGTTTATGTCCCTCCCCTGTCCCAAGTCCCACGTCCCAATCAAGCTCTTTGCGTCCTGTGCCACGCAGCACGAAATCTATGCAAACTAATATTATTTCACATTCGTCTCACAAAAAATGGCATGTTCACGTATACTTCTTATTATGTTCTGAAGTTCAAGAACTTCGGAATCCATAATTCTGGGTAAACATGACCAGATAACTATAGTAACTCGCACACCTGCACTGATTCGCAGGGAAAATTGTACACTTGGTGCCCAAGAAGCCAAAAACCAACCATTTCAAAAGCCCATCATATCGTCTAACATCAGGCAGTTTTTAGTACAGAAATATTTAAACATTGGCAAATTATAATACGGTAAATACTAAATTCCAGCAAAAAAAATATCAGTACGTGTGCGCACATTCCACAGGCAGTAACCGCGCTCTTGCCTCTCTTACCCAAAGCGGAAATTAGCAACGGCGCCGCCAACAATGCACAATTTGATCTACTGAACCGAGAGACACTCACCGGAGACAGCCGGGCGACGCCTCCGCGGGCTGTGCAGCGGCGCCGGCAGCGTTGACGCCGAGCAGGAGGTACTCGACGAAGCCGAGGTCCCCGTTGCATCCTATCCGCTTGCTGGCGTACCCGAGCGTGCTGCCGGCCTTGTCCTTGTCCTGCTGCGCCAGCGCGAAGAAGGCGGCCGCCGCGGCCTCGACGCGCGCCAGGAGCGGCGCGGGGACGCCGTGGCCCGTGACCTTGAAGAAGCCGTGCTCCTCGCACGCCCTGGCCACCGCGCGCGCCGCCGCCTTGCGCCCAGCGCCGCCGCCCGCCGCCGTGGCCGTGGACAGGTCGACCTCCGTCACGGCGGCCAGCGGCGGCGCCGCGCGCTGCACCGCCGGGAGCGCGATCTGCTCCAGCTCGCCTTTCGATAGGACCACCATGGCTGCAGGCTCGCACAATGTACTGTTTGAGGAATGGTTTTGGGTTGAGGTGGAGAGCCGAGACTTGCTTGGGGAGGGAGACGAAGGGGGGTGGGCTCTGTTTATATAGGCATGGGGAGCGGTGGTGGCTGGGTCGGTCGGCGGGTCAAAGGTGTATGATACCTCGATGGATGCGTGTATGGCACTGTTCAAGATTTCCGACAGTTACCTACCTGCGCTGCGCTTGATGATGATGGTGATGATGCAAATGCACTGTTGTGATATCTCGCATGCCAGATCAATGGATCTTATCTTCCCGTCGACGCCACAGCAGCAGCACAAAAACCTCGAGAGAGAATCACAGCCGGGCGTTAGGACCCCACTGGCGGGCGGGTCCCCCTGTCGCGAAACCCACGGGCGGGGCGGAGTCCGAGAGAAAGAGAGAGGCGCCGCGTGTCCAGGGCAGCCAGCAAAGGAAAGGAATCGATCGGGTGGCGTGGACAGTCAGACGGGTCGGCCGTCCTCCATCTCTCGATGCATGCCGCGGTCCACGCCCACCAGGCCAGCCAGCAGCCACCACCGGGGACAGCGAGGCCGCCCCGTGCCCCATGCGGCCATGCCCACGCCGGCCCATGCATGCCCGTGGCATTGGCAAGCGGGAGGGCGGGCGGAGGAATTGCGGCACGTTGCCGCGGGCCAGCTGGGGGGCACCGTACCCGAGAACGGCGGGGCCCAACAGAGAGCCACGGGCGCGCGGGGCCGCCGACGCGTCGAGCGCGGGGGAAGGGAGTGAGGGACGTGGCGTGGGCCGGCCGTGCCCGCCGCGCGTCGCGGTCGGCAGCCAGCCCTGCAGCAGCGCGGGTTCCTCTGCTTTCCTTGCCACCGTGTGCCACGGCCGCCCGCCATTCGTCGCAGCGCCACCATACTTGATGCTCTCCGCACATTGTATTGCGCGCGGTTTTCTGGCGGAATGTTTTTTTTCCCCCCAAGTCCTGAAAAGAAGCCTACCTACAGCATCGTCAGCAGCTTCACCAGCGCAATTGCAACTGCCACTGCTTTTCGCACCACGAGCGAGAGCCGATCAGAACTGGAACTCATGATTGATTATAAGATTATTATTGTGCCTGCAACTAAACAACTTGATGCACTGCACGTCGACGCCGGTGTATTCTCTGGTGCCTGACTAGACTAGAGGGAGTATCATGCTGTACCGTGTACCCGCCCATCATTTTCAGCTTACCGGTCATTTTGTTTTGTGACATACTACTTGATGAATAGAATAATCTCAATGAACAAAACATTTTTTAGGCACCCTTCATAAAAAGATTACAACCAAACAGTAGTGGACTTGCGTATAAGAAATTCATAAAACAAGGGTGCTTGTAATCTTGATGTTATTATCTTCAATTTATACCACAGACGGTGGTTTCTTCACTAGTGTGTGCACTTAATTGATCATGGCTATCCTGAAATCTGAACATATCCCATATATTTAAGATTTAAGCACTATTCAAAGAGAGCGAGGTGCAATGCGGGAACCAAAGCGAAATGAACAGTGTATTACAAACAACCATGGAGAAATGGTGAAACATCAAAGGACAAGAAAGGATGGATGATACATGATCAGACAATTCTAGACAAAATACTGCTATAACAGCCAACCGATTTCAACTAGTTCCAAAATTTGAAGTTAGATTGTACAGGGTATAAAGGCTTTATGGTCTCAATAAATACATGTGAAACCCCAGAATCCTCAAAATCAAGCATGACACAACGATCATGACCCTGCCTCCAACAATGACTCTTATGTTGCTTCAAGCTCATGCAAGGGATCTTCACTCCTCCCGACTATGCTGTTGTCAAGTATATTTCTCATATATCTGTTACTACCCTCATCATGTATCAACAGTTACACACTTCAAAACTATACAGAATGTGAAGCCTGTTCCATAGACCGCATCACCGGAAGAGGATGGGCCTCTGTATTGAATACATACTTATCTAGTGGAAGAGTATTGCTTTCATCAAACAGCAAATACAAATATTTCAATGTTTCTCCAAGGAAGAAAGTTTCCATTTTGTCTCTCCTATGAGGAGGTATGCTCGTGACATCATCTAAGGAACTGTAACCACCAGAATCAACTTTTGTGTACTTCTCAAAGGCCTCAAAGATCTGCCAACCCCACTCCCTATACCTGTTTGTGAAGAAGGAAAAGATGAGCAAACAGTGACATGGCACAGACTGAAAAGTAGGCAATTCCCTGAAATCTTACTTGGGATCCTCTGTGATTCTATGCAAAACAAATAGTGATTCCACAGTCTCTGGGCGTAAGAGATTGTGACGATCAAGTGGTTTTATTATAATATCATTGACATATTTGTTGCTTTTGTTACCACCATCAGGCCCCCCTTCTGAATTACCCTGTAGGAACCACATAAGAATAGTGATTTGTGTGCAAAATCAACATATGCATTTAAACATCAGAAAACAAGATGTAATATTGACTGAACTCAGGATTAGGGTACCCACTAACTAAGAAAACCCCTCACCTCAATGTGGAAATAAGCTATTTCAGGAGCAAGGCCAGTAGAGGTCACAAAGTACATCTCAACACATGTTTTGGCAAGATCTTCAGCAAGCTGGAGATTTTCGATGTCTTCATCAGTTAACAAATTACTTTCAAGAGCTTTTTTCTTGGTGATACCTTTAGTTGCACCAAGGGCAAGGGTACCAGGAAGAAAACACACCTGCAAAATGAAGATATCCCATTGCTAGTTATCAAGGAAGTCATGTAGAAAATAATAAAGGCCACGAAAGCTTTGCCCAGGGAAAAAAACATTATAAGGATAAATGGCGTCTCAACCGAGTGCAAGAGCATAGGTGTTTAATGAGAGCTGCATACCAGGTGATCCATTTTAGGACTAAAGTCACCATTTCGTCCAAAAGGAAGCTCCCCAACAAAGACCAACTCATTTGGAACAGTTTTCCGAACAAGAAGATGCTTGACCCCTTTCATTGCTTCGGTATACATTTCAAACAAATACTTCAAACTGCTGTCACGATTTTCTGCTTGCTGAATCCACACTTTTAGTAGATACTCATAGTAACTGTCACCACGAGATCCTAATCTAATATTCTCACCACTAAATTGACCAGAGGAGGGGCTGCACATCAAACAAGAAAATGGAAATAAATATCTCCTCTAAAATTTGATGCCTTTGAATGCAATACAATGGAATAGAATTAAGATGGAATGCAAAAGCAGTTTAGTTGTCAAATAAAGGAGGGTCGAAACAATACATACTTGATGTAAATAGGCACCAGACCCTCCACCTTTGGGAGTGTTCTCATATGCTCTAACACCTTCATAGCCTCTGTGTCATACTTTGGATCCCCTGATACTCTGCTGAGGTAACTGAACTCTAGTTGCAACGTCGAAGCCTCTGATGTACTGCTTAAGCCATCTGGGGCTGCATGTGCAGTGCGGTCACGAAGAATAACATCACTTAAAGGTATAGCTGTTGGGCTTGATGTAAACGCCAACATCAACCTGTCTGCTAAATCCTTTGAAACTTCCAAAAGTCGCTCTGGATTAGCTTTCTTATATGATGCTGGTATCCCAGAGTCACCTGATCCTGCATGATCACCACCACTCAAATGGTATGCGCTAAGAAGCCCTCCCAAGACACGGATGGTAGTTTCAAACAAATTAACTTGCCCTTTCTCACTGATTCTTTTCATTAGGTTCTCCTCAATCCATTTTGATGCTTCAGAAACAACATCATCAGCACCCATTATTATTGCAGTGTCCAAAGAATCCACAATTGTAGCACCCAGACCTCCTAATCCATCAGTGCCTCTGTGGCTCAAAGGCATAAGCTCATCATAACCCATCGCATAATTTCGGTAACCAGACCATGCATGTTCAAATGCTTCTTTAACCTTCTTCTGCCTAGATGTCCACTCGGATGGAGACTGCTGAAGCAGAGAATTATTTTTGTAGATTTCATTTGGTGAGAGACGTGGGGGCAGCCTTGGTGGTTTTCTCCAAAATGTGCGAATGTTGGGAGCTCTCCTGACATTGTTATTATGTACGTCTTTGCCATGTACCTCACTAGGTACAAAACCCTCCGGGCTTTTGTGCAGAAATAAGTATAATAAGCCAGAAACCATCAACAGGCTCAAGAATTTACCAACAGTGAACTTTCCACAACGGTACTTGTTGCTGTTAGTAGCCAGGGACTGTACAAACATCTACAGATGAGAAGTAAAAAAGCTTTAGAGGGAATAACAACTAATGAGACCATAACAGCCTTGAATACAAGTTTCGTAAAAAAAATTATGTTAAGGGATGTTGTTTCATCATCAGAGAGGATAGACAGAGATCAGTCCTTCTTATATATTTCCTAGATATGAAGTAAGAGACAAACAGCACCCGCAAAGTACTAAAAAGAGCATTATTACAATTTATATTATCCGAACGAGCGTTACAACCTAAAAACGTATTCTGAATTTTGGCGCCAAACATGCCCAGATACTGCAGAAATATAAGGTAACATGATCTGAAAATCCTTCAATCCATGATACAAAAGCTGTATCTGTGCCGCAAGCAATGGGTGAGGTACAAATGTTGTAGTACATTCAAAAGCAATAGCAGTTATATGAGATCATACTAACAATTTGAACCCTCGAGGTAAACCAAGCCACACGCTCACGAGCATACACAACCTCCTGATGAAAACAATCATTTGATCTAGGAAATGACCTCGAGCAGATCGAAACAACCTAGAGCAGCAGTGCCACAGGCATCAGAACAACCAACCGGGGCAATTTTAACAGTGACTACCACAGATCCAATGCCACGGAACCCTCATTCCACCCAAAGTCGCATGTCGCGACACGTTCAACCTCCCCAGCGACACAATCACCGACCGAACCAAATCACTCCCGCACACAACGAATCTAGTGGCCGTGGAGATCAAGCTCCAACCCCCGAGTAGAGCTACCTTCCAGACTAGGAAAAAGAATCCTCTTTTGCGGGGCAAACAATGGGGTCGGATCGGGAGGGGAGGCGCGGCACCTTGAGGCGAGACCGGTGGCGGAACTTGGCGTTGTTGTAGGCTCCGCCGGCGCCCACATCGCGCATCGAGTACGGGAGGGGGGCCGAGCCGCCGCTCATCCGCGCGGGAGCGGGGTGGCGCGGGGGGAGTGCCTTGTACAGCTTCCGGAAGGAGGCGGGGTTTGCCTGCGTCGCGCGCGAGATCCGGGTGGGGTGAGAGGGGGAGCTTGACGCGGGACAGACCGGGGGAGAGAGGAAGGAGGGAGAAGCGGGTGGGTTGGGTTCGATGTCCGGTTCGCCGTTTCCGTTTGTTGACTGTGTTATGTTAGTTTACTTATCAACAAATCTCACTTCGCAATTGCAGCACGTACTAATTCCCCTCGACGATATTTGAATCACACGGTGTGCTGTCTAGGGGTGAAAAAAAAATCGGTTCGTGAGTATCCAGGGGTGACAAAAAAAAATGAGGCTCCCGAGGCCACTCAACACATTTATAGATTTGACTCGGTTCAGCTCGGCTCGATCTTTTAACGAACCAAGCCAAGTCTCAATTTCAACTCGTTCATGAACCGCTTATGAGCTATTCTATTGGCTCATCAAATTTGACAAAGATGACGATATCAAATATGTTTTTTATTAATATAGTTGTATTACTATTATTTGCTTAAAATAAACATATTTCCCAACTTGTAAGTCAAATCTAAGCACTAATTAAATCTATTCGGAGTCTTCAAATATCTATATATTCAAATTTATTAACTTATGGTATTTCTTTTATAATATATCATGAGCTAAATTTTTAGATATTATTAGCATATTAAATTATCATATATCGGTTAATATCATTTGTAAACTTAACTTTAGTGTTGAACAGTTCGAACGAGCCGAGCCAAAGCTCAATTTTTAGCTCATCGATCTTAACAAGCCGAGCCGAGATAACTCATTATCAAATGAACCATAATGAGCTGAGCTGGCTCATCAGCCACCCCTAGTGTTGTAAACTACTTCATGTGAAAAAGAGTGTAACATCATCTTAAAATTAATCAAATTTTACAAAAAATATACTTATTATATCAAATAAGATAATTATAATTTATTATAAAATATAGTTTTATAAGTCTATTTCGTATCATAAATGTTGAGAAAAAGGTAACAAAGAGTTCAAAAGGTGTTTTCAGATGAGGTCACACCCGGTGCAAAAAAAAAAATCACGGCTTAGGAGCACTCTCTCCGTAGCATCCATAGGGTGAGAATAACAAAAGAATTGCAAACTTTCCTCAAGTTCTTCGCCATGCATTAGCAAGAGGAGGCATTGTCCTAATTGAAAGCACCAATTGACATGCACTATTCGAACCCTAATTATATTCCTACTATTTTATATTTAACAAGAAAATCATTATATCTTTGATGTATACAATAGAAGTGATTAGGCATTGTTGTATTTTTTTGTCGTATGTTTTATTGATGTTGTTTTAGTAAAAGAACATTAGAGTAGACGGTGGTCATATGTTAGCTCCTTGAATCTTGAAGATATTTATCTTAGCTCTTCTTTCGACTTCTCAAGTTTGATTACACAGCTAGTCGACTTTCTATTAGTCGGTTTCTATTTCCTTTTTCTAGCTGCGATGCAAAGAAATGATATGCTACATCAAGCCAAGAAACTGGCATACACTTTAATGCTTAGCAGTATCGTATTATGGCAGCCACATGTACACATTCATTTTATTGTAGCATGCAAGCTAACTATATCTACTTTATTTGGCCTACTGCACTCTAATGCCTTCATATTTACTTTTGCCAATTTCAGGATATAATTAGAGTGGGTCTTGTTCTCCTAAGGGGTTGCATTATTTGTGAATACAGCTGTGGTATTATGATGTTGTAGGTTCCATGATTTTTTTTCTTACATTATACTACAGACTCTAGAATAATAAATAAAAAAGATACCGTGGTTAGCTAGATCCAAGTCATAATGCAATAATAGGTAAGATATGTATCTATATGGTTCCCTCCGTTAATAAACCATTTCACATACCATGATGTACCATAAATTTAATGAGTGTGCATTCATTTGAATTAACTAATTCCATGACAATATCAATGAAGTGAAATAATTGTGAGAATAATAATAAATATTGCAATGGTAGACAAAAACAAATGGAGTATTGTAACAATACCTTTCTTTTGAGAAGTTGAAATGAATCATTGTATTCAAGTAACAGTAGTTTAGATCCCTTGATAGGATTTTGAGCCACTGTATTTGAGTAGTGTTTGACTACAACAAATTTTGTTGTGCTCAACTGCTCATCCACCTGCTTCCATTCTGACAAATTCAAGATTCTTGAGCAATGATTTAACTGTCTTGTGATGATCCTCAGTTTGGCTATTGGGATGATAATTGTATACTGCTAATGTTTGCGATTGTTGCTTCGATGTGCTCTTGCCTTTTTCATTACTAAGCGTGGGAGATTATTTCCCTTATACACAGGATTGACACCTACCCCCTTTTCAACAAGTTTTGTCAGTCTACCTGCTTCAAAAGTGTGCTGATGTCACCTTTACATGGAGCAGAAATAAAAAGCATGAGTCGCAAGTCCTCGAAATTCAAATCCAGTCCTATTCTCCTTTCTCCTTTATTAGCGTACAGTTCTATTCTAATCCCTTCGACAGGCAATACCAATTCTACACTAGACCAATCGAGCAAGGCCACTCCAATGTAGGCGCGGCAACGCCGCGCCCCTGTTCTAGTTCATATTGAAAGGCGAAATTGGCTTGTAGTCCAACGGTAGCATGGTCCAGTGGGATGCTATTGGATTCAAATCCTGGTGCTCGCACCCTTTTTTGGGTTTTTCATGATTTACCGGCATTATGCGTAATTGGTAAACGATGTTCCCGTCGACAACGAGGCACCAATGGTGACTTCGGGAATCTCCAGATCTGTCGGGTGTAAGTCCTTCGAGTGTGCTCATAGGAGTAGGGTTAGTGTACGTGTGTTCATAGGGTGAGTTAGTGCGTATTGTGAGCGTCTGCGTTGTACTGTGTAATTGTCAAAAAAAAATCATATCTGAAAGCGCTTCTTTATGATGTTAGTTTCATCAGCAATGTCTCATATGTAGATGTGCTAAACTCACATGATGAACGCACACGTTTTTTTTTTGAAGTAAAATGAACGCACACGTAAGAGGTGCAAATGTGTCGAATATGTATTGAAACGAATTCGGATTTCATACACCGATAAATTTGTCTTTCCCATTTCTAAACATAGAGATTACCTTTTATTGTAAAAAAGTGTATCAAAACTAAAAAAATATCGGGTGGCATTACTATTATTCTAATGCTACTATTAATATTCAAAGATCAATATTTTGACCAATACCAGTTCATATTAATAAAATATCAGTATACATGAACAAAAGTATACCATCACTAATTTTTAATTATTTTATTTTTTTGGAACTAGATAAAGCAATACACTAAAACAAATGCTTTACCTATATATACCATGCTAATATTTAATCAAATATCCGGTTAGATGAATGAAATATAGATCCTTTTCTAAATTCTTTAACCAAACACCTTTTCTAAATTCCTCTGCACCACATGCACACATTAAAAAAATGATGCAAAGCCGATGAGCCAGGCAATACCTTTCCTTTCTACCCGCAAACAATCAACACAACAGTCACTGTTCCTTGACCCCCGTTCCTCCCTTTCCATGCTGAGGTTGCCTTTGCCTAGGTGAGTGATGAATCTACTAAAAAGGGCCATCAGAAAGAACCCTGAAAAAGGGAATAGTTTAACTGAAAGTACTTCCATTGCATCTTTTTGTTCCTTGCTGCTGCCACAAATCCAAGAAAGACTTTCTCCAGGGAAAGGGGAAACTTCCACTGCACAGCACAGCTGTATCTTCCTCACTATAAAAACCAGCCGTCCAGCCCCCTTGCCACACGCCCACACCATCCATCATCCTCCTCTCACCCTTTTCTGAGTCACACAGCTCAGTAGGAAAAAAAAAGAAAAAGATTTCAGGAGAAAAGGGGGGAGAAGACAAGAGGCTGCCTCCCCTGCTCCCAGCTCTGTCTTGCTCCCCTTCCGCCCACCCATGGCTCCGAGGTGGGCCCCGCCCGCTGGCCTCGTACTTCTGATGCTTCTCCTGGCGCCGGCGGCGGTGCGCGGGGACAAGCCGCTGAGGGGCGGGCCGTCCGGCGCGGGCGCCGAGTCGGAGGCGTCCTCCGCCGTCTTCCCGCTCTACGGCGACGTCTACCCGCACGGGTGCATCCCCCCTTCCCTTCTCTCCCCTCTCTCTGTTTCTGCCCCCGTGGTCCGTGGAGCCATCCGTTTCCGCCCATTCCTCTCGGCTGACTCCAAGAGCCACGGGGAACTAATCAACTGATTGCAACCTTTGGTCCCATCTGGGACTCCGAATTTCATGCCTATTGCTCCCTTCTCCCCGGAGGATCAGTAGTAGTATTGTTATTAGCATTAGTGTCTTGATGTGTAAGATCAAGTTTTCATGAGAAAAACATTTGATCTTTTCCGTTTTCGTCGCAGGTTGTACTACGTGGCCATGAACATCGGCAACCCGCCGAGGCCGTACTTCCTGGACGTCGACACCGGCAGCGACCTCACCTGGCTGCAGTGCGACGCGCCCTGCGTCAGCTGCAAACAAGGTACCATTCGTCCCCATCCTTCCTTTCTATGGCTTCTCTCACTTCAGATTCAGCCGGCAGTGGGATGTTCCATCGTGAGTTGCTACCGGGACACGGTCTGCAGATTGTCTCTGATCTAAGTGCTTGTGTTAGTTCAAGGTCCATTTTTGATCTTGGCGTTATTTTGGCCCAAAGTTTTCACCTTGATTGATTGGTTTGTAGATGCTTGGGCTAGAAATGTTTTTTGGCATCACGTTCAGTTAGTTTGGCGTTACTTTTCAGCTTTCAAACGAAAAGTTAGTTTCAGGCAAGGGAAAGAAAAGGAAAGAGGAAAAGTTAGTTTTTAGTATTTCTTTATTCTACAAATGGTAATCAGTTCAGTTCAAGAAAAGTTAGCATTGTTTCATTCAGACTTGGTTTCCATTTCAAGATTTGTCGTCTGGTCATTTCCTAGCCTTGCACTACATCACTGATGCAACATGCTATTTCCTTCTAACTCAGCACTTCAAGTTAAATATGGAGCTTAGGGATGTATAGCTTCTGCTTCGAAATTGGAATTGGCTTTTGATGTTACCTATCATGTGAATTATTGGTGCAGGTGCCACACCCACTCTACCGACCAACTAAGAACAAGCTGGTGCCATGTGTGGATCAGTTGTGTGCTTCTCTCCACGGTGGACTAAACGGCAGGCACTAAATGTGACTCACCGCATCAGCAATGTGACTATGAGATCAGATATGCTGATCAGGGTCATCCATCGGCGTGCTCGTCAACTGACAGCTTTGCGCTCCGCCTTGCAAACACCTCTGCTGTCCACCCTAGTCTTGCATTCGGGTATGCTACTTGCATCTTGTGATTGTAATCTTTACAACTGAGATTCTTTAATTGTCTTTTGTGGTTCCTTTCATTTGTACAGGTGTGGGTATGACCAGCAGGTGGCAGCAGCAGTGAGGTAGTCACCTACTGACGGCGTACTTGGGCTTGGGAGTGGATCAATTAGCTTGCTTTCACAGCTCAAGCAGCATGGGATCACCAAGAACGTGGTTGGCCATTGTCTCAGCCTTAGAGGAGGGGGGTTCCTCTTCTTTGGGGATGATCTTGTTCCTTATTCGCGTGCAACATGGGCTCCCATGGCTCGAAGTGCCTTCCGGTGAGCATTATCATCCTTGAATTTTATTCTGGTTTCATCTGAAATGCGGGAACTTTTTTTTTTACTTTTTCCGTAAAGAGTGTTTTTTATCCTCTTGAAATTCAATAGAGCTTTTTTTATTGAAAATAGTAGTGACGCTAACGATCACTGGTTAATCATTGCTAATGTAGAAAGGACTTTTTTTCACTAGTTAAAAAACTGTGTACTAGACATATTGCCATGACTCAATTTTCTTGGGAATCACCATCATCATTTGGACTTTTTGTACTTAGAAACCATAAGTAGCTAATCCTGGCAAATCAATTTTCTTGTTATTCCAAATAAACAACTCAACTTTGTTGAGTTGAGTGTGCATCCCATTATGAAATTGTGGCCTTATTTTCTACCATTCAATTTCACATAAGCTTCTATTTAATGAATCATTGTTGTAGTTTGACATAACCTTGTATTTCCAGGAATTACTATTCCCCTGGTTCAGCAAGTCTGTACTTTGGTGGCCGGTCACTAGGTGTGAGGCCAATGGAAGTGGTCTTTGACAGCGGCAGCTCATTCACCTACTTTGCTGCACAGCCATATCAAGCACTTGTCACTGCGGTAAATTAAAAAAAAAACACTCTTGTAACACCATATCACTCATGTATAAACATAGAGCTTATGAGGTTTTGCTCTTGCAGCTTAAGGGTGGCCTAAGCAGGACCCTAAAAGAGGCTTCTGACCCCTCCCTGCCTTTGTGCTGGAAAGGGAAGAAACCATTCAAATCTGTACTTGACGTGAAAAAGGAGTTCAAATCATTGGTTTTGAGCTTTTCCAATGGCAAGAAGGCGTTCATGGAGATCCCTCCTGAAAACTACCTCATCGTCACTGTAATTATTCCATAACTCTATGAATCGTTGGCAGTGAGAGCAAGTTATTGGTGGCTAAAATCTATTTCTGTGTTTGTGCCAGAAATATGGGAATGCATGTTTGGGCATCCTCAATGGATCAGAAGTCGGCCTCAAGGACCTGAACATTCTTGGAGGTAGGATGTTCAGACAACCAATTAACCTAATTTCAGAAGTCCTTGACTCACATAACAATTGATATTGTTTTGTCTTCTCCTGCAGACGTTACAATGCAGGATCAGATGGTGATATATGACAATGAGAGGGGGCAAATTGGATGGATTCGTGCACCCTGTGATAGAATCCCCAAGTTTGGATCCTCTGCCCTTCTGTGATCATTTCACATCCACTGTACAGTGAACATACATACCCTTAATTCATTCCTATTTATTCGAACAGCGACAATACCATTGATGGATTTGAGGAAGGTTATTGTTGGCCTCAATTCCCTGGGATCATTGGTCTTCCGAATCAAGATTGCCCAGCCTATTACCGCTCAAATAAAGCGTGATTGCCAAAGGAAGGCCACTGCTCACTAGAGTGATGAAAGAATAGAAGGATGGTCATCTGGGGGAGGAGGCTGAACAAAGGGTTAGAAACATGTATTCTTTAGGAAAAGGAAAAGCCAGTCACATGTAATAAACATCATAATGTTCATATGAAATATAATGACCACCTTATTGTGAGACACGGCCCGTAATCAGTATAATATTTTCGAGTTTTTCTTTGCTCTCTCTTTTTTATATAAACAATGCACTCTTTAGTTGGTGCTGTATTGATGTAATATTCCTGTGACAGGTGCTTTGAAATTGCAGAAACAAGACTAATATGGGCTGTTAATTTGTTATAGTGGCCAAAATGATTTGGGAACTACATCTACTAATAGGCAGAAAGCAGCTTGCACGTTTATCGCTTGAATCTTCAGGTGTTGAGTGCAGAATGAGAGAGCCCGGGAATGATGATGTTTCAGGAGGGCCACTAGCAGACGTGCGTCTGTGTCAGATTATGCTCTCAGGACCTGCAGTAGCAGGGTAAACTTGCACTATACTGTAGGTGCTAATTAGAATCGCGAGCACAAGTGATCAGGACCAACAACAGTATGCTGAAAAATCTTGATTAAATTCCAGAATGTACTAACATCTGATCTGTGGGTTACAATAGCTTTACAAACTTTAAAACTGACGAGAACAAGTCTAGGAGCAGCCACTAAACAGCAACAAGCTTACAACTCACAAATCTAGCAGCTACTACTAATAAACAGCAACAAGCTGTTCCGGCGTCGCTCCATGCGAGGTTATTAGCCACTGAACGGGCGGACGACCTTGAACGCGGTGACGAATCCGGCAATGGAGCCTGCTGCGGCGGCGACAGAGAGGACGAGGCAGACGACAGCGAGCGCCTTGAGGCAGATCCACTTGGCGCTGCCGCTTGCCACGGCGCGCTGCTTGATGTACATCTCGACGGGGAAGTAGACGGTGAGCGGCCAGAAGGAGAATGCGCCGATGAGCCCGACGATGCTGCCGAAGAACGGCAGCGCCATGGCGGCGACGGTGGCGAGGCACACGAACACCGACCTGCACGCCAGCCGCAGCGCGGTGGGCGCGAAGGGGCCCACCCGGAGCTCCTTGGTGACCAGCGCGCTGTCCGGCCATGCCGTGGCGGCGCGGGTCTCGACGAAGGCGAAGATGGGCTGGCAGAACACCTGGTAGGCGCCGACGAGGTGCACGACGATGGCGGCGTTGGCGACGTCGACGAGCCAGAAGGGCTCGTAGAACCCGAACCCGGTGAGCATGTTGTCCGGCGCCGCGTTCCCGAACGCGGCGTACCCCATGCATCCGCAGAGCGTGTAGAAGGCCGTGGTGGTGGCGATGCTGACGGCCGTGGCCTTCTTCATGACGGCCGCCTCCGACGGCGGCGGCGCCTTGATGGTGTCCTGGATCTCGATGAGCACGTTGGAGAAGGAGTAGGCGAAGGCGATGTTCCCCAGCGCCTGCATCGTCCGCCACACCTTCTGCGCCACCGTGATCCCGGCGGCGCCGCCGACGGCGACGCCGGTGAGCGTGCCCGCGAACCCGCCGTTGGAGACGGCCTGCGCGACGGCGAGGCCGAGGCCGATGCCGGAGTAGGTGAAGGACATGGCGGAGGCGACGATGGAGAGCCACTTGATCTGGTCGAAGTTTGGGATCTGCGAGAAGGCGAGCTGCACCGCGCCGAAGCCGGCCATGTATGGCAAACTGGAGCTGCTGCACGCGCCGGCGGCGGCGTGGCCGTTGGCGTGGAAGCAGTTGGACCTCCAGATGGCCTGCATGCTGATGGACGCGGCGATGGTGTAGCCGACGGCGATGGCGGCGAGGTTGACGTACTGGACGACGCCGCAGAGCACCACCTTGCCGCCGCCGAGGATGGCGCGGACGGCCTCCATGTACGAGTAGCTCCGGCGGCCCGTGGCCGGGTCGCCGGCGCGGTAGCAGTCGGCGAGAAGGGTGGAGGTGTAGTACATGACGCCGCCGAAGACGAGCATGACGGGTGGGCCCGCCGCCCACCCCAGCTGCGCCACCGCCCAGGGGAGGGACAGCACTCCGGAGCCGATCACGGCCGTCACGATGTGCGCGCTCGCCGTGAGCACCGTGCCCGTGCGGCGCGGGCGGCCGTCGTCGTCCAGCACGGCGAAGTCGGCAAGGTTGCCGGCCTCCAGAGAGACCTCGGACACCTCCTTGATGGTCACCATAGTCGTGTCGATATGATCGTGCGAAGAAGAAGGCGGCGGCGGCGGCGAGAAGAGGCTTGGCTTGGTGTGTATGCGTGCGATGCGAGTCGGGGGCTTTAAATGGAGGGTGTCGTGGCCACAGCTTCACCGAGTCGGACAAGGAAAGAAAGTGCGTCGTTGCCAGGCTGCATCCGATCCCGAGCGCGAATCGAGTCGAGTCCTAATAAAATTCCAGCTCCTCTTTTCCCTTCTGTTCGCCCAAACAAACGAGGTTCCAGCTGTACGGTTCCGTACCGGCGCCGCTACCGCACCGTGGTGGGCTGAACTCTCCCCCAGCCAGCTGGCCGCGCCATCGCCTGTCAGAGCCCACGCGGAGCCCTCCCGGTTTTTGGTTCGTCAAATTGGTCCACGGGCCATGGGGCCTGTCAGAGCCCAAGGACTCCATATAAATTCCTGCCCATTTCACCTGAATACTCCACCTCGCCGCAGCTGAACGCGGACGGCGACAGCCCGCTGCTCGTCCGCCGCGCCCGGACCTGGACCGCCGGCGAAGCGCAGCTCAGGAGACCTGCTCTCCACATGGCCAACGACGCCGGCGATACGCCTCTCTGCATGTGGCGGTGCAGCACCGGAAGAAGGCCGTGGCGCTGTCTGTTGCTGCTGAGCGCGGACCCCGACCTCGGCCACGATCTCAATGCACGGGGGCAGTCGCCGCTGGACATGGCCGCTATTAAGCGGAGTGCCGAGATCCACGGCGTCATCGCCACCGTCACCTTCGCCGCCACATTCACCATGCCTGGTGGATATAGCCAGACGGACGGCGCCCGCCAGAGCTCCGGCGCCCGCCCACCCGCCGGCCATGTCTGCTGCACGCGCGCTCTACACTAACGCCCTTCCGACTGCCGGAACAGAGGCAGGCGGCAGCGGAAGGAGCTAAAGCCGAGGCGTGCAGGAAGACGACGACGGTGGCCGCGGCAGTGGTGTGGCATCGGTGCTCGTGAGGCTGTGAGTTCATTCTGTATTACTACTACGTTGTTTCAGTGTCACAAAGAGTGCACGCTCTGCGGATTACTACTTTGGCATGGTTCTCTTCTTCTTCTCTTGTAAACTGAAGACCGGAATTCTCAGCAGCAGAATCTGTTCTGACGTCGTCTGTTGTAGAATTCAGCAATCGGCACTGTTGCAATGCGTTTTAAAGTCGAAACACCTGAATATTACAGTACTTGTGGATGAACTTCCTTCAGTACGCAGTACAATCGCTGCTACTGCGAACTGGCAACTGAAGATTCGACTGATTGTGTCATCAATAGCGGATAATTAAGCTTCTTTGAGTTCAGTACGTGCAGCATTGATCTTGCTTGCCTTGATTCGTTTCTTATTAGTTGCTGATTTACTGGCATCTGATTGACGTTTGGGTTCAAGGGAGTCCATCCATAATTGACACAGATGAACCCACTGGGAAATCTTCAGAGAGACATGATCCTGTAGAATCCATGCTGCTCTCCGACGGGGCTAAAATAGGGAGGGGGACCACGACGCTGTGTTCACGTAGGCGGCATGTGTGCTCGGGTGCGTTCTTCTTCTGCGCCGGCGGACGCTGTGTTCACTGAGCCGCCGAAGGTGCTGCCTCGTCGCCGTTGGGCGCCGCCCTTGGGAGGTAGGCTGCGCGTCAACGGCCGGAGCGCACCGCGTAGTCGCCGTAGCTAAAGTTCATGGGCGGCGGAGGCGGCCGGCGAGCCGTCGCCGCAAACGCCAGCGTCTGCGTTTGGAGCGTCGACCTTGGCAGGCGTAGGAGCTCGGCAGCTCGCGGATAGACTCCACCATGGGACGGAGCGTCGGGGAGAGCGGAGGCCGATGCGGCGAGGTCTCCTGGGCTCGCCGGCCTCCGGGCAAGCCGCGGCGTGCGGCGGAGACGGCGTTCCGACGACCCAGGGGCCGGACGGTGTTTGAGATACCGTCCGGGGGTGGACGGTATTTCAAATACCGTCCACCCCCTGGGTGCCTACCAGCCGTTCGATGCGACCCGTGCGGCCCAGATCGACTGAAATCACGGGTGGATCCTTCGTCTTCCTCGTCTAACTTGTTGACTCGGTCCACGAACGCTAATGACGCTGCTCGCTTGCTCGCCGGAGCGCCGCCGCCCGCCGGGCTGAAACCTTTGCCTGGGCCTCCTCGCCGCTGCAGTAGCCGTGTCTGCCGCAGGCGCGCGTCGCACCTACTCACCGTCGAGAGCCGGGGGAGCCCGGGACAGAGGAGGCGACGAGCGCAAGGTAGCAGGAATGCCAGAGCGCGAACAAAGAGCGGTCATGGTCATGGAGAAGCCAGCCCCGGCCGGGTGGTGTTGTCTGAGAGAAAGGGCATGCCTCGACTTGGAGCGGACTTTGGTTGGGCGAGTTCTTCTCATCCGCCGGCTCTGTGCAGGCGTAGGGGCGCTGCCGCAGCGCAGACAGGAGAGCGCGCACAAGGTGTATGTAGAAATGCTAGCACGGCGTGCAAGGATGATCGGGGATGTTGTACAGCAGCTCCAGAGCACGCAGTTGATGCAGCACAGTGGAGCAGCTGGAGGACACGCTTTGACACGCCTACTTGCTCATTGCGTCCTGTCGGGAAGGTAACTACGTGCACAACTGTTTTATGGGAGGGAAGCAGGCCGATCAGCTCCGTGAGGGCGTGAGGTGCAGAATGAGATCACCTTCTAAGTTCTACCTCCAGCTCTTCCCCCTTGTCAGCTTTGTTGACACCACCCGTAACTTGGAGTGGCTTCAGAACAGACATCGTCCTTCGTGCTCACAGGTATGGATTTCTCCAAGTTACAGTTTCTAGGACTTTGTTCAGTTTTTCTTGTGTTAAGGCCATCCTTTTATGCTGGTGTCATGGTTAGCTCCTTTTCTTGTAGTGAACGGTATGGGTAGCATGTGCGTACAAATTTTCCTATAGGTTTCGTTTGTCAAAATACTGAGATCATAAGTAAACTATCAATTTTTGCAGATTATGTTAAGATAAAAAACTAGCCTAAACAAAATAAGTCCAGATTAACTAAACTTTGGAACAGCTAAAGTCTCAAGATTATTACCCATGAAGTCACGAAAACGTTTCCTCATTTCGCAAATCATGCTTCATATTTTAATTACAGAAAGTGCTTGCTAAGTTCAAAATATGCATGCAAAACAAAACTTTATGTACAAAGGATCTTATTTTCCATCTTAATTTTCTTCTTCAAGGACTTCAAGTTACATACAGTACATAAAGTATAGGTATGCCAATTTATCTCTTCCTTATGTCAGTGCATCATTCAGAACTTGAAGACAGGTATGGGTATGCCAATGTATCTCTTTCTTATGTCAGATTCATTGCAATCATGGATGTGATGTGCCTTTAGATCCTTTTTAACCTGCTTAGTTTTGTTATCATTTCATTGGATGTGGACAATGTTGCACTTCATCTTACCAGTAGACGTAATAGAAATTCTTGAGAAACGCCTATGATTGCTCTTTGTAATGTTAAGCACTATCTTTGCAGAACCTGGCCCAGCGTAAATTTCTAGTGTAGATGACTTGATTATAAACACTCTAATCATGCGATGTGCCTTTAGATCATTTTTAACCTGCTTAGTTTTGTTATCATTTCATTGGAGGTGGACAATGTTAGCTCTTTTTCTTGTAGTGAACGGTATGGGTAGCATGTGCGTACAAATTTTCCTATAGGTTTCGTTTGTCAAAATATTGAGATCATAAGTAAACTATCAATTTTTGCAGATCAATTTTTTCATCATTTTATTTCTAATTTAATTATTTGTCCATTATATTTGACATGTACTCTTTGTTTAGATATTTTGCTTCCCAATTTGCATCCAAATCATATGCCATTTTTCTTATTTTCTAAATCCCAAATATTAGCGGTGTTAGATATAAGTGATTTTTGGGTTAATCGATTTTTCCTTTTTTTTAACATGACCAGAAACAGACATGTTTTAGATGTCACCTTTTCTTTTTGTTTGTTGGGACTTTATTTACGGACTCAACCAAACAACCTGCATGCTTGTGGAGAGATGGAGTCCAACTTCAGTACGAAACCAATAGGCACTTTTACGTAAGAAAAAAACAGACTTCAAGTTTGATAAGAAATTATATTTTTTTACATAATATAGTTTATTTATAATAACGTAGACCGTTAGATCTTCATAAAATCTAACGGTCTAAATTCTTCTCCTTTTTAGATTAATGTGGAATTTTTTAGACCCTCTCAGCGAACGTGGTGGCTCCTTTTTGATGTTTTATTAATATAATAGAAGATTAATGTACCAGTCGACTACAGATCATGGTTTTGTTCCAATTCTTGCGGTGCCTCCAATTAAATTAATTACGCAATCCATGTGTACGTTGTCTAAAGTTTTTTTTATTATTATCGGAAGGCAAGAGATTTGCAAAATTTTTATTAAAAGGAGAAAAATTACAACAAAAATAATAACAAAGACTAGCAACTGTAAAAGAAACAAAACAAAGAGTTGCCTAGTTGAAGAAAGACGTCGGCTGTTGCGTCACGAGGTTGATTTGACTCTGCTATTACAAAAGTCTACACGGTCAACGCCATGGGCGCTAGCACTCGGGTCTTGATCTTCATTCCGATGTACTCCCTCCGTCCCAGAAAGAATGCATTTCTCGCTTCCCAAAAAATTTAGAATATTAAGTTTGACCAATTATAAATAAAAAAATATAAATATTTATGATATAAAATATATATCATTAGATTCGTTTCTAAATGTAGTTTTTTAAAAATTTATTTAAAGCCATAAATATAAGTACAATTCGTTAGAAACTTGGTCAAACAGTGCGCTACTTTAACTGGCACGCATTCCAAACGAGCGTTCTTTTTGGGACGGAGGTAGTAGTGTACCACTAGTCGACTACCAGATCATGGCTTTGCTCCAATTCTTAATTGCATGAATTGGTGGCTTCGGCTGATCCTTCAAAGCCAAGTATCATCTTAAATCAAACCTTCGATTTCCAAGAAAATGTCAGAAATCAGAATTCAACCTACTAATTTGGCATTCAATAGTGTTCATGAACAGGGGAACGGCTTACATCAAGATTAGCTCGAAGTTTCCTGTGGAGCAGCACAGATTAGTTCTGACCACCTGAGAAAGCATCTTTA
The DNA here is from genome assembly GCA_015476505.1 of Urochloa ruziziensis. Taxonomy (NCBI): domain Eukaryota; kingdom Viridiplantae; phylum Streptophyta; class Magnoliopsida; order Poales; family Poaceae; genus Urochloa; species Urochloa ruziziensis. The sequence goes on along the minus strand of CM027121.1, from coordinate 7,945,634 downwards.
TTTACCTGTAAAATGATGTAAAGAAATTTTGTAAGCATATGAAAGAATAGGGCTACAAGGTACTACGTACTTGGCAAGTTTCACGGTGTACTGACGTGGCGACGGCGACGTCAATTTCGAGGAGGATCCCCGTCAGGCTCTGCTCGACACCATCTGCGGGTTCTGCAAGTGGCGAAGCTGAGATAGAATTAACCCTGGTGCACTCTCCATTTGCATAGAAGGAAGCTAATATAATTTACATGGTAAAATTGAGTCAACTACTAGCAATTTTCCTTTTCACCGTGGTGCATGTGCACCAGGGAAAAACAACGTAGCGTCGCCCCTTATGCTACTTGGGCCGCGTTTAGATGTTTCCCGCAGTATGTCGGGCACACATTTGAAGTATTAAATATAGACTAATTACAAAACTAATTAAATTACAGATTCTGTCAGTAAATCGCAAGACGAACCTAATGAGTCTAATTAATCCGTCATTAGCACATGTTTACTGTAGCAATTTATTGTCTAATCACGACCTAACTAGACTCATTAGATTCGTCTCGCGAAGTACACTCCATCCATATAATGGGTTATTTTTTTCGACTACATTTAATATGTCATGCATGTGAAGGGAACATACTCGAAAAAAATTTCGCGTTTCATCTAAACAGCGCCTTGGAGTGGAGGTGCGCACGGGGCTCCCGAAGCACTTGCATTACCCTGAGGATGATGACGAAATGCATGCAGCAAAACATGCCTCAGTTTTGGTTGTCCGAACTGCTTCTACATGCTTTACCAGCCACTGCAAGCATCCTGACCACGGCCGCAGGTTGTCCACGCACGGTGACCTGGTAGCTGCCCTATGTTTGCCCATCCATAGCAAAATTTGATTAAAATTGCTTCCTAGTGATTACTTGATTAGTGACCTGTGTTGTTCATCTTACTTCTGGATATTCATTATATTGTTGGGCAGCATGCAGCAGTATCTGGAGATGCCAATGCCCGCATTCAGTGTCAGGTCAAGCAGCAAGCAATAGAACATGAGGCTGCATGAAAAATGTTGTTTACGTGCTACACCACCCCTTCAATGAGGCAGGAAAAATGAAACTTGCTCCCAAGAGCTTCAGGCAGATAGAAGCAAAGTGAACAAGTTATATCTCAGTACATTTGCCTGTGATTTGTGATCCATTACTGTATCGTAAATTCTGGTATATTGGACTCTAGTAAATTGGGCATCATATTGTGTAGTTACTTGATTACACCAGTCTGGTAAAAGCCTTTTGTGGTAAATTGATGATGCCAATGTGGTAAACCACGAAGGCATCCTTTTGTAATTTGAGTATATTGGATTCCGGTAACTAGGCATCCTCGTAGTAAAAGCATCTGGTAAATTGATTATGCCAATGTGGTAAACCATCACATTTGTTCTCGTACACTATTGAAGGCATCGTTTTGTAATTCCAGTAAATTGTATTCTAGTAAACTAGGCATTCTTGTAGTAACTTGATTACGCCATATTGACAAATTGTGGTAACTCTGAATAAAAGTTATAGTAATTGGTTTCTTCGTACTGCTTGACAACAAATTGTGGTAACTCCGGATCCTAATTGTCGTATTGAGCCATTCAGATTATCGGAATTAGTTTACGGTAAATTTATCTCATCATCATAGTAACTTGTTCCTCGAAAAAGCTTGACGTCAAATTATGGTAAACTATTACCCGGCTCCCTCGTAAAACCTTGACGATAAATCAGCAGCCCGTGTCTTCATCTAAAAAAGCATACTTGCACATGTCTTAGTATTCCCGTAGTCAGTATACAGTATGTATTGTCGTATCGCCTCAACAACTGCATGTACGAGCATGCCCTGTTGCGCCATCATGTATTCACGTAACACTAGCACGTACACATGCAACGTAACTACGTGTACAAACCACAGGCATGTATTATCGTAACCCGTCCATATGACCATATCCTTGCAATCGCGCGCACTCGAATTCGCGAAATCACATTGAATTAATCAGCGTGAATTAGTTACTGATAACTTGCGTAACCAGTTTTGATTCGGAGGAGAATCCAGGTGAAACCAACTCGATTGGAAGTTTTGTTTTGGCGTGATTATTACGTAATAATGACCTTCAGTGTTAATGATCGTAATTAGTTTCGGCTCCACGCGGCCGGCTCGCTAGCTCGCGGGCTGCGCTCAGGCTGGCAGAGGTGGCGTGGACGCATTGGGGGAGCCAATCATAGCGTGCCAGGTGGACTGGTCACAGAATAACTATTTTGTGGCCGGCCACGGAGTATATTCACCGATTAAACACCCCTTAACTATTGACGTTGTCTGATTTTTAACCCTCAACCGAAAAACCAGATGTTCAACATCCTCCAACTATTGAAACTGTCCAATTTACACCCCTCGGTGGTTTAAGCGATGGTTTTAGCACACATGGCGCCACATCATCCATCCTACGTGGTGCTACGTCAGCCAGAGAGGGGTAAACTGTATCACATTGATAGTTTGAGGGGTAAAATAGACTTTATAAAAAATAAAATAAAAATATTTTTTGAGATAAGATATGCTATTAAAAAATACTGAAATATGATTCAGTCCTAGAAAATTTGTTATAGCTTAAAAATTATGAAACTAATTTAGATATTTTTTAGATCACGCTATATCTTACGATGGCTAGTTAAGTATTATTTAAATTTTTCATGATCTTGTTTTGGTGTTTACTCGCTAGTAGTTAGTCTTGTTATTTTGTGTTTTGGAGCTAAAATAGTGTTTTATGAATTTTTGAAAACTAAACTAGATTTTAGGATTCTTAAGTGCATTTTTAAGAAAAATATTTTATTTTATTTTTAATTTGATAATGTATTTTTACCCCCTCGAACTATCAAAGCGGCTCATTTTAGCCCCCTCTAGATGGATGACGTGACACCATGTAGGACGGTTGACGTGGCGCCACGTAGGCAAAAACCACAGTCAAAACCGCTTAGGGGTGTAAATCGGACGGTTACAATAGTTGGGGGACTTTAGATATCTGGTATTCCGGTTAAGGGGTAAAAATCGGACAGCGTCGATAGTTGAGCGGTGTCAAATAGACTTTTTCATATACTCCCTCCGGTTTTGTAAAGGAAGTCGTTTTGGACAAGATTTGAGTCAAACATTGGGAATATAAATCGTGAATAACTTTTAAGTCGTTGAGTTTGGAAATGTGAAAACTACATGAATAGATTTGTCTTGCAAAATACTTTCATAAAAGCATACATATGTTAGTTTTTAATAAATATCTTTATAAAAATAAGAAGTCAAAGTTGTACTTTGGAGACCGTGTCGCTGTCCTGAACGACTTCTTTTACTAAACCGAAGGGAGTATATATTCCTGCCCATTTCGCCTGAATGCTCACCCAATTCGGCCCAACTGGTACATAAGCGGCGTTAGCTCATCTGCCCGGTCAGGAGGCAGGCTCTGCTCGAATGCTCGATCGACGGTCTGCCAGGCCACTTTTCGCGGCTTCGAAGCGTCGACCTCAGTCTAGTGAGAATTATTATTCCACAGAACAGAACATGCTACGTTGAAGATCGGAGGCGCTGCCGCCGAGTGCCTTTGACGACGTACGTCGCTCCGTTTGGTTCCGAGCACGTCGACAAGCCTTCGGCGTGGCTGCGTGCCGGTCGTATATATCGACAAGGTGGCCGTCGACGACATCTACAGTGCGACTCCCTGAATTATCGGAGCGCACCGGTATTTGCTACGCTTGCGAGGAAGACGTGAGCCTAACTCTAACTCAACAGGTGGGAGGTGTGATCATGCACCCTAACCGTTCAAGTTCGAGCCCCCTCTAGTTTTAATTAGGACGCTATTTTCTTCTTTTTAATTAATAAAAAATCGCCTAGTCCCTCTTAGGTTAGATATCATTTTTTTTTCTTTGCTACGCCCGCAACCCCTAACGGGCGAGGACTCCTATATACATACTGTAAGATGGTTAAAATGATTCATCGGTAAAGCCCATCAAATTTCAGCTAATGATGACCTATTCAACATTTCAACTGAAAAAATGTTGACCAACATTTTTTTAAAAAAGTTGAACCAACATTTTTTTAGAAAAAGTTGAACCAACATTTTTAAGAAAAATAGATGCAACATTTTTTAAAAAAATCTAATTATGTCATGACAAAAAATGTTGGATCAACTTTTTTATTTTGAAAAATGTTGACATGAACTTTTTTTGTTTGGAAATATTGGATCTGGCATCTTCTTTAGTGTCGGCGTAGAAGCGTGTGGCGGCCGTGGGAGGCAGGGCGATGATCTCTCCGGGGAGGGAGGTGGCGCCAAGGCGTCGGCGACAAATCACTAGAAGAGAATGAGGCATCCGCGGACGACATAAACAACGGCATTTTTGGCCCCGGTGCTAATGGTGCAGCCGAGCGGGGATCGGCTGTATGCGCAAACTGCGTGCCGGCGGCAAGGCCAGGTCGGTGGCCGGGGTGGTGCGCGGGTGGCAGCACTTGACGGGGTGGCGCACAGAGCAGCAGTGGAGGACGAGCAGTGGGCACGAAACACTGGACAAAAGCTAGGGTTGAAGAAAGGTGGACGTATTCAATTAACGAGATTGAGCGCACGAATTTCAAACACTGGACGGTGAGAAAGAAAAAAAATCTTTCAAAAGATATATAAATTTGTGACTCCTAGGTCCCAAACCAAACAAGCCCAAGCGGTATTAGCGTGTTATATACCCTACTAAGAGGCCGAGGGCATCTCATCAAACCATAACCTTCGGTAGAAAGCGTGTACAATATACCAACCTTGGCAGAAACCAGCTTGAAAGCATGCATCTGCCGGAGCTGGAATATATACCAATGTTGATTTCGCAAGTAATTCGATCTATGAGTGCTGCGGAAGGAAGCAAGTGCATAAGCAAGGGATCCAATGCAACTCCACCACCCAGCAGCAGCATCGACAACCATGCGTTCTGCCTGGAACAAATATATGCGCCAATGCAAGCAGCTAAGGTGTTGATTGTGAGAGATATTTGTACTCTAGCTAGTAGCTGATCAGTGTCTCCCATCGTGCAGTGTCTCGTCAGTCGTCACCAAGTACTCATCCATCTTACCACTCTTCCGACTTCAGTCTCTGTCTGCTTGTCCGTGTTAATTAATTGGTAAGTATATATATATATGCAAATCAAAGCAAAAGCATGTACGAGTTGTAGATATATATATATGTAACTAAGCAGGTAGCTAATCCAGATCCACTCACTCTCTGCAGCAGAACTAGTTGCATTGCGTACGTACGTCTTAAGATCGAGAGGACAGCATCACAGACGCCCCCGCATGGATCCCTCGTTGTACAGGGCCGCGACGCGGGGCGACGTGGCGACCCTGAAGCGGCTGCTGGAGGCCGACCCTAGCATCCTCGACTCCAAGACGCCGCAGCTCAACACGGCGCTCCATCTCGCCGCCTTGCACGGCCACGCCGACTTCGCCCGGGAGGTCCTCAACGTCACGGCGGAGGAGCTGCTCGCCGCCACTAACGCGGACGGCGACACCCCGCTGCACCTGGCGGCAAGGTACGGGGAGCTGGGGGTGGCGGAGCTGCTCGTCGGCCGGGCCCGGACCTGGCCGGAGGATCTCAGGAGCCCTCTGATGATGACCAACACGGCAGGCGATACCCCGCTGCACGAGGCGGTACGGAACCACAGGAGCTCCGTGGCGGTGCTGTTGCTTGACGCGGACCCCGACCGTGGCCATGACCTCAATGGAATGGGGGAGTCGCCGCTGGGAATGGCCGCCCGCGAGGGCCTCCTCCTCGTCGTGGTAAAGATAGTCGACCATCCATGGGTCGCGCAGAGATTCCAGGAACACGTCAGAGGCACGGCTCTGCACCTGGCGGTACTCGGACAGCACGTTGGTAAGTAATACTATTTATTACCAGAGGTTCATGTTATTACTATTCTCTCCTTTGCGGGTAGGAGGTTCCTATTTTTCTTTCACCGGGTCCTGTTTTTCTATTTCTGGCTTGTTCTGACTTATTCTCCCTCATAGAATAATGTTGAAACAGTCAAAACCACCCGACCTTTTCACCAGCAGAACATGGTTAGTTTTTTGCGGGTAGAAGGTCCCTGTTATTATTACTTTTTATGGACAGTAGGTTCCTGTTATTATTATTCTTTTCGTTGCGGGTAGGAGGTTCCTGTTTATATTATTTTTTCTTTTTGTTGCAGAAAGAATAACAATAACAGGAATCTCCTGCCCGTAAAAGAAGAATGACAATAACAGGAATCTCCTGCCCGTAAAAGAAAAATGACAATAACAGGAATCTTCTACCCGTAAACAAATAATGACAAGAACCTAGTATTTGCAAAAAAAAAAGAAAGAATAATATAAACAAGAACCTCTTTTTTGCGGGTAGGAGGTTCCTGTTATTATTTTTTTCAAGTAGGAGGCCCCTGTTTTTTTTTTAATCAAGGCCTCCCCCATTTCCATTACCAAGCAACGGAAATTCAAGTTTACAGACGAAGGTAGGAGGTCCCTGTTAGGTTTAAAGCGACATGAAAATAACTAATTTAATTTAGTTGGTGTTAAGCTAATTTGTTACTCGATCTCTTCCATCTTAAATTGCTGTTCATTTTGGCTTTTCTAAGTACATGAGAAAAGCTATGTACTTCGGTAAAAACAAATTATGTATCTAGACATGGTGTGTATCTAGGTATATTATAAAAACTATATATGTATCTAGAAAAGTCAAAACGAATAGTAATTTAGGACGGAAGGGAATAGTAATTTGGGACGGAAGGGGTAGAATTTGCAAGAACTGAGAAAAGTGTTCAAATCTAGCCAAAAAATATATACTATTATTATTAAAAATAGAAAAATAAAATCTAATTTAATCTTTATAAAACTTCCAAAACCCTAATAGAACAAATATAATCACGTAGGTCGACATATAAGATGGGGCTTTAGAACTACAAAACGTGATCTATATTTAATAGGTTTGATATTGATTCTCGCTCCGTATATAAAATGTAGAAGTCTTAATTTACTCGATGAAGGAAATAAAAATATTTTAGACCTACAAACAACAAATTTAACCTGTATTATGTGCTGCACGTGCACTGCAGGTATCGTGGAGGTTCTGTTGGAGAAGCGCCCTGAACTGATCGAACTCACCGACTCTGAGGGCAACAATGCATTGCATTATGCGGCTCAGAGAAACAACGCAGGGGCAGTGAATGTACTGCTTAACAAGCGGATGAACCTGGCCTACAAGAGCAACCGCGAGCAACAGTCCCCGCTCCACGTCGCCGCGCATTACGGGTCCACGGACGTCATCAAGGCTCTGCTGCGGTGCTGCCCCGACGTTGCCGAGATGGTGGACAACAACGGCCACAACGCCTTACACACTTCGGTCATCAGCGGCAGGACGCATGCGCTCAGGTGCCTGCTCCGGCGCGTCCGCCCAAAGGAGATTCTCAACCAGGTCGACAAGAACGGCAACACGCCGCTGCACCTCGCAGCCAGCATGTCGCGCATCCAGTCCGCGTTGTTGCTGCTCAACGACCGGCGCATCGACCCCTGCATCCTCAACCGCGACGGCCAGACTGCGCGTAGCCTCCTCGAGATCAAAGGTGAGATGATGGATACGTACGAGATGTATCTCTGGAAGCAGCTGAAGCGGCAGGAGGCTATCAGGTGCCGTAACCAGCGGATACTGCCTGTCACGTTTGGGCGCGCCGCCAGGGCATCAGTTCAGGAAGAATTTAACAGGAGTGTCGAGATCCAGCTTCTCATCGCCGCCCTCGTTGCAACCGTCGCCTTCGCCGCCACCTTCACCATGCCTGGTGGCTACAGCCAGACAGATGGCACTGCCATCCACAGCCACCGCGCCGCCTTCAAGGTCTTTGTCGTCTCCAACTCCATTGCCATGAGCTGCTCTAGCGCCGTCCTCCTGTTCTTCCTTTCGGCCCGGCAGGACCGAGTCAAGTTCGTGGTAGACCAACTCGTATGGGGCCACAGGCTCACCTTCCTCGCCTGCCTCGCGATGCTTGTCTCATTCATGACTGCCGTCTACGTCACCGTAGCTCCCACAGTACGGTGGCCTGTCTACATGGTCATCGCCATGGGCGCTGGTACTCCGGTCTTTGTCTTTCTCATGCTGGGCAGGGAGGTGATCTTCCTTCCGTTATAACCAGCAAGTTGGCCCGCGCAAAGTTTGTTTCATGCTGACACTTAACTTTTTTTGTCAAAATAAATTTGCTAAAGTGATTTTTCTAATTATTTCTTCATTATCATTGTTTTGTCCAAAGATAAATTATAAATATATCATTTTTTTATCCTTAATTTTAAAATCACCACTTGAGAGCTAGGTTAGCTAGCTGGTTTGTACGGCTTCACCATCTTTTTATTTGCTTTAGAAATAGCTCCTTGGAGCTATTATGCATAAGACTTAGAACAATTAGAGGTATAGCTAGGAAAAACCATTTCAAGCAGATCCATGATCCTACCTCTCTTCTATTCATTGCTTGTGCACTTAACTTTTTATGCTGCTATCCGACTATGCTAGCTTCTTCATGGAAAACTCAATGTTTTTGTCGATGTCATCATCTTCAATCTATTGAAATCAATCTGAGCTAAGCTGATTTTTATCTTCTCTTTCTTTTAATTGTAGATGTTCCTGTATGTTTTAAATGAGTTTTTCCACAATTTTCTTAGTGATTATCGTCACACTCTAAATTTTGTATTATCTAAACATCTTTCTATCAGAGATCGCATGGCGGATCTAGCCGCGTGTTCGAGGGCAGGGGGTGCTGATGCTCTGTTCTTCCTCCTCTCTCTTGTTCTTCTTCTACCTCACCTTCTTCTCTTCTAGCTCTCCCTTAGTTCTAATGGAGGTGGCATCCAGTAGGAGGGCTGGAGCCCCCTTGCTGGATCCGGCATTGCTCTCTCTCTCACTCTGGCAGATCTAACCGCGTGTTCTAGGAGGGTTGATGCTCTGTTCTTTCTCCTCTCTCACTTCTTCTTCTTCTACCTCACCTTCTCCTCTTCTAGCTCTCCCATAGTTCTAATGGAGGTGACACCCAGTAGGGAGGGCTGGAGCCCGCTTGTTGGATCTGGCACCTCTCTCTCTCTCTGTGTGTGTGATCTAGCCGCATGTTCTATGGGGCTGATGCTCGTCTCTTCTTCTTCTTCTTCTTCTTCTACCTCACCTTCTCCTCTTCTAGCCCTCCCTTAGTTCTAACTCTAATGGAGGTGGCACTCGGTACGGAGGGCTGGAGCCCCCTTGCTGGATCCGGCACTGCTCTCTCTCTCTCTCATTAACTCATTGGCTAAAGGCGCGGCGATCTCCTCCTTGCATTGTTATACTCCCTGGTTCGTTCCTATTCGTAGGCCACAACCACCAACATTTTCATTGTTGTGCTACCCTTGATCTTGTTAGGAGGATATAGCCGGGACACTATTAGGAAGGGTCTGAGTAGCAATCCCGAGTATGGGGAAGAAGATCGACTCTGATATACGACAACTTTGGAAAGCGACGAAGTTGGGAGAGGTTGCTGTGAGTTCGAAGGATATGGGCAGTTGCGACATTATTAAGGGGGACCAAAGTAGTGATCCCGAGAATGAGGAAAAGTGTATCTTTCAAAAAAAATTATTTTTCATCATTTTATTTCTAATTTAATTATTTATCCATTATATTTGACATGTACTCTTTGTTTAGATATTTTGCTTCCCAATTTGCATCCAAATCATATGCCATTTTTCTTATTTTCTAAATCCCAAATATTAGTGGTGTTAGATATAAGTGATTTTTGGGTTAGTCGATTTTTCCTTTTGTTTAACATGACCAGAAACAGACATGTTTTAGATGTCACCTTTTCTTTTTGTTTGTTGGGACTTTATTTACGGACTCAACCAAAGAACGTGCATGCTTGTGGAGAGATGGAATCCAACTTCGGTACGAAACCAATAGGCACTTTTACGTAAGAAAAAAACAGACTTCAAGTTTGATAAGAAATTATATTTTTTTTACATAATATAGTTTATTTATAATAACGTAGACCGTTAGATCTTCATAAAATCTAACGGTCTAAATTCTTCTCTTTTTTAGATTAATGTGGGATTTTTTAGACCCTCTCGGCGAACGTGGTGGCTCCTTTTGTTGATGTTTTATTAATATAATAGAAGATTAATGTACCAGTCGACTACCAGATCATGGTTTTGTTCCAATTCTTGCGGTGCCTCCAATTAAATTAATTACGCAATCCATGTGTACGTTGTCTAAAGTTTTTTATTATTATTATCGGAAGGCAAGAGATTTGCAAACTTTTTATTAAAAGGAGAAAAATTACAACAAAAATAATAACAAAGACTAGCAACTGTAAAAGAAACAACACAAAGAGTTGCCTAGTTGAAGAAAGACGTCGGCTGTTGCGTCACGAGGTTGATTTGACTCTGCTATTACAAAAGTCTACACGGTCAACGCCATGGGCGCTAGCACTCGGGTCTTGATCTTCATTCCGATGTAGTGTACCACCAGTCGACTACCAGATCATGGCTTTGCTCCAATTCTTAATTGCATGAATTGGTGGCTTCGGCTGATCATTCAAAGCCAAGTATCATCTTAAATCAAACCTTCGATTTCCAAGAAAATGTCAGAAATCAGAATTCAACCTACTAATTTGGCATTCAATAGTGTTCATGAGCAGGGGAACGGCTTACATCAAGATTAGCTCCAAGTTTCCTGTGGAGCAGCACAGATTAGTTCTGACCACCTGAGAAAGCATCTTTATTTACCAGTAAAATGATGTAAAGAAATTTTGCAAGCATATGAAAGAATAGAGCTACAAGGTACTTGGCAAGTTTCCTGTGTACTGACGTGGCGACAGCGACGTCAATTTCGAGGAGGATCCCCGTCAGGCTCTGCTCGACACCATGTGCGGGTAGATGTTTCGCGAAATTTTTTTCGAGTATGTTCTCTCACATGCATGGCATATTAAATGTAGTCGAAAAAAATAACCCATTATATGGATGGATTGTACTTCGCGAGACGAATCTAATGAGCCTAGTTAGGTCGTGATTAGACAATAAATTGCTACAGTAAACATGTGCTAATGACGGATTAATTAGACTCATTAGGTTCGTCTTGCGATGTACTGACTGAATCTGTAATTAGTTTTGTAATTAGTCTATATTTAATACTTCAAATGTGTGTCCGACATACTCGAAAAAAATTTCGCTAAACATCTAAACAGGGCCTTGGAGTGGAGGTGCCTTCGGTCTCATCGAGCGACAATTCCACACAATGTTCAACCCTGTCCACGTAACCACGTTCATGCCAACCTCATGGCTCATGATATCAGGTCTGGAGTGGCATTTGCTACGCATAAGCGGTATTAGCTAGCGTCAAATAACAAATAAGAGGGGGGCATGTCAACAAACAATAGCCTTTGACCTTTGGTAGAAAATACACATTTACCAAGCTTGGGTAGAAAGCATCTGCCGGAGCGGGATCAAGGTCGTTGATTTCGCAAGTAATTCAATTCTTGGAGTGCTGCGGAAGCAAAAGTCCGATGATTAATTACTAGGTCGTTGGACGTGCACAAGCAAGGGATACAGCTCCACCCTGCTGCATCAACAGCCATGGATGCATTCTGTCTTCTGTCTGGAATAAATACCAAGCTAAGGTTGATTGTGATTTGTAACTGCAGTGTAGCTGAGTGTCGTCACCACTCTTCTTCCATCTTACCTGTCTTTCCCTTCACTCGCTCTCTGCCAACTCATTGTTCCTTTCCCTGTACTCTGTTCACGTCTCCTACACATTATTAACTGGTAAGTATGGCAATCAGATCGAAAGCATATGACTAATTACGAGTTTTGCATGAGTAATTAAGCAGGTAGCTAATCCAGATCCATTATTGTGCACTGCAGAACTCGTGCCCCGCCGCATGGATCCCTCGTTGTACAGGGTCATGTCTGCTGCACGCGCGCTCTACACTAACGCCCTTCCGACTGCCGGAACAGAGGCAGGCGGCAGCGGAAGGAGCTAAAGCCGAGGCGTGCAGGAAGACGACGACGGTGGCCGCGGCAGTGGTGTAGAATTCAGCAATCGGCACTGTTGCAATGCGTTTTAAAGTCGAAACACCTCAATACTATTACACTACTCGTGGATGAACTTCCTTCAGTACGCAGTACAATCGCTGCTACTGTCAACTGGCAACTGTAGATTCGACTGATTGTGTCATCAATAGCGGATAACTACGCTTCTTTGAGTTCAGTACGTGCAGCATTAATTGGTCTTGCTTACCTTGATTCGTGGGCTCGGGTGCGTTCTTCTTCTGCGCCGGCGGACGCTGTGTTCACTGAGCCGCCGCAGGTGCTGCCTCGTCGCCGTTGGGCGCCGCCCTTGGGAGGTAGGCTGCGCGTGAACGGCCGGAGCGCACCGCGTAGTCGCCGTAGCTGAAGTTCATGGGCGGCGGAGGCGGCCGGCGAGCCGTCGCCGCAAACGCCAGCGTCTGCGTTTGGAGCGTCGACCTTGGCAGGCATAGGATCTCGGCAGCTCGCGGATAGACTCCACCATGGGACGGAGCGTCGGGGAGGGCGGAGGCCGATGCGGCGAGGTCTCCTGGGCTCGCCGGCCTCCGGGCAAGCCGCGGCGTGCGGCGGAGACGGCGTTCCGACGACCCAGGGGCCGGACGGTGTTTGAGATACCGTCCGGGGGTGGACGGTATTTCAAATACCGTCCACCCCCTGGGTGCCTACCAGCCGTTCGATGCGACCCGTGCGGCCCAGATCGTCTAAAATCACGGGTGGATCCTTCGTCTTCCTCGTCTGACTTGTTGACTCGGTCCACGAACGGTAATGACCCTGCTCGCCGGAGCGCCGCCGCCCGCCGGGCCCGAACCTTTGCCTGGGCCTCCTCGGTGCTGCAGTAGCCTTGTCTGCCGCAGGCGCGCGTCGCACCTACTCACTGTCGAGAGCCGGGGGAGCCCGGGAAGAGGAGGCGACGAGCGCAAGGTAGCAGGAATGCCAGAGCGCGAACAAGAGCGGTCATGTTCATGGAGAAGCCAGCCCCGGCTTCTCCATGAACAAGAGTGGTGTTGTCTGAGAAAAAGGGCATGCCTCGAATTGGAGCGGACTTTGGTTGGGCGCGTTCTTCTCATCCGCCGGCTCTGTGCAGGCGTAGGGGAGCTGCCGCAGCGCAGACAGGAGAGCGCACACAAGGTGTTTGTAGAAATGCTAGCACGGCGTGCAAGGATGATCGGGGACGTTGTACAGCAGCTCCAGAGCACCCAGATTGCCGTCCAGCTAAGTCTTGATCAGGCTGGAGGATACTTTTCCAGGATCGGATCTTGATCAGGCTGTCAAAAAGCAGCACCCAGCGTTTACATTGTTTACGACAAGCATCCAGCGTAACCGCTATTGTCAGAATCATCCAGCTCCAGGACTACTTCTCTCAGTACTTGTCGTTTCGTTTTCGATATCTCTGATAGACAGGACTGGGAAATCTGCTGCAGAGAGACAGGATCCTGTAGAATCAATCCATGCTGCTCTCCGACGGGGATAAAATGGGGAGGCGACCACGACGCTAGTTCACGTCGGCGGCGAGGACCGAGCACGACGTCTGCTAATGGGATTGATCACGGAGACGACCATGGGCCCGGCGTGGCTTGGGTCGATCGGTTGCGTTCTTGTTAATTCTGCGGTAGCGGACAGTGTACAGCTCAAGTAATGGAGCCGCCGCCGGTGCCGCTGGCGGAAGAGGCTGCGCGGGAACGTCTGGCGCGCGCCGCGTCCTCAGCTCAAGGAAGAATAACACCGTCGGCAGTGAGGCGCGGGCACTGCCGCTGCCGACGTCCGCGGCGGCGTTCATGGCGCCGACGTGTTCCAGTGCCTTGACAGAGGAGGCGGCCGCGGCGGCCCAGTTCCGGGGCTCTGTAGCCGTCTTAGTTGAAGTTCATGCTCATGGGCGCCGACGGCCGGCGAGCCGTCGCCGCAAACGCCCGTCTGGAGCATCGACCTTGGCAGGCGTAGGAGCTCGGCAGCTCGCGGATGGACTTCACCGGGACGGAGCGTCGGGGATGGCGGAGGCCGCTGCGGCGAGGTCTCCTGGGCTCGCCGGCGCCGGGCAAGCCGCGGCGTGCGGCGGAGACGGCGTTCCGACGACCCCAGGGGGGCGGACGGTGTTCCAGATACCGTCCGGGGGTGGACGGTATTTGAAATACCGTCCACCCCCTGGTTGCCTACCAGCCGTCCGATGCGACCCGTGCGGCCCAGATCGACTGAAATCACGGGTGGATCCTTCGTCTTCCTCGTCTGACTTGTTGACTCGGTCCACGAACGGTAATGACGCTGCTCGCTTGCTCGCCGGAGCGCCGCCGCCCGCCGGGCCTGAACCTTTGCCTGGGCCTCCTCGGTGCTGCAGTAGCCGTGTCTGCCGCAGGCGCGCGTCGCACCTACTCACCGTCGAGAGCCGGGGGAGCCCGGGACAGAGGAGGCGACGAGCGCAAGGTAGCAGGAATGCCAGAGCGCGAACAAAGAGCGGTCATGGTCATGGAGAAGCCAGCCCCGGCTTCTCCATTAACAAGAGTGGTGTTGTCTGAGAAAAAGGGCATGCCTCGACTTGGTGCGGACTTCGGTTGGGCGCGTTCTTCTCATCCGCCGGTTATGTGCAGGTGTAGGTGGAGCTGCTGCACCGCGGACAGGAGAGCGCACACAAGGTGTATGTAGAAATGCTAGCACGGCATGCAAGGATGATCGGGGACCTTGTACAGCAGCTCCAGAGCACTCAGTTGATGCAGCACACAGAGACTAGGATCCCGGTGGAGCAGCTGGAGGACACGCTTTGACACGCCTACTTGCTCATTGCGTCCTGTCGGGAAGGTAACTACCTGCACAACTGTTCTATGGGAGGGAAGCAGGCCGAGCAGCTCCGTGAGGTGCAGAATGAGATCACCTTCTACCTCCAGCTCTTCCCCCTTGTCAGCTTTGTTGACACCACCTGTAACTTGGAGTGGCTTCAGAACAGATATCGTCCTTCGTGCTCACAGGTATGGATTTCTCCAAGTTACAGTTTCTAGGACTTCAGTTTTTCTTGTGTTAAGGCCATCCTTTTACGCTGGTGTCATGGTTAGCTCTTTTTCTTGTAGTGAACGGTATGGGTAGCATGTGCGTACAAATTTTCCTATAGGTTTCGTTTGTCAAAATACTAAGATCATAAGTAAACTATCAATTTTTTGCAGATTATGTTAAGATAAAAAACTAGCCTAAACAAAATAAGTCCAGATTAACTAAACTTTGGAACAGCTAAAGTCTCAAGTTTATTACCCATGAAGTCACGAAAACGTTTCCTCATTTCGCAAATCATGCTTCATATTTTAATTACAGAAAGTGCTTGCTAAGTTCAAAATATGCATGCAAAACCAAACTTTATGTACAAAGGATCTTATTTTCCATCTTAATTTTCTTCTTCAAGGACTTCAAGTTACATACAGTACATAAAGTATGGGTATGCCAATTTATCTCTTCCTTATGTCAGTGCATCATTCAGAACTTGAAGACAGGTATGGGTATGCCAATGTATCTCTTTCTTATGTCAAATTCATTGCAATCATGGATGCGATGTGCCTTTAGATCCTTTTTAACCTGCTTAGTTTTGTTATCATTTCATTGGATGTGGACAATGTTGCACTTCATCTTACCAGTAGACGTAATAGAAATTCTTGAGAAACGCCCTTATGATTGCTCTTTGTAATGTTAAGCACTATCTTTGCAGAACCTGGCCCAGCGTAAATTTCTAGTGTAGATGACTAGATTATAAACACTCTAATCATGCGATGTGCCTTTAGATCATTTTTAACCTGCTTAGTTTTGTTATCATTTCACTGGAGGTGGACAATGTTGCACTTCATCTTACCAGTAGACATAATAGAAATTCTTGAGAAACACCCTTATGATTGCTCTTTGTAATGTTAAGCACTATCGATGCAGAACCTGGCCCAGCGTAAATTTCTAGTGTAGATGACTAGATTATAAACACTCTAATTACGGCATAGTTATCCTGTGTGACAGCTAGTTATTTACTACTTCAATAAAACATAAATGGAGCCCCATTCACCTACCCATATATATACAAATGAAAAGAAAATATGTTGCATTTCAGTGTCCAAGTTCATTTCCTTTTCCTTTATTCTTGTAGGATATCCGTTTGATAGCAGGGTCAGAATAGAGGCCATCATGGCAACAGCATTAGAAGATCTAGGAACTCCTGCTCCCTCAAGATCTGAGCTAGAGAAAATAGCAAGTATATCCATACTCTAACTGTAAAAGTTATTGTAGTTCCTAACTATGCTACATATCACATAATATAGTGGACTAATAGCAACATATTGTGAATTTAAGTCCCTAACGACTTATTGCTAAACCGTATCCTAGCTTGCAAAATCAAGCCTGATACACAAACTAACTAACCAAGTGAAAATATATATCACTTACAAGGTTAGATCTACAGGGCTTGCTGACGGCAAACAAAAAAAGAGCACCCCCCCCCCCCCCCCCCCCCCAAACATGTTGGGAAGAGGCCTTTGTGCCATGAATGCATCAACCATCTGCACAACAGGCCGAGTAGCAGTGAAAACGCACACATCCAATTGTGCAACACACGATATAGATTAATAAATCATCAAACGAAACATTCATTATATGCTCATGTACCTCCTCTGTCACTTGAGCTCTAGCTCTCTGACGTGTAGGTGTAGCAACCAGCTCAGATAGAACTTCGACAAGTCGTTGCTTCACTTCACCAGTTAGCATCCTTCCTTCCTTGTATTCCTGGTGTTGAGTTTCATACTAGATAATGAGTTTCATAATGGATAGAGCTCCATAATGGAAGTGTGATTTATTAGCTACTCGGCATGAAAAGTGCACCTTCTTTATGTGCTCAAGCTCATCATCGTCTTCAAGGAAGAAGTTTAGGTATTTGATTGGGACATCCACCTGAATAAGATGTGAATCACCAATCAACTTCTTTTTGTTTCTTATAAGAAATACAGGAATTAATTGGAATATTATAGGTGGATTATAGAAATGAAGATCACGATCTCCAGCAGGTTAGCCATGAATGTGACATGGAAGGCTTAATCAAGAAACAGCCTTCTAATTCATTAGTGTTCATGAATGCAGAGCATAATTCAAGCTGCTAATTTGGCATTCAATAGTGTCCATGAACAGGAGAGCGGCTTACATCAAGATTAGCTCCAAGTTTCCTGTGGAGCAGCACGGAGTCCTGACCACCTGAGAGAGCATATTTATTCACCTGTGAAATGATGGAAAGAAATTTTCTAAGCATATGAAAGAATAGAGCTACAAGATACTTGGCAAAATCCAATGAACAGTTCACCATATTTCAATGTTTTACTAAAATCTGTTATTGTTGGGTAATAAATATTGTTTCATATGAAAACATAGATCAGCAGGACAAACCTTTGTCTTTATTTGTTTAGAACTATCTGTCACATATATTGCAGAATTCGGGTCACTGGCTGACATTTTAGTGTTCACCCCCTGTAAGAAGGAAATAAAGCTGACATTTTAGTGTTCTCCCCCTGTAAGAAGGAAATAAAGCAAACCGCATAAACTAAAGCACCTGATATTATGACCATTAAAATAAAAACAAAAAAAACTGAGCAGGTTAATCAAAACTGGTCAGGTTGCACCGTACCAGCTCTTTTATTCGGTGTTAAAATCCCAAACTAAGTACCTGAAGTGCAGGGAAAAATCTTGATTCAATCAATGAAGGTTTCTGAAAACCAATTTTCTGAGCAACATCACGAGTCATCCTAAAATAAGGATCCTGCACATAAAGTTAATCAACTCAAACTGCCAACCCAGCACAGATATGTGCCGACATTCCAGTACCTTTAGTGAAAATATCAGACATGCTTTAAATATCATAGTTCGCTAAAAAGATTGTCCATAATTTGAATATTGGAGGACATGATCCAAACCAGGATAGCTAGCCTTTGCCCAAGCAACAAACACACCCTATCAGTATGCTAGCAAGTGGATAAAGAACCAATTATGCCGAGATAATAAGATGAGATATTATTACCTGGTCTATTGCACATGGGATAAGGCACCGCAGTTGGTCATTGCCAGAAAACAAATGCGGAAACGATGAAGGGAACGATGGAGCAGCCTGCACAGAAGGAAAGATGACCTTGCCAATGTGATCCTCTGGAGTAATTCCAAGTAACGGTTTAAGCTGTCATTGATGAGTAAGAGTATTATAAAACGGTAGTGCTTGGAGTTAAGTGACACAGACTCTGTAGCATTCACAGATATTGATCTTAGTTCAACAGTTCTCACCTTATTAAATGTCACACGTTTCTGAACTTGAAGCATATTTTCATAAAATTCCCTGTAAGAGAAGGATAGCTGGTTATTAGTTTACCATTGAATAAATTAAAGAACCATAAGAATAAAAGCACGCATTCAATTGATTAGTGTAAAAAAAAAAAGACCATTCAAAAACTTCCACTTCAATTTATTAGTTAAGACAGCAGTGAAGAAGATTAAACTTACCGTCCAATGTAGTTGATATCTGTGAAAATGAAAGTTCTTTCAATGTCAAATCCACAGGCTATAATGTCTTTGGCATTTTCACGGGCAAGCCGTTTACATTCCGCAATAGTTAAGTTCCTTCTTCCACAAAAACTTCTCGTCGTCAGTTAGCTGTATCACTAGGGGCACCTTGAAAGCATCCTGCAAATACCTAACAAGATGATCTTGATTGTTAATAAACACTATTCAGGTTCTCACACAATAACAATTCATATCGAATGCAAGACTTATCAAAGAATGCACTTTCTTAGTGTAGATAACAGATAGATCGACAGCACATAGGCTATGAAAACCGACAATTTCTGCAGCATGCTACTGATTAAGGGTTGTTTGGATCTAGCATTATTTTGTGGACGCTGAAACATCTAAATCCGGTTTTAGTGTAACCGACTTGAAAACTTTATCTGGAACTCTGGATACACTAACATTGTTCTGGTACGGTTGTGCAATGCAGTGTATATATATCAAGAACATATCACTATATCGGAGAAGCAACAGACACAGTTTGGGAGCAATGCTTACTTTGTGAACATGAAGGGGATGAGGTGGCCGAGGTGCAGCGCCTCGGATGAGGGCCCCCTCCCAGTGTACAGGTAGAACTTCTCCCCGGCCTCCAAGATGGTGTTCAAATCCCTACACAAGAAAACAAAACCGTCAGTGATAGTTCAGTCCGAACGAGCAAATCATCAGCAATTCTCAATAAATTGCAAAATAATTTAGTTTATTTTGCTTATATAAAACTTGAAAGAGTATTAAGATCTGCAAATGCACGATAGCTGATCAACTGTAAAAAAAATCGCGTTTTCAGCTGCAGATTGGGGGGGCGACAACAATGGTTTTGAGAGCGTCACCGTACCGGTGGGCGAAGAAGATCCCTCGCCGGAGGAACCGATGCGGCGGGCGGGCCGTGAGGCGCGCGATGCGGTCGACGATCGCCGCGTCGATGCGCTCGCATCCGAACTGGTTAATCAGCTTGTCGTAGTCGATGCCCCCCGCCGGAGCGGACACCTCATACGGTGTCGTGACCTGTTCTGCCGCCGCCGGCGTCTCCTCTTCAGTGTCCACGGCCCGTAATACCCCGGCCACCGGCGTTTCCTCCGACACGTTGAGCACTCGATCATCATCCGACGGTATAGGCTACCGGCGTTTCAAAAAAGGTGAGATGTAGTCAATATTAACTACATCTCTAAATTAGTATTTTTTTTGAAACACGTGCCTGCGGCAAGTGCCCTTCCGCTAGTGTAAATAAATGGTCACGAGTTCCAACATACATATTTAGAGGTTACTCTACATCTATCTATACTTAAAAGGACGACGGATTTGACGGTCATACAAATCTTACATCTTACTCTGAAAATGTCTACACCGTCAAATTTTATGATGGTCGAATGCTCTAGATTATAATCTAAAAAGTCTATATTGACTGTACCACTAATTTAGTAAGTTTTTTTAAAACGTGTGCATGTGGCACCTTCTGTTAGTTATGAGTAAAAGACATTATAAATCCTTGAACTCTCTCAAGTTCCCATTCACTTTTAGTCCATTTATGGACTTGGATTCTCACATAGAATGAAGTATGAACCACTTAAAAAGAGAAGTATCTAGATGTCGCTTTGAAATTTTATGGATCTCGAGGGGAACTATATATAAAAGAAGAGAATAAAAGGACCTCCCTCGCTCGTGCGTGAGAGGAACGCTAAAGCAATGTGGGCCATTCAGATCGTCATGGCCTCATGGGTTCAAAATGGTGTGGTGAGCGGGCCGCAGCAGATTGTTGATTGGTTAACCGGCGAATTTGGGCCCAGTTATTTAGTAACGACACGGCCCATGGCCTGACGTTCGTCTCCCCACGACTCCCCGAGGGAGCCTGGCCTGCTCTGTGCTTGCCCGCCGGCGACTCGCCGTGCCCACGCCCACGGTTCCTCCACCTCTCCAGGGATCCGGCCGCCGGTCCCCCCATCGAGAGCACCCACCCACACCGCCGCCAAGCACCCACACTGCCGCATGCCGCAGCTCTCGGGTGGTAGCGATGTCTGGTCGAGGATCGGAGCGCCGAGGTGGGGACTGGGGAGGCCCGCGCCCTCTCAGAACGGCAAGCCACAAACGCGACGCGACCCCTGCCTCAGTCGCCGCTCTCGCCCCCGGCAGTCCCCACCTCCCCCCCGGCCGCGTTTCAGGGATTGGTTCTACTTCGAGCAAAATGCCCATTCGATTCAGATTGTTTCCGTGTGAGTGCTTCTCGCTCCATCTTCTCTTGAGGGGGGACACCACCAACTCCTCGCCATGAATTCCGCCGAACTGTCACTGGTATTCCAATTCAATGTGTGGCGCATGCTGGGTTTTCGTTCCATTCGCCTGTGCAGCTGGTTGAATACCTGAAGCAAGATGCTGCGATAAGCTGCACGTGGAGCGTCTGAATGCTGCGTTACACACAGGTAAACTCTCTTGTTGTGCTGGTCAGACGTTTGAATTCAGTGCATCCAGACATCTTACGCTTTGTTAATTCAACGCTGATCCTTTCATTTCAACATCATCACTGTTATCTTGTGCTTGCGTGGAGTTGTCTTCGCCTAATTTGGTATACCATGCATGTTGAGTCCATACTACCGGCAAAGTATTATTCTAACTTCAACTTCAACCGCTGCTGTCCAACAAAATTTTCACGGAACTTGCATCAACAGATGATCACGTGATTAATAATGTTGGAATGTTTGCAAAGGAATTTATGTTTTCTTTCCCTTTTTTCCCCCCTGCAGGAGTGTGTTTATATGGAGAATCAGTGTAGCTGCTGTGGATAACGATTAATGAAGTGTGCTGACTTTGCCTTCAGATTTACCATGAAGTGGCCATCAAAGCCTCATCGCGATAGGCCCAAAGGGAATGCATGGATTCCAGGTGTACAATGTTCCTCTCAACTTATGGCTTGCTGGCTAACTAAACACTGAATGCCAAAAGAGAAGAAAAAACAAAGGTAGCAATGGGAGCATTTTGACAAGATAAGAGAAATCAAAAATTGAATAATTGGTGTAGATAAAAGGAACTGTTGCATATGATACAACTGTCAATTCTATTGTTGCCAATGTTTAAGATATTTTAACTGGTGGCTAAAGCCTAAAATGGTGTTTGGGCCATATCATCCCTCCAGGTTCCAGTTCTCACCTAGACTAAAAAGTTGATCACGTTAGCAGACTAGTCAAGTCAAATGCGTTCTTATTGATTTTTAAACTTAATGGCTCTACATTCTTCAGACTACAGTGGGAGCATGTCAAGGAATATTATCCACGTTGAACACAACCTCTATTTTTCTTGTACCATGTTTGAACTTTCAGTCATTGCCAGCCGATCAGTTATCATTCTTGATTAAGCTACCTTATCTCGTGGCCTGGGCTTGCGTAATGACTAATGACACAGCTGAGACCTCTTAAATCATATACATATGTGACTCCTCTCCTCCAGCTATGCTGCTCTGCTTCTCTTGCCCTGCTAATGCCTCTCATGGCTACTTCTTACTTGATGCTAATCCTTGCACTCCTTTTGACCTTTGCAATTACAGCTAGTACTACTGGTGGGCTTGCTCATACAAGTTACCTGAAGAAAGGCTCCTCCCTCTCTGTGGAGCATGCCTCTGAGATCATACAGTCACCCGATGGCACCTTCTCATTTGGCTTCTACAACATTTCATCCACTGCCTTCACCATATCCATCTGGTTCACCAATTCAGCCGATAGAACCATTGCTTGGAGTGCAAATCGTGATCGTCCTGTGCATGGGAGTGGATCAAAGATCGTGCTGAACAAGCATGGTACCTTGGTTCTAATGGACTACGACGGCACAGTTGTGTGGCAAACCAACACGAGCTCAAAAGGAGCTGATCATGCAGAGCTCATGGATTCTGGGAACCTTGTTATGAGGGATCAAGGTGGCAACATCCTCTGGCAGAGCTTTGACCATCCGACTGACACACTGCTACCGACACAACCGGTGACAGCCACCGCGAAGCTGGTATCAACCGATCTCTCACGCCCTTCAAGCTACTACACTTTGCGCTTCGATGACCGTTATATTTTGTCACTTGCTTATGATGGGCCAGAGATTTCTAATCTCTACTGGCCTAACCCGGACTTCAGTAGCTGGCTGAATTACAGGATTAGTTATAATAGAAGTAGAAGAGGTGTTCTTGATAACCTGGGGCAGTTTATAGCAAGTGACAACACAAGCTTTGTTTCATCAGATTGGGGCCCAGGGATTAAAAGGAGATTAACACTGGATTACGATGGCAATCTTAGGCTTTACAGCTTGAATGACAGCAGTGGGAGCTGGTCGGTTTCTTGGATGGCTTTCTCTCAGCCTTGTGAAATACATGGTATATGTGGTTGGAATGGTGTTTGTGTTTACACACCAGCTGCAGCCTGCTTCTGTCCTCCTGGTTATGTGGTCAGGGATCCAAGTGACTGGAGCAAAGGCTGCAAACCAACATTCAACATCTCCTGCAGAGGTAGTGATCAGCAAATGGGCTTTGTGAGCCTTCCTCAGACTGACTTCTGGGGCTCTGATCTAGATTACATCCCGATGACATCGTTGGATGCTTGCAGGATTCAGTGCTTGAATTCCTGCTCCTGCCTAGCTTTTGAGTACAAGTTAGATAGCAATGACTGCTACTTGAAGTCTGTTCTCTTAAATGGAAAGACCGTCCCAGGTTATCCCGGCACAGCACACCTCAAGGTTCCTCAGAACCTTTTATCTAAAACAATTTCATATGTTCATGAAAATAGTGAAATCCTTGATTGCAATTCATCCAACACAAAAGTAGAAGTCCTATCATTTGATTCTGATGCACACAGTAATGGTGGAAAAGCTACGACGTGGCACTACTACTATGGGTTCCTTGCAGCATTCTTTCTTATAGAAGTTTGTTTCATTGCGTTCGGCTGGTGGTTCATTGTAAAGAAACAATCAACACAATCAGAGATTTGGGCAGCGGAGGAAGGTTACAGGATGGTGACAGATCATTTCCGTAGTTTTACCTACAAGGAACTGAGGGAGGCCACTAAGAATTTCAAAGACCAGCTTGGTCATGGGAGATATGGCTCTGTGTACAAGGGTATTCTACGTGACAAACGCATAGTCGCTGTAAAGAAGCTCGGAGATGTGAAACAAGGAGAAGACGAGTTCCAGACAGAGGTCAGTGTGATTGGGCGAATCTACCATATGAATTTGGTGAGAGTATGGGGTGTATGTTCAGAACGAAAGCACCGGTTGCTGGTCTTTGAATATGTGGACAATGGATCACTGGCCATGTTCTTGTTTGGCAACCAGGGACTACTGCAATGGGATCAGAGGTACAAGATCGCAGTTGGTGTGGGAAAAGGGTTGGCTTACCTTCACCATGAGTGCTTGGATTGGATCATCCATTGTGACGTTAAGCCTGAGAACATACTCCTGGACCATGATTTTGATCCCAAGATCAGCGACTTTGGGGTTGCAAAGCTGTTACAGAGAGATCATCGAACAGATCCAAACATGTCAAAGGTTCATGGGACCAGAGGCTATGCTGCTCCGGAATGGGCCTCCAACATTCCCATAAATGAAAAGGTGGATGTGTATAGCTATGGAGTGGTGCTTCTTGAATTAGTCTCAGGGCGTAGAGCATTCGAGTTGGCAGCAAGTGGTACTGGTGATGCAGAGATTGCTATGAGACAGTTAGTATGGACAATAAAAGAGAAGTTGAAATCTGGTGACTGGTCATGGATTACTGGTTTTGTGGATCCTAGATTGAATGGCAACATTGTGCACTCAGAGGTTTGTTTGATGCTGGAGGTGGCTGCTATGTGCATGGAGAAAGAGAGGAGCCAGAGACCGAGCATGAATGATATAGTGGAGAAATTCAGTTCCTTTCCTGTAAATGAATAATGAATTTGGCAACTTCCCATGTACCTGTACTTTCTTTCATCTGAGAAACTTGTTATATTTGATGATGAAAATGCACTGGAAAAAGTCCTTTAGAGTACCTCCATAGTCTGTTCACTTCAACATTTGAAGATGTTGCTATTGTTGTCGCAATAGTTATGATGGGCATAAACTTCTTAGGTTGCCTTTCACTCTTTTATCATAGAATTGCTTAGTGTGCATTTTATTTACTTACAATGGCCGTACGTTATAATTGATTAATTTCTGATAACCACATATGTAATTTGTTCCTGTTGATGTCAAGCTAAGTGTTACTTTTCCAGAGCTTGTCAACCAAAACTCTGACATCTGAATGAACTTTTATAAAAAGAAAACAAAACTATGGCACAATAATTCCCTTTTTTTCTAAAATAATATTATTTTATTAGAAAATTGTAAAAATAAGTGGTAAAATTCAAGAACTATGGAAAATGGATGCATCATTCAGTGACCTATCGGCCACTGAATGGCCAATGTGTGGCTATCGGCTTCTGGAGAGCCGATTGGTCATCTATAATAAAATTCTGGGGACCAATTGGTATTTGAGCAGCCCATAGGCCTCTTAGCAATTGGATGGCCGACATGCTTGCTTAAACGTGTTTATACATTGCTTGCCGTGAAGGCGTATCCGTATGCGCTGGTTGCCCGGCTCAAGATTAAGCTCGAGACTATGGGTATATACTAGCCTATGCAGTTGTTAGCTTCTTGATCGTCATGCACGCACGTATACATGCAGCTTGACTCTGGCAATCCTGGCTTCACGCACGTATTTGATGACGTTGAGCTCCATGCAAATGACGTGATGAACTCCATGCAAAAAATGGTTAGCTAGCTTCTATTCACAATGGAGTCCTATATTCTGCAGGGTTTTAGGGTTTTAGGTTCCGGTAGACACGAGCAACCAAATTAATTTTCGTCATGCATCGGCACACCCAATGTCTTTGGCCGCCAAATTCATGGAGAAATTGCCTGCTGTGTACAGTATATAGGACAGTCGGTTAGTCAGTTGCCGTAACCGTTACTGACACCACCACCACACGTCGATCGATGAAATCAATGGCCACGAGCAATGGGGTCGATGGAGGCCGGTGCGCATGCGGTTGGTACACCTAGGGGTGAAAGTGGTGAGGATAATTTCCGCATCCGATCCGCTTCGAATCCGAATTTTGCGAATATGGAGAAGCATTTTTAATATCCGTGTGGATATGGATAATCCGAATCCGATTGTGTGTGGATGCGGAGTAGGATATGGTTTAAGAGAAATCCGATGGATATGGATTATCCGATAATTGAACGCGGATTATCCGAGGCCTACAATAGGATATCCGACTAATTTAACGAGCCCACCATGTCACCACACCAAAAAAATCGAGCTCAACTCAAATAACGAGGCACCCATAAACTATGTCGTGGTTCATGAACCATAGAGATGAGTATTTTTAGTGTTATGTTGCTAAATTATAGTTTGGTTTAGAAATTATTAGTCACTTTAAAACTACATGTAAGCGTATATTATCCGACTATATTAATCCGCATCCGCTCCGAAACCGCTCCGACTCCGCACCAGTTTCGACATCCGAACAAATCCGCATCCGTAACCGTATCCGCAAGATATCCGCTCCGCTTCGTATCCGAGAAAAAAATATGGATGAGGATGTGAAAAGGGTATTATCCGCTCCGATCCGATCCGCTTTCATCGCTAGGTACACCTGATCTGACTGAGCGACTCTGCTGGCCCAGATCGGTCGATTTCCATTTTCCCTGAAAAGTGTGGAAGCAGTGTGCAGAGAGGCCTGCGCTTTTGATGCTCCGTGGGGTCTCACTAATCACCACCACCAGTTGCTGATTGGTTAGGGAACAGAGATGGAATCCTTCAACGCTATCAGATGGCGCCCCGATTGCAATTGGTTAGGGAACAGAGTTTGTTTGGTTCACGTCTATGTTTGGAAATAATAATCGAAAGCATAAGTATAGTTTCTTTTTTTAAAAGCAAGGTTAGGAGTTATCAGTTATGCAATCACTCACCCCCATCCTAGCATTCTTGTTTTTTTTTTTTGACTGGAACTTATAATTCCATTAACCTGACCGTGCCGCAGAATCGCTGGCAACCAAGTTTTGAATACAATCCGGCACACAGTCCATGAGAGGAGCTGAGTCCGATTCACACACACTTCCTAATTTGGCCAAAGCATCAGCCACTTTATTACAATCTCTCGGTCGAAACACGACGTCGGACGAGAGGAACTCGTAATGCAGCATATTCTTGATCTCTAACAGTAGACCACCACATATAGCACGGTTGTAATCCCTGGAAAGCAAACCTTGAGCAATCACTCACCCCCATCCTAGCATTCTTGTTGACACGAGGCTAAACACATCCGATTAATCGACGGAATGTCACAAGACACGTGTGTGTGTGCGGGCCAAGCTCTACATTCCTGGGCCTCTAGTGTGGAGAACCAGAACACCCCGGCCCAAACTGTTATGCCAAGCTCCCCAGCCAATCATGTCCTTTTCGTTTTGGTATTCCCATTTTCCATGTTTTATTTCAGCATTTCTCGCCAACTCTGCATCTGAATTTGGCTTTACGAAAAGAAGCACGAGGCAGCCGTCTAAGCCCGTATAGAGCTACTTCCAACTATATCAATTAATTAATGTAGACACCCACGTGTTTCGCACGTATGTGTACATTCATCCCTGTATGCGCTGTGCTTTGGTGAGACCTCCTGCAACTGCAACAAGGGGAGATCTCAAATATCCCTAGCTGGAAGATTATTTTAATCAATGAACAGTGCAAAAACCTCACGCTAGTGGTGCGATAGTCGCATATCTCGCATGTTTCACGGCGTCCTTCTCTCTCACAGACACACGCTAGTGGTGCGATTTTGTTGGAGAGGGCCTGAGACAAACCAAACCAAGCATCCATGAGAGATGATACTAACCAGTAATTAGTTTACACAAGATGACACTACCCCGAACAATATGTAAAGTACGTATTATATTGCATACGGCCATCTGAGTACACAGTTTATTAGCTCAAGCACCATTATCACGTATATCCAAATCATGTGATGGATTTATTAACTTAATAATTATACTATACGGCTAGGTGATTTTAGAACTTGGATCCTGAGGTATATAATCCGGCCGGCTTTTTTTCCTAGAGAAACAACGATAGTTTTGGACATGCCCAACAATTCAGAATTTTAGCGCCGACGATGCAAACATGACACGACCATCTCATGCGAAAGTTGTGGTGGCACTGTGTCCACGCACGTACGTCCTACCCTACACAGCTGCTTTCCGTGTCCTGCTGTTTTCTTAATGTAGCTTTCCGATACCGCCATACCGGTATGTTACGTGTCCATCAAAACACAATTAGCCTTTATTCTTGGATCTTAAGACGTAAATGTGATAAAGCGACATCTATATATATAATATGTCCATTCTACACTCCTACAAAAATATATAACCTCCTTTTGTACATTATTGTAGAGCTTAGTTTGGTACGAAAAGATCTCCAAAATTATATTATGTGGGATTCAATTTCTCTCTATGATACCGTCAGTAGCTACAAAATCCAAAACACTTTGGAATACGAATATATCGGTACAACTTATACACTAATTATGGGCATGTGTCATTAAAATAATTGTTCATTAAAACTAAAGCAAATTATATTATTATACACCATCAAACTACACATTAATTTGCAAAGCTTCACGAAATGAGCCATGCATGCTTAGTTGGTTAGGTTCTGTCCGCCTTCAAATCAGCACCGGTGCATGCTTGCATTCCTTTCAATTTATTCATTATTAAGAGAGAGGTGGGTATATGTGCACGTATGAATATTTATGTATGCATTGCATTTCGAAATAATTGCACAAGCAGCAACGATCATCTTTCCATATTGAAGCGCCTATAAAAAGCAGCAACCCAACAGAAAACAAGCGGCAGCAGCTTTCCTTCCCTCCCGCGCCTCTTACGTACGTGTACGCCCTCCTCCTAACCTCCTCCCCTTGTTTCATGGTGTTGCCGCGAAGTAATCGGCAACCAAATTACTAACCACTAGGCTATTATACTGATGAATAATCAGCTATAGTAGCTAGCTAGCATCGAGGCCATATCATGGAGGCGGTGACGGCGGCGGCGCAGGCGAGGGAGCGGCTCCGGGCGAGCTTCGCGTCGGGGAGGACGCGGCCGGCGGCGTGGCGGGCGGCGCAGCTGCTTGGGCTGCTGCGGATGGCGGCGGAGATGGAGGACGAGATCTGCGCCGCGCTCCGCGCCGACCTCGCCAAGCCTCGCACCGAGTCCTACGTCCACGAGGTCTGCAAACTGTACTTATTGCTAGTATGAGACGTACTGAAGGATGATTCGTAGAAGAGACGACCTGAGATGACTAGATATGTATGTCCTGCTTGTTTGTGATATGATGCAGATATCGCTGGTCACGTCATCCTGCAAGTTTGCGCTCAAGAATCTCGAGAAATGGATGAAACCCAAAAGGTACGGTATATATGGCAGTACATCCTCATCAGCTCCTAGCTAGCCAGTTGCAGATCATCAAGGTGAAATCGATCTGTTCGTCACTGGTGATTAATCTGCTGTGTTGCCAATATCTTATAAAAATAGAATAGAAGCATATATTACGTACGTCAAATCGTCAATAGTTGGAGACGGCGTATGTACGTGATGCGTCTTTGCGTTCTAGAGTTGCATTGGAGCCTGACGCTGCGCGTTTCTAATTAAATTGAACCCTTTTTATGGCATGCTTGAGATGCAAAGAACTTTGAAGGAATTTTAGGAGGGGAGAGCGATACATTAAGCTCCCAGCAGAATTATATACTCTAAAAAATGCTACGTGATGTATTTTGATCATTTTGTTTAGACCAAATCAAAACATCATACAGACAATTTCTGCTGCTCCCCCTTCTATCACAAATATATGCTTCATGTGTTTGGATAACGACATGGTAAACTGTAGCTTCAGCACTATTTTCTATTAGGAAATACATTTCAAGACAAATACATGCATATATATCATTTCTGCCAGTTGACATATATTATGGATATGTTGATAATCAAAAAGTTCTAATAAATGTTTGACTGGAATGTTATCTAGGTCCTAGCTAGGATCAAGTGTGTTTTATTAATATATTCAGCAAGTAATTACTGTCATACCACATGACAAATCTCTAGTTATTTTCCTCATTTACTAACTTCTAGTATTTTCAAAGCGCTTGGCCATCACATTCCAGAATTCACTTCAGCTCACGCCATCTGGTCCTGCAGCTATGAATTCGATCGGCTCGTTCTAGTATAGCTTTGTCACCACCTCAGTGCACCGTGAGGTCCTTGTCATCCCACTACTTGTTTCGGACTGAGTGGTTACGTTTCCCAGTACTTGATCCATTGAAGCCTTGCTAAAACCACTCCCTCCAAATTCGAAACCAACAGCAGGAATGAATGCACATCGCTCGACTTTTAGTAACAATATCAGTCACTTCTTCTTTCAGGTCCCCGCCGGGTTGCTCACGTTCCCATCGACAGCTAGGGTCACCGCGGAGCCGCTGGGTGTCGTGCTCGTCATCTCTGCCTGGAACTACCCTTTCCGTAAGCTTGCAAAGCAACCCCAGTTGCTCAATCAAATCATAAATTAATACTGTTTGACTGAAAACCATGTTCATTAATATGATGCTAAGATGACCCGATCGTTCAACCACCGGAGGTAATGAAGGGAGATAGACAGGTTGGTTGGTCAGGCACCACACATTTGGCACTCCTCTTATTAGACGCATGCCATTCGTGTGCATCCCTATCCCCATCTAAGATAGACAGAGTTGAGACGAGTCTGGACCCTAGAGATCATGAGACAGGGATCGGTCGAGTTCAATGTGATGTCAACGCGTCGGGTCATGCGTTTGGCATGGCATTCGTCCTGATCGTCGTCCCAACCAATGGGGTGTGTGTGTCTAACGACAGAAAGGAGAGTTGAGAAGAAATGCTGATCTGTTCATCGCTATCTGATCACTTGCTGCTTCAGAGTTACTGTTCGGAACTCAACTCTCTGAGAGTAACAAGCACATCACAAGCGGCAAGGAGAAATTAATAGTACTTGCTCTGAATTTATAGAAGGCCCCAACCACCCATGCCATGCGTGTCTCTGTTTTTTCTGACACACATTTTTGTTCAGATGCAGTTTAGTTACTATAATACCTAGGCGAATTTACATGCTACCGAGTTACTCTTCACTAATAAGCTATATAAATTGTAATTCTGACCACTTAATACTGATTTTTGAATTGTACCAGTGCTGGCCATCGACCCAGTCATCGGCGCTATCGCCGCCGGCAACGCCGTGGTGCTGAAGCCGTCGGAAATAGCGCCGGCCACCTCGTCGCTGATAGCCGACCTGCTGCCACGCTATGTGGACAGCTCATGCATCAAGGTCGTCGAGGGTGGCATCGCAGAGACAACCGCACTGCTGGAACAGAAGTGGGACAAGATCTTCTACACAGGTTCCAGCCGTCTCTCTCTGCCATCGATGAAGCTTGGGTTGAGTTTGAGTGAGCTTATTACATGACCAAGTGTCTCCTGTTGTCTTGTTATGATAAAATTTGCAGGTAACAGCAAGGTAGGGCGCATCGTGATGTCCTTTGCTGCAAAGCATCTGACGCCCGTGGTCTTGGAGCTCGGTGGAAAATGCCCTGTTGTTGTCGATTCCGACATCGATCTCCATGTAAACATCTCATTTCTCTAGATTGCTAAAAATCTCTTGAAAAAAAGGCTACTGTTTTATAGGAAATTATAAAATTAACAATACTGTAGATGGTGAGATTCAAACTTTCCTAATTTGACTGGTATAAATCTCAGTTTTTTGAACATCATGCCATGTCCCAAGATTCATAGTACAGATGGAATGACACCAATATCTTGTGATTGTAACGTTGAAGGTTACTGCTAAGAGGATCGCTGCCGGCAAGTGGGGTTGCAACAACGGCCAAGCTTGCATCTCACCGGATTACATCATAACCACCAAGTCATTTGCACCAAAGCTGGTAAAAAGAAATGACATGAACACTGCCTACTCAGAAACATCTTGAATTCAGGTCTAACTGACTACGTTCTGGTTCTTAACGTGTGAATATATAGCTGGATTCCTTGAGGAAAGTGTTGGACAAGTTCTATGGGAAGGACCTGCTGCGGTCGGCGGATTTGTCACGCATCGTGAACTCCAACCATCTCAATAGATTGAAGGCACTCATGGACGAGGAGATGGTATCCGATAAGATCGTCTTTGGTGGCCAGAGTGATGAACAGCAGCTGTGAGTGCATTTTACTACATCAAGTTGACATCTGCCTGATGAATTCAGAATCACAAACATGGCTAGCTGATCTTTCACATCGATTTTCATTGCGTTGCAGCAAGATCGCCCCAACATTGTTGCTGGATGTACCACTTGATTCGGCAATCATGAAGGAGGAAATTTTTGGGCCTTTGCTTCCTATAATCACGGTAAGATAAGCATTATCATGTAATCATAATGTTTTGATGCATTAAACAATAAGTCCTCTAGCTATGCTGGATTCCTTGGTATGCAGCTTTTGGTGTTTTTTTAACCTCACTCTGTTCTTTATATTGCTGTTTCTAGGTTGACAAGATCCATGAGAGCTTTGCTCTGATCAACTCCATGACCAAGCCACTGGCAGCCTACCTCTTCAGCAAGGATAGCAAGCTCAAGCGCCAGTTTGAGAGAAACGTTTCTGCAGGAGGGATGATATTCAACGATACCAGCATCCACGTACGCAACATTTGCACAGAATCTCAACTGAAAAGTGTTTTTGAATTGAGCATCTTATTTTCTTTCATAACTGATGGACGCTCACTTCCTTATAAATTGGTTGCGACATTGCAGCTGACAAATCAGCACCTGCCGTTCGGAGGAGTTGGGGAGAGTGGCATGGGCGCCTACCATGGCACCTTCAGCTTTGAAGCCTTCACCCACAAGAAGGCCGTCCTGGAGCGAAACTTCCTCGGCGAGGCGAAGGCCAGGTATCCACCATACACGCCGGGGAAGCTGAAGATCCTCAAGGGTGTGCTGAAGGGGAACCCACTGGCCATGGTCCAGGCTGCTGTAGGGTGTACAGGCAGGGCAAGAGTATAAACATCCGCAATTCGCAGCATACACTATACATCATTTCAGTGCTAGAACTGAGGATTTGCAAATGTAACTCTGGAGAAATAATTGATGAATTGTGCAAGGTTGAAAGGACGGAAAATGTGTCGAAAAAGTGTCGCCGCTGTCATGTTGCTACTTACTAGAATCAAAAGCATCACACCACGTCAACTCAAGAGATGCTCATGGCAGCAGCAAGTTACTTCCTAACCAAAAATATTATAGTCTTTTGGACTTGTTCCAGAACCTCCGTCTTTTATAAGCACGATGTTCCAACTCTTCCTCTTCCTCTTCCTCTTCCTCTTCCTCTTCATCTCGCATCTCTCTGTGGCCACCAGATTCCTTCAACATAAAGCAGGTGATCATGTAATTTAGACCGTGAAAAAAAGGTTTCTTAAAATGAATGCATAAAAGTTGAACAAAATGACTGCATCATTCTTTATAAGGTTTGCAACAAGCACCAGCGACAGGGAAATATTGACATTTGCAAAAAAAGTACGTGGTGATGTCAAAGAATGAGTGCCATACCCTTAGCGCAATTCTCTTCGAGTCTGATACACACTCCTTTAGCATTTTGACTTGGGACTCATCTGCATGACACTTGCTAATTTTTTTGCCTGCAGAAGCAGTTGATAAGAGCCAAGCTTTAGAAACATGGCCTCTACAGTCTTTCAATACAAAATGCCAAAAAGACAAGCAAGGAGAAAAGCTGCTACTACCAAGGTGCCTCTCGGTCTCCAGAAACTGCTCGACTTCATATTGACTCACCAAGGATACAGCATATCCTGAACGCCCTGCACGTGCAGTTCTACCCACCCGATGAATGTAGACCTGCATTCAGTGTGGCTTGAAATCTAGAGAGGCTAAAACGTTGAACTTCTGAGTACAAGCTGTAGAAATAAATCACTCCACATTTCACCTTAGGGTTTTTTGAAATATCATAATTAATGACCACATCAACTCCTTGAACGTCCTTTTTTTTTATCAACTCCTTGAACGTCAAGTCCACGGCTTGCCAAATCTGTGCATGTAAGAATATTGCATTCTCTCACTTTGAACCTATTCAACGCACCTAATCTCTGATCCTGAGAAGGAAAATATGCAAACGTTATATGACTTGCAAAGAATATTTTGAGCAAGTAATAATATATTAAAAAAAGGACTGAATGAGCAGATCAAACAGTTTTATACCATGTCTGACATAGTCAAAGAATGCAAACCTGATTCATTTTGCCATGTAGACAAATCGCTTTAAGACCAAGATTCCGTAGCATAAGAGCAAGAAGCTTTACTGAGTAACGGTTCCGCAAAAAGATCATGAACGTGCTCCCTGGCATCTTGTTCAGAATATGAACAAGATAACAATCCTAAAGTTCAGAGAAAAAAATGGCAAGTTCAGAGAAGACTGATGGGAAATGATCATATTGCAAATAGATCTATCTTTTTTTCCTCGAATACAGTATATCATCTTTTCTTTTGAACTCTCTTTTTTACATATATTTACATTTAACTAGTAGGGGTGCGACCCTCCTATTTTTCTCAACAAATAGATCATATTGCAGACCAGCTAAAAAGCAAGTGCAATTTGTAAGCTCTATTTTGATAATATAAAAAATAAACATAGCATATAGGCAATTCTCAGTAGCAAAGTTATCTTATAAATAGGAAGGATGGATGCTACAATACAAAAAGATCATAAAGTCAAGAATAAACCTTAGAAAGTACATATATATATACACATATTACTACACATGTGATAGTTTTACAGAGACAGAATAAACCTTAACAATCATGTCATAGCAACATCAACCACATGGACACAGATAGATCAACCAAACAAGGATTGAGAACTCACCTTATCATCTCCAGGCACAAAGTAAAACTCTTGTCTAAGTGTATCTACTGTAGAGTATTTGGAGTCTACATCAACCTGGTTCAAGTAAAATTGTGATTGATATGTACATCAAAAGGTCCTACTCTGCATCTGCTGATATATTTCTTACATAAATGATTGGAAGGAAAAGAATGTCACCTTGATAGGATTCCTGAGACAAGCACGTTGCAATTTTTTCACCTAAGTAATTTCAAAGAAAACTTCACTCAATCTATTAAAAAAGTATAGGAAAATAATGTTGTGCATTTTTGGAAATTAGCCCATGATCATGCAAACTGATTATTGCAGTGAAAAAAAAATTATGATAGGAAGAAAGTACGTGTTTTTTACAAGATTGCAGAAAATCAAATGAAGCTGACATTTTCTAGAATATACATAAGAACCAATCACTTTTCCATTAATAATAAAAAACTCGATCTAGGGGAGAGACATCCCCTTGACATAGCTAATAAGAAGCGAAAACTGCCTTCAACTTTACTCAGGGAGTTGGCATGACTTGCAGCACCCTCAGTTCGAGCCTGGGTAGGTGGAACATTAGCTAGGCGATCTAGTGCCGTTAACGCATCCGCATCACTTTATCGAGATAATTTACGAAATTAGTGGTATACTGATGTGGTTGTAATCATTCGCATAGCTTATTCAGCTCCACAGTTAAGAGTGGTCACAAATTCAAATAGTTCCACATCCACTAAACCTTTTTAGTCATTGACGCTGAAAAGAGGAAAGTCCTCCTCTCCTTAGGTACAACTTTTATGATGTCATCGAGGGCTTTCTCAAACTCCATATTAAGTAACACATCAGCTTCATCCAATACCTGCAAAAAAAGGGGCCACACGCATGAACATAAACCATCTGAAAACTTCCCAAAAATCCATGTAATTACCCAAAATGTCATAGATGCTCAAGGATGTCCTGATGAATTAGACTTGCAAATTTTTAATTATTTGAATGCCACATTGCAGAAAAAAATGATGAATTAATATGTGTAAGTATAACAAACACAAAGAAAGAACATCATGAAACTAGCATTTCTCTTTAATGTGCACTTCACAAAAGGATGTAAAAAATGGTGATCACCCTATGACATAAGGGAAAATAATCAAAACAATTAACCGAATATCTACCAATAAATAGCATAATGATATTGGGGCGCATACCAAGTACTTGATTTTGTTAAGGCTGAAACCCTTTGTATTTGTCAGATGGTCCAAAAGACGTCCAGGAGTTTTTTTTAGAACGGACGGCAAGAGATTTGCCGAATTTTTATTAGAAGAATAAAAGAAACAAAAACAAAACACACAACCTGCGACTGGGTTATTACAACTCTAAGACTCAAAAACCACTGAGCGACTAGACTCTAACAAACTAGAACGAACAAAACGAACTGCAACAACAGGAGACTGGAAAATAGAAAAACCACTATGACAGGTTCAAGATGTTCGGAGGTGTTTGCGCTGTGGTAGCCAAGTTGTACTGTCCTATGTCCTCTTTAGCTAGAAAGGCCACTTGTTCTGCCGTCATGGACTCTTGATTGAAGGTTCTTCTATTACGTTCCTTCCAAATGTTCCACCAGAAATAAATGATGACGCCATCGAAAAACGGTCTACTCTGTTTGTCCACTCGATTCCTGCATTTCTTCCACCATCCGTAGACAGACGAAGTCGTTGTAATCTGAGGTAGGTTTTGAATGTTAAGCCAGGCGGTGAGCAGTCCCCACACCTGATTGGTGTATGTACAATCTTTGCAAAGGTGGGTTGGAGTTTCTGGTTCCAAATTGCAAAGGCGGCAAAGCGGGTCATGAGGCCATCCTCGTTTGGCAAGGTTGTTGGCCGTCAAAATCTTTCGATGTAAAAGGATCCATGCGAAGAACCGGCACTTGGGCTCCGTTTTGGCCTTCCATATCGGGCTGATGCTATGAGTTTGAGGTGTCCTTGAAATTGTATCCGGTACGCACTCTTTGTTGTATACTCCCCATTCGAGGTCCATCTCCATTTTATTTCATCGTCTGCTTCAGAATTTCGTTCTTGTAGATGAATTTTTTCCCAAAGATCAATGTACTCGGTGAGTTGCTCACTTGAAGTGAGAGGGTAGATTTGGTCGATCCAATAGTCTTCCCGTAGGGCCCTTTGTACCGTGAAGTTCTTTCGTTTTGATTGTTGGTAAAGGGTTGGGGCGATGTTTTTGGGTGCCGTACCGTTGATCCAACTCGAGTGCCAGAAATTGGTCTTATCTCCTTTTCCTGCTTTGACGTCCAGGAGTTCCAACCTGAGTTTTGGAGGAAAAATGTCACAGAGAACAAGTTGAGACTAAGATAGAGACTATTATATGATACCAAATTTTTCTAACAGAAAAATCACTTATGAGACTTATGACAGATATAGAAGTTAAAATCTCATATATGGAGGACAAAGAAATAAATATTATATAATGCATGTGCTTAAATGGAAGATAAAGAGAACTAAATTTTATATAGTGCATTTGCATAAACTACTGGTGAAGTGGTGATGGAACTTTTTGGGCCTCAAGAAAGGAAAGGAAAAAAATTAATAGAATCCTGAGGAAATGTGTTTGGAACTGAATTAAATTCTATATAAAAATATACAAAAACATAGCAAAGTGTCCTTAAATTTAAAACTAAACATCCTCGCAAAAAAAAAAAAACTAAATAAGCTAGTTGCCTTTGACCAAATGAGACCTAAAAGGTCAATTGATGCCGCAACTTCTAAGTCTTCAAAATATAGTACCAACTTTCCAGCGCTGAGAATAAATGAATGTTAGTATGCTTGCAAGCATAAAAAATGCCTAGTAACTAAACTAAAGAATCTTTTTTTTCCTCCAGTACAACAGAGCAACAAATGAGTCTTTGTCTTGGAATGGGGTGCAAAATTGAGTGAGTGTACAAGACTCACTACAATATGTGGACGTTTCGCAAGGGATATTGCTTGCTGCATCCGGTCTACTCCTCCAACAAGCTGGTCCAATAATAAAAGATCAAGTGTCAGTGGAAAAATATTCGAGTGATCCATAGACCACATAGTCTAACAGTGACAGTATCAGGACTTGGATTTGAGCAGATGGGACAAGCACCAGGGAACATCTCAAAGCATGTATCTAAATTGTACCCCACAAATCACATATTCTAATTATACTGGGCAGAAAAATAATTATATTATTTCTCAAATATAGTGAAACAATGCTCGCTGTGGTGGCAGATTAGTCAACAAAGACTGAAGTAGTATCTAATAATTGCATAAGAGTAGCAAATGGATCAACACTGGCTCATATAGAAGTCAATGTAATAGCAATTAACATATATTTGGACAGACAGAATCACACTACTCTTGGACAGAATCAACACTCCCTTAAGCATATATGAGAATATTAAATGGACAAAATGAATCACGAACCACACCCTTGGACAGACAGAACATCCATTTTGTCATAACCAAGCTCCACATAACAGGAAAGTCAATGCAGTAAATATGCTGAACTGTGTAAAAATGCAATGCTCACTTGCAGCCATACGCTTGACCGGTGCAGTAACAAAAAAATTGAAAGAGCACATTCAATTGTAAAGTTGTAATGCTAATGCTAGCACTCACCACCGAGCAAATCAAGCCAAGAGACGATCCCAACGCCTGAAACTGTTCTGCAATCTGAATCGCCAGCTCCCTTGATACCAAAACAATCGTACGACACAATTAAGCAACCGCGCACAATATCCACTGTAAAATCGACAAGAAGAGGTAAGCAAACGAGCACGACCTTGTCGGGGACAGCACGCAGGCGAAGAACGACTGGGGGCGCTGGAGCAACGCCTGCAGGATCGGCAGCGCGAACGCGGCCGTCTTCCCCGACCCCGTCTGCGCCAGCGCGATCACGTCCCTCCCTGCACATACAGAGACCCAAATCCACCCAAAATTAGAAGTTTTGGAAGGCGATAACAGAGCCGGCGATAATACCTTGGAGTGCGTGGGGGGGATGGCCTCGGCCTGAATCCCGGTGGGCGCCTTCCACCCCATGGCGTCGCACGCGTCCAGCAGCTCCGGGCAGATGCCAAGCTCCGCGAAAGTCGACGCTTGGCGCGCCGCCGGTGGTGCCTGCTCGTCGTCAGCCTGCCTGTGCGTGCGGCAGTGCGGGGGTTTAGGGTTTGGTCACTTTGGTGGCGCGGCCGCGGCGGTTGGCTACTTGGCGGGTGCTGCGCCCAGACATATCGTTGGAGGTGGTAAAAGAAAAAAAGAAAAGGAAATGAGAAATTGCAATAATGTACTCCGAACATGCTGGGATTTTTCATACACGTCTCCAGGTTTTGCAAGTTTTCATCAAATGAAAATGCAAAAAAAAAAAAAAAAAAAAAAAAAAAAAACACCCAGCCTCCTTCTTGAGAGTTGAGACGAGGAAGCGCATGGACATGGGTGAGTTGCGACCCTTTCAAATTCCAATGCATCCTTTTCCCCTCCTTTGCACACTTCCGGCCCTCTCTCTTCCTTGCAACCTCTCGATCATCACATCTAAATATAGCAGTCTCTCTGCGTGTCCTGCTTGCGCGCGTTCGCGGCAACGACGGTGGAATGCTAGGCGCATCTGGCACCACCAGGAGGAACACGGCGGCGTCGAGATGAGCGGCGGCGGCGGCGATGGCGACAAGGAGGCGTTCTTCCACTGCCTGGACCGCGTGCCGTCCGGCATCCACCTCGACGCCGACTTCCCATCCGACGATGATGACGACGACGACGAGGACGACGTCCGCGTCTCCTTCGCCTCCGCCATGGGCGACCAGAGCTTCCAGAGCTTCCGCAGGTACCAGGCGCCCGTGTTGGAGGAGGAGGACCAGGACCAGGACCAGGACGATGACGACACCTCCAAGTACGACATGTGGATGTCCGACGAGCCCATGTCCATCCAAGAGCGCCGCCGCCGCCTCCACCAGGGCCTCGGCATGGCCAGCAGCCGCGACCTCGCGCTCCGCCGCCACAGCATGAAGAAGCGCCCAGCCGACGTGCCCCGGACCATGTCCCGGACCGTGTCCAGGCTCCCGCCACCGGCGGTCTCATCGGCGCCGCCCACCGCCTCCTCCGCCAACAACAACGCGCCGAGCACCGCGTCGGGGGCCGCCGTGCCGCAGGCGCCGGCGCCGAAGAAGGCCGCCATCACGAGGCGCCGCTCAGACAGCAACCTCGTCGTGCGAGACGGCCCCGCGTCGGTCTCCGGGAAGCCGCCGTCGCTGAAGCCTCTGTGCCGTGTCCGTTCCTTCCCGTTCCGGCCGCACGACGCCGGCGACAGCGCGCCCCTCGAGAAGCCTCAATCATCCGTGGCTTCATCACGTGAGGTACCCGCCGCGCCACTACCGGCGGCGCCGGCTGATAAAGGCCGAAAAGGCGGCGACGGTGACGAAGGCAAGAAGGGCGGCGACGGAGACGGCGAGAAGGATGCCGCCGCCGCCGTCGTCCCCGCCGCGACGCCCAAGGACAATTCGTCGAACACCCAGACGGGCGTGCTGGGTCTGGAGGAGTTCGAGAAGTTCATAGGCAACACCCCCATCATGAAGCTGATGCGGCGGGGCACGAGCCAGCACCACTCCGCGCCGCCGCCCGCCGGCGGCGTGCCGCCCAAGGCCGACAAATCCGGCGGCAAGAAGAAGGGCGGGTGGCTCAAGAACATCAAGTCCGTGGCCATCGGCTTCATGGGGGACAAGGACACCAATAACGCCAAGTCGTCGTCGGCGCCGCCCACGGCGGCAGGCGCCGTGCCCAAGTCGGTCTCCACCAACGCCTCCGCCTCCGCCGGCGGCGGCGGCGGCGCGTCGTCGACGGAGCGGCTGAAGGTGCACCAGTACGGGAAGTCGAGCAAGGAGCTGACGGGGCTGTACATGTGCCAGGAGATCGTGGCGCACGAGGGGTCCATCTGGAGCATCAAGTTCAGCGCCGACGGCCGGCGGCTGGCCAGCGCCGGCGAGGACAGCGTGGTGCGCGTGTGGCGGGTGGTGGAGACCAGCGCGCCGCCGAGCTCGTTGGCGCTGGACGGCAAGTCGGGCCCGCTGGCGCCGCTGCCGCCGGGCGGCCCCGGCGGCGACGCGCCGGCGCTGGCGCAGATGTCCAAGAAGTCGGCCAGCAAGGCGGCCAAGAGCGGCAGGGACGCGCTCCCCGAGCACCTCGTCATCCCCGACAAGGTCTTCGCGCTCGCTGAGACCCCGGATTGCGTCTTCGAGGGACACAAGGACGACGTGCTCGACCTCACCTGGTCAAAGTCCGATCAGGTACGCTCTTTTTTTTTTTTTTTTTTTTTCCACAACCATAGCCTGAACATACAGAGCAGCTGACGGATTTGTGTTGGCTCTGCAGCTTCTGTCGTCGTCCATGGACAAGACGGTGCGGCTGTGGGACACGGAGAGCAAGGCGTGCCTCAAGACGTTCGCACACAGCGATTACGGTGAGCAGAGCCATTGTTAGCCATTGATGATTGCTCCTGATTACCAACCAGTGAACAATGCCACCTATGCAGTGACTTGCATCCAGTTCAACCCGGTGGACGACCGGTACTTCATCAGCGGTTCACTGGACGCCAAGGTACGGCTATGGAGCATCCCGGACCGGCAGGTCGTAGACTGGACTGACCTCAACGAGATGGTCACCGCCGCCTCCTACACCCCTGATGGCCAGGTCCGACCCATGAGCATACACTGTTAGCTACCAACATTTCTCATGCCCAATTTAGCCATTGTTGATTGTCAATGACTGAATTGAAGGGCGCTATCATCGGTTCGCACAAAGGGAGCTGCCGGTTGTACAAGACAACAGGTACTGCTTGCATTGGTTCCATGATCAGTAGTTGTTCAATGTTGCAGGGAAACGTTTGTTGAATTGAATTAGTTGTTTGTTGTTTGCTTAACTGTTCACGTTTCAACAGGCTGCAAGCTTAGCGCGGAGGCGCAGATTGACATCCAGACCAAGAAGCGCAAGGCGCAAGCGAAGAAGATCACCGGATTCCAGGTAGCGTACACATATAAGACAGAGCAAGCATTTAGCATAAGAAGTAGTGCATGACATGTTTACAATCTTGCCATGGTCCACAGTTTGCTCCGGGGAGCCCCTCCGAGGTGCTGGTCACCTCTGCCGACTCACAGATCCGCGTCTTCGACAACGTCACCATGGTCCAAAAGTTCAGAGGTATGGTATGGTAGCCACTAGCCTCAAACCAAGAGAAGTTCAGGAAACAGTCACAACCAAATACTACTACTGCAGAACAAAGCTGTTCATGTAACACTGCAGTAACTGCATGTTCTTTTTCTTTTTTTTGGTTCCCATCTTGGAAAGGTTTCAAGAACACGAGCAGCCAGATCACGGCGACCTACACGTCGGACGGGCGGTACGCTGTGTGCGCCAGCGAGGACTCCAACGTGTACCTCTGGCGGACGACCCGGGTGCCACCGGCGGCCGCCATCGGCATCGGCATGAAGCCCAAGACGTGGTGCACCATCCGCTCCTACGAGAACTTCTACTGCAAGGACGTGTCCGCCGCCGTGCCGTGGACGAACTCGCCGTCGCCGCCGGGCGACGGCGGCGACGGCAGCCCGGCGTCGCGGGACAGGCAGCAGCAGCAGCAGGGCGTGTCCTGCAACGAGGAGTCCTGCAGCGTCGCCGCCAAGCCAGACGGCGGCGGCGAAGCGGGCGGCGGCAAGGGCGACGGCGGCAACGCGTGGGGGCTGGTGGTGGTGACGGCGAGCTTGGGAGGGGAGATCAGGGTGTACCAGAACTTTGGGATGCCCTTCAGGATCAAAGGCCAGGGCAACCTCTTCTACTGATCCATCACCTCAGCGTCAATGCTTCAGGCAGGGGATCGGCGCCGGACGATCGACGAGGACTGCGCGTGAACAGAAACCGCACAACACATCCTTTTTTTTTGCCAATGGTGACTTGTGATTTCAAACGATTTTTGTGTACTACATGGTTTGTTGTGCGCTGTAGCTAGGCGGCACTGCCCGCAATGGGCATGTAAAATGTAGATGCAAGAATCCAAAAGTGGGGATGGGATTTGTATTTGTACCAAAATTAGTCAAATCAAACAAGAAGGGGGCACAGATGTAATTCGAAGATTAAGAAGTTTGCATTGAGACAAATCAAAGATGAATGCAATAATACAAGGAATGAGAGAATGAAAAATACCCTATGCTAATTCCATTAGATTTAAAATTTCGTTTTTGGTATCTTTTCACTAGCGAAATTACCGAAATTCGTGAATTTTGATGAAAATTTCGGTCAATCCTATGGAAAAATGTTGATTTAAATTGTAAAAGAATGCCATTAAATCAACTTAGTGCAGTAATTTGCTTTGATTGTCCAGAACTAAATATGCGGGTGCAAGAGGGACCCACTTGTCATTGAGAGAAAAATACACAAAATTAGAGAAGATAGCAAGAATCGAACCCAAAATCAAAATCATGTGTGGCACAAGATGGAGTCTTAACCATGCAATGTTGCTAATCTACTGTTGTTTTCAGCTTAAGAAGGATATTTTATATTTTAAGGTTCTGGAATTTTTGAACCAGAATTGTATTTTCGGCCACGAGCGAAAATTCCAAAATTCATGAATTTTTGGTGAAATTTTGCCGAAACTTTTAACCCATTTCCAACACACAGCAAGACAGACACTAAAATTAGTTAGCTAGCTGCAACAAAT
This sequence comes from Urochloa ruziziensis, assembly GCA_015476505.1. NCBI lineage: Eukaryota > Viridiplantae > Streptophyta > Magnoliopsida > Poales > Poaceae > Urochloa > Urochloa ruziziensis. The sequence continues at coordinate 7,902,347 of CM027121.1, read as the reverse complement.
CTATTATCTTATTAAAACAGAAGCAAAAGGAGCCACCAGATTCACCGAGAGGGCCTAGAAAATCCCACGTTAATCCAAAAAAGAGAAGAACCTCCACCGTTGGATTTTATGAACATCCGACGGTTAAAAGTTATCTAAAGAGTCCACATCATATACGACAACTTTATAAAAATTTGACTAATAGATATATTTATATAAATTTAGAATTTAAAAAGGAATTCAATTTCCTAATCTAACCCTATACGGCCATCCCAACGCACGTTACTAATTCAAAATAAAAAAATAATTCTACTATACTAAATAGCAAATTTCAGAATTAAAAATATAAATAAATACCTAATTTAGAAATTAAGAAAAGAAAATTAGCTTTTGAAGAGTCCAGGCCGAATAAGATGAGTATTCGGATTTTTTTAAAAAAAATAGAGGAACTGGCCTTGACGAACAGTCCATATTGAATATGGTTTATAGTTAACTAAAATTAAGGAATAAAAAAATAAAAATATGATGTTCATGCACCACGAGAATGTAAAGCCATGTTTTCAAGTCATAGTTGAGAAAGATATCCGCGCACCATACATGGAAGAAGATTGTAAAATCCTTTTCCTTAAGTTGCGTAAACCAAAATGACTAAACATAATTATAAAATTATAGCATTTCCAAAATTCCTATTATTTTATTCATTTAGAAAAATCTAAAAAAAAGATAGAGCATAAGGAAGATTCGTATGACGAGACAACAGGATGATCCTACACTATAAGGAATAATGACACGAGATACACTGCAGTGGTGGCCCAACCAAAATAGTAAGATAAGAAGACCGAGGGCAATGCCATATACCTGATCATGGGCCACCTAACCTGACAAACCCGACACAACCCGCCCGAAAAATATCCGATCTGACCCGTCAGGGTCGGATGCAGGCCAAAATATTTGACCCGAAACTCAAAAAAACTCGATTCAACCCGAAAATAACACATAAAACCGCGGGCCAACCCGAACCTGACCCGACCTAACCATATGACGGGTCAAATGTGGGCCAAAAATTTTGACCTGACAACTCGACATGACCCGACCCGAACCCGACGCGACCCATGATCAGGTCTAATTTCATGATCAGATATCTAGCTCAACAGCTAGATGAGAGCGTGATCAAAAGCAGTCCATTAGCCCACTCTAAGTGACAGCCTCGCTAGCGCTAGATGCAAGCATCCTGAAGGCCAAGATGGTATTCATATAACAGTTATCATAAGTTTGTAGCTTACAAGTGATTAGAGAAAATTAGTGTTCATCGAATCGTGGTGTGCAACGAGTAAGTGGGATCAAGGAGACTGATTGCGCCTTGGATATCTACTTTCCCATCGGTCCTAGGAAAGATAAGTAGAATAAATGTGAGAAATTGAAAGAGCATACGAATCCCGTAATAGAAGGTACATAGGCTTCACATGTGGGTGAACAGACAAGGCACTGTTGCAATGCCGGTGAGATGGAAAAAAGAAAGGCCACAAGAAGAGAGGGACAAAGAGGGGGTCGAGGGGGAGGGGAGGGAGAAAGAGAAATACATTTTTCATGACATAATGCGTCAATGTATTTCCTATTCTTTTCTAAACAATTTTGAATTAAAGGATTTTTGTAAAAGTGTAGAAATAATAATGACTCAATAAGCAATGGCACTATGCAAAATTAGAGGTCCCTATTTAGTCGAAACAAGCAATAGAATTAAGTAAATTAGCATTTTGATTTTATGGCTTTGAAACTATGACAATTAGATAAGACTCTATGTCAGATAAAAATGATAAACACTTTAGTTTTTTAGAAAAAATAAAAGAGCTTGGTCTGCACTTAGATCTCTCTATGTATTAGGAAGAAAAAATACCAAAAAGAGAGTGATATAAAATCTAATTCATCATAACTTAGTCATATATTTAAAATATAAAAATAGGAATCAATATTACATAGTATGAGAAAATGTATGAGGCACTAGCGATGAAAGGAGAAATCTACAGGAATCGTAATCTTTAATTTTTGGTAGAAACTAATTATAAAAGATACAAAAATTCAAACCTTACTAAACTCCTTGATAGAAATTCACAATACAAGATACAAATTATGTTACTTTTAGTAAACATGAAAAGAGAATTATACGTATGGTATTCCCTTTTGTGTTATTAATTAATGTCCTATGCTAGAAAATTTATAATAAAAATGATGAGACCTTGATCTGGACCATTTGGATGATGATGATAACAATGCCAAATATGATTAGTACATGCACAAATTTTTAATTAAAAAAGAAGTCTTTAATCAAGGAAAAAAATTATGCACCATTGGACATATTCAAACCTAAATAAACAAAAGACTAAGTAAATCCGCTAACTCACAGCACATATCTTATTTTTAAAATCAAAGGATAATTTATCATCGCAACTAAAACTGTTTAATGGAAATTCACATTACAAATATAAATGTATTACTTTCAATAAATAGCAAAAGCAATATTTTTACAATGGTATTTCCTTTTATAATGAATTTATATTCTGTGAGAGAATGATGATACAAATGATGGTACTTTACTGAGCTATTTGAACAAAATAATAACATTAGAATAACAAAATAAATTAGAACAAGTAAATAAATTAAATTATTAGCATTTAACATGTAAAACACTAGCTACCCGCGCAAACTGCGCGGGCCATATTGCTAGTTAATCCACTAAATCACCAAACACTAAACTGAGCCAAATCAAACAAGAAGGTGACGACAGATCTGTAATTCGAAAATCATGAAGTTTGTATTTAGACAAATCAAGGATTAATAATGCAATAACACAATGAAAGAAAAAGAATACCCTATGCTAATTCCAACAACACAGCGAGATACTAAAATTAGTCGGCTAAAAATTAATCCACCAAACGCTAAGCTGAACCTACAATGTCAGTCCAGGTCTACGGGCCTGCCGTCAGAAGTCGGGCATGTCCTTCGTCAACTCCTCCAGCGAGAACTCGTCGAAACCCAGCGGCAGCGTCGGCTGCGTCTCGTCGTCGAACGGGGGCTTGAACGTATCGTGCCTCAGGAAATCCGGCATGTCGTCGACGAACTGCCGCCCCTGCAAGTCCACCAAGTCCGCGAAGACCTTGGCGTCATCGGCGTGCTCCGCCGGCGGCCCCGTGGCCGTCCCGGGGATGATCTCTTGCGCCGGAGACGGCGTGAGCACGGGCTCTCCTTCTTGGAAGCCCCCCTTGGCGTCGGCGTCCGTGTCGCCGCCTTGTTCTTGGGATGTGGAAGCTTGGTCCACGCAGCTGGACATGTCGCTGTCCGAGCCGCCGCCGTGGGGCTGTGCTGGCGGCGAGCTGTACTCCAGCCGTGGCTTCTTCTCCGTGTGGATCATCTCCTCACCTTGCTGTTGTTTGGGATCAAGATGCGCGAACGACGGCGGCGTTGAGTAGTGGTAAAGGATCGCGCCCTGGCTGTTGTAGAATCCGGCGACGCCCGGCGAGGATTCCTGAAACTGGTGGTAAGGATCAAGAACGTAGTGGTACTGACCAGGAGCAGGACCGCCCTGAATATGATGCGGCGGCGCCTGGCCGCTCTGGAAACCAAGAGAGCCCTGAATCTGACGAGGCCTGCCGTGGCCGTGTTGCTGAGCAGGAACGCCCGGCGGCGGCGCGGCGCGGCCGCGGTGGTGTCCAGGAACGCGCAGTGGTGGCGGCGCCGCGGGCTGGCCTTGCTGATGTCCAAGAACGCGCAGCGGCGGCGGCGGCGGCGTCGCGGACTGGCCTTGGTGTTGTCCATGAAGGCGCCGCGCCGCCGCGGGCTGGCATCCAAGAACGCGCGGCGGCGGCGGGCTCTGCCCCTCGGCCTCGGCTGCGTAAAAATTCTCGGCGACCGCGTCGAACAGGTCCTGGGGCAGCGCGGCCACGAGCGTCTTGGCGCGGCCGTAGATGTCGACGGGGACCCCATCCTCCCCGAAGATCTCGCGCCTCTCGTCGTTGGTGGCGCGCGGCGAGACGTAGAGCTTGCAGAACACGCAGACGACCTTCTCGCCCCTCCATCCGGTGACGGCGGCGGCCTCGTCCTCCTCGGTGGTGAGCTCCTCCATGAGCCACGGCGTCTTCACGCCGCCGTCCTTCTTCCCCTGCTTCCCTCCGGCCGGCGACGGGGGGCCGGGGAGGTAGAAGCCGTTGGTGCGCCTGCGGTCGCCGCCGGGCGGGTCGTCGTCTTCGTCTTCGGAGACGCCCTTGGACCTCTGCTCCACCTTCCAGTTGCCGCCCGTGGCGACGTCGCGCTTGGCGCGGGCCTTGCCGCGGCCCTTGCCGCCGCTGATGCGGATGCAGTGGGTGAGCAGGAGCCACTTGTGCTCGAACCCGCGCGAGAACCCCGGCGCGCGGCCACGCACCAGCGCGGCGGGGCTGTCGCTGTAGATGTAGACGTCGGTGATGATCCGGTCCGTGGCCGGCCGCACGCCGGCGATCCAGGGCCGGAGGAAGTCGCGCACGCACTCCTCCGCCGTCGGGTTGAAGTAGGTGCCCGGCGGGAGGGCCTCGAATGGACCCGCCATCGCGCTGGCCGGCCGCCGGCACGGGAGGAGGATCCTTCTACGCGGTGTCGGAGACGAAGAGCGGAGCAATTTCGCCCGGCGTGGAGTCGGAGTTGATTGGGTTCGAGTTGTTTGCCGGAGCCAAGCACTCGCCGGGTTATATGGTGGGCTGAGTCTGCGTCGGGGTAGGCCAGGCTCGGGCCCAGTCGGACTCGGAGTGGGCCCAGGCCGAGTCCGCGCCGGAATCGGGATCGAGCCAAAGTCTGGGCCGGGTCCGTCTGTTACTCCCAAACCAGAGTACCAGACACACAAACCACATCGTGCGCCGCCTCTCCCCGCCGCCGGCCGCCGCCGCGGCGAACGCCACCGCGCTCGGCCTCTCCAGCTCCTAGGAGGCGAAGGCGGCGGATGTTCCTCAGCCGGTACACCTCGATCCCCGGCGGCACGAACCCTCCGGCGTCCAGGCCCACAGCAAGGTAGTCATCGCACGCAGGGTGTTTGACAGAATGTCGAGGAGCTGGTGCAGGCCTGGGGTGTGCACGTACGCCGTGCTGGTTGATGGTCTCTGCAAGAGTAAGACTGCAAGGACGGCCGGGGTCGTTGGTGCCGGCGCTGTTGGGTAGTACAACGTGCAGTCTGATGCCGAGTGTGGTGGAGTTTTGACGCGTTCGGGTTGCTGGAGAAAATAGAGACTCCTGTGCTGGAATCTACAATTCGCCGATGTCCTGTGCAAGTTTGTTGAGGTGGAGCGGGCTATGTTGCATGAAATCAGGAGTTGGCATTTCAAATGCACTGACCGGCAGTGCTGGTGCTGCAAGTGTGTGGTGATGTGAGTGATGCTCTCGGTGTCAGTAGAAGCCTGAAGTTGCATTAGCAGTGTATGAGGAAATGATCTCTTCAGGTTGCAACACTGACAAATGCCAAATGGGCATACACAGTGTTAATCGGCACAAACTATGCGATCAAATATAACACTGTCAGAAAGGTGTGCAGTGATCTGGCCTCATGGACAAAGCCTTCTCTGCAGATCCAGAGATGCTTGGTAAGGCCTTCCTATCCATCCAGATCATGTCTTGGTAAAGCATATTTGTAACACGGATTAACCCTAAGGCAGTTGATGCTGACAATATGGAAGACATTACATGTGAGTACTCCTGGCATCAGTACATACAAGGCCCTACTGGAGGGATTATGCAGCCATTATCAGCAGGAGCAAGTGGAATGGATGTCACAAGAAATGGAAAAAGGTAGCGTTTTTTCGGAAAGAAGTCATGTCTTGCAGTGATGAGCAAGGGAAGGTGGATGCTTCAAGCTCAGGGAAAGTAATCCTTGTGGCGATCTGAAGATGCCGCTAATAAGTCCTTGTGGTGGATCATAGTTGCATACATCACTGAGGGTAAAATATACAGTGCAGATGATCCTCGCCCCATGTTCCATCTTTGGAGATGGTACTAATATTTTCATGGCCAAGCTCCTTAGGGCATCACGACCAGTATGTATCACTGACACTCTGTTACCTGCTATTTCCTTAGGCATTATTTCCCTTAGATGTTTGAGTTCTGTTGATGCATATGTACGCTCATACAAACATCAAATACCTTCCTTCACTTGTATATGTAACATCACAAGTTCGATGCACCTTGATTTTATTGTGAAGTGAAATGATGTGGTAGTTTGAGTTATTAAAATATGGTGGAGTGCGAAATGGTAATGATTTGGAGTTAACATCTTTTCAAAACACTCCTTTTCAGACTTCCCTTCAGCAGTCAATAATACTGAGGTTTGAAACACTGACATAAATAGAGCTAGTACTTACAGCTATGAGAACTCGGTAACAAGTACACTGTATACAACCCAATGGCTATCTTGGTTATTGCAATGTGGCAGGAACGCCATCCTGTATCGTTGCTAGGTGCTAAATATCTGGAAGAACAGCTGCAGTCATCACTCATCAGCTTGTACTAGCTCAGCGTCTCGACTTCTGTGGGCCGCCACATTGTCTTGCTGACGCAGAGCAGACCCTCCCCCTGCTTCGACACGCTCATCCTGACCTCCCAATGTAAGGATCTCGCGATGCTCTTGACCTCCTCGACGGTCGCCATGTCGTCGTGGACGATCAGCTTCCCCTCCGGCCTCAGGATCCGGTCGACCTCGACAACCACTGGCAGCAGGTTGCACCTGCAGGACACAAGGAAGGAACTTATGGCTCAGGACATGAACTGAATACTACTTCCTCCGTTGCAAATTATAGTTTGTTTTGGTTTTTCTATGTTCATAGATTTTGCTATCAATCTAGACATAGCGTTTATCCATCGGTGCGCTCATCATCACCTGCTCTTGAGCTTGGAGAAGAGGTGGTCGGCGTGGACGAGGTCGTAGGACCTCGGGTAGGTGCTGAAGGACTCGCACCAGTCATGGTACATCCCGAAGAGGCCGCGCTCGTAGATGATGGGCAGCGTGTCCGGCGAGTCGATGGTCACCACGTTCATCACCCAGACCTTCATGTCCCGGAGCGCCGCCGCGAACCTGACAGGCAGGAGTGCCGGTGCCGGCTCGGTCAGTAAATGGATGCCATTGCTCTCGTCGATCTGTTGGCTGATGCTTACCCTCCGTAGACGGCTCTCATGTCCATGACGTTCCGGACGTTCTTCCAGTCGATGCCGAGACCGTGGAGGTACGAGTTTTGAACGACCTTCCTCCAGTGCTCCTGGTCGGCCGCGAAGTCGGCCGGCGCGGGATTGCCGTAGACGCCCACCTTGTCGGCGCTGAGCCAGTAGGGCGTCGCGGCCAGCCTGTCCGGCCACTGGGCCGGCCACTGCGATCCCCGGCGGGACGGGTCGGTGGGCACCCGGTGCATGCACGGCTGCAGCGTGACGTTCCACGCGGCGTCCTGGTCGTCGGCGGCCTCGCACATCGGCGGCTCCGGGCGGGCCCTGGCGTCGTAGCAGTCGTTGCTCGTGGGCTTCCTGAAGATGACCATGGCCGTCTGGTCCACCGTGTCGCTCGTCCTCTTCATCATCTCCCAGCACATGGACTTGGTCAGCGCCGCCATCGCTGTTCATGGAGTTCGGTTAACGCGAATTGATCGACCGGGCATGGATTGGGGAACAGCTCAGTACTACTGACCGTGCCAGATCTGGACGTCCTCGGGGACCTTGCGGTAGACTGGTGTCGCCGACCAGACGAAGAGTCCGCCGGGCCGGAGGAGTCGGTTAGCCTCGAGCAGGAGCGTGCCGCCCTCGATGTGCCATGGCACGCGGCACCGCGCGCAGTGGATGGCGTCGAAGGCGTTCCCCGGGAACGGGAGGCGCTTGGTTCCCATGACGGCGGAGATCGCCGGGATCCCCCTCTCGAGCGCGAACTGCACCTGCGCCTCGTGCTCATCCTTGGGCGCGAACGACATGGTCAGCGCGTCCCTGTCGAACAGGAACCCACCGAAGCTCGCCACGCCGCAGCCGACGTCGAGCACCACCCGGCTTCTCCGGCCCCACGCCACCTCGGGCAGCGCCTCCCCGATCAGCTCGATGTAGTGCGCCGCGCCGTGCTTGAACTGCGTGCCGCCGCCGGGGAACGTCAGGTGCTCCCCGGAGACCTTCACCCAGTTCTGGTGCCCCTTGTACGACGCCAGCCCCGCGTGCGGCACGTTGTGGTACCAGATCTTGTCACGGCTGTACGGCCACGGGATCGGCTGCCGGTAACCTTCTGGTAAGGGGACCAGGCACGACGGTGAGGACGTGGGGCAGTGGCGCTCGCGGTGTTCGTAGTGCTTGTTCGTCTTGAGCTTCCTGATGGCTGCCTCGTTGTCCAGGCATGGGATGTAGTCGGCGCCCGTGCTCGTGTTGCAGAGCTTCCACCTGTAGGATGCTGCCTCGCCGGAGCCGACCTCCTCGTCATTATTGCTGCTGCTCTTCTTCTTCTCGTCGCTAGACTCCGCCGCCTGCGTCGGGAACGCGCCGTTCGCCGCCGGCGACGTCTCGTTCAGCAGCTCCGCCTGCCCGCCGCTCGGCAGCAGCTCTTCGGCTCCGTCTCCGGCCGACGATGGTCTCGTCTCCTCCTCACTTGTACTAGTAGCGCTGCTGTTGGTATCCGTGTCTGGAGTGGTGACCGTGCCGTTGCCGCTCGCATATGCCGTCGTCTCCGCCGCCTCCACGTTCTGGTTCTGGCCTCCGGAGGTGGCGTTCTTCGACGCCGAGCTGGTTGTGCTCGTCGCGTCGTCGTCCGTGGTTTCCGCCTTGTCGCTGCCGGCGGCTTCGTCGGAGTTGACCTTGGCGTCGTCGAAGGCCGTCTGGTTCTTGGCCGCGCCGCCGCCAGTCTCCTCTGACTCTGTCGGTGTCTCCTTGGCGCTGTCAGCGTCGCTGGTGGATCCCTCCTCGCCGTTGTTCTTGTCTGCCTTGCCGCCGGTGTCGTCGTCCGTGCTCTTCTCGGCATGTGTGCTTGTGGTGTTGCTGGCATCGGCCGTCGCCTGCTCGGCGCTCTGCTCCACCTTCTTGTCGGGGTCCTCCGGCTTCGCCACCTCGCCGCCCTCCGTCTTGCCGTTCTCGTCGGAGAACGACGTCTGGTTCTTGGCCGCCGACTCGCCCTCGGCGACCGTGCCGACGCCGCCGGTGCTGTTGGCTGTCACGTCCACCGTCTCCGCGACGTCGCTCCGGCTGGCGTCGTTGCCGGTAGCAGGGTCCGCCGTTTCCGCGGCGCCATCGTCTTTTTTGTCGTCGTCCTTGGACGACGTGTCGCCGGCGCCGCCAGCCTCGTCGCTCGTCTGCGTCGCCCCGCCGCCCTCGCCACCGGTGGCGTCTGTCGTCTGCGGCGTGTCGCTGACGGCGTCGGCGTCCCTGTCGCTCTGGGCCAAGTCCTTGTTCTCCGGCGACACGTTGACGGCGATGTTGTTGGACGACGCCATCATCCACGCGGCCACGAGGCAGAGCGCCACGAAGAACACGATGGTCGCCGACGAGCAGAACGACGACGGCGGCCTCCTGCCGGGGCCGGCGCCGCCGCCACCGCCGTCCAGCCTCTGGTACCGATCCCGTTCGAACAACGGCATCTTTAATTTGGCTCCCCTTTTCAACTAGTAGCTCATGCAGAGCACTCTCACACCGTCTGCAGATTCATGGAACAAGCAAGAACGAGCCTTTCAGGACAAATTATATTGAGATTTCTTCAACTGTATATTGGTTTGTAATTCCACGGCCTAGTTATACAGCGAATCTCATGTAACAAGTTCCTCATCAGCACAGAAATGTTACAAATTTTAGTGTCAAGAAGAAGAAGGAAATCTCTGGATCAGATCTCAATGTTTAGGTGCACAATGTGCAATCTCAACAAGTGACGTACAAACACACATGCAATTGACCAAATGTGAAAGCGCTACTGCAGCAATCAAATTGAAGCTGCAAGGATCAAGAAGCATTACCAACGAATCAAACAACGGCTCCACAAACGGGCAGCAAAAGCGAGATCTCACAATCTGCTGGCCCACCAGATGGTCAGATGGAGGTTCGTTCTTCCTTGGAGAAATGGGGAGGGTAACCATGGAGCAACCTCAAATCTACCCCCTTTCTATTTCCCAGCGACACGCAACGCAACCGGGGCATGCACCGATCTGCAGCTGCTTCTTTTATTGGTGTGGTGGCCAGTGGGCGAGCTTGGATGGAGGAGGAGAAACAGGGGCGACCACGAACACCACTCCCCATCTCGACCGCCATGCGTGTGCAAACGCCAGGGAATGCATGCTTCGTCGTTCATTCTCGCCTGCTGTAACTTTATCCATGTCCCAAAAGTGTGCAATATTTTTCCGTGCAAATCTCGTGCTGCGTTCATTCCGGGGAGTGCGAGGGCGGTCGTATACCGTAGTAATCGACTAGTCGTTGACTCGTGCAGTGCAGGGGAAGCAGGTTAACGACCTTTTTCCGTGCGTGCACTTTTTCAGGGTCACCCTTGTGCCAACTTTGCGTGTAGGCGATTCACTGTGTTTTTAAGGGAAAAAAAAAAACTGTGCGGATCAAGGGCCCGAGGTGAGCGTGCGGCAGCCCGGGTCCAGTCCAAGTAGGCTCAGGCCCAACTTTGCACAACGACTGCTAAAAAAACTAACCCAATAACGAACAACGATAGTTTAGCTCAGGCCCAAGATAATTTCTAGGTCCGCACCTCCTGCATATAGATGTTGTAAAGCTAAAATGAAAGATGAGAGGCTTTAAAAAAATGTAAAGCTAAAATGTGCTTCCAAATGAACTCTCTGAAGGTTGAAATGTGACCGATGTGGGCTTGCTAGGCAGCAGGGTGTGATTCAATCATACAATTGCATCCACTAAAGCCAAAATGAAAGTCAATTAATTCAGCGCAAACTTGAGAACTGAGATATATTTTTGTGTATTTATCTGCCGGATCAAAGTGCTAAAAATGGAGCCTGCAAGTTGGATCAAGGTGCTAACATGGCAACAGGACAGCCGTGGAACTTGGGTCGGAGAATGACTGAATGAGCGCTACTTGGGCTAGCTCAATCGGCTTGCTTGACCGCTTGAGATTGCGGACGGAGTCTGCAGGTGGGTCCATGGAGTCAGTGGGAGTTCAACGCAAATGTGCCGAGGTCCATTTTTCCGTGCCTTTCTCTTTTTTTTTTCCCGCTAACAAATGCTGCATAAAGTCCGTATTGGTCCACCATTCCGTTCCTTTCCCCACCCACGCGGGCAGAGCAGCCACCGCAGCCTAAACCCCTCCTCCCCCTCCGCCGCCGGCGCCGACATGGCCGTCCACCACCTCCTCCGCCGCGGGATCTCCGGAAGCTCACCGCTCCACCCGCTCCGAGGCCTCCTCCTTGCCTCCCAGGTACCGGCGGCTCCTCCCCTCTCCCATTGTTCTTGCGGTCACACATGTTCTGATTCCGCTCTCTGTTTCTTTTTCCTCCCCGGCGGCGCAGGAGCTCGGGCGGCGTCCGTTGAGCTCCGAGGCGGGGGAAGTGGCGGCCAAGCTGAGGGGCGCTCGGGAGGACGTCAAGCAGCTGCTTAAGACCACCTCCTGCCATCCCATCCTGGTACGGTATTTCTCCTCGCGCAGAGGCTCTGGCTCCCTGTGGTTGGAGCGGACAAGTGATAATGTTGGGCTTTCCTTATTTATTCATCTAGCTGTGAAGGAATTCTGCATCCTTACAAAAGTTAAGCCCTTCTCATGTCTCGTGCTACTAATGAACCAATGCCGTTTCGGGAAAGGAAAGAACTCGTGCGATTTAGTTGGGTATATGTTGCTCGACTGACTGCAGAACCGTTTATGCAAGAGTACATTTTGCAATTATAGCAGTGCTGCACTGGATCTGTTAATGCTAGATCAATTTTGGTCTTGGTCCTTCCTGTGTACTTTGTTGTCTTCCATCCTCTCAATTCAGCTTTAGACGATTCAGCATTTGAGTTGCCTAGGTACTAGTACGACTTTTGTGATGTGTTATCGTTTGGTTCAGGTTCGACTGGGTTGGCATGATGCTGGTACCTATGACAAGAACATTGCTGAGTGGCCCAAGTGCGGTGGAGCTAATGGTAGCTTGAGATTTGAAATTGAGTTGAAGCACGGGGCTAATGCTGGTAGTGCTTCTCCTCCATCTATCATCCGTAGCATTTTGACGAGGGGCCGTTCTTACATTTAGTTTTGCGACAGGTCTTGTGAATGCTTTGAAGCTGATCCAACCGATCAAGGACAAATTTTCAGGTGTCACGTACGCAGATCTCTTTCAGCTTGCCAGCGCCACAGCCATTGAGGTCTGTTGTTGTAATTCAGCTTACTGATTAAGTGATGATTGTTGGAATATGATGCTTGTTAGTAATGACTGGTTGTTTTGATTTCTTTCATTTCAGGAAGCAGGTGGCCCCAAAATTCCCATGATCTATGGAAGGGTTGACGTTACTGCCCCTGAACAATGCCCACCAGAGGGGAGGCTTCCTGGTTAGTGAATATTAGCATTAAGATTCTGAACCTTACTAGCCATTTTAATTCCTTGAGTGGTACTGTACAGGAAGCTTTGAGCTAAAACACAACCTTACCAAATATTATTGGATTCATGTCACAGAGAATGTACTGTATTTAGCATTTCAACATAAATTTGATTGCTCAGAGAATTAACTTACAGACATTCACCTTTACAACACCACCAACAATACTTCTGTGCCAACTTTTAGCAATGGTATTTTCCTGTATCATGACAAATTAGCCTTGTTTTTTTTCATCTTGCCATTCCTGTAGTATTTGCTGGGTTCCTCATAGCGTGAATACATCAACTTATTGAGGTGGTTAAGACTTGGGACAGATTATGTTTATAAATTTGAAGGGTACAAACAAGATAAAGACCTGCAAGAGACCTATGTGATTTATAAAACTCAAGTTTATTACACATTTGTCGTGTGAGATCTATGGTAGGGGTCAAGACACATGACTGAATGTGCAGAGTGCACAAGATAAATATTTGAGCTGCCTATATTTTCAAATACTTTTTTTTTCATATCCAACAGTTCCTGATAGATTTCTTCCTATGCCATTTTTTACCACTTAGAAATAAAATCTGGTCTATACTCTATATTTCCTTTTTTTTGTGACTATGCTTTATTTGTATGGCAGATTTTATTTCAAGGTTACTAATATTTCTGTTTCTTCACCAGCTGCTGGCCCACCTTCACCTGCGGAGCATTTGCGAGAAGTATTCTACAGAATGGGCCTGAATGACAAGGTACTCGAAGGCTGTTATTCAGCACAACATTATTCTGGATTTCCTAATCATATCTGCTTTTTTTTTTCCTGTAGGAAATCGTTGCACTATCAGGAGCTCATACGCTTGGACGGGCAAGACCAGAACGTAGTGGATGGGGCAAACCAGAAACAAAATACACTGTGTGTGACTTCCAACTTTACTTTCTTTTGCTCATTATGAACATGTGTTTGCTGTTGTAGCTTTTTTGGATTCTTGTATGTTCATCCTCCATGATTTACTCGCAAGATTAGGCAGTGAAATATAGCCAAAATTGGCTACTTGTGCCTGTTACTTTCTCTTTTGTCTGTCTCCTATAAGTGCGTTGATTGATCCTTGCATTTAGGCTTCCTGCATAAGAGTCTGGTTTGGTTGCTAAATGTTCTATTGTTCACCGGAGTGAGAATAAGACTATTGATTATCTGCACTGGAATTAATGAATTTGTCGATTGAATGACATTTACGAATATCACCACCACAATTCCCCCCCCCCCCCCCCTCCTCTCAATATATCTTATTCCTTTTTTTTCAGCATTCTTATTTGTAAAGATAGTTCAAGCTGAAGTGTGTTTTGAGTGTTGCATCTGATTCTTTGGCTAATTGATTATTGTACTTGAAATGCTAGAAAAATGGACCTGGTGCACCTGGGGGGCAGTCTTGGACATCTCAGTGGCTGAAGTTTGACAACAGCTACTTCAAGGTAGGTACCTAATTTGCTCTAGGATCACCTGCAATCATGTAGCAATACTTAAACCTGGGCACAAAATGCAGGTTGTCAAAGAAAGGCGGGATGAGGACCTACTAGTTCTGCCTACTGATGCTGCGCTGTTTGAGGATTCCTCATTCAAGGTCAGTGAAGTTTTTCATGTTGCAAGAAACCGCACATCGCTAGCTTATGCTCTGAACCACGTTTCATGACTTCTCGTGCTTGAAGGTCTACGCTGAAAAATATGCCGAGGACCAGGATGCGTTTTTCAAGGACTATGCTGAAGCTCATGCTAAATTAAGCAATCTCGGGGCAAAATTTGACCCACCAAAGGTAAATGGGATTAAGATAATTCCCATTTTTGAGAGGTAAAAAATAATTATGCTGTCAGGTCATGTAACGTGGTATTCATTGGCATGTTCCAGGGTATCTCTCTTGAGTAGCTATAGCATCAGCTGCAGATGAAATGCATTTTGGTGAGTAAAGAGGACAAGGACCTGCTCGTTGTAAGCAAACCATATTTGAAGGCTTTGCTCACAGAATTTGTTCTGGTTCTATGACGGCTCCACAGATTGAGCTCACTGATTAAAGGACTTATTGCGTGCAGCATGCTCTATTTTGAGTTGTGTGCTACACTAGGAATAAAAGCAGTACCAGTCATTTTGGGACAAATATTTGTTACATAAACGTTACCTTGGATGGTACTGCATTGATATTACCAAACGATCATGTTCCCACAGGATTGGAGCAATTTTTGTTATTCTGCGGTGACCTGATTAATATCATTTATGCAAAGTTACATGTGCATATCTTATGGCACTTGTACTTGAGATATGTATCTTACATGTGATGAATATGCTGCTCCAAAGATATCAACTCATGTCCCTCTTGGACGCCCTGAAACAGCCAGAATCATGCTTAGCAATATCCCTGTAATGTACGTGTACCCTCCAGCAGAAACGCATCTCCACTTCCTAACAGAAAGAAAGAAACGTGTCTCCAACTGGGACTGAACTGAAGCGTGTTATTCTTGCTCTCAACCTATTATACATCTAGCAAATGTTACTAGTTCACTTCAGTAACAAATCATCTCCAACTGCAGTAGCTAAGCAAAAACTCAGATTTAAGAACTTGGCAACGGATACAACACTTTATTGACCATATGGAAAACCATGTACTAACGTCATACCTAAGACACATGAAGCCTTCATATTTACAACTAAAAAGGTACAAGATCTCACACTATTACAACATAGAAACACTCTACCTGGAGTCCTAGCCTAGCAAGCTACTGCTCAGTTCTGGACTGACCTACTGCCTAACCTGAAGAGAATTGAGCTTCTTATTTATCTCCCCGAACTTCTCCTTCAAGCGTTTGATCTGAATCCGGCAAAAGAATAGTAATTATTCCCAATGATCTTAACATGTTGAGTATTTAAAACTGCTCTATCAAAAGGCTCTATTAAAAGAAAGAAATATACTCGCTTCACTTCGATCTCCAGCTCTCGCTTCTTCTGCCCAAGCGACTGGCGCAGCTGAGAGACATCAAAAATGCTATCAAGTTCATCCTCAAAAGCCGATTCAAGGTCTTGTCTTAGAAGCGCAGGTAATTTGTCGACAATTGGCATGAGGAGAAAGCAATTGAACTGCAATTTCGCAATGGGCCAACGCGTTAAGCCATAAACAAAGAAAAAGGAACTGCATAGTAAGAAAAATCTGATGAAGCAGTGCATAAACAAGTCTTTTGGATAAGGGAGACCTTCAGTTCAGTGGTGACAAGAAAATGCTCCTTGATCCCATGAAAAATCTGGTGAACCAATGCATAGACAAGTCTTTCAGATGAGGGAACCAGCCTTCTGTTCCAGAGTGTACTGTCCAACAAATCAACCAGCCTTGTCTCTGGCACAGCACCTGACGAATTTGTGTCTGAAGAATGATTTGACTTTGAGTCGCCCTTTGCCCTGTCCTGTTTGTTGTCATTCAACCCAGGCAACTGCTCATGCAGAGTATTTACTGATAGTTGCTCTGGTGCAACAAATGAATCGAGGAAGTGTCGCAATCCAGCACGGTTCTGTATCCAGTAGAGTAAAATTTTAAGCATGCTGATAGAACAGATTTAAAATTTCTAATCTTCCATGACTGAAATAATTGCACCTTGTTGTGAAGGGACCAAGTGACATAACGAGTGGTACTCTCTAGATCTTCCATACACCTGCATTTGGACATTTGACTATTTGAGCATGCAAATAAATAAAACATATATTGCCATGAACCGTTTTTAGCATTTCATAGATACAACCAAATAGTCAAGCTATGTTCTCAAAAGGAGATCCATAGATAGAAAAATTACCGTTGAGAACAAGAAATGTTAGAAAAGGAATCTACAGTTTCAAATCAAATATGGTAGATACAAGATTCAATACGGAAGCATTGCCTTTGCACAGATAACCTGTATTTTGACTAGAATGTACAGAAGCAAATAAACAAGAAAGCTATTCATAAGTATCAGAATCAGGAGGATTATTACCTTTCACGACATGATTGCTCAGTTGATTCAGCAAACCTCTTGAATGCCGCTTGGACACGCCTTACAAGTACTTCATGGCTACTAAAATGCTCACCATCTTTCTGTAGAGGTCCATCAAGATTCAAGTGCATTGAGCAAAAAATTTCAAAATGAAAGAAAAGAAAACATCATCCGAATTACTTAAGTACATGTTAGTACCTCCAACAGATAAACAGAGATTGGGATCAGCCTCTTCAGTATGTACAAAAGCCTAAAACCCAACTGCATTCAGAATAAGTGACAGATATTAATCTCAAAAATATAGTAAGCAAATCAATATCAAAGCCTATCTAACCACAAACAAATAGTTGAACTATTAGAACTATTTTGTTTAACATGTTAACACTATGTAATGATATCAAATGTTCCAGTAGAGATGTCTGGCACAAGAAACCTAAACAAAAAGATGCATCAGCCATGAAAAAGACTGTTGCAGGTTCCTGAAAACTTGATCATACAAAAGTATCACAAATGTATGGAAATGAAACAAGATGAAATCTATATGGTGGATCATTAATGAGCCCACACTTGAGGCACAGTCACCAACCTGATGAAGGAATGGCTCAAATGTGTCACGCGCTTTTGCCACAGCAATTACACAAGCAGTCCTAACAAAACCATCAAATGTTTAGACTGAATAAATATACTGTGCAACTTACTATTTCTGAATGAAGAATGTGCTTACTCATATCCAATTCAAGAAAACAAACTACATACAGTTTCAGTCAAGTTAAATGAACATTAAATTTTAGACAAGTCTACAAGATCAGCAATTAAAATGAGGGATGCCACTTTTAAACTAAAAGAAACCATAAAAACCTGAACGAAATAAATAGACTAATATAACTTAGTTTAACAACTCGTTGGAACATGTTGTGTTTTGATGCAACTTGTTGTCAGTATAATGATCCTAACTCTTAGCACGGCACCTACAAGATCCTATTCAATCCTACCAGATTTAGATTTACGTACCACATTTTAACTCAATGTGATCATAGGAATGTAGGATCCTAGGATCCATACCATGATGGTAATAACCCTGAGAAAGAGAGTACCTGGAGTAATTTGTCCCGTCATGAATATCCTCAACACCACAAGCATTGACAATTTCCTCCCTAGTTATTGGAGGGCACTTGATACTACCAATTACCAGGCGAAATTCAGCCATTGCCCGATGGTATTGTGCACCACCATAAAGACGCATTCCAGCATTCTGCAAAAGGGACATTTTGAAACATGTCATACATGAATTAAAAGTGCCATAAGATAATTATAAGATATACATCTGTGGCCAAGGTACAGTAGTATATGGTGCGCGTGAAACAAAGAAATTAACAAAAGTAGTTTTTTTTCCTCAAATACACAGGGAAGCTGCATATCATTACACTAATACAACTAGCTGACTTGGTTAGATGGCCTCAGTAGCACTCCTCAGGTCCTGGGTTCGACTCCCCGTGGGAGCGAATTTCAAGCTGAGGTTAAAAAAATCCCCACGTCTGTCGCCATAACCAAAGCACATGTCAAGGCCCGGCCCAGGTCGTATCTGTGGTTGGCTTGGGCTCTCCTACCTGGGGGTAGTTGCAGAAGCCGTCAGCCCAGTGGTTGTCTCACAAGGGCTACGGCCCCCTGTGTAAGGGTGGGGCAGAGGTTCGGGGGTTTTCTCGACCTGCGTGAGAAGGTCTTCTCTCTTAGCAAAATGCCTGGGGCTGTCTTACCCCCGCAGGTCGAGTTTTTAATACAACTAGCTGAGTAGTGGGGACAAAGTATGTTTACCCTTTAGTTTCTGTACAAAGAAATGCTTAATATTAAGAGGGTGGTCAAAAGTCATAGGGTCAAGTACTCAAGTAGCATAAATTCACCCAAGTGCTAATTGACTAAAGGTCTGTCAGGAAACACTCCAGGAAAGCATATTCAACACGATCACATCAGAGTGTGCAGCAAGGAAATTCAGCTCCTTTAAACACTATAAACTAAAACTTAGAGAGATGGAGTAGCCGTGATGCTGATGCATCATCAATACAAAAACAAAAAAAGAAGAAGGAACTTACTGGCATCATCTTGTTCGGGAGCTGGAAATTCTCACTTCCAGTAAATGTTCCTCCATTGATCCTCTCGTTAATTAAAGTTTCTCCTGTGGTCCAACAGTTTAAAGAAGCAATAACAAAGTAGAATGCAGCAACCTCAGGACCTCCAGAAAATCACTCGCGGGAGATCAAACACTCACCAAATTTATCAGGAGGTGCCACCACCATGCCTTTCAATAGCAAAGATAACTGAAACGAGATAATACAGCATCGATTTTAGGTTTATCTGAAGCCGCTTTCAATTTCTGAATACAACATCTATTTGTGGAATCAAATGATGTAGTGAATGAAAGATTGCTCCATCTAAGTAATGTAGTGTCTGCCTTATAATACGTGTTACGAGCACCTTGGTCAAAAATGAGTCATGGAACAGCTGAGCTTTCTCCTTCAGTTTGGCTTCGTCCAGATCACTGTTCAGATGTAGGATGTCACATACATCATATATCTTGAATAAGAATAACAAATATATAATAATGAGCATGTAAAGCCAGGCACATGAGGAAGAATGTATCCCAGCTTTCCTTCAAAATTTTGAGCTTCAGAAACACTAGATAATTCACTACGGGTTAGAATTCATAGATGTTAGGGAACATGGACAATCAGCTAAGCAATAACCTGATTTCTTGACTGATTTCACGCAATTTCCTTGTTGCATTTCGATGTTCCTTCTCAAGAAGTGGAATGATTAGTGGAACGCTCTCAATATACCTTTCAATAACAAGAACAACATTTGTATTATTCACAAGAAAGATATGAAAATGATTAAGAACTATCATGTACAGTTAATACACAAGAATACCTATTCCTCAGTAACTCTTCCAAAAATAGTCTCAAGTTACCCACTCCGATTCTTTCTTTCTCCTCTGTTGTAAGTGACCTTCCTAACTTGTCTTCAATGGACACAATATCTTCAGACTCCCTTGATGAGATGGCCTTCATGACAACATAGTAAAAAAACAAAAAATTAGAGGCCTTATGGAAAAGTTGCCTGCCTTTTACACATAAGAGAAAAGGCCCAAATTTAGATATCTGATGGGCTGGCAAAAAGGCTGTACTAAAACACATACATTGTGTTTTGTAAAGAAGTTAAGTTAGGACATTAAAAATGTTACTTAAGCAGTTTTTATTTTTTACTTCTATGTTGTTCCATCCCTTCAGAATATTTTAAGTTTAGAATTAAAAACTGTGCAGGAGTTCATCATAGTATATGTTACAAAATACAGGGCGGTTATGTACAGAGAATGAAAATAAACTACAAACTGACAACATGATGTAATCTAGCCATTGGAAAATAAATTTGTTCCTTTTTTCTTATGAGACAGTACTTTAAAAATATAATTGTGTTTCAACTTTTCACTAATATGTTACTGTGTACACTGATGGTCGGCATTGCTTATTGGATATTACGTTGTTAAAAGAGTCACATATTCAACATTTCATTAATCTTACAAACAGTAATTATAAATCCAATAGCAGCACACATATTTCCAAGATCGAAAGTGTTGTAAATTACATTCTTGAGGTGTCTTTTCAAAAAACAATTCTTGAGGTGTCTTTACCCTATAGAAAAAGATAGAAAATGGGCACATACTCTAGGAATGATATCTTGTAGTGGAGTCAGAGAAGCTTCAAAAGTAAAAAAAAACAAATATGTCTTATATGTTTGAACTAAACCAAATCATTATTTAGTTAAAAAAGCACATAAAGTACTACTCTATGCTTGCATAAGTAAACTAGGCTCCCTAAAATGCACTAAAAACTACAGGTTTTCAGTTAGTTGCAATCGTCTTCAAAGGGAAATAACATCACACTTTACACATTTTCTCTAATGCTCTTGAATTTAACTTGATCAGGCACATAATGAAATCAGATGATCAGTTGCTTTTGCTTGTGCAGGAGAAAACTCAATGTCTACTTAGTACTAGAGTTCAAGCATGTTTATACAGTATATAACTTGACACTTCAGTAATTCACAGGCTGCAGCACAAAGATCTAAAGAATATAGGTGGTACTGGCTTGTGATACCTTCTTAAACTCTTCGTTTGATCTGAACACCGCCTCATGGAATGAACCAACCCTACCAGAAGGTACTGATGTGAAAAAGGGAGAATCTCCCAATAAGGAAACATCTAGCACACAAGTCGGTGGGTGAAGGAACACTTCAACATCAGAGGGCCGGGCAAATTGTGGTATTTTAGTGTCCAGTTTTGTTGAGACTAGAACAGTCCTTGCAAGATCAGGATCAACCTACAGTACCAAAAGGAAACAAAAACTTTGTTTAGTGGAAATGCTTTATCAGTTGCATAAGGATTGTGTTGTGCTAAGTCAAGCTCCGGATGAAAACCTAATACGGGGATGTAACTGGTGGAAAACAATGCAAAATATCATAGTCTTGTAGAGTTATAGAGGAATTGTACATATAAGAAGAAAACTTAAAGAACCAACCTGCATCACCACTCTCCGTGTAGTTGCATTACTCCAATCACTACAATCTTCAAGGCAAAGTATAATGGTCTCTTTATGCTGGATTTTAGCACGAACAAGGCTCTCAACAGCAGAAGCCTGGCTCTGCAGGTCGCAAGATCACCAAAGTTTGGGTAGTTTCAGTGTGGAATCATATGCACTTAAAAAGGATAAAATAACTACTGTAAAATGATAGAGAGAGTCAAGTTAAAACAAAAAACAAGTACCTGCAAAACTCGGTTTTTACGGCCAGGTGCAGGAAGAATGAGTCCTGGAGTGTCAATAATGGTGAGATTGGGGCAATGCTTGTATTCCACCTTTATTATAATTTCCTTCTCTGAAAATTGACAAGGGTCATTCTGCAGCCTCATGTTTTCAGCTTCAATATATGCCTGAAAATAGTTAGCTTATAAATAATACCCTCATGCCACAGAAAAGTTTATCTGTTTAACAGTTGTCCTCATAGTTAGCTTCAATATATGTTGATTCAGTATATGCCTGAAAATAGTTAGCTCAACAGTTGTTCAACTTTCTCCACATCCCCATTCAGCAATATGAAAAAAAAAGTGAAGTTATTTATTCACGCGTTAATCAAACAATATAATGCAGAAGTTGCATGTTTGACATTGCGATACCCATTGGCTTCATAAACTATGTGTAAAGCTGATGCTAAGTGGTACTTGTTCTGTACAACTCCATTTAGCAAACATAAAGTCAGCTATTAGCATGCTAGTCCGGATGTAAACATATAGCAGGCGGTTCTCACAATCAAAGAGCACACAGCGCATTGCGTAAACCATCCTCCAAGATTAGTTGTTCTAGCTGGTTGTTTGATTAAACTCCTACTTCAGAAACCAGGTCCTCCAGCTTATCAGTACAGGACGCCGGCAATGACACAAAGACAGGGAGTGGATTGAAATTTACAGACACAGCCATACCCGCAATGACACAAACACATGGAGTGCGTTGAAATTTACAGATACAGCCATACATACAGAACACTAGGCAGCGGCATTTCCACCAACGCGCGCGCGCCATCGCCGAACGTACGCACCTGGATGTCGGCGAGCGGCATGGGGCGACCTGCGATCCCGGCGTCTTCGTCTTCGTCCCCGGGGCCGGCGAACAGGCGGCACTGCGGCTCGTTGCAGCGCGGGTTGAAGCGGAGGTGAAGCGCGACGGGGCGACGCGTCTTGGTGCCGCCCCCGACGTGGTTGAACTGGAAACCCATGAGCGCCTCGACCAGCGCGCTCTTCCCGTCCGTCTGGTGGCCGACCACCACGATGGCCGGCGCCCCCGCCGCGCCGCCCAGCTCGGCCGCCAGCGCCTGCAGCTCGTTGTACGCCTCGTACAGGAGCTCCCGTGTATCCTCCTCCTCCTCCGCGTGCACCAGTGAGTCCGGCGAGAGCAGCGGCGTCGCCATCGGGATTGGTGGGGGTGGGTTTCGTGGGGTTTTGGAAGGGAGTGAGGTGGAGTGGCGTGGGGAGTGGATGTGGAGAGGTTCAAGCGTGCAGTTCGGGAGAGACGAAAGGGTCCCCGTCACTCATCTCCGGTTTTGTTTTTTGTCCTCACGAGCCAAACATTTTTCTCTTGGAAACATTAATCACAACTCACAAGTGTAGTGCTGATGTCTTGTACTATCTGATAAAGATTTCTCGGCGACTCAAGACGCATCTTGCGAAAACAAACGGCTTCAGCAGATGTTTGTTGTTCACAATAGAAAAGGACATGGTTAGAGAAGGTCATTTCGCAAGAAACCATTTGGCATCATTTTGCAAGAAGCCAAAATGGCATAACAAAAGCTCTCGAAAAGCGCTTGTTTATGTCCTTTTTATAATATAAAAATTAAAATATGTTTATGTTGGCTGCAAGCTTTATTCAAAATCCATCTTTCCTTAAGCACTAAAAAAAGGAATATTGCTCAGGTTAGGAGCATCATGATGATGTATCCCTTGAACTTTCTACCTTGCTGTTGCTAAATAAATCCTGTCACTTTTACAGAAGTGATGTATCTCTATGTAATGTAGTATATAAACAAGGGGCAACAAATCATTTTGATACGCTTTCTTAATAGTACTAATAAGAGATTTTTTACATGTACAATACATCAACATTGGTTCCGGAACGACCCCAGAATACTGTACTTGTTCCCTATGATCAATTTGGAAATGCCCCTTTCTAGCTACTAATGCTCCTATGCAAACCAAGATGGTCAGTGACCTTCGCCTTACTAGGGCATGTTGAATTATTTGACAGCCTAGTTACACGTTTCATCTTGTCTTCTTCAAATCTGAGTTCTCAAGAGATCGCCAGAGAAGACAACTTGGTCATTTCGACAGCAATGCTCAGCTTGCATTTGGTACCGCCAGGCTTCCCATCTGCAGTATTCTGGGCAATATCTGAAGAAGGTGTTGCAGAAAAGCAAAAGAGAGCCAGAGTGAGTCATATGTAATGGCACTTAAAACTCAAAGTAAGAGGCTCTAACCTCCCCGCATCTTGCATTGATTTTCAGTGATAAAATGCTGTCAGCCCTTGTCTCCCCAATGCTAACTGCAGCTATTGGAGCATTTGCTTCATGCGCAAGCCTGAATTTGGAATCATCAATTAGATAGAATTTAGCCTGACTTTTAGAGATTAGTCATGAAAGAAGAAAAATTCAGTAAATATGATGGCTAGCTCTTTATCATAAGTGTTAAATATTATTGTTCATTTATTATGATACCTTGCCAACCTAAAAGCAGACATTGTCATTAGTGCCGAACCAACTACCAGAAGTGCATCACAATTTCTTGCAGCCTCCTTAGCGCTTTCAGCTCTCTCTTGAGGAACATTGTCGCCAAACATCACAACCTTCAAACATCAGAAATAACAGGTTGAATAACTTTGAATTTTCATGTTCACGCTTTGGTAAAATCACATTGACTTGAGAAAGAACGGCAGGACATTAAATAACATATTGACACTTTAATTCCATTTGTTCCATTGCTTGACAGTAAACTGATTACTAAGAGTAAAGAAATCATATTTCATGCAAAATAAATTATTTTTTTGCTGCTATGAAATAATTTAAGCCACTAAACCTAGGTGGGTAGATGTGTCTTCGTATGATTATTCTAATAATTCAAATCGTAACTGAGCATACTTATATATGAAGAATTGACCCCACAAGTATTGGAGAAAAGAGAATCTCACATCAGGTTTTAGCACTCCACCACATTGATGGCAATCAGGAATTTCAAAATCTTGCTCCCAAAACTTCTCATCAATCTCAATATCACCATCAGGTCGCTGCTGCATTCCAAAACTTTTGTCTGAACCTGGTTGAGCCACTTCCAAACTATCGATAGCTTGAGCCCACTGCAAACACAACAGTAATAGTCATCCCTCCAGGGCTAGTGAAACCATCAGTTCAAATTAGGAAAATAACATGCATGAATTCACTTTAAGATTTGACTATAGAAAGTGGAATCAATCATCAACAGAAAAATGTATTGCTCTACTGATCAACATTACCGTCTATGTAAGAGCTGGCTAAGATCATTACAGATGAACAGTGTCTGAATAATTCAAAATGAAAAGGCAAACATATTTTATTATATTGAGTCACTTTACAAGGAAGGGAACCTTATCTCTTTAACTTTCTGTCTAATGTGAGATGAACAAAATTTTAGGAGGCTCATGTGAAACGTATGCTATAGTCAATTTGAATGATAAACATAGTAAGTATGGATTACAACCTTTGGATTGAGGTCCTTCACTTGCTCCTGGAATGATTCCCGGCTGATGGATGTACCACAGTCTAAACAAATTACCTCATATACGCTCCCATGCAACTCAAGTGGCTTACTTCCAGCACGATGATGCAACCTAAGTTACATGTGCAAAATGTGAAGGTGAAAGGGTACACTTCTGTTCACTAATAGCAATAAAAGAGGCGCAGCACAATACCTATCCACATTTTGGGTAACCATCCATTGAACACGACCAATCCTTTCTAGAGATGCAAGAGTATAATGGGCTGCATTTGGTTGTGCTCTTGTGAACCTTCTCCATCCAGCATAGCTCCTAGCCCAATACCTCCTCCTAGCTCGAATAGACCGAACAAACTCCTATTTTGTTCAAGTGGTTAGTGTGGAAGGATAAAACAATCATGGTAAGTTGATTTGGAGAATGAAGTGATTGCAAGAATGATTTTATAGTGAAAGTTGGATAAACTAATCACAAAAATCGAGGTTTTAATATAAGGTAAAAATAAAAGGATGGCACAAGCCATACACAGCTTACAGTTACAGAGCATGGCAGAACAATGATAATTGATGAGCCCTACATTGATACATCATGGGCATGCCCCAAAATGATTCTAAAGGCTTAAGATGTAAATAACATTTTAGCTAGGAATGACTCCAAATAGTTATACAACCAAACAAAGGCGAAGAGAAAAGAGTTAACTTGTTATGTAAGTGGTTTAACAAGAGTTATCTGAAAGGTGTCACCAAGAGATGCCATTTGACAAGCAATGCTAGTCACACCTGATGAGTAAGTGGTTTAAAACCAGTACTGTATGCACCATTGGGGCTGCCATAAAACAAGAAGTCTGCTAGTTAGAACATAGAGAGTAATGGAAAGACTGACAATATGGTTTCATGAACGATTTAGCAATGCACGTACCTCCTGTAATCAGGAATTCCAGACTCAGTGCTCATTCCTGCTCCAGTTACCACCATGAGCCTCTTACTGAAGAGAGAAAAGGTAATGAAGCTCATTTCACTTCAACTAATCTCAGAAACATGAGAAGGAAGTTCAAATACAGAGAACCTTACCTCTTATCGATAAATTGATACAGTAGGTCCACATCTTTAGAGCTTGGTGGATCTGATTCAGGAACTATCTGCTTATCTCTTAAAAATTGGATGTATGTTTCACAGTAGTCCTTAGGTGCAACGGCTGATGAATGGTTACTTCTTGCTTGCAAGGAGCGATACGAGTATCTCAAGGAGTGAGGACTTTCCCTTCTGTAAAGAAGTCCACTGTTCACTAATACTTGAAAATTGCAGAAACGAGCACAGGATCCTGATATGAAACCAATTCAAGTAGTTATTACAAAAGCAAGAATCACCAAGTAAATCCCCATGGAGAAGTGAAGTTCCTCTCAAGTAACTTGCCTCTAGATACAGCCCGCGGAGCACCAGTTAGGCCTGCAATTATCTGAGTTCCATTACACATGTAAGTTGGTTGCATAAAAACCTCAACCTATCAAGCCAAACAGAGTTATATACATAAATTACAAATACAATTGCATTGGTGCACGGCTAACCATAACCTAAAATTGTTCCAAGAGAATTCAATTACAGCATTACCCAAAAAATGTGGGGGGTCACTTTACACTATCTGTGTTACCCAATACGTCCTGAGCACTGGCGGAGCTACGTGCAGGGGAAACTGGGCAGCCCACCCCCCCCCCCCCCCCCCCCTTCCTGGGAAAAAGAACGTTGCTTGGTCATGTGCTAGTAGTCTAATGTGCTATGTAACAAGCATAGTAGTGATGAATTTTTTAAATTGCCCCATTTCTTGTCACGCTCCGCCACTGGTCCTGAGTATAGTGTCGCAGCTGAGCAAGTCAAGTGAAGTGACACACAGTCTTCCTCAGTTTAACTTTGGATTCTTGTTTGGGGTGTGCAATCTCATCTCAACTGTATCTACTCTTAGAGTTTGCAGTGCCAATTGGCAGCCCATCGACAAACTGGTTGACAGTTGCATCTTACAAAAAAAAACCATTTGGACCATTTGAACACTGTATTATGGAGCCATTTGGGGCAAGTATGAGCGTACACTAGCTGCCATGAAGCCCTGAAGTTGCAGCTCACTTTTGATAAACGAATTTCTTCGAATTAAGCAGCACGACAGTCCTGCCACGTTCCTATCAGGCCTCAGGACTTAGCTGAGACCTAAGTCGCTAAGCTCTATCCTGCGCTGATCTAAGAAGTGCAGTAAAGTCAATCTGCACACCATCATTCGCAAGCCTTAGACTGAAGTGAAGCAAAGAGCAGTGTTTTGAGAAGGGGATGGAAGAAGAAAAGCAGAGGGGGAATGGAAGTCCGTAGAGGCGGGAATGAGAGGGCGATTAATTACCGAAGCCGAAGCGCGGCAGGCGTGCGTAGCAGGGGCCGCCGCCATCGGGCGCTCCGGCTGCTAGGTGAAGGGAGGTGGCGGGTCCTCTCCGGCGGGCGGCGGCGGGCGTGACGTGGAGGCGCGGTCGCCGCGTGGTCCCGGTCCGGAGGCCGCGAGGCAGGAGGGGGGGACGGTTTTGTTTGGTGGGAAATAAACACAAAGACCAGACCGAGGTGGTGCAGTGTTACGTCAGCAGTTAGATGGGCCGCATACGTGTCAAGTTAATTCTTAAACTTGACCTTAGTGGAACTTTCATTGCACAGTTATCTAGAGTGACACACCATCTAAAAATGGTTGAAATTATGATGAAACACCCTCTCTTAATGCATAATTTCATCTATTGTTGTTTTTAAGGTTATATGCAAGACACAACCTATCTAGGTAATTGTGTAGAGATGATTTTATCACCATGAAACTCATTTCACCTCTCTTCTCGTTAATACACTGTCACGTCATCAAAATTGCTGACATGACAATCCATTTAATGTTCATAAAACCCTCACTAAGACTGGCCTTAATGCCCTAAACGTTGAGCCATTTATCTGCATTGTCCTTGGACATCAGTACGCACCAACTTGTTACATGCATTCATCATCCCTAAATATAATGGTTAACAGTTTAACGTCGCTGCAGCTTGGCTCTTCCTAAACCTGATAGCAACTTCCTCCTCCGTAGTGCTGTGTACTTGTGTTCAAGTTCAACTGCTTCCTCTGACAGAAGAGGAGAGAGCAGACTGAGCTTGATCTCTATCCTATAGCATCAAACAAAGTTTTCAGATTCTCAACCCAACAGGATCAGGACCCCTCTCTGACATTGACATCCTCCTAAGCGTGTGTACGAGCTATGATTCATGTATCGGGGCTGAACTTGAATTGCACGGCGCAAGAAAACTAGCTCCCATGAATAAACTCCAACACTACGGAGGATTGTGTGTTGTCGTGTTGACGCAAAAGACGCCGCACTTTTGCAACCATGGATTTATCAACCAATGCTGATGTCGAGCAAACACGACCTGAAGGTTTTTGCAGGTAGTTCTCAAGATGCAGAGTGCATATATGGATATGGCGGAACATTTGGCGTTGTATATCTGGCTGCTAATCGCAGAAATTTCTTTGAAGGGCATCATTGCAGGAAATTTGAACTTCAATTTTAGGCTGTCAAAATCCAAGAGCTCGAGGGCCGATATGTCTGCTTGTATGTCTGGCTGCTAATTGCAGGAATTTCTTTCAAGGGCACAATTGCAGCAATTGGAACTTTAATTTATGTTGCCAAAACCAAGAAATCCAGAGGGTTTCTCTAACAGAGAAAATCGCCCGATTCTGCGTGGAATTCGCATGCCATACAAAAGAGATCACACGCGGAAGAAAGCTAACTCTGTTTCGCCTCTCATGGTCATGGCAGAGCTAGCAGCAGCCATCATCGCAGCGCAGCCTGGGACTCGCGCGCGGATGCGGCACTGACTCCGGCAAACAGGCGCCGAATACCGCGTAGGCTGCCGTGTTCTGGGAGGAGACGAGGCCGCCAGGCTCCGCCATGCCCGGCGGGCGTGAGCTCAAGCGTGCGGCTTCGATGCGGGGCGCTTGCTGCCGCAACAAAGCAGAGGAGTGGAAGATCTCTTGGCAGTTGGTAGGGCGGGCCTGAGCTAAGGTTGGAACATTGCGCTTCTGGCTGGAACAGGACCTGGGGAAAGGGGGACGGTCACGGTGGCCCCTTATTCGGCGACGGAGGCGGGGGCCAGCCTGAAGTAGGGAGTACTAGTCAGATTAGCGCGCTATGCTATAAAATTTTTTTATGTTCTGAAATATTAATAAAATAACATATATTGCTTGTATTGTGTTAGTAGTAACATAGTATTGATTATTAAATCAAGAAGTCAATTAAAATAATTAAAAAATTTAATTGATCAGTATTAGAATATAAATTCATCCCAAAATAGTTATACCTTACATCATTGGTTATTTGAGTCTGAGCGCCATACAATAATTTTCGTGATTGAGAATTTGATAATTATTAGGCATTTATGTTATTGGTTTTTTAAGCACGATATAATATTTTTCAAAAATTGTAAGTCCTGTTTTGCAAAAAAAAAAAAAGATGGTGGGCCCCACATATAGTGGTCCGTGGGTCCCACGTACGGGTATGCGGGTCCCACATATCCGGGTCATGTGGGCCCCACACACGCGTGTCACGTGGGTCCCACGCATGGTGGGTCCCGTGGGACCCATGAATAGTAGCACCTAGCCTAGGAATGCTCCAATTCTTGGAGCTTTAATATATAGGAATAGATTATGCAAATATATGTTCTGGTATTTTACAAACGGGCCCCTAATTCGGATCGCGATTAATAATCGCGATCCAAAGTAGGGGGGTTTATGAAAATAGTTGATCCCGTATTTGCAAAATGGCCCTTATTCGGATCGCGATTAATAATCGCGATCCGAACAGGGGGTTATTCGGACCGCGATCCAAACCAGGAGGTGTTTTGCAAATATTCGACGCCGGCGCCGGAGCAGCCGGCGAAGCCCGCGGTGCCCGTCGGCGATCTCCGTTTGCACCGCTGCTATGGATCCCGCTCTGGCCTCCGGATCTCACCCGTTTATTCGCTGCCACCGGTTTCCCTTGCGCTCCTCTCACAGCCCTTGCTCCTCCGGCGATTCGACCGCCGCGGCGGTGCCCGAGCGTCGCTAGCTCCATGGGCTGAGACGGGCTAGTGATACATATCTATAGCTCGGCGAGGCGGTGCCCGAAGGCGCACGGAAGTGCCCGGTCCGGCGTTTCGTCTGGCACTGCAAACCTGAATCTGACGACAGGATTCGCACCGGTGAGGATGTTCTTCAGCCCCGCCCCACAACGCTCAGAGACCAACTGAATTGTCTATTTTGAAGAGGTTGGCCATAAACATCTGAACTGAAGTCCATTTCCTAGTGATCCATACAAGAAATAAACAGGAGAATATTTTTATCTGTTGTTTAGTTAACCTGGCCAACATTAATAATGCTAAGATTACAATTGCTCAAAGAAAGGATGCAAACCTAAATGATACGGAGTACAATGATATGGACTGCAAATAAACATATTGCTTTTATGAAAAAAAAGGGGTGCAGAAACAATGAACCATACTCCATCCCTGTAAAATGAAATCTGAAGGGCATAGTGAACTTTCAAGGTTCATATTTGGATGAAGGTCAAAAATAGAAATGGACATGACATTTTTTTTTTGAAGAATCCTTCTGCCATAACTACCTTGCACAGTTAGATCATCTAGCTGTTCGGGTCTTAGGTCAAATTCCTACACTATAGATACCAATTCTGAATGGAGCTTTCAATTCTCATCAGCAATTCTGAATGTGTATGAGCAAGCTATCGTGTATTGGGCTTTATGGTAAGACATGAGTTTAAAAGTACCATCCACAACTGAAAGGTCTTGGCATGCTACATATGAGAGAAATTTCTGTATGTTGATAATTGTACCATAAATGAACACACACAATATCAATGTCTATATCTCAGTGAGGGTCACAGGTGAAGGTCTGAAGGAAGAAGGCTCAAGTGACAAAAGTTAAATTTCCTAGGGATGGGAATGGGGTACATCAAAATGCAGTGCAACACTGACATCTGAATACTTTCTTGGCAGAAACGATCCGTGGAGCAATAACAGAACAATGAAGCCTAGCAATCGTCAGGGGGCCTTGGCACCGGCTGCCATCCAGCACAGAGTTGTATGATGTCCTTGAGCACCGGCGACGCTGGCTCCATGGTCCAATGCCGATAGTAATCCTCTGGTCTGAAGACAGCTTCTTGTGCTGCAGCAGGGCCATCCATCAGGCAAGGCAGAGCACCATTGAGGAAGGCGTCCCCTTCTGACCTGACCACCCCGGCCACCACATCCTCTCGGTCGGCGGCCTTCTCCGGCATGTACTTGAACACCGTCGTCTTCTTAGGGGGCCCTCCGCCTGCCTCGTAGATGTTGCACTGGGACACGATCTGAGCCTCGACGCCCGCGCAGACGGCATAGATACCCCAGCTGTGCGTGTAGTTGTTGTAGAGGTGGACCTTGCCGAAGCGAAGCCGTGGATGCCTCTGCACCGTGCCGTCGAAGAAGCAGTGGTGGATGGTGACCCTGATGCAGCGGTCGTCGACGTGCGTAGGGTCAGCACCGATGAGCATCGTCTTGTCGTGCCGTGAAAAGTGGCACCTGCAGAGTAATTTGGTTTGGTTGGTTGGATCACATGAATCGATTGTTGATCACATTGCAGATTTGCAGTAGTACAATAAAAATAAGCACGAATAGAATTAAAGAACATACCTTGAGACCGTGATGTCTGTGCTCTGCCGCGTGATGTCGATGAGGCCGTCGTCGTAGTCGGCGAGCGTGCATCGGTCGATCCAGATGTTGGTGGAGCCGGGCTTGATCTGGATGCCGTCGACGTCGTGCCCGCGGCCTCCCTCGAAGATGAGGTTGCAGACGATGACGTGGTGGCAGCTCTTGAGCTGGAGCCCCTTGCCGGCGAGCACCACGCGCTGGCCGCGGCCGTCGATGGTCTTGTGGGAGGCGACGCGGAGGTAGGACTGGAGGTGGATGGTGCCGGGCACCTCGAAGACGATCCACAGGGGCTCCGCCGACCGGCACGCCTCCCTCAGGCTCCCGGGGCCGTCGTCTGCGCACACCTCCCCGCGTTGATTCAGAAACCAAATCGTTCGATTAATTGGAACTTGGAAGAGGAATTGAATGGGGGGATCCGTACCTTGGAGGGACGTGACGTGGTAGACGGCCCCGTGGAGTCCGCCGATGGCGTGGCGGCCGAATCCCTCGGCGCGGCCGGCGAGCGCGCGGAGCCGGTGGTCTGCGTCCCGGTACGGCATCTCCCCGCCGGCGTGGCCCTCGCCGTGAGGATTACCAGGGTGCTGCGGCGGCTGCAGAGGAGGAGGAGGGGGATCCATGCGGGGGGCGGAACTCCTGAAGCGATGGAGCCACGCCCCCGTCAGTCTCCACCGGCGGCGGCGTTCCAGCTCCGACGCGGCGACGGTGTCGGTTCCTTTCTTTCGTTTTCCCCTCTTCGATTTGAGTCTTCGAGAGGAGAGAGCGTTTGGCAGTTTGGCACTTGGCGGAGAAGTGAAATAGTAGGCCAGGCCCATGAGGGAGTATGGGCTATGAGAGGCTTTTAAATTGGTGGAAGTGAGAAATAGCCCATGCCCAACTATCCAGCCCAGAGGCCCATCTCATGAGCTATTTACGACTAGCCGTGCCTGCCTTGCCTCTGACTGATTCCGTTCGGCCGGGCCTTCTCCACGCCGAAACCCAAGCAAACCCTTCCCTTCCTTCTCCGGCGGCGGCGGCGGCGGCGAAGATGATCATCCCGGTGCGCTGCTTCACCTGCGGCAAGGTAACGCGCCTCATCCCCACTCGCCTTCAGCTCAGACGCGTCCGCTGCGCCGCCGGTTTGGGCCACGTCTCTCTTTTGACCTAGGGTTTGAGTCGCCTCGCCCATCTACAGCTCGCTGGCCCCTTTGGGCCTGCTGCGCTCACGCACGCCGCGATTCGAGATCATGGCTTTTCTTGTTTACCCACCGCGTCTTGTAGGCTCTGGAGCATGGCTGGCTTGAGGGGTTCCGCTACTGTTCATTTGTTCTTGCCCATGGTTGCAGATTGTTTGCGCTTTTTCGCTCATTGGTTGGGATTAGACCTTAGGTTTTGGTTGTGAGGGCGTTCCCTATGGTCTTGATTTTTCTTTTATTAGGTTAATTTCTGTGATTTCGATCTTGGGTTCCCTAAGAGGGTTGTTGTGATGGTGAGGTGAATTAAAATATGGTTCTTTTTGGCCATTACAGGTGATTGGGAACAAGTGGGACCTCTACCTCGACCTCCTCCAGGCCGACTACACGGAGGGGTAAGCTCGCCCTAAGCTCACGGAATTCTACATGGCTGTTTGGCTGCTGCTGCATGTCAACTGTTTGCGATGGATTGTGCTTTGCCTGTTTAGGGGCAATAACTTTGCAATGTTTGGATCGCTGAGTTGCTTGCTTAGCAGTGGTTTTGGTTAAAGGAACAGTAATTTTCACACACTTTTAGTCGCCTGGAGATATGCGACGTTCCCGTGCCAGTGAATACAACTACACAAGTTAAGTGGAAATGATATGTTTTCCATGCTTCTCCTTCTAAATGTGTGCATTTAGTTCTGACACAGCAGGTCTTTATTAGAGTTCGAGGAAATCAGGCACACAAGATTACTTATGATGCAGCAGGTCTTTATTGCAGTCTGTGATTCAGCAGTAGTTGCAATGTTTTGCGCCTTTCAATTATGAGCTTGATAGTTTAACACTTTACAGATCTGCGATCGGTATCTATAGGTGGTTTTCTTTGCAACTATTAAGCCTTCATCTTGTAATTTTTAGGAGATTGTCATTGTGGGATCTTCTAGGTACGCGTATTCAGTGTTCTAAAAGCGTTAAGTGAGCTGTGGCGATCCACCACCCTCTTATCGGTTATCGCCTAGGTGCTTAAGGCAAGGCGGTTGCCATACTCACAGATAAATTAGAGAAGAAAAGGAAAAAAATATATATATGTATGAAACTATGAATGGGACATAACCGCAACAATTAAATGAGCACACTGGCCTACTAAAGCCCAACCCAAGCCAACAGCCTGTAAACAAACCACTCACCTCCCATTCACTCCATCTCTCAATTTCTCTTCTGTGCTGCCTCTCCTCTGCTGCCACCACCAACCTGCACTAGCAATGATGAGCAGACGACCCTCTCACCCTTAAGCCCCTCTTCCAGCCATGAATCGCCCTCTTTCCCCTATCCAAACGGAACCTCATTATGGCTCCCTTCCAGATCGCTGCCGTTACAGTTGAGTGGGGGCAGATCTGCACCACCAATTGTGCTGAAATTGATGGGCAGAGCTGTGCCAGCCATGCTGCCTAAGCAGGTGCAGATGGAGGAGGAAAGAGAGCCACCCTGCCTCCTGGTTCACCTCCTTGCTCTTCCTTTCTTCTCTGTGCCCCCCTCTTCCCACTTTTGGCTAGGCGTTGTCGACACCTTGCGCTCAGCGGGTGCCTCATTACCTAGGTGACGCCTTATGAACCATGCACCTATGCCGCTAACTCACTAGATTTTATCTTCCAAGTAGCTAAGAAGAGCTACACGCGTATGGAACTTCAGGGTTGTTTTTGTTTTCATCTTCTACGGTCCCATGCTTAAAATTTTACTATATTTATTCTGATGTCAATGATTGAAATTAGTCAGTACAAATGCTATTTATGGCAGTACAACTTACATATTTACAATACTGACTGGAGACCTCCCTTGATTGTGAGCCCAAGGAACTAAATCTGTATCATTTAGAAATGTAAACAAAAATCTGAAACATATTAGTCGGTAGCGATGGGTAAAGATTTTAATCTACCCAGTTTCCTGAAACATGTGAACATAAAAGAGGGCATCTTGTTCCTTGTTTATACACTGTTCAATTTGTACTTATCAAGACTGTGAGCCATTCAGAATCATAATTTGCGTGCTTTTCTTTGATGCTTTCTATTGCAGGGATGCTCTGGATGCTTTGGAATTGGTCCGCTACTGCTGCAGGAGAATGCTCATGACCCATGTTGACCTCATTGAAAAGTTGCTCAACTACAACAGTAAGTTGATTTTTGAGCTGCTCTGCTTTCAAGTTAACATTTTCATTTACTGCTACGCCATTTGTAAATGGCTCTATTTTTTTCAGCATTGGAGAAGACTGATACAAACTAAGTGAACACGCCATGCTCCATAAACACTACTGTTTCTTAGCATCTTAGAGTGTGGGCGGTATGTTGTTTCTTCTGTACCAGGAGAGGCAGGTTGTGAGATGATGTGATTTGGTTCGCTCATGAACATTCAAGGACTTTCATGTAACGATTCATGTTGCATCTATGCTATGAACTTGTGATGCTGTCAGATATTTGAAGGGATATTACTGTTGACTGAAAACTACTCGTATATTGGTGTGAAATGTTGTTGTCAAGTGTGTGTTTTTGGTTGGTTTTCGTTTAGTGGTGCTTGATGCAGATGGTGGTACCATATTGTATTCTCAAAAGGCTATCGTGTATTCTCAAGCACCGCGTCAGCAGGCTCACATTGTTCGGACCAGCAGAGTTGCATTGGGGGGCCGATATATTGCGTAACCACGTTTCATCCAGACTGTGACTGGATTCTCTTCTAAGATTGATAGGCGACGGGGGCAACTGATGTCCTATGATATGAATAAAGGCGATGTCCGTGCCGTCTGCACTCTCACAGAAAGTGCCCCTTCTTGCCATATGTTCCGATGTACTCAAGGGCGCTTGCATCACTACCAGATGTCAACAAGTAGAGTGTTTCACAACTACCTCCAGCTCTGTCCAAGCCTCACATTTGCACAACATGAACTGGAGCATGATATCAGAACTTGCGGCCCGTGCGGCATCAGCAGTAACCATAGATAGCGGCACAATGGGTGTCAGCAGTCAGCGGCACAAGGCTATAATGGCTTCCTTTTTGGTTCCGGCGTCCATGAATTCGAGTACGTACGTTTAAAATCATTTTCATTTTTGGAAAAGTTCACTATTTTGGAAGTTCCGCTTTCTTGAGCGCTACGAATTCCTGCAGCTACAGACCACGGGGATTATTGTGACTGAATCTTGCCTCGTGCGATTTGCTATTTGAATCTCCAGCTCGTTTCGAAGCCGGCGTACGTTCCTGCAGCTATGGAGAATAGAGGCCAGTGCCCGACGCCCTACCTCCCCGACGACACTTCATCACTTCATCACAAGGAAGTGCAAAACCCATTCTTCCCATATGTTCCGTTGTACTCGAGGATGTTATCATCACTGCCAGATATGTCAAGTAAAAAAGTGTTTCACAATCATCAGTCCAAGCCTCACAATTTGCAGCTTTTAGTTCGTAATAAGTATTTTTTAGATGACTGCTGCTACAAGGATCCGGTAGTGAACTGCTTTGAATCTCGATATGTTCTTTTCTTCCGGTCTGTATTTTCAAAATTGTTCTGCCACACATGCATGTTGCTTAGATGATTTGGAGACCATATGTACGCTGAAATGTTTTCAAACAGAGTTTGTGTCATGCCATATGATAGATCTAAGGCTGGAGGACCTGCTCTTCTTTGTCTGTCATTACCATTGAACGATAGCAATCGCCACTAGTTAAATTAAGTTCAGTATGTTGCGCGTGTCCATTCATCTTTAATAAGCTATAAATTGGCTAATAAGCTGTACTTTTTTCTTTCTTTTCTGCCTCATAGAGATGTTTTTGAGAAGGGTTCTGCTTCAAAGTGATTTTCAAAGGCTACTGCTGCCCTTTTGAAACCGGTCAGACCCCAAAGGTTTATGTGAGGAAATAACCTTTAGTAGAAAAAATATGGATGGATTGCGCCTTGAACTTGTTGGAATTAGAATCATTTTCACTTTATTTCATTGCATTAAAATAAGCAATAAATCATGACTAACACATGATGTGATCATAACATTGTACTGTAAATCAACTCCAAAAGAGGAGGATCGACACAGTGTTGAAGGATGATCCAAATTCAGTCCATATCTAAAGGCCAATTTCTGACGGAGTGTAGCGGAGGCCCGTCGCCGAGAGGCTTGGGCCGGAGCGGAGCGGGTCATGATATATCCCGTTTAGAGTTTTCTACTGGAGACTTGATTTACTCATTCTTGTAAGCCCCCATGTTGGCATTGTACACTTGTACTCGAACCCCGACATAGTGAAGTTCTTGTTGGCTGGCGCCCGTGGTTTTTCCCTCTCACATCGGGAGGGTTTCCACGTTAAATCTCGTGTCTCTTTACTGCTTTCATCGTTTATTCGCTGACGCTTTTAACACGCAGTGCAGGTAGGTAAATAAGTAGTGAATGGTTGATGTTGCACGCCAAGGCCAGGCGAGCGCAATGATGAATTCGATCACTCTCGCGTGTGACTTTCCACTCGTACGCCGCCCACACACTCACGCGGCATGCCTCATGCCCTGTGGGACATGTTGCTGCTCTCTCTCTCCATTTTCTATCGCTCATTTTCTGTTCCTTTCCCATATCCATTTCTCCTCTTCACCCAACTCTCTACCTCAGATATGGTCGGAGGCGTGGCAGCGGAGCTCCACCCTCACTGGGATAGCGCGACACGCGAACTTTGGCCCTCGCCAGAAGGGGGCACGGTGGTGGCCTCTGTCCCAGAGGGAGGGCGCGAGGCGTAGGGGCGGGTGCCATCGGACAAAGACAACATGTTCCATTTTTTAGTTTTTTTAAAAATATTTTACGATTTTTTATGAAAATATTTCTTTTTCATTTCTTCAAAACTTTTTTGCATTTTTTTGTGATTTTTTTAAATCTCCCTCTTCCAATTTTTATAAACTTTTTTTTGCAGCAACTTTTTAAAATGTTTTTTAACCAAAAAGGGGAAGAAGGGGACTAGTGGGGCCTGTTGTAAACAAGTTGCCTGGAAAATAAATTTAGCTATTATTAAGAGCATCTCTAAGAGATTAGCTAAATCATTTTGTAAAGATAAATTTAGCTATTAATAAACAAAAACGTCTCCAACAAACTCTATATAAATGACTCTTGAAATTTAGTGGGTCTTCATCCCACCCCATTCGCTCTCTATTTTTAGGTAGCCTATCTCACTAGCCATCCATAGCCGGCGATATGAAGACGGTGAATTGATCAACACATGCTCTGCTGCGCTGGGCTATGACCCATCCGTGTCATCGTCGGATTACCATGTGTTTCAGCTCGTGCAAGTGCAGTACCAATACGTCGACATGGTTAAAGCTAGCGGTGATCTACTCGTCCGAAACCGGCGAATGGTTAAAGCTAGACGGTTAAACCGCGATTGGATTCTCTTCCATGGTTGGGATCGGGAGGAACTGATGTCATATGATATGAGTAAAGAGGATGTGCGTGTTGTCTGCACTCTCACAGAAGTGAAATTTGATGAGTACCCCTTCTTACCTTATGTCGCCCATGCATGTTGCTTAGACTTAGATGATGATTTTGGTGACCATGTATGCTGAAAATTGTCAAACAGATTGTGTCATGCCATATGATGATCTAAGACTGGAGGAGCTGCTCTCCTTTCTCTGTTATTATCCATTGAACGATAGTAATAATCATATCGCCACTCTAGATAAATTAAGTTCAGTATGTTGCGCGTGTCCATTCAACTTTAGTAAGCTACATTTGTCTATCATAATAAGTTGTACTTCTTTCTTTCTAGTCCGTTTTACTATCTTTATTCCCAATAGAGAGATGTTTTACAAGCAGGGTCCTGCAGCCCCTATATATGGTTCAAGAGGAATATATGGAAAAAAGATGGATGAATTGCTCCTTAAACTTGTTGTAGATAAAATTATTTTTTATATAGTTTAATCCACTAAAATAAGTAATAAATCGTGACTAACACATGAGTGATCATAAAATTTGCAGCAAATCTCTTGCTGTCCTTTTGGGAAAAAAAAGTATTTAAGAGCATCTCCAAGAGTGCCCCATATTTACTCCCAATAATTAGTTTTGGGGAAAAGTGTGAAAAAACTGTTAAAAAATTAATTAGTGATCAATCTTTGGTTGCGCAAGTGCTCACTGTGCTACTGTAGAACTAATACACATACGCCATCCGTCTGCCTTCTGTTTTCTTAACGTTGAGGGCTGGCTGGGAGAGAAAGTTCGTACGTAGCTTGTTGAGCTGGGTTGAATGATTCCTTCCAGGCTTTGAGTTAACCTTTACTCATGGACAGAAACCCCACTTCAGTACCATTATATGATTAAATGCCTTTCTCATTAGCTTCCAATCCATGTGTGGGGAACGAAACGAAGCCAACGATTCTAACCAACCCATGCCCAAGATATACCTAACATCAAGAGTCAAATCCTATCGACCGCAATGCCCAACCTTCGGCCTACTGCACAGCTCTGGATGATGTAATTAATTAATTAATTATGTAATTAGTTAATCATTAGATAAAGGGGGGAAGCCCCTCACGTGGGGGTGCCTCCAAGGGGCATCCTTCCCGAAGAGGTGCCTCCAAACGGCCAAATGTCCCTTCATCCTGTATATATGTAAACAATCCCCATGAATGAAAACATCCATTCCATCATTCCATTGTCCCTTTTAATTTTTTTCACAACAAAAACAAGCTCCAACAGTGCCCAACCTAGGTCCCAATCTTTTTGACACTCCTAATAATGGCTCTATTTTGGTGTAAATTTACACCTCCTTCCTCCACTCCCAACCCACCATAAATTCCGGATTACTGTTCACAACACTGTTCATGTAAGGGGGGAACGCGGTTAGGGACCCACAAATAGATGACGTGGTTGCTTTTGAGAGTTAATTTTTTTTGGACTGTTGGATGAAAGTGTTTTTTCTTCTTCCAATAATTTTGGCAGGATCTTAAAACCAAGCTTTTGGGAGTTCATTTTTTAGATACTCTTGGAGATACTCTAACTACAGCAATTTTGCGAAGCCACGTGTTAAAAATGGTAAAGGTCTATCTATTATATCCCACGGCAGTCCTACCTTCTTTCATGAAAGGATAGCAAAACTCGCGCCTGACCGCCGGCGCACCGTGCTCTGTGCACAGATTGTGCGGCACCAGTGACCATTTCTATAGATCAAGCAGCACAAGGCAATGGTTTCCTTTTCTGTCTCGGCCATGAGTTCATCATATTCACTCTTTTGGAAGATCATCAATTTTCTCCCTTCCAGGATTACGTTTCCTTGGAATCTCGGCCAATTAATCTCGATTTGCCCGATCTTCTCGGACGAGAGTTTCTGATGGAGGAGAAGGGGAGCCCTAATAACCAGGGCGCCGCCGACCTCCACCTCCCCGACGATCTGATCGTCGAGATCCTCGCGCGGCTGCCGGCTGGTTCGCTCTGCCGGTGCAGGTGCGTCTCCCGGTCATGGCGCTCCCTCATCTCCGACCCCGCCCACAGCGCCAGGCTCGCCCAAACCCTCTCCGGCTTCTTCGTCTTCTCCCGCCCGCACTCCGCCGCCGCCCCTTCGTCCTGGAATTTCATCGCCACCCAGCAGTCTCTTCCTCCCCAGGTCGACACGGCTCTCTCCTTCCTTCCCACCTGTCATGGCGAGATCGAGATGCTCGACTCCTGCAATGGCCTCCTCCTCCTGCGCTGCTTCGGCCGCTCCGGCGATCCGTTCTACGCCGCCACCGGGGAATGGGTTTCCTTGCCCCAACCAAGCCATGCTCCTGGGCAGAAAGTTGATCCAGAGGGATACGGCATCATGACCTCCTCTGCCGCGTTGGGCTTCGATCCGGCCGTGTCCTCTTACTTCTATGTCTTTCAGTTTCTGGAAGAAGTGATCATCCACGACCTCGTCGTCAGGGAGGTGGAGATATACTCGTCTGAAACTGGCGCATGGGTTTCGAGGCAGAGCGGATGGAACCAATTGGTGTTCTTATCCGGCCACAAGACATACTTCAAAGGTTTTCTGTATTTGACCTCCTCCTTTCGCGAGACAATCGCCGCGGTGGATACCAAAGGCCAGACGTGGAGGGTCACCGATGTCCAGGAAGACCCAGGCGCAACATCATTTGTGATTTCGTTGGCCATTCCCAAGGGCGCTTGCTCTACGTTCTTAAGGACTGGTCGTGTGAGTCTCTGTCGTCAATCCGTGTTCTCGAGGACCATGCTAACGAAGAGAGCACTGTCAACCACAGCGTCATCACGATGGATTCGTTGGGGGCAAGAAAGACGGAAGAAGGGGGAACGCAGCTCCAAACAATCGCATTTCATCCGGACGGCAATTTGATTTTCTTCTACGATCGGCCATCGGATAGGTTCATGTGCTATGATATGAACAGGAAGGATGTGCGTGTTGTCTGCACTGTTGGAGGAGGAGCAAAACGCTGCTATCACCAGTTTTTCCCATACGTTCCATTCTACTCGAGGGTATTAGTTACACCAAACTGAGGTCAACTAACTATAGCGAGGTTTGTTCACGATCTCAACTACAAGCATATATGATGGGTGCTGAATATACAGCGCTTTTAGTTTGTAATGGCATTTTCCACAAGGATCCGGTGTGCTCAACTGAATTGAAACTTGTGTAACCGAAGCAGATTGGAGTAAGGGGTTTATTTCCAGATGGATTTTGAGAATAGAAAAGACTCTACTGTGAACCACTGGTTCAACATCAATGAGGCAAAAGAGGAGCCCTTTGTGACTATGAATTGTGCTGCTCTACAAGGGAACAATTCCATGGAGCAATACCTGTTTCAACATTCATGTGATGCCTAGTTGGGCCTAGGGGAGTAGCCGTTGTTCGCATGGCAACTGTGCAGTTTTTCAGTTATTTTTTAGTCGTTGTTTGTTTTGCTTTGTTTTCCTCTCTTCTAATAAAAATTCAGCAAATATCTTGCCATTCGTTGAAAAAAAAGATGCCTTCCTGCATTTTACCATGGCGAAGTCTGAAGCATAGTGATATGCCTTTTCTCTTTCCACTATCCAGGCCACCTTAAGCTTCGTTATTTGTCTGCAGGTATGTGCATTTTATGCCCACGCTCATAGGTATTCTATAACAATTTATTTGCAAATTGCAGTACTTTATACTTCTGATGTGGCTGTTATTATAGCAGAAAGAAAAAAAGTTGGTGCAGCAGGTGTAGGGAAAACTGATCCCCTTGTGCCTGTGGCAAATGTAGTATTCAGGATGCAATACCAAATGAAAATTTGGTGGGCTTTCTTGTTTTTATGATGCTATGCCTATTTGGACTTACTTTGTATTATTCCTCTATGCTGTTTAGGATGATTTGGAAATTCCACTTCTCTGATGCATTTCAGGACGGTTTAGGTTTTCTTATTAGGATAATGCTTGCAAAATCATCACACCGCACTACCACTTTCTTCAGACAAACTGCAATTAACGCGTTCATAATCAACTAAGTAAAGCTTTTGCGATTGAGGAAAACTGAATCTGTCAGCGCCCTACACGCTGTGCATCAGAAGTATTACTGTAGCGCAAATTAAATAAACTATGAAGATGGCCTCTGCTTCGAAAGATATGCTACTTAAGGCCAACAGGCCATCCATGTGCTTGAAGGTCGTGCTTTGTATGATTGTACCCACATCATTCTTCTGCATGTGCTTGTGAGTTGTGACGCAACTTGCACCCCAGGGCCTATAATCATACAACATTTTGCACCGCATTTTCGTTGACTTGTGGTGAGTTTTCTGGGACCGCTGGCCTGTCCAGATTCGCCATTGTTGTGCTTCACGCCTGCACCGGTTGACATCAACTGTACTTTTCTCATCACGCCGTACACGGACAGGACATCCTTATTTTTGTTTTATATATGTATCCTGTAAGTTGTAACGGTAGAGATGTAGCTGTGACCTGTGATTGTCAATTTGAGTTCGCTATATTCAATTACTATGTATTTCCTCCGTTTCAAAATGTAGTTCGTTTTGGAGTTTTAAGGTACATATATTTACTTATGCACTTAGATATAATGTATGTCTAGATGCATAACAAAAACTATGAATCTAGAAAAGCCAAAATGAACTACATTTTGGGACGGAGGGAGTATCAGACTATCGGCAAAAAATGACCCCCCCCCCCCCCCCCCCTTTCATGAAGAAAGAAAACTTAAAATCAATTAATTTGGAACCATCGTTATCATACTTTTCACCTCGTTTATCATTTGGTGAAAATTCTTCATGAATACACTTGATGTAGGAAGGTCAAAACTGGAGGACTGCATTGCTTTTGAACATTTTCATGTGCTACCTTCCAGTCCCATATAACAAAAAAATGGTACTCCCTAATGTACAGTTATGAATCTCTTAATAAAAAAACAATGAACAAAAGAATGATCTATATGCACACAAAAATGGCGATCGTTCGACACCCTGGTGGAGCCTTTCAGCCTTCGAAGCTGGAGGAGCGGCTCCATCTTCCTTTGAGATACTCCTCCAAGGACATGTTGGCGCCGATGAAGTCAGGGCTGCCGACGGACGAGGCGTCGTCGTCGACGATGTCACGCAGCGCAAGGTTGATGTACGACTGGATGTCACTCTTGTCCGGCGAAGCGGTCACGCCACAGCCGCCGTGATCGTCGCCGCCGGCCACGCCGACCTGCGCCTCCGCCCACCTGACGGCGTCGCCGTCGCCGGCGAGCAGCTTTACCACCTGGTGTTCAGCAGGGCAGCGAGCGGCGCGTTAGTTCAGACTTCAGAAATGGACAATGCAAATGTTCGATCGGCT
Source organism: Urochloa ruziziensis (assembly GCA_015476505.1). NCBI lineage: Eukaryota > Viridiplantae > Streptophyta > Magnoliopsida > Poales > Poaceae > Urochloa > Urochloa ruziziensis. The sequence goes on along the minus strand of CM027121.1, from coordinate 7,858,847 downwards.
CATTCAGAGGATGACTAGAGTTCATTGATTACGTACGTTGCTCATGCTCGGCCGGTGTTGGTGCTCTCGCCGGATGCAGAGGGCGGCGGCGAGGGCCATCCGCTCGACCTCGCCGGCGGCGTCACCGTCGGCAAGCGGCAGGCTCGGGTCGACAAGATCCGTGAGCTTGCCTCCTTGTATGATGGAGGTCGCCCACATGACGAGGCTCTCCTGGCCCTTGGGCCCGCCGGAGCTCACCGGCTTCCTCCCGGAGATGAGCTCGAGGAGCACCACGCCGAACGCGTACACGTCGAGCTTGTCGCTCACCTTGCCGTGCATGAAGTACTCCGGAGCCAGGTATCTGCCACGAACAGGATGTCAGGATTGAGGGTGAGGCCACCACATTTGTCAGGTGACAGCATCAGAAACATTATTCGTGGTGACACGATCGAACACGCGACAAGAAAACGCACCCGAATGTTCCGGCGACGTCGTCGCCGGTGACATGCGCCGCCGCGTCGTCGGCCCACATGGCGAGGCCAAAGTCACACAGCTTCGGTTCGAAGTCGTCGGCGACGAGGATGTTGGAGGACTTGATGTCCCTGTGGATGATGGGGCGGTGTTCGCCGCCGCCGCCGTGGAGGGACTCGAGTGCGCGCGAGACGCCGACGGCCACCTTGAACCTCTCCGGCCATCCCAGTCCCAGCGCGGCCTTGGAGGCCTGCTTCTCGCCGCCGTGCAGCATCTCCTCCAGGCTGCCACGCGGCATGTAGTCGTACACGAGCATGAGCCTGCCGCCGTCGACGCAGAACCCGACGAGGGACATGGAGTTCCTGTGCTCGACGGAGCTGAGGATCTCGATCTCCGAGATGAAATCCTTGGTCACGTCGTCTGAAGGTTTCAGGACTTTCACTGCAAGCTCCTTGCCGTCGTCAGTACAGCCCCTGTAAACCCGGCCCGCACCGCCTTTCCCGACTAGTCTTTCTGCACAGTCAGTTCATCGTCATCATTCAGCTCAATTCATCCGAAAAAGATCGTTTGCTAGATGTTAGAAATGGAGACATACCTGGAGAGAAGCCGTTGGTGATTTTGGCTAGCTCCCTGTAACTGAACATCGTGTACTTGGGCGAGTACTTGTCTCTGAGCCAAACCAGCTCCTCGGGAAGCTGCTTCTCCTCTTCCTCACGTTCATCAGAACACCTGGCCGGGAGCTGCATCGCCCACTGAACCACGGAGATCTCCGACGACTCCGGCAGGGTCGGCATGGTGTCCTTCTTCATGAGCGGCCATCCGGCGGCCAGCTTCGGCGACTCCGCCGCCCCGTGACACCTCGCCGCCGTACCCGGCGCGAACGTCACTCTCGGGGACACCAGTGCGCTCATGGCCGAGGACATGTTCCGGCGCAACGACCGGCCGTCGCCGATCGCCATGTCGTCCTGGGACTGGGACTTGTCCCCCGCCGTTGTCGTCGTCCTCGCGTCGAGGATCTTCCGGTACAGCCGCCGCGGCGTCTCCACCACTGCAGTAGCGACCAACGAATTTCAGCCATTTTCGGATGTGCCGAAACGAATTTGAGCAAAATTGAGACGAAACAATTGACAATGTGAGCGGCGTACTCGCGCTGTATGGGCTGAGGAGGAGTTGCTGCGGGTGGTGGACGGCGTCCCTACGGTAGACGACGGCGCCATTGCAGACGGCGGTGACGGTGCAGGTCGGCGGCACCCTCTTGGCGCAGTACCTGGCGACGGCGGTGGCGGAGGATCCGGAAGGCCTGGAGGAGGTCTTGGAGGTGACGCCGAGGACGAGGTGGTCGGCGCCGGAGGAGGCGGCCTCGGCGACGAGCGCCCCCTTGATGGATGGCCCCTCGCAGAGCTTGAGGTCCAGGTCGATCTGGTTGCGGTCGCAGTAGCCCCTGTACGCCGCGAGCACGGAGGCGAGCGAGTCGCTGGCCCTCGCCTTCCCCTCCTCCGCCGCCGCTGCGGCGGTGGAGGAGATGGTGGAGACGTGGAGCGCGACGACGCGGTCTCCGGCGCCGGCGGCCTTGACGAGCGCCCATGTCAGCAGCTCCCTGCCGGCGGCGTCGCGGCGCAGCGCCACCAGCACCGTCCTTCTCCTGCCGCCTTCGCCAAAGCCACCCAGCGGCGACGGCGCGCACCGCGTGAAGGAGAGCGGCTTGAGCTTCATGATATGCTGGCTGCTGGATCGTCGATCCGGGCTCTGCTTCTTCCTCTGGATCGTCGACGGCGCGCTGCTCTGCTCTGCGATGCTTCGCTGGATGATGGAGGGTGGGGGCGGTGGCGGTTGCGTTATATGTGGCGGAGAGGTGGAAGAAGCATGGATGGAGGAGCCCGTCGTCGCAGCCGCTGCGCCGTGGCATCGAAGCTGGCTGCGCGGGCGCCGGAATTTTTTAAACTTTAAAGCGCCACCGAGTGTTGGAGTCGGGAGAACGCAGGCTGCTGCACGCCGCGCGGGGTTGCGGCTTGCGGGCGGTCGCATCCAGATCCAGCGGTCGCCGCCGCCGCGGGCGACCTCACGACGCTGCGATCCAGCCGCCCGATCTGGAATCTGGATGGATGCACAGCCCTGTGCCGTGCGGCTGTCAGGACTCGCACGGTACTAGTGGCTGGCTGCCCGCGCGTGCTCTCGTTATTTTTTTAAATTTAAAAAGTACGGAACACGGTACAGTTGATTATACCGTTAATCTGGATCGGCTAATTTGAGCGGTTGACCTTCTATTTCACACGAAATATAAAATTAGTCGGGGAGTTTACTTACTGTGACCACATATCCAAAGAAAAGGTGTCTCGATTGGAATTGCTTGTGGCTCACAGTTTCATGGAAGCACAAAATGTTATGCAATCCCCTGGTCCATCCATACGACAAAGGGGGGGAAAAAACACACCCAAGCAGCTTGATATCCCGCGAACTGCTGCTGCTATTTGCCGTGCCGTTGCGGCTAGATAGCACTTGTTTAACGAGTTGAGGTGAAAATCTTTGACTAAAAACCGTGCCTTTGACGTGTGCACTCATCTGGGAGTCAAAGGATTAACCTATTTTTCTTCCAGTTTATACCGCTCTAGATGAATTATTGATTCAGCACACTAGGAGGAATCTTGAGGCTAGTACGCTCTCAGAGGACAGTCTGATTCGCTAGAATTTATTTCCCATTTAAATTGAAGAGAAAGGGATCATATGATTGAAACGTATTTTGATTATGTTTAGAAATTTCAAACAATTTTCCAGTCATGGATAGAAAATACAATGCAAATATTCAGTTACAAAAAGGACGGAATTACCACATTTTAGATGGCGGCGTTAGAGTTCATAAACACCTGACTAGGCCCGCGTAGGAGGTTGTCATGGGCTCTTTCCGGCCTGCTTTGCGTGTCATACGTACGGCCCATACTCCAGAACCGGACAATCAATAGAGGGCCTGCCAGAAAAATCCAGCAAGACGCTTTCTGGTGGGCTTCTGGTGGAAACTAGCTCTCATAGCTCTGATCTGAATCATTTCCTTCTCTCTCTCTTTTTTCCAGAAAAAAGCAAAGAGCAAAAAAACAAAAAAAAAACAAAGAGAGAAGATGCGCGTAGCGATAAAGTTGATGTTGAATACAGGGATAGGAAAAGAAATTCGGAATGGTCAAGTCAAAGAGTCAACACCTTGACTTGGGACCGGAGTCACGGTATACGTCTATACGTGCTCGTGCTCCCCACACGGGCAGGTCAACCGGTGGCTGTGCTGTGAAGTGGGAATGAGCATGAGGTCGACCAGAGCTGGAGAGCACGATGGACAGTGATGCGGCATCGGCAGCAGCGCGTGCACAGCAACAGCATACTGTATGAAATAACACGCACACACGTGAGGCACGAGGGAGCGGCGGCGCCCGATCACCATCACTTCTTCATCGATATGGCGAGTGGGAACATACAGCAGGGGCACTAGCTAGTGTGCACTGCTGATGGCCGATCGAGGATGCAAAGTGTGGTGAGCGAAGAGAGATCTGCTAGCTGACTGAAAGCAGTGAAGTGATCCAAGGTAGGGGAAAAGGAAGAAGCAATGGCGCGTGTTGTAGATAGGAAGTACAGTAATTAACACGTACTAGTAGGATGCAAAGAGACGGCTGCCGCGCGCGCTGTTGATAGAGAAGAGAACGACGATGAGCGGTCGCTCTCTGGGTCTCTGCTGCAGTCACGCGCTAGTCGTGACCTAGCTAGTAGCTCATTCATTAACCATGCATCATGAGAAGCCGGAAAAAAATGGTGCAACAAGAAGAAGGCACAGATGAGCACAACAGCTTTTCATCTGTGCCTATACGTCGCTCTACTCCACTGATAGATTTTATTTCGAATCCATATCCACGTGTTTTTCACGACGGCTAGCTTCCCCCATCTCACATACGAGTATATATACACCATGCCGTGCTGCTTGCTCTGGACATCGCTAATAATATAATTGGCCGGATATGCTGCTTGCGTAAAGGGACAATTGTTTAACATATTTTGTAACCATCCTTTAATCTTCACCTATTGCTTGTTTGTACTGCAGCCGAGCCGGCCGCAAAAGGACAGGAAGACATGCAGCATGTGAACACACAACACACACAGTACGTGAAAATATGACATAGGTGATATGTCAAGGGTAGAACGGAAGATGTATCTCAGCTGCCAAAGTCACGGTGGCCGGACGCGTGAGAGGTGCCGCGTACCTGCAACTTCCAACATGCATCGTCGCACTCGCACCGCCCCCGTCAGGTACGGTACAACATCAGACCTTGGCAAGCCCATAGACTTTTGACCGTTGAGAAAGTGTGTTCGATCGAGTGATCGACGGACCCCTACAGTTTTTTTTTCAAAAACCCCTACAAGTTTTGCAAGTTCTTGAAATGGAGGCGGTGACAACAACAATTAGCTGCATCTATCCATGGATGTACGGTGATCAAAGTCTAGAAACCGTACTACTGCGCTCACCGTAGACCGTACAGTAATGGGGCACCGACGATCTTGAAATGGAGGCAGCAGTGACACGTAGTAGTACAAAAAACGTGTGGAGCATACACATATACACATGACCTCAATTTGTGTCCCTGGTTCGTTGACACTTCCATTCCAGCTTCGCAGTGACCGATCGTCCAACATCAGTCGTCACCTGCAGAGAAGAAACGAACACATCCGCAGTCCATAGAGAAGGGACTGCGGCGGCGGCCGCTGATGACCCGAATGAATGATACTGACACCGTACCGTCCGGTGACCTCACCAGCCGGCGCGCACTGCCTGCGCAGGCACGTTTGCTGTCGTGGTCGTGCCACGAGCACCAGCGCGGGGAGTCGGCAGGCCGTCGCATTTTAAGGCAACACAAAACGTACTCCACAAAGCAAGATACTACTCCTACTACAAAAACAATAAATAAAATGGAAAAGAGAATTAAATAAAGAGGCGCCGCGCAGGCGGAAGCGCTGACCCGCCGCCGCTCTCGTACCGCGGCGACAACACGTCGGCCTCCTCCGCCGCGCCGTCTCTGCTCTATAAATAGCCACCACCCCCTCCCCCATTTCCACACACGGCCTCTCCGATCCTCAGCTCTCAATTTCAGTCACAGCCACACCCATCTCCAACTCCAAGCGCATCAACAACCCGCTCGCCGGCTCGCTCGGCAGTATCCGATGGCGGCGAACAAGCACGCGGTGGCGCCGATGGAGGTGTCGGTGGAGGCCGGGAACGCCGGCGCCGCCGAGTGGCTGGACGACGACGGCCGCCCGCGCCGCACGGGCACGTTCTGGACGGCCAGCTCCCACATCATCACCGCCGTGATCGGCTCCGGCGTGCTCTCGCTCGCCTGGGCCATCGCGCAGCTCGGCTGGGTCGCCGGCCCCGCCGCCATGCTGCTCTTCGCCTTCGTGACCTACTACACCGCCACGCTCCTCGCCGAGTGCTACCGCACCGGCGACCCGGAGACGGGCAAGCGCAACTACACCTACATGGACGCCGTCCGATCCAACCTCGGCGGCGCCAAGGTGGTCTTCTGCGGCGTCATCCAGTACGCCAATCTCGTCGGCGTCGCTATCGGCTACACCATAGCGTCGTCTATAAGCATGAAGGCCATCAGGAGAGCGGACTGCTTCCACAAGAACGGCCACGGCGACCCCTGCAATAGCTCGAGCACGCCGTACATGATCCTCTTCGGCGTTGTTCAGATCCTCTTCTCGCAGATACCGGACTTTGATCAGATTTGGTGGCTTTCCATTGTTGCTGCCGTCATGTCATTCACCTACTCGGGCATCGGGCTATCCCTCGGCATCGCGCAAACCATTTGTAAGTTTTTTGATTCAGTCGGATTAATTACTGACGATATCCGTGAAGTGATTGATCAAGTCTTAGTTACTGAATACTGACACGCTCAATAATTAATGCAATGGCAGCCAACGGTGGATTCAATGGCAGCCTCACCGGCATCAGCATCGGCGTCGACGTCACCGCCACGCAGAAGATCTGGCACAGCCTGCAGGCCTTTGGCGATATCGCCTTCGCATACTCCTTCTCCAACATCCTCATCGAGATTCAGGTCAGCAACCGTCCCTCCCCAGTCCCCTCTACTGCTCTGTTCTCTTCAACTCGATTCCTCTGTTTGATTCTTACTAACCAACAAAGCTACTCTGATTCTTCAGGACACCATCAAGGCACCACCACCGTCAGAGTCGAAGGTGATGCAGAAGGCGACGCGTCTGAGCGTGGCCACGACCACCGTCTTCTACATGCTGTGCGGTTGCATGGGCTACGCCGCCTTCGGCGACAACGCTCCGGACAATCTTCTCACCGGATTCGGCTTCTACGAGCCCTTCTGGCTCCTCGACATCGCCAACGTCGCCATCGTCGTGCACCTCGTCGGCGCATACCAGGTGTTCTGCCAGCCCATCTTCGCCTTCGTCGAGCGCCGCGCCGCCGCGGCATGGCCGGACAGCGCCTTCATCTCCCGTGAGCTCCGCGTGGGCCCCTTCGCGCTCAGCTTCTTCCGCCTCACGTGGCGGTCGGCGTTCGTGTGCGTCACCACCGTCGTCGCCATGCTGCTGCCGTTCTTCGGCAACGTCGTCGGCTTCCTCGGCGCCGTCTCGTTCTGGCCGCTCACCGTCTATTTCCCTGTCGAGATGTACATCAAGCAGCGCCGCGTGCCGCGCGGCAGCACCAAGTGGATCTGCCTGCAGATGCTCAGCGTCGGCTGCCTGCTCGTGTCCATTGCCGCCGCCGTGGGTTCCATAGCCAATGTCATCGACGCCCTCAAGGTCTACCGCCCGTTCAGCGGATAACCTCACCGAATTGAAGAGGCGCTTGATTTTGCCTACCGCTCCAAGGACTCAAAGTTGCACTGATTTTGAGAGCTGAGACCACACTTTGAGTGATGCAAGATCAATCAGAAGCAAGGGTAGCGTTGTTAGTTAATAGATAGGTGGAAGCAACAGCTGTGTGCCAAACCAGAAAACCATTACTCTAGATTAAGATTAGCAGTAGGTAATTATCTAAAAAAGATTAGCAGTAGGTCCTAAACTTCTCTCGCTACTTGTCAATTGTCATAGCGAGACTGTCATTGTGGAACTTCTTGTGGCCTCAATTTGAAGTTGAGACCAAAGCAGTAAAGAACTTAATTATTTTCTCCACTTGTCAGTTTTGTCCCAAATTTTTACTAAATTATTATAGTCAGTCTTAAAATATCACGTGTTTCATCCACATTTTACAAATTTCCATTCAAACTTCTAAATCTTTTTTGTATCAATAACCTTCACAGTGTTAATAAAGTATGACAATAGAAATGAGCGAAGCTACATATTGAAGCCATGACATCACATATTGGACGGTAGGAAGCACATGGCTGTGTTAGTTCTACATATCGTCTAGGAGTAGATCGAGTGGGTAAACTTGACTTTGCGACATACCTTGTCCATTGCCGCTGCAGTTGGCCGTGGCGGCGGGGCGGTGCAGAAGTCATGGTGGCGTCAATGGAGCTTCCCGCCGCTCTCAGCACCTCCCTCTCGATCAGACCAGGGATGAGGTGGGGAACAGTGACGGCCCCCACCTCTTCTTATATGGCGCTGCGCGATGGGGGCCCACCAGCCTCACATTGGGCTGATGAGCGCCCCCGATCAAGGCGCGAGTCAAAAGCCCAGTTGGCCATTAGGCCTACCGGTGGAGATCAACCTAACAGGCTGAAGAGCCCATTAAGATTAAAAGAGCTCACCTCTCCTATGTGACCCCCCCCCCCCCCCCCCACACACACACACACTGTGCACAAGCTAACTACTAAATGAACTGCAACATCATTTCTTTTGCGAATATGTAATAAAATCTTTCATAGATAGGATATAAGTTGATGGAGCGATCGATCCTCAAGTTCACACCTCAACTACTGGTCGATGCCGTGAATATAATGTTTTGTCACCCAAAGTTCAACAAGAAAACATATCCCTAATATAATATTAATACTTTATGTCCGGATGAGCATGCATTGTCATTTGAAGAAATATAAACACTACATAACAACCCAAACATATTGACATACGTTGATTATAGATTGGAAAACTTTCACAACTTTGGGCCATGCCGTTTATTCCATAGCTATGATCAACTTTGATGTATAAATAGGAGTTGTTCTTAATTTCTGGGATTTTTATACTTGACTTATGTGATGTCTTTAAGGATAGCCGCATGCCAAGTTGTCACAACTTTTTTGACGATCCGACCCCTGCATTAACAATTTTTTCCTCATATGAAATGTGACTGTACCACCATATGTTCCACAACCAAAGTTCTATCTTTGCAAACTTGTCTCCGTGTCACCTAATCGATCGACTATATAGCCCCAGTCGGTTTCTTGGACCTTGAACGATCTATATCCAAATATCATCCATGGACAAAGTTTTTACAACTTGCATGGATATGAACAGAGAGACCAGACTCTATTCCATGAATTTACTAATTAAATAGGAGTAGTGTAGATGCATACATGGATATATTTCTTGAGTGTGAACTCATGATTAAGCTGCCCAACTTCACCAAACAGATAAAAAGTGGCATTGTAGTATAGTTGATCCTCTTCATATATATGGGGTGTGTTTGGTTGGAATGAATGCAATGACCCTGCAGCTCAGCCTAATAACATGTGGGATTGTAAGAGGGGGCAGTACATTCTTTCTGGAACCTACTAAATTAACGTACCCAAGATTTTTTTTAAAAAAATATTTGAGTTAATTAGGAAGAAAATCCTAAACACGGCATGTTCTAGAACGAAGGAAGTAGATTCATACGTGTGGAGATGGTTGAAATGAAAACTAGTTCATTTTTATCACTCCAAGTTTCCAACTGATATGTTTTTAGATTAAGGAGGGAATGGGAGTTGTCCAAACGAGCTCGATCTTTTTTTTCGAGAACGCGCGTTGCACGTGTTTCATTAAGAAGGAAGGGAAAGCGACCCAAAGAATTTTACAAATTACAATCAACCTAGATCGAGTACCCAAGCTACACAACAAGAGAGTAAACAAAAACCGACCGAAACAAGCGAGCTCGATCTTAGGTGTAACTAACCTGCTCTTTAAGCAAGGATGATAAGACCAGGTTACTCACGTAATTTAGATGGAGCGAAGATGCTTAGCTTATAGGGCCATTTACATCGGTCCACGTTTAATTAGTTTGTCGATCTCACTCATGCATGCTTTAATTTGTCGTTACAGCTTTTTAGGTGCGGTGATGCGGCGGAGGAGAAATAAAGCTGATGAAGACAATGTGAGAGGGGGTTGGTTGTCTTTCTTACTTTGGAAATTTTTACTGGCACCAGATTCAACGCACGTGCAGCTAACCACCAGAAAAAGGGAAGTGGTGGAGAAACCAGCTGCAAGTGGATTGTAGTAAACTCAAACTCAAACTTAAAAAAAAAAACTGCTAATAGCCATGCTATTTCCTGTTAACTTTGGTAATGCAGCGGCACGTGCGCCACGTACGGGACGCCGAGATGGATGGAATATGGAACACACTACACTTTACTACTCGTCTCTGAGATTTGGACGGACATATTCGTCAGGCCAGTTGAGTCGTTATCTTTGGCATAAAGCGGCAATAAAAATGATTACACGTGTGTATATAGTCCGATGTGGCTGCACTTTAGTAATTTTTGTATATAAACAAATACATAAAGGGAAAAGCGCACGTACGTATTTCCTATATCATGCCTATGCCAGTTGTGGAATGAACGCGCGAGTGCTTTCTGCTGGGCCTGGGCCGGTCGAGGCGACGTGAAAGAAGAAAGGTGGCAGTGGCCGCCTTTTGCTGCTTTGTGGCCGTCTTTATCCACCCAATCGGCATGAAAAGTCGGCACTGGCGTGCAGCAGCAAATTGGGCGATCGCGCGTGGAAAGGCAATGAACTGCGCGAGTGCGACGACTTTTCTCGGACCGCGAAGCGCCGAATGAACAGTAATAGCCCAGCCCAGCCCTGGGTGAGCGTAGAAAAGTACTAGCAGGCTCGTGGGCTGCTGCTCCCCTGCCCAACTGCGCGTCTCGTTGGGCCCACACAGCCGACACGTTTCACTTGGTGAGCGGGGGGTGTGAGTGGGACGGACGCGTACCGAGCTCATCGATGCGCTGCACGGCTCTAGTGAGTAGTGACACGTACTCCCTCCCTCCATCACTTGCCCAACCAAACAGGTCACCGTGCGTGTGCGCTAATTTACTGTCACTGAAGACGTATGTCGATGCCTCTGATTTGTGTCCTCTCGGAGATTAGAGAGTGCGCTAGCTAGCTAGCTAGGGCTAACAACTCGTCGTGTATGCATAAGCGAACACCGTAGCATCTTCATATTATAATGCTATCTACTGTAGTAAGCTAGCAGATGAGGAGGTAGCTAGTGGTACGCAACGCATATTCAGTGATTCAGTTCGATTTCCGTGTCCGCCTGGGCCGGGAGAGCAATACCGGCCGGCATGGACGTCTTGGAGGCGTCGATCGGCTTCCAATCATGGATCAATCGCTTATTAAAAAAAAAAGATCAACCTATCTATCGTCTGGGCCGCGGCTGGGATGCAATCAGACGCTGGATTGTCGTAAAACAGTATCGGCAGCCGCATCACGACACTTGAAGAGAAGAGCGATCGAGTCCTGCTTGATGATGACATGTTAATTATTAAGCGCATCACGACACTGAAGTTAATTAATTAGCAGGGGACGGCGACCATACAAGACCTAATCTTGACATATATATACCCATGCATGCTGTTGACGAGACGGCCGCGGCAAGGACGAAGCTTGCAAGGCTCGATAATCCACCCGTGCAAACAAAACCTTTGTGATGACTATTATCCATCTCGAAGCATCTCGATCCAATGATCCGTGGCACCCCCGTCCAACACCAAGGACGCTCTCATGTGCTCCGGCCTGTAGCTACCAGCCTGCCACCACTGTCAAGCCCATAACACCAAAGGACGCCTTGCTTCTTGTTCTTTGTATACTGTGCTATCAAATTAAACTTTATGTAAACCTGCAATAATGAAACCTACTAGGTACGTTCTGACGACTCTGATGAGCAGCTAGTAATGCTAGTGGTACTAATCTTTTACACCAGCGGCAGCGTGTCGTTATCGATTAATCGGCCGGTGTGTACAACGCAGCGCTCCCGCCTGCACTGCACCTTCGCTAGCTGCTGCTTACGTGTACAACCGGCGGGGCGCGCGCGCAGCAGACTAGCCGTTGACCTCCGATGGACTTGCTAATGAAGGCGCGTTGACAATGGCCGGGCAGCGATTGGAGTTGACTTGCAAGATCCAAGCAAAAAGTCTCGGGGTCGGGAGTGTCGTCCATGCAAAAGGTGCGCTCGAAATTAAGGGTCGGACTTGGAGGCAACCACCCACTGCACCGATCAGTACTCTTTGCTAGCCTAGTGCCGTAGTGCGTGACTCCAGTCCACTGCTGTGCAGCGGCACATGCAACGGTGCCGGCACTACGGTCTGGCTATCCAGCTAGCTAGCTACGGTGTCCTTTTGGACGGAATGAGCGTTCGTTAACCTAGGCTACGGGAAATAAATTAAGGGTGGAGAATGAGCGGCCGTGTGCCGTTGTACGCTGTTCCACCTCTCCACCAGTTAGCTACTAGCTAGAATAGGAATCGCGCGCGTGCCGTGTGCGATCTCTGGCGGTAAAGGTGCCTCTTGCTTGATGGTCATTCTAGCTATATAGCTAAGTACTTGTGGTGTGGTGGGGTTCATTGATGCCGACTAGTCCAGAATTCCAGATCCACGACGACCCGTGCACACACGAAACACACAAGTGTGTCTGCAGGGGCCCGCAGCTACCTCTTTCATGCATGATTGAGCTTAATTAGCATTGCAAGTCACATTAGCTAGAGGGGATATTTCTCCATGTACGTGGACCCACTGCACCCAAATATAGTAACGTAACTGGCTGCACCGTAAAAGATCGAGCTTTCTGCATGGCATGGAACACACAAATTAACTTAACCAACCCCTCAGTAACGCAACCAACTGTTATATACCTGCAAGTTCCAGCAGAACAGTATATCCAAATCGAGAAGAGCATGCAGCTCACGATCACAAGGCACAAGTCGAAATCTAAACCGACAGCGATAACTCATGGGCAAAGATCCGGGACGCGGATTCCGTTCTCTCCCAAGCCGCTCGTTCGTTAATTCTTCTCCGATCCGGTCCTCTCCGAATTAAAGGAAGGAAAAAGCTAGCATAATCCCCCGCTGCCGCTGCCGCTGCCAGAAAAGAAAGAACAGAATTAAAAGGGGTCCGGGACCGAAAAGAAAGCAACACAAATGGTCCAGGAGAGCTGAGCTTCCGTTCCCGATTGCCCAGCTGGCTGCTATAGTGATGGAGTGATGAGTGCCTCTGCAGCAGCATTCCGTCCGGCTTGTCTGACCACCCGTTTCCTCTTTGGAGGCTTATCATCATCTTCTATACCTAAGATTCTCCACTTTCCTGAGCATCGGAGAGATGTTCCTCGACGACCCATCCATCCATCCGCAGATTATATTGTTAATGGAAGATGGCCTTCCCACAGCTGATGAGAATGATTGCTTCCAGAGCCCTTGGCCGGTCATCGCCTACCCGATCTATCTAGCTGCAGTACGTATCTTCTTTATTTTGCTGAGTTGACGTCAGGGGCAAGCACGGAGCTCAGGATCCGATCGCCCATCACTCAAGTTTCTGGATTCTGAGGTCACTTCTGTTGCTGTCACTTCGGACTTACTTCTAGCACATGAGAAGGAAAGAAAACTACTGCGGCAGGTAGCCTGTAGGCTAGCTGAAGGCATGTTGCGCTCATGTTGGTGAGTTTACGTCGGCCTGGAATTTGTATGGGGTAAAAGTAACTGCTTATCATGAGTAGTACAGATGCGAGAGGGATTGGTTCCTTTGGGCTAGTGGCTTCACAAACGTACGGTTGATAAAAAGAGGGGAAATTTAGGAATCCACGCACCGAGAAAAAGTTAGTTTCTCAATAAATTAAAGTCCCTCTTTTTAAAAAGGAGCTTCTCAATAAAACATCTAGTTTCTCATAAAGAAACTTGATGGTCACCTGCAAGCCAGCGAAGCCAAATTCTTGTTTAAACTTTTACAATGCAAGTTGTACTGATAATTGATTAAATTGCATCCTCCATACAACAACCTATACTGTTGCCCATCTTTCTGAGTAGAACCTCCATCTCCATGACTTGCCTAGCCCCCGCCCTTGCGAGCTACGAGTTTGCCACGCAGACCTATAGCCATCAACGACACTTGGGGACTGGGGTCAGGGACGGATCCAGGGGGTGTAGGGGGGCTCAAGCCCTCCTACCTCCCCAATTCTTTGTTTGGTGCATGATTGTAATAGGCTAGACATGAGCCTGTGGTTATTGTCAAGAAAATCCGTATCATACAATTTCTGAAGAATTATTCCTTGTTACACATTTTCATTCAATTTTAGATTATTAATATTTGTAGAATTATTCATGTTCAATTCTGGATTAAATGTTTATATTTTGGTTCCTTTCAGGACATATCAGTGCGCTTACTCAAATTATATAGCTAGCTATATTTTGTACGTGTGAACACCCACACCGTCCAATAAAAAAAGGAACAACCAAGGTTCTATCTGCATAAAAGTGGCCAGCAATCCACATATGTCACCAACTAAACCGTCTTACAGTCCATATCATAGTGCCATTGTGGAAAAATACTTTGACATGGCATGTCCACGACCGTATAGGCACACAACAAACTACTTGTTGCGCTCGATTGCACATTTTGTAGCTTGATGGACTAAAATGATATATAGTGGTATAATGTGTTCTATGACGGGTGTAATTTACTCGAAATAATTTGGTGGTCGGTGCCGTTGGCTTCTCATCATTCATTTTGTGTGAACTTCCTCTGTATGTACAAGATTTAGGGTATTCGCTGGCACTATGTAAACTAATGCACATGTACCCGAATTGGCATGTTCGCTTCATTTTTCAGCCATAATCACTTAACTTTTGTCCATCACAGAATACTATTGAATCGGTTAAAATTAGCCAAAATGTAGGCGGTAGACATGATATTTTCCCCTCAGTATTGGAGAATCATTGTCTTCCACTTGATATACGTTCCTTAAACAAGTTTTTAGGACACCTTAAACAAAAAAAGTAGAGTGTCATGCTTCATATGTAAGATTCTTGTCTTTCCCCCATCCTCTTCATATACTTTTATCCAGTACAACAGGTTGCAGGAAACACTACATATTTAGGACTTTTGCATGGATGAAAGAAAAAGGAAAATAAATGTCTAAACTAAAAAGGACGTCTACTCGTACTTCAGAAACAAACACCTCCTGACATTCTGTTCACGCACACCCCTCGTCTTCCAAGGAATGCGGCTAGTATGTGCACAAGGGTGCCTCATAGTCATTCAGTTGGTATCCTCCCACCTTAATAAATAATCTCTTTTGCATAAGGGCCTCTTTGCAAACATGTCACTCGATGATTAACCGAAGCTAACCACAACGAATGCTGCACGCACGTACGGCCGGGCGAGAATTAACTGCTGAACGGCCGGTAGACTTTCAGAGCGTCGATGACGTCAGCAATGGAGCCGGCGGCGGCGGCGATGGACACGAGCAGGCAGCATATGCTCAGCGTCTGCAGGCAAATCCACTTGGTGCTCCCCCGAGGCACGCGGCGCTGCTTGATGTACATCTCGACGGGGAAATAGACGGTGAGCGGCCAGAAGGAGACGGCGCCGAGGAAGCCGACAACGTTGCCGAAGAAAGGGAGGAGCATGGCGACAAGGGTGGTGACGCACACGAACGCCGACCGCCACGTGAGGCGGAAGAGGCTGAGCGCGAAGGGGCCCACGCGGAGCTCACGGGAGATGAAGGCGCTGTCCGGCCATGCCGCGGCGGCGCGGCGCTCGACGAAGGCGAAGATGGGCTGGCAGAAGACCTGGTAGGCGCCGACGAGGTGCACGACGATGGCGACGTTTGCGACGTCGAGGAGCCAGAAGGGCTCGTAGAAGCCGAATCCGGTGAGAAGATTGTCCGGAGCGTTGTCGCCGAAGGCGGCGTAGCCCATGCAACCGCACAGCATGTAGAAGATTGTTGTGGTAGCCACGCTCAGGCGTGTGGCCTTCTGCATCACCTTCGACTCCGACGGTGGCGGCGCCCTGATGGTGTCCTGGTGAAGCAGCCATGATTAATTAGGAACAGAGCAATCTCGAGTAGTCGAGTTAGTTAGAGAAATTAAATCAGAGCAGAGGACAGGAGGCTTTTTTCTTACTTGGATTTCGATGAGGATGTTGGAGAAGGAGTATGCAAAGGCGATGTCGCCAAACGCTTGTAGACTGTGCCAGATCTTCTGGGTCGAGGTGACGTCGGCGCCGATGCTGATGCCGGTGAGGCTGCCCTTGAACCCACCGTTGGCTGCCATTGCATTAATTGTTGAGCATGTCAGTACCCAGGAATTAAGAATCGATCCATCAATCGACAGCAGCAAATTGTTGAGCAGCATGCAGCGCGCCCGGTTGAATAATTTGAGTCAAGAACTTACAAACTGTCTGTGCGATGCCGAGGGCGAGGCCGATGGAAGAGTAGGTGAAGGACATGACAGCAGCGACAATCGACAGCCACCAAATCTGATCAAAGTCCGGAATCTGCGAGAAGAGGATCTGCGTGATCCCAAAGAGGATCATGTAGGGGTTGCTAGAGCTCTTGCACGGGACGGCATGCCCGTTCCTGTGGAAGCACCCGGCCCTCCTGATGGCCTGCATGCTGATGGACGACGCGATGGTGTACCCAATTGCGACGCCGACGAGATTGGCGTACTGGATGACGCCGCAGAAGACCACCTTGGCGCCGCCGAGGTTGGATCGGACGGCGTCCATGTAGGTGTAGTTTCGCTTCCCCGTCTCAGGGTCGCCGGTGCGGTAGCACTCGGCGAGGAGCGTGGCGGTGTAGTAGGTGACGAAGGCGAAGAGCAGCATGGCGGCGGGGCCGGCGACCCAGCCGAGCTGCGCGATGGCCCAGGCGAGAGAGAGCACGCCGGAGCCGATCACGGCGGTGATGATGTGAGCGCTGGCAGTCCAGAACGTGCCCGTCCGGCGCGGGCGGCCGTCGTCGTCGAGCCACTCGGCGGCGCCGGCGTTCCCGGCCTCCACTGACACCTCCATCGGTGCCATGTGCTTCGTTGGCCCGTTGCTGTGCGACACCATGATGAACTGAATCAGCACACTACTACTGAGCTTGCTGCGCCCTAAGATTTTCTTTGCTGGGACGGGGGAGGGAGGTGGTCTAGGAGATGTTGGGTGCTCGGCTGCTGAGGCAGGGGAGGAGAGCGGTGGTGTGTGGTGGTGAAGGGGAGTGTGCAAGCTCTATATAGAGAGACAAGAGACTGATTAGAGCTTGAGGTCTGAGGAAGGGCAAGAAAGTGGGGGAGGAGTCCTGTCTCTCGCCGTGGGAGCGCGTGGAGGGCCGGTCAGCGGCGGAGGAGGCGTCTCTGTCTTTGGAAATCCTTTTTCTCACCTCATTTTGTTTCAGCACGCAAAAATAAAAAACTGAAATCTCAGAATACGACGCCACTCTATCCTGCTGTTTGGATCTTTGCGTGGCTGTGGACTGCAAGCGACGCGCTGAAGAGGTCAGGTCATGATTATTTAAGCGGAGAGAAAAAAACAAGCGCTCGTGATACAGTGTGAGTTGTGAAAACTGTCATGGATCTTTTGGATGCATGTGGCTGTTCAAAACGTTCTTGAGTTCTTCATACTTCTCTGTGTTCCACGATTAGATTAGGTGCTCCTAAAATACTCCCGCCGAATTATTGGTGTTATTATTCAATCGAATTCAATGTACTAGTACATTATTATTAATAGAGAACCTAATTCGCCGAATTTTATTTTGCCTTTTCAGCACACGCCAAAAGCATTCCGCATCGTTAAGGGGAAAGAACAATAAGACTCGGGATTGTTTTAGACAATAATTGAAGCACTGCTCATTCACTACACAAATATACAATGTAACTTAGATAGAAATGAATCTTTTTAAGATTACCTTACGTTCTAGTATTTGCAAGCCAAAGCTTTTTGCCAGGATTGGCAATAATGTTGTCATTCCAACGGACTACACATAATTGTTATCAAAACAAGTTGTTCATTATTTCTCTCATCCAACAAATGCAAAAATATTGTCATGTGCATACGGAGAAGTGTATTAATTCGTAGGACTGAACCACGAGCACCTCATTCATCTGTCTGTTTGCAGGGCGTCGATGCGGCACCCCGTACTCCCCCCCCTCCCCCCAAAAAAAAAAAACGGTAGTAAGAGTGCTGCTTTGTCATTGGTAAAATTGCAAAAACCCAAGTCACTTGGAGTTTGAGATTCTGTCTCAATAAGACATTTTATTGCTAAAAGCCACGCCCGTCTACTCAGTTTTGTTATCAAAACCATCCAGTGCACACGTAATCAACTCATTTTCACCAATGTAGAGCAACTAGAGAGTAATCTAGTCAAGTCAAGTTTCGTCCAAGTACCTGCATTACAATTATTCACATGTTGTGTTAAATTTTTTATAAAAATTAAATAATAAAATTTGGTGCAAAACTATTTAAGTTCTTGTCATCAAATTTATTTATAAAGTTTGCAAACAGTTTCGGGAATATCATCCTAAAAGTATCTAGTATATATCACTACAGACCACATTAACGTCTGGTAGAAACATGTTGAATCATACAAGCATGTATGAACTCTTGAGGTTTCCGTAATAAAACTAGCTAAGAGCATCACCAACAGTTCTCCTGTCCCTTTTCCCATTTCCACTTTTCAGCCATACAGGGGAATTGAGGGCAAAAAATCATCTCCAACAGATTGATTTTCCCCTTTCCTCTTTATTTTCCCTTCCTCTCCCCTTTCTTTTCTCAATCCACCTTCCCCTTTCCTCTGCCTTTCCCTCCTTTCCTTCCCAGCCACACGATCCACCCACCCAACACCGTTGGATCCAGCCCCTTCTCTGCTGCCAGCACTGCCGCCGGCGTGCCACACCGTCCAGGCATGAGCATGGCCGCCGGCAAGCAGTGCCGCTCGAGCTCGGCCCTGGACGCCGGCGAACCGCGCCGCCTGCGTCGCTGCCCCGCCGGCCGTTGACCGCGCGCCCCTCCGCTGGCCGCCTCAGCCTAGCGCCGCCGCTGGCCGACACACCCTCACGCCCCCGCGAGCTGGACCACCCCTGGCGCAGCTGTTGACCGCGCGCCCGTCCGCTGGCCGCCTCAGCCTAGCGCCGCCGCCGGCCGCCACGGCCTGGCGCTGCCGCGTGATGCCCGGCCTGGCGTCGCCGCGAGCTGGACCACCCTCGCGCGAGCTGGACCGCCCTTGCCCTCTGCGCCGGCCATTGAGATGGGAACGGTAGGATGAAGAGAAGAGAGAACATGAAGAGAAGAGAGAATAGAGGAAGAAGAAACGTTCTTCCCATTGACAGATGGGTCCCGTTTGTCAGGTGGAGGAAAGGGGAAAGGGGAAAGGATTTTACCCTTTCTCCCAAAAACACTAAAATTGTGAAAGTGGATTCCCCTATAAGATAAAAAGAGGAAAGGGAAACTGTTGAAGATGCTCTAAGGGTGGACATTTGCTACAAAGTAACTTATGGAAGGCAATATCATCAGACTTGAAGTGACTTACGTGAGTGTTTTTACAATTTTACCTTTTGTCATTTATAAGAAGCAAAAGGGCAAATAGTCTAGTTCTACACCTCATATTTTCCACGCCCCAAAACAACCATACAAGCAGGCCGGGCCGGGACTGGGCCCCGATCATCTGGCTGGTTCGCAGCGTCGTCTTGTGGTGCCGACTGCCGAGACTCGCACAAGCCACGAAGTCTTCTTCAGTGCCAGTCGTGCCGGGTTGTGGGGAACTTGAGATGATTTCTTCAGTGTCAGCCGGGTCAAGTCGCGATGTTGAAGTGGGAGAGTGAAGGGAGTGCAATTAGCACGTGTCCCTAGATTGCATTCGATACATTGCCTCCTAGAACAGGAGAAGCAAGACCCACGTACGTTAGGATTATTCAGCGTGTTAGGCATACGAGTCTCGGTAAACTGAAGCGGTGAAGGCAGACTCCCAAACTTGTTAGTGATCAATTACAGGGTTGCAGTCATGATGGGAGAACCAAAGGTGCCGCATCATGCGGCTATTTGGCAGTCTTATTCAGTGAATATTTTCCGCACGTTCAACGGTAGAGGATATCTTAAACAATTTGCTCTTTACACTTTTATTACAGTTTACCTAGAGCATCTCTAGCGCACGCTCATTTCTTTTTGACCGAACGCACGCTCATTTCTTATTCCTGGATACTCTAGGCATGAAATGGTAAGATGGGGGAAGTTGTTAAACACGTGGCTTTGAGGTTCCCCTTTTGCTGCGTTGGATTTGGAATAACATCGGCACTTGAGGATCATGTTGTTATTGCCGATGTGGAAAGCCTGCAAAGTTACATATTCTCTGTGTTTTGGGGGCGTTGTTTAGATTAGCGGGAAATAAATTTCTTGGACGTGGTCGTCGACTGATACTAAATCTATACTGTAAAGATAAAGATAAAGAGTGTCACAATTGAAACGGTTTCTCACCTAAAAAATTACCCTCCTAACCGGGAGCCGCTGATTTGCGGCCGGCCGCATGGCGCGCGCCGTGCGGTCGCATGCCACGACAAAAGTGACGCCCCTCACCAGCCTGGATGCAGGCAAGCTTTCACGGTAGGCTATAAAATGGGCAGGCAGGCGGGCCCCATTTATCAGAAAAAATATTTTTCCTCTAAAAAACATTTTGAGAAGAAAAAATATTTGAAGGAAAAAATTGTACAACACAAAAAATTTGTCATAGAAACATTTCACGAAAAAAATTTGCAACAAAAATATTGAGCGAGCAAACTTTTGCTTGCTTGTTTGTGACAAAATTCTTCAGAATTTTTTGCAACAAAATTTTGTCAACAAACTTTTGCTTGCGACAAAATTTTTCAGCGTCAAAATTTTTGCAACAAAATCTTGTCAACAAACTTTTGCTTGTGACAAAAAACTTTAGCGCCAAAATTTTTGCAACAAAACACTTGCGACAAAAATCTTCAGCGCTAAAATTTTTGCAACAAAATTTTGTTCAACTAACTTTTATTATGTCCCACCAACAGTCAGCCTACGAGAGGAGTCCTCGCGCGCGGGGGTGGGGGAGCGAGCGCACGGGACAGCCGGTGCGCTCGCCCCCATATTTGGGATCGCGTCCTAAACCTCACAGAGGACCCACAATTCAGAGCCAATTGGTCGTCCCCCCCCCCCCCCCCCCCCCCCCCCGCGGTTCTTTTGCGCCTCGGCGCCATCCCGCCCCCTATTATTTCTCACCTTGGCATTTTTGTATACCCGCTGTCTTCCTTTCCTTTTGATCGCGTTCTTTGTATGGTAATGCAATCAAGGCACCGCTTTTCTTTCCTTTTTGTTCGTTGTATTCGTATGAAAAAGATACGCTGGTTTCCTTCAAAAAACGCCCCTTTCCTTTCCTCCACCTTACTTTGGAAATTCGCCTGCCTTCCTTTCCTTTTGATCGCGTTCTTTGTATGGTAATGCAATCAAGGCGCCGCTTTCCTTTCCTTTTTATTCGTTGTATTTGTATGCAAAAATATACGCTGGTTTCCTCCAAAAAAACACCCATTTCCTTTCCTCCACCTTCCTTTGTAAATTCGCCTGTCTTCCTTTCCTTTTGATCGCGTTCTTTGTATGGTAATGCAATCAAGGCGCCGCTTTCCTTTCCTTTCTATTCGTTGTATTCGTATGCAAAAAGATACGCTGGTTTCCTTTCAAAAAAACACCCCTTTCCTTTCCTCTACCTTCCTATGCAATCAGGGCTACACCTTCCTTTTGAAATTCGCCCGCTTTCCTTTCTTTATATGGCCGTGTGCATCAAGAAATTTGAATTTCCTTCTTTCCTTTTGTAGATGGCTAGCGTCCATATATGTGTTGTGTACCAGTCAAGGTTTCCTTTAAAAAATGGAATGACATCTACGCAATCGGGTGTCTCCTTCCTTTTAAAGCTTGATTACTTACCATAGTTGTGTGAGTCAATCAGGGAATCGATTACTTATCATAGCCGTGGCATCCAGGTTCATCTCCTTAGCCCTCCTGCCCCCTATATAAGGCGTCCCTCCTTATTCTCAAAGCACACAATCTCTCCCTTCATTCTCATCATCTATTCAGAGTTCATATTTCTTTGCAAGGGCGTCGGCGTCGAGCGCGGCGCAAGGGTGGCCACGACGCTTGTCGTGTCCAAGCTCGTCAGGTAGAAGCGGAACGTGCTCCGCGTTGTGACGGTGTCCGGTGCCGTCGAGTGCGTGGCGTCGTTGCTCCACGACACCGGCGACGAGGAGAGCAACCTTCTCGGCCTCCCATCATCAAAAAGCTGGTTGCGGTGCCGAGTTGCTCATGGATACATGTATCGTGAATATTTTCTTTTATATATGTTGCTAATTGTTTAAGATTTAATTATACAAAAATTTCCTTCTGTTTCCGTCGGAGGCCCAAGCTTTCGATGTATGAATATATAATTTTTAATATGAGATGCTATTGAATAATTTTAATATGCGATCTAACAAAAGTATGCATTATTTTACATACTTATTTTTTAAAAAATTAAGATTTTTTTTAAATTTGTGTTATTTTTATAACACGTGCCAGTGGCACGTGCCAACCTACTAGTATAGAGAAAAACAAACGTGTTCTCCATTGAATTTTGACAAAAGAATTGAAAGCAGTTTTAAATATTTATGTAGGATATTGTTCGATTTCTCATTGGAAAGTGTAAGCATTGTGTATACCTTTGATCCGTACACTGGTATTTATGTATTTATGCAGTTTCAACTATGTATTTATGTGGGTCCTTACACTCGTACATTTGATCCGTACGTTGAGCGAGAGCCCTTTCACACGGATGACAAAGTCTGAACACTGAACTCACAATTTCTAGTGGTCGCATTTTGAAACCAATGCAATTCTCCTCTTTCTAATATAATTTCCTGTCCGAATGTTGAACGCGCTAAATTTGTTAGGTAACTCAAGTGGAGCTGGATGGATGATAATGAGATGGTGGCGTCGTCGTGCGTGTGTGCGTCTCATTTCACCGCCGTCACTTCGGACATGTGCGCGGCCACACCACCCGCACGGCGCGTAAGCTGGAGAACGCTGCACCCACTCCCAGCAGCGCACTCAGCTGCCATCCCCCGCGCTTCCGGGCGCTTTTTTGATTAAATATTTCCAGCTTCTCATGATTATTAGTTGGATATAACGAACTGAGATCATGCTATACTGCTAGCTAGCTAAGCTGCACGAGGGTGAGTGAAAGTAAGCACTAAACTTGAACCTGATTAGCGTCAACGGAGAGAACTCGCACGTTGATTTCTCCTACAACATATATACTAGCAATAATCAGCACTGGTAACTAATCAACAATGCATGCAAATTGTTGTATCATTCTCTCCATCTTCCAGTGGAGTTGCACGTTTCTTAATGCTGGTTGGATCAGTACTAGCTATATACTCCTACACATGAATAATGCCTTCCTTTTCATCCCCAAATATGAATTATTTGTTTTTTTGGTCTTAATGTGCCTTAGCAGTGCAACTACTATACATCGCTCGTGTCTCACGCTCGAGATAGGCTCCAGTTGACATCGGTGCATTCCTGACCTCAGACGGAGTTGAGGTCAACACTTTGACTTAGACGAACTACCACAGCCTTTTCTTTTCTTTTTGTTTCTTTCCATATTTGCACACTATAGTCTTAATAAGCCTTCTCCAATAATGCCAAGTCAACTAGCTCTAGAGCGCCCGATCATTAAATTTTCCTACTATACATATACACGAAAGACAGAGAAAAGAGGATCAAGCCATCCAGTAGATTCAAATAATCATAGCGATTCCATTCAAAAAAATAATCATAATGATTGCTCTATATGATTTCTAAAAAATTGTCCACTTACATTCACTATAGAAAATATTCTAAATAAACACTAACATGTATCTAAATTACCCATTCCTATAATTATCAAAATAATATAAAGTAACACAATTCAATCAAAATTAATCATACATATTATTATTAAAACTAAATTAAATTGTCTCTTAAATTTGTATCTAACTTCAAAAGACCTAAAGTAAACACCTAAATTATAATCTAATAATTTGCATGTTCATTATACACCAATGTCAAAAAGTAAACCAATGTATATTTTTTCTGGATTATAATTTTATGTCATTGTTAAGATAGAAAATACTAAGTTAAGCTATATATGTTTGATGGTGTCACTTTATAGACTATTTACACATGTATAGAAAGAAGTGGTGAAAAATATTAATTTTCATGTTAAACATATAGAGGGATAATGCAAAGTGGAAAAAGTATGAATGTATATGAAAAGCTTTATACAATAATTACTAATTAAAAATCAACCACAATTAGACAAAAATAAGTACACATGCATATGACTATATGAGTATTAAATAAGCAAAATAAATAATTTTGATTATTATATATTTAGGGTGTAATTTTAAATAACTTTTTAATACAATGTCTTTTAAAATCATTAGCCTCGGGAGCCTGAGTAGATGGACTAATTTAACATAAAAATGTTCCTACTTTTACTGTATGCAATTATTTAGGTCCTGTTTGGAACGGCTTGCACCGACTCCGACTTCTACTATTGGAAACATTGTAGTGAAAAGCCACTACAGTAGCGTGAACTATTTCGCACTGTTCGAAAACTGCAGCGTGAAGCCGGAACGCATATCGATGAAGAAAATGAACTAGCAAACCGAAAGACGATGAAGCCAGGAAAACTGGCTTTCCTGACTTTGCGCTACAGTATGCTACAGTGCTTCTACAGTTACGAAGCCGAACCCGTCTTTGAGCCGTGCCAAAGAAGCCCTTAGTATCCATGTAGCATACCGGGACCATTGTGCAATGATCTTCATGGAGTATCTCTATACTTTTTTTTTGAAAAGAGATCTCTATACGTTAGCTGTAGCCTTATTAACAGACTCTAACATGCATGGGCCACGAACCTTTGGTCGAAGAATCACGCGGGCATCACACCAAAAAGAAGAGAAGGAACGAACGGCTCTTCTAGCGAGTCAAAAAGGTTGCCGCCGTGGTCAGAGGATCCCACCTCGCCTTCCGGGCGCGGGTCCCGCGAGATTCTCGCAGCAGCGGCTGCTTTTTGCCACGACTTCCCGTCCTCCCCTGGCCATCCATCGATCAGTGTAGTGGCGTGATGTGCTAATCAGTTTATTATCTTCCCAAAAGAAATTCCTGATCGATGCGATTTTTTCCGTCTCTTCTCCCGTCCGGCCGTCCCGTCCCATCCTACTGGATGGCTGCGTGCCGACCTGCAGCTCTTACCGTAGTAGTTAACTAGTGGGATGCTGTACGTTCTGATTCCTGAATAATAATCTCCTGACGATCACATCCCGGAGCCAAGACGACGACATGAGAGGAGGAATAAAAGACGTGTGCTCCAATCGATCGGTCATGTGGCGTTTTCCTGGCGTGTTAGAAGACGAAGAAGAGTGATAATGATGCATATGCTCTGAAAGGGCACTGTCGATCAGCAGACGAATTATTCACGAAATTAATTGTTTATATTCTATGTCATCGCAGCAGAGGAAAATTTGTGGTTATCTTGCCTTAATTCGATCGGCACGTGCATGCATCGTGTTCTTTTTCGAATCATGCATGCATCGTTGGTGAGACTTATGATAAGAGAGAATTTTTTTTTTTGAATAAAGGAATGTGTTATCAATATTCCAGCTGCTATGTCGATTGATACATAAAATTGTTCAAAATTATTACAAGCCAAATGGATACTAACCAAGCCAAGATTACGATAAGAGAGAATTCAGCATGAGGGATGCTAACCAAGTCCTGTGTTCTGGATTGCACATGCAGCGTATCAACACGTACGTAAGGGGTGTTTGGCAAAGCTCTGGAGCTCTAAAAATAGCTCCACTCTACCATCTCCAGAAAGCCCCTGCCCGCGCCGCCGCATCCCGCCAGCATAGTCGCTCCCTCCGCGCTCGCTGGAGCCCACGCTGACCGCCGAAGCCACGCGCGCGCCGCTGCCTGCCACGGCCGTCGGAGCTGTGTTGGACTTGGACCCCTGCGCAAATGCAGTCGAGCTTGTCCTTGAGGCGCAAGTGCTGCTCCTCTCGATGTGCAGGTGCTAGTCCTATCAATGTGCAGGTGGTGCTGCTCCGCTCGATGTTGCTCCTTTTTTTTTCTTGAGCTCATCCTTGTAGAGCTCGTCTCGTTGTTCATGTGCTGCTCTTCGGTGGATTGGATCGAATGTCAGTCATTTGGAATCCTTGAGCTCAAAGATAGATCGGACTGGAGACGACGTTGCCGCTTGTTGGAGTGGTAGTGCTGCGATGCAGGCCGGGGGCGCGACGGCGTGCGCCGTGACGGCGGCTGGACTGGAGGTCATGCTCCTGCTAGCCGGCGCCGCACTGCCACGTTGGATGATCGATCAGCTGGGAGTGGGCGCGGTACACTGCATGCGTCGTGATGAGTCAGCGAAAGCCACGTAGGAAGTCAACTCCTTTGACGTTTGTCGCCGCCTGGCCCGTGTGTCAACGCACTGGTCGTCGTCGGGAGTCAGTCAAGTGACATGCAGTCCACTAGTGAGCTGAGTGAGGTGAGGCGAAAGCAGCAAGTCAAAATAAACCTTGGCCTACTTAGCATGCATGCGGCAGGACCGCAGGAGAGAGAGAGAGAGTCAGGTAGGTCGAGTAATTTGGTGCCTCTGCTAGCTGCTCTAGGACGATATCCATTCCAAATTTCCAAGCCGCCGCCAGGGGAACAATTAAATAGAAATTTCAAATTTATAAAGTTGCAGAGGAAGGAAATTTTGAAAGAAAAAGAAAATTCCCGGGAGTACTAGCTAGGACTAGCAGCAGGAGCAGGACCCTTAGCGATAGAGCACGTGCGATTCATTCGTTCTCTTCTCATCGATGATGGATTGCACGGTGAGCCAAAAAAAAAAACTTTGTGTGATTCGGGCAGCCAAGTGGTGGATCGGATCGGATCACGCGTGGCCTGGCCCCTGCTCCTCGCTGATGATGCCTGTCGCTACCTAGCGAGAGCCACGCGCTGCTGTGTGGGCCCAACGCGCAGGCAGGCAGAGGCAGGCATCGCATCCACTACCAACGTGCCGACAGCGAGACCGGCCACTATTTCCGGGCACGCACGCGCATGCATGCATGTACCTGAGGCCGGCCGCCGGAGTACTCAAGAATATGTACATTGACCAGCAGGGCCGTCACGCGCCGCCTGCCTGAGTTGGGGCGGGGATCGATCGCAGCGCCGGCGGGTCGCCACGTACATACGACGCGCGCCGCCTCGGCTCGACCGTGACGGCTCGAGCAAGGATAATATATTTACCATCTACAATATCTCTGCATTGCATTATAAGTATTCTCTATCTGTCAGTCTCATGCTGCATCTTGCAGGGATTCCAACACGCCACACACGGATCGGATGCGGCGGTAGTTCAGCACGGCACGCACACGCTTGTCTGATCGCACAGGGGAACACGCACACAAACGGCCCCATTTTGTAGATGCAGTCATACTTTCTCTTTGGCCTCTGAATTTCTCACTTTTGGGGGCATGTTCATATTTAACAGTTAAACAAAGTAACTGAGTGCAAAAAGCCAAACACTTGAGTTGAGTAACCGTGTTTGCTTGATCCCGGCTATATCTATGCGATTAACTACTTCCCCGCCCCTACCTTTTGACTAGTCAGCTAAAACCAAACTATCCCTCCGGTTTTCAAGTGAAGTCGCTCGCTACACGTATAACATGAACATTGGCCATATGAGCATGAAAATGCGCCCAATAATTGATCGAGCAGGATATATGTACGGTGTGTAGTAGTGCATGCTCCAAATGCTTCCATGTCCAAACACACATCGCTGTCGAATGCAAAGTTCCAAGCAACTTCGTTCTACAAAAAGGCTACTAGCTAGTTGAGATAGCCGCATATAATTGCTTCCTGAACTAACTGAATGGAAAGCAAGCGCTCCTGGACCTGTCAAGAGATTGACTAAAGGATAACAAGTTAATGGAGATAACCAAGCCGACATCTTCAATCGTTGGATTGATGAGTGCAATTTCCCCCCATACAAAATGTCAAACATTGAGGAGCAACTTTAAAGTTGCCCGCATGCTGTGAGAACCTACTAAAGTCCAGGCCTAATCTCTGGTTGGTGAAGCAGACGAGTATGGTGGTACATGTACACAGTTTGTCCAATGTAAGCAAATATGCTAATGGCCGAAGATTTCAGTAGCGAGCTTATGTAATCTGAACGCACGCTCAAGAAATATATCTATCCAGACACATTGAGGATCTACCTTGTTCATTCACACACTTTGGTCAGTTGGTCTCCCTAGCTCTGTTCTTAAATGGGACACAATATACAAAGAAATCACATTTTTTTTAGATTAAGGAAAACAGACCTCCGCAACTCTCGAAAGAGTGCTTGCAGCCACTACAAAGAAATCACATGATGATGGGATACAAATATATTACAAAAGAAACCACATGCGTGCAAAAAGCATCACAAGGACACAACCTTTTTTCTGGATAGATACTTCATACTTTGATAGAAATTATCATGGTCCAAGAAAACTGCCGAGAATATAAAGCCGCTCGGTCGATTAGTGCAAACAAGTCCTGTAAAGGAATAGTTTGGAACTTTGCAGTTGAAATGGAGTGTGTACTATATATACGCTATCGCTTTACCTAGCTAGGAAAAGATGAATGGATTCGTAAAAAATTAAAAGGTATATAAGTCCTTCAAAAAAGTGATATAATCCTATGAAGTTATGTACTGATTACTGATCTGATCGGTGAAGAAGAACAAACTTGTATTTTAGCACCTTATTGTATATGTCGTATAGCCATGGAAGAATATCAAGCCCTCTTTGAATATCAAGCTGACGCACCAAAAATAAAATATAATCAAAGGCTCATTCATACATGACAAGCGGCCAAAATTATTTGACTAATTTGCAGCTTACATGGTAATCTAATGAGGAATACAATATACAATACACCTAATGTAGGGAAAAAGGTAGCAACACATAGTTGCAGGTAGAACAAAGATCCTGCCTAGTTGAACAATGTACTGGAGAATACGCAGCAGGTCGCCTCTCCACGCGCCACTCTCTGGTATGCGCAAACAGTCCGGTGATTTAGTGTTGTATAGTCGTTGCTCACAGTCCTCCGTGTTCTAACACAGATCGATCCTTGAGGTTCCTCTGTCAAGTTAACCGCTGAACGGGCGGTAGACTTTAAGGGCGTCGATGACGTCAGCAATGGAGCCGGCGGCGGCAGCAATGGACACGATCAGGCAGCTGATGCTCAGCGTCTGCAGAGAAATCCACTTGGTGCTGCCGCGCGGCACGCGGCGCTGCTTGATGTACATCTCGACGGGGAAATATACGGTGAGCGGCCAGAATGAGACGGCGCCGAGGAAGCCGACGACGTTGCCGAAGAACGGCAGGAGCATGGCGACGACGGTGGTGACGCACACGAACGCCGACCTCCATGTGAGCCGGAAGAGGCTTAAAGCGAAAGGGCCGACACGGAGCTCCTTGGAGATGAACGCGCTGTCGGGCCACGCAGAGTTTGCGCGGCGCTCGACGAAGGCGAAGATGGGCTGGCAGAAGACTTGGTAGGCGCCGACGAGGTGCACGACGATGGCCACGTTGGCGATGTCGAGGAGCCAGAAGGGCTCGTAGAAGCCGAACCCGGTGAGCAGGTTGTCCGGCGCGTTGTCGCCGAACGCGGCGTAGCCCATGCACCCGCACAGCATGTAGAAGACGGTGGTCGTGGCCACGCTCAGCCGCGTCGCCTTCTGCATCACCTTCGACTCTGACGGCGGCGGCGCCTTGATGGTGTCCTGATAAAGAAACAGAGCAACCTCTGTTAGCAACGTAGTAGAACAATTAAACCAGATAAGCAGAGCAAAGCATGCCGGGAATGCTTGTTGCTTACTTGGATTTCAATGAGGATGTTGGAGAAGGAGTAGGCAAATGCGATGTCGCCGAACGCCTGCAAAGTGTGCCAGATTTTCTGCGTGGAGGTGACGTCAGCTCCGATGCTGATGCCAGTAAGGCTTCCCTTGAACCCACCGTTAGCTGCAATTCCAGTATCCGAGCTCATGTCAGTAATTTATCATCTAGTACCAATCATGCAAAATTATTGCATGCATTAATAAGCAGATAGTTAATTAATAAAAAAAATACTTACAAACTGTCTGTGCGATGCCGAGGGCGAGGCCAATGGACGAATAGGTGAAGGACATGACAGCAGCAACGATGGAAAGCCA
Source organism: Urochloa ruziziensis (assembly GCA_015476505.1). Lineage (NCBI taxonomy): Eukaryota > Viridiplantae > Streptophyta > Magnoliopsida > Poales > Poaceae > Urochloa > Urochloa ruziziensis. Next base: position 7,828,961 of record CM027121.1, on the reverse strand, counting down.
CCAAATCTGATCAAAGTCGGGTATCTGCGAGAAGAGGATCTGAACAACGCCGAAGAGGATCATGTACGGCGTGCTGGAGCTCTTGCAGGGGTCACCATGCCCGTTGGTGTGGAAGCAATCCGCTCTCCTGATTGCCCTCATGCTAATCGACGACGCGATGGTGTACCCAATGGCTACGCCGACGAGATTGGCGTACTGGATCACACCGCAAAAGATCACCTTTGCGCCGCCGAGGTTGGAGCGCACGGCGTCCATGTAGGTGTAGTTGCGCTTCCCGGTGTCGGGGTTGCCGGTACGGTAGCACTCGGCGAGCAGCGTGGCGGTGTAGTAAGTGACGAAGGCGAAGAGGAGCATGGCGGCGGGTCCGGCGACCCAGCCGAGCTGGGCGATGGCCCAGGCCAGCGAGAGCACGCCGGAGCCGATCACGGCCGTGATGATGTGCGCGCTGGCCGTCCAGAACGTGCCCGAGCGGCGCGGGCGGCCGTCGTCGTCGAACCGCTCGGCGTCCTGGTAGTTTCCGGCTTCGACTGAGACCTCCATCGGCGCCACTACCACCTCGTGCTTGTTGTTCACTCCGTTGAGCACAGCCATGGCCACTGCCCACTGGTCGAGTGAGGTCCCCTCTATTGGCTTTCTTCCTCAACTCCTGGCCGGAGTGCGGTACCGAACTGTCGGAAAAGCTCAGCAGGGGCAAGTGATGCTTGCGCTTTGTGAGTGCTGAGGCTTAGAGAGCTGGGTTGAGAGGCTGTGTGGAAGAGAGAGGAGGGAGCAGGGTATATATAGAGAACTCGAGAGCAGAGTAGGCAGAGGTTTCTGGCCGCTTTCCGGTCAGCGTGCGTTTGCGTCTGTCTATTTCCTTTTCCTTTTCTTTTGTTTCCTTTCCGGCGGGAATATTATATTTTAGTGCCAGGCTACATCGTTCTATCTTGCTTTCTGGGGGTGATGTGCTGGTGTGCGCACGGTGTACTTATTATTAGTAAGATTATTAGTTTGTCTTCCATGGATAAAAAATAATTCGTGACATAGTTTGCCTTGTGAGACCATGGATGTGTCATGTGTGAGCACTAAACAAAAGGAAATGTTTATTGGATTGCAAGCAACAAGTTTTAAACTTTCGCCATAAAAACCTTTTAAATATTTGATCGATTTCTTATTGAAATGAGCAGATGGATTTGTCTTTAGATGATTAGATCGTACATATATGACAATATAAAATACTGATCCATGATACGTAATGCTGACCGTGTCAATATATATAGAACACTCATGAGAAAGCACTAAATATTTTTCTTTTTTTTGAAAAATTGCACTGAGTAATTTTCTAGAAACAAAAGACATATGTGTAGAGTATTTGCTGTTCAAAAATCCATGCATTTCTCTTCTCTTAGAATTGCCAAACATGTCATGTGCATGCAGGCTCTACACATGGCAAAGCATATAATTTCTTAGGACCGAACCACATGCACCTCATGTATCCAGTTGGCACAAAATCCCTCTGCAGGTACCGAACTACCTACAGGGACACCCCGACGATTAGCATCTGTTTCCGCCACCATGATTTCCACGCCTCGGAATGGAGGGGAAATTCATTTAGCGCCACTGATTAGCATGATAGGAATCTATAGAACGCCCTGATAAGAATGACTTCCAGAAAAATGCTACTCCCATATTAAAAGGCATATTTTGTATAATTTCCCATATTAAAATGCTACTTCCAGATCGATTTCAAATTTAACTAAATTTATACAAAAACAATACTAACGTTTATGGTACAAAGTAAGTATTATTATTATTATTATTATTATAGAATATACTTTTGTACTACGTCTATTTGAATACATAAATGTTTGTTATTTTTTATACAAATTTGTTGACTACTCAAAAAGTAAGGGTTGCATTATTTTTGTTACGGAGACTGTGGGCTGGCCGTAACATGTGGCGTGTCCTGGTGCCGGGACCGTGGGCTCTGCCGGGCGGTCAACGGCTCACGTCAGGCGGATCGAGCCGGGCTCACAATCTCGGGCGTACCCGCGGCGGAACAGCATCGTAGCATTGCATAATTGCATTGCAATATTATTATTGTTGCATGCAGCGGCAGGTGGCCGCAGCAATGCCGGGTGGCTCAAGTCGCCGGGGGTTGGGGTCACTCGTGTCAACCAGGTCGTCGGGGCAGGTCAGGGTGCGTCATTTTATTCCCTGCTGTGTACTTCCTTCTCTGCAGCTGACGCCGGGAATGGACCCGGGGAGCGACTGAGGCGCTGTTCAGATGTTTCGTGAAATTTTTTTCGAGTATGTTCCCTCATATGTATGGCATATTAAATGTAGTCGAAAAAATAACCCATTATATGGATGGAGTGTACTTCGCGAGACGAATCTAATGAGCCTAGTTAGGTCGTGATTAGACAATAAATTGCTACAGTAAACATGTGCTAATGACGGATTAATTAGACCCATTAGGTTCGTCTTGCGATTTACTGACAGAATCTGTAATTAGTTTTGTAACTAGTCTATATTTAATACTTTAAATGTGTGCCCGACATATTGTAAATTTTTTTGAGAAACATCTAAACGCGGCCTGAAATAAATCGGCGTCTTCTGGATTGCAATTATAATGTGCTCATGTCGTTATAGTCAAACTGCCAAAGAAAACAATGCATCCGAAACTTCCAAACGATCTATTTGTCCCCCGTGGTCTTGTTATTCTGAGTGTACGTGATCCTACATCTATGATCAAGTTCACATATAACCATCATGTTTTCTCTGGTCAATACACCACGTTCCTCTGTTTTCTCTGTTTCCACTACTTTCCATTTCTTTCCCCGGCACGGGATGTGACTTTTCAAGCTTTGTAGCAAGAAGCACATCGATATTAGACCACTTGATAGAACGATAAGAGAGGGACTCCAAAGCAGCTATCGATAACGAAGGCCTTGTTTAGTTCGCAAAAAGTTTTCACCTAAAGAACTAGAACTGTATCAGTTTATTTCTTTTTTCTGTACACGTGGCCCAATACATAAAGTTTTCATCAATTTCACCCGTTTTACGGAACTAAACACGGCTGAAGTCAATGATAATATAATAACCTCTTCATTACACCCGTGGGAACCCCTAACATTCGGCCGCGGCGACCGCACATACAACCAGTGACGACACAACCGCAGCTGAAAAACCAAAAACCCCATAGGGTCCGACAGTGATTTATCTATCACACAGGGGATGCCGCTTTTTGAATGTTCACACTTCAGACCCCAATTTTATTTGCACGCAGTTAGCACACTGTGATGTGCACTTGACATGTTGGGGGTCTCGCTCCGTGCAGTGCTCACCACTAGCCAGTGTAAATCCTTTTCCAATGTTTACATGCACTCTAATAACTACGGCCCCTATACCTGATAAATGTTTCAGTCGACATGGCTGCCGCTCTGAGGTCTGCTGATGCCGGCCGGGCTTAAGAGCAAGTTTAATAAGGTCGTCAGCGAGCGGGCGCATTGGCATCCACCTCAACCCAAGCTGCTGTGCTGGCCATGGTGGACCCCATGGGCTATAATCTCTTCATCATCGCTCTCTACTTTTCTCGAGGCACCGAGAGCAAATGATGTTTCAGCGTTCAGCGCAGTGAATGCATGTGCCCGCTCCCGCGAGCGTCTCACGAGTCGTCTGTTTCTTTCTCTCTTTGTTTATCTTCGCTCTAGCGTATCATTTTGTTGACGTGGCTGGCGAGTCGTCTGCTGATGCAGCCTTATGCTTGCCAGGTCGTTGTGGGAATCTACACCTCTAGCGCTGGAATATGATCTTCACCATGAGTGCCATCATATCACGAATGGTTGGCGGTCTTATTCAATTCTATATATGCCCATGTAACCTTGCTAGTGTGTGTGGTTTTCTTTACACGTACGCTGAAACATGCGTAAGGTGGAGCAAAGGACACGAGATCCCAAAATTAAGGACGAGCGCACAGTGTCCTCCACGCGCTCGGCGCGCTCTCTCCACGTGGTTGGACCACGCCGCGCGACTCATCGTGCGCTAGCTGCCGACTCCTCTATGTATATGTCCTCTAATCAAAAGTTTTTAACAAAATTTTGTTGTAAAAATTTTAGCGCTGGAGAACTTTATCGCAAGCAAATAAGTAAAAGTTTGCTGACAAAATTTTGTTGTAAAAATTTTGACGAAAGCAAGCAAGCAAAAGTTTGTTGGCAAAATCTTTTGCAAAAATTTTTGGACAATTTTGTCGCAAGCAAGCAAAAATTTTGGCGCTGAAAAATTTTGTCGCAAGCAAGCAAAAGTTTGGTCGCTCAAAATTTTTGTTGTAAAATATTGTTTCGTAAAAATATTTCTTTGACAAACTTTTTTCTGTTCTATAACTATTTTTCGTAAAACTTTATTGCAAAACTTTTGTTTTCAGGAGCCACAGCAGCGCACGAGGAGGAAGTACATGCAGGGCCACGCGAAACGGATGCGACGCCGGAGCCGTACGGTGGGTGCACGCCTGCATGCAGCGATGGGGGGGGGGGGCGGTTTTTTTTTCCGTCTACTACGAGCGCACCGCGGCCCCCTGAGCGCGAGCGCAAAACATCATTGCCCCAAAGGACATCATAAACAATGCGCACTTTACGCTTTTACAGTTTACTACACGTACGAGTGCATATACTGCTTTTCTAGGATGCTCTAGGCACGAATAATAATAAATTTGTACTAGCATGGTGGAAGTCGTTAATCACGTGGGAATCAACTCCGACCATCCCGTTGGTTTGGATTAAAATTGGGCGATGCAGGATTATTATTTTACTGGTTGTGCACGCTGAAAGCTGTGTTTTTCCCCTTTTATTTTCAGTGCAAAAGGCTGCGGTTTAGGCTGGACATATAAAGCCACAGCTGTTCTTTTTTTTTTTCTACATTGCTTGTGTTTAGCACGAGCCTAGCATGTGAAGCTAACTTTGGTACTAGTTCTTTAAATTTTACCGTTTGAACAACACCTTATTAGGATTGGGATTATATTCACTGTGTAGCACCTTTGGTTACACTTACACATATGGGGTTTGCTCTAGAAGCTACAGGGCATGTGGTTATTCCTTGAGTTTACTCCCTCCGTCTTATGGAAAGTGCAATCCTAGTATTTTAAAAAAAAATCCTACAAAGAATGAAATTCCAGAGATTGAATCTTAACTACCTTTGTAATTAAGTGGTGGGATTTGATTTGCATGCCAAAACTAACTCGATATGGCAAATAAATGAGGACATGTAAGTCTTTTTGCGCCATCACTAATTTGTGCTAAAAAAAAGTTAGAATTGCATTTTTTATGGGACGGGGAGAATATCTTAGAAATAATCAAATTTTTATTTCAAACCCTGGTGCATATATATGTTGCACAGTGAAATAATAAGGGACATTTGAATTTGATTTCTCTTATTTTCCAAGAGCTGAGGAACGGACACTACTATCGCAACGAGGCATGCGGGGTGGTGCACTTGACAATGTCCGTCCTGACCCCATGCGCGCGACATCCACCACCACTCCCCCGCGCTTAATTTTGCACTACGTGATAGCGGCACTCCGTGTGGATAAAAAAACTTTTACCTACAACTGTTTAAGACAACTTTCCTACTTCGTCTATTATAAACTACATGTCGTTTTGGCATTTCTAAATTTACAATTATTTATTATGCATTAAGATATGCATTATGTATGTCCAGTTGCGTAATAAAGCTTGTAATAAATTTAAAAATACCAAAACGACCTATCATTTGGGACGGATATGCTGCTACATATCTAGCACCAGTCGAAATATAGCTGCACGGGCGAGGCGAGCTCTAGCTAGAACTGAGCTTGAGCGCTGGAGCACTAGCTTATTAGTGTACGTCGCGGAGACGATGATGGGTTTGCACCCACCCACGCACACGTTTGTTTCGCGCATCGTCCTAGTGCTAGTGGTGGCGTCGGTCTCTGAACGTTGGTCCGCACCCGCACTCGGCTAGCTACCAATGCGTGCATATATACATGCATATATATGTCATCTGCTCGCCCTTTTCCTTTTTCCCCTAATCTCGCTAGCTCGTGACATGTTTTTGCTTCAGTTCCGTGAGTAGTGCTCTGGACGCTGTTGATGACCAGTCCCAGAACAGGTAAAGTTGTTGCCCATCTGACAGACCGGCCGTCACTTATCGCACCACTATTGACAGACGGCGCCGCGGTGTTGACCGGTTGACCTCGAGCAGGAATCCTCGTGCAGCATGCGCGTTGTTTGACTTGACGCTTGACTTATCGTTTATTAATGCTGTTATTATTGTTACTTTTGTGTTGATTTTACGATCAATTATATATGTTGGTTTGATACTATACAATCAGCGTGGCGGTCCATGGATGCATGACATGATTAATTGCGGGCCTGTGTGTGAGATGCATTCTCTGGACCGGCCCGATCGCACATATGCTGCTACAAGCAGGGACCGCGCTTGCATTGGACGTGGCATATATTCAGCACAGTACCGTACCGTAGGTCTGTAGCACCGATGAGTGGAGCAGATAGCGCTGCTGTAACTCTGTACGACGTGCCGTGCCAACAGTGTCGAGATCGATACGCACGCCACTACAGTACACCCAACCCCGCCGGCCGACCACGGGACTGCCTGCGGTACGTTCTCTCCCGAATCCCGATGCGTTTTGACCTTGGCCGTGTTTAGATCCGAAAAGTTGAGCCCCAAAATGATTTTGTCGCTACAGTAGAAGTAGCAGCATTCTGTACAACCATTTTGGAGCCAAAAGTCCAAAACGCGGCAGAGAACACAATGGCAGATTTGTCCATAATAAATGCTGCCCACAAGCAGGCCAGACTCCAGCCGTGCATGGCGCATGGCCTGCATGCAGGGCGCAGTGGGTACCTGCATGCCGCATGCAGGGCTCATTCCGCACATGCAGGCCACACTCTAGCCGCTGGGCAGCGAACATGAACACATGAAGAAGTTTACAAATGACAATCACAATGACATCAAGCATTATTCAAACATCCACATAACGAGAAGTGCTTCCCAGCATGTTCTCACACTCACACACATGCAACGGCAAAACAAATAAGGTTGTAAGCAACAAAAGGTGTCAAACAAATAGCCGCACACATTTACAAGTCTCATACAAGGCCAGCCCGCGTCGCTAGACCCACAGCAATGGTCTCACGAGTGGCATTCATCTCTCGAGATCGATCTCGTATTGGTGGTGGCACACATGGAGGCTGATCCTCTGAAACTTGGGGAGGCACATAATTGTCATCATTATCACGCTGAAAGTGTCTATCAGTGTGACCACTTAGCCTGATGAAATTATGCAATGCACAACAACATAGCACGATCTTGCTCTGTGTATCAGCTGGATAGCTAGGGATTTCCTTCAATATACGCCACTTCATCTTCAAGACGCCACAGGACCTTTCTATGACGTTTCTAAGAGATGAATGCACATAGTTGAAAAGCTCCTTTTTACCTTTAGGTTCTGGCGCGTTTTGATACTCTTGCAAGTGGTACTTGGTGCCCTTGTAAGGTGCGAGGTAGCCCGTACGGTTTGAGTACCCGGAGTCCACCAGATAGTACTTCCCTGCACCAGCACCAGCAACCTGTAAGTGTCAACATAACAGTTTAGAATGTTGTAAAGAAACAGCAAGTACGGCAGTACCTGCTGGTGGATGCGGAAAGCGAGACCCATATTCATCCAAAGCACATTGCAAAACTGTCATATCATGTGCAGATCCAGGGTATCCAGCCAGCACAAATGTAAATACCATGTCAAAGTCACAAATTGCCAACACATTCTGTGTGGTCATCCCCTTTCTACAACAATGTTTCAAAAAATGATCTTCCGGAACCAGAACAGGAACATGAGACCCATCGATTGCCCCAATAGATCCTTTGAAGAATGAAAAGAACCTAGGCTGCTTCAATCTGTCATGCAATGTGCTGAAAGTCCGGTCCTTGGGGTTTATGATGTCATTTGAAAAATCCACCAGACAGTTCAACACCTTGTAAAACAAGTTGTGAACTGTGCCTAGGGACCTCTCAAATCTATCCTCAGCTTGCCTAACTCCCTGTGGCGCCCCAACTATCCACAGGAACAATGCTAAAGCCTCAATTGAGGTAGACTTAGTACTACTAGTAAGCCCATATCTTTGTGACAACACATAGTGCAGGTGACAGAATAGTTCTGGGGTCATTCTAAACATGTTGTAGCATGCTACCCTTTTTGTTAGCTTCCTCTGTACCCAATCCAAGCCACTAAGTCCTTCTCCGACTACTCTATATTCGGACCTATTCAAGTATTTAGCAGCATGGAGCCCAGAGTCATACATACCATACATCATCGCTGACGTTGAATCCTCCATGAACCACCCAAGCATAGTGTCCTCAAATTCTTCATCAGATTCGTCTTCTTCGTCATCATCAGCTTGGGGTAGGAAGCCACCGGGAGGTAGCAGCGATGGCTTCACAGGTACAACTCCAGCAGCAGCAAGACCAGCAAGGCCAAGAAGAAGAGCAGCAGCATATGATCGATGCCACCTATGAACACAATCATGCAAAGAAGGAGCAAGCTAACACTATCAAAACAGAATGATAACATTAAAAATTGATGGTACATAATCATGGGGACCATAATGAAAACAAGGAGCAAGCTAACACTATCATGGGGAACATAATGAAAGGAGGTGACAAAATGTACTGTACTGGCACTTACATTGCTGCAGCAGGCAGTCCTTCGCCATCAGCATTACCTTCTCCAACTGGTGCCATTCCCTGAACACAAAAATTGAAAGCAATCAGATATACAAACACATTCATCTTCTCCATGATTCAATCAGCAGCAGGCACATATGCAGCATCAACCCATTGGCAACTCAATGAAGCCCACACCGGTGGTACCATCACACAGCACGCACACATCATCCCTCATCATCCCTTACAAATAACAGATAAGGTTCACACAAGCCTTAAAGACAGCAGAAATTAAACCTAATACATGGAACATCTAATGGCACCGACATAAGACAACATAAAGACTAATGCATGCAGATAAGGGGCTAGTTGTTGACCCCAGTAATGGCAAATGTGTAGCCCTGAATGATCTTGAGGCGCCCAACTGGCTACGAGTCAATGAAGAAGTCCATGCTTGTATCGTTGCCGCACACTGCCAGGACCCCAACCCAAAGGTTGCCAACACTCTCAGAGGCACCACACTCCCTAGCTAACTTCTGCACAAGCTGGACCTTCCTTTGCTTGGCAGCTGCCTGCTCAGCTTTCAACCTCTCCCTCCGAGCAATGAAGGACTGCATGAGATCATTCCTGTTCTCTTGAATCAGGTTGCAGTCATTCATCCTGTTTGCAACAGCTAGAACTGCTGGGCTCCTCAACTTCTTGCTGGGGCTGCTTCCGGTGCTGCGGGTGCTGCGGCCAGAGCTCGGCCTCTTGCTTCCCAGACTGTTCGGAGTCCTCTAGTCATCATCATCGTACTCTTCATCGTCAGAACTGCTGAAGCAGTTCCTCCTCCTGTGCTGCCCAGGACCAAATGACGAATATCCATCAACAGCCACTCCCCTGAACATTTGGTCCATTTCATCCAAGAAAATGGGCCACCCAGTCTTCAACTTCTTCCACTCTGGTTTCCCCTGCCAGCACACATATCATGTGTCAAGTGCATGCAAAACTATGAAATCAAAATGACTCAAATTAGATTGCAGAAGTTCCTACTGTACCTCTGTTTTTGACTCCCACCACTCATCATCTGCATCAACTGTGCCATCGGGGTTCTTGCCCAACCCAGTATCATCTCTGCACTTTTGAATGAACAGCCATAACGACTTCAACTGCCTATATATGCTACCAAACTGCTCGGAGTCATGCAGCAGACCCGTAGCAGTGAAATAGCGTTGCTGCACATCTCTCCAACCAGCCTTTGACATGACACCGTTCTTCAACTCTTTCCTCTCCCTTTGCATTAAGTAGGCTTGACAAAACTTAAGTGTGTTCCCGGCTGTCCAGTTGGCCCTGCTATTGTGAAGGTGCTGGATGTGGGAAACATGCACCAATGGAAGGCAGTCATGCAACTAGGGACCAACAATGTCTACCAAAAATGACTACATGAACACTAGGCTACAGGAGGGAAGGATATCTCACCATGACGTCTTCCTCTGCGTCTTCGTTGATGGCGCCGAAGTTGTCAGCAGCACCAGGTTGGGCCGCGGCGACAGGTTGGGGCGCAGACGCACGACGGCGACCGCGTCCCCTGGACCCGCCACCAGCACCAGCAGCAGATCGACGAGGAGGACGAGGGGATGTGCGGCGGACGATGCCGCCGTCCGCAGATCCAGGGTGCTGCGCTGCAGCACCATCTTCGCCTTAAACATTAGCACCCTCGCCGAATAGGAGGTTGCAGTTCACGGGGCTCGGAGGCACGCGGAGGGGAGGAAGACCCCCAGACCCATCAGGAGCGCCACCGCGAAGGAAGTGGTCGTACGCACCCATGTGCGGCCACGAAAGGGAGGGGTTGAGGTCCAGCGCCCCAGTACCCTGCGGATTAGGGTTGCAGCTGCTCTCACCGGGGTAGCCGTACGGCCTGGCGGGGAAGAGGTCCGCCGTGTTGTTGCCGTCGCCAGGACCGTACGCAGCTCCTCCTCGGTAGGCGGTTCCGTCGCCGTAGCCGGTGGCGTCGCCGTACCCGCTGCCGTAGCCGCTGCCGCCTCCGCTGTCAGGGCCGTATGAGCTCGCGCCGCGGTAGGCGCTGCGGTCATTGCAACTGTCGCCGGTGTTGCCCTCCATCCTCGATCCGGAGCGGCAATGGAGGGATCTGGTGGAGCACTGGGTGGATCTGGTGGAGCAGTTGCTAGATCTGGCCGAGGTGAGAAGGAGGCGCGGAGATCGGCTACGGGAATGGGAGCGACATGCGGCGGCAGAGCGAGAGGAGGAGTAGGGTTTGCTGCGGTGCGAGGTGGAGGCGACGAGTGGAAAGGGTAAGGCCGTCCGCGTCGGTGCGCTGCGGGTATATACACCCGCAACAATTGGGCCTGACACCACTGTTGGGCCTGACAGGCCGAAATCCAAAATAATTTCGCCCAGGCCGTTTAGATCCAAAAGGCCGAAATCCAAAAGAATTCTGCATTTCGGGCCCAACTAAACAAGGGCCTTGTATGCAATGCATGCATCATGGCCGATCGGGTCACTGTTGCGGTATTCGGCTGTGGATCGAGAGAGAGCTACCCGCAAATAAAGCAAAAAAAAAAAAAAAAAGATTCGTCTTTTCCATGGCTACGACCTTCCCGTATGCTATTCCTGTGTTCTTGGCTGATTGAGAACCAATGCAAAGCTAGGTTCGTTCCTTCGTCCTGTAGACGAGCTAGCTGACCAACATTCGACTATCAAAGCTAGGGCCACCAACTCAAATGTTCCGTTCCATAATAATTAACAACAAAACATTCTAGCCAAGTGGTTAGTAGCGTTGCCCACGCTTGGATCAAAATATAGGGGGGACCCGGCCTATCTAGAACTCGTCAGCATCGCGTACTTTAGTTTGTCTTTGTTTCTTCTTGTGTATTCTGCCTCATACAACTTCAAAGTAAGAATTCATTCGTGCGTATCCTTTCATGACCGGTCATATGCTATTCTATTCTAGCGTCTAAATCAGCCGACTCCGATTCGCCACCAACAACCAAAAAAAGATGAAGAAATAGTCCCTTGTTGTATCTGATTTCTTCTTTTGTATTCTACCTCCTATAGAACTTAAAAGTAAGTATTTGTGTGTATTCTTTCATTTTACCAGTCGTATTCTATCGCTATTATTCTATTCTAGCGTGTCAATCAATCGACTCCTATTCTGCATCAACAATGAAAAATGAGAAGAATACTCTGTTGTTCACTTCCACTCGATCGATATCCAAGTGGAAAACGTGTGCTTATCTTTTTCTTGAGATGTATGCTAGCTATACATATCTTGTTTAGGTCTAGTTTCATGAATAATAGAAGAATAGGTCTAGTATCAATTTGCTGTTCTAACTAATTTAAATAATTAGTTGGAACAAAAATAATAAAACTTTTATATTAACTCAAAATGGATGTACCTATTTTTCTATATACTTAGCACCAACATGGTGGATGTAACTATAAAGGGAACTTGTATGATCTCATCTAGACTGTAAATTTTGAATCCTACAGTGACTTCCTTATGGATGAAAGGAGTACACTGTATAGTTGAAAACAAGTCGTACGTCCCATTTGCGGTTCCCACGACGCGTGCCCATCTTGGTATCAACGACTCACTCATGGCGCCATTGGTGAATGTTTTTTGAGGGAAACTATTGGTGAATATGACGGCCTAAAGTGAAGGTGTCAAGGGTTCTGTGACCTTTTTTTTTCCTTTGGTTTTGGGAAATTGGCAGACACAATATTGTGCGCCCTTTAGCTTAGCTTCAGTTAGAAAAGACGTTCACCTGCATCTATCCGGAATATACGTTATCGTTCTCGTGTGCTGCTTTATGCCAGAAGCCCAGAAGGTGAGCACCCGCAAGTCAGCAAGTGTGTTCCATCACATCTCAGCTCCTTGTGGTGCACATGAGTGATGTAAAAGAGGCAAACAGCCTCCCCATCAGATCAAAATGCACAATTTCTCCTTGGCCTTTCAGTTCCTCACTTCCATGATGAGCAGCATGCATGCCAGCATGTACTGATGTACCCACACGGTTAACACACGGTTTAGAATGCCTGGAGTGCTGGGGGAAAGCCAAACACGCTACTAGTCGCTTGTGATATATTGAAAGCGTGTATAACTTGTTTGGTTTCGGTTACGTAATCAACTGCTTCTCTCTGCTTCACCTTAATTTAAACAATCGCTTCAAACCAAATCGGCCATCCGGTTTTCCAGTGAAGTCTCTATACGTGTGACAGGAGTGCATTGACCATATGACTGGTGACTGGTCTGTAGTAGTTGCACGCATGTTTAAAGCCATCCTGTCAGATCCTAAGTTCCGAGCAACTTTAATTTCAAATTTAAAAGGCACAAGCCACTCGTATGATTTCTTCTTGCCTTCTTTTGAACTGAAACCAAAATGCTTGTTGACTCGTCGAAAGTAACCAGAAAGAAATAACTACTGAATGAAGATAATAATCAATCAAGTAGAGTTGTCACGTCCATCTCGATCAATATTTCCTACACTGACCAGAGAAAAAGGTTGCATGCGACACATACTAAAGTGCATATCAATCTGTCTCTAGCAGCTACAATACTACACACAACACAATGGCATCAAGTACGTCTTTACATGATGATGGGAGTATATATATCTCTGATCATGCATGGCTACCCATGTTTCAGTAGGACGTATCTGCATCTCGAAGAAAGTAGGAGGGGGGGGCAGCTCGGCCTCAATCATGGATGTGCACTTGTCTTGTAAGAAATAAAATATCAGGCTATCTCGAAAGATCAACGCTATCTACCAACTGTAGACGAATTTGGCCTCGCTCTGTTCATATATCCAAACGAGATAGATTCCGTATAAAAAGAAATCACATGCGTGCAACTAGCCAACCACTGCAAAAGCTTGTGTCCTCGTCTCGATAGATATTTTGGCAGATCGCCAAGCAGGTCCAACAAAGCTGCATGCATGCGGCGAATATAAAACGGAACATATATATCGATTGGGTACCACAGTGGCGAGTGGCGACGTGGCATATGCATGGTTTCTGTATAAAGAAACTGTTTACAACTTAGCTGTTGTTCGTAGTGTAGTCGGTTTCCACGGGAAAATATGGGCGACGCTAACTATAGCCGCAGGATCGATTATTCGTCTCGTCAAAAAGGCCGGTCGCTGCAACTTGGCATGCGTGCAGTTATAGTTGAAGATCGAGGATCACGGAACTTAATCATATAGGATGTGAAGAAGAACAAAAACTCAAGTTAGCTCAGCAATCAAAGCGTTCATATATGTTATACTGGCCGGTGTCTTGCCATTCCGTGCTCATCAGATGAGCAGATACATTAGTTAGTTTTCCTCATTGAACTTCTTCTTAAAGAGTTGGCCTGATGGATTATTGGCATGCAATATCTAAGATTTGAATGGTGGGGTTTTTTGATAACCTTTTGTATTGATAGAGGGATTATTGTTCAACAAATTACAAGCAACGAACTTGGAGTACCAAGACTAGGATGGTACGTTGTACACTCTTCAAAACTTTAAAAGAGACATACTTACTGTTAGACCTAAAAAAGTTTCTTGGCTAGAAGAAGATTGTTGCAAATGATTTTTAACAACGTTGTACACAGTTGTTGCAAATGATTCAAGCTCCTGCTAAAATTATTTTCTTGGATAGAAGCAAATTAAGGATTTTTTTTTTGTGGAGGCAATTGAGTTGGGCCAGTATCCAGAGTCTGTTTTGGGCCGACCGACGAAATTCAACGAGGGATGTGGTCTTTGCTGCTGCACCAATCTGGCTGAGCTCGACTACTACTGCTGCGTTTGTCGCCATACACGTGCATGTTGGTTGTCCTGGGCTCTGATCGATAGCCGTCGGTGCTAAAGGGCCGCACCATTGCATGGCTCACTCTTTTGATCAGGCGTGACCCAAACATGATCCGCTTGAGCGTGTCTCCTCCCTTCTCGTCGCTCCACGGCTGTTCCTGCGCCACCAGCTCCCAGTCTGTACCGATTACTGAACATGCCCACAAGGCCCAACCACGTGGCGAGCAGATGATGTTGCCTCTTGTTCTGACAGGACCGATTATTCGTCAAAAATGTCACTGCAACTTAGCATGAGTGCAGCTATCGTTGAAGATACTCTTCTCTTTTAAAAATTAGCACAATCTGTACTGGTTCTTTCGAAAAAAAGCTCTCGTTGAAGGTCGAGGATCACGTGACTTAGGGCGTGTTTGAGAGAGCTCCACTCCAACTCTAGCGACTCTGCTCCACAAAGTCTCTGTCAAACGCGTCCAGCTCCAACAATTCCAAATCCAAAAACTTCATGAGAAAACATGGAGTTAGGAGCCAACTCTATGTTTTTTTTGGAGTACCTCAAGGGGTGCTCCAAAAACACATGTTACAAATTTAGCCACCATTGTCACCTGTCACACAACTTACCCTTTCCTGAAAGAAAAAGGGTCAATTGGCTACACATCACCGTTATTTTTTAGTTTTTAACTCACGCCACTACTCTTCCGTTTATAGCTCGCACGCCATTATAATTTCACGTTTCTTTGATCCACGCCATTTTGTACTCCTGAAATGACGTTGGTCCCAAATGCAGACCACCGTATCTACGTATAGACTAAAATGCCCTCGTACAACTCTATTCTCCAACTCACTGACATGTGGGCCCCGCGGATCATCTTCTACCTCCCTCCCTTCTCTGTTTGAAGGGCCCCCGCGCCATCTTCTTCCTCCTTCCCCAACCATTCGTGCGAGTCTTCTCCCTCGGCGAGCCCGACCTCGAGGCTGCGTTGGCGCTGCCGGGGCTCCTCTTCTTCCGGCATGCCCCGTGTGCGCCCGCCTCGAGGTCGCTGTCTACCTCTCCGGTGGCGTCGTGCCCCACGGCGCCTGCAATGGCCGACCGGAGGAAGCTCTGCCTACCTTCATGGACTGCGGGGCGAACTCTACGACGCCTGCATGGCTGGCCGGCGAGGCACGCTACACGACGCCCGCCACGGCCGACCCGGGGGAGATCTGGGACCCCTGTATGGCCAGCGGGGGTGCCGCCCAGGCCGCTGCGCGTATGCCCAGAGCCCCGCCGTCGACGCTGCCCGCACGCGAGCGGATTGAGGTTGGCGCGTGAGCGAATCGAAGCCCGCCACCCTGTGCTGCTCCTCCGCTGCAGCGCGCGAGGCCCGTGCTCCCCGTCCGCGCCCTGCTCGATCCCGGCCGCCGCGCGCCCCAGCTCCCCAGCGTCGCCTATGAACGACTCAGACTACCGGAGAGGAAGGTGCCGGAGAGCAGCACAGACTGTCGGAGAGAGAGGACGAGGAGGGAGGGTCAGACGAGAAAGAAACGGAGGAAGGAGATGACGCATGGGATCCACGTGTAAGTGAGTTGGAAGAGGGCATTTTGGTCTATACAAAACTATAGTGGCTTGCACGTGGGCCGACATCGTCCCATGCGTGAGAGCTATGAACGGAAGAGTAGTGACATAGGTAAAAAGTTAAAAAATAAAGATGACGTGTGTATCCAATTAACTCAAAGAAAAAAGAGAGCTCCTCTGCTTCCTAGTCGCCCCCTACCTTCCTCCGTGCTGGTGTGCCGCAGTGGTGGAGAGAGGCGCTGGAGCCTGGAGATGAGCTGGTGGAGCAGCGACGGCCGGACCTCGCTGGAGAAGACGTCCACGGCGGAGGTGCCTTCCCAGTCCGAGGCCTGGCCGCACGAGTGGGCAGCCACGGCGACTCCGTGGCGGGGGAGGCGCTCTCCTGGCCGTCCCTGCAGGAACCCCACGGCGGCCGGCTCTTTCTGGCCCCATCGCCTCCTCCCCGGCAGTGGGAAGGCTGATGAGAAGGTCCACGCCCGTTCCCCTCTGCTGGCCCCACTTAAAGATGGCAACGGGCACGAAATATCCGCGAACCCGCGGATACCAAACCCGATGGGCGCGGGTTTGGATCTAGGTTTGTGCCCGCGGGCACGGGCACGGGCACGGACCTAAACCCAATGGATATCTGCTAACGGATATGTAAATATGATATCCGCGCCCGCATATCCGCTAAGCCCGCTAACAGTGCTGACATGTGGACCCCTCTCAATTTTTCCCCTAGTCTGGCCGCCACCCCCAGTAACCGCTCACCCCACGTCCCCACCCGTGACCGACGCCCCTGGCCCCGATTCAGAATTCCAGATCGGGATCGGGATCGAGCGCTCGCTCTCGGCCCTCCCCTCGGCCTCCCTCTCCAGCGCCGCCGCCCGCCGCCCTCCCTCTCCTGTCTCCAGCGCCGTCGGACGCCGTCCTCCCTCTCCAGCACCGCCGGTCGCCGTCCTCTCCTCGGTTGCGCTTGCGCCCGGAGCCGTGCCGCCTGTTTCCTCCGTTTTGCCGCTGGTTAAGGGGCTAAGGGCGCTCCGCCGGCGGCCCACCGCCATTCCCCATCGGCTGAGCACGCCTCTCACCTCTTCTTGTGCCTACGCAGGAGCACCACGACTCCACGAGCCGATTTTGACCCTGAGGAGCTCGAGACCGAGGACCCAACGACGTCCTTCGCGAGCGCCATCTCCGCCGTCCGCCGTTCGTCATCGCCCGCCGTCTCCGCCGCCAAATCGTCGACGAAAATAGACCGGTGAGCTGTGTCTCCTCCTCCTCTCTCTAGGTCCAAACCTCATGCTTGTTACTGCACCATGGAAGAGTTCACTATAGTGTAGTTTGTTGTTTGTTTCAGAATAACAAGATCCTATTTTTCTCATTTTGCCTACTCCTTCATGCAGCTGCAATGGCAAGTAACTCTCAAGTGCCGGCCTCCCAAGCATCTGGTGCTATTGTGGCTGCTGCTGGTACTGAAGGGGATGATATTGTGCACTTATCAGATGGGGAGGACGAGGAGGAGGACGGTTCTGGTTCAAAGAGGAAGTTGAGATCTGAAGTGTGGAACGACTTCGGAAGAGTGCGTGTTGATGGAGTATGGAAGGCCAAATGCCATCACTGCGGCAAGAAGCTCTCAGCTGTTTCAAAAAATGGTACATCCCATCTCAAAACCCATCTGAGATCCTGTCCTTACTATAATAAGAAGAAAGGAGATAAAATTCAAACTAATTTGAGGTTTGGAACCACTGAAAAGGGGACAGTGGCTGTAGAAAACTATGTATTTGATCAAGAAGTAGCTAGAAAAGCTCTTTATTCAATGATCATACTACATGAGTACCCGCTGTCCATTGTTGATCACCATGGCTTTCGTAAGTTTGTTAGTTCACTCCAGCCTTTGTTTAAGATGGGAACTAGAAATACTATTAGAAGGGACATCATGCACTTCTATGAGGGTGAGAAAAGGAAGGCTAGAATATTTTTGCAAAGGACAAATTGTCGGGTTGCTGTCACAACTGATCTTTGGACAGCTGATAATCAAAAAAGAGGGTATATGGCAGTCACTGGACATTTTATTGATGACTCGTGGACGCTTAAAAGCTGCATTTTGAGGTGATTATCTATTTGTTGCTTGCTATTCAGATTTGATATATTGCTTTATTGTGAGCTGTGTAGCTGATATATTGCTTTATTGTGTGCAGGTTTATGTATATGCCATGCCCCCACACTGCAGAAGTCATCTGTGATGCATTGCACAAGTGTCTCCAAACCTGGGATATTGATCGGAGGGTATCAACTGTGACCCTTGACAACTGCAGCACCAATGATAGCATGGTTGGTTTAATGGAGTCAAGGCTTGGTGCAGCCAATATGCTACTGAAAGGGAAATGGCTGCATATGCGGTGTTGTGCACATATTCTCAACCTCATTGTCAAGGATGGTTTGGATGTCATTGTGGCTGCAATCTCAAACATAAGAGAAAGTGTTGCTTATTGGGTTGCTACACCAAAGAGGTATGAAAAGTTTGAGAAAACAGCTCTAGATGAAAATGTTGAATTGGGTAGAAAGTTACAACTAGATTGCAAAACTAGATGGAACTCAACCTATATCATGCTAGGCATTGCTATACCTTATAGGAGGGTTTTTGAGCGTTTGGGTGACCTTGATAGGAAATTTGTTTGCCCACCACCAGATGATTGGATATTTGCTGGTAAAGTTTGTGAGAAATTAGGATTGTTCTATGACCTCACCGAGGTGTTTTCTGGGACTAAATATGTGACAGCCAACCTTTTCTTCCCCAAAGTATGTGAGGCTAGACTTAAAATTAAATCTTGGGAGCATGATGAAGATCAAATTATTAGGGATATGTCTGCTGCCATGATAGAGAAATATGACAAATATTGGTCTGATATACATGGTCTTATGGCTGTTGCTGTCATTCTTGATCCTCGCCTTAAAATGACAATGTTACATGCTTGCTACATTGCCCTTTTTGGTGAAGAACATGCTGGAGATTATGTGGCAAAGGCCCATGAATTGCTGACTGATTTGATGAAACATTACCATGTCAAAGAGCAAGATTTTGTGGGTACATCATCTAGTGGTGCTAGTTCTTCAGTTGGTGCAGCTGCTGTGTTGTCAATTTTTAAAACCCTTTCTGCAAATAAGAAGACTACTAGCTTTGTTAGAAGTAAGAATGAGCTAGATCGCTATTTGGAAGAAGAAACTCTTCCTCATGATGAGAATGATTACTTTGATGTCCTTGGCTGGTGGAAATTGGAGGGGACTCGTTATCCTACTTTGAGGCTAATTGCTCGTGACATATTGGCTATTCCAATTACAACAGTAGCTTCTGAATCGGCTTTTAGTACTAGTGGAAGGATCTTAAGTGAGCATCGCAGCCGTCTTACTCCTAAAATGTTGGAAGCTTTGATGTGTAGCCAAAGTTGGCTTCGCCACACTCTCAAAGGTACTACTCTATGTGCATTTGCAATGTATCATTTCTTTCATATTGGACTTATTTGCTGCAGCCACTAATGTATATATAAAACTTTATTGTAGATGATGGTGACAGGGAGGATAGCTTCTGGTCATGCCTTGAAGACATTCAAGAAGAAATGAAGGAAGAATCGTGCATCACTACTGCTGAAGATTCAGACTAATTGATGAGTTTGGTTATTTGCTTTAGTTGGACAATTGAACTTTTATGTATGGCTGTTGTAAGCCAATTTGGGATTCTGTTGCATTTGCATGTTATCTGTAAGACTTATTTGTATGGACGTGTGGTCACTTGTTGGTTGCATTGCATTTGAATATTTGGTACCAGTTGAATAATGACCCTTATGTTGAACACTTGGTTAATTATGTTCTGAAATGCTGGTTTTTTGCGGGTGCGGGTATGCCCGCGGATTTGAAATATCCGCGGATGACGGGCGCGGGCACGATCTTGTGCCCGCAGCGGATAGCGGGCGCGGATGCGGGCACGGGGATCAGCATGCGGGTGCGGATATCTGAACTGTGTATACGTGCGGATTTTGCCCGTTGCCATCTTTAGCCCCACTCCTCGACGCCGTCGCAGGATAGGGCAGACGTCGATTTTGTTGCTGCGCGAGGACTTCGATTTTGGAGGAGACGGCTTTGTGCAATGGCAGGATGGTCGTGGTGCTGTGGGACGTTGGTGCCGCCGGCCGGATCTGCAAGTGTTGCGGCCGTGCTCCTGGAATACATGCTGATTGGTGGGCGCAGTACCAAGAACTTCTACAGCAAGAATTTCCTTTGTTTTTAATTCAATTGCAAGATTCAATTTGCCCTCTTTTCTACCCTCTCTCGGCTGGAATTCAATTTAGCCGTTGAAGGCTGCTATTGATGCTGGATTAATGCTAAAAAAGATTGCTTTCTTCTCCAAATGGAGTCGAGCTCTACGCCAAGGATGCCCAGAAGAACAGAAGGGAGGGAAAGAAGCTACAGGGTGGAGGGGAGGCGCAGAGAAGAGATGGGAAGAGGAAGACAGATGAGAGACTGATAGATGGGCCTAGTAAAATAGATTATTTAAAATAAGTACTTAAGTATTCGGAGCTGGAGTACTCCAATCAACCAAACATGTTTAACAACTCCATTTATTAGAGTTCGTAGAGTGAAGCTACAAAATCGTGAAGTTGGTTGGGTGGAGCTATTTTTTCTGGAGTGGAGCTCTGCCAAACACCCCCTTAATCAATCATATATACGTACGATGTGAAGAAGGACAAACACTAAATGCAAGTTAGCTCAAGAATCATAGCTTCATGTATCATATATGTTATACTGGTTTTACCATTCCGTGCTCATCAGAGCAGCTGATACAACATACTCCGTATCATTTATTCTAGTGTGAATCTTTTTCTAAAAATAGTTGGTCTGATGGATCATTGGCATGCAGATACATCATGGGTTTTTTTTTATCACTGTTTGTATCGGTAGAGGGCATTGTTAAACACGTACAAGAAATGAACTTGGACTACAAAGACTAAGATCGTACGTTGTACACTCGGGAAGAAAACACGTTCGTTCATTGGGTCTCGTCGGCAGAACAAGAGGGTCGATCGCTCTTGCGTGTGCTGCTTCTAGTTCATTGTTCTGCTCTCTTATCGATCACGATCTCATCGGTGCTCAAGGGCCGCACCATGTCTCTCAGTCTTTTGCTCGGTACATACTAAATTGCACTCAACCTAAAACTAATTGAACTGGAGCAGTTAAAGAGATCCCATCCATCCATGATCTCCTTGAGCGTGCCGCGCTTCTCCACGCTGCTCCACGACTGTTCTTGCGTCACCATCTCCCAATCCCAGTTCCATACTGAGCATGTCCAACCTTGAACATGGCAAGCCACACAACACCGCGCATACTCCACCAAATTAAACACATGACACTGACAAATCCAGTAGGAACACCTGGCGCTGTCCCACCACCTATCCCGAAGCCGCGGTGTCAAGCCTTAAAGTGGGATAGCACAGATGTATCAAGGGATAATATCTTGGGCCAGCCGTCGAAGTGAGATAGCACAGATGTATCGAGGGATAATAACTTGGGCTAGAGAAAAGGTTCCTCGCAGCTAGATTTGATTTTACACTAGTGAGCTCTACAGTTTACAAACAGCATGAGTAATATCTTCCTCACCCTCAATGCCCATCGGGCCTCTACTATACCTACGCTTGAATAGGCTCAGTTTAGAAGAAAAGTTCCAAAGAAACTGATGCGCCACTAGGACAAAAGTACTCGGTCAATCCTTACGATGTCCCTCAGCATAAGTCATCTACACCAACAGCCTCCTCCCCCCCCCCCCCCCCCCCCCCCCCGCCCAAAAAAAAAAAAATCTTGCAGCGGCATCTCCCCCAGATTCTTATTGCAACAGCATCAGATTCCCCCTCAATCTCTTGAGGCAGCAGCTTCCTCCGCATCACTTGCAGCAGCAGCAACATCATTTTCCTCCCTTGATGTGCCTGATGAAATACAATATACCAAAAGGATATTCTAAATAGCTGGTTTTCAGTCAGAGTATATAGGCACTGCAGTGCTATCACGAGAAGAATTACCACATTCAAGGTACGCCGTCCTGCCCAACCGTGTCCTTGTCCTACCTCCCTTGTTCTTCTGTGCACGCTCGTTGGCATCATCAACAACCTTAGCCCGAATTGCTTTTAGAACATCATGAACGATATGTCCATCATAATAAATATCTTCAAAGTTGTTACCAAATTCCATCTCCGATGCAATATCGTCAGCACGTTTAATCGAAATTACTCAAAGAGAGAGAATAATTTTAACTCATACAGAGAGTAATAAGATTTCAAAAGATTATCATCTAGCTTATCCAGAGGTCGTTTCTTCACTACAACTCTTTTAATCATCTGTATCCTTAGAATCAGTTCCTTTCTTTCATCTGATGCTGATTTTAGCTCCTTGATGATGTTTTTCAGGTACATTTTTTCACTCTTATACTGATTCATATTTACTGAATGGATTAAGAAACAACCATTTAGTTCCATTTAATACACTAGAAATTTGTATATTCAACACAGCAGCAATATAGTTCAGTGCCTTGTTTTCTGAGATCAATATGAAAATCATTTGCGCTCAGATGTGTTTCCTTGAGCATCTTCTCTAGCTTCTTGATGAGCATGTAATACTTTATAAGTTTCTTCACTTTCTTTTCATTTATGTTGTAAGTTTCTTCTAAGCTACGAGCACGTAATGGAGTTGGTACCAGCTAGACGATTACCTCTAATCTAAGTAACAACATAAAATAAAATAATGTCAATGTTAACAAACTGGATTATGTATTACTTCGTGAAAGTTACAATCCCTTGTGGTAAGTCAATAATTTGTTCTGTTTCGTGCACCCTATATTTTTTCTTCTTATTTTTCTAATCTAGAGTAGTAGTTGTTGTGATATAATGTTCTTTGAACTCACTCAAATTTAGTTTGATTCTTGTTTACAAGATTATTAAAGTTGTTGTCACAACACGCCTTGGCAGATGTACGTTGCTAATTTTTGCATTGGTGACCAGGTTTCTACATGTGTACATGAATAATTAAACTAGTAAGATTTACTAGGAGAAGAAGCAAACATCAGCCAGACAAACGATGTCTTTCGATCAAGGAATTGTAACTACAGGGAACTCATTTCCCACCTCACTGTGCTTAGACCCTCGAGTCACATTTGCCTCTCGTAACATGCTCTGCTCTATGTTAGTAGTGCGGATTAGTGCATTGGCATTTTCACATTTTGGCACGTGGCTAGTGGTAGACCAAGAAACTAAAAATCTAAATAAAAAGGAGCATGTAAAACATATACACTATCATTTTTATCTAGAGACATCTTTAGAATATCTTTTATGTAGAGACATTTTAAATGCAACAAACTATATATGATTTCTCTATTATTACTTTATAGAAGTAACTTTTTCATGAGATTCTTTAGTACTATGCATCTTCACGGTGTGAAAAACATACGACTCAAATGAAACAAATCACCTACTCCAATTCATCTTCCCCCCAACAAGCGCAAGCAGGCTCCATCAGATAGAAGCGAGTCCAGCTATCTAAGAGGGGGAAGGGGGCATCTAGAATACGAACCCAAAAAAACACATTGCCCAACAACACAGCCTGCTCTCCCCGCTGGACCTCAGACCAAGCAGCCATCGAAAACAAATCTCAAATGCTACATCCAGCACACAGAAATTCGGATGCTGCTGAAACTCCGCTGGCGACCAGGGTATCTCTTCACCGGGCTCCTCCTTGCCATTTCCACGCGCAATGTGGATGTGAAGGGTCTCAAGGGAAGGCACCATCTCGAGGAGAAGGCAAGCTACGCCATGTGACATCCCAGGACGAAGGCACATCTGCGACCAGCAGCCGCCTCAGGTTTGGCATGAAGAATTCAGACAGGGAGGTCGATGGCACGATCCATCTGTGAGGCCCAGTGTCTGCCGCAGGAGATGAGGTGCAGCGTCTGCAACTCAAGGTGTGGACAATGTTGCGTTTTCGACGGAACGTTGGTTTAGCCACGGCCTCAAGGTCCTCAAGATCACTTGCATCTCTCCGTCTTCTGACATCGTCCTAACGCTGCACCTCAAAGACATCCATTCCATCTAGAGACATCTTTGAGATTAAGCGATTCTATTTCTATCCTTTTTGTCTCGCGCGCCATTGTTCAGAATACCAAGAAAACTACATATCTAACTACTCCTACCAACAAAAGCAGAGCTATCCAGACTACATACACGCCGACGAACATGGTCCAAGAAGACAAGAACATCGTCTACCCTGAATAGACAAGGAAAAACATAGATGGTCAATCTCTACCTCCCAGCTTGATTACAAAGTGATCCGCAGATCGATTGATTACCTGCACTACATGTTGTGGAACAAGACATCAATCACGACGAGGGTTGCATGTTGTAGGCGAGAGGCGCCGCCTCGCTCTCGTTGGAGTGCACCGACGAGGCGTCGTCCTTGTCCCCGGCCGCGGCGACGGCGTGCTCCTCCCCGAGCACGGTGGTGTCGCCGAACCGCACCCGGCGCGCGGCGCTGCTGGCGGTGGGGGACCGCGACGCCCCCTCGCCAGCGGCGTGCCTCGCGCTGCGCGCGCCCTTGAGGCTCTTGCTGCTCGGCACCGGCGCCACGGCGGCCTTCCTCGACGACGCCTGCCGCTCAACCGGCGGCGGCGGCGCCGCCGCTGCCACGCCCGAGGAGCAGCAGCACCGGTACGCGCACGTGGCGATCCAGAACGCCCACGGGAACGCGACGAGCGCGAGCCCCGCCGCCGGCAGCCAGTGCGGGACCTCGGCCGGGGGCAGCGTGACGTAGAGCACCAGGCACCCGCCGCCGGCGAGCACGGCGAGGAGGAGGACCGCCGCCACCACCCACACGCACGCGCTCCCCGCCGGCCGCGCCTGATCCGGCGGCTGCCTCTGCGGCGGGCCCATCGATCCCTTCCGATCGGATCCAAATCAATGGAACCGATCAAAGCGCCAAGAAAATCCAGCCGCCTGATGATGAACAAACTGCGATCAACGACACTGTTCTTGCAAATCAGATGATCTTCACAATGTCATCGGCTGACTGGTTCGTGGACGCTGATGATCTCCAAGGGGCAAAATGTTTTCGATCTTTGTTGGTGGCGTTGCTCTTATGCCTTGTGGCGCATTTCTGAGGGGGAGTTGGAAATGTTCAACCGAAGGTAACTGAAAACTAGGGAGCGGCTGTTGGGGACACGCCCTATAATAGCATAGCCGTGCATTTCACGCAATAAGGTTTATTAATTATCAAGTACGTACTAAGTGACTGCATTATGAATATTACATTAATTTACAAATTGCAGCTTCACACTATCACACTCCACCCCCATAATAAGTACTATAGTCACAGAAACTAAGAAGACAGTTTTAAAATTAGTTGGTAGATACAACTTCAGTGCGAGTTCATCCACACATTCAGCAAGGAGGCCAGTGATCAACTGAGCCTAAGCAAGCTGTAAAGCTCCTTCATGTACATGCTCTCCTTGTCCTTGGCCTTCCTCTTCTTAGCAGAGAAGAGCACGCCATTGATGAGGGGCACAACAAGCGGCACGATCGGCTTTTGCTTCTGCACCTTCCTCCCCGCCGGCACCACTACCGCCCGGCCACCGCCGCCGGCGTTCACCACCGCCACCTCCCTGTCGGCGGCGGCCTCGCCGAGCCTCATCAGGTGGCCCAACTGCGGCCTGCTGGGGGCGCGCCGCTCGGCCCAGACGGCGAGCGCCATGTCGCCGCCGCTTCGTCGTCCGCTCTCGATGCTGGCGCGCGCCGCCGCAGCGTTGTCGGCCTCCATGTGCGCCACCTTGGAGAGCGCGCGGTGGAGCTTGGCGTTCAGCGTCGCCATGGACAGCTCCATCTCGGCAAGCCTCCTCTTGAGCCGCGACACCTCCTGCCTCGTCCTCGCCGCCTCTTCCTCCAGCTTCCTGATGGAGCTCATGACCATGAGGTCGGCCTCTTCCTTGCGCTCTTGCTCCTCGTCGTCGTTCGCTAGCGACGGCGATGAGGCGAAGAATGGCGGCGAAGTGGGCACCAAGTACATTGGCACATCTTCTGAAACTGGCCTTGGCACCGGCACCGGCAGCTGGCTTGAAGCAGCCTTGCTGTTGCTGCTAGTCCCTTCTTGCCTGACATTGAAGGTCACACTTGGCTTGGAGTAGCTTTCCCTGGGGTGAGGATCAGAAGCCTTGGCGCCATCACTCCACTCAAGCTTCGCGTTTGAGGCGGCGGCGGCATTAGCCTTGCGGTTCACTTCCCTGCCAACACGACGGTCACCATGGGCAATACCATTTGGCCTGAATTGCGCCTCCCTGACGAGGATGCGCTCCCCGAACACGGCGACCGCCTCCTTGACAGACCGGAACGCGCAGGAGGTGTCAACCTCACCACGGTCCGACGCCATGGCAGCGCTGCTGCAGCTTGCACAGGATAGCTTCCCTACCGGCAGGATACAAGAGATTGGGAGACAAGAACAAGAGCTCCTGGAGGGGTTTTATGGAGGTGATGATCAATGGCTGCTTGCTTTGCTTACACTACAATGGCGGACGATAGCCAATGCCAGCAAGCAAGACGCTAGACTCGCCACCTAATAGGATCCTTCAAGTAGAGACGAGGGAGAGTACAGCGAGCTCGAATAGGAATGCTTTCTGCGCAAAAAATGGGGGACGCTATCTTGTGCTGTCCCAGGAATGTACAACAGGTCAAGATACATCAGGTACTGTACAACCTCTGGCATCATGGGAGTGGTTGGCAGAAATCATGCTACTTCACTTGTAAAACAATGATATGTGATATATTTTTACAGAACTGAGCATTTATCTTGGCACCCTTGCAAGGGCATCAACCATATCTCTGTTTGACAGGCATGTGAAATCAACCACTAGGTGGCACAAGGTACATTTCATTCTTTGTATCTCAAGGTTATGGTACATTGATGAGCTCAACAAAATGGATTAACCATGAAAGCTCCGGTAAAATGATAAATATACCCATTCTTACACACCTATCTGGATTAAGAAAAAAAGAATTTATTGAAAAACAAGCCAATGATGAGAAGGTAACAAGCGAGAAGGTAACAAGCAGAGCAAGATACCTGACGCTAACATTGGTGACAGCTTAATCCACTAATCCAGACCAGACCTCATTCTACACATCTACTGACAGGTGAGAGGCACCCAACATTGTGATTGTCCAAGGAAAACGATCAATGGGTACATCTAAAACGTAAGATCCTTGGGATCCTCAATAATCTTGGAGAGTGTTTGCAGAAAAGCGGCAAGATCAGCTCCATAAATAACCCGATGATCAGCGGTAACGTTGACCTAGATGAATATGATCAGGCGTGAAATTATCAAATTATAAGGGAAAAAAATCACCGATTCGATCAGTTGGTGAGAATGGTAGGATTTCCAATGGCACAAGTGATTTACCTGCATTTGGCTCTTGATCCCAATTCTACCATCTTTTGTACCAACAATAGTCGGTTGTGATGCACCAACGGCCATGATTGCTCCCTATTTTCAGTAACCCAGATACTTCAACAAGCGTGCAGCAATGTATGAAAATAGAAATGGAGGAAATAAATTTCTTCTTACAGTTCCAGGTGGCAAGATTGCATCAAATCTATCAACTCCAAACATGCCAAGATTCGAAAGAGTAAATGTGCCTGTAGATTGAACATAAGAGGCTATTAGCATACACAAATAACTCGATCGTCATTTTTTAGGGCAACTCAGTTGTCATATCATATGTCTGTTATGCTTAATACCCAGAATACTAACAAGGCAAAAGAGAGAACGGATAGACAATATAGGAACCTCAGCCAGCCAATCAGTCAAATTTTAGCCAAGACAATAACTATTTAGACAACAGAAGCGGATTTTTAAACAAATCAATGAATGTTAGATCATTAGTGCTTTAGCAAGTTGTTTGGTTGCAAGAATAAGTTCACATCCTAGATGGGATGGTCCACAATGAGTTCATCCCATGAATTTTGGTGATGGATGGACCCATTCCATTCCTCAAACCAAACAAGAATGTGAGGAGTGAGATGATGATGGATCACCTCATTCCCCAAATCACACACCCTATAAATGGTGAATGCATGTTTCCATATCAGGGAAATAAACAAAGCTTCGCTTATCATAACCATTTGCACTACCATATTTTAAAAGCAGGGAAACAAACATCAGATACTTAAAAAGTCTGGGCTAGGTCTGCCAATTTGACAGAGCTACACTCACATGAATCCCACACATGCCAACTAAGAAGGTCGAACTATCACAGGCATGCTGCTTATTCTTTTCATTCTGAAGAGGCATACAGAAACTCATAAAAAGAAGGGATACTGCACGAAAGAAACACTACCTATAGATATAATTTGACAAACTATCTAATGTATCATTTTACCCCTTTATTTATTTCGTGAACCAATAAATCATGTCGAATTCTGTACACAAATATAATTTGAGAAAGTGAATCATGGTAATAATTTAAAAACTCTTTCCATGGGGACAATAACAAGGGGAATACTGCATGAGGGTTAAGAAATGCAAATTAATGACATTACAACAAAAACGGATTCCCACTTAACTACATGACAAGGCTTAAATGGAAAATTGGAAATTTGTTCAAGCTTATTTAAATTATTCAGTGATTATGTGGCCTACCCTTTGTATGCTTGAACAGTTTTGTAACTTGTAATTGAAAACAACATATTACTCTGCTATACCCCCTAGAAGTGCTGCTAATGGATCATTATGGCAGAACACCTACATTAATAATATTAGAAGGGCAGAGACAAGGAAAGTACTGAAGTCACAGCTAAGAAAACCTATAAGTTGCCTATGTGGTACTCTTATGGATATCGATATCAAGGGACAAATTTTTGGTAGATGAACCTCAGAGGTCACTGTCCGCTGATGAATCCAGCAACTAATAATTTCGGGGTTTACCGAGATTTCTGGTTTAACAGTAGAAACTAGCTCATAAATGAAACCAAGATCATGATTCAGCTAAGAGATACAACTAGAAGCTATGATATTGTGGATATCATAGTATTTATTCGATACACAAAATGAATAATAAGGGGGCACTACACTTAACTGATACAAGATCACATTGACATGGCATTTCCCGAAAACAAGGAGTATGACAATATGAATCTTAACTGCCACTTCCTTCTCTCTCCCCTACATGAAGAGAACTATGATGCTATAAGGCAAAGAACCAGGGCAAGTATCAGGATTGTATCAGGGCTTTATTTTGTCTTAACAGATAGTACGCTAACACAGGTCTAGTACATACCAGTGTCATAGAGACAATTAAGGACCTGATACATATCACAGTAGTGGTATCCCTGATATATATCACAGTAGTGGTACGGCACTTCATTCGGGTATTGACATGAGTTATATGGATCCAGAGCAATATCTAGCATGTACCAAATCTTGCTGTTCAGGACCCACTGAATATGCATTAGAGACTTAGAGTAGTACACAACAGATAGACCGCACAACATCTACTTAGAACATAGAAAAGATGCTCATCAATGTGCTATAGATTCAAGTTTGTTTATGAAGCAGAGAAAATACCAGAGTTGTACTCATGGGGCTGCAGCTGCTTTGCTCGCGCCTTATCTACCAACTCCTTCCATTTCCTTGACAGTGAATAAATGTCAAGCTGCATAAACCAACAATGGCCATTTATTAAAACAAATATATCATCACAGACATCAGTATTCAGTAGACACAATAGGTCAATAACTAAGCGTCAGACCTTATCAGCATCCTGAAGCACCGGTGTAATCAGCCCACCATCTATGGCTACTGCTACAGCAATATTGATGCTACTGCTGTATGTGAAGCTCTTTCCATCCCTGCAGCTGGAGTTCACCACAGGATGTTGAGCCAGCGCCATTGCTGTCGCCTTAGCCAGTAGTGCTGTCATCGTTACCCCCTTCGACTTAATCTGCAAAACGCTTACACTTTTATCCCATTGTCAAATTGATAAAACAACGTTCCTGAAATTTTGAAAAGACGCTCACTTTCTTGTAGAGCTGATCGAGAGCATCAGTCGTAATGGTGTACCCGACTCTGAATGTCGGGACTGCAAGGCTCTCCACCATGTTCTTGCTGACAGCACCCTGCATTGTTGTGAATGGCACCGTCGAGCCCAATGGCACATCCGGCCGTGCAGCAGCCACTGGCGCCGCCTTATTGGGTGCAGCAAGCGCGGCCTCAACATCCTTGGCCACAATTCGGCCTCCGGGGCCTGACCCCGTGACAGAGAAAAGATCGACGCCAAGGTCCTTGGCGAGCTTCTTGGCGTAGGGCGACGCAACCACGCGTGCCCCGCCTTGTGCTGCTGGCGAGGGCGGCGCGGGAGCAGAGACTGCGACCGGTGCTGGGGGAGGAGGCGGTGGCGGGGGAGTAGATGCTTCTTGGGCGGTTTCTTGTGGCGGCGGCGGCGAGGCGGCGGCGCCGGAGGAGAAGGAGGCGGCCTGTGACTGGGCGGCCGGGATCTCCTCCTCGGACTCGGCGAGAAGCGCGATGGCGGAGCCAACGGGCGCGGACTCCCCGGCGGGGACGAGGACGGCGGCGAGGAAGCCGTCGTGGAAGGTCTCGACGTCCATGTCGGCCTTGTCGGACTCGACCACGACGACGGGGTCGCCCTTGGAGAGGCGGTCGCCCTCGGCGGCGGTCCAGGAGACGATCTTTCCCTCGGTCATGGTGGAGCTGAGCGCCGGCATGAAGATCTCCCGGATCTTGGCCTCGACACGGCATCGGCGGCGGGACACGGAGGGCCCTGGCGCGCCTGCGCGGCGGCGGAGCGCGGATGCCGAGGGGAGCAGCGTGGAGTGGAGGTGGATGAGGCCGGCCATTGCGGGGTGGAGGGGGAGGTGAGGGAGGGGGGGGGGGGGGGGGGGGGGGGGGGGGCGTGGCGGGGGAGGCTTTGCGAGGAGTCTGATGAGATGGCGGCTGCTCCTCGCTTTGCTGCTGCTGTTGTTGCAGCTGGCGCTGCCTTGGGAGTATCGGAGGCGCGGCGGATTAGCCGAGGACGACGAAGGGGTGGAAAGGTTTGGGCTCGTCGCTGCTTGGAGATTGCTCCAAGGTCCAACAACAAGCCCAAGGTTGTTTTTCTTTCTTTTTCTGAGAGTAATATATTGTTTCACAAAAAAATAGTGTAATATATTCTTGTCCCTTTGAAAAAAAGATTATTATTTCATCTAAAAAGATAGGTACAGTACAGTTATATGAAATTTGCGCACTTCCATTCTTTTGATGTAGGTTTCTTTTCCATTTTCTGTTGTTCGCGATTTTCATTTATATATGTAATGCTGCAGGAAATATGAAAAATGGGCTGTCTATTTTCATTTATTTCGTGACTTTCCATTTATAAACCATTCACTTTTATATCTGTTGGATTGAGATCCATCAGTTCAGATTCACCCATCTCTCCTTATTCTTATGCAGGTGGATGACATGACCCCTAAAAGGACGAATCTTACATATTTCTGGAAATTTTGATTTTCTTTTCTGTACGGAACATAATTTCTTCATCTATAACTTTTTCCCCTTGAATTAGAACAATACGAATTTTAAAGATATTTGCAAGGAAAATGATGTGTCGCTATACAGAAACTATCATATAAACGAGAAATGTTTTGAAGTGTAAGAAGCTCAAAAGAATTTTTGATATATGACCATGGTTATAAATTAAAGCAAGTTGAAGCATAAAAACCAAAACAAAATTATTATTTTTTTCGAAACATTCAGGGAGGCGTTGCCCCACTTGCTTTCATTCGAAGGAGCACGAACTGTGCAATACAAGTCTCGGATCAACCGAGGAGAGAGTTACAGGGGTGAGGGAGCATAGCAAAACAGAGAAAGAAAATTACAGTTTGGACTTCAAAAAGTCCACCCAAGCTTCCATAGCCGGTTTCTTTCCTTTGTACCGGTACTTGCAAACTTCCATGTTGCTGATAGCACCAAAAACAAAATTATTTTCACAACGAAACCATTTGCGTGCATAAACAGTATTTACTATGTTGCAAGCTTCTCAGTTAGACAACAGGATTATGGTTTTCTATTCTATCGTTCTCGGGAAAAGGGCAAGTTCTGCTCTTTTAGTTGGACTACCCATGACCACTTTAGTTGAACAAAGCTACACGGCAAAATCATTACCCCTAACCTTTAAGCTTTGGCTATAACCATCCATTTCATGTTACAGTTTACAGCACAGAAACCATATTTTGACTCACTCCAGAACGGATATCTAATTACCCAATTCATCAAACAGATAATGATCTATCATGACTTCATGAGCTAGAGTTCTACCTTCCCTACCTTCTATGGAACTATACAAGGGCAGCCTGTATACTGATTCACAGCCATAAACGAAGTGAAGCTGAAACTCCACCAAAAATGTATCTATGATGTGATTGCAGGCTGCTGCTGATTCACTTTGCATTGAAGAGCATCCTCAAGACGTTGCGCATCTTTGGCCGAGCATCAGGAGAGAATGCAACACAAGAGAGAGCGATGTTCAGGACCGACAACATCTGGCTGTGAACCGCAATTGAAGTTCCTGAGACCCTGGTGTCAAGGATCTGCTCCCTTTGATCAGGCCTGGCTGAAAGGCTCAGAGCCCACTTAGCTAATTCAATTCCATCGCTGACAGATGGTTTCCCTGTCAACAGCTCTAGTAAAATGACTCCAAAGCTGTAAACGTTGCCAGCCATCGTCAGCCTCATAGTGTACGCGTATTCTGCAACCATAATTCAGTGGAATTAAGGGTTAGCATAGTATATTGGCTCTCACAGTTTTTCAAAATTGCTAAACCAAATTCTTCAAGCTTAAACAGAAAATGAATCCTAGAATCTTGTTCATGCCATAGGGGATCTGAGTCTTAATCCTTAATAATCCTGACTAGAAATAGAAAATACATTCTATTTGAGCAATAAAGTATGCCATAAGAACAGATGTGTAACTAGATTAAAATAACCAGACAGGAAACTACATATTTTATGAACTTCAAAAAAAAAACACTAGCTCTTTCAGCTTGGATGTGGACAGTAATCTTGGCTAACTGTAGACTACAGTTGCCACTTAAACAGGCAATAAATCATCTTACTGTATTAAATTGCCAAGAATACCAGATTTGTAATTAGAAAATTGTTCTTGAGAAAAAGGAAGAGTATATGCCCAAATAAAAGTCAGATTACATTACCGCAAAGAACTAAAGAGTAACAAAAGAATATAACAAGTTCAGAGATATTCAAAGTCTGAGATAAAATGATATAAAGAAAGAATGGCCGAAAATAGCTCAATTCTCAATTGTTGCAGCCTAAAGTTAACATTCAGGTACTCAAAATAGAATCACAATAGTATGTCTTACCTGGTGGAATATAACCAACTGTACCAGCAATGGTCGAAAAGCTTCCCGTACTCCTGGTAGGATCAACAATTTTGTAAAGCTCGATATCTCCAATCTGAGGCTCATTTGTTGACTTCAAGTGGATGGTCTTTGTTGACAGATCAAGAAGCAAAACTGGGTGAGTGCATCCATGAAGAAATGTCAGCCCCTGGGCCACCCCCAAAGCAATACTATATCGTGAAGGCCAGTCTATAACATCTGACTTTCCACCATGGAGTAAATCAGATACTGTGCCCTTGTATGCATGCTCATAGATTAGGTAGGCTGAATCTACAGTCAATATGTAGGCTAACGGAACCATGACATTGGAATTGGTCAGTTTCCCTAGCACCTCAATTTCCCGAGCAAACTTCTCTTGGCTCCCAATTTGAAAAATCTTGTCGCTTGAGTTAAGCTTTTTAACAGAGTAGGTTGAGCCATTAGGCATTACAGCCTTGTAGTAGGTGCAGAACCTGGTCTTCAAAAAGATGTTCTGGTGATTGGAGACAGCTTCCATTGCTTTCATGAACTCAATTGCAGAGGTATGGATGCTATTCATAGTTATGAGGCAGCCACTGATTACTTGCGGTACAGATTCCCCTGCTGGTAATCCTTCATCTTCGACACGATAACTTCTCTTTGATAATGACATCATAACAATAACAGCGAGCACGCATAATCCAACCAGAGCACCGGCAATAGTGAAGACAATGATGACAACATTGTGTATTCTTTTCTTACGAGTAGTATAAGTGCTACTATTGTTTCCAGTACCATTTACAAGATCAGTATTCCCTTCGATATCAATTTCCACATTTTGGCCAAATCTAGGTAGAGACCCAGAAAGGTTATTATAAGAAAGCACCAGCTGTGTCAAGCTTGTCAGTCCCGCTAGTGAAGATGGCACCTCACCAGATAGGTTGTTGTGTGAAAGATCAAGAATCTCTAGTTCACCTAAAGAGTTGATACTTAAAGGAATAGGTCCACTAAGATGGTTATGACTAAGATTCAGAAGAGAGGTGCTCACAGTGTTTGGCATGGTTGGGATGGTACCATCCAGAGCATTATCCCCCAGATTGAGCTCAATTAGAGACTTTGATGAACTAATTGAGACTGGAATAGAACCATTGATGTTGTTGCCTTGCAAGTACAAGTTGGAAAGCTTTGGCAACTTGAAAATTTCACTTGGTATCCCTCCAATAAATGAATTCTGACTAAGATTCAATATACTCAGGCTAGCAGGAAATGTATCTGGGATAGGTCCGCTGAGAGAGTTGTTTTGAAGCTTCAGGACTACCAGCTTCTCAAGGTTACTGATTGCAGCAGGCACTGAACCCTGTAGCTTATTTGATGCCAGACTCAACAAAGACAAGCTGTTACATTTACCAAGTTCTGAAGGTATGCTTCCTGTCAACTGATTGTTATCCAACTCAAGATAAGCCAATTTCGTGTCGTTACAAATGGAGTTTGAAATGCTCCCATCAAGCCTGTTTCCACCAAGCCTCAAGCGATAGAGGCTTGGAGACAAGTTACTGGAAATAGGTCCTTCAAGCTGGTTATTGGTAAGATCAACACTCTGCAACCCAGGATGCGAAAGGAAATCTGAGGGGATCCTCCCGCTCAGATTGTTATAGCTCAAATCCAACATCCTGACACGCTCGGTAATCCAGCTGGGGATTGCACCAGTAAAATTGTTCTGGTTAGCTGCAAACCGAGACAGGGTTACATTTGACAGACTCGCTGGTATTTCCCCAATCAGTTTATTGTCTGAAAGGAGCAAACTCTCGAGCTTGCTGAGATTCTTGAACCCATCAGGGACAGTACCAGTTAGATTGTTCTGGCTGAGATCTAGCATAGTAAGATTTTCATATCTAAACAAACCATAAGGAATCAAACCAATCAATTGATTACTGGACAGCACCAACTCCACCAAAGAGTCGACCATACTGGTAGGAACAGCGCCTGCAGTAAACTTGTTGGAACTAAGGTTCAAGCTCATCAATTTGGGAAAAGAACCCAAGTCTGTGCTCAAATTTGTACTTGTGAAAAAATTTGAGGACAAATCAAGAACCTCCAGCTGTCGGAAACCCGACAAATCGCTGAGCGGGTGACGTAACTGGTTGGTGCTCAGATTGAGGAGACGCAGCCCTTCCTTCATTGCACAAGAAGAGGTGAAGAATTGGGTGCTCAAATCTGTGAGGGTATTTCTGGAGAGGTCAAGGGACTGCAAGGTCTCAAGACGGCAAATGGAAGCGAAGATGGAGGAGTCTGATATCCCATAGTTGGACAAGGTGATGCTGGTCACCACCCAAGAGGAACCGGAGCGCGTGCAGCTGACTTTACTCCAGTTGCATGGATTCGAGCTGGCGTTAAACCTGCTGTCACGCACAACGCTCGAGATATTCATCATAATGGTTTCCTGCGTGCTGCTTAGTTGTGGTTGGGAAGACGGCGCATCGGCACCGGCGACCACGGGCGCATGGTGAAACAATAACAAGCTGGGGAGAAGCATTAGCAGTAGGAATCCATGGCTGGCAAAGGGACAATACCTCCTCCTCCCCATCATAACCATCTGATTCAAACTTCTTGCCTTCCCCTTGTCTGATTGCTTCACCTCTTCCCCTCCCCTCCCGCTGATCTTGACCGGCCGGCTGGAGCAGCAGATAGCCAAAAACAAACAAGACGAGATTTCCCCGCCTCTCTCTAGGTTCTGGGGTTCTGGGTGTGCTCCGCCATGGCTTCTTGGGTTTTGTTCTTCAGGGTGATTGATGAGAGGAAGACTGGGGAGAGAGCGGAGCAGAGGCTGTGATTTCTTATAATTTTTCTTGATGTTTTTTCTGGTGCCCCTTCTCTTGGGTTTGGGAGTTTGGGTTGGGTTGGGTTGGTTCCAGCGTTGACTGACTGACGTACACCGCCGTCTACTCTATATGAAAGCGACCCAAAGCTGCTGTTGGGAGCTGAAAACCCGCGAGCAAAGGTTGGTCCATGGGGCCTGCACAGAATGGAGTTTGTGGACAACTGGCAGGTTTGCAGAAGGGGCTGGCTGGTCCATCCTTTTCGTTCTCGTGTTGTGCATGCCAAAGCTGTTGTACCTTTGAGTTGTGTGATTTACCTTTGCTAATTCTCAGTGAACTGTGCAAGTTTGTGTTTGTTTTATCTATATCATGCGCGTAAGATTAAGAACAAATTTTGTCGAAGGCGGTTTGATATTTCCAAGATCAGTTTTTCCCCAATTCTACTAAAACATTCTTAACGTTTTCTATAAACAAAACAGGTTTTGTAGCAGCATTTTAATAGCGGATTATAGGGTTTAGCGATAGCCTTCTCTAACTGGTATAGCCATGATCTTTGGTACACTAGTTATAGTGGCAACTCTCTTGAGTTATTATAACATGCTATTTAAAATATTGTAAAAGAAATATGGAGCAGCTTCAGTATCACTAAAATATGTAGCACCTTTAACGTTTCACTTAACGGTTTTAAAGTTTCGCAAAAGGTGAAAGTCTAATGTTCCGCTATGTACAAAGCAGTTGTAAAGCTTCATTAAAAAAAGTGTAGAGCACAAAAAAAGAACAGTTACAAAGCTTTGCTAAAAAATAAACAGTTTCACTAGAGGGATTTAAACTTTCACACTAAACAACACAAGATTGGTGCATGAAGATATACATAGAAGTTACCATTCTAAGTGGAACAAGAAACATTATATATTCCTTAGCAATTTATCAGAAGAATATGACTGACAATTTTGTAAAGCTCAAATTCACCAAGTAGCATAATTACTACCAAGTAGTATAATTGGTGATTAAATAAAAAATGTTAAACCATCTTGTAAAAAACTTTATAATCGTTGCTTTCCTTCTCTATTCATGGCCAAAACAGTGATCGATCTGGATCCATCAAAAGCGAGGAAAAAACTCCGTTTCAAATGTCGCAATATCTCCCGGCTCGTGTGAAATTGTTTTGTGTACAATTTGCAAATCGGCCATGGGTTTTCACTTGCAGTCTCCAGATGCCGGGTCAAAGAAGCTGGTGCTCTAGCTCAGCTAATTCTGAAAAGGACTGTGATCACTGGATCCAGGTAGGAAACGTGAACGGGATTGTTGACGCAAACGCAGGAATTGAAAGG
This sequence comes from Urochloa ruziziensis, assembly GCA_015476505.1. Classification (NCBI taxonomy): domain Eukaryota; kingdom Viridiplantae; phylum Streptophyta; class Magnoliopsida; order Poales; family Poaceae; genus Urochloa; species Urochloa ruziziensis. The sequence continues at coordinate 7,791,368 of CM027121.1, read as the reverse complement.
CTAGTCCAAAGCAAACCGTGGACCAGCCCAGGAAAATGGCGACGCGTTGGAAATGCCAAAGAAGCTTGACCGAGAACTACGGCCATGTTTAGTTCCCACCCGAAATATTTTCATCCATCACATCAAAGGAGAATATTTGATGCATGAAGTGTTAAATGTAAACGAAAAAGGTGAAAAGTTATATGGATAGACTGTAAATCGCGAGACAAATCTAATGAGTCTCATTAATCCATGATTTGCAACAGTAGTGCTACAGTAATCATATGCTAATTATGGATTAATTACCCTCTAATTACCATCGTTAGATTCGTCTCGAGATTTCCAACCTATCCATATAACTTTCCACCTTTTTCGTCTACATTTACTACTTCTAAATTGATAAAATAAAAACCCGAAATCTTTTCACGAAATGTTTTCGCGAACTAAACAGGGGCTAGGTTTGGAGTGGCTTTGGCTTACAGGAAGGAAAAGAAATTGAAGCTATAGCGAGCGGCATTATTAGGGCAAGTACAACGGTGCAGACAGCTGCTGTCTTTTTAAAAAAAAGACGGTTTAAACAGACAGCTTGTACAATGGGCTGTCTGTTTAAGCTGTCTGTAGAGTATTTAAGTCATCTTTTGACACACAAATTATGATAATCTAGTGCATACTTGATTTTTGTAGTCATTTTGTTGCATACATGAGACAATGCCCACTACATTCAAATATTCCGCGACAAGACTTTTACTTTTGTACAGCAAGGCGATGAGCAGCAACATTTTTCTCTCTTGGGATTTTGGTCAGCTGAAACTGGTGACTTGATTGGATAAACTTCAATTCTGAAATCTTTGGTTTAATCTTCCATGGAGCCAAGTGAGTCTCCTTTTTCATATGCTGGGCCGACGATTCGGGGTCACCGGTCGAGGAAAAAAAACCCTGCTGGACCGCCAAGAGGTTGTCACATGTCAAAGTGAAAAAGGTTGACGCTGCAGAACAGATGCAGATTTAGCACCCAGAAGGAGAGCAGCAACCTCTGCCATGAGCACCGAAGACACCTCCGTTTTTGCTCTAATTTGTAGGCGACAAGCATGAGCAGAGCTCGTAAGATCAAGGCCCTGTTCAGATGTTTCGCGAAATTTTTTTGAGTATGTTCCCACACATGTATGGCATATTAAATGTAGTCGAAAAAAATAACCCATTATATGGATGGAGTGTACTTCGCGAGACGAATTTAATAAACCTAGTTAGGTCGAGATTAGACAATAAATTGCTACAGTAAACATGTGCTAATGACGGATTAATTAGACTCATTAGGTTCGTCTTGCGATTTACTGACAGAATCTGTAATTAGTTCTGTAATTAGTCTATATTTAATACTTCAAATGTGTGCCCGACATTCTCGAAAAAAATTTCGCGAAACATCTAAACAGGGCCCAAGTAGCACTCCCAAACCTGTAATTTTAGATGCATTAGGGCGTCCGCAATGGGCGAATCTATGCTGCTCCTATACAATAAATGCACCTATAGGACCTGGTACTGTACATTGTGGACCCGAATCCATAGAGAACCCGCTCCCACATATGGAGCCAGCATCCATTGAATAAAATAACACTTGGGTCTGACACAACAAACGACCGTTGCCCCAAAACAAAAATGACCGTTGCTTCATGCTGCCTTGCCTGCTCTCCTCCAACGTCTTCTTCTTATTTGAATGCCATCATGCTGCATTTTCCTTCCATTCTTCTTTTTCCCGCAGCCTGCTGTCCTGCAACGCCTTCTTCTACTTGAAACTTCTGTAGCCTGGTATCTGTTGCCTCATTGCTCCAGCAACCTGCATAAAAAGAGAAGCAAATCTCAGGCTGCATATAAAGAGAGAAACAACACAACATACACATATTGGTTCAGATGGATCCATCGGAGAGAAGTTTGAGCAGGCTGCTTGCTTCTGATCCCACAAACCCAAGATCAGAGAACACAAGCAACCATCCCATGCACAATTTCCCACCCAACTCTTTCAACCCATCTCAGTTTGCTCCCCCACCATTCAACCATTCCCAGTATCCCCAAAACAGCCCACCAACACAAATCATGCAGAATTTCAACCCCTTTAGCAGTGTAGGCAATTGCCAGCAGTATACCCAATATTTTCCAAGTTATCAAGGTTTTCAGCAACAACATTACTTTGGAGTCCCAGGTGGAATATTTGGATCTACGGGTGGTGCTTCTTCACATGGCTCTGATTCAACATCGCCACAATCACAAAGAAAGGAAGTGCATCAAGTAGATGATGATTCCAGCGGCAGCAGCCCAAATGAAGTAAGGAGGGTTGTGAGAGTCAACTACTCTGAGGAGGAGAACCTACGCCTGACAAGTGCTTGGCTAAAGCATTCAGTAGATCCAATTCGTGGCAATGATCAGACTGGGGAATCCTACTGGAAGAGCGTAGCAGAAGAGTTCAATTCAAATAGGCCTGAAGGGGCAAGAACAAGGTCAAAGGTACAGCTGAAAAGTCATTGGGGAAAAATCTCTGCAGCTGTTGCAAAGTTCAATGGGGTTTATGGCCGAATGAATTTTTGTAGTGGGGAATCTGATGACATGCTCATGGACAAAGCGCGTGCAGTATTCAAAGGAGAAAACCAGCAAAAGCCATTCACACTAGAATATGTATGGAAAATTCTTAAGGATCAACCCAAATGGCGTAAAATCGGCCTGGGTCAAGAAGAGAAGAACAAAAGGAGTAAAGTGGATGAATATGGAGCATATACATCATATTCAAACCAAGATACGGATGAGGGCGATAGAAAAAAGGAAAAACGCCCAGAGGGACAGAAGAGAGCAAAAGCTAGGATGAGGGGAAAAGGCAAGGAGAAGAACTTACCACAATCTCCTCTAGGCATGAGGACATGGTTTTGTTTCATGATGCTATGTCAAAGAGAGCAGATGCACTTGCAAAGACAGCAGCAGTAGCAGCTGAAAAGGTTAGGTTTGATAAGATGGCCAAGTACATGGAGTACATGGACAAAGATACTACTAACTTTAGTGCAGGCAGGAAGAAGATGCATGATCAAATCCTAGCACAGCTCTACAAGGAATTATTTCCACCTTCAGATGATTGAGCAGTTCTCAGTTTGTGTAATGGACTATTGTTCTAGTTAGTATTCTTCTAGTATGTACTTCCCTGGTGTAATGGTCTATTGTTATAGTTTTAGTAATGTTTTAGTTTGTAATTCCCTGTTGTAATGGTCTACTGTTTTAGTGAGTATTAAATGTGTTGTACTGAATGTAATGGTCTACTTTAATGGAATGGACTGGTACCTCATTATTATGAATTGTTGTCATGTACTGAATGTAATTCCTTTGCTAAAATCACCATCTACAGAAAAGAAGAAAAACAAGTCAGAAATCACTAGTTGTTGAAAAAAAACTAGCCGTTGGAGGTACTAGCTGTTGAAAGAACTAGCTGTTGGAGGCACTAGCTGTTGAAAAAACTAGCTGTTGGAGGTACTAGTTGTTGGAAAAACTAGCTGTTGGCAAGTGCCGTCTATAAATAGAAGATGTAGTTCAGGCAACACACAACTCATTCTCTCATGCTACACTTGTTTCTTCTCCATCTTCCAAACTAGACCACTACAAACAATGTCGGAGGACTCTGAAAATCAGGGTACTGATATAGATGATTTTTTCACAAGTGACTACATCTACGACCTTATGTGGGAGGAAATCAATGATCCTATGGTGGCTCGAGTTGAAGCTAAAATGCAAGCTAAGATTGAAGCTAAACTTCAAGCAAAGGCAGCTGGCAGCTCCAACTCACGAAGGTACATTAATAGAGACCATGAAGCTGGTCATGCCAAATTAGTTGCTGAATACTTCTGTGATGATCCTTTGTACACTGATTATCAATTTCGTAGAAGGTTTAGGATGAGAAAGCATTTATTTTACCATATTGTTGAAGCATTAGGAAACTGGTCCCCATACTTTAAGTTAAGGAGAGATGCATTTGGCAAGGCAGGTCTTTCACCACTGCAAAAATGCACTTCTGCTCTCCGAATGTTAGCATATGGATCACCAGCTGACCTTATGGATGAAATATTTGGAATTGCTGAAAGCACAGCTCTAGAGTGTCTGATCACATTTGTTAAAGGTGTGAGAGAAGTTTATGGCCAGCAATATCTTAGAAGACCTACAGATGAGGATATCAAGCGCTTACTCCAAGTTGGAGAGGCGCGTGGGTTTCCTGGAATGTTGGGGAGTCTCGATTGCATGCACTGGCATTGGGGAAACTGTCCAGTTGCATGGAAGGGTCAATTTACACGTGGTGACCATAAAGTGCCCACTATCATGCTCGAAGCAGTTGCCTCCTATGACCGCTGGATTTGGCATGCTTTTTTTGGTACTCCTGGTGCAAACAATGACATTAATGTGTTGAACCAATCACCTTTGTTCACACAGGTGTTACAAGGAAGAGCTCCAGAGGTTAAGTTTACTATTAATGGATCAGAATATAATATGGGGTACTACTTAGCTGATGGAATTTATCCTGAGTGGGCAACATTTGTCAAATCAATCCCTCTTCCTCTAAGCCAAAAGGATAAACTGTTTGCTCAGCATCAAGAGTCAACAAGAAAAGATGTCGAGTGTGCTTTTGGCATTCTACAGAAACGTTGGGCCATTATACGTCACCCTGCACGTCTTTGGGACAGAGAAGAGCTAGAAGATATTATGATGGCATGCATTATTCTGCATAATATGATAGTCGAGGATGAGAGAGACTCTTATCAGTCGCCTGAAGATGACATATATGAAGAAGGACGATCTACCAGACCAATAGTGGGACTTGGCCACGGACCAATTCATGGATTTACTAGAATCCTAGAGATGAATGATAAGATTCATAACAAAGAGGCACACAGGCGTCTCAAGGCAGATCTGGTAGAGCATATATGGCAAAATTTGGTGGTCACTAACCTTAGAACAAATCCTATAGGCTTAGTGAGTTTGTGTCCCCCGTGCTAGTGCTTTGTAATTTCCAATTCCTTCATCAGAGTTGTATTCCTAAATTAATGAGAATTTGTATTGTCATCGATTAATATAAAGTAACATGGTCACTCTATATTGAGCAAGTCGTAGGCACTAAATCAGAAGGCTGAAATCACATCGTAATCATTACTGAAAAAACATATCGCTAGAAAAACAAACCACATCAGTTTGCTCCACAAGCAACGCACTAAATCCAGGCAACAATCGAAAGGGGAACATGTGCAGGAAGCGGACCTGGCTTTGGTTGCTCGCGACGCGACCACCACTGCGACGGCGACGCATAGCCAGACCATCTTCTCGGCGCCACCGTGCTCTGCTTGCCTGTAGATGCGCTTGCGCAGCGCATGTAGCCGCCGCCGTCCTTGCCCCTAGCCGCAACCGCGACGCGGGGGCCAAGGTTGCCGCGGCCTCCGAGGAGAAGGGGATGTGCCTCCCGCCGACGGATTGGAGGTGCAGGCTGGAGCGGATCGGTCGCGAGCGACGGCTCTTCGGCGGCGAGGGCGACGTAGATCGAGATCTCAAGCGGATGAGGACGGAGCGCAGGCAAAAAAACGAGTGGACGAGGCGAACTCCCGGGAAGCAACGACCCGCCGAGGAGCTGAAGATTTTTTTAGTTTCGTGGGCCCCACATATGGATGCGGCTACTGGTTCTATACATTGGACGGTTTTTAACAGCACACATCAAATCAATATGGGTCCTACTTATAGAACCGGGGCTGGTTCTATACATTGCAGTTGCCCTTATTACCTTGACCGTCAGGTGATAGTGCTGCATCAGTGAATCCCATGGTAACCTGCTGCAGAGAAGGATCTTCTTGGCGTCCCTGCATAGCAAATTGAGTAGCATTCAAAGGAACAGAAGTGGTGCTATGATTATCAGCCTTGTGAAAGGCCGGCCAAAACGAGCAGGGGGAAAACAGTTGGAGAAGAAGTAGTTGCCCTCAAGGATGTTGGAGAAGAAGCTGTTGCGCCACATGCACCACGCGCCTAGCCCAGAACTCCTCAACTCCGGCGCTGCCGCAGAGCCCTGTCCCCGTTCGCATCTGCGCCGCCCCCGGTGGTCCTCCCGCTGCTGCCGCCGCCAGAGGTCCTCCCGCTGCCGCCGCCGGAGCTCTCCGCGCTGTCGAAGCTCGCGCCACCGCCTCCTACTGCCGCATGGTAGCTATCGTTGGGGTGGGGGGGTTTGGATTTGATTCGGAGGGCAGAGGGTTGGAGGATTGAGGGAAGGCGGGAGCATACACTGCTTTGCCGCCAAGGGGGAAAATCCCCTACGCGCGAACGCCTACGCGCACGCGATCCGCGCCACCGTCGACGACCGGGAGCAGGCCGTGCAACGCGCTGCAAGACTCGGCGCTTCGCATCGGACCACGCGCCGACGCCGTAGACAAACGAGACGCCAAGCCGGCCTTGATGACGGTCGCGCGGCGGTTTTCTATAAAATTCCTTTGCATGTCGACGCAGATGACGCCGTTGTACGTGCCCTTACTGTCAAATTTAGCACCGGTACGGTCTCACATAGGAGTAGTAACATACTCTACCACTGTAAAAGGTGAACAAAAATATTGGATTGCTTAAACGGTAATAACTTACTGGTTAAAGAGCTCCTTTCGTAAATTTCTATCATTTTGTAGACTGAAGATTTCTGCTTCGTAGAAATTGTCGAAGAATCTATAATATGCAGTTGAAATTAACATTTTAATTAGGTTGGACAAAAGTTCTTGTTAACTTATTACAACTCACACATAAACTAGTCTACATGTTCATAGTACATAGAAGTTAGAAAAGACAGAATCACATTCCTTGTTTACCACATGACTTCGTGTAATCTATAACCCTCCATCATTTAACAACACACATATAGAAAAAGTATACAAGCAAAATCAATAAATAAATAAAAAGGAAAGCAAAGGGAATGGGAGAGAATATGGCTATGCGAAATGTTGATGTCATTTTCTCACTCAGTCCACACACTTGACGAGGAGACTTTGAACGGAGACTTCACCCTTCTCTCCCACGGCCACACATGGCGGGTTTCACAGAATCGTTCCGGCAGGATTCTCCACCACACTAAAATGTGCTCTGGATCCGTATTTTGCAGTGCAGCTTCTTCTATGAGGATGGTGCCTCCTGCTGCGACCAGGTCAGACAGATATCACAGGCCAATCCAAAGAATGTTGCAAGTAAAAATTTGACAGCAATTTTGGAGCTTTCCCCTCCCTCATGCTTCACCAACAAAATAAAGTATCTGCGTTCAGTTTATTGAGAGTAAATTAAAGTAGAGAAACTGTTACTGAAAGCAAGCTTTGGATCTGTGTTCAACGGTATCATATCACGACTGACACTGCCTCTAAAAAATTAGCAGGATGACCGTACCAACTGGGCAGTTAATCAAGAGCAAAGAGGGAGGCTAAAGCTGCGAATGGCCTTTGCTTTTGCATAAGACAGAGAAGCCGTGTTTGACGGAGAGGAGCCGGAGAAAAGGCCAGCTTTTGTAGTACGTGTAACTGTAGGCTCTACCCTCTCAAGGATTTGCGATCTTTGGAGTTTCGGGTCTCGATGCGAAGCTGCCACTCCTTCACACAGCAAGCAGTTAGCAAAAGGCTAGTATAGATTATTTAGGAGTGTTGAGTGTGCTGCACTCTGATTTAAGCTTCTCCAGGTACAATGCACAGTGCCGAAAGCCTAATAGAAAAGGGTCTAAGTACTGTAGTTTGATTAGAGTCTCGAGACGCAATCATCACTAATCTCTCAGAGTTTCAGTGAGGTATAGCGAGTTTATCCGAATATTATATGTTGTACGCTTCTCTAAGAAAGCAAGCAACGTCATGTCGATTGTGATTAGAATCTACGGTGTGTGCTTTGTTTCATGTGGTAATGGGCCGATTGTGTAAATCTATGGTAGGCAGCTAATGTTTGATCTACGATTTCAATCAGTTTTGGACGGGCCAGATTGTTTTGTGAATCGTGCTTAGCCCACCAAGACTGTCTGGACCGTTTCATTATGATTTGTAGGCTTCGTACTCCATCCGTCTCAAAATAAGTACTCATCATGCTTCTCAACGTTTTTAAGTTTGACAAAAAATATAGAAAATTGTATCAACATTTATATCTCTAAATAAGTTTATTAGCAAAGTATACTCAATACTCAATATAATGATACTTATTATAGATCATAAATAGTAATACATTTTTGTATATAATTTGGTCAAACTTTAAAAGTTTGACTCCTAAAAAACGTGATGACTACTTATTTTGAGACGGAGGGAGTAGTAAGTTTCGACCCATTTAATTAGTTGTTCCTTTTTCGTGACGGAAGCACCCAACCCCTTCTGCCTTTTTGCTCCATGGCTCCAATCAGCGTTCGTTTCCTGTGCCGGCGATGCCCATGGTCGCCGTCGGACCACACATACGTCGAGGATCAGCATCGCCTTTACATCACCCCAGATTGACAGAGGCAAGACACTGTTCAACTTTGATCGTGATGCAGTTTTGATCAAGGTTTAAAATTTCGTTTTTTGTCCCAACGAAATTACCCGAAATTCGTGAAATTCATGAATTTTGGTAAAAATTTAGGTATTGAAAAAATGTTGATTTAAATTGTTATAAAATGCTATTATTTTTTCTATGAAGTTAATATTAACAAAGAGCAGCTTAGTGCAGCGATTATTATAACGTAGCAGCTAGCAAATTTGATGTCATTTTCTTAAAAAAAAAGAAGCATCTGCAGAGCTGCAGCAACTTCAAAGGAATTCAATCAACGAACTAATAACTCAGGATTGTCAAGACGCACATTGATCACTTCACTTACAACACTACGCATTAGGCATTGAGAAAATTCCTTGTATGCCATGAAAGTTTCACCATGTTCCCTCAGCGCCATAAAAATTTTCAATCTTCCCTCAGTGCCATGAAAATTGTAGCTTGTACCTTGTATGCCATATGTGTGTAACGGCAGTTAAATGGACATGAAAAAGACTCATTTGCACCTGTGAAGGAACAAAGTGTATTATGTCTTTTTTATTGCATGCCATTACGGATTTGTATCATAGATATATAAATAAATTGAGTTCTTATAATGAGATGGCAAAAATCACCACGCACAACTTTTTTTTTGCGGGGACCACGCACAACATATTAACCATTTCATATAATATTAAATATGACCAGATTCTGAACACAATAAAACATGTCAAATGTGTAGGAGTTTTTCTCACTGATCATACATGGCTAATAGTACGACCACGCCATACAGATGCTAATAGGAGTTTTAAATGTGCCACATGAGTACCAAGTTTCTCATCACAAAGGACACATCAACATGAGTTTCTCCTGACTGATCACAATTAGCAAAAGAAAATGACAAGCTGAACATTCAATCTAGAATCTTTCGCTTGCTTCTAGTAGACATTGTCGGGCTTTCTGAAGTCTTGCTTCTAGTGCACATAGCAGGACTTTGAGGTGTCACAGGCAGCAAAGGTAGCTTCTTTGTTGTGGCTGCACCCTTTGTCTTTGTTGTAGCTGCCTTTGTCTTCTTTGTTTTTCCCTTCACTTCTGCTGCCTTCTCATGTCTCTTGCACTTCCCTGTTGGCTGAGAGAGAGGAGGTGGTGTTGTTTCACTTGAATTTGGCAAAGGGTACTGAACAGAGAGTGCTTCAGGTTGGCTTGAGCCACGCTTCAGGTTGGCTTGAGCCACATCTTGACCTGCAAATGATTTCATATTTGAGTGCAATAAGAAGCTGACATATGAAAAAAAGTGCTGATATCTAACTTACTTTTCCGTCTTTTCTGAACTTAATTTAGTAGAGCATCCTTGGCTGCATGGAATACAAGTGGGTTAACATTTTCATATTGATTTCAGATTTGCAAGGTAAAATAGTTCACTTGTTACCTTGGAGGAAAATACATCGGTGTAGGTCCAGAGATAGCAAGCACAAGACTATCTTTAGTTGATGCTTCAACTGCTTTCTTTTTCTTCTTCTTGGGAGGCCCCCTGCATGAACAATATAAATTAGTACAATATGGATGAGAGATTGACATGTTAGTACAATGAGATCTGGATGCATTACCTTTCAGCTAGCAAGGCTGCTTTGTCATCTGGGTTACCCTCTTTGCATGTGGTCCACCGGTGCCCATAGCCTTTGCAAATATCACATCTATGTTGTCCTTTCTTGCATGTTGTGCTACCTGTGGTCTCAATACAACCTTTGAACCTCTGATTCTTCCTTCTACCAGCAGTTGATTTCAAGAGCGGTGGATGCATGAAGAAGCCATGGTTTGATGGCTGCCATTGGGCCTTATCAGTAAGGGCAGGGATAAGATTCTCATAAGCAGATCTAAATTTCTCTACTGAATAATATGAGTCTACATAGTTCTCCAAAGGCTGCCCCATCTTAGTGATAAATGCAATAGCATGTAAGCAAGGAATGCCTGAGACCTGAAATTTTCTACAAGAACAAGTTCTTTCAGCTAGGTTCACCACACACCTGAAGCCATTGCTGCCTTTCACACACACTTCTGCCACATCATCTGAGCTTGCAAACACATCCATATCCAAATTGAAACTGTCCTCCTTCAGTTTCTTCATGATATGTGGCAAAATAAGGCCTCTCATCTTTCTAGCAACAGTTCTTCTTGCATACCACTTGTCCATAAGAAGGCCTCTAACCTTATCCACAAAGTCATCCAAATTCAAGGCCTTCCAACTCTTTATCCAGTTATTAAAACTCTCTACTAAGTTGTTGGTGACATAGTCTACCTTGCAGTAAGTTAAGAAATGGCTTCTTGTCCATATCTTTGTGTGGCTTCCTCTTATGTAATCCATTGCATCTGGTCTAGCTTCATCCATTGCTTGCCAATGCTTGTCAAAGAAATAAGGAGACCAAGAATAAGCTGCTGCCTAAAGATGGTCATCAAACACCTTGTCGCTATACCTTTTTTTAAAAATTGTACACTAAATGGAACATGCATTCTCGATGCTCAGCTAATGGGAACACTTGTTGTACGCCAAACATGACAGCTGATCCAGCATCTGTACAAATAGCTAAACCATGGGGTGTCCCTATTGCTTCCTTAAGCTTTTCCATAAACCATTTCCAATTATCATTTGTCTCTGAGTCAAACACTGCAAAAGCAACTGGATACATCCAGTTATGGCCATCTACAGCACATGCACATGCTAGCTGTCCTCTGTACTTTCCTGTCAAAAAAGTGCTATCTACTGCCAAATATGGTCTACATCCCCTCAAGAAACCATCTATGCAAGGTTTCAAAGCAACAAACAATTTATCAAATCTGATCCTGTCTTGGATTTTATGATTCTCAATTATTACTAAACTACCAGGACATGACCTTTCCAACTCTGCCTTCAATCTGTACAAGCTATCAAAGCTCTTGTCCCAATCACCAAATAGTTGATTATGTGCTAACTCATTACCTGCATACACCCGCCTATATGGCACCTTTACCTTGTACTTTTCCTTAATCTTTGCCTGAAGTTCCGCTGCCCTCAATCTAGAATCTTCAGCAAGCCAGTCCTTGACAACATCACAAACCCAAAATTTGGTTGCATGCTTCACATCCTGGCTTCTTCTTGCACTAGTACATGTGTGTGGATGAGGATTCTTCCTCACCTGTATACAACAACACATAGGAGATAATTAATTACACAACTTGCTGTAAACACAAATATGCAAAAGAAAAAAAACAGAAATTACCTCCATTGTTACTTTGTCGTCCATAGTAGTAGCATATAACCTCCACTTACATCCATCCTCCACTTTCCTTGAGCAGTACAAAATCATTCTCCCCGGATCACTCTTTTCAGTTTCATACTCAAATTCATGCTTAATTGCATAGTAAGATAATGCCAACTTAAATTCATCCATGTTGCAGTATGTGCTACCCACAGTCATCGGTGGATCATCTTTGTTAAAAGAAGCAATATGCGGCGACGGTACAGGATCCTCTCCCAGCAGATCTTCCTCATAGTCTTTGCCAGAATCAGACTCAGACTCAGAGAAAGCAGGCTGATGAGAAGAGCCACTTTTAGTAGTATTGTTTAAGTACAAATTCTCCTCATCCACCCCAACAAACTCATTTTCTGGCTCTAGATTTACTAGGATGTTATCATCATCAGCATTAGGTGTGCTAGGTTCACTGGTTGTGTGTTGGCTGGATGTTGGCTGGTTGGATGTTGGCTGGCTGGTTGTTGGCTGGCTGGTTGTTGGTTGAGCTGATGGACTGTCACATATAGTAGGCCACTGAGGTGTTTCAGTGGGGAGAGTGTATGCAACAGCCATGTTCACTTTCTTTTTGTCAACATGTTTGGCAAACATTGCAAGCAAATCCTCGTCTGATTTTACTTCTAGGTAGGTTTTGCTAGCATGGTCATGATAGGCAACAGTTATACGCTCATGATATCGAGGACGAAACTTCTCCAAAATATCATCCACAAAATCCATGAAATTGGTAGTGTCTGAGTCTACCACCATATCCACAATATAGCAAGAAACATCTTTCCTACTTCTAGCATTCGGCACAAATTTGATTTCTAAGAAATAGCTCGTATTAGGATCCATCCTGAAAATCAAGATGGCATCAAACCATTGCATGTTTGAGCGACACATCTCAACCGGTGGAGAAAAAACAACTTACCCTTCAGGAAGCCAAGAAGGACGCGAGGAATCCATCTTGCCCAAGCCCAACTCGAGCTACTCCGCCATCTGCACGTAGGGGAGGAAGCCTCCGCTGCCCGTACACAGGGGAGGGCGCGAGGCGCCACCTGCCCGCCCGCGGGAGCCGAGTCGCCCGCTCCGGGCGCTGGTAGGGGGCGTCGGAGAGGGAGGGAGCCTCGGGGGGAGGGGGCGTCAGCGTTGGAGGGGCGGCGGATCGGGAGGAGGGCGTCGGGGGTCGGGCGACGGATCGGGTGGACCGGATCGGGAGGAGATGGAGAGATTGGAGACCAGTTGAGATGCTAGTGGACCCTTTCGTCAGTGAAACAGGGGCATGAATGTCATTGCATGCGACACATATTCCTTTTCGGTTGCTTTTGCGTTAAAATTTGACAGACTACCGACGGAAATGGCATACAAGGTACAAGCTACAATTTTTATGGCATTAAGGGAAGATTGAAAATTTTTGTGGCATTGAGGAAATATGGTGAAATTTTCATGGCATACAAGGAATTTGCTCTTAGGCATTAGGCAATCAGAGTAGTAAAGGGCACCAGAGAATCTAATATCAAGTTTTTGTGGTCATATACTCATATCAGTCTATACATTTGTGTTACCAATATCAAGTCATCAAGATGATGATAACGTTTGGCCGAAACTTGGTTCTAGTGCCCGAACAGACTTGAAAGTTAGTTTAGCTCGAATGCTGCAGCTCTTAGCAAGACAGTAGGGGAAACAAGTCAACGAACACAGCACCAGCCGACGACCCGAAAGATCTGGTCATCAGTCCTCACCTTCCTGCACGCTTCATCACGACTCACGAGCTAGAGAACGCACAAACAAGAGTTTTGACGGTGTGAATTATTACCAACAAAATAACTTTAAACCAGTCACACCACACGGTTTGAGTTTGACCCTATTTAACCGCCTTCTTGCCGTTGAAATCGTGCATTTTCTTCTCGCGGTTCTCGCGCATGGCGCGTCTGAATCGTTGACGGTAGCTGTCAGCTGCCTTCATCGCCGGCCTAACACGTCGACGTACATGACCAGTCGAGATATAGCTCAGCTGGTCAGCCTAGAACAAGCTACAAATTTAAAGAGCGAGGTGATCTTGAGAGCACACACAGATCGAGCAGCAGCTGCTGCAAACCAAACGAAAAAATGAAGGCGCGTCCCTCCTTGCTGGCTCTGTGCCTGGCAATGTTGGCAGCGATGTTCATCATCATTCTCGCCGTGCATGTGGAGCCTGCGCAAGCAGGTACGTTAATTTAAGGCTCAGATATCCTTTCATCAGTTCGCAAGCAAGCTGCTATAGGCTAGAGCTAATTATAAACCTGAGAATTAACTAAAGCTGGCTCGCATCGCATCTGCTTCATCATTCTGATGCGTCTGCGCGCGCGCGTGCAGGGTCGAGGCTGCCGACCACACCTCCGTCTCCACAAGGAGGTCCAGAGCCGCATTCACATTGCTGCAAATAAACGTGTTATAGTATGTAGTAAGTGTGTAACACTGGATTGAGGGCAGCGCGAGTAAGGTGGTGACACGAGACGAGAATTGCAGTACTGGGAGATGTTTATCCATGAATGAAATAATGAATCGAGAGACTTCACCTACGCCTACTTCTATATATGCTTGATTTCTCTCGTAATTCTTCGATCACTTTTTCTCAAGTTTCTATTGATTATCCGATATATCCTCTGCACCGAGAGAGTAATCAGCAATGAAATATTCCATACATGTACATGTCTAGAGCAATCAATTCCGATCAACAATTAAAGGAAAGCAACGTTAATTTTTGTATCCATACCATTAATTTTGTATCCGCTAGTTACAAGGTCCGAACCCTGGCACCCGCAGGCCTCCCACGAATTGAAGGTCGAGTCTCCTTTCCAAAAAAAAAAAAAAAAAAATGGTTCGTCAGCTCGCCTAGCTCGGGGATGGCGCCGGCGAAGTGGTTGCTTGTCGTGTCAGTGACAGATACTGGAGAGCGACGCCGTTGAATTCGTTGCCGTCGAGGTTCAGTGTTGTGAGGTTCTTCCCGTTCCCGAGGCGGCAGCCGATGTCGACGCGACGGGGAGCTTCGCGTTCTGCGACAGGTTGAGGTACCGGCCGGAGAGATGCACATCGGTAGAGCGCCGCCGATGTAGTTGCTGGAGACGTCGAGGCGCCTGAGGCCGGTATTGGGCTAGGAGTTTGCTGCGAAGCCTCTCTGTTCAGCCACTTTTCTACTAAACGTATGCTACACCACAGAAATGGTTTCTCTCTGGCGCCCTCACATCAGTCAAGTGGTTTCCTGATTTCATCTAGAAGAGGAGAGAAGAACCCATATGCAATGCGACACCGCAGAAATTTCAGCTCTGCATTGGCATCAGTAGATTGGATTGTTTGCTAACAACTTCCTGGGAAAGTCGTCAAATCCTGTTCCGATCCGAATAGGACAGATGAGTTACCCAGATGGAATGGGGAGTGTAAGATCGGACTTCTTTCCTTCCCAAACGTCTACAAGCCTTAACACTTGACTGATGTGATACTCTTTTCTCACGGTTTGATCTCCGACAAGAGACTGACCAACACTAGCGCCAGTCAACACACGGCAAACCATGCAAGGCTGTGGCCTGCGCATTATTGCTCACATGATGTCAATCCAGCCGGTCCAACACGGCAAATTTCTTTTCCTTCCCGACGTAAATGGCATGTCAAAAGACAATGGCATAAGACAAATATATGCAGAGCCATCCCAAAGCTGCTAATTTCTCATTGAGAGACACAACCTAAGCTTGTCAGCTTGTGTGGAAGTAAAAGGGCAAGATGGGTGAAGGCACAGTGCGGTTCATCACGAATCCCAGATTACTGCCAATAGACCCAAGACCGTGAAAAAGGCTGAACTCTGCAACTATGACTCCATATAGAGTAACTAGTTAACATGCCATCTATAAATCTGTTTTTTTCGAGGAACTGCATCTATTAATCTGTAGCAACGTACAATCAGTCTACTATAGATGTCATGTGACAATAGTATCCAAACTCAGAATGGTATGAACAGAGCCATAGTGTACATAGTGTAGCAGTGTAAGATGAAGGTCATGGTGAAAATTGGAATCCATAGTACGTTCTCTGCTCTAGTCTTGATTAATGCGGACTAAATTATTGGTAAAATGCACTATCGGGTCATTATTTCCTTTATAAAAACTGTTTAGTCTTGAATGGCTTGTGGCAATAATGTAATTCGCATGCACTATATCAGGCTTTTCCTCAGAAAGTCGGAATTCATCAAGGCTATTCGTCTCCCATGACAATTCCTTTGCCAATCGAAAGCTCTGTTTCAGTATAAAAAAAAAGTTCTGTTTCCAACGACTGCCTTGCTATGGCATCAAGAGTGGATCTGCTTCGTACTCCATGCTACCCTCCATTCGGCTTTTCCGGAGCGTCTGCTCGCAGCACTTGAGCAAAATCTGCAGCACGTCTTTCATAGTCGGACGTGACGACGGTGAATTCCCCGTGCATTTCACGCCTAGCTTGAACACGGTCTCAATCTCATCAGTGTACCCTGCATATCTGATGCTGATGTCTGTAGCATCAGGGATGCTGCCACCTGATCGGTAGTGTTGCTCTGCCCATTGTGCCAGAGAAATGTGCTCACCGCCATCGTTGGCCTTCCTGCCGGTTGTGATCTCCAAAAGCACGACACCAAAGCCATAGACATCCACCTTCTCGTCCACCTTCCTCGTGTAAGCACACTCTGCATATAAACAAGGAAAAAGAATAAAATTAGTTCCAGAATAATTCAACCAGTGGTACTTGCATATAGACTATCCAAGTTACTGTGCAGAATCAGGAAAAATGAAAGTAAAATCCACTGAGATAGATAAACATAATGAGGTTATACCAGGAGCCATGTAGCCAAACGATCCAGCCACCCCGGACATCGTGTTGGGTTCCCCAGCCCGTACCAACATCCTAGCCACCCCGAAGTCTGCGACCTTAGCCCTGAACTCCGAGTCCAGTAGGATATTACTTGCCTTGACGTCCCGGTGAACGATTGGCGGTGAGCACTCGTGGTGCATGTAGCACAGCCCCTGCGCAGCCCCAACAGCCACTATGAGCCTCGTTGGCCAGTCCAACGGCACATGCTGCACAGACCGTGACCTCGCCATAGAGTGCCCTGACCCTGAGCGAAGGACGCTGCCATGGAGCCATCTGTCCAGGCTGCCATTGTCCATGTAGTCGTACACAAGGAGCTTGGACTCCGCACTAGAGAGGCAGCACAGCAGCTTAACAATATTCCTGTGCCGGATGTTGCAGAGGATGCTCGCCTCAGATTCAAACTCACGCAACAGCTTCTCGTCCATCCACGCAACACTTTGTATCTGCTTCACGGCCACCACCCCGGTGCTGCTGCTGTACTGGTTGGTGTATGTGACACGGTACACATGCCCTGAGCCACCACTGCCAATGAGATTCTCCTCTGTTAGTCCATGGGGTATGTCCGCAACCTCAAAGTGCAGAGCTTGGAAAGTTGTGATATGCCAGTTATCTGGCCTTGCATTCGTGAGCTCAGTTGCAGAGGTTTGGTTGCTGTTCATAACAAGACGGCCATTGATGAGTTGAGAAACACCCTCCCCAGCAAATCGCCTTTCATCTTCTACACGATGAATTCTCTTTAATGATGATGTTATAACAACAACAGCAAGCACGCATAATCCAACAAGAGCAACTGCAATAGTGAAGACAATGATGACAACAGTGTGTGTTTTTTCCTTACTGATAGTAGAAGTGCTATCATTGTTTCTAGTACCATTTACAAGATCAGTATTCCCTTCGATATCAATTTCCACATTTTGGCCAAATATAGGTAGAGACCCAGAAAGGTTATTATAAGAAAGCACCAGCTGTGTCAAGCTTGTCAGTCCCGCTAGTGAAGATGGCACCTCACCAGATAGGTTGTTGTGTGAAAGATCAAGAATCTCTAGTTCACCTAAAGAGTTGATACTTGAAGGAATAGGTCCACTAAGATGGTTATGACTAAGATTCAGAAGAGAGGTGCTTGCAGTGTTTGGCATGGTTGGGATGGTACCATCCAGAGCATTGTCCCCCAGATTGAGCTCAATTAGAGACTTTGATGAACTAATCGAGACTGGAATAGAACCATTGATCTTGTTGCCTTGCAAATACAAGTTCAAAAGCTTTGGCAACTTGAAAATTTCACTTGGTATCCCTCCACTAAATGAATTCTGACTAAGATTCAATATACTCAGGCTAGCAGGAAATGTATCTGGGATAGGTCCACTGAGAGAGTTGTTTTGAAGCTTCAGGACTACCAGCTTCTCAAGGTTACTAATTGCAGCAGGCACTGGACCCTGTAGCTTATTTGATGCCAGACTCAACAAAGACAAGCTGTTGCATTTACCAAGTTCTGAAGGTATGCTTCCTGTCAACTGATTGTTATCCAACTCAAGATAAGCCAATTTTGTGTCGTTACAAATGGAGTTTGAAATGCTCCCAACAAGCCTATTTCCACCAAGCCTCAGCCGATAGAAGCTTCCAGACAAGCTGCTGGGAATAGGCCCTTCAAGATGGTTATTGGTAAGATCAACACACTGCAACCCAAGATGTGAAAGGAAATCTGAGGGGATCGTCCCGTTCAGATTGTTATAGCTCAAATCCAACATCCTGACACGTTTGGTAATCCAGCTGGGGACTAGACCAGTAAAATTGTTCTGGTTAGCAGCAAACCTAAACAACGTCGTCACATTCAACAGACTCGCTGGTATTTCCCCACTGAGTCTATTTTCTGAAAGGAGCAAAGTCTCGAGCTTGGTGAGATTCTTGAACTCATCTGGGACAGGACCAGTTAGATTGTTCTGGCTGAGATCTAGCATAGTAAGATTTTCATATCTAAACAAACCATAAGGAATCAAACCAATCAATTGATTACTGGACAGCACCAACTCCACCAAAGAGTCGACCATACTGGTAGGAACAGCGCCTGCAGTAAACCTGTTGGAACTAAGGTTCAAGCTCATCAATTTGGGAAAATAACCCAAGTCTGTGCTCAAATTTGTACTGGTAAAAAAATTTGAGGACAAATCAAGAACCTCCAGCTGTCGGAAACCCGACAAATCGCTGAGCGGGTGACGTAACTGGTTGGTGCTCAGATTGAGGAGACGCAACCCTTCCTTCATTGAACAAGAAGCAGGGAAGAATTGTGTGCTCAAATCTGTGAGCGCATTTCTGGACAGGTCAAGGGACTGTAAGGTCTCAAGACGGCAAATGGAAGCGAAGATGGTGGAGTCTGATATCCCATAGTTGGACAAGGTGATGCTGGTCACCACCCAAGAGGAACCGGAGCGTGTGCAGCTGACTCTATTCCAGTTGCATGGATCCGAACTGGTGTTAAACCTGCTGTCACCCACAACGCTCGAGATATTCATCATAATGGCTTCCTGCGTGCTGCTTAGTTGTGGTTGGGAAGGCGGTGAAGCGGTCACGGGCACATGGTGAAAGAATAACAAGCTGGGGAGTAGTATCAGCAGTAAGAAGCCATGGCTGGCAAAGGGACAATACCTCCCCATCCCTTTCCCTTCCATGGTCATCGGACTGAACCGTCTTGCGTCGTGGCCTCCACTTGATTGCTTGGCCTCTTTCCCTCCCCCTTAACTCCAACTGGTCTTCACCAGCTCAACAAAGGGGGGGAAAAATTGGGTAATTCACTTGGCTTGCAGGGTACTCACTACTGGCTTCCTAGTTCCTTGGGTTTTGTTCTTCAGGGCGCTTGAAACTTGAAAGAGTGAGCATGTGCTAAGGATGTCAATTCTTATACTTCCGTTCTGTAATAATTTAACAGTGTAATTTCAAATATACACAATTTGCAAAATACCTTTGATGACAAATCTAAATCCAATCACGCTGCTTCTATTTTTATACCTAACTATAAACAGTCAAAATATCATTGTCAGTCAAAGTTCAAAGAATAATTTTCTTCGTTGACTGGCCGACGCACTGCGTCATCTATTTTGGCCGTGTTTAGTTCCGCGGTGAAAAGATTTTGGAAGGGAATCTTTTCACATTTGAAGTATTAAACATAGACTAATTAAAAAACTAATTGTAGATTACGTTTGGAATTCGCGAGACGAACCTAAAGAACCTAATTAATCTGTCATTAGAACATGTTACTGTAGCATTACTGTAGCAATTTAGTGTCTAATCACGGCCTAATTAGACTCATTGGATTCGTCTCGCAAATTCCAGTCCATCTATATAATGCGATTTGTTTTTTACCTACATTTATTACCTCATACATGTGTCTAAACATTCATTTTGGATTTTGGATTTTGGAACTAAATAAGGCCTTTCTTCTAATGCGAGAGAGAGTGTGACACAGAGCCAAATATATTCTTCTACTGACTATTGAATGCTAGATCATGAACTCTGCATACACCTAGTGTGACTTGTACAAGCATCGGGTTTTTGGCTTTTACTGACCTGAGATGCCGACGGCGAGTCGCCGAGCCCGCACGGCACGGCACCCGGGTTGACGATGAAATTAGGGGAAGACTCATCTCCCCCATCTAGCTTGCGGTGGGATCATCTTGCATTCCTTACCAGGCAGGCAGCGGCGCTGGGACCGGGCCCCGAGTAACCCACGGCGGGGAATGGGGGAATCGATCCCCGCCGGACGGCAGGCGGAGAGCCAGTCTCACATCGAACATTAAGTTGTGGCTGGCGGCGTGGTGCGTTTAGATAGCGAATTCCAGCCTTAAACTTAGAATCCGCCTCCGGCGAGCCGGGCACCATCTGGCCCGGGGAACGGCACCAAGCGCCGGGTGGTGCCAGTGGCACAGCCTGAGCATCTACGCGGTCGCGGAAGCTGACCGCGGGGGATGGTACCGGGGTGGTGGAGGCATCATCTTCCGCCTCCACGAGTTGCGGGACGAGGAGGACCAGTGACGCCGGCGAAGCGCGCCCTGCGGTTGGAGGGCGCAACGGGGGCGAGGCGAGGTGCCGCCCGGTTCGGCTAGGAGGGGAAGACGAGCTGGAACCGGACGCGGCAGAAGGGGATACGGGATCCGGCATGCGAGAGCGTTGAGGGAGATCCGGAGGAGTAGCGCAGGTCCGTCGCAGGAGGGAACGAACGGGAAGGGGCTGCGAGAGAGCGGGGAAAGAATAGGGGCCTTTCTGCAAACTCTTAGGGGGTTTTTGTAAATAATCAGATCGCGGTTAATAATCACGATCGAAGTTAGGGGGTTTTTGTAAATAATCGGATCGCAGTTAATAATCGCGATCCAAAATAGGGGTTTTGTGTAAATAATCGGATCGCGGTTAATAATCGCAATCCAAATTAGGAGGGTTTATGTAAATAATAATCGGATCGCGATTATTAATCGCGATCCGTTTTAGGGGGGGGGCTTTTGCAAATATCGGGTACCGAGTGAGAGGGTTTTACGCGAAACAACCTGGAGCTCCAGCCCGCCGGCCATGGCGGCTCCGAGGCCGCTTCAGAGCACAGAGCTCCTCCACTTTACTCCCCACCAACCGGAGCATCCCAAGCCCCCGCACTAGGAGCTCGGACGAGAAGAAGGGAGGAAGCGAGACATCGACTTGCACGGTGCTCAGAGAAGATTGTGCGACTTTTACGAGTGATGTATGTTTCTTAATCTAAAAAAAACGAGTGATGTAGTATGTTTATTTGCGTATGCATATGAGTCGTCTACGTAATACTCTGTCTAGAAATACGACTGTTTTTTTTCGCTGAAAAGAAACACGAGTGGCGAGATCGTTAGTTTCGCTAAACCGAGCGCTCTCGAACTGTAGCATTTTACAAAACTTCTGATTTTGCATTACCGCGACAGTTATCAGCTGGAAGAAGAGGAGAACACACGCAATAGTGTGAGATCAAACTTGTTTCCTTGTGAACGTCTACAAGTCTTAACACTTTCGACTTCCGTGATGTGAATTGACACTCTTTTGTCACGCTTTGATCTCCGACCACACTCCAGAGACTGACCAGCACTAGCGACAGTCAACACACGGCAAAACCATGCAAGGCGATTACAACTCTGGCTTGCGCATTGCTCACACGATGTCAATCAAACTGATCCAACAGGGCAACCAAAAGTTCTTCTCCTTCCCGATGTAAATGGCAAATCATAGAACGACACAAGTACATGGAGACCAATCTCAAACCTGCTAATTGCTCATTGAGATACACAACATAAGGTGTGGTATACTAGATTTAGCACTCAGGGGCTCAGTTCTGTGCAACGTCCGAGCTTGACTGGAACCACAAAGGCGAGATAGAAGTACAATGGTGAAGGCACAGTGCGGTTCGTCACGAATCCCAGATCATTGCCAATAGAGCCAAGAGCGTGGAACACACTGATCTCTGCAACTATGGCTAGACATAACAGTTTAGAACTTGTGATCACTGATGGCATCCATTAATCTGTAGCAAAGACGCAAAGTACATGCATTGCGCTCTATATAGATGTGATAGGAAAACAGTATCAAAACTCAAACTAGTACACTGTATAGTACCTACTAGTAGTGTAATTAAGGACATCGTGAAAAGTTGGAATCCATAGTTCTCTGCTCTAGTCTTGATTAATGAGGACTAAATTATTGGTAAAATGCACTATCAGGTCATTATTTCCTTGATTATAGTTGTTTAGTCTTGAAGGGCGTGTGACAATGTAATTCGCATTCGCATGAGCTATATCAGGCTTCTCCTCAGAAAGTCAGAATTCATAGTGCCGCTCTTCCTCTTCTCTCCCACGACGGTTCATTTGCCAATCGAAAGCTGTGCTTTCAACGAGTGCCTCGCTATGGCATCAACAGTGGATCTGCTTCGTACTCAATGCTATTCTCCATTCTGCTTTTCCTGAGCGTCTGCTGGCAGCACTTGAGCAAAATCTGCAGCACGTCCTTCATAGTTGGACGCGACGATGGGGAATTCCCTGTGCATTTCACGCCTAACCTGAACACGGTCTCAATCTCATCAGTGTACCCTGCATATCTGATGCTGATGTCTGTAGCATCCGAGATGCTGCCACCTGATCGGTAGCGTTGCTCTGCCCATTGTGCCAGGGAACCGTGCTCGCCACCATCGTTGGCCTTCTTGCCAGTTGTGAGCTCCAACAGCACAACACCAAAGCCATAGACATCCACCTTCTCGTCCACCTTCCTCGTGTAAGCACACTCTGCATATAAACAAAAAGAAATGATATTAGATCCAGCAATACTTCAACCAGTGGTACTGACACACAGTGATTATCGCAGTTACTGTGCATAATCAGGAAAAACGAAAGTGAAATGCACTGAGATAACCAGAGTGAGGTCATACCAGGAGCCATGTAGCCAAACGATCCAGCCACCCCGGACATCGTGTTGGGCTCCCCTGCTCGCACCAACATCCTAGCCACCCCGAAGTCTGCGATTTTAGCCTTGAACTCCGAGTCCAGTAGGATATTGCTGGCCTTGACGTCCCGGTGAACAATGGGTGGTGAGCACTCATGGTGCATGTAGCACAGCCCCTGTGCGGCCCCGACAGCCACTATGAGCCTCGTCGGCCAGTCCAATGGCACATGCTGCACAGGCCGCACCCTCGCCATTGAGTGCCCTGAGTGGAGGACACTGCGATGAAGCCATCTGTCCAGGCTGCCGTTGCCCATGTAGTCATACACAAGGAGCTTGGACTCAGCACTAGAGAGGCAGCACAGCAGCTTGACAATATTCTTGTGCCGGATGTTGCAGAGGATGCTCGCCTCAGATTCAAACTCACGCTCCAGCTTCTCGTCGAGCCACCCAACACTTTGTATCTGCTTCACGGCCACCACCTCAGTCCTGCTGTTGTACCGGTTGGTATATGTGACGCGGTAGACATGCCCTGAGCCACCGCTGCCAATGAGGTTTTCCTCCGTTAGTCCCTGGGGTATGTCCGCAACCACAAAGTTCAGAGCTTGGAATGGTGCGATCTGCCAGTCATCCAGATTTGCTTTCACGAACTCAACTGCAGAGGTGTGGATGCCTTTCATAGTTATGAGACAGACATTGTTGAATTGCGTGGCGCCCTCTTCAGCTGATGACCGTCCATCTTCAGCACGACGAGTTTTATTGGACAGTGAGAACATGACAGTAACAGTGAGCAAGACTAATCCAATAAGAGCACCACCAACAGCACTGATGACTATTAGAAGAATGTGGCCTTTTCTCTTAGCAACAGTTGCTATGTTATTGCCATTGGTAGCATTTGTACTTGTAAGACCAGGATTTCCAGTGATATCGGCTACCACATTTGGAGGAAATGTAGGAAGGGACCCAAAGAGTTGATTATAAGAAAGAACCAACACTACTAGCCTTTCTAGATTCTCAAAAGAGGATGGTACCTGACCAGACAAGTTGTTGTATGAAAGATCAAGAATCCCTAGCTCACTTAAAAATCCAATATTTGAAGGAATAAATCCGCTGAGATGGTTGTGGCTAAGATTAAGAGTTGTACTCAATCCGAGTGGCATTTCCGGAATTGACCCTGTTAGCAGATTGTTCCCCAGGTTGAGCTCGTTTAGATTATTCAGATGGAAGATTGAAGATGGAATTGCTCCGCTAATGTTATTGGCTTGCAGATTCATGCTGGAAAGCTTTTGCAACCTCATAATGTCATTTTGTATAGTCCCACTGAATGAATTGTAACTAAGATTCAATGTAGTCAGGTTTGTCAAAAACGAAAATGTACTTGGAATAGTACCAATGAATTTGTTCATCTGAAGTTGCAGAGCAACCAGATTCTTAAGATTGCCAATCTCAACAGGCACTTGACCTTGTAACTGATTTGATTCAAGATTCAGAAGGATCAAGTTCTTGCATTCACCAAGATTAGAAGGGATTTGCCCCTCCAAATTATTATTGTCCAACTCAAGATAAGCCAAGTTTGAGGCGTTACCAATTGAGTTTGGGATGCGCCCACTTAGATTGTTCATGCCGAGCCGAAGGCGGTAGAGGCTACTGGAAATATTGACAGGAATGGGCCCTTCAAGTTTGTTGTTTGTGAGATCAATGGTCTCCAAATTCGAACCCAACAAGAGATCCGACGGGATCTCCTCAGTGATCTTCTCATCTCTAATGAACGAATCCTGGACGAAAATGCCCCTTGTGGTCGCTCCACGTCATGATGACGTCGCTACCGTTCGATTTTCCCTCATCGTTTTCCACTGGCCGTTGGATCAGCAAGGAACGGCGTCCGTGTTCTAGCTCTTGCCGGTCTCGTCGCGTGCTCTCGAGAGACATCGACACGGTGCCTTCCTCCGTTCTGCAGCTCGCCGCCCGCGTCGCGCAGCATCAGCTACGCAGGCGCAAGGTGGGGCGCGACCGCACGACGCAAGGAGCAGGAGCAGCAGCACCCACCACGCCTCGATCTCTACTGAGCTCCCCTCCACCGCGCCGCAACGCTCGCTTGCCTCGCCGCCAGCCTGGCGAAATCGGCGCCCATGGACGGCGAGCAGCCGAGCACGATATGAGGTCGCCTCTCCCCTTGTCCCTGTGTATTCGACGCTACCGGCAAGGTGTAGTGCGGAGCGACCATGTCACCGGAGCACGACATTGACGGAGGCCAGCTCCGAGTTGGAGAAGCGACGATGGAGGCTAAGCGCGTGGCGTGGCCCAGGCGCCTAGCTTGCATCCGCGTCGGTGCTGTGCTGTGCAGTACGGAGTATGCCATCATCGATCTCCATGCGCGCAGTCCGCGCACCCACCTCCACCTCCCCTCCCTTCTCTGGCCGTGCGTACCAATGTCAGAAATGCAGAGGAATAGGGCTCCTCCCCTGCAGCATCAATTTGTCATCTCCAGTTCAACTAGGCTGATAGGATAGTGCACTGCAAGTTCCCCAAGTGCTCGATCAATTTGTCACCTACAGTTCAACAAGGGCTCTTCCTTCCTCTGCTGTGCTCGCCAAAAGCAATTGCTGCTCACCAAGTGCTCGATCAAATGTCCGAAAGATGGATCTTCGCTCACGACCTGCTCAGTATTTCAATTGATATGTGTTACTGGCTGCTATTCATGTCCAGCATAGCTTCTTTACAAAGGATGCTATCACAAACTGCATGGTATTTCAATTTTAGAAGGGATCATGAGGCCACCATGGCCGCCTCCAACTCTTAGGATATTCCATGAGTACTGGATAGAATTGTAAAGCCTATTGAACCTGAACTTCAATTTCTTGCAGTACAACCACTTCAATTTCTTGCACTACCACACAATCCAAGTGATCAAGTCAATGCAATAGAGCTCAAGGAATTAGAGTGGTTCAGATCAGACATGGATAGAACTGCGAAGCCTACTGAACGTCTGAACCTAAACTTGAACAGACTTGTGAAGCTGACTGCATTTCAACGACTACTTGCATACATCATACCTATATTTTCTTGAAGAGTGTTTGATCAAACATAGTAACCATACAGGTCTCCACTGACGACTATTCACATCCCATTGAAAACATTGCCCTGCATCAGAAATAACGTGAAAAAACTTAATAATGTTCCTGCATCAAATTCTGACGAAGCTTTTGAATTCCAAAAAACCACAAAAAAAAAAAGCATCCCCACGAGCCATCTCAAAGGTGGCGCGGCAACGCCGCGCTCCGGAATTTCTAGTTGTAACTCAAATCCAGCATCTTCAGATATTTGGTAAGACCAAGGGGGATTGAACCGGTCAAATTGTTTTCATTAGCTGCAAACCGAGATAGTGTTGTCACTTCTGACAAACTCTTTGGTATTGCTCCAGTCAGATTATTACTTGAAAGAATCAGAGTCTGGAGCTTTGTGAGGTTTGAGAACTTATCAGGGACATCACCAGTTAGACTGTTCTGACTAAGATCCAGCACAGTAAGATTCCTAAAGTCAAACAAACCCAAGGGAAATGGACCGGTCAATTGATTGCAAGACAGCACAAGCTCCTCCAAAGAGAAATCCATCCTTGCAGGCATATCCCCAATAAGTTTGTTGGAACTAAGGTTCAAGCTTCTCAACTGGGGAAAATCGCTGAACTCCAAGCTCAGACTTCCACTGAAGTAATTGAGGGACAAATCGAGGACCTTCAGCTGATTGAAACCTGATAGATCACCCAGCGAACCATTCATGTAATTGCTGCTCAGATTAAGCGACCACAATCCTTCCTTCATGAGGCAAGAAGGGATGGAGAATTTGTCCCCCAAATTGGTTAAGGAATTTCTTGAGAGATCAAGGGACAGCAAGGTATCAAGACGGCAAATGGAGGCAAATATGGAGGAGTTGGATATGCAATAGTAGGACAGGGTGATATTGGTCACTGAAGAACCAGAACCTGAACAACTGATTCCGCTCCACAGGCATGGATTAGAGGCTGTTGTGTCCCACATGGTGTCGACGGATCCAGAGTTCACAAGCCTCGCAATATCCTCCATGATGCCTTTTTGTGTCTCATTTAGTGGAAGAGATTGTGTGGCGGCAGCGGCCAGTGGCACGTAAAGAAAGGAGAACAACAACACGAACGGGAGTAGCATCAGTAGGAAGAAGAAGCCGTGGCTGGCACAGAGACCATACCTCCTGTTCACCATGGTCATCCCAGTTCTTGGCCTCAGTTTGATTAACTGCTTTGACTCTTTACCTCTTTAATCTCAGCCGATCCTCACCAGCTCAAGTTGGTGTGCTCCGTAATGGCTTCCTTGGGTAACATTCATCAGGGTGCTTGAAAGAGAGTAAGAGGGCGTGCTAAGAATGTCGATTCTTATACCAGCTCACAGTAGTTTCAAATATGCATTATTTGCAAAATAGCTTTGATGACAATTCTAACCACGCAACTTTAATTTTACCTAACTAAATATTCAGAACATCATTGTCAGTCAAAGTTTTCAAACAACACTTATTGATCATTTTCTCCATCACCCCCTCTCGGTTGATTATTGGGTTGGGTCCAGGGTTGACTGACCGTGTACTGTGTCATCTACTTCTTGGAATGATAGTGTGAGGAAAAGGCAAATATATCCTGCTGACTACTGAATGGAAGATCTTGGCTAATAAATGCTGCATATACCAAAAGTGACTTGTATAAGCATTAGATCTTGGCTTTTACTTACCTGAGATGGCGACGGGACGAGCGCCCACAGCACGGCACCAGGTTGATGATGATTGATGAAAAGAAGGGAAGCTCTACCTCCCCCATTCTCAATCCCGCAGACTTCGTCAGAACATGGGTGGATCAAAGCCTCTTCTGCAGTGCCCCCAAATCATTCTCTGCCTCACCAGATGCCAATGCAGAGTAATCCTCAACTGACTGTGGTGCAGACTGCCATTGCCCCGCCACTGCGGTGCAGACGGCCTCTTCGTCGCGGAAACGCGAGATGGCTTCCCAACCAATCCAGTATTGGACTACGCCTCCGGTTAGCCGGGCACCATCGGAGGACCCAGGAACGATAGCAAGCGCCGCGTAGTGGCAGTGGACTAGTGGAGACGACAGCCTGAGCATCTGCGTAGTCGTCGCGGAAGCCGACCGCGGGGGATGGTACCCGGTAAAGGCATCTTCTCCTCCGTGGGTTGCGGGACGAGGAGGACCAATGGCGCCGTCGAAGCGCACCCCGCGGTTGGAGGGCGACGGGGACGAGGTGAGGTGCCGCCCGGTTCGGCTAGGAGGGGAAGGCGAGCCGGAACCGGACGCGGCAGAATGGGAGAAGGGATCCGGCATGCGAGAGGCTTGCGGGGATTCGGAGGAGTAGCGCGAATGCGTCCGAGACGATGCCGCCGTCGCCGGAGGGGAACGGGGAGAGGTTGTGAGGGAGCGGGGAAAGAGTAGGGGGCTTTCTGCAAATAATCGGATCGTGATTAATAATCGCGATCCAATTCAGGGGGTTTTGTGTAAATAACCGGATCGCGATTATTAATCGCGATCCAAATTAGGGGGTTTTGTGTAAATAATCGGAATAATCGCGATCCGGTCCGATTTAGGGGTGTTTTTGTAAAATATCGGATAACGGGTGGGGGGTTTTATGCAAAACAACCTGGAGCAGCTCCAGCCCGCCGGCCATGGCGGCTCGGAGCCCGCCTGAGAGCGCAGACCTCCTCCACGCTTTACTCGCCACCAGCCAGAGCATCCCAAGCCCCCGCGCTCGAAGAAGAAGAAGAGTGGGCTCAGGCCCATGCCCATTCTTCCACGGCCCTTGAACGGCCTGGAAGCGAGAGTGTAGCCGGTCATGGGCCAAGCACTCTCCGTGTGTTCTCCTTGTAGCCGGTCATGGGCCGGTCTTTTCTTTTTTTCCAAAATCAGATCGATCAGTAGTGATAAATCCTTTGTACCATTGCTACACTGAAACGCTTGAAAGTTGCAAGGCTCCATGCCCTCTAATATCTAATTAACTAGTCTTTGCATTGACGAATGGTGCACATTTATGTGGTCAGTCGTATCTGCGTATGCATCTGAGTCGTCTGCGTTATACTCTGTTCAGCAATACGGCTGTTCTTTTTTTTTCGCCGCAACGAAGCGCGAGTGGCAAGATCATTAGGTGAGGAACGCTCTCTAACTATAGCATTTTACAAACCTTCTGATGTTGCATTACCACGAGAGTTATTGAGTTAACGGTTAAAGCCATTCACTTAAGACCATGACCAACTCCAAAGTATATGTTTTTAGCATCGAGATTGATTTCAGAGACCAGCTTACAATTGTGCGCGGCGACAACAGAGAAGAGGGACAAGGGCAAGGCATGTCACGCCAGCCAGACCTACTTGTATCACAGCCACAGCCCACAGGTGTCTCCTACTTTGAAACTGGTGCCACGTCGGATGATGACGCGGCCGCTGCGGCCATCTTTACCCTTTGCCAGTAAAGTGAGCGGCGAGCGCTGACCTTTAGCTGAAAAGCACTGTCTGCCAGCTTCTATGCCTTCTCCTCCTCCCTCCAAAACCATTCAAACGAGCTCCTCGCTGTTCCAACAACAACGTCTTCTGCAAATTAACAATTACAACTGATAAGACAGACAAATCATTCAACAACATTTGATAAAACATCACAATTGAGGATATCACAAACAAAGCGCAATCCGGCCAGATATATTCCCGAATGATTGTTTAGTACAGCAGTTGCAGCTTACACTGGTTTTATTTCTTATTAGTTATTTTTAAATGTTTGCTCAGCACCAGCATTGC